>CM067221.1:16715874-18110874 GCA_034190945.1 Octodonta nipae | reverse complement strand
GCAATATACTTTTCAGTCCAAATGAACAGAAATCGGAGCACCTTCATCGATCTTTATTTGGACTGCAGAAATCTATTGCTAACAGAGCTGAAAAACGGTAACCTCAGTATCAAGTGGTCGCCCAACGACAAATTGTCACTGTCAACTTTTTGACAAACAATGAAAATCTACATCAAGTTAATCGAAAGTTTTCGCTGCACTAAATGTGTTAGGTGGTTTCCGGAAATTCATCCGGGTAGTTGATAACTGATCCTTGCCAGGATCGAGGCTAAATGGCAACGTTTCGCCAGAATCACACCTGCCCTCTTCAGGTTCGTTCGCATAATTCTCGTAGCCTTCTGCTTACGCTTCTAGTTACTCGAATGTTGAACTAGGTGACAAGTTCAATATCAGATGATTCTTCTATACACATGTTTGAGTTTTTTTATACTTATCTTCAATCCCCATTTCGTGTATTCTTCCTTTAATTTCGGTTCGTACTCAATGTCATCTTAATCAGTTGTTCATACAACCTGATAGTCCGTAAATTGGAGAGTGTAAGGGCATGTGCTATCATCAGTTGAACTCTTATGCCCTTACATTTCTATCATCATCTGGAGGCTTTTGCAACATAGATTTTAAAGTGTGGGAGATGAGCAGCAACCCTATCCTAACCCTTATGAGCATACAATTCTTCAAAAGCTTGAGTTCCGATTTTTACTGATGATTTCGTGATATAATATAAATCTGCATTGCTTTGATCAGACTGTGTTTAATTGTACTTTGTGTAATGTAAGTTTGACAATCGTTACGGAATCATATGCCTTCTGCAGATCGATAAAGGAGATGTGTTGATGAATTTCTTGCTTTTTTTAATATTTGTTTATACTAAAACATGTGGGTGCATGACCTTCCTGCTCGTAATTGACTGTGCTCTTTGTGTTCATAACTATGATATTCCTGTTTCAATTTATTTCTTATAATTCTTCCATATACCCTACTGATTGTGTTAGTAACTGAAAGTCCTCTGTAGTTGTTAATTGACGTTTATTTCCTTTCTTTATAACTTGATCCTATGTAGACTTTTTTCCATTCACCTGGGATAACTTCTCCTTTAATACATTGTTGGTAAATATTTAAGCACTTTACGGAAACAACACTACAAGTCACAAAATTTCTGTATATTTCCAAATGTTTCGGAGTCTAGGTCACACTCCGTTGTCAATGGCAAAGAAACTATGAAAACGCCACAATTCTAAAATGTAAAATTAAAATGTTTGACAATATCTATTATTTGATTTATCTCAAGATTGTGTTCCCAAATAACGAATATGCCATCAACATAGTGCCACCAAACAAGGTTAAATATGTTTTGAGGAAATTGATTGCTTTTGAATTTTTTCCATAAAAATGTTGCTTAAAGCAGGAGACAGACAGGAAGTCATTGCCATTCCAAAATCTTGTTGGTGGCAGTCATCATTAAGTTGTAAATATGTTGTCTTGGGAAGTGTTTTGGTGACAGGGACAATATTGTATAGATTTACAATGTCAAAACTTGCTAGTGTTAAAGTAATTTTGTATGGTTTGTTTGATAATTTTTCTAAGAAATGTGCGCTGGTTATAAGGTGAGAGTTGTATTGACCAGTAAGTGGTGAAGTAATTTTTAAAAGAAACAATTTATAGAGTTGTAAAGAAAGCGGTATATTTTGTTTTCGATAGAAATAGTTTGACCTTTGTTTAATTTTGTATATTGTCCTTGGTTTATTATGTTTAGAATTTTGGAATCGTAGTCAATTTTATTTAAAATAACTGTATCATTGCCTTTATCTGCAGGTAAAATCTTAGTACTACTGTCATTTTTAAAACTTTAATTGAATGTAATTCATTTTTGGAAAGTTTATTTTTATCAAAAATAAACTTTCCAATACATATCGTATTGGTTTTTCTACTTAAATTTTTGCCCTTATACGATATTCTTTTCCTTCAGTATTGTTTAATTTGTTTACAGTTTGTTCTATGGCACTAATGTGCAAAATTAAGGCCTTTTTGTAGAATTGATGTTTCAGAAGCGTTTAATGTTTGTCAAAATTGTTTTTTTACATAATATATCGGCATATTTTTATATGAAAGAAGTTGATTGAATTTATGTAAATGTGTTTGTTTTTGAGACTTGAATACATTGTTGTAACTTATAAGAGTACAAGCTTCTTATACAAGTTTTCTAAGTCCTAAACGCTTTGGTTCTGCAGTCCCATCACTGATTTCTAGTTGTTTTCTGAATATTTGTGGAATATTTTTCAATGTATAAGCACTTTTATTTCCAAACGTACTCCGAAATGTTCGGGTCAGACCGTTGTCATTTGCAAAGAAACTATGAAAAAAAACGAACAATTCTTAAATGTAAAATTAAAATGTTTGACAATATCTATTATTTGACTTATATAGATATTGTCAAACATTTTTATTTACATTTTAGAACTGTGCCTTTTTCATAGTTTCTTTGCCATTGACACGGAATCTGACCTAAACTCCGAAACGTTTTTAAATACACAGAAATTTCGTGACTTGTGGTGTTACTTTCCAGAAAGTGCCAGACATTAGGAAAACAATAAATACACGCAAGGTTTTCATCGAGTTTGGTGGTTCCATTCTTTAGGCGTTCAGCATATATTTCCTGGATATTTTCTATTTTTAAGTTTTTTATCCACCTTAAACCGCGGAAAAATACCCACCTCTTATTAATTTGGTTCCGTTCTAACAAACCTGACCTATTGATTTACGATTGACATCCCACAGATATAAATAACACTTTCATTATTCGCATTCATACACCTACCTTTGCACAAGGTAATCATTATATTAGTACATTACGAATTAATTAATTTTCCAATTCAACTTTCAACGTGTTATCAAAACGAAGGGTAAATGGAAATTTGCGATTTCCGAAAATTCGTAGGTGGATTTCCTGTGCATGGCATTCAAAATGAAACTCGTAGAATTAATCGAATGTGATATATTAAACAGTTTAGCGGGAAATGACCATAATTCTAAGATTCGATATATGGTCTCCTCCTATTTGTCAAATTCTGTTTCTGGCTACTGCCTAACACTAAAACAAAAATGAGATAGTGCACCGTCATGCATAAAATGCATTTTATTTTTTATGGGTTCCGGTAAATCATTTAATAACTGAGTTAAAGTATTTTGTATAAAAGTTTTTTATGGTTTCGTATATACAATATACGGATACTCTTATAATATCACTCCGAATTTCTTGCTCTTTCACAGCAATTTTCTCCTAAACTACTGGACGGAAAAGGTTGAAATATGGTATCAGTTAATAGTTTGGTAATGCGATCAGGAGTACATATCGTAAATTAAGAAATTTAGATTTTAAGGTTTACTATAAGACGTAAAATTTCGAAAAGAAAAAATGGAGATATAGCCTCATCTGAATTTTACCAGAAAAATGAGAAGAAACCTCTACTATTAATTTTGGGGGGCAAATTATAGAATTAAAAGGAAAATTAAAATTGTTTCTAAAGCATCCTGTAATATATCAAATGAAAGGGCTCATTATTATTATTTAATAAATTATGTAAAATATTAAAAATACTACCTTTCCCCCCTCCCTTATCTCCGAAACTATAAGCCGTAAAATGTTGAAAAAAATTAGGGATATAGGGCGTCACCTGAGTTTTACCGGAAAATTAAGGACAACCCCCTAATATTAATTTTGGGTGGCATATTACAGAATTAAATAAAAAATATAAAATTAAAATTGTTTCTAACGCATCATGTAATATATTAAATCAAAGGGCTCATTATGGCGAATACAAACAATTTTTTTTCATATTTTTAAAACAAATCATTTAAAAGATATTAACAAAAATATAAAAATAATTATTCCCCTTATCTCCGAAACTATTAGACGTAAAAATTTGAGCATCATGTAATATATCAAATCAAAGGTTTCATTGTGAGGAATACAAATATATTATTTCATATTTTTTAAATTAATATTTTAAAATATATTAACAAAAATATTTAAAAAATACTCATTACTCACAATACCTTTCTGACCTCACTTTGCATGAAAAATACGAAGAAATCTAATATTAATTTTGGGGGGCAAATTATAGAATTAAATAGAAAATAGAAAAATATTTTTTAAACACATGCAATACGTCGAATGAAAGGTTATTGTAAGGAATACAAATCTATATTTTTCATTTTTTTAAAATAAATTGTTTAAAGGCTATTAACAAAATACTCATTCCGCCCTTTTATTTCCGACATATAAGGCCTTACATTTTTCAAAATAAATGCTCATATATGGCTTTACTTTACATTACAGGAAAAATAAGGCGATACCTCTAATATTAATTTGGGGGGACATTCTAGAATTAAACAGAAATATAAAAATAACTTTTTCAATCGCATTATGCAATACATCAAATGAATTGTGAATTAAATTTAAAATCATTTTTAAGATTTTAAAATCATTTGTTTAAAATATATTAACAAAAATATTAACATCGACTTATTCCCCCTTTATCTCAGAACGACAACGATCTAACATTTTGGAAAATGTGTTTGTTTTTATTTTAAATATAATTGTTTAAAAGCTTTAATCATTTATTATTTAAACTTGACCCATTTTTTTCTATATTTCCGATCTACTGAGCCTAAAGTTCAGGCAATAAATATATATATTTCTTCACTGAAAGTTTATTAGTAAAATACAACTCTAATGTTAATTTTGGGGCCAAATTAGAAAATTAAAAAAATATTTTTATAAAAAATCAAGCGAATCATGTAGCAGATTAATAAAAAGTATCTGTGAGAAATAAAAATTATATTGTTTATAAATTTAAAACGCTTAGTTTAAAAGATATTAAAGTAAATATAAGAAATGCACTCATTCCCAGCTTGTTTGAAAGTCGAAAATTAAAAAAATAAATATTTTGATTCATTGTATCAAATCTTAACGATACTGAACCCTTAGTATGCGAATAGCACTTGATCAAATTATTTGTTACGATTTCAGGCCTAAACGGCTGAAACAATTATGAATTTTGGTACGGGGATCGAGGGCACCCTGGAGTGGGTTGGTTATATGTGCTTTTTCTCGCGAAATTCTGTTAGGGGGTGGGTGAGAGAGGGTGTAATTTTTTATGAAATTCAATTCAACCTTTATAGAGTTATCACTACATCTTATAAAACAAAGTCCCGCCGCAATTTTCACTAATAGAGTGATTCATGACGAAGGCATAGGTATATAATTTGTGAAGGTTTGTGTAAATTGGTTGAAATATAACGATAATTGTTGGAAGTGTCGGAAAAAGTCAAGTCGACTGGGAGCTTTCATAGAAACGCTGCCTAATATCTTTCGAGATACACAAAACAATGCATGGTGGGATATTCCTGTTTTATGGATCTACAAAAAAGTCCGGGATGGTATATGTTTTTCTTGTAAAGATAGATACTATACCCATTCTATCTTCTAACAAAATGGTCACGTACAATGCGGTAATTATCATTATCAACTTAAATACGTTAGTTACCTTAAGCATTTCATGAACATTTTTATAATCTTTTACACCATCTTTACATGGTATAAAACACCATCTGTCCCCTGTATGCTTAGATTTTAAAGTAGATTTTATTGTTTTTTTATCAATAGATAGATTGTCTTGAGAGGAAGGTTTATCCTACGTATAGTTTAATATTTAATAGTTTTGTGTTCATTTATTTGAATATGACGACAATTGTTCAATCAACGCGTCACATGTGTGAGAGCATAATAGCGCAGGTGGTTCGGACTTCTTTCAAATAATGTGAAGATCTCGGATTCGATTCACAGAGTATTTTCTTATAGCGAAATTATTTTTTGTTTCACTTCAAATTTGGACTCAGGTGGCGCTCTAATCGGGTTGTAGGAATTTTTTTAACTCCTTAACGGTTGGGGCATTTTGATCAAACTTTTTGTATGCTTGTGAGACTTGCAATTTAACCCACTAGGTGAGTATGCGGTCAGGTTGTAGGATTTTTTTGGAACAGTTCAGCCGATTTTGTTGAAACTTTGTGTGAATTTCAGGGGGTTAGATTTACAATATGACCTGGTACGGGCTTGTGGGATTTTTTACTGAACGGTTGGCCCGTTTTTGATGAAGCTTTTTTGTGTAAGTTTGAGTTGGTACTTGGTATGGTTAGATACGCAATTGTGCTTGGTAGGAGCGCTGCAATTGGGTACTAGATTTTTTTTAGAATATTGCATTAAAGTTGAACAACATTTTTTCTACTCTGTGCAAAGCCGAAGCTTGTATTATGTGTATGTATGTAAGTGGAAAACATTACTTATTTTTAAACTTAAATAATTCCTAAATGTGCCCATACACAGTCATCACTCGTAGTGAATTGAAGGCCCCACTAGAAGTTTTATCATAGTTCTTCATTTCTAATAAAATTCTTAATATTGTGTTACAGGCTTCTGAGAATAACTTATCAGCTTGAATTGCTGCCTCAGCAAATGTACTTCCTGCTATTAATAAGTTTGTGTCATCAGCATAATTTGTAATACTACCCTTTATGGTATTTTGTTTTGGATATTGAACTAATATCATTAATTTACAAAACAAACAATATAAGTCCTAATATACTTCCTTGCCGTGCACCTTTTTTAATTGGGATTATACTGTGTTAGTCTGAAGCTGATATACTGTTCATTATGACATGCTGTTATCTGCGTGAAAGATTAGGACTTAATTCGTCTATTACTAATTCCCCGGTTGCCATATTTGTTAAGTTTGTGAATTGATATATCATCATCTATGCACTCATAAGTTTTGGATGTTTGATGTATCCAAAAACATTCCAGGTTGTATGTTTTTTATAAGATGTTTTTATTTCTCTATATATATATATATATATATATATATATATATAAAGGGTCCCATGTTCTCTGGTCTCGGAGTGAATCGTTAAAAAAACTAACTGATCTTCCAACTTGCTTATTTCAATACAGGCTAGTTATCCATCTCAGGATCCGTCGTAATTTCAACAATTACCGTGCTCGATTATTCTTCTCGAATCTCAAGGCTGCCGAAAACCATTAACGACGACCGAAACCGAAAGAAAAAAAAGCAACACGCATCTTCCGCTCGCCTCGTTACCAAATAGTTTTATCTCGCTGGCGTTCCTGGCTCGAAACGACTTCCGGAGACCGACAGAGATCAAGATTCGGGTCGAGAAGAGCCCCCAACGAAAATTTGAAACGGCAGTGAGCAGCTCAAGCGGTACTTACACACCTTACTATTGTGATGAAAACCCTTGTTGTTTCGATGTCTTCTCTGAACGTGTTCTGATATTTCTTTCTTCACATCGCTGCCATATTTCTAAGTCATCGATACGGTACGCGAGTACCTGGGGGAACGCATCTATAAATAAAATAGAAATTTTGGTAGTTTCTTTCATCTCAAGGTATTAACATACAATATTGCATTAAAATAATTGTAAAGTACCAAAAAAGTTAGTTTTTGTAACAATTTGATTTTTTCATCAAAGCCTACACTTTTACGTACTTTTCTACATAATTTCCAGCAATATTAAGACATTTATCATATCAAACAACCAGCTTTTGTATTCCGTGGTCATAGAAGCTGTAACACGGCCGTCATTGTGGAGCTGATCCCTCGTAATGCTCGTGCTTGTAGATCTAGCACTGGGTGCTAGATTGGGGCTGTCTAGAGGACGATTAAATTGTTCCCAGTAGCCTATGGACGAGCATTGCCAACGATCTCTTTACTCAGCATGCCGAGTGTTTTGTTTCAGACTTGACTTTGAACAATGAGGCAATACATCAACAAGCAACTTTTCCTATCCCAAAACACATGCTTTCCGAGCTGAGGTTTTATGCTTAACCTTAACTTTCGTAGGCCATACATGTTTTATCACTTGTAAAGATTTGTCTTCAAAAGTCGTCATCTTTAGCATCATAAATTAAGCTCAAAAAAATTCAAGTTGTTCCTTAAACATTTTTTTTGTCCACCAATATTCTTAAGTAATTTCGAAAAGATTGTTGAGGAGGTCTTGAATTATTTTGTCTATTCATGGGTTTTCTCTCCTCCAAATTTTTTCCTGTAACAGATAAGTATTTAAAAAATTGTATATGTAGAACAAAGTGTAGTAAGGCAATTTCGTAAAATTGCCCGGATTACTGGTTGTCTGTACAGAGATTCTTCCTCACAGTTTTTCTGAGAGAAAGAGATGTCTATAAAATGATTAACCAGTATTCCTGTATATAAGTAATGTATTGTATATTGTGTAATACTTATCTGTGTATGGAGACGTTTCAACTCCGAGTCTGGAGTCGTTGTCAATCGTTTAGTGTTATTTTCGAGGTTTAAAAAATTTTCGCTTTGATTTTGAATTTATTGTTTGTCAAAAAATTTTAAGACATCAGGAAGAATCTCTGTACAGCAACCAGTAATTTCGAAATTGCCTTATTTTGTTCTACATATACAATTTTTTAAATACTGATATCTGTTACAGGAAAAAATAGGAGAGAAAACCCATGAATAGACAAAATAATACACCAATATTCTTGTGACTACAATTGGCGATAATTTGAATGTTCAGTACCAAGTTCATGGAAAAATTTTCTCAAAATTTGTGGAAACAAATTTTTTAACGAGCAAATCACGACTGGTCTGTTCAGTTTCACTTTTTCCGCCATGTTCTAGGTTGATGATAAGAAGCTATTGCAACCCCAATCTTCAAAAAGGGCGGAGGGAAGAGATTCATTACTATCGACCTAGCAGCTTATTAAACAGCCTGTCTAAAATATAACTTCATACTTGCATACAAAGCTGACAAAATTTTAAAGTATCAACATGGTTTTCTTTCTAAGTCAACAGTTACAAATCTCTGCATATGTGTCAGAGGCAATTCTAAACAAACAACAGCTGCCTTTTTTATTTCGGGATTGGACAACCCTAGTGTTGCAACCTGACAACTGACAGCTCTATCGTAAAGTTTGACATTTTTGAGGTTATACGTACTCAGAACGTTTTGACATTCGAGCGCTATGTGTTGTTTACAGTAACTTAAAGGATTCATCTCGGTCAAAAAATGGAATGATCTCGTGAACATTTTCGTGCGATTATTTTTTACAACTTTCGACGTGGATTAAAGTCAGCAAGAGTGCATGGATCAACTTAATTTAATTTGGCGATGAAACTCCATTAAGGACCACTGTTTACCGATGGTATGGTGAATTCAATCGAGGTCGTAGTTCACTCCAAGACAAATTTCGTGAAGGTCGTCCAAAAAAAAAACAGTTGTTGTTCCGGAAACCATTGATTGTGTGCGCGAACTGATATTGAAAGATCGTCATGTGACCTATCGTGAGATTGAGTCAACCTTACACATTAGTGGGACCAGCATACATTCAATATTGCATAAACATTTGAATGTCAAATAAATTTGTTCGCGTTGGGTCCCACACAATTTGTCAATCGTTCAAAAAAGGGTCGTGTCGATTGGTCGAAAGAAAAGCTCAAAAAATACGATCGCGGTGCTTCAAAACACGTTTATGACATAGTGGCAGGTGATGAATCGTGGATTTATGAGCGTATGAGCCTGAAAGTAAACAGCAGTGCATCGTGGGTCCTTTTTTGTTTTTGATTTTTATTAAAGACTTACCGACTGAGGACCTGCGTTGGGTTGTTGTTTGCTGATGATTTCAAATTCAATACCCATTTCAGCTACCTGATAAACAAAGCATACAAAGTTCTTGGATTTGTCATACGTAGTAGCCAAGATTTGGTGTAAAACAGCAATAGGACGTTATATATCTATCATGAGGCCTCACCTTGAGTTTGTCTCCAACATTTAGTCACCAAATTGTTACACCCACAGCAATGAAATTGAAAAAGTTGAAAAACGTTTTCTACGCTACCTCTATATCTAAAGGAATGACATGTATCCCTTGATGGTATCTTATAGATCAATGTTGGCAACCTTCTATCTGTATTCTTTGAGTACTAGGAGAAAGACCCATTCTTTTATCTTTATATATACCTAACATTGGAAATAGCAGTAAATATTCCGATTGTGGCTTGATCAATAGCGTTAAGTTTAGGGCCCCCAAAATTAGCTTAAGACTGCTCTAATCTAATCTCTTCCACATTAACAACCGAAGCCCTTCGCCCTTCACTTACAGGTATACTCAGTGTCTGCACTGATATGCTGTCCAATAACATAGTTCCTGGCCTATTTAACATTAAATTTGATGAGCTAAGGCGCATATTATTGCTTCATCAGGATACAAACTCTTTATGGTATTGGCATATCCATGACATTGTCAAATACTTTCACATGTAATTACCTATTTGGTGTTTGTAAAGAGAATTAATAAATAAATAAATATTTATATCCCATAACTTTCTTATTAAACCGTGATTCTGTAAAAAATGTGTGAAAAGTTTTATTTCCGTTTCAATGATTATGAAGTGTTTAGGGGTAGGAACAAGATGCTTCAATTAATTTAAAAAATTCTTTGGTTGGAAACAGAAAACCTGTTCGACAGATCATATTGAAGCTCAACAGTTTTGTGAAATTGAATTTCTAAAGAACCTTAAATAGTTTCTTGTCCGGTTTTTTCAAATTTATGTCAAGAATAAAAAACATTCATGTATCCTTGAATAGAATTTATTCAAGAGTCTGAAACCACCTCTTAATTTTCTGTGAGATTATTGGTTGCTAAAGTATGGACAAAGAAAGACAAAATCATCATATTGGAGTAAAATAAATGAGCTATCCGGTAGGTGCTTAGCTGGAATATTTTTTTCAAGTTGATGGATCCAAAACATTTATTCTTCAGATTGCTAAAACTTGTACGACCATTTTTCACTGAGTTACACATCTTAATTTTTTCCAATAGAACAGAAGTAATGCTCCTGTCATTACTTCCTTTTGCAGTTTATTTAATTATTAATATTTTAAATAATGATTTAATTTGGGACCACCCCTACTAAACAAATAACTATGTAATACCAGCACCGATTTGATTAATTAAGTCCATTTTTACGACTGGAGTTCTGACGACATTATGCTTACCATATTTGTTTATCTTCAAATTTTGTTGGTTTGTCACGATAAAGGTGAACTTTTGTACAAACCGAAGAGGACCTTGTTATCGATTTGGTTTTCTTATCTTTTACTTCCGGTTTAAATCATGATACGTATATGAAAATTTCCCATGGTTGGAACACGTGTAGCATAGCAAATCAAGAACGACGACATTTGTACTGGTCTTAGTTTCTATTACAGTTATCGCTTTTGTTATGAAGAACGTTGATCATATTAGTCCCGAACATCGATACATAAATGCAGAAATCATAAATCAATGATGATCATGTTTATGGACTTCTTGGGAATAATATTGGTATGACATATATAAGTTGAAATTGCATTTGTTTCGACATGTTCCAACCGACACTACACACTACCTTGATCTTGAAATAGTCATACCCTAACCCATCCATCTCAGTTCTCTGTGAAAGAAACAAGGACCAGGTCTCTTCGATTATAGCAAATAAACAAGTTATAGTAAATAAACAAATATAACATCCAATTAATATACAATACCTGCTTTCTAATAAACATTCCAATTCTCTCTTTGCGATTTATTTAATTAGAGAATTGACATATATCAGAAATCAGGAGGACACCACAAAAAAGGGCAACGTTACTTGCCCTTAAATTTGTGTGCTGGCTAGCTTCATATTATAAAGTAAACATTTTACATTAAGACATATGAATAATAAGTAATCCCATCGCAATGCTAAAGCTATTACGAGAATCCGCCTACTTCTACGAAGCATCTGTAAAGGGCTCCAAGTTGGGTTTTAAAGAAAATAAAGTATATTTACTGTTTAAGGTAAAAAAAAATAAAGTACAGCATTTGAAAATAACGTGCTTTTAATTTAACAGATATTTTTTGTTACTTCTAGCAACGTCTAAGAAATATTTGTTACTAAAGACATCTTTGCACTCTATATCCATATTAAGATATATTCATAATTTAATTAAGGGATGCCTTATGAGTAAATACTGAATTGGCGGGTATTGACAGCAGAAATAACACTTTATACATGTTTAGAAATCATTACCTTCTGCCACTTATGAATAGTACTTAATCAAAAAAATCTTTAGAATGAACTTGTATCTTTAGATGAATAAATTTCTTAATCCATATTAATATTATGTTTTTTTAGTTTCAACTATGTGAACAAACTCTGCTCATTTATGTTGCTCAATGAAAAAGGTCAATTAGTGTTACTAAAATCAAACCACTGATGTAGGTACACTACGACTTGGTCCAAGAAAAATATGAAACTTCTGTAATTTTTTCAACTAACAACAGGTAAAGACATCCAGTTTCATCATTTTTCCAGTTTCATACTCAAAGAATAGATCTTTTTGATTGATTGTTACATTATTTCCTTTTAAGAATAATATTAATGAAAATATCTGAAATATAACTACAAAAATGAAAGCAAACATCAATCCATGATTATTATCATTGTTATTCAGCAACGATAAAATCATTGGGCGATTTGCTCTAAGCTTCGACAATAATAGCTTATAGCTTTCCAATTTAACAATATTGTTTCTATACAAGGTAGGAAATAGAACCATCAGCCATCTAGTACCTACACGGCGTTTAAGTTCATGAAAATCTCCATCTATGATTTTTTTTTAAATCTTGTCTCCGCACAGACGACTGGGAAAAATGAGCATAGATTAACACTTTTGTTAATGTTACGAAAAAATAATTAAAATCTTAAAAAATCGAAACAGATAATATAAAGTACTTTATTGCCTTGATAAAATATAAAGTACGTTTTACCCAAATAAAGTACAATACTTTATTAAAAACCGGCAACCGTAGCTCCAAGTGCCTCATCCATGCATGTTTCCTGCTTATACGGGGTTATTCACCTTATTCGACACGGAATATCACGACTAACCAAATCAATTTTGAAGAAAAATCATTCTGTCCTATGAATAAAATGTGAAACGTAAGTTTCGTATATTTGTATGCTATTCCATTTCGATGCTATTCCATTTCGGATAACATGAATTACCCTATAGATGGATTAGTGCCTTGTAGTATTGGTGTTAATCTCAAATGACTGCCTGCCTGCTGCTCTTTTCATTTTTTTAATAAAGTTTACCTACACCCCAAACATAAACTACTAAGATTCGTGATTTTTGAAGCGCTTGAGAGTTAGGCTTGAAACTTGGATAGCGTATTTAAAGAGGATTAACGCAGTTTGAAAAAAGTCCTTGCGAAATTACTAGTTTTTATATTTATGGCGACTCAGGTTTGAAGTTATGTTTTTTCCAAGTTGCAGTTTGAGTCCCCAGTCAATCGGATACCAATAAAACTAAAAAGATATTTTTGAGCATTCCTTAATCATTTCTAAATACGTCGTCCAAAGTTTAAGTCGATAACAAATCACAAATTTTAGAGATCTAGGTTCAAAGGTTGTGGCAAATTAATGTTTTACAAATTTTTGTAAATTTGATTATTGGATTTTACTAGTTTTTTGCCTGGTTTTCAACATTTAATTTGTGGTCGATCTGCACGGAATAAAATAAAATCCTGATTGACCCTAAAAGGCTTCAAGTTCTGTGATTTGTGAGGCCCAAACTGATTTCAAATTTGGAAGGCGTGGTTAGAAAGAATCAAAGATTACTCAAATTGTGAAGTTTTATTGCTATTTACTGGGGCTCAAACTAAAACATAGACATCCAGATTAGAAGTTCAATAGTTGGGTCTTTATAATGTTTTCTTTGCATCTACACTGAAATCGACAATTTGTCGTTTGGCGATCACTTGACTCTGAGATTACCGTTTTTTTGTTCTGTTAGCAGTAAATTCATCATACAGCTGGCTTCTTTAAGTTTTCTCTTTTTTAAATTTTCTTCTTTCAACAAAATCTTTGTTTTATCCCAGTCTATCCTATGGCTGCCGGCAAAGCGAAAATTTTTTAGAAAAAAACCTCGAAAACAACACTAAACGATTGACAACGACTCCAGACTCGGAGTTGAAACGTCTCCATACATAGATAAGTATTACACAATATACAATACATTACTTATATACAGGAATACCTGGTTGATCATTTTATAGACATCTCTTTCTCTCAGAAAAACTGTGAGGAAGAATCTCTGTACAGACAGCCAGTAATTCGGGCAATTTTACGAAATTGCCTTACTACACTTTGTTCTACATAAACAATTTTTAAATACTTATCTGTTACAGAAAAAAATTTGGAGGAGAGAAAACCCAATGAATAGACAAAATAATTCAAGACCTCCTCAACAATCTTTTCGAAATATATATATATCTTGAAAAATACAGGCCAACAGAGGAACTATACGAAACAGTAAAATCTTTGACGACTAGTAAACCCTAATTCCTGGAGAAAAACTGGGATGATGAAATAAGATGGTACTATAACAGCTGAGGTGGACGAAAACTAAGAAGTATGGGTGAACTATGTAGGAGAATGTTACCGAAAGTATAAAAGGTATAGAGCCCGAATAGAAGTGTGACATAAATAAAGTTGGATCTAGAACATGACGTTAAAAGGGCAATTAAAGAATTAAAATAGAACATAGCAGTGGGTAGTGATAACATACCATCTGAAGCAGTTAAGGTACTGGGACCTGGTGCTATCACAAACCTAATAACAAAATAGATGATTCAGAAATATGACCTGACAATCTTTTAAAAACCATTCTAGTTTCCTTGCCCAAGAATACAAAGAGTTCTATAAAACTGGCAGTGCCAAATCTGCAAAAATTAAAAAAATATATTGACCAAAATTTGTTGCTGTAAGGCCCCACTAAATGAACAAAATTAAAAACATCGATTTTATTGCATGAACTGTCTCCAGAAATCAGCAACAATACTAGCTTTATGTAAAGGTAGCAGGAACAATACCTAAATGAGGAATAAAAAAAAGAAATAGAGGAAAAAAAACTATTTTTTTACTTGAACCGATTATTCGAGATCTGTTCAAGCAACAAAATAGATTTTTAAAATTTCTGTTTTAAAGCAACAATTTAGCAACAAATTTTGGTATATTTGACCTGTTGATTATTCATATTTAGCTATTTCTGCTACCTTTACGTAAAGCTAGCATTGTTGTCAATTTCTCAAGCTGGGTTAAAGGCAACAAAATCGATTTCTTTAATTTTTGTTTTAATCTAACTTTTAGAAACAAATCAATTTTGCATATTTAATATTTTTCTTCTTGCTACCTTTACGTTTTCGTGTATTTCTCGAGATCGGTTGGGGCAACCAAATCGATTTGTTAGCAACTAATTAGCAACAAATTCAGCGATACATTTTTTAATTTTTGTCGATTTGGCACTACCAGTTTTATGAAGCTTCACCAAAGGCAACTCAATGCAAAAGTCATAGAACCATAAGCTTGATATGCCATCTCACCAAAGTAATAACAAATATACTGTTGAAAAGAACTGGAAATAAAATTGAACAAAACCTAAGAGAAGATCAGTTTGGTTTTAGGAATGGAAAAGGAACCTGCGGTGCTATAGAGTGTAGCAGAATGTTAGAAGAGACTGATGGAGAACAAGGAAAATGTATGTATGTTTTATTAAGTAATGGTAAAGGTGGAAGATGAGAAATAATCATAGGACGAGATGCGAGACAAGGCTGTTCTATGACACCGGAACTATTCAATGTACATGCTGTAAAACTGATAAATGAGTCATTGAAGTATGCTGATGACCAAGCAGTCCTTGCAGAAACAAAAAAATGAATTACAAAATATTGTCTGGAAAATAAGCGAAACTGATAAGAAGTACGATTTAAAGAAAGGTAATGCCAGTAGGAAAAATAGAGGATTATGATATGTTGAAAGGGCAACAAGTGGAAAAAGTAAGTACATTTAAATATTTGAGGGAATAATAAATTCAACTGGAAAGTTGCGCTGAAGAAAACAGGAGCTAAATAGCAATGGACAAAACATTATTTGTCAAACTAGAGGACCTGTTAACAGCAAAGAAAGATTCACATGAAGCGAAATGCTATATCAAATGTTGTTTTATACGGACCAGAGAAATGGACATTGAGAAAAAAGTAAACAAATACTTTGAGAGTTTTCAAGTGTGGCTATGGAGAAGAATGAAAAACATCAAATTGTCAGATAAAATTAGAACTGAAGAGTAAAGGAAATTAGATCAATAATGCAAACTATAAGAGTAGGGAAAGCTAACTGGACCGGACACATTTTAAAGAGAGATTGTGTTCAACGGCTAATAATGGAAGGAAAATATGAAGACATTAAAAGTAGAGAGAGATCAAAGAATGCTCACTGCCATCAGGAACGGTCAGACTTACGATATGATCAAATACGAGGCCCATGATGGGGAATTTTGGAGAAACTTTTGTTGATACCTGTCTTCTTTAGGTTATAGTGTATTTGAGTAGTTAATACTAAAAATATTTTACTCAAGTTGCTGTGAAACAAGTCTCTCAAATGAATTTTTTGAAATCGCATGGGTCATGTAATCAACATTATTGTAGAAAAATAAGAATTTACAAACCAAGATTAATCTGAAACATTCAACACTTGTAAGGGAGGAAATTGAAGTCAACATTTATTGTTTATTTGCAATTTCACCATTTTGTATTTGAAGATTCGGGGGTTAGCACTACTTAGCGGCCTAGTTTGGTATTTCTGACTCATCTTTCTTGGAAAACTTTTTTTGTTTTCATTTGTCAAACGAAGCAAATCCTTGGATGGAGGACGAGATACACAAATTGGCCACTCAAAATATAGAGCATCCAATAGAGACACAACCTGTTTTGCCTAAAAAGCTGAAAGAAAACAGCTGATTATTGTACATCATCTGTTTCATTTGTTATGGAGCGTTTTAAAGATTACCGTTTCAAATGAAACGCTCACGGTTTTGAGCCTTTATCGACTGACACTACTCAACACACACACGCACGCATACACACCGAGTCGGTACATAGAGCCAGAGCCGCACCGAAGAGCGTAGTAGAAGAAGAATACGGCCCTCGAACGGCACAGCGAACTCCCCCATCGGACGTGGCAACGTCGCACGTGCGCCGACTCTCACTATGTCGTCCTGTCTGTTCCTTCAGTCGATTCGAAAGTGTAGTGAACGACAATACGATATTATGTGCGTCCGCCAAGTCTCTCTCCTCTCTCATCATGTACTTCCACGGCCTCAGGCAGACGGGCGGTTGTTTATCTTCCATTACCTACGCGATTCCGCCGAAAATAATAATATGCGCGCCAGTTCAGTGTGTGATTTTTTTTTTTCGGTACCTTCTCGTAGCAACGTATCGTCGTCTATACACATGGATGTATCAAAATTTTTTTTTCGCGTCTCGAAGTCTTTTGGACTACCGTTCGTTCTATGGCTGTCTGTGGAGGACCGTGTGAGTGAGTTTATTCATCGTTTTGGCTTGGGTTTTGTTCCACACACAGGATGTGACATGTCTGCAGCTATGTATGGGTAGTAAACACGTGCGAACAGGATGCAGACGTTTTGGAGTAGGACGTTCGTCTTTTTTTTTGAGGGTAAACACACCCAAAATGGTAAGTGTGATCTGTTTTAATATCGAATTTTGTTTCCATGGAGTTTTTGTAAAACGCATCGTGCGACATCCGGGTGTGTTTGTGTGCGTGCGTGCGTTCTTATGTGTGTGGGTTCCTTTCCCTTCGAAACTGCGTCTTTAATATCGATACGACAAAAATCGCATCATTTTTTTTCTTCGGTGTCATTCCGATTGCACGAAGGAGCGGTTTTTTAAATCCTAAATTACCAATTAAAATTGTTTTGTTTGTTAAAAGACCGTGAGAAGTCTTCTCGACATTGGAATGCGCGTATACCGTTATGAAACAAACTAAACACGCCTCCCCTCCTCCGCCCGTAGCTCCCCCTCGGCCCTCCCGTTCCCTCGCCGTGGTGCGCTTCACTCCTCGGGTCTTTACTTACTCTTCGCCTTCCTCCTCGAGTCCCCCCCGCCCCCAACCGCGTCGCCGTCATGACCAGTTCACATCATGCGACGGGTCGGTTAATTGCGCATAACTAGCATACTTTAGGCGACTTTCTTCCCTCTGTTTTGAATCGTATGAAGGAGAAATATTTTTCGCGATATTTCCTTCTAACTTTATTCATGCTACGAATCCAATGCGAAGGCCATTTTGTGTGCCGCGTTGGTCGATTGCTGTCGATTGTGAAAGGATGCGAGAATTTTTTTTTTCATCGCTGCTCGTTAAATATTTAAGATTCCTCTTCTTTTTTTTGTTCATCTGGCTTTTGTTGTTGAAGTGACGGTGCTTGACTAGCGTGTACTATACTATGTCGACCTTACTATTATGACGCGACTTTTCATTCATAAAGAGGATGCAGCATGAAGGTTGTGGAATTTTCCTATGATGCAAATGACGCCGCGGTTTGTTGGTGGTTGGATTTTTTTTATCTAGCACTTATGATGACTTCAGGTTGTACAATCAGCTTCGCTAGGACGTGAACTGTTCTTTTATTTATATTTTTCGTAAAAGTTGTAACTAGATTGTTCTGCAGCCAGCTACTATAACTCATACAGCCCTTCTAACAATTGAATACTATTTTTTGGACATTTTTTGTTAGGCTTTGATATGATTCCATCGAACGAATTGCAACTTTGTTTCTGTATATCCCATGTATCTCCAGAATAGCTAGATAAACACTCATAACATAGAGGTTACAGTTCTGGAGATGTAAAACCTATAACTGTTCCGAAAGAACAGCATAATTTCAGTTTAATATATTCTAGTAGCTGCATTTTTCCATCTTACTATGCAGCAAATGTTTTTAACTTACAAATATGTTTCTCTAGGACAAGCATTCAAATTACTGTTTAACTAAAATGTATATTTGTCGTAATAGCTATTATTCTACAATTAAGCTCTATAACTTATACAACCCTTCTAACACACGAATAGAACTTCTGAACTTTTTGTAAGAGCTGTAAGGCTTTGACATAGTTCTATAGAATCTGCCATAACTTTGTTTCCACACAGCTCTTGCATCTCTAGAACGGAAAGATAAACACCACGAACCTGGATGGTTATAGTTTTGGAAAAGGCAAAACGATAAACGGTCCCGAAAGAAGATTGGAAATTTCAGTTTGATAATCTGGCAGCTGTCATTTTAAAATCATTGACATATACAGCAAATGTTAGCTAATAAGAAACTGTAATGTAGACACTTCTTGGTACAAAACATTGTTTTTTGAGTAGGTACTGTCGTGTTTTGCTGTACGTTTAACAAATTTTATGACAACGTTTGAGTGTTTGGTTGGATCGGTCGTGACCGACTAATTTCGTTTACGGTGTTATTGAATTTGTTGTCCGTAAATAATCCGAAGGGGATAAGTCAGGGGCATATGCAGGTTCAGGTAGAACTTTCTACCCCAACTTGCACAATTTGGCTGTAATTCTTGCAATATGCGCTGGTGTTACCTTGTTGAAGAATTTCACTCTTCTCATTGAGCAGTACTTTTCCCTAATAATTTGTGCCTGTCTGTCTAGTTTTACAGAATAAACTTGTATCGATTTTGTCACCTATTAGGACTTCCAAATGTAGGATTCCTCTCAAAATTCCACCAACCAAAACATCTCGCTCTAGTGTGAGAATGAGGCTTTGGCTTCAGCTGCGTTTCGTCTGTTTGGTCTGCCCGTTGAGGTCTTCACTTCAGGTTAACTAAGAGAACATATTTATTATCGCCAGTCGTCATTTGCAACGCAAACTTTTGGAAGTGACATAGTTTAGTATTATGGCAAGGTCTTGTTTACTTTATTTCTAAATTTTTGATAAAAGGAGTTTGAGGTGTTTCTTTATCAAGCATTTGTTAAGAACTTAAATGTTATGTTGATAAAAGGGATGGACATCCAATTTTGAAATTCCTATCACACGATCTATGGTCTGACTACTTTCAGCTGGTCTTCTTTGGTTGGCAAATTATCTAGATTTGGGCCCTTAGTCATGGATTTCAGTACCAATTCATTCCAATTCTTGTTTTATTTTTTAGTGCGAGATATTTTGTCTTCAAGAGCGGTTTGTGTGAAAGTATTTTTTTACTATTTCGTAAAGAACGTAGATTTCCCTTTGTTTGTTTATTTATTTTTTTTTAAGTGATTGTGCTCGAACTAGAGTGTACTATGATAACGCGTCTTTTCAATCTTTGCATCATAAAGGTTGTGCAATTTTTCTAAGCTGTAAGTGACGCTGTTTGTTGATGGTTTTGTATTTTTGAATCACTAATTTTATAAAAGTTGATCCAACTGCTTTTTACGACACTTTCCTCAAGCGCTATGTTTTGATTTAGTTCTACGGCTGGATGTACGAGCACTCTGAAGGAATACAGTTCCATGAAAAGAGTACTTCATAGAGGTTATGAATTTTTGCTATGCTGTAAATGTGTTTGTTGATAGTTTTAGATTTTCTTAGCTGTCATTCATGCTATGCTTTTAAAACTGTAACAGAATGTTTTTTCCGGGAATTTTTTTGGTAGGGCGCTGGGCTTTGATATAGTTCTACATATATCATAACTTTGTTCCGCTAGAACTCTACTATTCTGAGAGTGATTACATAAAGACCCCGACTGTAGATGGTTGTAGTTTTGGGAAAGCAAATAATTTAAACAACGAGAAATAAATTCTGTAATGTAATTGTCATCGCTGTAAGTTTAGGTAGCTTAGTAATTCCTCTACTGTAGAATACTTTAATTTTTGAGAATATTGGGCCAACGCTATTTGGAGCGAATTCTACCGAACATTCTACGACATTATACCGACTCCCGCTGAAGATGTCTGCTGTAGTTGCAGATAAACCGTTCAGAAACTCCAATAGGTCAAAGCTAAACAGCTCAGAAAACTATAGTTTCGAAGAGAGTATTCAATATCTCTGACAGGTGAAGTAACCTGAAAATTTAGGAGTTATTCAGAATCTCTAGTTTCCTCGAAAATCCTAGATGTCGGTCTTTATATCTCGTGCCTACAAGAATGACACCTCGAAGAGAGTATCATATACGAGGGCTGCCTTTTGTATTTCGGGATTAGAGAACAAAAACAAATATTAATCATCGAAAATCGCTTTATTGTTTTTCACAATATTCCCCATGAAGATCTATACACTTTTGCATGCGTTTGAACCAATTGTCGAAGCACTTTTTCCACTCTGATTGAGGTATCTCCAAAACATGCATTCAGAACGCAGCAACCGCTTCTTCAGGTGTCGAAAAACGTTGACCTCTCAGTTTGTCTTTACGTACGGGAATAAAAAGAAGTCATTTGGTGTCAAGTCAGGACTATACGGCGGATGACTCATCAAATCGATGTTTTTAGTGGCCAAAAATGCAATTCTTTGAGTCGATGTGTGAGAGCTCGCATTGTCGTGGTGAAGAGTAATCCGTCTTCGGGGGTTGGTTTTTCTCATTTCTTGGAAGACAACTGGCAAACAAATTCTGGCGTTGTTCTAGTGGTACGGTTGCGACATGTCCAGTTTTTCCGAAAAAACAGGCGATCATTTGCTTGGAAGTGCTTCGTGCGCGAACAACTTTTTTTGGATTCGGCTCATCTTGAAACACCCATATAGTCGACTGCTGCTTACTTTCGGGCTCATACGGGTAAATCGACGATTCATCACCTGTCACTATGTCATAAACGTGTTTTGAAGCACCGCGATCGTATTTTTTGAGCTTTTCTTTCGACCAATCTACACGAGCCTTTTTTTTGAACGATTGACAAATTGTGTGGGATCCAACGCGAACAATTTTTTTTGACATTCAAATGTTTATGCAATATTGAATGTATGCTGGTCCCACTAATGTGCAAGATTGACTCAATCTCACGATAGGTCACATGACGATCTTGCAATATCAGTTCGCGCACAGGATCAATGGTTTCCGGAACAACAACTGTTTTTGGACGACCTTCACGAAATTCGTCTTGGAGTGAACTACGACCTCGATTGAATTCACCATACCATCGATAAACAGTGGTCCTTGATGGAGTTTCATCGCCAAAAATTAAATTAAGTTCATCCATGCACTCTTGCTGACTTAATCCACGTCGAAAGTTGTAAAAAATAATCGCACGAAAATGTTCACGATTTAATTCCATTTTTTGGCCGAGATGAATCCTTTAAGTTACTGTAAACAACACATAGCGCTCGTATGTCAAAACGTTCTGAGTACCTACGTATAACCTCAAAAATGTCAAACTTTACGATAGAGCTGTCAGTTGTCAGATTGCAACACTAGTCCAATCCCGAAATATAAAAGGCAGCCCTCGTAAAAGTAGAAATTTCTGATTTGCGATTTCAAAAATGGCACCAGCCATTTCCTGCTCATCTTCAGGACGTAGTGTGGGGGATGTTATGGATTTTCTATTGCCTGACTTAAGCCCGTCTTAATGTGAGATTGCGTTCAGTTGGAATCCTGCACTACTTTGTATTGTTAAGTAATATACGCTTGAGTCAAACTAACAGCAAAATACAAAAAATAAAGAAAAGTAACAAAATAATTATAATTAAAATCTATATACCCACCCTACTCTTATAGTAAACCCGTGGGGCAAAGTAGACCAGTACGGTATTTTTGTCAATAAAAACCTCATTAATCGGTATTTTTAACCCATTTATTTTCTTAAAAGCCACCGGAGATGTCAACCATTTTATATTGAAAAATTAATTGATTGATTAAATTATTATGCTTGTTTGAAGTAAATATATTTTTAAATTCGAATTTTTCCGAGTATTCAACTCTTGGTTTTTAAAAATCTAATGTCCGAACGCTATAAATTTGTTACACTTACACTCCAAAAAAAATTCCTTTATTCTACTGTCGTTTCCTTATATTTTACTCCTACTTATTTTAATGACGCAGATTTCAGCTCGTAAAGATGCAGTAAATGTTATTTAATTTATGTACACAAACTACGCATTGCGATTTGGTGCTCTCCTACTTTTTTTATTCGTTATATTGATACCGAAATGTGGAGATTGTGTAATCTTGCCATTATATTAGTGCTTTTAGTTATAAATTATAAAAAAATTAAATTTATTTTAACAAATTTACCAAAGAGTTCCGGGAAATCTCTTGTATAATAACGTATCCACTCCTTCCGGTCTATCCAAAATGCTGTAGAAAATCATGAATTTTCAGTAAATGCAGTATCTCACTGGTCACAACATTTTTTCACCACGCTGAACAAAACAAATTAATTATCATTCATCTTATCATAATAAAAGATCAAAATCTATCGAAACGTTAAATCACCAAGGTCCAAAAATCCAAAGTAACTCCTAACAGACTTCATAAAATGCAAAATAATTGTATAAACGATGAAACAGTGAGCTCAAATTACATTGGTAAGCTAGCTTATTTAAAGTTGACCAGATTTTATAGAATGACGATACAGACATCACTTTTGTATTGGCTTTGAGTAGGTAGAAGTCATTTTTAGACCTTTCAAATACGATAGGCACAACACAGCATAGAATGTCCAGGATTAAAAACATTCGCTGTACTTGTTCTAAAGCTACACTATAAGTATTATAAATAGGAGGCCAAAATACACAATTGTATACAAATACTGCATATCACTCAGTTATCTGTGTGAAATCTGACACTTAGTTTGAATCAAGGAGTATTCCTAAATCTCGAAACTAACAACAAATCAAGAGGAGACAGTAAATTTAAATCCTGGCATACAAGATTCCAGCAATTGTGATAAACTAAATATTGCTAAGACAATTTTACAACCAGTCTCAGGCAGCATAAGCGGAATCTAAATATGCACACCATTTAGTCGATGCTAACCATAACTTTAATGATATTCTAAAAATGTTACATTTAGAGGATAATCACAGCGCCATCAATTTATTAATTAGAGTCCCGAGAAATTAACAGAAACAAGTATACAGGTAGGCTATTAAATAATTAGTTAGACCTTAATCCTTTCCTCTTTTAAATCTTTGTAAGGGCTCAGTGTAATTAGTTACGTATAATATTAAGCATATAATATAGTGAACGTAGAGTAAGTATTTCACGTGTAAAACACGTATCGTTATAAAGCAGAATAAATCATTGTAAATCTCTTATGGTCCTATAATTCTGTTTTTCGATCCTAATTTATCGAATGTTATGTAAAAGTCCACGTTTGAGTAACGTAAGTCAATACAGCTAGTATACATTTTTTGGATCATAAGGACTGCAGATAGCTTGCTAAATGCAGCCCAGGCTGTTTTCTTTTTCCCAATTTCGATTATTTGTCTTCAGACTTTTAATATTTGTTCTAAGTATATATATTCGTTGAGATTTTGCAACTGTATATTGTTTATTCTCACCTATTTATTTTTGGGGTTCATGATGGATTTTTTTGATTTTGGTATCTGCAAATGGTACAAGGTTATCACCAAACCTCAAGTGGCTCAAGAATTCTCCGTTTATGTTTGTTTCATTTGCCCGATAATCTTCCTTTATCCAAGCACATGTTACATAGATTTATTAATTTTGGGATTACTATGTCTTTTGTTTTATCAGTCTTTATAAATTGTGAGGCGCAGACAGCGTTTGCCCTAGCGGTTACACCCCTAAGGCTTCGGTCTCCTCAGTAGTAATAAAATATTTTGGCGCTTCGTACAAAGATTGCCTCCTGCCTCTTTAGAGCTGGCCCTGGACGTAGATAACTTATTTATCCATTATATCTGCAGTGTCTTCAACACTGGGGTTTTCAGCACTGAGGTCTTCAGCACTGATATCGTTCAGAGTCTGAATGGGCTAAATCCGGCAATATAATAAAATTATCTAGAAGAAGACAACAATCTAATTTAGGACACCTTGTTACCTAAAATACAACGTACCATTTGTTTTTTTTATCGATTAAAGATAAAGCCTTACATTACCCAAACAATAATCATGTATTTTTCCCTGTGTTAATTAATGATGGCGAAAGAGCGTCGTCAAATTTCAAACGACAATTCTTTGTCCTTGTGGTACAAAACCGAACCAAAGTGAGTACAGCACACACAACGATTTTTCGTGGTTATCCGTTTGACGTGCACCGGTTGGGGTATTGCGCACGAAGGTTATCGCTTTAGAGTGATCAAATTGTTGGTTACATTCATAATTTTGAGTACACTTTTATGAATGATCTCGATTCAATGACGACAAACGTGTTTTCGGTTTGTTGTGTGTGTATGTGAAATTGGAGAAAAACACATCGACTGATAACTATATGTAATGTTGTACGTAAACAAATAATCTGCCCGAACAATACTGAAAATTGTTTACAATTAAATTTATTGTTCGGAATTCTAATTGGAAGTTTAGTAAAACGTAGGCAAGATTTATTAGGAATAAGCCCTAGCCATTAATTCTGACTTATTTACGATTATAAAAAATTGAAAAGAAGCTAATTTTTCGACATAATTTCCCTTAATCTTACTACTCTACTAATTCAATATACTAAGGAAAAAATACTGCTGATAAAGCATTATTATCACTTTAAATTGTGACGCAAATCTGGTGAAAATAGCAAACATACCTTTTAAGCTCAAATACAATAACTTACATTGATTTGCTCACATTCACGAACGGCTGCTGTTCATCGGGAGCAGTTTTGAGCGGTGGGCTTAAATAATTATGAAACAAGGAAAATTTTGAGAATACTTTCAAACGTTTAGATTTGTTGAATATACAGCATTTTTTCTCCAGCCAATAAGCTTCAGAAATCAACGAAACATTTATTTTTAGGGCGCTAGACACCTTCAATTATTTTATATTTACAAATATACCTTAGAAATTTCAACTCGGATATGAAATATAGTTGTTTGATGTTTACCAGATGATTATTAATAAAAAATTATGCTCCCAAAAAAGAACTTCATCAAATCGATATACTGATTATTATTTAGTTATTAGTTTCATAGTGCAAATGGGTTTCATTAGAGTGGATCAGTAACACATTACAAAAAGTCAATCCTATCAAAAGCTTAAAAATTGAGTCATATTTTTGGAAGGCCATTTACTTAAAGGGCATACCTCCCCTAAAACATGGCAACTAAATAAACTCGCATTCGAACGTTTGTTGTTTTCAGTTTTCTCCGTTTGAAGCAACATCGATCGAAGCGACACCTATTAGTCAATTCCATTCCAGGCAGAGAACAAAAGTTCTGATCACTTGTACTGAATCTATTTGAGAGAAGAAGGGACTAAACAACTGACAGTTAATTTAAAAAAAAAACATTTTTAGTAAATACTTCGGCCTAAGAAGAACATTAAGGTGTGACATATCTGTTTTAAATGGCTCGTTTTAGATTCTAACATTCAGAAAAAACACTGCTATTCCTCGTTGTTGTTTTATATAAAAACAAAACAAATAAGTGTTTCCTGAATAGAACCAGAGTGTCGAAAATTACACAGTTTGTTGAAAGGTACACCAGGAGCTATTTAGCAATAAAACTTCAACAAAGGTTACTACTAATAAATGTTAAACCAACAGTTTAAATCTTCCACATGCCACAAAATAGTCTTCTAGAGATCTCAAAGTTTCGTCGGTACCACAAACACACGGTACATTGTTCACCTAATTCTTAATACTTTGCCTGAAACGATTTCGTAAGCCTGAGAGCAGATCTCTGTGTTTGTTTTGGTTGGTATTAAAGGTGTGTTGATTGGTTTTTCTCTTTATTACTTTACCCTTCCCTATATTTATTTAGTTATAGTTTTAATACATTGATACTTATATGATTTGTAATAAATAGTTCATTGTTAGATATTTCAGTTGATAAAAGAAAACATAAAGAATCAGAGGTTGGAAACAAATATTGTTCCGTATGAAGTCATCGTGAAAGTGTCACTGTCAAAGAAATAACAACTACAATGGTTGACAATGACCTAAAACTTTCAGTTGAAACGTCCTCACGACAAAAAATATCCACAATATACAATACACATATTTGTGTAAACAGGAAGACCGGGTTATCCATATTGTACAACATCTGTGAGGAATGATATAAAGGACAACAAATTTTGGAATTTGTTTGTTATGCGATGAACTGACGGACAGCGTCAACAATCTTATCACAATTACTTATGCTATTTTAAGTAATGTTACATGTGTATATGCCGTGTTAAATAGCGGTATAACAAAGCTTTGAAGTGTTTAATTAACCCCGATGTAGAATACGATACTTCTCTAGAAATAATAGAATACTTCTAACGTCAAAGCGATGACACCTAGAATGCACTGCAGATGAAAAAAGAAAGAATTCCGCAAAGAACATAAGGAAATGTGTTTTATTAGTCTCACCTTTGTTGTCTTTGTACGACACGCCGGCATGTGGCATTCTAGTAGTCACCGGCAGAAACTAGCGCACTTTGCATTGCCGATCCATTTGATTTAATCCTATAGAAGATTTTTATATCGTTGTTTGTTATTTAATGGAAGTTATAGTCCAGTCGGTATAATATTTGTTCATTGGGAGAAGCAGAGTCAATTATTTTTTTAGGAGTTCTTGATAAACAATGTTGCATTGTTGTACTGCTGGAATAGTTTTCGAGGAGTCACAGTGAAGCAAAAAAATATCTTTTGTAAAAAACTAAACTAGATGCTGAATGTAATAACATAATTTGAAGGAACAGGCTCACTAGTAAATCAAATGAAATATAGATCTTAAAACAACCAAATAAACTAATAGACCAATCAATAGAGCAAAAATTAACTGATAATGTGTAAAACATACTATCAGGATACCGATTGTGCCATCACATTAACAACGATTCCTAGCGATATTTTGCTATGTTTTCCTCTCGCAACTATGGTTTTTTACTTTGTTATAAACAATTGAAGCAAGACAATTACGTTTTTTTTTCTTAAGATGTTTATAAAATCAAAAATAATAAACTAATCTCAATGGTGTCAACAGGTCAATTGTAAAGAATGAAAATACAAATGAAATAAGCCCAGGCTCGATCCGATTGGATCATTAGTAACAGGGAAAAACAAAAAATACTGAAAAATGTAGGATTTAAAAAAAAATCGTATCTTCGTCACTTTAGAAGCTGTAAAACTGGGCTTGTAGGAACTGAATTTACATCTATTTTTTGTATGCCAAAACCAGGCGCTACCGGTTTATTAGTTTTTGAACAATTGTGATATAAAGTTTTCACTATTTTTGCATTGTGCCCCCAAGCGTTATAGATAATCAAATTTCAATTTTGAAAAAAGTTGTTGAAAGTAGAGGTGTCATTCTACAGAGCCTCTATTCTCATTTTTCACTAAATGTCTGTGAAATATCTGAAAAATGTTAGCAAACATGACAAAAAATGGGCGAGCGTATGATAGTGTCCAAGGAGTGGGGGAAACGCGGTTGTTGAGGGGAAGCGTATAGTAATATATAGTAGAGGCACATACATAGATCGTTTTAATATTTAAAATCCTCACAAGTAAGAATTTTTTTAATGACCGCTCTCCTTCGATGTTCCGTAAACCCAAAATCCACAAATTAAAGCAAAAACGTTTCCGAGAAACCATTTACATATAAATATATTAATAAACAAACAGTTTTCATTTGATATAATAAAATTGAACAAATCACTCTGTATAGAAGTTTTTTTAACGATTAAATTCTTTCACCATCTGTCAGAGGGACAGTTACTATCGATAATAATTATTGTTAGCAGTTCCCCTCAACAACCGTGTTCCCCCCACTACTCGAACACATTCATACGCTCACCAAATTTTGGTCATTTTTGCTAACATTTTTTGTATATTTCACAGATATTTAATGAAAAATGAAAATAGAGGGGTTGTAGAATGATACCTCTACTTTCAACATCTCTATTCTGAATTGATATTTGACGATCCATGTCACATGGAGACACATTGCAAGAATAGGGACTAAAAACTTCAGATAGCAATTATTCAAAAACTAATAAACCGATAGCGCCTGGTTTAGTCACGCATAAGGTAGATATCAATTACTATCAATTCCCACAAACCCAGTTCTACAACTTCGATAGTGACGGAGTTATAATAACATAAAGAAAACCACTAAATTTTGTAGTATTTTTTGTTTTTCTTTGATACTAAAGATCTTATCGGATCGATCCTAGGCTCATTCATTGGTATTTCCATGCTTTACAATTCACTTGTTGACACCATTGAGATTAGTTTATTATTTTTCATTTTATAAACATTCAACGAAAAAAAAAAACGCAATTTTCTTGTATAAAACCATAGTTGCGAGTGGAAAAGGCAGGCAGTATCCTGATAGTATTTTTTGCACGAAAAAATCTCTATTGATTGGTCTATAACAGGAAAACATTTTCCTGATACAGATTACCTTAAAATGATGACAGATTTTGACTAAATATATGAAGGCAAGAAAGAAACAATTAAATGTATTATTATAGAAGTATATATATAGGTTTACACGGCCAGTGTGAGCGTATAAACTGTGGTTCTCGGGTCTACTTTGCTATAGTCTATTATAATTACTTCTGAATGTTTCGTCTGCAATTGTGGCAGACATCTTCAGAGGCATGAAGGTGGTATCTCGTTGAATGCTCGAGACGAATAGGTCTCTTGAGTGGTGGAGCACTGTTATTTATACCTGAATGGGAAGGTATAGTGGGCGCTGATTCGTCGACGAAGTGGGCGGGGACTATGCGTCTAGGGGCTGGCTTTTAAATTAAAGACCCTGTTCCTTTCTCTTGAAATTATTTGGATGTTCATATATTTTAATAGCCTCTCGCTGGAGACAAGAAGAGTAGTGCAATGAGGTGGACAGTACATCGATGTACTGGTACTGTATTACGTGGTCACATGAGATTAGTGAATGCTCAGAGAATGCCGATTTTTCAGGTTTTAACAACCGACAATTCCGCTTATGTTTAGATACCCGTGTGTACACTCCTGGCGTCTATAAAGTGTCACTAGGATCTTTAGGAGATCGGAGAATATGTCGAAGTTGCTGAATAGATTTAAAAATAGTTTTACCCTCTGCTGTCTAATCAACTTTCTAATCCGATCTGTTGAGTTCTTTATGCACGGTAAGTACGTTGTCCCCAAATTTATAAATGACTGCCATTCTTTTTTTATTATGGTTTGGGGTAAAATACCTTCTGATCTCATGGCTCTAGTAACCTCTAGCTTGGACTATACGGTCTACATAGTGTAACTCATCCTTTAAATGACGTGGTTCGCAGATTCTGTCTGTTTGATCCACGAGAGTCTTAATTACAGTTCTCTTTTGTTTAGGGTGATGATTGGAGTGTTTATGGAGGTACCTGTCTGTGGAGGTGTGTAGCCAAGAGTTGCATCGTTATTTCTTGTTACTAACTCGTCCAGAAAGACCAATTGTCCGTTGTTTTCCTTTTCCATCGTAAATGGAATGCGCGGAAGATTGGCAAAAAATGGCGTGTACGAGGGCTGCCTTTTATATTTCGGGATTAGAGAACAAAAACCAATATTAATCATCGAAAATCGCTTTATTGTTTTTCAAAATATTCCCCATGAAGGTCTATACACTTTTGCATGCGTTTGAACCAATTGTCTAAGCACTTTTTCCACTCTGATTGAGGTATCTCCAAAACATGCATTCTGAACGCAGCAACCGCTTCTTCAGGTGTCGAAAAACGTTGACCTCTCAGTTTGTTTTTTACGTACGGGAATAAAAAGAAGTCATTTGGTGACAAGTCAGGACTATACGGCGGATGACTCATCAAATCGATGTTTTGAGTGGTCAAAAATGCAGTTGTTTGAGCCGATGTGTGAGAGCTCGCATTGTCGTGGTGAAGAGTGATCCGTCTTCGGCGGTTGGTTTTCCTCATTTCTTGGAAGACAACTGGCAAACAAATGGTTGTGTACCACTCAGAATTGACTGTTCTGCGTTGTTCTAGTGGTACGGTTGCGACATGTCCAGTTTTTTCGAAAAAAACAGGCGATCATTTGCTTGGAAGTGCTTCGTGCGCGAACAACTTTTGTTGGATTCGGCTCATCTTGAAACACCGATACAGTCGACTGCTGTTTACTTTCGGGCTCATACGCGTCAATCTACGATTCATCACCTGTCACTATGTCATAAACGTGTTTTGAAGCACCGCGATTGTATTTTTTGAGCTTTTCTTTCGACCAGTCGACACGAGCCTTTTTTGAACGATTGACAAATTGTGTGGGATCCAACGCGAACAAATTTTTTTGACATTCAAATGTTTATGCAATATTGAATGTATGCTGGTCCCACTAGTGTGTAAGGTTGACTCAGTCTCACGATAGGTCACATGACGATCTTGCAATATCAGTTCGCGCACAGCATCAATAGTTTCCGGAACAACAACTGTTTTTGGAAATTCGTCTTGGAGTGAACTACGACCTCGATTGAATTCACCATACCATTGATAAACAGTGATCCTTGATGGAGTGTCATCGCCAAAAATTAAATTAAGTTCATCCATGCACTCTTGCTGACTTTAATCCACGTCGAAAATTGTAAAAAATAATCGCACGAAAATGTTCACGATTTAATTCCATTTTTTGGCCGAGATGAATTCTTTAAGTTACTGTAAACAACACATAGCGCTCGTATGTCAAAACGTTCTGAGTACGTATAACCTCAAAAATGTCAAACTTTACGATAGAGCTGTCTCAGTTGTCAGATTGCAACACTAGGGTTGTCCAATCCCGAAATATAAAAGGCAGCCCTCGTAAATTCAATTAACAATTCTCCCCATGACTTCAAAGAACAAAGGTGTCATCGATAGTGTTCAAAGCTTTTCACTCAAAATTCTCCATATAGAAATTGGCAATGAGTGGACTAAGAGGGCTTCCCATTGCCACATCATCGACTTGTTCGTAGAATTCTTGATTTCACTTAAAATATGTGGTACTTAGAACATGTCTCAACAATTCATAGATGTCGCCTGAAAAAAGGTTTTATAAGTGTTTGATTTCATTTACGGGAAACAGTCAAAAGGGAAACTACATCGAAGCTGGTTATAAGTCACTTGGCTGTATCTCAAGAGTTTTTAGTTTCTCTATAAAATGGTTGGAGTCTGTCATATGTGAGTTGGTGGTTTCAATATATGGTTTTAGAAGTTCAGTCAGATACATGCCAATGTTGTATGTTGGAGAACCGACGGCACGCTGAGTCGAAGCGGTACATTAGGTTTATGGATTTTGGGCAAACCATAAAATCTTGGTGGAACTGCCTCTGTCATCTTTACGTTTTTCATGTCTTCAATTGATCAGATCGTTGGTTCTTTTAAGAATTCTTGATGTTGGATCCTTTTATAGTTTTCGATTTGTGGTAAGGTCAAGTAAATCACATATCTTCTTACTGTAGTCTTCTGTATCCAAGATGGTGGTAACGTTTCCTTTGTCTGCTGACAGGATTATAATGTTCTTATTTTGCCTGAGATTTCTACATGTTATCCTTTCTCCGTTTGTGATGTTGCTTTGTGGCGCTTTAGCTCTTTGTAAAATTCTAGAAGACTGTTTTGATTTCTTTAGCAACATCTGATTGACTATTGGGGATTCCCGCCTTAATGTTAGCTACGGCAACATAACATGGAAAATGATTTATCTAATGCATTAGTGTTTATTTTGATAAATGGTTTGGAAACAACAACAGGAAAATAAAATGGCCTACCTTGTGATCAGATCTTACACCTCATGATTTCTTGCTTTGGTCGTACTTTTAAAAACTTTGATGACATTATAAATAGAAAACGATGTTTTCTTGTAAATTAAACACAGGTGCTCTCTAAAGAAAATAGAGAATTCGTTATGGATGGATAGACCAACTTTACTCTTTCTGTTTGAAACCTTGTTTATGTTTGAATTCAACTCGGACAGAGTTACCACCAAGTTTTCTGTCTGAGCACAAACAATTGTTCCTATTCTGGATTTTTTTCTGTTCGTTTAAGCATCACCGGAAACCGCACTTATCTACGCGGAAGAAGTCGCGCGTATATACGGCAATTTATAATAAATCTGTTCATTACAACGACCATTATCAATATTAAATAAACCCGCTAACTACGTAAATACAAAAACTATTAATTGACATGCAAGACGATGGTCTAGTCGTCACAAATCATTAAAAATGATTTATTTCCCTTCTAATATTAGTCCCGGAAATATTCAATAGTCACGACATAATGATTTTAAAAATGCATATCGGAAACAAAACGCCCATTACCAGTTCGGCGGCGTGGCGTCGGTATATCGTCGTCGTCTCTACGCGTACTTGTTGTGAGTCATTTCGATTCAATTCTTTAAAATGAATGAATCAACCGTTTGTAATCATTTAATCACTTATATACCGTAATGATTCAGTCTGTGATGATATGTAATGACAGTTATAATCTGATAAGAATCGGTTAGAATTTTTTGTGCAGTCTAGCCAACTTCTTCACAAAGGTTGTCGATGAATAAATGCAGTCACAAAGACGTCTAGAAAATTGTGCCATACATAAATGAATATAAAAATTTAAACAAATAAGAAGCTTATAAATATAAACCAATAAAATTCAAAAAAAGCGTTTCACTTTGATTGTTTATTCGGATTTCTGATACGGTAAATAATTCAAAATCTATGTTTAATAAGGGCAATATGTACAATTCATATTGAAGTATATTCGCTGACAAAGAAATCGCAATATCCAGAAGCAGATGTTTAAATTTAATATTGTTTTGGTAAAACATACATGTTATAGTAAGCAATAAATAATTAAAATTTGAATAAAAAATTTCAAGGAGTTTAAGTTTTTTAAAAGTTTGTATATTTCTTCTTGAGGAATACTATCCTAAGCTACTTGTATTTCATGTCTTAGGACCTCCAAAGTCCTTGGGGGCTGGGGTAAATTTCCTAGCTTTCTACCCATCATATCCCAAACGTCTTCTATGGGCGAAAGATCGGGGATCTGGGCTGTCATGGCAACAGATTTACATGTGTCTCTTCAAAAAATTTAAACTAACTCCAGCAACATGAGGCCGAGCATTATCTTGTTGAAATATGGGATCCATGTGCCGAAAGAGTATCCTGAACGAAACTGGCCGCGGGGGATGTAAAAAACGAGAAGTCCAATTGCCATATTTTACAGGGATGCTACATCTACCCACGGCACTCTAAAAACATAACTATAGGGATGGCGTTATTCTTATAGCACTCAAATACTCGAGGATGTCTTCAAAAAGAGTGGGTGTGAAACTGAAGTCGAGCCGTTGAGCATCAAAATAAAATTAAACAATGAAACTCTGTTCCCTGACCTTATTATCATGCTGACAAAGGCCTAGAAACCATTTTATTGAAGTAGCTGTGTTGTTTGGGAAGGTCCTCGTTCGCTCGCCGAAAGTTATAGACTGAAAAAAAGTAAACCTTATGAAGAACCTGTTCACCAACAAAATTCTATGACAGTCAAGAATTCCACTGTCTCGTTTCCATCTTGTCATAACTTCTTCAACAAAGTCGTATGGAGATGAATCATCAATCTATCCCTTTAATTTTCCCTTTATTTGTAATTATAATTGTTTTGTATATTATGTTTTTTTAAACTGATATTTCTGTCATTTTAATTTATATGTTTACTGTTATCATTTACATTTTGGCATAATTGTAGATAGACTATTTTGTAATATTATAATTATACTGATTAGAGTTTTAGGATTCTCATGTTTGTTTAGATAGGTTTTGACACTTAGGTTAACGACACATAAGAACAGCTTAGCTGTTCATAAAATTGTAAACCCTACAGCCGGGTAACATGATGGCTGAAATGTCTTTTATATATCTCTGTAAAATGTATACATTTTATTGAATAAAGAATTTTTTAAGGGAGTACATACGGCTCCACTACTCCTGAAGATAACGTTGCGCTGTCATATTACCGCGAACAAAGTCTACTGTTCAGTGTTCGGTGTACATGTCGCTCAAGATCAATTTGAGTTTGACTTCTTTCTCTTCGACGTCATTTATTCCTTCTTCAGCTATCATGTCCACCTAGGCAGAATCCAGATTCATCAGAGAAGACGATCATTCCACATTCCAATGTTGTTGTCTGCATCACCGTAGTCGATGCCGTCAATGCTCAGGGGGTCAGAGATAACATGATGGGGTCGATAATGCTGCAGTCCAAAAGACCTTATACGGCGGTAAACCGTTCGGGCACTTACAAGATGGCCTTGCTCACCTAACCACTCATCAGCCAAAGTTCGAGTTGTTGAAATTCCAGAAGTCTTAGACGTCGATTTTGAATTTCATTTGGCCCCTTCGCCGTCCGGTGCCTACTCTTCTCTGAATTTGGATTTTATCAAACCACGCTTGACAACATCTCATAACAGTAGTTTGATTTCTGTTCGTGCGGTTAACGATTTCTCGAAATGAAAAACCCGCCTTACGTAAACCAATTCACCTCTTTTAAATTCACGGAGCTGCCAATAACTTTACTAAATATCGATTTTGGATCCCATCAGTTTCTTTTTGATAAATTTAAAAAAAAGCAAAAACGACTAATATATTAATTAATACAAAAAAGTTTACATAAAAAACATTCACCAAACTTTACCAAATTTTAATCATTTACTCCTCTATAGCATCTATGTTTTACCAAAACCCTATTAAATTTAAACATCTCCTTCTGGGTATTGCGATTTCTTTGTCAGTGAGTATAGTTGACAATGTTTCTTCAATGGTCTTCATACTGAGTAATGTGAGATATGACTATTTTATGTCAAAACTTAATTTGAACAACAATATTGTTACAATTTAAATTACTTGGTTAAAAAAGAACTAAAAAAAGATTAAAAACAAACCAGGGAACAGCAAATATGCGCAAATAACGTCAATGGTAGGAGTGTAAGTCTAGGGAAGCGTCGAACACATCAAATACTTCAAAGAAAAATACGAACGAAATAAGAAAATTAAGCCCTGTAAAAATAAGTGTAGTGGCCTATTAAGAGAACATATAGGAATACTTAGACACAACCTTAGAGGAACTCACAATAGAAGAGATTACAGTCAAAGAAGTATTCAAAGGACCAGGACCAGATGATCTGCGTATCGAGCAAATGAATCATGCAGCAACTAAAACCTTGGAAGTAATATGTAAATTTTATAAATGTTTAATAGGCGACACCATACTTCACGACTGGACAATCTCCCCACATAAATTTAATGTATAAAAAGAGATGAAAGAAATAAATGTGGGAACTATACATGCATAAATGTAACTTCATCCATTTGACGTTGTATAGAAGAATCGTTAAACCCAGAATAAAGAGAAAGAATAAGGAAATTGAGAAACAAGTGGATTTAAGCAGTAAGATCCTGCATAGACAACAAATTCACCCTAAGACCATATGGTATGAACCACAGGGTATGATCCGTTGCTATGAATTAGGCTTCCTCAAGGATGTCAAACGATTGCATTTGCTAGTGATCTATTGGTAGTGGTGAGGGTGGGGGTAAAGAATGAATTAATGAATAAAGTAGTGACTGAGGAGAAAACCAGAAAATCGGAACCGTAAACTTGAAAGAGCTACTATCAAAGCGTGTAATCCCTGCCAAAGTGTTTAAGTACGTGGAAATAATGCTGGATGACAGGCTATGATTTAATCACTACGTAAGGTATGTGGCTGAGAAAACAGAAAGCATTAGATTTCTATTGAATTATTGGTGGAGGAAGTGAGGTGGAGAAAGACAAGTCTTGGAACAGTGGAAAGGGAGTAACTGTGGAGGCGTGGAAAAGAGAAGGATGGCGAACAACGTCATTGCACTATGGGTAAAACGGAATGTCAGAATGTGGGAGATATGCCCATTTCTTATGCTTAATTATCAGCTATCCAAATTTTTGTAGGTCTATGGGGCATTTCGTGCTTATTTGTATAGCACACTATTTTATAATTGTGATAGATAGCGTCTGTAGCGGGAAAATATGGTAGAAGAGATAACGAATGAAGTGAGATGCCATTAGAAGCTATATTGGTTCAGTTTTAGGTGTTAAAGAAAGAGACCTCCTTGATATAAGGAGTGTGATGGAAATGACTTGATCTATTCCGGGATACTTGGTGTTATGCCTTGAGATGGTTCCGGTGGAGATGCCTTAGTCGGTATGCGTTCTTTGACGAGCCTGACATACAGCTCGTATGATTGATAACAAGGTGCGTAGCCAGTCTATAAAGGATTTAACCTAGTTGAAAAAAGTTAATGTCATAAAAAAGCTACTATGGTGGGTAGCTTGTGATATTTTAATCCACAATTCATTATAAGACACCAGAACCAGACCATGGTTGGGTAATTGTTGTTCCGTATTTATTAATTCAATGCTACACTAGACACGTACTACATATTACATATTATATTAGCATCATCCAGGGCGTCCAATTGGAGTCAAAGTTAGCTGATTTTTCTGAAACTCTTTACTAATTCGTTATTCTTTCTTTTTTGAAATTACAAAATACGAGTTTCAATAAACTTCTTTGTATCAGATACAATGAAAAAGGATTGTGACTAAAGTTTATGAGCTCAAGTTTATTAAAAGGAACGCAGAACAACTTTTTTTAATTTAATGTAGCCACCATACCGCTAACGTTCAAGTAGCATGTAACGCTTACGGAGCAACGCGATCATTACTTTTGTCTTGTAAAGTCTTTAAAAATAATAAAAACTTGAATTTTTACAGCTTTTTAACGACTTGTAACACTACGCTACACAAGTGACACTCAGTATTTGTTTACGAGCCTAAAAATAAATGACTGAACGAAAAAAAAAAACAATTGTCCTGCTGTGGACTATTCAAGTTTTGATGCCTGTCATAAATTTCATTGGCAATTTTGGTGAAAAGGAGATGCTCGAAACGAGGATTTTTTTTTGGTGAATTGGATTGTAAATGGGTTAAAAAATGATAAAAAAATTTATGATGGCCTGGTGTATTAACGACGTTATTCTTTGATGGTGTTACTTTTTGTTGTTGATTTATTTCAGTTGGGTTTTGAGGTTCATTTAGCTTCCTTTAAAACTTCCTCGTTATTTTGATGTGATCCTCTGGAAGTATAGTGAGTTTTGTCATTTCGATGGCGAGTATTGGGTTTTCTCCAAACCATTAATCTGAGCGAAATAGCAAAATATCATGCAAAATGGAGTATAGACCTTTTTTTTGTAGAAATGGTTTCTAAACAATATGTAATAATTGCATCTATGTGCGCTATCTCAGTAAGTTGTTGTTTATGAATAAATAAAGGGAAAAATATTTAAAAATAATAATTTGGGTAGTTCTACATAATAGTGGTGTCCTAACTCTATATACACAAAAAATTCCAATATTTTTATTAATTATTTTAGATTTTGCTGTTGATACAACTTTCAGATTTGTTAAAAGCAAACAACTAGTTACTGCTGTGATTCAGATCCATTCTCGGGAATATTAACTAATTTAAAGAAAATGGTCTTTTTGCATCTAGAAAAATTTATTCTAACAAACTTAAGTCAAGAATTTTTGTTGTACAGCCGAAGCTATAGAAGAAAACTGAAAAAATGTCTACATTTAAACAACTTTTTGGCATGTCGCATAGATACACTTATTATAGAAATTGTCTACTACCCATTCCTACAAAAACTGATTGAACATTGACTAAATCTGCATCCCACAAAATGCACCGATCTATATTTAACATTATACATATATATCTGTCAATCGAATGTCGGATCGATGTTACTAATTGAGGACCCTTTACATCACTGCATTTTGGTCTATGTTATCAGCATTTACAATTTCTCATCATTCTTGCTGACTTATAAATAATTGTAACCATATTTTGTATAGGATTCAATGGTCATTGGAATTTGGTGTTAAACAATAGCACTTACTGTTATAATTTCTTTACTTACCATCGTTTCGTCTTCTTTTTGAAGACTTCATCAGGCCTGTGAATTAGTCATAATAGTCATTTGCACCCCACATGATTCATGCGTCAATATGTACAACCCCTCTGTTTGAATTAATTTTTTAAATTTGCGGTGTTTACTAGAATGTCAAATTACTAGAAAGACATTTTAGTCTCTCGTTGTTCAGTAGTATCGATGTACGATAGTGTTGACGAATTAGATGATGAAGCAATTGGATGGAAGTACTATGGAAAATACATCGTCTAGCTTAGTATTAGCTAATATAGTTATGCATTCCATTGTTAAGTTGCATGACAATTTTACCGATATCAACAAAAGTACTACTCAATTATTCCAACTGTGTCCGTAACATAACAATACTAAAGGGTACATAAAATCTCTGACTATATTGAAATTAATGAAATCAATTGTTTGAACTGGTCTGCTTTCCTCCAGGATCTGAATCACATAGAGCAGAACTTTTTGTCAAATCTACGCCTACAATTTTTTAAATATGGCTTATTAAAAGTTTTTCACATTCAAAAATAGTTATAATACAAATTGTCTTTTAACAGTGAAAAAAAAAGTTTATAAGTATCGATGAGACATCCCTGAAACTGTCAAAATTACGATTGATTTTTAATGTCAAGAAATACCAATCGAGCGGCTGTGAGAGTTGTTTCCAATTGAAAATATTAATATCCCTGGAGTATAAGGCAATTTACAGAAAACGAGTACAAAATATGCAGTTATGAAGCAGTTCATATTCCTATTTTATTAATTATTTAAAGGGTCTTAAGACAAACTTCAAAGTAGGATATAAATCACATTGAGTGCATCGCCTAGAAAAAAAAATAAATTCACAATTTTAAGGATTTTCGTACAAACTTTTTGTCTACATTGAACACGAGGAATATACAAATGATCAAGAATTACCTTCACCACGACAAAAAAAGGCGTTCCCACAGAAAATTTTCTCACGCTTAACAAAACTCGATATCCCACCGTAGGGCAAAATGAAAAAGCATATTCATTGCACCCGATTTGAGGTAGTAGTTTGGTGTCTGTCCGTCCTTTTCAACAATAGTGTCGTAAAGGCTAACATAAAATAAGGATCTTTGTTTTGAATTAGAGCATAGGAAATAAGCCTAAAGTCATTGATTGTACTGTTTAAAATTTATAGATTTCAAGCTTTTTATTTTGTTTTGCTGACATAATAGTCTAAGAAGGTGTGTATCTTGGATTAGCGTGGGTCGTGATATTTTCCACATTTGGACGAATTGTAGAGGCTGTGGTACAGATCTAATATAAAAATACTAATTAGCAAAGGAAGAAATTATAAAATACGGAAAAATAGAAAAAACATAGACAGGTCTTTCGAAATATGAATACAACTCTGATCATAAGCCGAAGAATTTTCGATAGAATCGCTATATGTTTTGTATATAAAAACTCAACATTTAGTCTATTATTGCCGAATAAATATATTTAAAACATTTTTTGTTGTGTTCATAGTTGTTAAGGGTATATCCCGTTTTATTGTTTTAGCTTTGGATTAGCCTTTTTTTTCAATCAATAAGTAATTATTTTGGATCTAACTGAAGTCGTTCAGGATATTGTTTTTTTGGGCAAAAAGTTGCATCCTTGTATGTCTTGTAATTTGCTGACTATTTTTTTTATATGGTCTTTGAAACATTTCTTTCACTGTTTCAGTTTCTGATATACATATAGAATTCTTTTAAACAGTAATTACTGTCTTATTAAAAATGACCTATACCCAAATCAACATCTTTTTATAATTTTAAATGCATAATAGCTAAAAAAGTCTCAACAACCAAAAATAAGATAAGTGTTCCGTTTTTTCCTAAGAATTAAAAATTCAGTGTAAAAAATAATAGCTAAAATGAGTAAAAAAGAAACTACTAAAAATGTTGAGATATCAATAATTTTGAAAATAATCATGGCATCACCGAATATTTGGCTAATTTTGTGGTGAAAATTTTTACATTCGATTCCTGCTAAACACCAAGTTTGTTAGTTTTCAAAAGACTTACTTCATTACTGGTCTTTCTTCAAAATACAAGTGAAAAACTTTGTGAAAACCTGACTAAATTCAGATATACTATTGCTTACCTGACTTGCTCAAAACCGTTTTTAAGAAAAATTTGGAAAAATCAATAGTCAGATAAAAAAAGATCCTATAATCTATGACTTTCCAGACTTCCTTATGGAAACATAGACGAAATAACATCCAGAAATTATATTGCTTATTTGACAGGCTAGTTTAAAACATTTCTCGAGAAAAAGTGTCGTGGCAGACGTAGAAACGGACAGACAAGCAAGTAAATAATCCTGTAAGGTGTGACTTGCCTCAGGAATAGAATTCCTTGAATATTGCCGAAAAATTGCTTACATCCAAAAATCACAACGGTTATTTGACAGGTGTGTTTTAAATAGTTCCTGAAAAAACAGTTCTAACAGGCGAATAAACGGAATGGGAAACAAAATGATACTATAATGTCTGACTTTCCTCGGTAATGGACAAAAAACACACACGAAAAAGTGATTAAATTCGAAAACACAGCGCTTCTGTAGCATACATGTTTAAAACGGTTACTAAGAAAAAGAGTCCTTTCAGAATCTGTCTGACAGACAACAAAATAATTCTGTAATGTTTGATTTGCCTCAATAAAATAATTTTTAGAAAATACAGTCGAAAAACTACTTAGATCCAGAAATCATATCGGTTATTTGACGGTTTAAAATCGGTCCTCAGAAAAATGGTTCTGACAGACGAAGAAATGGAATGGAAGATAAAAGGATCTTATAAAGTTTGACATGCCTCAGTAATGGACTTCCTTGAAAACTTGTTTAATACTGTTTCTAAGAAATAGAGTCCTTTCAGGTGGGACAACGGTCAGGCGGACAACAAAATAATCCTGTAAGCTCTGACTTGCCTCAGTAAAAGAATTTCTTAAAAATACAGCCGAAAAACTGCTTACATCTAGAAATCATATCGGTTATATGATAATTTTGTTTAAAATCGGTCCTGAATAAAAGAGTTCTTACAAGCGAAGAAACGGAATGGCAGACAAAAGGATCATATAATGTCTTATTTGCCCCAGAATGGACTTTCTTCAGAAAACACATACGAAAAATTGCTTATTTCGAGATCACAGCGTTTCTGTGGCAGACGTGTTTAAAATTGCTCCTTAGAAAAGAGTCCTTTCAGGCGGAGAAACGGACAGTCAGACAACAAAATAATTCTATAAGGTTTAACCTGTCTCAGTTAAAGAATTATTTGAAAGTGTAGCAGAAAATCTGCGTATATCTAGAAATCATATCGGGTATTTGACGGATTTGTTTAAAATCGGTCCTCGGAAAAAGGGTTCTGACAAAGGCAAAGAAACAGGATTGGAGACAAAAGGGTCTTATAAAGTTTGACAAGCCTCAGTAATGGACTAAGAAAAAATAAAGACAAAAAACTGCTTACATTCAGAAATCACAGTACTTGTTGGACAGACGTATTTAATACCGTTCCTAAGAAAAAGAGTCCTGTCTGGCGACCCGGACTGACAGAAAACAAAATAATCCTGTAAGGTCTGACTTGCCTCAGTAAAAGAATTCCTTGAAAATACAGCCGAAAAACTGCTTACATCCAGAAATTATATAGGTTATTTAATATTTTTGTTTAAAATTAATCCTGAAAAAAAAACGCTTCTGACAGGCGAAGAAATGGAATGGCAGACAAAAGGATCTTATAAAGTTTGACATGCCGCAGTAACGGACTTCATTGAAAACACACACGAAAAACTACTTACATTAAGAAATAACAGTGCTTGTTTGACAGACGTGTAAACCTCTGCCTAAGAAAATGAATTCTTTCAGGCGGAACAACGTTCAGACAGCCAAGAATCTTGTAAGGTCTGAGTTGCCTCAGTAACAAACTTCCTTGAAGATACAGCCGAAACTGTTTACATTCAGAAATCACATTGCTTATTTGGTAGACTTGTTTACAACAGTTTCTGAGAAAAGGGATGGATAAACCGACAGACATACAAGATTAGGATCCTGTAAGGTTTGACTTGCCTCAGTAATAGACTTCTTGAAAATACAGCCGAACAACTTCGCGAAAAACTGCTTACATTCAGAAATCACATCGCATATTTGGCAGACTGGTTTAAAACAGTTTCTGAGTAAGGAGGAAAAAAACGGACAGACAGGCAATAAAATAATTCTTTAGAGTCTGACATGCCTCAGGAACGGACTTCATTGAAAACTCATACAAAAAACGTTGCTAGAAAACTGCTTATATCCAGAAATACCATCGCTTATTTGACAGACTTGTTTAAAACTATTTCTGAGAACAAGAGTCCTTTCAGGCCGAGAAACAGACAGGCAGACAACAAAGTAAAGTTGTAGGGGTCTGGCATGGCTCAGTAGTGGAACTTCCCTTGAAACCCCAGACCAAAAACTTCGCTAAAAAACTGCTTATATCCAGAAATCACATTGCTTATTTGGCAGACTTGTTTAAAACTTTCAAGAAATTTGTTTAACAGTCCCTGAGAAAAAGGCCCCTGACGGGCAGAGAAACTAGCCGACAAACAATATAATGATTTTTCTTCATTACAGGTTCGTTTTTTCCTTTTGTGGTATAGAAACCTTAAAAAAAGAGTTCGTAAACAATCAACTTACGTTGATAGTGTGGATAAGTGTATGAAAAGACAAAAAAAAACACCAATGACGTTTGCAACATGTGAACGTTACAATAAAATAAAGTAAAACGATTCGAAGCATCAAGTTGGCAATGATTTCCATCAAATTGACGATAAAACAACACACACACTCAACAACAACATTTACGTATCCAGCAATTTCGGAGAAGCGATAAAAATACAGGTTAGACTTTTTTGGGGCCATCGACGCGATTCCGACCAACAAATGAACAAATAAAATAAGCAAGCATTCGCCGACGATGACTGCTGACTCAACGGTCTAAGAATACACATACATACACACGCCGACTTTTGAAGAAGACGTCGTCGTCGTCGTTTTCGACAACAACGTCGGCGATTTCTAGACGTGGTACGTCATTTTCGCCCAAATCGCCAGACAATAAGTAACCGAACCGAGCGACGGAGCTACATCTCCGAACGCGATAGGACTGTTGAATGCTGAAAGATCGCCGAAAGATATTTTTATCAATTCGATCTGGAATTTGTCGAAAACGCTTGGGACTGATGTCAAAACAATGGCAACGTTCTGTTAATGTCGACGTGGGACTCGGTCGATGTCGGGCCGAAGTTTTTAGAAAATTTTTGTGGAAACTAAAAAAAAATCATTCTAGGGAGCATTATACACTGACAGCGGGTGAATCAGCCATAAGGGCCGATGTTAATTGTGAACCACACTTAAACGTAAAGTTTTCTGTTAACGTTTCTAACATTCGTTGAATCTGGATAGTCGCTTTTAAGAACAAATGGTTTTGAAAAGAAATAAAAAAAGCATGAAACAATTAAAGCGAAACACATTGATATGATATAAACTGCCGAACGTTTTATTTCATACCTACATACAGGGTGTAAATAGTTTGAGTGCATAAATTTTAGTAGGGCATGGTATACACCAATTCAAACTAGAAACTCTTATACCATTATGGTCTATAGGCCTCAGTAACCAAGAAAATGCAAAATACATTTTAAGTACATTATCGTCAATACGGCAACATCGCGTGCTGAAGTAGTAACGGGTGAACCAGCCTTAAGGGCCGCTGTTAACCGTGAACCACCCTTAAACGTCAAATTCTAACATTCAGTACTTGGCAAATGCAATAATGGATAGGTACACCATTGACCAGACCGTTAAGGTGGTTGAAGCCTCTTACGAAAATGGGCGTTCAAATTAAAATCCATATCGTGCACTTTTTGATTTTTTGGTCCGCGTAATCGGCCAAGTAGTGCGTATAATCGAGAAAATTGTGCTTAAATTTCAGTAACCCGGGTCTGTAGGAGATCTAAAAACACTTACGTTAGTTAGTAGTGTTCGTCCTGCGAAAATCATTGCTGCTATTCGTGAAAGTGTGGCAGAAGAGTCGCCAACCTCGACACACCGTCGTGCTCAAAACCTTGAATTAAGGCTCAATTATATCCCGTACTAATTCGAAAATTAAGTCAGCCAAGAAGTTATTATAAATTGTGTTCGCCATCGCGAGATGATTTCAAACTTTTTGTGGTCGGAATTGGTAGATATGGATCTGGATGATATGGTGGTTTCAACACATGCCACACAGCTAACGAACCAATGGCTCTTTTGCGCGAAAAAATCAATGGCCGCCAACATCATGCGAGACTTCTTTCTTTGGGGTTATTTGAAAGAAAAGATGTACACCTATAAGCCTACAACAACTCAAGAGCTTAAAGCTGAGTTAACTTGGCACATTAAGGATTTTGAACTTCAGTCATGGTTGACCGTCATTGAAAATATAGATCATGGAATGGAGGTGTGTGGGCGAAGCCGTGGCGAGCGTTTGGTCGATATTTTGTTTCACCCATGAAGTATAGATAAATATAAACCAATTTTCAAAATACTATGCGTTTTATTTACAATTCACATCGGCCCTTATTAATGGTACACCCTTTACTATCTGTTCATTGGGGTTTTCTCTCCTTTCTACTTTCTCTAACAAATAAGGATTTGAAATTTGTCAGATGTTCTGAGAGGAAGACTAATCTATGCAATATTATGATATAAATCTAGTAAAAATAATAAATATACCTGTTTAATTTTAATGCTGTTATTTACCCGGATTTGTTCACACTTGCACGCGGCAGCTTTTCGTTAGGAACATTTTTGAGTGGTAGGATTTAGCAAGTTAAACAAATAGGAACTTTTTTATATGACACCAAACAATTTAAAAGATTTGAAATTTAGAAATGAGAAAATAATGCTCAAAAATTATGAAAGGTAATATATATTTTATAGAATTTTTGTTTAACTCAAATGTAATGCACGGAGTTTATCCTTACTAATTTCTTAGTGCAATGAGTATTCAATAGTGTTAAACACACCACGTTACAAAGAAAGGATTTAAATTGCAATGTCTTTACATTATAGATATTGAAGAAAACTAACATGGAAATCTTTATTAGACCAATAGAAGCCAAAACACTCTCTTCGAGGTGTCATTCCTTTGTAGGCAAGACAATATATATTATATATAACATACATTGTTTCTGGTCAGGGAACGTTCATCAGTTGCGCTTCCCACAATTGAATGTCCTCTCAAACACTTCTTTATGTATTTGAAACATTTCGTTAAATTTGAAGACGCGAGATGTCGGTCTTACATCTCGCGTCTTCAAGGGCATGGGTGTACAAGACAACAAATTCAAAACTGTCAGCGAGAAGAATTTGGAATCTGTCTGTTTGTACACGCATCAGGCAAAAACTATTAGGCTCTATTTTACCACAAAGAAACGTATCTATTGACTAATACTATTTTGATTTGTAGTACCTATCGCTCTATCATTTTTATAGCAATTCTTTTTTCTCACTAATATTTAAGCAAAAGTTATTGTTTCTAGTGACAAAGTCGCTAAATTGACAACACTGCTGGTAGATTTCCAGATTTCCGATATTATCTGGAAGTAACTATTTTTCCAAAAGGAAAAAATACATAATAATAAATTGTAGAATGTTTTATGTAAACTAAAATGTAACGACACTGAACAAAAATCCAAATACCAAAAAAAATGAACTTGATATCGTGCTTTAATTCTGTGTTGTAAGAAATACCGTCAAAAGAGAAAATCCTCGAAATATTTTCCACCGTAAATTTACAAAATCTTATCACACGTCTCTCGCCATTTGATTACATCTTTCCGCAAGAATGTCGTGCAAACGAGTTTTACTGATTTTAATAAGTTCCACGAATTTCGCTATCTTTACATCATTTTTTCATATTTATGTGTGTTTTTCGTTGTTGCAGGTGAGTAATGCGCAACGAACTTGACTGGTATTCTTTCATTAAATCGTAAGTATGCAAATATTCGTTGAGTTTCCTGTAAAATAAAATTGTTATTCATATCCAGGTGTCGCCAACATCGATAAACGAGTTCGGTGATTAAATTGTTAAACAAAATCAAAATTTAGACCAGTGTTTGCGTGAACGTATTTTTTTCATATACGAGTGCTATTGGTGTTATCAATGATTCAAATGTTATTGTTTCAAGAAAATGTAAATGAGTATGTCGATATGCTTTTAATGTACGGACTTACATCATGTAATGTTTTGGATGCCAAAAGGCTTTAAGTGGAAGATTTACAAATCGAAGAATTCCTGATTAGAAAACTGTTGAAAGATTGGAGATCATCAATTACGAGCAGAGGAGATTTAATTTTTTTTATTCATTTATTGTATGGACAATTTCCCTGGTATTCCTAAGATATAAATTATACGAAAGAATGTGTATATTAACTAAAAGTTATCACTATACAGTTGCGCGAGGCCGGAATCTGGATTTGCCCTTCAGAAAATTACTGGGGACATTTCCAGCTCCCTTGCCATCCACCCCCTGAGAATTAACTCAGGTCCTCACGCTAACGCAGTTTTCCTTCTGTATAATCGCTGTCTTCTTGTTCGGATAGCTTGGCTTGTGTCCGTTGCTTTACCTTATTGGTAGTACAGCAACTGTCTTATTAGTGGTTCATGGCTCATTCTTTGCTGTTATATATAGCGAATTGGGCATATTAATACATTTAAGGTTTCTTTTCGGTTTTCTTTGGTAACAGCACAGCCTGAATGTTGGGTAAGACACCACCCTGTGCAATTGTTACGCAAGACAACAATTTATTCAATTCTTCGTCGTTTCTGATGGCGAGTTGTAAATGTCTCGGAATAATACGGGTCTTCTTGTTATCACGTGCAGCATTACCGGCCAACTCCAAAACTTCGGCAGCCAAATACTCCATAACTGCTGCTAAATATACTGGGCTAAATATACTGGTGCACCGGCGCCGACGCGTTCGGCATAATTTCCTTTCCTTAATAAACGATGAATACGGCCTACCGGAAACTAAACCGGCACGACTGGATCGCGATTTTGCCTTTCCTTTAACTTTACCACCTTTTCCACGGCCAGACATATTGCTTGGTTAAGAATTAGACAAAAAAAAACTAGACAATGCGATAATCAAGACAACTCACTGCTTCGAGTGTGCGATTCGATATCATGGGCATCTGTGGGCATGCACGTTGTCATCGTTTATTTTTGGGGGTGTGTGTTCTTCTGTCTTCTCTTTGCTTGGTATGGTTGGTTTCCCCCTGGGTTCTCCTTTTGTCTCCTGAAAAATAAAATATTATCTACTTCATTTTATACTCACCTATCTTCTACCTCTGGGCTTCTTCGTCATCTTCTTCGCTAAGGCAGGGCTGATTCTTAGGTCGTTTGTATCTGTCAATAAATTTGGGATCATAGTCGATTAGCTGTCGTAGGTGAAGGTTTAGGTGCTGTTCCAGTATGTCGTACACCCTCCTCTTCATTTGTGCAAGCACTGGTTGGTGTCGTAAATCGTTGAAGATCACCGTGTTACGAATGAACCAGGGTGCGTCGACTGCTAGGCGTCCTGCCTTTGTTTGTCCCAATACTACTGAAGCGTACGTCAGCTTTGGCAAGATCAGAGTCAGCTTGTTAAAGAGTCCCAGTTTGTTTCCTCTTCCTATTAGGGGGTAAAGTCTAGCACGGGCAGCCCGGACTTTGTTAAGAGTCTCTTGGACATGCCTCGTGAAATTCAACCCCCTGTCGATGATGGAATTTGTCTGCCGTTGACGCTCAGATTTCCTGTCGGAACGATCGTGCGGCTTCTCCTATTGACGAACACAGCTTGTGTTTTGTTCTCGTTGATGGCTATCTTCCACTGAAGGCACCATTTCGCTAAATCGTTATTGGCTTGCTGCAGCCGCCTCAAGGCTGGCTCGAATCTAAAAGATTGGCATCCTATGACGGTTTCGTCTGCGAAAAACTTGATCAAATCAATTGAATAACTACCTTTTCGAGATTTTACAATCCATTGAATGCAAGATAATATATTATTTGTAGCCGAGAACCTTGTTCACAATATTTGAGGTCTCTGTGGCCGACATGCCTAGTAATCGATTTTCATTATAATATTTAATTCAGTTATATGTGCGAAATACTTAAACAATTATTGGATATTTCGGTTAGTTGAGTGAAGCGCAACTGATGAAGGTTCTTGGCTAGTAACAGTATAATGTCTTGCATTAATTGGATTGTAAAATCTCGAAAAGCGAGTATCCTAATTAGTGCTGTCTATCCCGAGTATATACAGTGCTAGCCTCGTATCTTTAGAACGGTTATACTTTCGCTAATGAAATTTGGAGGGTGGAAATAAATGGATGTAAACCTTGATTACCAGTCGTAACAGATGACGTAACACTAATAGATGACCCAGGGCCACTATGCCTTTAATTTTAAATAGAACCTTATGTCAAATGATAGCACATTTGAATCGTATTGCTAATACTCACTTAACCCTATTTTGTTTGGGTTTAGGCCAGTTTTGACGGATGAATTCAATAAATACCCAGGTCGTACTATATCGAGGACTTACTTGAGGGCTTCTTCAGACGTTCGTAGCAACACATAGTGTTAAAGATACCAAACGATCTGGTCGACCAAGTGTTAGTCATGACAAAATATTTTACTTAATTGCACAAATGGTAGAAAACCCAACTTCGTCTACAGTACATAAGGTCCCTTAAAGTGGCCAGCTCGGTCACCGGACCTGATAACAATAGATTTTTTTCTGTGGGATTAAGTATAACCGTTCAAGAGGGTGAAGTGGACTTCTGAGTGACATTGAATATCAAAGTCATACAATGTAAATATTCTGTATTCTATACTGTTCATGATTGAACAAATTGTAGAAAAATTCAAAAAAATATCCACTTCAATTGTTGCGCAGTCTATTTCTCAGATATGCCTCGACATCGAATATATTTTTTTGCTGACTTTCGCATCGAAGACGGGAGTCCCTCATTTTGTCAACGACAGCGATTCGAGAAGACAATGGGAATTAAAAAAAGTTGACCAAACACATTCTCGCCGGAATGGGATTCGAATGGAATATGACGCGCTCGGGCAATAGAGAGACGACACATACTCGGAATTCCCTCGATCAATGACCCTCGTTGCGCTTCTGGTTGGTCTGCTGTATGCATTCTTTTAAAACGACCGAACAACTACTGCTACCTATACACACACACATATTGCATGGCAATGCATGAGCACAGTAATAAGTGTACATAGTACACCTGTCTCGTTTAGCTGGTTCGTATTCCATGGTATCCTATGATTTTTTATGATTTTTGCATAAATATGCATATGCTGAATATTATTATTATTAATAATGTCGAATACGTATTCACCTGTGCTATACATACTATTTTTATTAGTAGTCGTGATGTTCATTTGTTTCCTGTTTTACATATGTTTATTCACCGAAACATCCACATCGAAATTTTGTAAGAATTTCAAATCATGATGCAACTAAAACGAAGGACATTAATGTAAACGTTTCATTTCATGCCTACATACAGGGTGTAAATAGTTAGAGCGCATGTATTTTAAGTGGAGATGATATATGCCAAATCAAAGCCCTCAACAACCAAGAAAATCCCAAATACAATTTAGGTAAATTATTGTCATTTTGGCAAAATCGTGTCCTGAAGTAGTAACTGGTGAACCAACCTTAAGGGCCGATGTTCATTGTGAACCACCCTTAAACGTCAAGTTTGGTTTAACATTTCTTGTGATGTTCAGCGCGTTAAGCCTGTTGAAGACTTTTATGAAAATGGGCGTTCAAATCAAAGTGGCCGTGCGGTATTTATTATCTTCGAAAATTAGAAAGGTATTCGCTATCGCGAGATGATATTAAACTTGTAGCCGGAATTGGGATAACTATCTGGACGGTATGTGGTTCCAACAAGATGGTGCCACTTGCCACACAACTAACGAAACAATATCTTTTTTGCTTGACAAATTCAATGGCCATGTTATGTCACGAAGTGGTGATGTCAGTTGGATTTGGCAATGTTGGACTTCGTTCTTTGGGGTTATTTGAAAGAGAAGGTGAATACAGATAAGCCTAATTATGACTCAGTGCCATCGAAAATATACATCATCGAATGGAGATGTGCCACCGAAGTCGTGGCGAGCATTAACTATACTATCACAAGAAAATAAAATTAAAACAATTTCCCAAAAATAGTCTGCGTTTTATTATTACAGTTTACATCAGCTCTTATTAAGATTAACCTTCTGTAGAAATACTCAAAAGAAATAACGTCGGCTACAAAAAAATTAACACCTGTAATGTTTATTCAGTAATGTTTCGTTCAGAATTAGATTAGTTTCGGTAAATAAAACATTTCTGATAAATTTCAGAAATAGATTTAATCTTAGCTATTATAGTTTGTTGAAAGGCAGAATGATAGAACACCATTTTCAAATTATTTGGAAGAAACTCCATAAAGTGCAATTTAAAAAGATCTTTTTTTAGCTGCTAGATTTTTCAGAAATGCATTACTTAGTTATGTAATTCACATCTTTGGATTATACACAAGTAGGTACTTAGTAAATTACCTCGAACGTTATTATTTTTAACACAAAAACTGCATTATTTAATCCACTTGTAAAAATCTAACATCTTTCTCTATAAATGAACGTTTTACGAAAACTGGTAGACTTCTAAACTGGACTGTAGAATGTCAACAAAACAAACTAAATACAAAAACTACCTTCAATGTCTTTTCAGTCAGTTAGTAGTGTAGTACCAATTTATTTTTAAATATCAAAATAGTCGCTTGTCAATGTTACTAAGCCATATGATGTGTTTAGTAGAATTTTGAGGTAGAACTATTGAAGTTTGAGAAGCGTTTTGAAGGCAAAATAGTCTGTTTATGACTGTAAACTGAGTACGAAATACGTAGGTAACATTTTCGTTTTTTATTCACAAAACTATAGATCTTTTTAAAATATGTTATAACAATTGTTCATCAAAATATTTGCACTCATACCGTTTACACATTTGCTTCACTAGTATTCACGTAGATTAATTCAATATTTACAAATGTTTAACACCATTTTCGAAAATTTGACGTGACATTGTCCAATATCGAGGGGTCAGTATTATAAGAAACTATTACGACATTTAATCTCTCGAGTACCTCGAAAACTTCTATACAGAATCGCATTTTTCGTTCCGTCCAACCCGTCTCACATTTCGTCTCTGTCGTTTTTGTAGAGTTCACCTTTGTACGTGTGACATTAAAACCTCGATTTAAAAATGAACAATAACTTAAATGTTTTGCCTTCATTACCCAAAAGTAATCTTAATTCATAAAACTTTTTTTATTTTTATGCAGTTTAAACGCCCTGTATACTAAAAAGTTTTCTATAATTTCACTGCGCTAGTACTGTTTAGCATGAATGACTCAAAATCGCCCTCACTGATCTCGTCTGTTGACAATGCAAGATTATCTACCTTGTGCCTCATCTCGAAAACAAATAATTTAATGCCGCTTACCCCTTTTTTAAGTTTTATTTGATCGCCGAATTCCGCAATTTCCTGGAATCTGATTTTGTTTCCAAAAATAGCACAACGAAAATAGCTGACCGTATTTTCGAAGTTCTGAATTTATTCCTATTTTAAAAATACTACTTAATTGATTCACGGCCCCGTTCGTTTTGTTTATTCTGATCTTCTTTTGTAAACGTCAACGATTTTCATTTGTTTATTTTCTTTTACAAATTCCCTTCCTAAATAGTTTACGTTGTCACTCTCTGTTCCGGTATGTTGTTTCGTTTCTTTACTTGCTATTATTTCCCTTCTTTAACATATCGATAGACCACTTTAGAACACTTCAAATGTTCTATGAATAATGTTACAAAAAGGGCAAATAGTTTAGCTTCTGCAATTCAGAAAGTTGGTGAATACACTAAACCTGACTAGCCTATACAAATATCGAATACAAATCTACATACAGTTTTGTTCTACAGAATTAAAGGATTTGCTTCTTCTATGAAAAGAATTGGTTCAATCTGAAAACTTACGAGCATCGAGAATACAGAAGAAGACGATCGAATGTTTTCAGGTTGTTAAATGTGAAGTGATAAACATGGTCACTATGTTTTTCACTATACTCTGGATTGTGGACAGCTAAGATCTAGGCAATGACTTGCAGTTAGCGTACATAAAATCGGAGAGACGATACATTAAAAAAATGAGACTGTAGTATTCATTTCTAGAGAATCGCTTAAGGGCTGTTAGGTCAACAATCTAGCTGTTACTCTCTTCAAGGTGTCATTCCCCGAAAATCCTAAATCTCGGTCTTACATCTCGCATCTGCAAATCTAGCTGTTGTCAACGTACATAGATACCTTTACTATGAAGGCAGGTTTATACGCCACGATAAATAGTAACAATTTCTTGGTCATGGTTGACCACTGATATAGTCTCAAGCTAACCGCCAGAACCTTGAAGGACACGTAATATTCAACCGCCATAAATGGCGGCTACTTGGATGCCGACATTAACCATCCAATCCAATTCTGATTCCAATAAATCGCTACAATATCCTGTTTACATGCAACATTTCGATCGTTATGAAGTGCTACTAGCGTCTATCGAAGTGTATAAACCTGCATTAAGGGTGAAACATTTACTGAACGTATCATTATATACTGGAAAAAATTTTGCGAATTTCGACAGTAGGTTTCAGTTTCATGGAGTAAGACAGAAAATCACTAGAAAAACATTTACGACATACAAAGTTTTTGGAAAGAAGCAACGCCCCTAGCGATAAAAATGCGGAAAAAGTAAAGACAGAAAACGTACTGCAAATGATGGAAACAAAAGGATTAACTAAGAATTTAAGGAAATTAACTTTAATATGATAAATGAGATACAACTTTCAAAAAGTGAAGTGATGTATGAGAAATGCCAGACCAAATTTTACATTATGCACCGAAAAGTAATATAGACGACAACAAAAAGAAACGGCAAAGTTCTAGGATAGTAATGGAAGAATTGTGACTGGAAGAAAAGACAGACGTAATAGAACCCTTTAACACAAGAACAAAACCGAAATCCTTTACACCCTTACTAACCTAAAAATAGGACCAGCTCCAGGCCTGGACACACTTACTAACATTCACCTACAGATCTACAATTCTCAAAAGATACCCCAGGATTGGATGATTTCGGTCAAGTGTGTGTCTAAATGTCATTTAGATATTGTAAGATTCCCTTGGTACTATATAGTTATTACTATAACAGGTTGTCCATAGTTGTGGAGGTAGAGACGTTAAGTAAACGATACCGCCATTGATTAGTAACGTGAAGACTTACAAAAGTTACTTCCAAAAGTTCGCCAATACTCTCATAAGTATGGCGCACATTTAAACATATCTGAAATTGAATACGTCGTGATCGCTACTATCAACCAGGAACTAACACTAGGCCCAAAATATATAAGCATGTCATTTTCGCGCAGTAATTACATGGAAGCTTGGATGGTCAATGATTCTATAGTGCATGTGGCTATACTACGCTTTCTCAAATTCTACTGGAAAGAACATGTTAGCAATAACCAAGTCCTTTAGAGAATGAACAGAAGTGTCGAACTTAATTATATTTATATCCGTGGTGTTTGTGCTGATTTCTGGATTTTATGTTGTTGAGTATCATTAGGTCGGATCCGCCTTTAAAATTCCATATTTAGAAATTTCACAAAAGCCCTATCTTTTCCTTAGTAATAGCCTCATTTTAAATGGTGTCTGAGTTAACAATCTTTTCGTAAATTTTTGGGAATCAATAATTTTCATTAATCAGATCAACATCAGAATAATTTTCTGCCAAGCTAAAAGACAATAAGACCTTTGATACGTTGTATAACATAATTATATTAAATATTAGTTCACTTTGTGAGATCTATTACAAATCTGAAATTTGAAAAGGTGGTACAATGGACTATTTCCACGCACAGACCCAACACCAAATCTGTGGATATCTGTGAATCACCGAGGACATGTACTAGCCCACTGACAACCCATTGTTTTTGCCACGGCCCACAAATAAATTTTCAACATGTGTACTATTTTTCTACCTTTGTAAATTTTTGTCCAAAATCCAAACATAAAATGCATATAAAAGTATAATATTCCTTAGCAAGCTATTGATTCTTGCTGCCTACTATGCTGAGGTGACTTTGAGAATCGGTTGGTGCGCCAGGGTTCTGGTTTTTACAAATACTTTACAAATCCACACGAGATGGCTATTAATCACATTTCTTAAAATTTGAAAATATTGACTAAATTATATCCTTCAATACAAATTAGTAGGTTAATAGCAGAGAAGTCTGTAGATCTGAAATCAGTGACTGTCTATACGTTTATTAAGCCTGCATTGAGGCAGACTTCTCATCTTATTGTCATTATCGTTTGTGTTAATTAGATTTATTAGATTGGTAGTCATGCAGCACTGAAACCTAAATCGATTCTTAACACTTATTGCGTCTCGAACTGTGTAATAACGCAGAACCTGTAAAACAATACAAAAACTATAAAATCCGCTGAATGCTCAGGAATGCATAATATTTACTAATAATGCAAAGAAACATTCTATGGCACGAATCAGTTTCGAGGACAAGGGGAAAACGATTTTTCGCAGGACCAATTAGAAATTTGACCTCACAGGCGGTATACACATTGTACGACTTCGCGAAAAAAAAATTGTCCATTCGTGACTAACAATAATGGAATGGGGCGATGACAAATCTTTTACCGTGAATTGTCAAACATTACTGTACAGGCGTTCATTAAATTCTTTGAATATGTAAAACGTGTCTTGACTATTACAAATATGATTCGGGTAAAATTATTCGAAGAATGTCGAAACATTTTTTTTTGTGTTTGTAAAGTTATGTTATTTACAGTTAAGCGTAAGTTGCCGACGAAAAATATGTACGTGTATATATGTTTCGCGTTAGTTACTTTATTCTGGCGTATTTTATTCTAATCAGTTGGATCGTGTGAAAGAAAACAACAGGTGATTTGCCCGCAGCGTTTACATCAAATGTTATGAATGGCATATTAGCAAAAGGAACGCTGGAATGGTGGTGGTGGAAGTGCTAGAAGATTTACACGTTTGTTAATGATCGTGTTTCCATATTTACAGTGCGAGAATACACATATTCTTAGTGATAGGGAACCGGTAGTTAACATACGGGGTGTCCAAGTCTATCTGCAAAAAATTCAGGAGCTAGTAGCTACGGTGAAAATTTCATACGAACCTTTAATTTACAGATATTTTGGGGTCTAGATCTTCTTGAATAGAAGTCGGCCATTACTTTGGTAGTAGGTACATCCGGGCGGTAAATTTATTAAATATGCTTCCTAATCTCTACCCCCAAGGTAGGATCAGTTATTATTAGGGTGTGTTTGTTTTAGTGATTTTTAACACGCTTTTATTAGGTTGACCTGTATGTATGTATCTATGTAACGGAAACTTTCAACGTAATTTTCACCAACTTAAAGAAGTCTGATTAACTTGAAAGTTTGATCACGTGTCAAGGGCCGATGACAATACAATTCTTTAAGTTGAATTTTCCCGTTTGTTGTCTTTTTGTCACTGTTCTTGCCTAAATTCCAAATTCGTCTATTAACGCTGCCATCTAGTTGGCAGTAGTAGAACTTGAGGTAATGAAATTGAAATGTTAGGCAAACGTGATTGAAGTAAACTTGAATTTAGTGACAAACGAAAAATATTCCAAAATTAAAGCTTTTAATTATAAATAGATACTATAGACATCGTTGAGACTAAAAAGTTAAAAAAAACTTAAAAAACACGCTTTAATAGCAAACCGAACTAAAAAGTAGAAAATAATGTCTAATTATGAACAGTTTATATTACAGTAGAAAAAAGTCGAACAATCAATCATGATTACCTCAAAATAAAAATATAATAAAATTTAAGTTATTAACAGAATAATTCGATTCAGAGTAAAAAGCGTGGGGTGCATTTCACTATATTTTCATAATTCTCTCATAAATAGTTGCTAATAGAGGAATTGTAAAATTGAATATATCAAGCACCCCACACCTTTTACTCTGACTCGAATTATTCTATTAATGTTTTAAATTTTATTATATTTTTATTTTGAGTTAATTAATCATGATTGATTGTTCGACTTTCTACTGCTGTAATATAAACTGTTCATCACCGGCACACAAAAAAATAAAAATTGTCTGTACACCGGGCGCCACCCATCTACAGGCATGTTTTTCGACCCGCTGAATACGAATTTCAAGTCCGTTTAGGCCGTCCAGCCTTCAGTTTCGAGTAAATTGCAAAAAACCCAAAAAATAGCGAAAATTCGATGTTTTGACAAGAAAAAAAAATTGAGGCTGTAAGAAAAGCATGATTATTATGTATTTTGATCTGTCAAACACTAATTTTAATTGTGCTTCAATCATAAGCTGTTTTAAATCGAAAAAAGTTGTAAAAAATCCTTAAAAATGGAAAAAATCGCGAAAAATTGGGATTATCTTGGTATAAAAAATTTGTGGACGCGGATTGACGAAAATTTTGATGTTATTTAATCTTTTTGATCTGATTCTGCAATAAATTTGGCCCATAATGCCCTCAAACATTCATAAAACGACAAAAAATTGATAAAACAGCAGAAAATTGCTACTAAAAAATAGAAAAAAAAAACTATTTTTTATCTATAAAATACAAGATTAAGATCCAAGAATGTGCACAAATTGGATTTTGTACGGTTTTTCGAGGGTATTGTACTGTTTCATTCTCAAATGATCTACCAAGTAGATACCTCTTCTGCCATCTTTTCTTTTATTTAGTAAAAATTTGCCATCGTGTTGGGATTTCAACTTCTTCGATATGTAGACTTTATTTGATTGCATGATCGCTTGTACTTGCAACCAGGGCACCTCCTCGGGTTCTTCTGATTCTGTTTATACGTCATTTTTATAGATTTTACAAATTTTTTGCATTTTCACATATTTTATAGATAAAAAATACAAGAAGTTTATTTAATTGTGTTTAAAAGATTTTTTTCAATTTTTTCAGCAGCAATTTTCTGCTGTTTTATCAATTTTTTGTCGTTTTATGAATGTTTGAGGGCATTATGGGCCAAATTTATTGCAGAATCAGATCAAAAACATTAAATAACATCACAATTTTCGTCAATTCGCCTCGCACAAATTTTTTATACCAAGATAATCCCAATTTTTCGCGTTTTTTGCAATTTTTAAGGATTTTTTCCAACTTTTTTCGATTTAAAACAGCTTATGATTGGAGCACAATTAAAATTAATGTTTGACTGATCAAAATACATAATAATCATGATTTTCTTAGAGCCTCAAATTTTTTTTCTTGTCAAAACATCGAATTTTCGATATTTTTTGGGTTTTTTGCAATTTACTCGAAACTGAAGTCTGGACGGCCTAAACGGACTTGAAATTCGTATTCAGCGGGTCGAAAAACATGCCTGTAGATGGGTGGCGCCCGGTGTACAGACAATTTTTATTTTTTTGTGTGCCGGTGAATTAAACATTATTTTCTACTTCTTAGTTTGGTTAATTATTAAAGGGTGTTTTTTTTATTTTTTTAAAACTTTTTTTTTTAATGAGACTAGTGATGTGTATCACTGTTCTGTGCCGCACTATTGTGCTCTGACTAGCTCTTGCTGGACACCATTTAGTTAGTAATATTTATTTAGTTAGTATTTAAATAAGGTATTCATAAATTTAAAATTTAAACATTTTATATTCATTTATTGATCGTTTATCTGCCTTTGGTAGGACAAATAAAATCTAGTTATATGTATCGTCCACTATCAACTCCCAATTCCTTTCTTGTGTTATATGGCACCGATCCGTGCGTGTGTTATGTCAAATATGCTGCAACTCAATAAATAGTCATGTGCTGTGTGCTAGCCGAGAGGAAGAATCGAGATCGAGTGCCTAAAAAGTGCACCATCTCGCTCGGCATTGTTTAACTCAAACTGTGTGTTCCTCCAGCTTTATCAATGTAGCACGATGTTTAGTTATTTAATTAATGTTATGGCACGTGAAATAACAAATAGCATTGTAACGCAGGATATTTAGTTGTCCAGAGACAAGTTTAAATTTAATGAATCCAAATGTTATTATACTCGTGCAATAACAAAAATATTTCATACACAATATTAGCAATAAAACTTAAAATTAATTATTACACAAATTAAAATTTAAAAACATTTTGGAGGACAATTCAATCAGCTCGTTATAAAACTAATGATTCACTATTCATCGAACTGTATTTAAGGTATGTAGTCGTAATTCAAAATATAAATGATTGTAGATATTTTTGGTTTATTATCTGTTTATTTTGTTAACAACTAATGTTCCTGGAAAAATAAATAAGAGTAATAAGACTGGATTATAGTAATCGCCAACTGTCGCCTCTTCCATTGTGCTATATGACACAATTTTGCCAAAACACTGTGTGTCACACTGAGCTGTGCGTGTGTTGAGGTGTCAGCAGTCCAAAATATGAGTTGTTGCCACTAAATGAGACTGGAGACAGAGACAATTACGATTAATTCGGGAGGTCACACAAAGTCTACTCATAAAATGACTGTATAGACAGAAATATTGTGAAACCACGTTGAAGGACCAAACTACCAAATAGTGAATGCCAATCCTGATGAAAGGCATTTTTGTCCAAATTGCTTTCAAGGCATTTCCCAATTGTTGTAAAGTTTTGGAAAACAATTGGAGTCTGTTTCCTTGCCTGTATATTGTGTCCCAAACCTGTGGTCAATACAGTTGATATTTGAAATCTTGAAGTTTCATAATATAGCATCCTCTCGCTGATAATTCTCGCATGATATGTCACATTTTGCACCAACAAATGCCCCATTATTGGGTTTATGATTTTGTGCCAATATCGTACAGCAGTCATTGTCTAACGAATTAAGACCATTAGATAAGCCCCAGAAGATGGAGTTGGCTAATAACTTCTAGAACAAATACTTATTAAGAATAACATCGATTAAAATCTTGGCTAAATAGGCCATCTTTTGGAATAACTTGCCATATTAGTGTAATACATATTTTTACAATATGGTATCAAAATCAACAAAGTTTTAACTCAACAATAAATATATGTTATACTAACCATATCATTCATTGTATGTATTAATTGTGCGTTTATTTCGAATTATGTAGCCATACTCAAATTTTTGAAAATTTGAGAAGTCGTCCTGCTTAGGTACAGCAACAAAAAACATGGTCTCGAGTGCCGAATTTTTATTTAACATTAGCATTACTAAAACGAAAAGTAAATTATGTAGATATTTTATAATTTTCATCGTAATCTGAATTAATGTCAAACAGGTGAAAACATGCTTGATATTAATTTAGGATACATTGTACATATTTTTTATTAATTTTCCTATCCCTTATAGGGTACATGAATAAAAGCTATCTGTCTATCTCCCTATGGTTATAAAAAATATATACTGATAAAATGTACGTCCATATGTACCATACTCATAATAATAATACCTTCAAATATAGGCTTATTCTTTAATTGTGTAACAAAACTGTCCTTGGATATTGCACAATCAACGTCTTTCACAGAACGCGTTTCATTTCTTGTAATACCTTCAGATATACCTCTGTAAGGAGTGATTTCTTTAAACGCTCTTTCAACGAACGAGAAATCGTAAACAACGCTATCCATATTTGTAAAGCGCGGTCCCTGTGTGATTCAAATTAATTTCAATATTGTTCGCCATTCGTAGACAGTTTCGATTAAAAATACATTTATTTATCGTTTGTTTTGTGCAATCATATAAATAAAATTGCATCACGTAATGAGACAATACAATAATATATTAATTCTGAAATACACGACGTAGCTTAGGAAGAGTTGACAGCAAAATTACATGAATTTTTGTTAAATAGAATTATTTATGCATATAGGTATACAACCGGGGCAACTACAGAAATTCTTGTATTCCGCATTTTGAGTACAACTTCTTATATTTTTCCAGTCTTCATTTATAAGCGGTATGTCTCATAGTTTGTGCAACACCCTCTATCCAAGCATAGATTTATACATTATCATAAACTGAATCGTTCATGCAGTCAAATGACGACACCATGTCTACCCGCATTGTTCGTTCTATCTCTGTCTTACTTTTGTGTTCACAGTTACTTCTCATTCTATTGGGAAAATCCTTTAAGTAAAGTTCGAATTAAACGACCACAGTTTCCAGTGCGGCTTGCTTTTGCTATGACCATAAACAAGTCCCAGGGGCAATCATTAAGTGTTTGTGGTATTAACCTGGAAAACCCATGGTTCTCACATGGTCAATTGTATGTTGCCTTTCCCGTGTTGGAAAACCAACACATTTGTTTGTCTATGCGCCAAGTAATCAAACAAAAAACATCGTATATCACAAAGCACTACAATGAAATTAAAACTGATTTTTGTTAATAATTATTATTGACATGATTAACAATAAAGCGATTACTTACTTTTAAATGCTTATATATGTTTTATTTAATTATTTTTTATTCACACCGCCCTATCAGCAGGGTGACGGTTCTGTTCAGGAGAATTTTTTGCCCCGACTATGAAATAGGTAGGAGCAAAAAACTGCCACATTACAAATCTTTTTTACAGGACGAAGTCTGTCGGGTCCGCTAGTTTTGAATAGAATTATTCACCTGCCCCTTCAACCCCCTAAGGGCAATAACTACCCCTAAAAAGCATTACCATGAAAAGGGGTAGCGTTTAAAGGGAATTTCAAGTCTCTATTCAGCAGTATAGGGCTTTTGATTTTTGGACGTGGTAATTTTATTTTGTACAAATAAGTGACCCTCAAGTCAAATACATGTCACTATTTACTAGTCTATTAGTTATCTTTTTGTTTTATTCTTCTTATTATTCATTTCAGGTATTAGGCTTTTGTCTGGTACGGCACCTATCTTTTTCTTAGTCTACGAATATTTCTTCTGCCTCTACGTTTATAATTCAATACTTTCTTAGAGATTCTCTCGTCTTTCGTTTTGTCTTTCCATTTTCACCTATTTTCTGTAATTTTTTCGTTTATGCTGAAAATGTTCAGTTCACTCCTTATACAATCAATTATTAATTATTATTCTGTCCATACGCAACCTTTAACCATTCTTAAGAACTCCATTCCGTGACTTTGTAATCTGTTTTCAAATTTTTTGATCGTTGTCCAGATCCCGCAGAATTGGTACAGCCATCTCTATAACACTTTTTATCAAAAAAGTAAAATCGAATCTTTTTACTTTACATTTAACGTATTTAAAATTATATTTTTGAAACATTTAAGACTTAAAATTTCTTTTAGTTTGCTAGATGTCGTTAATATTTTTAGTTATTAATCCTTTATTTCGGAATTTCATTAATTTAAATTTTTATGGGTTTTTACACCCAAAGAACAAAGATATTAATCTTAATTAAAATGGGTGATAAAACAAGAAAACCTTCTGATGTATAAAGAATATTTAATAGGAAGTATCCTCACCGTCGATTTCCCAGTCTACGGTAAGTAGAATAGAACATTTCTTTAATTTGGAATTGTCAAAAATCTTCCCAAATCTGGGAGGTCAAAATCAGAAACCTACAAGAGAAATAGCTGGTGATAATGATGATTACAACTATATTGAGAATGTGTAAAAAAAAAATCCACATAAAATAAAACCGTTTATGTTGAAATGATTACTAGAGAATCCGATGTTTCCCAAAAATAACCTTTTCTCCGATGAGGTTTACTCTATATGGAACGTATTGAAATACGCAATATCCTCAAATGAGGGAATGTGACACTCAGTGACCGTTTGGGCTGGCATAATTATATGTTTTTTTTTTGAGCTGGGATGAGTTAGCTGGATTTTTTACAAAATGTTTTATAACTGAATTAAAAACTTTTTACTGATACTCGTAACCCCGCAGATATTAAGAGAAACATATGGTTTCAACAAGATGGAGCTACACTACATCATACAGCACCAGTACGAGCTTATCTCAACCACGCTTTTCATCATCAATGGATCGGTAGCCGTGGTGAAATTGAATCAATTTCTATGAAGTAGCTTTATCAATCTTAATAGCCACAATAATAACTTTATTTAGCACCTGCAGCATAACAAATACTGTTTATTTTTATAGTTTTATTATCATTTGTGGTATTTATGCAGGCACATAACATTTTGGGTGTATTTGCAATAGTTCGTGCATTTTGCAATACTGTGATATCTCTTGATAAATAATGTTTGGAAATTTGTACGTCATTTTTCTAGAAAATAATCTCTATGTAAACTTCATTCATTCATGTATACTAATTTAAGGAAGGTTGCTTTAATTTCGGCATAGACATGAACAAAAATATATAGAATTGAAAAAGTGGTTTTATTGCTGTTCCTCGTGAAAATCTGTGCATTATTTCATGTGAGTAAACCAGTTGTCGTAGCATTTATCCCAATCTTCAGACAGATAGGAACGCTTAAAAATTTTCACCACAGGATTTATTTTTGGATATGTATTAAAGTCGTTTGGACTTAGGTCAGGACTGTATGAGGGATAGGTAATTAATTTCACTTTTCGTTATTTTTTTTCATTTCAGAGGAAACATCACTGTTCTACTAAAGAAATGGTGGCGATATAATTAGTTTTCGATACAAAATAACTAATCATTTGCTTTGAAACTCTCCGACTTCTAGTTACTTTTTAACTGACTTCAAAAAGAGGTTTTTTGGGTCTTCAGCAATTATTCGATTCAGCTCAAGGAATTTGTATCGTTTAAACTGGATTCCGTTAATGGGGTTTCCGAAGTGGTTCCATATATTTTCCAAGGATATAGCTTATACCGTTTTTTAGAACTTCGGAAAAACTTTTGAACCGTCTTTCTTATGTAGTATTCCTTGGCGAAGGCGACAGTATTAAAAAAAGCAATTGTCTCTCTTCGAAACCTGAGGTGAAATAAATTCAAAATAGATTAGGGATAAATCCAAATAAATGTCAGTTAACCAAGTTCAAGATGGAGGTTCTCAATTGGGCTCTATATACAGTGTTTTGATAAGTTGCAATTAAATGGAAAATTTTCTTATGAATAATATTTAGAGAAAAACTTATTCGCCGTAAAAAGATGTGCATGATCTGAAACGTATACTCTATTCATTTTCTCCGTACATTCGAGGAGTCATTGACAAAATAGCACGGATTCTAAACCCAAATCAAATAGGCACAGTCTTCAATACCAATCAAATTAACGCCGACCTAACGTTCCCGGTTAGGTCCCTAACAAGGATCGAGGAGTTTACGATTGCTCACAAAGCTACATCGGTCGTAAATCATACCTCTCAATTCTCTTAGGGCACCCATAACACACGAAGCTACAGAAATAGAAATACAATCCCTCTATCTTAACCTATCCGACGATAGTATCCACTTTCTTACAGCATATAGCTCCATAATAGCTAGATTTAACAAATTAGATACACCTACCAACACCTAACCAATCATCACACTGGCACCTCATCACGTGTCATCCGGTTCCGACAACTGTACATAATGTAAGCAGAGCAGATTCCCACTCAGTTCATTTATCTAGTGAGACTTGAGGAGTAGGCAGATTGAGACCCCAAATTCGATCTAGACTCATTTACCTACTTCTAAATCAGTCTTTTAGTGAGACTTGGGGAGTAGTCTTGAGACCCCAACTTCCATCTAGAACTTTATTTTCGGTAATGTCATTTTCTTTTTTTCTATCCGAAACCTAGCCCAGTTCCTAATCATTACATGCCACTTTTACAATTCTTTCTTACGAAATATGTTTCCCGTTGTCTTCCTGTCTCTGTTTCTCTTTCTTTGTGCCATTAATAGTAGTGGATATAAATTTAAGGAGCATTAAAATAATTGTCATTATTTTGTTACGAATCTAGTATTAATCTTAATCTTTATATATATAAATCTTCTCTACGCGTGTTAGTCATTAAACTCCTCCTAAACGGCTGGACCGATTTTGATGAAATTTTTTGTGTGTATTCCAGGGGGTTTGAGGATGGTTTAGATTCACAATACGGTCAACTAGATATTGTTTTTTTAGTTAAATTATTTATTTAAAAATTGTTGTTGATGTTAGCACAACTTACATAGGATCCGGCAGACTGCGCTGTGGTCGCTGTGTGAAATATTCAAGAGTGTGCTTTAGTTTCAGTTACGTCTGATAGATGGCGCTCAGATTATATTGTTACAGCTAATTTTTAAAAGTTTGCATTTGAGACGTGGGACAGGACAACGTCTGTCGGGTCCGTTAGTGTGTAATATAGTTCTTAATTTAAATGTAACTGCAATGAAACATATTATGTATAAGGTAATTTTTAGTCAAAATATGAAATTTGTTGGATTACAAAAATTCAAACCTACTTCACCTATTTAATAGTGTGGCAATTAAATTATTTACATACATATTTTTAAATATCAAAGCATCTTCAAATTATTCGTCAAAATAGCTGTAGTGATGTAGTTTAATCTAACAGATATTAAAAAAGGGTCCGTCAAAATGCATTAAATTAGGGTGGCACTGATGTAGCAAAAGTTTTTAGAATACCTCATACCGTTTATGGAAATATATTTTACTTATCCATATATGAAATTCTTTAAATTTGTACGAAAAACCGAGGTTCTACCCCAGTTTAGTAGCCTAGACTTTCAAATGATTTTGATGTTTGTTTGTAAATTTCTGCACACTTTTAGCCGATGGGTTTCACAAAAACACGCATGTACACACTCGCGTATTGACCCTTTCCCCAGAGACCTTAATATCACGTTTGTAATAACTTCTGCATATATCGTTCAATCAAAACAGGAGATCAAAAGAGAATTTTCATTTTGATGTAGAAAACTTTCGCATTGTGTACGTACGCAAGTTAAATCCATCAAAAGAAAATATCCAGTTAAAGTTATCCGACAACCAGAAATCTCTTTGAATAAGATTGTTTGCGAGCACTTCCAGGAAAAACTGTATATGGCTTTTCGACTATAGATATACTTGTATGTCGTATTATATACACGCTTCTGACGCCGAATAATCTAAGGGAAAAGGAATCTATGACTTTTAGGGGTGTTGAAGTATTTTCCGAATGTTTGTGATGTGAAATTGTTTTTGAGGTGTTAGTGTACAATACTTAAGGATTCGTAGTAGGTACTAACAAAAATAATAATGGTTAAATTTCTGTAGTCTACCTACTACGTAATTCATGTAGGTATAAAGTGTCAGTCAAAATTCCCCTCGCCCCTTGTATATTTTTAATGGTTACACACAATAGCCAATTTTAATTAGGACCTTATGCCTCATTTGAAAGGCACTAACAATACTTACTCAGCCATATTAATTTTGTTTCAGTTTAGGCGAATTTTGATGGATAAATAAAGTAAATACTAGGTAAATTCATTATTTCACATTATTCAGCCTGCCTCTGGGTCCTACTTGTCAAAAAAGTTGACTTTTTTTGATTTTCGAGTACTTACCTTGTTTTTGTAAAAATTTTATACCTACTTAAAATATTTAGTTTTAGTATTGTTTAAGCCGGTAATGTAGCAGCAGGCTTAATAATTGAGGAATGTCGAAAGAATCTGCGTGAGGCGTAACGTTTATTTAATGAGAGGTCCCAGATCGTACTATATCGATGACTAACTTGAAGAAGTTTCTTCAGAAGTTTGAAGCACCAGGTAGTGTTACAGATGCATACGATTTGGTCGACCAACAGTTACAAAAAAATTAACATTAATTGCACAAATAGTAGTAAACCCTCGTTATTCTCCAGCTAAAGTTGCGTCTATCTGTTAAGTTAGTGAAAGTGCAGTTCATAAAAAACAAATTTCATCAATACAAATTAAAATGGTGCACCAACTTCAATCATTTGTGTTGTGACGAAAGAACTTTTTCCCACAACGAAAATGCGAACAAATCCGCGATCTTTCGTGAGAAACATATTCTGTTTCCAAAAAGTGATTGAACATGTATTTGGAGATGTTACAAAGTTCAATTCTTGGAATTCTTCTATAATCATTCAACGAGAAGGTGCACCTACTCATTATTATGGTGGTGTAAGACTTTACCTGGATAAAGAATATGGTGATAGATGTATTGGAGGGAATACTGTTACGTCATCTGTTACCACTAGTAGTGAAGTTTCCAACCGTTTATTTTCACCCTCCAAATTTCATTAGTCTAAGTATGATCATTCAAAAGATACGTGGGGAGGGGGAGACTGGCAGTCTACCTATAAGCTGGTACCGCCTTCCTTACATGGGACTAAGATTCTGAAAAATACAGATACCTAAGTAATTGAAAAATTAAGGAATTAAGGGTAACTCTCTTGTAGGATTAAGTGGAAGAAAGCAGGTCTAAGGATTGGTCAACTAGGTTCCCTGTTTGGATATAGGTACTTGTATGATATGAATCGGTGTGATTTGACATTTCGATTCCTTATCAAATCGTTGTTGAACAGTAATTTTTCGAGTCTTTTGAAGCAATATATTTTAATTCGCTTGACTGTTTCTGCAATTGTCAGTTGATTAACTAATTGATTCTGAAGTTACCTTTTTGAAGCACTTTTGACAGGATCTGTTGCCACAATACATTTATCTCTATAAAGGCTATACTTACCAATTTCTTCATTATTTAACAATATACAGACATTTTTTTGATTATTCTTTTCTTAAAGAACAAGTAACTACTATTTTTGTCTATTTAGTTGTATACCACTACCTATCAGTTAGTAAAATGTTTGCTAATCTTATTTGTTCTATAGTATTCTTCATGCGTTATAGGTTTTAGTTTCTTTTTGTCTTACTAGGAGAGATGTTGATGTTTCACCTTGAAGTTTCACCACCACAACTGTAGGTACTTACAGTTAGGTAATTTTTGACCCTTTAGGTACCGTTTTCCGGTTTTGTTTTTGCCAAATTTGATTTTGGTTTAGGTAACTATTGTTTGTTTTAGAACTCGTTCTTACTTGTAGGTATTTATCCTTTAATTCGAATTGACAGTGTAGGTACATAAAGTATAACGTTTATAATATTATTTATAGGCATATTTTTTTGCAGTTTGCGCAAAATCATATGTTAGTAGGTAACTGGGAGAAGATATTGAACAAATACCTACTGTTGCTTGATTTTGATATTGTAGCTTCAAACCTGCTTGCATTACGTAGGTATTACGTTGGCAAGTTTATTTCAACTGGCAGCTTTATCGGGCAATTTTCTTTAAAAAAAGGAGATTTTGTTGTCTAAAATAATTCCAAAAGGTCCGCTATGGTGCAGTTGATTGAGGCTTCTTGTAGAACCATAGGCTAGAGCAGTGATACTGAGGCTAAATCACATGTCATTGTACTTATTGTTCATGGGAAATTTAACTGACCCTCTGGATGATTTTTTAACATTAGCAAAAAACTTTCAAATGTCTTAGGAATTGACGCAAGATCTGAACTTATGTACCTACCTATGGCATGACATGGTACAAAGTTTACTATGTAATTATTTTTTCATCTTTAATGGTTCTGCCTTCTATTTAACATTTTATTTTGATTTGAAACACCAAATTTGGGACTTGATTGAGAGTTTGATGCTTACCAAATAGTGAACGTACCTTTATGGCATTTTGTGTGATCTACTAGGTTTCTTTTGCCCAAATTGGGTACACACTTATAATGTTAGCGATCTCTCTTTCCAATGTGTCCGAGACATAGTGAGCGCTGAAAACTACGTTATTTTGCATTTTAATCATAAATAGTAGGTAAGTAGGATAGTTTGCTATTAAATTTAGTTTTCTTCTGCTCGTATAGATCTAAAAACTCTCGTGTTTTAAAATATACCTACCTACCTAGGTACCTATATACCTACACATTTTTTTAGTGTCTCTAGTAGTTATTCCGTTCATTTATTACATACATTCCATGTTGAACAAATACTGAGTTGTCATCATATTTATAGTGAGTAGGTAAACCTATGCGCCTACCCACCTAATCTGTTTACCTACCTAATTTGTTAAAAACGGGTGAGTAACGCGGGAGGAATTATTCAAATTGTTTTGGAATTGGTAGGTACATACAAAGATAGAATTAGTTGTATAGATTGTACCTATAGAGTTCCCGGAAAAAATCAGTAGGTTTGTAGGTAGGTATTTGAGTTGTTTAAGTTGTTGTCTAGTCTATTATGGTTTGTAATCATCTGCTACAGAAATATACCTACCTACCTATTGTGTAGGTTTTGTCGGGGCACTCTTAATGTATGTTCAGGAAACGCTAGAGGTGCGTTGCATCCTTCACACACCTATCTATGTTCGAATCCAGGTGTAGGTACCTACTAGTAGGTTGATAGGTACCTACCTACACCAAGTCGCGTCCCAAAAGATTTCCCGGCTCCGGAGATCATACAGCAATTGAACCATGAAGTTTATCTATGACTTAGGCAGGTTAAGAGTTGCAATGTAACTAAAATTTTAATAAAACACTTTTGTAATTCATGCTACAATGTAGGTAGGTGTAGATTTTATCAATAAATACAAAATTGTTCTTGGTACGATTTAAATTTTGTGTAGGTTAGTACCTAAACGTTATATTTCTAGATTAAAACCTTAAAATAGAATGTTATAAGAAACATCCCCAAATTGTTTGAACTTTTTGTTACTTTCAAAGATGCGGATTTTTTTCAAAATGGTTCCTTGACGCAGTCATTTAAATTCTTAAGCAAATTTGATAATACATTTGGATTTTAATTCTTTTATTTCGCTTTTTGCACTAGAGATCAATTCCTTCAAAATTCCTTGCTGATTTTCCCGAAAGAACTCTCACAATTCAATGGAAAAGTACTGCGTATTTACCTGGAGAACAGCGGTCGGCCATCTTAGTTTTTATGCGAGAGGCGGAGTTTAGTGGACGCGACCAATGGTTCGTGGCGGACCCGATCAAGTGTGCCGCGAAACTGGTTCCGTGTTGTTGTTGTTGATATCGGGCGCACACGGCGAACGCGATTTTGCATTAAGAATTCCAAAGAATTAAGATGTTGGCGGGCGAAGGAGGGGTGGGAGGACCGGGACGGAGAATTTGCGAATTTCTTTACCTACGTTCAGATTTTATATATTTCTTCTTCTGATCGTTTGGTCTGTGTTCTAATCTACAGCCGTTGCGCCTATTTGAAGCGGTCTTTGGCCTTTTATCATTCAAGGCAAACCGATTTTCAATTATACCTAGGTATCCCTGGAGAATAACAATTTTCGAAAATAGGTAGCCCATTTGATTCGAGATTGTCCTGTATATGATAAGCTAAAATATTAAATAGTTTCTTGAAATAGTTGATGGTGGAAGCCATTACTTTGTGATAAACTATCATTATGATTGTAGATAAACGAATTACTTTGTTTTGTATCACTAATTTATTTGTAAGTAATTTCGAAAAGATTGTTGAGGAGGTCTTGAATTATTTTGCCTGTTCATTGGGGTTTTCTCTCTTCAAAATTTTTTCCTGCAACAGATAGGTAAGTATTTAAAATCGTATTTGGAGAACAAAGTGTATTTCGTAAAATTGCACGGATCACTGTCTGTCCGTGCAGAAATTCTTCCTCACAGTTATTCTGAGAGAAAGAGATGTCTTCAAATGATCAACCAGTATTCCTGTATATAAATAATGTATTGTATATTGTGTTATACTTATCTGTTTGGAGACGTTTCAACTCCGACTCTGGAGTCGTTGTCAATCGTTTTGTTCGCGGTTTTGACGTTCAGATGTGTTTGTCAAAAAATTTTGACAATGACAATATCTGTCACTGTCAAAAGAGAAAACACCAATGAACAGGCACAACCAATTTATTTCTTTATTTAATATATAAACATAATAAACCGTGACTAGTTTCGACAATACTATGTCATTTTCAAACGGAAACAAATTCATGAATGAGTTTCCGTTTTTTATTTTTTCCTTGAAGTTAACATACTAAAGAGCAGAAACATGTTAAGCGAGACAAAAAAAGTTTTAGAGACGATTTTTACTACTGTAATGTAATTAACAAATATAAATATTTTTTATATTTTATTTAAATTTAAAAAATTCTCAAAAGTTGTCATTTTTATAGTTTTTATACATTCTCTAAAAATCAAAATATCGACTTGAAATTGTCAGGATCTTAAACATTTTTAATGTAGGAAACTTAAAAAGAAAAAAGTTGATTTATTACGATTTTAGGATAGTTGAAGCGACTTCTTTAATTTTTGAGCAAATTTTTGAAGAGGGCTCTTTAAACATGAAAACTAACACCCTAGTGAGTATCTAATGGGATGTCTCTTTACCACGCACCCTAAGCTGCAAAAATATTTTGTTTCTTTGGCGTTTATCTCCTAAGCCGATAAGCTATCAAAGTCTAAAAAACGAAAGTTTTCGTCAATAGAGCTGTTACTTGCTAGCAATATGAACATCCATCGCTGTTTTTACCCGACTACAGGCAAGCCTAAATGAAGTGTAATGTTTTTAGTATTCTATGTATTAAACTGTTAGTTGGAGACAGATTTTGGTCCACTATTTTCTCGCTTCTGACTCGTAGGGAGTTGAAAAACTGTATTATTGTTGAATGGAATAAGGCGAAATTTAAAAAAGATACGTTTTTCGAAAAATAAAGAATCTATTGCTCCGATTTTCTCGCCTCTGCCATGTTGACTAAATGAATTCTATGATGAAACCAAGTATGAAAATGCGATAAGCATGGGTAGCATGTTGTCAAAGGGCTGAGACAAGGACGTGGTCCCGGGGGCGGATCCAGGCGATCATTGCCCCCTCCGAGGGCTTCAAGATCATAGAGTTTAACGTTCAACACAATAAAACAAGGAGTTCTTTCATTCATATGCTTCAAATTAACCCATTTCTGTAAGTTTAAAGCGAAAATCAACTACTTTTAATACAACAACACAGGAAAAGTACGTTTTGGAAACCCTAGAGAAGCTTAGGTAAATTTCGTACGATTTCGCCTCCCCTAACGTACCTGATAGCCCTCCATGAAGCTCGACTCTGGATCCTCCCCTTCGTGATCCTGTAACGAAATGTAATATGCCACAATTTTCTCACTTCTGCCAAATGGAAGAATGAAAGTTGATATCTAAAGTAGTCCATAAAAAAAATGACATAAGGTTTGCTAATTGCCATGTGAAATTAAGCACAGGAATTGGTCAAGTTTCCGCAATATTTTCACGTTCCGTATTCTACATTTTGCAACACCAGTCAGCAACTAAATTTATATTTCAATGGTCATATCGTTATTCCATGGTTCGAACATCCTCTGGTGAAATCGTTTCCTTGTTACTGACTTAAATCAACTAAATCTTTGGTTTTTATATTAATTTCCAGTCTGAGAATTACAAAAAATTGCCAGTACAAAATTTGCGGAGTGTTCTTGAAATTTAAGTGTAATGGAGGCAGTAGGTCTGACTACATTCAGCTTTCCCGGAATCCCAGTCTTTCAAGGAAACCCCTCTTCTTATTTATGGATATTTGGTATAACCGTTCTATTGACCTAAGAGGAAATTGTTCATTTTTAGATCCAGCCATAAATTTTAATAGTGTTCATTATTTCTCTAACAGACTTCGTTCAAGACATCCGCCGCTTAAATTAGCTGGCAACCTCCTGGCGAGCAATTACAATCCTGGCAAGCAATTACAACTCCATATACCAATGGAAGCAGGAATGGACTCACACCAATTAATTCATACCACCACAGTGACGACTCCTATCTCGAGTTAGAACGCAAGACATGGGCTACGTTTAACCGAATTCGAACCAATTATGGCAGATGTGCGGATTTCCTCTTCAAGTGGAATAAGGCCCCGTCCCCACTCTACGACTGCGGGGCCGAACGCCAAACTGTTCGCCACATTATTCAGGAGTGTCCTTTGAGAGCGTACGGTGGCTCTCCCGAAGACTTCCTGGTCCCCACACCAGAGTCAAGACACTTAGACTTGTGATACGTAGTGCTAAATTATTTATATATTTTATTTTAGGATTTTTGAACTTACATTGTATTCGTGCTATAATGTCGATCTTTTAACTCCCATATGTAATTTATTTTAATTGATTACCTACTGTTTGTGTTATATTTTATCGATAACTTATAAATTCTGTAATAGCCTAGTTGTGGGCCATATGCTAAATAAATAAATAAATAGTTTCTCTAGAATTGAATTGATTCTAGGATATTCTTCTTTTGCTGGGGTCGAATGTTCAAAAGTAAAGTGCCTAGATTATTACGATTAGACACGAGTAGGTACACTTTAAAAATCTGTTCCATTAAACCAGCTGTATCATTGCAAAACATAATATCAGCCTAAGAAAGTATCTTTTCCTCGAACGCTAACATGAAATGTTTATACAATTTGTCCACAAATTTCTCTCCTTCAATCTGGATCCTGAAAGTGCAACAGTTTAAGGGGTCCAAGTTCTCACACTAAGTTATCCAGAGTAATTTAGATTCTTCTGCGGTATTAAAATCACCATCTTTAATATCAAATGTATTGTCACTTCTGCTTTGTTATTGAGTAGTTTGATGGAACTAGAAGTTTGTGGAACTATTGTTAAACTCAACACATGTGTAGCCGCAGAGCTTAAACTTCGATAAATTCAGTTCGATTAATCTAGAAGTTTATTTCAGTCATTTTGTAGTGCGTATCGGTCTGATGAATGATCTATTAAAAAGTTTTAATTACTGTAAAATACTATAATTGTAAAAAAAATATTCCTTTAATCCAAATAGAAAAGTTCCTATTTTAGTTCTAAATAAAAGAAACATCTCGCGAAACAAAGTGCCCCAATAAAAACTCGCCATCTGGTTCGATGCCGTGCAGTTATTTTACTTCAATCGAACAGGATTCGATGCTGTGGAGCTCATTTAGTGTTGACCGTCGTCAAGTTTGTGCTGGGCGGCCAGATCTTCGTTTTCCTTTGAGCATTCCAATCGAGGGCAGTTCTCGCAATGTCCTCCTTTGGCTTTCTCAAACTTATCCATCCCCATTTTCCTTCATGATGAATTGAGTAATACAACTAATTACAAACATAAACTTTATTTAAAACTTGTGACAATTGTTTCGAGTCGCGAGTCGAGTTTGTAATCAGTTGTATTACTCAATTCATCATGAATTTCAACTTCCACCAGGTAACAGCCAACTCAATCCAATGTCCAATACCCATTTTCTTTTCCGAATTTCTATAGGCACCTCTGGTTGGTCTGTGTTAAGTATGCATCTCTGATTGCTTGGTGATGTGGATAAGTTCTGGGTATCCAGCTGCCTCCTAAGTATATGAATTCATTTACGTTGTCAATATCGACGTTCCCTATGGTGACAATGGTATTAGTTGTGGAATTAATGGACATTGATTGGTTTTGTTGACGTTAATTTTCAAATCTGCATCTCTGGCTGATGAGGTTAAAGCATTGAGTAAGATTTCCAGATCAGTAGGCGATTGCGTTATAAGGCAGATATCACCGACATAGTCGAAATCAGTCAAATGTGATGTCCACCGGATACCACGGATATTTGCAGGCCTGTACTATATTGAAGGAATAGAATGGACAAAGTGCAGCCCTGTTTAACTCCTGCTATTAGTTTAGTAGCCTTAGTGTAGTAGAATACAAGTAGCATTTATATAGAGTTTTTCAATCATCCTGATGAATTTGATAGGAACAGCTTCTTCTTTTAGAGTTTTCCAAGGAAAGGGCAATACTAACGCTCTTTCAAAGTCAACAAATATTAGACTATGGTGTTCGAAATTCAATCGACTGCTGTATGATGATTCTTAGAGTATTGATTAATCTGTCGAAAACTGGCCTGATTCTTTCTTAGTACTGGTTCTATGCAGTAAGTTCGGAATGAATGGTCGATGCCAAAACTTTATGAATGGTGACCAACAAAACAATTCCTCGCCACTTATGACAACAAAACGTTCTGTCACGTTTTCAGGGAAGCTTGACGATTAAGTCTTGTTTCCAGGTATCTGGGATGTAATTCTTCCAGCTTTGGTGAGTAGGGGATGTAGAATGTTTGCTTTAAGTAGGTCCGCAGGGCGGCTCTCGGTCGGCTGCTTTATTGGTTAAAGCTTTTATGGGCTTCAGTACTTCCGCTTTGGTTTTAAGTTCTCAGTTAATAGGCAAGTCCTTTATTTCTCATGTCTCATCTACTTTTTTGCATTTTTTGATTGCATGGATTCACTAAAGGAACCTTTCATCGATTCAGCTGTTCGTCGATTGTCGCTGTTGTGGTGCTGATTAGTGTCATCGCAAATTGTGGTAAATTATTACGTTTTTTTGCAGGGCAGGGGCAGAGGTATTTACGGGGGGAGTACCATACTTTATTCGATTTTTCATGCTTTATATTCTTTGTAGTCTATTTGTCTTCCTCCTCCATAAAATGCTATTGATTCGCCCTTGGCAGAGGAGAGAAAATCGGAGCAAAACTTTTTGTTTTTGGAAATAGCAGTCTTCATCTCATTATTATATCACACGATTTTACACTATTCCTCTCCAAGACAGAAAGAAGAAAATGATCAATTAAATGTAAAATGATTACTGTATTGTAGGTACATACTGTACTCATACGCAAATTACAGTACTGATACGCGTTTTGAACATCTTGTAGTTTTGCTTCACGTTTTAAGTGATAAAAATTCAGATTGGCTGATTCCGAAGCGTCATAATTCAAGAACCAACATCATTATGCGCTTCGTTCTTGAATAATTACAAAGTTAACTATCGTGAGCTGCGCTTCGTCAATAATAACACGTTCAGTGCGGCAACGTCGCATAACTGCATAGCTGGGCCTCGTAATACCTCGAAGGAGAAAAACACAGGCGATTAAAGAATGAAGAAAGACGTGGGGTCTTAGATATTTGCCCTATGGCATATGCACCGGCATACCATTCACTGGTTATTTATTAGAGGACTCATACCGCGCGCACCATCAGGTGCAAGTACGTTCAGTGTGTGAGAGAGAGATACAGCGAAAACGGTCGTTTTCCCGCCATTTCTTAGACAGGCTGTTGTTTGGTTGTGTGTCCCTCCATCTTTTTTGTCGCTCGAAAAGATTGTTAATAATGTAAATGTTTTTTCTTTTGTTACAGGCAGATGGCCGTGTTGTTGGTAATCGATATTCTGAAGACGACACCACCCGATGATCTGCAGAAGGACGTGCCGGAAATCATGAAAGTTCTACCCCTGTTGAGAGAAGGTAAGGTTTCGTTTCCCTTGCGGTTGTTACTCGGTGTTCAACAAATAAATATCAGAAATATAGTTCGTAATTGTCTAAGGCTTATTAGTTATCTGTTAAATAACAGAACTTTATAGGACTTAAGAATCGATTTTTTTTTACCACAATTGGATGGGTTGCGAAAAATTGGTATTAAATACTTCTGCATCAAGAAAAAATACTTGTAAAACCTAATAAAAACATGCCTAACAAACCAAAGTAGACAAGATTTACTAAAATTTTGGTGAATTCGCCAGTTATAAGTAAATAATATTTGTATTTAACAGATGAACTCCATGATATCAAATTATTTTATTGTCATCACTGGTGGATCCAAGTGGGGGGCTAAGGCGGCTCAACCCCTTCCCCCACCATATGAATTATATTTTTTTAGAGTGTTTATTTTGCTAAAACCTACCATCAGCGGCATAAAGCTCCAAAACGAGGTCAAGCTCCCAGCCCTAAAATGAAATTCCTTGATCCGCCATACATACATACATCTTTTCTCTCAAATAACCCCAAAGGAAGTAATCCAACGATGTCAAATCGCATGATCTTGGCGGCAATTGTCTTCACCATCCTGTGAGATAACGCAACCATTGAATTTTTCGCGCCAGAAAGCCACTCTAACCACACTCACAGATGTTTTCTCATCCCCGATTTGCGGAACTTTAAGTACAAATATCCTGATTGTACGCACGTTTGGTCGATTATGCTGACCAATATAAATCACGAACTGCACTATATGCATCTTGATTTGAATGCCTATTTTCATAAACGGCTTCAACCACCTGAACGCGCTGCTCATTGGAGTACCTATTCATTGTTGCCAACGACTCAATGTTAGATACATCATAAGAAATCTCAAACCAAACTTGAGGTTTAAGTGTGGTACACAATTAAATTAATACTGGTTCACCCGTTAGAAGAAATAGTTGTTAATAAACAAGCAATAAGCTGTGCTGTAGTAATAATCCCTTTAGCTTTTATTTTTAAAAGTGTTCTAATTCATTTGTTAAAGCATAAATATGAACAACATAACAAAACCACGTAGGGGTTTTATAATTACATACTGAAGTGGAAAAACTTTAACGACATATATGGGTACTCGATACAATGAACTTTATTAATATAAATTTCAACTCAATAGACCAAATTATTTGCTTTCTTTAAACCAGCGCTATTTCGTGTATACGAGACTCACATGGGCTCTTTCAACTACCATTTGAAACTCCAGACCATTAAGAGAAGATCACAGCGGTTTGTGCTGTAATAATATCTAGTTTCAATTCTGAATCATTCAAATTATTTATTTCCCAACTATCATCACTACAACATTTGTCAGAAATCTTGCGCGAAATTAGTGAACCCTCTTGGATACTAGATGACCACAGTTTACGATAGATTTCCTGATCATTTTGATGAATCTATGCTTCATCTCAGTTTATTCGTCAATACAGATAATCTTGAAGATTATCATCAAACCTATTAGAAAAATTCAGTGCATTATAGAATAGCGTCGTCATGTGTTCTTGGTTCTTACGGTTTAGATACCCAAGGAGTGACAGCTTACTCAAAATCTGGGACTATGTGAGGAACCAACCCATCTATACTGATTTTGTTAGAGGTAAAATTTCTTTGTAATGGGTAATTTTGGCAATGGGTGTTTCAATTGTTTTTTTTTTAAATATTCATATTCCCGGAAACATAAGGTAATATATAATCGTGGAAAATTGGTTTACGTACTATTTTCTTCACAAGATTATGAACGAGTTTAATATTGAGATACTCGATGCAATACTTGATACATTGATACATGTTTTTTAAAGTATGAGGAAAATGGGGTTTGCTATTGATTCTAGGGAATTTAAAATTCTCGAAAGGCAGTTAGTTAAACAGTCTGGAAATTGGTATATAAAGTTTTCTTCTCAAACGACTAGAAATGAGTTAAACTATTTAGCAAAAATGCAATAATTCGAAGAGGGCATGTGTGAAATTTCTTTTTGGTTTTCTTGGAAAATAACACGAAATTGGGGAAAAATTCTGTATATTCAAAAAATCTAAACATTTCATAGTCTGATTATGATTTCGTTGTCAATGCATTAAAATCTGACTAAAATATAAATTTTAACTTTTATGTGTGAAATTGGTAAAAAAAACATTTTTCGAAAATCAAAAGTAAAACAGTATGAGAATGAAATAGATTAATTCTTTTTTAAACGAATAGAGGCGTGTTTTGAGTTTTGTCGAAAATTCCGTTTAGGAAGGGACCTGTAGGTGGTTAAATTTCTTTGAGAAAAATCAGTCCCTTATCAATCCTATCTGAAAAAAGTGTTGATTTAAAAAATTCTCACATGAAAGACGTACTTTAAATTCTATTTACGAGAAAAACCTAAATCCTAAGGTCGGAAAAATAAAAAACGTCAAATATACAAAACAACGTTAAAAAAATTTCACAAATACCAAAAACATCAAAAACGGCAAAAAATGTCAAAACCCCAAAAATGCTGAAAATATCGAATATGACCAAGACATCAAAAATATCGAAAATATCCAAGATGATGATATATACCCGCAAAAGTAAATAAATATAAACCATATTCTATAAGTGAGATATAAATTAAATAACACAAAATTCTTGGAAATAAACTGACCGATTAATTTTCACGAAAAAACTTGGGGATTAGTTCTAATTTTTTCGTAAATAGTTTCAGCGCACTTGATAAATAAATGCACTTCCAAGCGTTTTTTCATCCAAAGCTGAAGAATGGAATTAAGCGCAGCTCACTATAGAGGAATGTTATCACAATAACGTATCACCATTGCACAATAATTTAGTGATAACCACGAGTTTAATCTCTTGTAGACACATTAAGTTTGTGCATCGAAGCACTGCTGTTACGGTAAACAAACTGTTTTTGCATTGAACGTTTTGCTGATTGATGAAATACCACAAGTTGAGATTGAGTCATAGTTTTATTAGAGGAAAATGAGAATTGTTTTCTCATTGATGATTGTTTGTTATGAGCGAGTGAAAAATACCAAATAAAAGACTTTTGAAGTTATAAAAACGCCATTATGGAAAGAGTTAGATAACTCTTTTAGAAAAACTACAGAGGAATAATTATGGAAACTGTTAAATCAAAGTTTCATACTAAAGGAAACCGACAGAAATAGCTAACATGAAGTATAGAACTCTAGAAATGCAGGGGAGTACTGCTACAACGAAAACTTTCACATTTATATAAAATATGGTGAAAACAAATCAAGCATCTCTGTAAAGAGCTTTGTGTAACATGCACTCTTTGTATAATTTCTGATTTCACAATTCGGGTTTCACAACAATATGTCAGTAACTGGATGTCAACAGTTCTGAATTTTCTTTTGAAAGACTGAGTTCTCTAATAGAGTTACTTAAAGCTTTTTGGGTAAAAAGTAGTGGTTTTGACATATTTTTTAAATTATCACTTTCTTCGTTAGTACAAATTTGCCTATCATTGAATAGAGTATGTGTTTTTTAGAGGTATAGAACTTTGAAATGGAATAAAACAAGGATATATTTTAAAATTGACATGAAATTTACTTTATTCGAAAGATAGATAATCTTCTGGCATTATAATTTGAATATGACTTCTGGCATATGACCGCCACGGCTGGCTCGGACGTAGTCTAATCTGCAGGTCCAATTTTCGATGACTTTTTCCAACATTTGTGGTAATAACGCGGCCAATGTTGTCCTCCAAGTGCTCTCTCGTTTCGGGCTTATTGACGTAGACTAGTGACTTCACGTATCACAGAAAATAGTCAAGCGGCGTTAAATCGCACGATCTTGGAGGCCAATTCACGGGTACGAAACGTGAAACTATGCGGTTACCAAACGTTTCTTTCAATAAACTAATTGCGGCACGAGCTGTGTGACATGTTGCCCCGTCTTGTTGAAACCACAGCTCCTGTGCATCATGATTGTTCAATTGATGAAAGGAAAAGTTAATAATCATGGCTCTATAGCGATCACCATTGACTGTAACTTTCTGGCCAGCATCGTTTTAAAAGAAGTACGGACCAATTATTCCACCAGCCCATAAAGCACACCTAACAGTCAGTTTTTCTGGATGTAACGGTGTCTCAACATGAACTTGAGGATTATCATTACTCCAAATACGGCAGTTTTGTTTATTGACGTATCCATTCAACCAAAAGTGAGCTTCATCGCTAAACAAAATTCGCTTATGAAAATCGGGATCCACGGCAATCTTGTTTTGGGTCCATTCACCGAATGTACGCCTTGCTAGGTGATCGTGTGGCTTCAATTCTTGCACGAATTGAATTTTGTAAGCACTCAAACCAATATCTTTCCGCAAAATCTTCTATAAAGTGGATGGACACATATCCAATTCCTGTGCACGATGGCGGATAGACTGATTCGGATTTTCCTGTACGCTACGGTCTATAGCAGCAATGGATTCTTCTGTACGCACTGTACGACATCTCTGTGGATGCATATTATCATTTATAGTAAACGTTGTATAATTAAACGAATTAATTGCTCTGATGGACGATTATGTTGACCGTAAAATGGACGTAGTGCGCGATACGTATTTCGACAGAACCATGATTTTCAAAATAAATTTGCACAATTTGGAAGCGTTGTTCAGGCGTCAGTCTATACATGATTAAATGCCAAGCCAAACTAAACATGAATCAATTGACAGCTGACAAGATGGCCGCCGGTTAAAAGAGTGTTGCCAACTTAAAGTTCTATATCTCTAAAAAAACATCCTTTATTATTGTGTATTTAAAAGTCAAAAAAGTGGAACAGGGATGTGTTTGATTCGATTACCAAGTATCTTGACTGACAGTTATCAGCATGGACGTGCAGAGGAGAGGATGCTGCCCCCCTGGACTTAAAAAACCTGCCGTCAGCCATCAAGGCTTCCCATAAGTATTGATTTGCTGACTCCCCCTTCCTAGAACAAAAAAATTTCTGATTTTCTCCTCTCTTTTTTCCCGAATTGTCCCTCTCTTGGATAATAGGACAATTTGTTTCTAATTTGCCCCTCCATAAACCGAAAGCCCTGGTTATCAGTATGACCAAGCTTTAATTTACTTGTTATATCAGTATACTCGCAAAAACATAACAGTGTTTGGAATATTTAAAAACGTACGTTTTGACTGTATGTAACACTAGATCAAGAGCTGTACATATTTTTCAAAATTAAGTGTTTATGATAGTATTACTAGACATTGTACTTTAAAAGTTCTTTGATCTATCAATTTTGTTATAATACTAGGAAGAGGCGCATGGTAAACCGTCAATATAATCATATATCACAGATAAGCAAAAATCTCGCCATAAATTTGTGTTGACTGACAGCACAGTTTGGGGGGCTTGACGTCACTGAAGGTTGATTTTAGGGGCTTTAGCCCCTTAGCCCACCTCCTGGATCCGCTAGTGTGCAAAACTATCTATCCCTAATGTGAATCTGCTACGTACAGGAGCTCCATTTGCTCAAGAAACACTGAAAATTATTCACAAGGCAAAATGTGAAGTTCGGGCCATTTAAGGAAGATTTTGGAGGGTGACAGCTTAAATGGGCATTAAAAATTCCAGTTCATAGTGAAAAAGAATAAAATACGAAGAATAATAAGATATTTGGAAGACTTTTCTGACTGATACGTCGCAATAAGTTTATTTAAAAAAGATTCGGTTTATATTTGATCATACCTCGTACATCGTCTATTTTAGTTTTGATAGGTATTGTTGCTCCAAGATTTGTTTTCAATTAAAAAAAAAGACAATAAAACAATGTTTGTAAGTGAACAAACTAAAAATAAATAGTGTAATAAATAGTCGTTGATAGTATTTAACGTGTGAACATACAATAGTTGCATCTCTATACATATACATGCTATGAGTACATATTATGTAGATTTGAAGCCCGTACACGCTATGTTTCTATTTCTGGGGAGCAATGAACTTGAGCCGCTTGCTGCATGTCGAGTTTCCGGTGACGCTATGCATCAGCTTAGGCACACAGGAAATGGCGCACGTGGATGAAGGCCCCCCCTCGGACGAGGCACTTCTTTATTTTCTGGGGTTATTTGCGTATATGTTATGTTGTACCGTTTAAATATAGAACGACATACCCTATCCTCCTCGAACGCAGAGGTGACTCGTCAAAGTCGTTCCTAGTCACTGTTTTGAAGCGGCAAGAATTATGCACTTATTGTCCTAGTCAATGCCAAAAAGGGGGCTAGAACTGGTTATTTATGTTCGGCTTAATTAATAATTATTAAAAAATGCTTTGCGAGTCGTAAAAAATGTGGAAAAATCTTCAGTGATTTTTTTTAACCGAGGCCCACAATTATATTTACGAAAATAGATGATTATGGCGGAGAAATGCAAACATTGCATTAATTTCGACCGACACGACCTTGAAATACCCAAAGAACTTAGTTCTGTGTAAGAAACAGGGACCAGGTTATCTACGAGGTCTGGCTATTAAATAATGCAGTGAGGGCAGAGGGCGTTCTTGTGGGGTAATGGGGATGAAACGAATTTGACAATTCTCTTTCTCGTGCACATGTTTTCCAGTGGTATACAAAATTGTCTGAAGGCCGAGAGAGTACCGAAGACCACCAAGGTCTAGGTTGACCTGTGTCTGTTTCAACTCTGCAAACAGTGATCAAAATCAATGAAATTGTGAGGGCAGAGGTCGTCGTATGAGCATTCGGATGATTGTTGGGATTGTAGACGCCGATAAAGAAACGGCTAAAAAAATTTTACATGACGAAATGGACATGAAGAAAGTAGGTGCGAAGTTGGTACCAAAAATTTGATTTCTGACTAAAAGCTCGTCCGTCAACAGATCTGCTTACATGTTGTTGAGAGTTTAGACGAAGAGCCGAAATTGATGGAAAACATCATCACTTGCTGTGAAACCTGAATATTCTAAGACGATGTTGAAATTAAGGGGCAATCCATAGACTGGAAATCTCCTGCATCGTCAATAACCAAAAAAAGCAAGGATATCGAAATCAAAATTGAAAGCCATGCTAATCGTTTTTTTTTTTTTCGACATCAACAATATCGTAATGACTGACTGGGTTCCAGAAGGTCAAACTGTAAACAAAACATACTATTTGAACGTTTTGGCAACACTGCGAGAACGTGTTCCCAAAAAGCGCCCGGAGTTGTGGACAAACAAGTCGTGGATCTTGCACCAGGACAAAGCGCTGTTTGTGAAGCGTTTTTTAGCCGCTAAAGGCACTTCCGTGCTCGAACACACTCCATACCAGCCTGATTTAGCGCCCTGTGACTCTCTTGTTTCCTAAGATCAAGTATGTCTTAAAATGAACCCGGTTCGAGTCGATGGAAGAAGTGAAGCGAGAATCGGCAGAGCTCCTCAATACTTTTACAAAAGAAGACTTCTAACATTGCCTTGACCAGTGGAAAAAACTAATAGAACAGTGTGTGACGAGGGGAGGGAAGTACATTGAGGGGACATTTGATAGTAGAATAATTTTTAAAATAAAACTCTAGCAGTCTTGTTATTTAATAGCCAGACCTCCTACTAAAAGTATCTTCGTTTATAGAAAATTAATAAATCATAGTAAATAAACAAATATAACATCCAATTAATATACAATACCAACACAACATTTACTTTACGTTCTAATAAACATTCCAATTTTCTCTTTGCGATAGTTTACATTAGACATTTAACATATGTCAGAATACCAGAAAAAAGGACGACGTTACCAAGTTTACAAGTTTATGGATAGTAGGGACAAGATCATAAAAATGATTAAGGGCAACGTTACCAAGTTTATGGATGGTGGAGACAAGGACGCCAAGCTTATACGGAGATTAAACTGAAAAAGTGTCCAGCTGAAAGCATAACAAGTTCCAGAAGTGACCAAACTTGCGCTGATATAGGAATTGCTCAATATAAAATAATGTTAAGTCACCCGTTTTGTCTTTTTTAATTTTCCTGAAATTTATGTCCATTCCTAAGGATGACACAAAGAAATAGAATAAGAGACGGAGATAACAAGCTTTCTCGTATATCGTTCAGTTTCATATGACTGCTGCTCTTTTTTTAATATTCGTAATAGTTCGAGTAACGTTTTTAGGGAAAGTAAAATTGGAAAAACTGCAGGGAAAATTGGAAATATCGAAATTTTTCTATGAAACCCGATTCGAACGAATATATTTCGGTTTTACGTAGTGCGTCATGAGCCTGGAAAATATCATAATCTAGATCTATGAAAATGAACGTATTCATGTTTGTCTTCTATGCTGTCTTATCTTAGTGAATTGTTCGTTGAAAACCGACATAGCTACATAGCTTGTGAAGCTCTCGGGATCAGCTAGAAATAAATATTAAATAGCAATCAGCAATAACGGGTACATCTAATTCGGAATAAAAATTTTGAAGACTTTCTTAATTATATACTAACTTTTGGTAAGATTTTTAGAACTAACTTAGAATACCACAAGCATTTGTTACGATATATCAGTCCCAAAATTATTTATCTTAAAAGAAACTAAAAAGTAATTGACTAAAAATGTTTCGACCTCAACAGAGAAGTTAAACGAAATGGAGTTATTTGTACCAAATATTCATAAAATCCCATTCACTACAGAATTATGTTGGCAATTTATGGTTAGTATCGTTAAAATATTTCCAAAAAAAAACTGTAATTAGTCAGTAAATTTTCTAAATAACTGCTCACTGAATACATGATTAAATATATGCAAGGCGGAAACTGAATTATACTGACTCATCCGAAAAATCACCGTGACTTTCAGAAAATTACTGGAAATTCTTATAACGTTTTAGTAGTGAATCATAACAATACAAATCAAATTGGTTTAATAAAGACAGTAAAAGTTGATTTATACCACGCTCGTAAATGCGAGTGTGTGTGATATTTGAGCTATGTTCAGTAGTGAAATACTGTAAACTTAATCTTGAAATATAACATAATAACTGTAATACGTAGAAATAACTTTCTTGGTTTATATGAAGGGTCTTTCAATAAACGCGCGAGATTTCAATGTTGTATAAAACATGGCTGTCTGCAGGAAAGCATGCAAATATTTATTGATTTATAATCTGGAGTGTCGCAAGGAACAGTACTAGGCCCTTTGCTTTTATATTATATATTATTTCACTAAAACACATTAAAATATAAAGTTGTTCAATTTTCTAGTAAAACGAAAAATAATAGTATTATGTTCCCACTCGCAAAAAGAACAATTAGCAGTAAAAACAACATAAATGGTATTACAATTTTTAATACGCTTCCTACTGGACTAAATGCAATAAATAAGAACAAAAATAAAGTTTATCTATCCATTTCGTCAAATTTTTAAAATATATTGAAAACTAGTTTTAAATTCTATTAGTATTTAAGTACCATTCCTACACACAAACAACTAGATTGTCTGTTACATGTGAGAATTACTCACTTACGTAAAGTCTTTACTATGAATCTCTTTGGTGGTGAATAAAGAAATCAGTATACATATAGGAATTATGTATGGACCAAAATTTCTTATGAATGACTGCTGGCATTTGCGAACTTTCTTGACAAAATTTCATTGATATAGCGTCTAATTTGGGCCTTCAAAGCTTCAGTGTTCGAGAGCTTTTATAAACCTGGGATTTCAGATAATCCCACAGTCAGAAGGCCAAAGGTGTTAAATCACAAGACCGTGGCGGCCAATTCTGGACTCGACCATAAGCAAACTCATGCCAAGGCGGTTAAAGTTCCACGGGCGGTATGGCATTATCATATTTTAATCACCCGAAGTGTGAGAAATAGAGGAAGTGATCTCGTTATGATTTGGACTTCCACACCATTGGTATTTAGAAGCTCTTATCTTTATTTCTTTCATAAGTTACGTGACGTGATAATAGCCAAAATGTTTGTAAGACGATGCCAAACGTTTCACTAGTCATATACTATCCATTAGATGCGTCAAAGTTACAAAGACATTTAGAAAACATTTATGCTTTGTCTAGAATCAATAACTTATATAATAAGGCGTATACTCTTGTCTAACAATGCAGTTTTTTCAATACGTTGTTTAAAAATCGCAAAATGTCAACGTCGCTATGATCCTACCATCTTAGGGAAAACGTGTTTATTTTTTCTAGCTATCGATTACCCTCGTTTATTTTTAAGTCCTAATGCATTCCATTTGGCACGAAAATAAGAAAATAAAAGGCGAATCATGTGCGTTTGGAGTTCATCCCTCTTACAGATGCACTCTGATTCGGAACTTTCCCCTTTTTTTACTATTTATAGTTCGTGTCTAAACTCGTACACATTTACAAGGTTGTTAATACGATGTGTCGTCTGCTGGGGGTAGACGTTTCATTTCCTGCTGACGGTTTTCATGTTTTTACGAAATAATTCAGTGGCGTTATGTACCTTACATGCTACAACAAAATAAAATTCTGTGGGTGTATTTTGTCTTTGTCGTAAATACAGTGTAAATAATAAGATATGAAAGTCATTCAATTACACTACTATAATGGGATCTCTGGAGCATCAGAATTTCTGTGATCTTATTTTTGGCGAATGCACGATTTTATAACAAAGTCGTACGTACCTATAGGAGCGTCATCTGAAATTCCCAAGATAACTCTTTGAAATTCTTTCAGTTTGAAAGAAGCTTTGCTGTTTCACATAATCTTTAGAATTCTTTAGTGCTACCCTGCCTATATTAAAAACAGTAAATTCTCTTAGTTACATTTAGTTTTGTCAAACATTTAATGTCAAATTCTGAATTACTTAATTTGTCAATTTTAATTTTTAATTTTATTTTTGTGTTCATTTTTATTACCATTGAAAACGGGGTCTAATTTAGACTCTGAAAAGTTTGGACAATTTGAAAGATACAGTCTTTCAAGTAATTTGTGGTGTTATTCCCAAAAAACTGAGAAAAATATTACTTTGTTAATTATTGATATGACGTTTGTTTCTTTATTGTTACTTTCTTTAGTGCTATCGAATAATACCAATAGTCATTAACTAGCAGTTAGGATTAATGCATAAATATGCTCTTAATATATCCATAAAACCTAAAGAACCATGGAACATGTTCCTATTGGTATCAAACATTGTATAATTGATGAAAACACTGGCATAAAGAACAATATCAAAACAGGCAGGAACATTTTAGTCCTAAAGGTATGTTGTTGTATCATACCCTCAAATCTCCCTATTTTACTCATATTTCTTTTAACTTATCTAGAATCTGAACACGTCAGTTATGTAGTTGTGGCCTGAATGGAAACGTTGAGATTGAGAAGCACTTTTTTTCTTTTTTTGCGATGTTTGTCGTTTTGCAGTCTTATTTGTGTTCATTTATCTTCCTTTCGAATTTTGGTGTCGTCTGAACACTGCGTGTTTTATCACATTCCCATAGGGTTCTATAAGTAACATTATTTAATTTAATTAATCCTAAGTAGATGTGGTTAAAGATGCAGTGTAAATCCGCGATTCGGGTAAGATCTTCATTTTCATTAGACTTATCGGTTTAGTGATTTTCCAATAAATTAGTTCATGCCCAGCTATAAAGTAATGTAATGTATAAGGTGTATATTACAGAGCTTAGTAGCGACTAACCGTATAAACTGATAATCCAAAGTACACGAGTTCAAGTCCCAGTCCAGTCGTTTTTTTATACATTATTTATATGGTCTCATGGGGTATTTTTTGGTGTAACTTTAGTAACAACAAGTGCTACTTTATGCTATGAAATCAAAAAAAAACCCAACGTCACTGTGAAAATTATTTTCGTTTAAATATCGAAATTACGAACTGAAAAGCTGACGATACCGGATTAAGAACCCTGTAAGGTCTACGATTTTAGGCATGATCTATAAATAGTAGAAATGTTTCATATTTGAGTGTACATATAAGGGGGATGAATATGAAAAGCAATGATTATTCTTTTCTTTTTTTTACGTGCTAACTGGAATGCATTGGTACCTAAAATTAAACATAAGTATTCAATAAGTATAAAAATCAACACATTTTCCTTAAGACCATAAAAGTAATCAATAAGTAGAATAATCAAATCAAATCATTTTCCTCAAGATACCAAGGTTAGCGCTCAAGTGGACAATTCTATCTTGAATAAGTTATTGTGGAAAGCTGCTCAAAAATTTTAGATATTCTTCATGAAAATTACCTAAGGCTGGTTTTTTCAAACCACTGCAAAGTTCATGTCCAAAATATACTCTACGATATTCAAGGGTCATAAGACACCAGAGGAGATTGATAAATACCACATTCTGTTAAACAACATGGGCATTTAAAATATAACACAATTCGTGGTGCCATCTGTTGGGAGGAGAGAAAATCCCTATGAATATGGAGAACAAAAAAAATTAAAATATCTACCAAAGGTTGATTAAAAAAATTCAAACATTCAGCACTGAAGTTATGTTGCCTACCTACCGTTATAATTATAGTATTAATACAAAAAATTAGTCAGCAAATTTTCCGCAAAACAGCTTTGTCGAATACATTATTACAGGTATGAAGGCGGAAATGGAATAAACTGACTCATCTTAATCATCGTGACTTTAAGAAAATTGCTGGAAATCCTAATCATAAAATGTCCGACCAATTTTGTTGTGAATCATATTAAAATTAATCACTTGTATTTAAAAACATAATCATGTAATAGATGGCGTTAAAGATAATTTTACGTTCCAAAGATGTCGCATTGTTTGTGTGCAAATAGATAGACACATGATTTTGCAGTGAACACATTCCTATTTCGGGCGGACAATAGACACTTTACTCTAAAGCTTTCTTCTTTCTGGCCACTGTATTAGCGAGCAGGAATTCTATGATTTGGTCACAATTAATTCTTCAAGCAAGGTTGGAGCTTCTAACCTCTTAGCCATCAAAGTTGAAGTTAGTTCTTCAAGAATTTATTTTTATTAATCAGCTATTTACTTGTCCATTAGTTTGACAATGCATGTGGATCATAAGAATTCACACATGATATGTCCAGACATTGGTTACGTGTTCGTATCATTTGAAGTATCGACTGCTCAAGAACAGGTGTTTTCATTTGTTCTGGTATAGTGCTTATGAGCGCCAGTTTATAAGAATCCTGAAGCAAAGATATCACGTTTTCCTGAAAGCTTAAAACTAGCACCATTGCTTGTACGCCAGCAGTACTTATTTTTTACCTCGAAACACGTGGTGAGCCAGAGTATCTATGGATGGATTCAAAAGATGAAGTTACACTGTTAGTGGACACTGCTGATTAATTCAACCGTGCTAGTTTCTATATTGTTTTCTCGGAATTGCTTGATTAGTTATTGTCTATTAGAATCATAAGTAACTTAAATTCATTTAAACATAATATAAAAAGTAATGTGTCTGTTTCATGCAAGAATCATTCCGTAACTGTATCTAGATATTAGGGACACTTAGCACCTTTATGTTGTAGGCTCTAGATGCAGCTTGGTTTATTGTTAAATCAGTGGATGCCCTTATTTGATCAGTCAAGCCTGTTGGTGATCTGCCTCTAGGCCATCCACTCGCCCCTTTACTATTAGTCGCTCTAAGTTGTTCTCATCTCTTCTGTGAAGGCGACTAAAGTATCAGGGGATCTGGGCTTGCTCTGATCTGTACAGTCTTTGGGGGGTTAGTTCTTTTTGCTGCCTAGGGAATTCGTAGGATTCTTCTCTTACACTAGAACTCAAATGCGTCAATCGTTCTGCAATCGACAACTTTCACCTATCACGTTTCTTTCTGCCCCTCTTTTGCATCTACGATTGATTTCAATAAATTACTGCTCCCAGATAGATCTACTGGTAAGCAACTTGACATTGGCCTAGGTGTTGTATTTCCCACACTTTGAGTAATTGAAGTTTAATATACGGGTTCAATTTAATTTTCATTCATTTCAATTTTCATGCGACTTACGACGAAAGTCGAGTGGTAGAACTGTCGAATGCTTTCCAGAATCGGACCCCTGGTCACTTATTGAACTTTAATAAGTTTGACATTCTTGTCTGTACCAGCCATAAACTTGGTAACGTTGACGTTTTTTGTTGCTGTTCTGACTTCTGACGGATGTTAAGACTGACATATGTCAAGTCTCTAATTTAAAATATCGCAAACAGAAAATTGTAATGATATTAGAACGAAAAGCAAATTGTGTGCTGGTATTGTATGTTAATTGAATATTTGTGTATTTACTATAATTTATTGATTTTCTATAAACTAACAGAAGCTTAATATAAACCCTGGCCCCTGTTTCTTACACAGAAAACTAAGTTGTATGGGTATTTCAAGGTCTAAGAGGTGTTTCGAAACAAATGCAATTTTTCCTTTTCCGTACCAAACTCATCCATTTTCGTATGTGCAGGTGTAGGACTGCGTTAAGAAGCTTCCTCTTTAATAAAAGGTCAAAGTAATAATATATTATATTGATACACAACATGCAATTGGTATTGCCCTTTTTTCGACACCCCGTATACTGTTTTTGTAATTATGTTTGACATATTTAGTGTAGGTGTTGTATAATCCGACTCTTAATTATTTTTTAATTTGAAACAAATGTGTTTGTATAAACTTCATTTATGCACCTATTCTGTTAACACGACTGTAGCAATTCCAAGATATTCCTTCCAAATTCAAGACGTTGAGTAGTTCACCAAAGTAACAAACGTTTCCTTTTTTTTTCCAACAGGAAACAACGCGCTCGCGATCGGCATTTCCTTCGAGAGAGGAAGATATAAAAATCTATCCACATCATCCATAAAAATCAAAAATAAAAAATGTGTCAAGGTATCCCCCTAATCTGATAAATGACATGTGAAACGTAGGAGTGACTGCGAGAGAGTAAAAGCAGAGGTCGCTTCCCTATTGATCGTTTATTCCCATCTGGAGCCTCTTATTTCTTCTTCACACAGATATCAAGCAAGCCGCCCCGTTTGTGGAAACATTTTCGGAGTGTGCCCTGACCGCACACAGACACGGCCTCTCTCGTTTTTCGCCGAAACAGGCGAAAATCGAAGCCTTTCCCTCGCAATTTCACATGTAATTCGAAATAATTAAGCCGAAGAATCATGCGACAAATACATTTTATATTTCCAACGTGTGTGTTATGTGAGGGTTCGAACACGATCCTCCTCTCTCTTCTCTCACAAATCTAAAGAATGTTAAGATGTAATAATTCAAGAGGATTCAGATACGCAGCGGCGAACCGAGTTGTAGGAAACTCCAGACATTGGGCGGTGCTGCGCAAAGTTGAATGAAACGGTGCGGCAAGCGCGTACTACTACGGAGCGTTCAACGATCTCTACTTGCCGCCGCGAAGTCAGCGCCTCGCAGCGGCAATAACACCAAGTAGGCGTATTCAGCATGGCTGTGGGTAACGCTGTTTGGTGCTCGCGTCGTCCTCGCAATTTTTTTACAAAATTTGTGGAAACTTTTGAACGATGGCCCACGTAAATATCGACAAAATGTGAATAAAAGCGTGAGGTAAGTGGTGAGCGGTGTTTCGAAACAAATCTTTCGGTAATTTGTCGGTGTTGGTGCGAAGCATTTCCGGTTAACCTGCAAGAATATTTTGAGCTCGTTTCAAAATGGTGGGCAACCGCGTGCTTCTACGTTTAGGCGCTTTTTTTTACTTAAACGCATCCAGTGATAACCGACCGCCTTCAAACTAATTAAAATCATCGATTCAATGTTAGAAACGATGTTTTCACTTTCGAACCCGATTATCAATCGAAGTTAATGTGTATTTTATTTTATTTTTTAGAATCGATCATCGATGCCGAACTGAAGAACGAAGTAAGAAATGATCTTCGTAGTGTCTTGAGTGATATTTTCGTTCCGTTGGTGGTGAGGAACATAGGATGCACCGACGTGAACGCAGTTATGCCCGCCCAAACGGCCCTATTGCAATTAATCGAACAGGGGTTCATAAGTAAGCCACAGATCGAGATCCAAGTGTGTCCTTCGATACTGGCGCTGTCCAAAGGAGAAACACCGGCACATATCGAAGCAAATACCAGAGCAATCACGGTGAGTATCTTTTCGTTCGATAATATGAAAATGCTTGTCGTGTTAAGTGCATGGCTTTCGTTCCAGAGGCACGAAAGGCATTTGCTCCGTGAAAGACATGGGTAGTGAGATGTTCTAATTTTTTTTTGTCTCACTACCTTGTCTTTCATGGAGAGTTTGCTGCGAATCGCGTGCCTGTCTAGTTTCTTTCAGGTCACCCCACAGATGATGTCAGATGGGTCTGTCTTTGCTCATCAGAGATGGCTGTATTAGATTATATGATTCTATCACAGCCAGCTTTGATGAGCACAGCTGGATTCTTGTTCAACGTTTTAGTATGGTTTCAGCTTTGCTCAATAATGCTCTTGCCCTTCTCATCAACCTGGTTGTGAATTCTTTTATTTTACTAAGATATCACAGCCACTTTGATGAGCTAGGTTGAGGTGCACAATCAACAGTTCCTTCAGCAAGGGATTTGCTTCGTCTCAACTATTTTCCAATGCTGTGACTTGTCAAATCGGTTGTGAAACCTGTTGTGAGGTATCACAGCCATTTGACGAGTTACATTGTTGGAGCTATCATCAGGCAAGATGCAACAATTGAAAAAGTACCTTTTCAACAGTAGATGTTGATGTGTCCAAAGAGGAGTTCAGCAGTGGTTGTCATTTCTCTCATCATCTGGTTGTGAAACAGATATTTGACATGTATCACAGCCAGCTTTGATGAGCGAAATGGTGTCTCAAAGCATCAGTAACTTCAGGTATTGTTATTTTGGTCATTCCAAGTTTTTATTGATTCTAATAGGAGCAGTGAAGATGCGGTTCTCGAAGTTTGGTTCCTTCTGAGGTCTTGTGCTTATCAGTTGGATGTGAAATGTGTTCAAATTTCATATCACAGCCAGCTTTGATGAGCGTAGGGCCACAGAACATGCATCAAGGGAGATTTCATGTCTGGTATGTCTTTTCTCTTATGCTGTTTTTACATTTTAATGTTCCAAAACAGATCCTTGATTAAAATGTGAATAAATTTCTACATTTCTACATATTTCATGTGTAAGATTACAAATAATTTTTAATGTAGGTACATGTAATTTTCAACAATACAAAAATGTATAAATTGATATGTAAAAAATAAGTCTTATTAAATGGCAAAATATACATTTTTTTCTTATTTTTTCTGAATTGTTAACTTGTGATTGTAATGTTAAAACTAAAATAATACAAAGTGTAATCATTTTTATAATAATTATACTTTATCATTAATTTTGTGTTTATGTCAACATATTTCACCAATTTAGTTACATAAAACTTAAAAATATAATATATTTATATATGTACTTACCACCATATATATAATTTCATACAATATTGAGTCTTTTTCTAGAAATTTAATTTAAACTGTTTTCTACTATATTTTTGGCAGATTATTCAAATTATGCAGGGTTATGTAATTAATTTATTCTAGTGGTTAATTTATTTTCTATTACTGAGACTTTAATATTTTTTTGTATATCTGGAATAAAAAGTGCCAGTTCTTCACCTGATTTTAGCATTTTTACTTTCAAGTTTTTTGAACTGTATTTAAAAAAGTAACACTGGTTATATTATAAATAATAGGTTACCCAAATTATAATTGAAGGTTTATGATTTGAGAAAAATAATGATTTTTTAAGTGGTACCACTTTTAAATATAATACTTGATCAAAGTTCTTTCTAACAAAATTAAGTAAAATTAAATTAATAATTTTCTTTGGTATCTAAATAATAATTATGACTCAGATTACGACAATGTCAACTAAAACTTTAAAACAAAATTCAAGAAATTGATATAGAAATTTCATTTTAATGCTCAAAATTATGATATTGACTCATACAAATTTCCTATGAAATTTAAACAAAAATAGTTATGATTTTTAATTTTTTTCATAGTTATGGCATTTTCTCACTTTTGGACTAGACAAAATAAAGTAGAAATGAATAATTTTTTTATTTGAAGGCAATTATGTAAATTGAATTAGTATGAATTAATACTTTTAAAAACTTATTTTTAGAAATTGGTATGAAAATTTCATCATATATAACTGAAAAATTATCTTTCATTTGCTTAAATTATCTAAAAAAAAATTGTTAAATATTATTATTGGTTTTTTCTCCCAGAGATTCCAAATAAAATTCAATATATGTTTTCTCCACATTTCTTTTTTTATTGTTTAATTTCTCTGAGTGTCTTTTACCATACATTAAGTTTTTTATATATCAACATTAAATATTTACTTATAAGTATTGTGATCCAATTTTGAATGTCAAAAAATTGTTTTTTTTTTTTCCTAAAATGCAATTAATAAATGTCAATTTTGTGTACTTCATACCTAACATGCCAAGTGTCATGTTATTATCTTAAATGTTTGTTTTTATCATTTATAGTTTAAAACTTATTATAATAAATGCAATTTATTCAAATAATATCAACCATAATTGGATTTATAAGTTTGGAGTTTTGTGACAGCGTGGGTTTTTCCCGCCATTTTCTTACGAGCGATATGATTGCATCTGTTTTAGGAATCATTCCGATAAAATTATTCATAATCTGGATAACCTGTTTCAAGGAATCGATAAAATGCGACGTATTTTTGTGTTAAAAGTTTCATTAAGATCACATTTCGAAATTGGACTGTGACGCAAATTTGTTTGGTCTACCATTTTACGTCGTTAATGCAACGTTGCCAACTGTTACAGTATTTCCCTAGGATTGAGAAATATTATTTATGATGTAATACATCTTCAAAACTTATAATTAAGTATTTCAGTTTTATCCAGAAAATATGGGAATTTTATTGTTTTTATCTTAAAGATCTTAAAAATTTTAAAATAGTGGTATCACTCTACAATCACATATTGACTACCATTTTGTATGGGTAGAGGCTCAATAATGTCAAATACTTTTTTTCATTAGATAGCTGAAGGCTAATAGGTTAACACTTGTTTTTGTTCAAATAAAACAGCTATTTCCATGTTTAGTTTCAATAGGATTAAATGGACATTACATTTTTAGTCCAAAATCTTTGAATAATTTCTCAAAAAGTGTTAGTTTCGATTTTTTTTTTCAATGAACACTTCTTTGAAGGACATTTGACAATTGAAAGTATTCAACTATTTTAACTACCATTTTGCGTGTATCTGATATGGACACAAAATATTTTCTTTATTTTATGTGTATAATTGAACTTTCACAAGTTGTTAAATAAGTTCTGAAAAAAATGAGATTGTTAAAAATGCTGTCATTATTTGAGACATTTTGGTTGAGTCATCAGATGATGAGATATTTAGTTTCAACACTTATGTAAATTATCTTTTGTGTCTATTAGGTTATTGAGTGGATTAAAAAAAACTACAATAAATCAACGAAATAAATAAGTAGTGAGCTTGTTCCTTTGCTATTTTTTTTGCAATTTTTTACTCTTGCAATTAATTATTGTTAACATTACTGTTTGGGGACATCTATATTTTGTATTTTATTATTACAACTTATTTCCCCAATTTCCTGTTTAAACTTTTAGCTTGGAATTATACTAGAGTGTGTCATAATTAATTGACAGAAAACATTGATATAATAGTTTAATTATCACAAGGTACTAAATCAAGTCAATGTGACATATAAATGGAAACAAATAGTTCAAATGTAACTATTGCTGGAAAAACAATTGATTAATTCTCGAGTACTTTCTACAATTTTTTTAATAATCACTTGTGATGCATCATCTGGTGATTTGGTTTCTTGTAACAGTGTATTTCAAATATGATTTTGCCTCATAGCCTTTTTATTATAGTTTTTTTATTCATTCTGGAGAATTTAAATTTTTTTACTGTTTTGCTTTAATTTTCATTCGATTGTTTTACATCAAAACGGTCGTTCGGTATATTTGCATTATCTGTGGTTCAAATTTCTATTGTCACTTTTCACACTTATATTATTAAATTTATATAATTGTTTCTTATTCTGTATGCTTGTTCATTGTAGCCATGTCAGGATCAACTATCCAATTTGTGTGACATATTGTTTATTGATATGATATGACACGGCCTACAAATAAACAAATGGCCCTGGCGCAGGAAGCGGTTTTCAATGTCAGTGTATCTTCTAAAAACTTTAAAAGTTGTTTTAAACTAAAAACAGTACTTACCAACCATAACTTCGGAATTTTTGTTTGTGGAACATTTTCTTTTTTCACAGACTTACAGTAAAGACAATTTTGCTAATGTTACCAATGATTTTTAAATAACTATTTTTTCTTTCAAACAAAATTCAGTGTTTACAATTTCTCCTTTTTTAGAACTTTTTGTAATATGGCATTTAAATTCTATACTGGCCTTTATGACCAATTTCAAGTTATTTTCTCCAATAGTAGCAAGTCTTTTTACAGTAGTAGTTTTCCTAGACAAACAACTTCAAAAACTGTTGGTACTGCATCTTGTAATTTAGTATTAATTCAGTGAATTTCTTTTATTTCATTATTTACTCAAACTTTCTCTACTCTACTTTTCTTCAAAATGTTATGCAATTTCCTAGACATTTTTAATAAACCGAATTTTATTGGAATATTTCGAAGACAGTGTTGTTTTAGTTCAACATTTTTTGGCAGACAAAAGTAGTTAACTTGTTTAACATGTTTTACACCATTTTCTAGTGTATACTTTGAATTGCATCATGAGACACAGCACTTGTAAGGCATACTTTTTCAAAACATACAAAAATTCTTAATTTAAAAATGACGTTTTGAAACGGTTAGATACAAAACAAACATCTGGGTACTATCCAGTGCGAGTGCCATTTGGTTATTAGTATGCAGTGCTTATATGGGTATGATTTTGAAAACATGTTTTACATTGTTTATTTTTTATTTTTAATGTTTGTTTTAGCATATGTCAGAATTTTCTAACGATAAATATCTACCGCAACTTATTACTCTTGTATTAATGTATTTTTGCACCAAAAAGTCTGATATAATAGAGTTCAGTAACTCCATCTCTTCATGGGAATATGTTAAATGTTGCAAATAAAGTTTTGTAGTAGATAGTCACTGTTTTAAATACTTAAGAAGTTTTATTTTTATATTAGTACTTACACCATTTAGTTAATTGTATTTATATTGAAGATGCTTGTAGTGATGACAAAAAGGTATTCTACAGTTGCTAACATGTGCGAAAACTCTTTTTATGTGTACAAAACTTTCAAGTTTCATATGACCTTAGGGGCGTAAATATAATTAATAATAATTACTTCTAAATGTTGTAATACTTTTTAGTCATAGTTTTAATCAAGGATCTACCACAATCATTCTAAAATGTCAATTACTCTTTCACACGAACCAATTTGTCTTTCAGTTAATCGGAAAACTGGCTCCTCATCTAGGAAGAGATGTCATGGAAAGAATATTCCTCAAGAGATTCACAGAATTGTGCGGGAGCCCCATGTTCTGCGTGCGAAAAACCTGCGCAGGCATCTTCGGAGAATTCTCCTCGGTAGTAGGAAAGGACACAGTCGAAAACGTGTTGGTATGTACAATTTTAAAATACAAGCTCTGACGTATTTAATACCGTTAAAACGTTTTGCAGTTGCCTTGTTATATATCCTTGTGTAGCGATGAAGCTTTGGAAGTGAGAAAATCATGCGCAGAAATCATAACGTATCTGTCGTGTGCCTGTTCGTTGGCGCTCAGGAAAGAAGTGCTGGCCCCTGCATTCGTTAGTCTTTTGGAAGACGAAAGTCGATGGGTGCGTAAGGCGGCGTATCGATCTTTGGGACCTTTCATATCGACTTTTGCCGATCCAGGCGTCACGAGCATGATGTACAACAAACTTGGCGAGTTGGTGCTGACGAATAGAAACGGCCAGGAATTTATGTAAGTAAGATTACCTACCCTTAAGATATTTCTATTGTATCTGCAAATAACTAAAGTTATTTGATTATCTGAGGGGATTTAAACCTAAACCTGCCGATTAATACACTAAGCTGAAACTCTTTAATTTGTAATTTTTTCTCAAACGTAACAGCAGGAAGTAAAAACGGGTTTTCATTGGCTTGTGTTGAAAACGTATCGATCTGATCTGCGATATAACAAAAGTGTGAAGTAACATTGATTTAGGTAGTTCTACGGGGTTTTTGTTGTTGACTTGAAAATACCTTCCGTGCATCCATCAAGAGATTTTGAGAGTTGTGGTCCACAGTCCACGAAAGATCACAGTCCAGATTTGACACTGTGTGATTTTAATGTGTTTGAACCATTAAAAGACTTTCATAGAGCGTGGTGGGTCAGTTCGCTTGCAACTAGCAAATTTTTATTCAAAATACAAGCTAGTCCTGTTTTCCGCAGAATTGGATTCCATACATGTTTTATAATTTTATTCATGCCAGAAAGTACTTTTCCTGTTTTCTATGATTTATAGCAGCGAATCAATTTCTATTAGGCTGGTCGAGGTTGACGGCTCTTCTGACGTGGTTTCTCCATGAGGAGCAATTTTTTCCGCAGTACGAACTCTACCAAAATGCAAGATCGGCCCTTTAGGCTGGTTCATCGGTTATATGAATTGATTCGATCCCCATATGGGTGATTCTTAGATAACTGTGATTTTTTATGTCTAGTACTTTATTATTCAACATGAGTTTTTTTATCAGAAAATTATAAATATGATAAATTTGATAGTATTTTACCGTCGACATTGTTTATTAAAGCATAAGTATTCATGGATTATGAATAACTTACAGAAACATACCCAGAATGTCAGTACCGTGGCATCTCTGATTTTCTTTTGTCAAACTAAATGCAAATTTTTTTTATAGAGTTGTCTTATAATCTAAAGTTTAGGTTTTATAACTAAAATCTATTGTAGAATTCATCAAATTATGCTGAAATTATACATAGAGGTATTATACTGTAGAGCAAGTGAAGTAGCCAAATTCAACTAATAGCAATAGAAAGAGAGTGTGAGAGAAAGAGAATAAGTGGGTCGTTCCTGATTGGTCAGTGTCAGTGGTGACGCCTACAACTTCGACTATTGGTAGGGTTTTGACAGCTGTAAATTATTAAACTTAAAAGACATCTTAGAATATACTTTTTTATATAATTATGCAAAAAGAAACTGCAAGATCCCTAATTATTGCATTGTTTGCAAAAAAAAATCTAGTCCGTTAGACGGTATACAGTATTTTCATAAGTAAGTTAATTTAAAAACTTTTTATATCTTAACTATATATGATCAGTATCATTTTAACAAACCTTACATTTGAATTTGCTCTATTAACTACAGGTTTCCGAAAAACGAAAATATGAAAAGGGCTATTGAAGTCTCAGAAATTGTGAAAAGTGCCAGAATCTGTAGCGATCATTTTAATAAGGATTGTTACCATCAAACAGATGGCTATACTCATATTAAGCGATTACTGAACAGTTCAGTTCCTACATTAAATACATGCCAAAGTATTTTTAGTGAATATTGCAATCCAAATGAGGTTTTTTTTTCAATACTTGTAGTGCTTGAATTCTTTAATTTCTATGAGTACCTTGTACTTTGTTTTTATTTTTTTGGAACTTTAGTTGCACAAACTTATTACGCAGAAATATCAAAAATATTGGAAATAATTTCCATCCGTCACTATTAGGTGATATCGTCAAAGAACAATCAGGAGCGAGGTGAGAGACATAGCAAGCGCCCCCTGATATTGTCTTTCTCTTTCTATTGTTATTACACTGCCACTTCAGTAATGCCCATACCTAATTCACTCTACAGTATAATACCTCTATGCAATTATACCCCAATATTGATTGGTAGAAAGAAATAATAGATTTAACTAATGTTAAACTTTGTTTTATTCTAAGACTATTATAAAAATTATTTTAATGATACTGTTAATACATTTTAAAGATTGTTAAAATCAAGAAAGAACTACCGTAAATGTCTCTGTGTAATTATCAAAGTCCTATAATTTATCATTTGTTTCATTATTTTAAGAATTTAAAAAGAAATATTAGGCAAGTATTTTGAATATTTCATTTTGGTGTCAGTACCATGGCCGTGAAATTTCTAATTCTTTCTTTTCTATTGAAGTTGTAGTTCAATTACGTTACAGGCTTAATATTGACTATAATAAAAGACCAATAGCATCCAGAACACAAGTTTTAAAGCATTTTTGATTTTAAAAAGTGTTGATTTGTAACAATAAGTTGTCTGAGAATCACCCATATATATGAACATTTTTTGTTTCTGCGTCTTGAAATAGCTCCATCTAGTGTTTGAAATTGAATCTTTCCGCTCGGAAATCAAGAAATTGCTCTGTAAGTAGCATATCCTTAGCAAAGATATTGATTCATTAGTAATATATATTTTATAATTTGAAAATACAGTAGAACCTCTGGAAGTCTTTTCGACTTATGGATAATGTTTAAAAAAAAATGTTGTGAATTGCAGTAGAACCAAACACGTCTAATAATTTTACAATCGACATCAAACGACTTGATCGCTAAAATTCAAATGAAATCTAACAATAATAAGTACCCAAAATGAAAACCCTGATACCATAAACTAGCACATATTAACGTCAGCCATAAATTCCATTATGGATCATTTCATAGAATTCATACTCCAATTTTTTTACATACTTGTTAAATGCTTAAGATCGGTAAAGTTTGAGTTAAAGAGGATTAAAAGGTTTGAAAATCAAGCATTTTTATATTAGAGATGCCCAGTCTAACAAAAATGCCCTCTTCTATTGCCCTCTCTGACTCGTGGCAACGCTTGCAGACACAGTAAGAGGCTATACGCAGCGAACAACATGCTTTATTGTTCCCAACCGAGTGAAATAGCATTGCTGTCTTACCACGACATTTGTGCACTGCAGGCTATCTCTAGAAAGTAAATGCTCTAAGAGTTTTGGAGGTTTCAGACTTAGCGAGTTTTGACTTAACTGAGGTTCTACTGCATACATATACCCTCAATTTTCCCATATACATATAAAACATTTAAAAAAATACAGCGTCTGTTTTTCTACAGAATGTACAGAGACGTGAGCCACCCCATGTACCCAGACAAAGACGAAGACGACGAAACGTGGAATTCCTTCAAAGATAAATTCGACAACGAACTGCTCACCAACGTCGATGTGATAAAAGATGAACCTTGTGATAATAATATAAGTCAGGCGCTAAACAAATTACACTATCAGTTGAACAATCTCACGTTAATCGACGGCAACGATGCCGTGACGACGGTAGACGATAGAATAGACGAAATTCCCAACGTAGTTAGTCAATTAATGAATAGCGTAGAAGAAACGAACACATCGTCTGAGGGAGGCGATGTTCGTAACGTCGACAAGGTAAATAACGTTCACGTGTTAGAGGATGATTTGCATTTGTTTAATTCGAATATTTATTGGCACATAAGTCCGGATTTGCCTTTAGATCCCAGTATAATCGCCGATAAAGATCCATCCGTGGGTGAATCTTCGAATTTTATGGACGTAAGTATAGTTGAATGTTAATTTATATCGAAAATTTTGTCCTTCCCGTTATTTTTTTAAGTGAAGAATTTTGTGTAAATACTCTCTACTTGTCAAGGTTATTATGTGAATGAATTATTGGGATTTATAGAGTGGAACTGTCTATAAAATGTCATTTATTGGAATTCTGGTCATTTTTCATTACTTGAAAAAAACTGGTATGTTGGGCATTGGTGAAGTTTGAAAAATTTAAAAAAAATTATAAAATTTTAAATTAAAATATGCTTAAATGATGAGACATTTGTTGAAATGTTATAAAATTACTTAAACATATTTCTGTGATTCTTGACTTAGTGAAATTTTAAATTAAATGTACCTAACATTGGTTAGGTACATTTTATTCGTAAAGTATGATATTAAACTTACTTTAATTTAAAAATTAAATTAAAAATCAAAATTTAATTTTGTTAAAAAGTTTCAAAAATATAGATTTTGTCGCAAAAATAAGCCAATTAATAAAAGACGTATAGAAACTATTTATTCGATTGACAATAAAAGTGTTTATTCTATAAAAAATCTCAAGAAATAAATGTCGAAAACGTATAATATGCTAAAAAAAGACCCAAATATCGTGAAAATTTAAAATGGCAAAAATGGTAAAACCAAGAATATCAATATACTATATAGCCGAAATGCCAAAAATAACAAATGAGAAGAAAAGTAATTTTTTTTTCGTCACGACCTATAATGTCAAAAAAGCTAAAAATATTTCAAAACCGTCTAATGTCCCAAATTTAAAATATGTTAAAAACATAAAAAAGTTCAAGACAACTACTCCGATTTGTCCGCCCCTTGGAAGCTGGGACGACTCACCTGGTTATTTGTACATCTATTTTTATGTATGAAACTATAAGGACCAGTTTTTTTCTGACTCAAGCAATTGCTCATAAATGTGGGAAGCAACTGCTATACGTTTAGGTATACATGCTTAGATTTGCCACAGCGCTTCCTATATCCAAATGCAATAAATGATTGAACAAAATGACCATTGATTCTGAACATTTTACCAGATTACACTGTTGCCGAACTTTTGCTTTTCAACGTTTGACAAGCTGGGTGGCTTGTGAAGAGCCATCTTGTCCTCCATTGACATAAAATGGCAATCATTTTTATCCACGAAAAAATATGGCGCAATCACACCTCCGGCATGAATTGCACACACATGATCCAGTTTTGTTGGTGCAGAGAGGTTGATTGAAGCACATGTTGGTTTGTTGCTAACCAATAATGCATTATTTTGGTTAGGGACTTCAAACCAAAAATGATCTTCATTGCTGATAATAATTTTTCAATGAACATCGTGTGAATTCGTTCTCTTATTCGATTTAAACGGAGTGACAAACAAACCTATTTGTATCGATGGGGGATGGCGTACTAAAGGATCGCTAGAAGAGGTTCGTTCGGTGTTCCTTTTAGAGATTGTTACTTTTGATCTCTTCAGTTACAACCTTGTTACCCATAGCACCGATGTCAAAAACTAGTTGGATCTTGTGACGAGTCTATTAGGAGGCAGTTGGGGTGATAGGACTAGTTGTCATTCTGTTGCCCAGGTTTTATTTTAGTTTTACAGAACAAGGGAATATTGCTCTCCAGGTGTAACCTCTATTGAACGGTGGAACATGGCAAGAAGACTAACGATAAAAGAATATGTGTAAAATTTTACCCGCATTAAACCAACAGTGTATTAATATTTGCAATGGGGTTAGAATTTTATCAATGTTTTCAAAATATTTGACATTTTACGGAAAGGCCACTTTATTCTTAAAAAACTATAGTTTGTGGTTTATTAGACCTTTTTGTTATACATCAGTTTTAAATGTAAGTACGCATCCCGTATGCATTGTGTTGCTAAATGTTTTAATTTAAATTTTGGTTTCTTTATATTAACTAACATTGAAATACTTTTCATTGTTCTTATTGAGGAAATTGTGAACAATTTTTATATAAGGTGTCAAAAAATGATATCGTCAATGATTTGTGTGTATAAACAAACAAAATCTGATTATTTTCCCAAAATCATTCTATATATTTACGGTAATACCTCAGAAGTAGTCAAGAGCCGATAAATTAGGGATGTTAGGAAACACCTGATTTGAAATCATTTGAATTGAATAGAAAAAGCTGCTAATCAGATGCAAATAAAAAGCCTTGAAATTTTATACCATTAGCAAAAATAACAGATGCAAACATTTTGATGCTTTGCTGTAGAGGACCTGTTTATTTACAAGCCTCATAAAAAAGATTCTGTTTTAACATGAGTAACTGGTAATTTAAACGATACTCTCGCTAAAATTCTGTAAAATCCTTTTCATTGATATTCTTTTTGGACACCGTGTATACCGTACTGGTAGATTACTTTGATATTACAAGAAACTATCTACTAAGTTGACAATCATTATAAAATAAATAGTAAATCATCAAACATCTCTTATTTATTTTCAAAAAGCGTGCGAGTGCGAATTTCGCAATTTAAAATAAATTTCATTAACAAGATTAAGTGGGGATCATTCCAAACAATTATGGAACTTTAAAAATGACTCAAAACATTACAAGTTTTTTTATTTTCCACAATTACAAATATTTTTCCACTCACTGCGACAAATTTAATTATTCGACTTTATTTTAGGAACTCAAACCTAACGTTTTAACGAGTAATGAAACTTATAATAATGGATGTGCCATTCCAATAGAAGACAATGGAAATTCTGTTCTTAAGGTAAGTTAAAAGTCCTGATTGATGCATTTACATATTAAAAGTAAGAAAAATATTCTAATTTTCGAATATATTGCATTAGTAAATATTTTTATAAAGTAACCGATTACGAATGATCAACTATATGAAGATGAGGAAAATGTGACGGGACAATAAACTTAGAGCATGCAGGAGGTAACCTGCAATGCACAAATATCGTGGTAAGACTAGAAAGAGACAGTAACAGGATATTTTACTTTCTGACTTTAAGCAGTCAATGAACTACATGCTGAATGTATTTCATTGGAAGCAGCTCCAAATCGAGCGAAATAACCTATTGCGCTTCTCTTTTTTATTTTAGTCTTGCCAGGATATTTGGGCATTGCAGGTTACCTCTACATGTATAAGCTCTAAGACATGAAAAAGTGTCTTACATAGGAATAGATGACAACCGCTAGATAAGAACAACAGAAAAGTGACTAACTCAAATGATGGCATCCATAAATTAACTAAACCCAGTAATATTAGATCGGCATCTAACAAAAACTAATAAAACGAGAATATGTAACGGATGGATTATAGCCACAGAGACGGATTCTTGGAGAAGAAACTGTGGTGTAAGTAGACGATGCAGAATAAGAATAGATGAAATTCAGATGAAGGAAGGTCCGGAGTCCATTTTGTAGAAGAAATATATTGAGGCATTGAAGATAATTAGCAGGAGTGAGACTGACAAGGAGAACTGGAGACCCAAAAAGAATTGAGTTAAAATTACGATTGCCACACAGATGTCTGTCTTCCTGACTACGTGTGCAACAATGCTGACTTATATAACATCTCCCTAGTCCCACATTTTTTTCAATTAACTGACGTACATGTTCAGTATAATTAAAATATTAGTAAAAATATTCAATGTAATCCGTTATGATGATATTAGACGACGGTCTTCTGAATTATATCACCTGAAGTAAAACAACGTCAAACTGAATTTTTGAAAAATTATTTTCCAATATAGTTATTTATCGGAATTTACAATAAATGTTTATTTTGTTTCAGGGAACTGAAGTCAACTTGTTAACTAGTAACGAAACTTATGGTAGCGGCTTTACAATATCTGTAGAAGATAATGGCAATTTTGTTAAGGTAAGTTTACTTAACAATTTTTGAACTTTGCACACTGAATAACTGTTCTAGTATGTTAAATGTTCTCGATTGTTTGTATCCATTTTTGGTTAGGGTTGTTGGTCCCCCGTTTTGAAAGTTATATTTTGTGTCCAGAAATATGAATTAACCTTCTAACTAAAGTCTACTCCTCATATAAATCTAAAAGAGCTTTCTGCACCAACTAACATATTCGTGGACTATTAAATATTTATAAAATTGTTCTGCGACAGACAGCCGAAGAAAGATTACTTTATTGAACGCAACTACTTTTCTGGGTGTCAATAAAAATTAAGCACTATTTTTGAAATGCATAAATAAATAGAAACTATTGGTTGCGAAATGAGGACTATACGGCGAATGTATTTTCAATGGTTGTTTGAAACTCGTGATGATATTAGACGACGGTCTTCTGAAAGATTTTTGAAGTACGAAAACGTCATACTGACTCTTTTAACATATTTCTTAACAGTTTCTGTAAATTCTTTAGTGACGAATTAAAATAATTATGGGTTTTATTTTAGGAAGTTGATGCCAACTTAGTAGGTAACAATGACACATATAGTAACGGATCTACGGTATCTTTAGAAGACGAAGGGAATTTTAACTATGAGGTAAGTTTTTAAAGTTTCACTAATTGATATAAATAGTACCCAGTACAAAAAAGGCATTTTAATTTTGTAATCACCGTTTTTTTAAATTCATTGAATAGGGTGCTAATGTTTTTCAAGTGTATAATATTTGTTTCGTTTCCGTGTATAATTCCAGTATTTTTTAAATAGTGATCGTGTTACAGTGTTTCTAGTGGCTGTCTTTTGTAGCATTTTAATCGGTTTTCAATTAAAGACCTTTTGATAGGTTGCAAAAAAAAACACTTCGTTGTGCCTTATGGTGTAATTGGTGAACCAGCCTTTAAGGGCCAATGTTAATTGTGAACCACACTTAAACGTCAAGTTTGGTTTGAGTTCTCTTGTGATGTTTCCAATATTCAGTCGTTGGCATATGCTACATTAGATATGTACACCATTGAGCAGCACGTTAAGTGGTTGAAGCCTTTTATGAATGTGGGCGTTCAAATAAAACTGCATATTGTGCACTTAATTTTTTTTTGTCAGCATAATGGACCAAATTCAATTCGATCTGTTGGAGATGTAAAAACACCCTTGCGTTTGGGTATTGTTCGAACTGCGGAAAACTTTGCTGTTAGCGAAAATGTGGCAGAAGAGCCGTCATCCTCGACTTCCCTTCGTGCTCAACAATTGCACATCATACAAACTTCGCTAATGCGAATTTTTCAGAAAAAAAACTTTAATTTACACACTTATAGGGTTCCACTATCTCAATAACTAAAGCCTACGGACCATTTAACATCGTCAATATGTCGAATGGTTGTTGGAACACACTGAAGCGGATGGTAACTTTATGAAGAATATCATCATTAGCGATGAGGTACACTGTCATCTCACAGGTTTCGTAAACAAACAGAATTACCGCATTTGGGCAAATGAGAATCCAAGGGTTCTTGTGGAAAAGCTGATGCATCCGCTAAGAGTGATTGGTGCGGTTTATAGGCTGCAGGCGTCATCTTCGAAAACCAGATCGGCCAAACAGTTATCTTGAATGGTGTACGCTATCGCTAAATGATTTTTTGTGGCCGGAATTTGAGAATATGGATCTGGACGGTATGTATTTCCAAGATGGTGTCACTTGCCACAGAGCTCTTGCGTTCACGGAGTGGTGAGGTCAATTGGCCGCCAAGATCATGCGATTTGACACAGACTTCTATCTGAGTTGATTTTTTTCACACTTAATTACCATGAACTCTAAACTATAAGAAAATAAAATTAATAACTGATTCGCTCTTTATCATGGGGCAGGACGGGATTTTTTTTTGGAAAAATTGGTCACCAAAGGTACAAGTATGTAAATTTATAGATGGATTCTTTTTTAAAAGAATAAATATTGTTTTTCAATAATTTAGTCATTTAATCGGGCAGTAAAAGTCACTATTGTTTTTAGAACAATTCAATATTTGGCATATGTACTATTATTGTAAAATAGAGTTTACTTTTGTGAAAATTTTATAGGAGTCAGGTGAGCTAATTATTTTGAGAAAATTCAGTAATGTTTCTAAAACCAAAAAAATATAGACATTAATTCAGATTATAATATTAACTTAGTTACTTTGTTGTTCAAGTGTCCTAAAGGGAAAAAAAACCAAAATGTCAAGAAAACCCCCAATAACAAATGACAAGTATAGAAAACCTCAAAATACGCAAATTATCAAAAATGACAAATGAGGATCACCTAATGATACAAATTAAGAGAAAGCCATATTTGGCAGTGTGAAGGTATACCTGAAAACTTTAAAATGTTTAATTACATCACTAAAAGAGTACCTTGATGCGATTGGCAAGTCTTATAGTTGTCCCATTTGAATTAATTTTATTTAATGGAAAAGCTGAGGAACCTGTGTTGTGTCATAAATGTAAAGACACAGTTTAGTTTACTCCTTGATGATGACAACTTACGAGTTGTTGAAACGGCGTTGAGTGTTTAAAATAAAGGTTTGGTGTTACGGTGCAAAACTGTGTTTTTTACATTAATTTTATTTCTTCATGATTTCGTGATGATATTAGACGACGGTCTTCTGAATTAAAATGAAGTAAAATTACGTCTACTGATAATACCGAATTTATCAAAATTTTAGTTTCTCTCGTTTCATAGTTTGAAAATTTCATTTATTTTTCCAGGAAACCGATGCAAACTGTCCAGCTAATCAGACTTACAGCATTGATTCCACTCTATCGCTGGAGGAGAACGGAAACTGCGACAGTAAGTATTTTTTATATTTTCTTCTTTTTGCGAGGCTTCAGGGTTGGGGAGCTTCTTCTATAGCTCTTTAATTAAATCGTTACCTCGCTATAGTAAAAATAACGAATAATTTTCTTGTATAATTAAATTATGTTCAAGGTTTTGTTTGTTATGACAATTAGTTTCACTTTGAAAGTGAATTCATGTCGGTCCAGCAATGAATATGAGTTACGAAGGTTTAAAAATGTTTTGCAATGACGAATTTATCGGTACATTTGAGTGTAGGACCTAAATCAGGAGAATAAGTTGAAGGGTTGGGACCACTGGAAACCATTTACGTTGAATATATGGGGATTGCGACTGGTTTGAATAATTTCTTGTCTTATATACAGAATAGTTTTTTCGATATATTTACTTCAACTACCGACAAGGACCAGCGTTTTAATCCCCAAGTACTGCATTCTTAGTTTTTTTAACGAGCTCATGGGATGTTCTCATGTGGTTTTTTATCTTTTTTTAGAAAATTCACTTCAAATTCAAACTGACGAGTTTCCCTTTTTCCGAGCTTTGTTCTTTTTTTGGAAATGAAGAATACCTGCTGAAATCAAAACGGCAATAAAGGCATCATGCTCAATCGCATCAGTGTTTCCATATCATTTGTTCTAGTCATTACTCTATGCAAATAAACTTTAAAGAGAATAGGTGAAGAAGTCAATGGTCAAAATTGTGTTCAACAATATCGACTAGCGCACTCTGCGATCGGCATAGAAGCTGCTTCTACATATTATCTACAACTGTTGCTTCTAAAAATACCACTACATGACTTTTCAACCGAAATAAAACTACTATATAAAATTAAATTTTTATTTTTAAAAACAAATACTATTCTTTATGAAAATTTGAAGAAATAAAAAGTATATAACCGCAAAGTTTTGTATCCTAGCACCAAACTAGGAACAGGACTTGTTTAAATATCCATTAGTTATTCTGTATATTCAAACAACTTTACTAGTATGATATGCCTTGCGTACTCCAGAAAGATTATACTGTATGTTACAACTGAAACCGCAAAAATAATGTCTCTACGATCGAAAATCACGCCTGTTATGGCGCCCTCACAAGTGATTAAGATACAACTTGAGCTTCTGTCATGAGTACAGAGGGCGCTCAAAAAAGAACCAATTACCAATCTCAGTTTCCACTCTCTAATTTTATCTCTATTTGTATAGAAATATCAAAATGAAAACCCCATTGTATTTCTTGTCAAGTATATGTATATATAACAATTAATTAATTATTATCTATGCATGCTGTTTTCATAAAGTATGCAAAAGGCAAAATTCTTCTAGTATCATATTTTTTTTCGCAATGCCCATTGAATCTATCCCGTTTACTCAAAACGTTTTATTTTGAACACTACATGCAACTTCAGTAACAAATTGGTCCCAATATACCAAATCTGGTGAAGATGGAGACCGTTTTTCAAATCTTAGTGATGTTACCGAAATCCTTGTATATGTGTTTACTTCTATGCAGAACTGTTCATTTCATATATCAACTTCACTCGAACATATGGCGCTGGTTTCGAAAGTCATAATTGTTTTAAAAAGAGTTTTTTAGTTTATTTTCACATTGTATATCGAATTTTATAGATCCTATTTTTTTGCAGATATTCTACAAGATTCCTTAAACGTTCCTCAGATACCTCCGCAAGGTATCGTACCTCAAGCTCTAATGGAACACTTCATATCGATGACTGGCTCCGATTTGCTGCTAAAGCTAGACATCGAAATGCCTTATTATTGCGCTTATTCCTTACCCGCCGTAGCTCTAACTCTAGGCAGTGAGAATTGGCATATCCTGAAAGGCACAGTCGACTATTTAGCCAGCGATTTTCAATACAAAGTTCGAAAAACCCTAGCCAGCAGTTTGCACGAGTTGGCGATGATCCTAGGACCGGAATTAGCTACCGAAAAATTAGCCCCGCTCTTCGAAGGCTTCATCAAGGATTTAGACGTCGTAAGGATAGGCGTTCTAGAGCACTTGGCTGAATTTTTCGAATCTATCGATCCTGTGACGAGAAACAGCTTCCTGCCAAGACTGGTCGAGTTTTTGAGGACGGATCACAAGTGGAATTGGCGGTTCAGAGACGAATTGGGAAGACAATTGTTGAGGATCGTCAACATGTTCAAGCCGGCCGATACCGCGAAGTACATCGGGGTGATAGCCATCGATCTTTTATGTGATAAAGTCGCTGCCGTCCGACAAGTCGCCTTGACCTTGGTAAGTGTTCATACTTTCAAATTATTTCAGTGAAATACGTGATTCGGGAGTCCACTATGTGGAAAGTAAGTGAAATCGAGGAGGTACTAGGTGATTCAAGGAAATATTCAGAGTCTATAATGGTAATAACACAAAAATAGTTTTCAGTCAATTTTATTGAAATTTTATAGTTCTCAGTGTGTCGATTAATAGTGTTAATGGGGAAACAAGTCAGAAAGTCGTTGAAATAATCCTTAACATATTTATTTTAACTATGCAGTGAAAATGCTATAAAATTTAATTTGAGGAGCTCTATGTTATAAAAAATATATATTTTCAGACTTAGCGTTTGTAGGGACTTTTTGCTCAAGAGGTTAACAACTGTCCAGTGATACAGTTTTTTAAAAAGAGTTAACTGAGGGCCTGTAAAGTATTCCTTATATTGTTTTATTTTTGCGAGGCTTCAGGGTTGGGGAGCTTTCTCTATAGCTCTTTAATTAAATCGTTACCTCGCTATAGTAAAAATAACGAATACTTTTCTTGGATACTTATTGTGTTCAAGGTCTTGTTTGTTATGACAGTCATTCAAATAATCTTTGGCGTATTTTAACTATGCAGTGAAAAGGGTATAAAATTCAACTTGAGGGGCTCTAAATTAGAAAAAAATATATTTTTAGACTTAGAACAGAACAACTTTGAGAGCCTGTAGATGGAAAAAAACTCAATTATCAAAGTTTAAAAAAATAGTCGATACTTTCGACTCGGAAGTCAATATCCATTAGAATTCTGCTGAGTTTAATTCGGGATATAATTTATTCATGTTCCAAGTAACACTCCAGGGTATTGAAGTAGTTGAGTTACACATTTTTACACTCAATATAGACGTCTTTATTTTGACTAAAATAAATCACAATACGTTCGACTTATTTACATATCGTCACAGAGGATCGAAATGTTTCACTGTCTCTTCTGGTACGTTAATGTATATGTTTTCTAATTCCGGAATGGATTCGAAAGCCTTTTATTTCATCAGTCTTATTTTCGGGAATCCCTTTTTTGTCGGCCTGTTTATTTATTCGTAAGTTTAGTTTTTCTTTAGGATAATTAATTCTCGGAAGGTTTCTTGTTTTGGCAGCGTAAAATAAAATCTCAAGTTTCTAAGATAAATTTAATTGAATAAGATTTAAATTTTAATATGTGCATTTTTTTTTTCTATTCCAGGTAGCAAAAATTCTCAAACACATCTCCACCGAATCTATACTAACGTCGACACTGCTGATGAGACTGGCCGAACATTTTGCGCATTCCAAAAAATGGAAACGGCGACAGACGTTCTGTTTGTTATGCGAGGAGATATTGAAGGAGAAAAGTTTACAACCGTCGCGTTTCGCCTCCGACCTGATGCCGCATTTGCTAGATTTAAGTTGGGATTCCGTAGTTAACGTCAGACTGGTAGTTGCTAGGTGCGTCGCAGTTTACATCATAACGAATGGTAAGTCTAAATTATTTAATTTAACATTATATAGATAACTTTCTTTTTATGCTACATTATCTTGTCATATCATTAGGCCCAGATATAATTTTTTTATGTTCATTTAACTTAATAGTACACAATACAACACTAAACAAGTTCCCTCACCTTCTGTTTAAACGCGGTAAATTCTAACACGGATTTTCATACGGGTTTTACCTATGGATGGAGTGATTGAAGAGGAAGGGTTTTGTGTAAAATTTATTAATATTTTGCATAAATTGGATGAAATGTTACTATTATTGATGAAGATGTCGGAAAGAATCAAATCGATAGGGAACTTTCAACTCAAACGCTACCTAATCTCTTTGAGATACAACGAGACATTGGTGATCCTTTTTTATATTTAACAACGAAACTCAATGCTATCAAAAAACATCTTAAAAATCAACATTCAGAGTGTTTTATAAACAAAACTACAACTGAACTAGACAGAAATACAAACAAATAAAAAACAGAACAAGTGATACTCTAATACCAACTAAAACAGAATGCAAAATTATTAAAATAATTCCATATGTATCTGAGGAACTAAAAATAAATACTAAGTTAAAATGGATTATAAAACAAATAATACATTAAACTTTATTTTCACACATACGAAGTCATGTAGTAACTCAGAATTCCATATTTGTGTGTACAGTGTTGGTTGTGACCTTACACATATCAGTAAAACTTCAAGCACTCTCGAAATAAGTGAAATGGAACACTAATATAACATGTCAAGAAGACAAATTAAATTTGACCAACAATATATTAAATAGCACTGCCAGCCGTAGGAGACTGGGCATCTTTAAGGGGATGGAAAAATCTTTGCGAGAAAAGCAAAAAAAACGCCACAAGAAAAATTGTACTAGCAACATACATGGTAGACACAAGCAAATGACTCTCCAAATAAATAGAAAATAACTGAGTAAGAAATTGTGGCAGGTCTAGATGATATAGATTTAGACAAACTAAGAGAAGCTTTTAAACCTACAAAAAAAAAACAGTTACAGCAACTTGAGAAGAGGTGGTATCAAATCAGAATTGCTAAAATACGGGTGATACTACTTCTACTATATTAGCAATGCTGAAAAAAACTATAGACTTCCAGAAGAATATTTACTCTGCGATAAATGATTGGAAAAACACAGAGAGTTTAATAAAGAACACAGATCAGTTTCATAGATTTAGAAAAAGTCTTGAAACAACCTAAATAGAGGAAAATTATGGCATATCTTGGGGATATCCAAAGCAAGTAAGAATACCAATAAGAAGCCTTTGCCACAATACGAAAAGTACTAATCTGTATAAACAGCCTGAAATAATAAACAAAAGTGTTACGACAAGGATGCAGTATTTCCCCAAATTTATTTAGATTAAACTAAAATGCCGTTTTAAACTCGATTTTGTGCAGATGACCTGGTATTAATAACAATCAAAAGACGACCTGCAAATAGAAGAATACACAAACTTGAATAATTCCGCAGAATCCTTATGGGAAATGGCTTTTGACTAATTTTTTTCAAATTCAAGTATGTGATAGCTCTTGAAGAGTAGATCAAAAGTGCCCATGGGCACAAAGCTACAGAGACAGTAGTTTAGGATCTACAGCCCTCCCTCTAAAGTTTGTGGTCCAGAATCGTTATGGGAAATGGCTTTTGGCTAAATTTTTTCAAATTCAAGTATGTGATAGCTCTTGAACAGTAGATCAAAAGTGCTCATGGGCACAAAGCTCCAGAGCAAATAGTTTAGGATCTACAGCGCTCTAAAGTTGACATGGTCCAGAATCCTTATGGGAAATGGGTGAATGATTCGCCTGATGATGGTAGCAGATACAAAGCTATTGAAATGTTGTGAGATCAACCACTTCAAGACGGTGGAAGTCCAAGGAAACTTTGAGGAACGAGTTTCATTGTCTACCAGCTTCAGGACTTAATATTGAACTGAACATTTTTAGTATAAGCGAAAGAAGTATAAATGTAGAGGCAGAAATATGCCCAGATCAAGAAAAAAGATTGGTACCATAACAGGTAGAAATGGAGAAGAAGTTATACGGTTTTGCGTAACCCTGCGAAGCGATTAGGCGCGACCCAGCTAATTCATAATAACTAATTCCTTGCAAAAATACCGGAAATGGGACAGTGTGTACAATGTGAAATACATTTTTTTCTGTGGGTCCAATAATTTAGCAACAGCTTTTATAAAATGATTATACTTGATTACGATTAACAGTGAAGATAACATCAAGGCAGACTATGATTCAATTATAAACACAATGTCGTCAGTTTCATTAATGAACTATATCCAATTAAACCTTTTTTTTTTCTATTTCCAGTCTATTTCACTGATCCGAACAACGAGCACTGTGACGGGCTTGAGGTGGTTCTGAGGAGGCTGCAGGCCGACAAAGACCGAGACGTTAGAAGTTCAGCGGCCTTGGTCAGTTCATGAATAGCGTTATTTTAACGAAACTATTTTCGTAAAGAAAAGTACCATTAATTAATTATGTTAATAGTGATTGTTGATATTTGGTATATACATATATATAAAAAAGAGAAATATTGTGGAGTATTTTTGTAAAAATGCGAAGATTTAAGTGTAAATGATTAGAGAGAGTATAAAGTAAATATAAAACGATTTGTTATGTTTATATTTTACGAATCCCGTTATCGTTTATAAGTTTTAATTGTGTAAAGACTATGTTTTCTACCCGATTGTTTATTTGTACTATTTAGATTCCTTACAATTATTTGTATTTGTTGTATTTTTTGTATTATCTGAGTAAATATATTTTGAAATTTTAAACGTTTTTTTATAATTAATGCCTTCATCAGAAATGAAAAAAAAAGATACAGTGAAAGTAATGAAAATGTGCAAACAGGAAACATTAATGAAAGAAGTTGTATGAGATTATGAGGTAAGTAATGTGTATTTTTTTATTTGTATTAGGTTATAATCGATTGGTGCTTTATTTGTGGTTTTCTGGTTTTAACAGACAATAATAAGAGGGGCTATGGATCCATTTTTAAGGGATTCTTTTCTCTTTTAAATAAAATATATCAAGTCGAAGGCAGAAATGTCCAATATCGGTAGTTATGAAAAATCTTTTTTAAAGGGGTTCTCACAAATTATCAGATGAGGACTTTCACTAAATTACTTGGACATTACTATTCAGGGTGTCAATTAAGTTCCGGTTCGGCTGAATTGTAAAGTACTTCATTTTTGGAAATCGTCAAGATCATTCGTTTAGTAACTTTGACCAAGGAATCCAAGGGTAAATTTGGATTTCACCTTGAACCTCATTTTTGAGGCCAACCTCTTTTTAAAATGAAAACCCCTATTTTTTATTGAGAAATCGGAAAGAGTGGAAAATTTCACGTCCGGAAATGTATTGAGGTATAAAGTTGAGGTAACCCATAGAGGTCAAATAATGACTTCTTAAAAATCTCGCGAGTTCAGTGGTAAAACAAACGAAGTCATACCCTAGGTAAGTCTTAACGAGGAACTCAACAATGACCTTGGATTTGACCTTACACCTCGACCTTTATTTTGTTTATCCACCGAACTCGCGAGATTTTTGATAAGTCATTATTTGACCTCTAGGGCTTCCCTCAACCTCATACATCAATACATGCCCAGACATGAAATTTCCCGCTCTTTCCGATTCTGCAATAGGGGTTCTTATTAAAAAAAATGAGGTTGACCTCAAAATAGGGTCAAAAATTAGTTTCAAGGTTAAATCCAAAGTCACTGTCCATGGTCAAAGTTACTGAAGGAATGACTTTGATCTTTTCCAAAAATGAAGTACTTTAGCAAATATTCTGCCGTCCCGGGACATAATTGACACCCGGTATGAGTTAGAGATACGAAGTTCTGTAACGGAAATTCCTCATGGAGCAACAACCATTCTAGGTGCATGTCTACAAATAATCACGTACACCAAACAGTTGGCAAAACAATCGACTGTGGCACACTTCGATACTTGTGACACGGATTTAGCCATGACAAGTAATCTATAAAGTCTAGTAATAGTGTAACAATAGTAGAAATAAACATGTAGTCTTTACAATTAGTATTATTGGTCGAAAATATTATAATACCACATATTTAACGATAATCGTTCATGGAGAGTGGATAAGGGGGAGTCGTTGTAATGAAGCAAAGAGGCAATCCATGGAGAATGGATCACGAAAAGTACTTTTTCCAATGTTTCGCATTCTGGAAAAATTAAGTAAATGTCACACTTATTTACTATTGCAGTATTGGAAAAATAACATTATCTTACGCATGAGAAGGATAATAACATTTATATAAACAAAGTTTTTCCAAGTCGTTGGATAGGTAGAAAGCGACTACAGTTTGTTATTCGACCAGCAAATTTAGAAGGAATTTAAAAACCTATAAAAAACATGGCCGCATATGACATCTACAAGTTTCCAAAAACAATTAGTTATCACCTTTATTGTTAGATTGTTGACGGCAGCCAATTCGAAGAGTTAATTTAGACAGCGAATTTTCGATTTGTAATTTTTATGAATAATTGTTCTTAAACATTTCCGTATGTAACAATTATTTATATTTACGTAAATAGATGTCCTTTGGCATTTAAAAATAAATATTATCAGTCTCACGTAATAAAATGGCAAAATAACAATAGGCAAAAAAACTAACCATTATCTTAACGGGTTGGCTACTGACCGTTTTTTAAATAATATTGCTTCAGATATAATAAAAATTCAACGTCAATAATTCAAAGACAAACAACTAATGTGCCGCTAAAACATTGGTAAATGACAGACCAATGCTGTTATATACTTAGAACATGTACTTCTGGAAGTGGCATGTCACAAATAATCGTTATGTTAAAAACTCAACGCACATATTGGGCAAAGAGCCCATTCAAACGAAGAGTTCCATATATATAATGATTGAAATATAGGTCAGAGTAGAATTATAGTTACAGAAGATAATTAAAAATTTTATAAACAAAAAGAGTAAATATGTAGGCGGTGACATAAAAAACATGTTTACCAATATAGCTATACAGGGGGGTTAGAAAAAATAAATGTGTAGGGTAGCCCAAAATTGTTGTCATATTACACAAGAATTACGAACACAAATTCCGAATTATATCTGAAAAAAACTTGAATTTCGTTACTTATTTGTAGAAGTGAGATGTAAGACCGACATCTAGGAAACTGCATAAAGTCCTAGATAGAATGTCACGATAATTTGTCCTTTGGCATTTAAAAATAAATATTATCAGTCTCACGTAATAAAATGGCAAAATAACAATAAAAAAAACTAAAATCAACGGGTTGGGCCGTTTTTTAAAGCTTCCAGTGCAACGTTAATTTATCCGCTATTGGAAATGCTGTGGAACCTTTGGTGTGTCACAAATGTAAAAGCACAGTTTTGCACCCTAACACCAAACCTTTATTTAAAAACTCAACGCCGTTTCAACAACTAAAGGTTTGGTGTTAGGATGCACGAAGATACATAGATATTCTAATGTTTTTATTTTCTACTCTGGGTTCGTGGATTTATTTAAACACTCAGTCGAACTTACCATAATTTATTTCCACTAATTGTACATTCTCACAACTATATACAAACAATCTTGAACACCTGTTGTTTACCAAATGGCGACCGAATACTGAATGCATCCTTATATTTCTTCTCAGAAAGCTCTAGATCAAATAGCCACCGAGATAATTCCTTAATGGATTCTCGCACACGCCACGACTTCCGCCGGCCTCGAGCCTCTAGACAGACTACCTCCCTGATTCCACGTAATATGGGATGCATGCCGATTCAACGAAATATTGCTAGTAAAATTATTTTCCAATTAATGGAACAAAATCTCGATATATGCCTCAGATGCAACACAAGTTTGATTAGGAATTGGCTAAAAATTGAAGAGAAACATGTAGTTTTTATTTACTCTTCTTGGATTTATTTAAAAACACGGTAATTTATTTCCACAATTTTCATATCCACACAACTATTTACAATTTATCTTTAACACCTGATGTTTACTATACGGTACTCGAATACAGAATGAATCCTTTCACCAGCTTTCTGTATGTATGTATTTCTCTTCCGAATTCACTAGAAGGTTTTTCGATCATTAGCTGAAATTATGAATTTCTATAGCGCCAGCCGCCGACCACGAAATATCGGATGAATGCCGATTCCACGAAATATGAATTCCCGTCACAATATATACTTGGTAGTCTTAAAACTTTGAGAATATACCTTCTGAATGTAGAGATAATATTTAAAACATAAATATCATTACAGCTTAGATAGAGAGAACAACATGCCCTTAAACAAGTAACACTGAAAATTTTGAAATAACTCCGAAATAAAATATAATAAAAAGCAGTTTTCTTTGGGGGGAGGGCACCTTGTATGCCATTTAGTTTTTTAAGTTAGCTGTTTTCAATATAACTAATTTTAAATTCATGGGGAAGATTCTAAAGGGTGAGTTTTCAGCAAAAACAAATAATCTCTCATTTATTTTTAATATCATCAAGTTACAACTCTTAAAAATTCGGGAAAACAGAATAATGGAATTTGGTACATTATTCACATTTCGACATATAGGTACGTATGTAATTTGTCATTTTGTTTACTTAATTATAATTAGGTCTGCAGAGATTAAACATTACTCTTGGAAACCTGAAACAGTAAAAATATTGGTCATTATGACTTCATTTAACACCAGCCTATTGATTTTTTTAAAAATAAATAACCCCTGATTCTTTTGTGAAAAAAGTCTGAGTATTATTTTTTTTTTGTAATCAAACTAACAATGTTATAACAAAAACCTGTAGATTGGATTTTTCTTTTTAAATCGATTTTGTAAATGGGCAAATGCAGCTGACTCAAACAAAATTTAATGCAAACTATTAGAGGCTTTGATTTTTCACCGACTTGTAACATTTTAGGGGTACAAACAATGTAAAAATTTTGTTACGATTATTTATGAGCCTAATTTCATTAGTCTAAATCCTTTTAAACCGGTTATACCAAATAAAACAATTTCGCCTAACTTTTAAGGGATGTAACTTGGAAGGGCGGGGTTTTATACACAAAATTGGATGAACTTTAATTTTTTGCTGAAAAAATACCTTATGAAATTTTTCCTAATAATTTAGATATCAACAAATACTAACAACTTATTTAAAGAGGCTTCCAAGAAATTATTAACAGTACCTCGTATATTCAGTACCGCACTTACTGAACTATTTCAAACCATCTGATGCCGACTCTGTGTTGCATGCTGTAATAATAATCATTTAAAAATAGCTAGGATATCGCTCAATTCCTTCGATAAATTTCGGCAGAAAATCAATACAGGAAAAAATGTAATTTGGTTCAATTACATCAATATTACCCAACCAATTGTTTAAAGAAAAACCTTTATGTCTAAAGTTTTTATTATTTTAAATGAGATTTTTAACGGAATGCGTAATATTATCTAATTTTATTGCACAGCTTCTTTCTAAAAATATCCCGGTAGGCTATGGTTAAAAATAGACGATTTCAGTTTTAAACCAAATTTGCTGCTGTGTGTGGACAAAAAATTAATGTAGGAATAATTCCGTAAGTACCTTTTTTAAAAATTCATGAAAATTCACTTATATAATAATAATAATATTAGTTGTCGTTACGTTTTACAAAAATTCCTAAAAGCTATAAATATTAATTTTATAAACCCGTTTAAAGTCAGTAAAAGGTTATAAATCATGGTTTGCCAGGACCCACGATATATTTGGTATTTTTTTTCCATAATTTGGTTATGTAACAAAATATAGCCAATAAATTAATTCGGTAGACCAAAAACATCCCTGGTATTCTACTAGTGATATTTCTTGTATATTTTATTTCTCATAATAATATAATATATTCAATATAAATTGTTACCTTTTTTCTGTCTCCCAAACATTTTTTAACGACTTTACTGCACTGGTATTTTTGAGTGGTGCTACCCTTATTTTAGGTTTTTGATTTTCAATTGGTTATAGAGCCTACGTTCAACTTGTCATTTTTGTTTTTAAATGAAATTTTCAAACTCCAGTAGCAAGATGGAGAGCCAGAATGTCATTATATTCAAAATATTCTCTTATAAGCAAAATTCATATTTTTTCACAAACCTCGTATACAGTTAGAAAAAGGTAGATGATGATTTCAGTTTAGGTTTCTGACCATGCGTTATCTATAAAAAACATTTCCAATTCTCTTATTTAGACATACTGTATATGCAATCCAATTGAGAACCTTCATCTTGAAATTAGTTAACTAACATTCATTTTGATTTAATTTTTAATTAATAATTAGTTTCATTTAATACTAACGCCTTCACCAAATAGTCTGAAGCTGGTAGGCATTGTAACTCGTTCCTCGAAGTTTCCTTGGACTTCCATCGTCTCGAAATGATTGATCTCACAATCACAACATTTCAATAGCTTTGGATCTGCTATCGTATTGAAACGTTGTGAGATCAATCATTTCGAGACGATAGAAGTCCAAGCAAACTGCGAGGAACGAGTTACATTGTCTACCAGCTACACACTAACATTGGAGACCCGGTACGGACCCGGTATCAATGGGAAATTTATAGGATACGAGAAGACCATGAAGAAGATTACCAGAGAAGAGGACCAGATCAAGTTCCTACGCTAGAGACCTAAAGATCATACCAAATGGTTTCTAACTGAAGTCCTAATTCTAGGGAAATAAGCACATAAGATACTTGACAACACCAGCCACGCATTAGTGAGATCCGAAATCAACCATCATCGTTGGAAGAAGTCCCAACTCCTGAAGGACGCGGAAGAAAGGTTTCAAGAAATCAGAAGATACATACACGAGGAGGACCACATGCCGATTTTTGCTTCGATCCAAAAATACTGTGACAACATACGACGAATCAGCCAAAAGGTGCATACTGAGAAACTCAATAAACTTACCAGGAAGCAGTTGCCGAAGGACGCAACCAACAAGAAAACAGTGGTAAACTTGTCATCCAGAACTCTCACCGCAGTTGAGGAAACAGTGCTCTCTAAGGGCTTAAACTACGCTGTAGCTCCCAAAAAGATGCCAGTACTAGACATCATCAGTTCAGTGGAGTCAGCAATAAGCAGAAAAGAGACACCACAACTCGAGGAATTTCGATGGAAAGTCAGAACAGTTGTTGAGAAAATAAGACACATTAAACAAAACATCAACAAAAGGAGGATCATAAAAACACTTAAAGACGACAAATCCATCATCATTCTACCAGCTGACAAAAGAAATGCCACCATCCTGATGGACAGAACGGAATATAACGGAAAAATCGACGACGTACTCTTGAAAGGGAACTTACAACACTTTCTGCTGAATACATTCCACCCGAGACAAGGAGAAAATTGATGCCACATCACAGCAAACCACCACATCTTTATGGACTACCTAAGATGCACAAGGCTGGAGTACCGCATAGACCGATTACAAGCTCACGCAAATCACTAAACAGAAGTTATCAAAATTCCTCCTACCAATCATCCAACCTTTGGAGGGCAAAACACCATCGAACGTCAAGGATTCAAAGCGTTTTGTCCAAATCATCTAAGCCATGTGGCGTGGCGTGTTGTGTTATCGAATTGGTACAAGTGTGTAGGCATAAAAAAAGTGAAAGCATATACGCATAAAAATTTGTCGCATGGCGTGGCGTGGCGTGTTGCTATTGGGTTTCTACCTTTAGACTTTCTTCAGCCTTGTTCTCATTTGCAAAGCGTCTGGAGTGTAGGTGGAATACAAAATACAAAAACAAACTTCCTTTCAACTAAGTATTCACCACTTACCACACAGCATGACATCCTATTCCTACCAAATCCTTCACACACTTTTATTTATAAGCACAACTTGAGTGCCGTATAAAATCCTATATAGAGTCGTATTTGTCACACTTCAAATCTTTACTTCACCCCGGTTAACAATTGAATGACGAATAAAATAAATAAAAAATTAGTAATTGATGTACGTATTATGTAGTGTGTTTTTGAATCATAATTTTTATTTTAGTAAAATTTTTAAAAATCTTTTTATATTTTATGTTTAATTTGAAATATTATAAAATATGTCTTAAATTTTCGTATTTTGACGCCAATAAATATTTCATGAAATATTTTTGTAATATCTTATTTCATGATATATTTGAAAAGACTGTTGTAAGCTTATGAACATATGGGAATGAAGTATTTTAGTTCTAAAATATTTCACTGAAATTTTTCATAAATATGCCTATTTGAAATTTTTTATAAAATATATCTGTAACATTTCACGAAATATTTCTATGAGAATGAAGTATTTTAGTTCTAAAATATTTCACTGAAATTTTTCATAAATATGCCTATGTTCAAAACAAAAAAAATCATTTGAAATTTTTTATAAAATATGTCTGTAACATTTCACGAAATATTTCTATGGGAGTGAAGTATTTTAGTTCTAAAATATTTCACTGAAATTTTTCATAAATATGCCTATGTTCAAAACAAAAAAATCATTTGAAATTTTTTATAAAATATACATATACATTTCACGAAATATTTCTCTAATATTTTAAGAAATATTTAAAGAGCCCTTTTGTTGTTCATGCTGGGTGGGTAAGAAGGAAACTAAAAAATTGCTTCAATTAACAGAAAGGGAACGGATAGAAAGAAATTTTAATGCTGACTGGTTCTGGTGATTGAATTAGAAGTCAAGCAGACAATTTTTTACCATGTTAATTGAACTATCAGCAGAGAAGATAACTAAGTATTTTTAAATGCAATCATAATTACAATATTTTAATAACAATGCCATGAGAATAATAATTATTTTTATTTAGTAACTCGCTTATAAATCAATTTCCATAAGAACGAAAATTATTCTAAGTCCGGATCTGTCTTACGAGCTTCACGCGAGCTTCGTAAACGAAAGCTACCCAAACGTCAAGCACCAGCAGTTGTCAGCTGATCAAGGTTGATATTTTTCTGTCAATAACAATGCAGCAGTCTGCGATTTAAAAATCGAAAACAATGAACGAATCTACTAAAAATGTTTATCTTTATTCCAGGAAATCTTAAACCCCCACAATGGCGGACGCTGAAGGGGGTTCCGAACAGGATGATGTTTCATTCTTACGAACGGTCAGTATTTCATTAAAACAATTAAAATATCTTTTGTAAATATTTTTTTAAATTAATAGGAAGACATGGTATGTCTTTCGTGTACTGCGACTGGAGAACGTGTTTGTTTAGCAGCCGAAGGCTTTGGAAACAGACATTGTTTCTTGGAAAATATTGCTGATAAGGTAACCCATATTTATTGCTAATTGGTTTTTCATAATTAATTTTTTTCGACGCTTTGCAGAACATCCCTCCTGATTTGTCTCAGTGCGTGTTCGTTATTGAACAAGCGCTCTCAGTTCGCGCTTTGCAAGAATTAGTCACAGCTGCTGGAAATGAAACTGTAAGTTGATGAATTTATTCTTTAAATATATGGAAATCAAGTTATTTTAAGTCATTTTTGCCTTTTGAAGTTAGGTGCATTTATTGAAGTGCAATATGAATTTTATGCACGGTTGTTCAGTATTCAGCTGATTTGGCAGATACTTGTTAAACATTCTTTATCAAAACTAAAGAAATTTAAAAAGAACACAATTATAATTAAAAAAACAATATAACCCACACAGCGTGAGAAATTTCTAAAATATGTCATATTTGCAAATTGCAAAGGGCAAAAGAATATTTAGAAATAGTTCTATAATATTTAATGTTTGAAATATTTCACTGAGTTGTAACATTTCACCAGTCAATTGAGAAAAATTTGACACGATTTTAACAGCAAATTTGTAGAAAGAAATTTTAAAAATTATATTATGAAAAGTGAACATCGGATTGTAATTAAAAAAAAAATAGTGAAAATAAAAAAATCTCCAAAATGTGTGTTTGAAAATTCTACTCGAAGAAAAGTCGAGAAAAAAAGGTAAACCGAGAGCGTTTATCGAAAATTTATTATATATATTTTCTAATAAAGATTGGGATATTAATCCTCGCCAAACGATAGTTTAATTGGGCTATTTTTGAATAATTGTAGTTTAAATAATTTAGTGAGAGCTATTGCAAAACATACCGTATTCAGCGTGATCGCCCGATCGGGGACTACCAAAAGCGCTCATGATATACTGGGTGGGTCATTTTAATCTATGCACCTGAATTGCTTTGTTCCTAAGCATGGTATGAAAAAGGCTCTACAAGTTTGTTCAAGGAGAAAGGGGCCACCTTTTGGTGGAATTAATTTTGTCATTGAACTTAATTTTCAAGTCGTTTGAAGGTCAGAGTTATTTTTTTAAATAGGAACCCTGTTTTTGAAACCGTATTCGGGAAGAGCCGGAAATTTCATGTCTGAAGGGATATTAATACAATTTTTTTGAGCTTCAGAAGGTTATTACGAGGTCAAAAGCGTTCAAAAGCTAAAACGGCTATTTTACACATTTTTTCGGCTAAATAACAGTGAAACAGGGCACCTGAGTGATAAATTGTCGCATAATGGTAATAGAAAAAAAATTCTTACGATATGTAATAATTATTGCTCATTTCGTTTATTTCATTTAATTTTTGCGCGAATAAGGTATTTAACATGTAATAAAAGAAGAAAGCAACCTCTATACTACTACTCCTACCGAACATATTAGTAAAACGTAAAAAAATATAGTTTAACATATTTCTTACATCAATGTTATATTTTGCTTACTTGATTTCTTTACCGCTATTGCCTTTACGAGTATTTCGAACTCGGTTTGGCGAGGCGTAGTCGCGCTGTAGTAGCATTGTCTAATTTGCGCAACATTTGTGCGTGGGAGGGCGTCAAAACTATCTGACAGACTAAGGGCCCGCCTGGCAATGAGATTTATGATTCCATAAAGCATAAAGGCGAATTTTAGGATAGTTAAAAATAATTATCGTGCAGCAACAAGGGATCGGCAAAAGAGGCGGGATTACGCTGAACAACGCTCGGCCAGAAATAACCAAAAATGAGTTACAGTGTTTGTCCCATTGACTTTTTGGGTAACGGGTGAGGACAACTAAGGTGTAGAAACATAAACGAGAAAAGGTTTTTCCCCTATGAACGTTCCAATCCATTTTGTCCTTCAATTGATCTTGAAAAACTGTCTCAAGGCCACTCTTTTCAAGGAATTCTGTATACTGGATGCGATATTTATCACTCAAGTGTCTTTGTCATTGTTATTTAGTCGAAAAAAATGTGAAAAGTAGCTATTTCTAGTTTTAACAGCGTTTGACGGTGCAATGACCTCGTGAAGATCACATAAAATTTATTTGTATCACCTCAGACGAGATCATAAAAAATTGTATTTGTATCACCTCTGACGTAAAATTTCTCGCTTTTCCCGAATCCGGTGTGAAAATCACGGTTGCCCTCTCTGATCTTCAAATGATCTTAAAAATGAACTTCACAGTCAAAATTACTTGCACCAAAAGGTGCCCTTTCGCCTTAAACAAATTTTGTTTGAACTCTTTTTCCATACCATGCTTAGGAACGAAACGATTCCGGTGCATAGATCAAAATGGCCCAACCAGTAATATAATCTGTCTACTTTGGATTGTAGTTACAATGCCGTGAAATTGGTTTAAAGTACTAGTGAAAATTATATTAAACCTCCGAATAACGACAGAGGGTTGTTTTCATTGGAGTTGGAGCCAAAAATCAAAGATATACAAATTTAGCTTTCAAAATATTTTTGATACCTTTCCATCGGACGATCGGGAACAATACAGCGCCTTTGGTAAAACATCTTTCTAAATTATTTAAATTCTAAGTTTGCAATCAATACTTAACCGTCATTATTCAACTTGAGTACAATTAATCTTAACGTGATTTTTTAAAATAAGTTAAGTTTTTTTGAAAAATTCATTGTTTGCGAGTTTTCTGGGTTTGGTGGTACGCTAAGATCAGGTTCTATAAGAGCTCATTTTGAACGATTCCTGGTTAATATAAGTAAAAACCAAAAATATCAAGTTTTTGCTTTTTGCTCATATCGAACCGCACACTCGAAGCAGTGAGTTGTCTTCATTATCGCATTGTCTAGTTTTTTTTGTCTAATTCTTAACCAAGCAATATGTCTGGCCGTGGAAAAGGTCACAGGAAAGGCAAAATCCCGATCCAGCCGTGCCAGTTTACAGTTTCCGGTAGGGCGTATTCATCGTTTATTAAGGAAAGGAAATTATGCCGAACGCATCGGCGCCGGTGTACCAGTATATTTTGCAGCAGTTATGGAGTATTTGGCTGCTGAAATGTTGGAGTTGGCCGATAATGTTACACGTGATAACAAGAAGACTCGTATTATTCCGAGACATTTACAACTCGCCATCAGAAACGACGAAGAATTGAATAAATTGTTGTCTGGCGTAACAATTGCCTAGGGTGGTGTCTTATCCAAAATTCAGGCTGTCCTGTTACCAAAGAAAACCGAAAAGAAACCTTAAATGGATTAATATGCCCACTTTCGTTATCGAGTCTCGTATCGTAAACATCGTTGGAAATTCGACATGCCACCCAAGACAAGCGGTAAAGCTGCAAAGAAAGCAGGAAAAGCTCAAAAGAACATTTCAAAGGCTGACAAAAAGAAGAAGCGCAGGAGGAACGAAAGTTATCCCATTTACATTTACCAAGGATTGAAACAAGTACATCCCGATACCGGTATTTCCAGCAAGGCCATGAGTATCATGAACAGTTTTGTCAACGACATTTCCGAACGTATTGCTGCTGAAGCTTCCAGACTGGCACACTACAATAAACGTTCCACTATTACAAGCAGGGAAATTCAAACAGCTGTTTGTCTATTGTTGCCCGGTGAACTCACCAAGCACGCAGTCAGCGAAGGAACTAAAGCTGTTACCAAAAATACCAGCTCCAAATAAATCAGACAACGTATTAATTAACCGCCAAATCCATACAAGGTACGTCCTTGTCTTTTCAGTGCATATACAACATCCATAGCTGTGACTGTTTTCCTCTTGGCATGTTGGGTGTATATGACAGCATCTCTTATAACATTTTCAAGGAATACTTTAAGCACACCTCTAGTTTCCTCGTATATCAATCCTTATATACGTTTAACATCACGACGTCTTGCTAAACGTCTTATGGCTGGTTTTGTTATCCATAGAGATTATCACGCAGCACTTTACGATGACGTTTGCGCCTCCTTTTCCTAAACCCTTGCCACCTTTGGCACTTCCAGTCATTTTGAAATAATACAAACGTACAATTCGACGTTAGTAGAGAAACTGACCCGGGCATATTAATCCATTTAAGGTTTCTTTTCGGTTTTCTTTGGTAACAGGACAGCCTGAATGTTGGGTAAGACACCACCCTGTGAAATTGTTACGACAGACAACAATTTATTCAATTCGTCGTCGTTTCTGATGGCGAGTTGTAAATGTCTCGGAATAATACGGGTCTTCTTGTTATCACATGCAGCATTTCCGGCCAACTCCAAAACTTCAGCAGCCAAATACTCCATAACTGCTGCTAAATATACTGGTGCACCGGCGCCGACGCGTTCGGCATAATTTCCTTTCCTTAATAAACGATGAATACGGCCTAACGAAAACTGTAAACCGGCACGGCTGGATCGCGATTTTGCCTTTCCTTTGACTTACCACCTTTTCCACGGCCAGACAAAAAAACTAGACAATGCGATAATGAAGACAACTCACTGCTTCTAGTGTGCGATTCGATATGTTTAAACAGCAAATTTGTAAAAGTACATTGTTTACTTTTACAATTTTCAAGTCAAGCCAGTTATCACCTACGAAGTGATCTCTACACAAGGATTAAAATATACTAAATTTTATGTCAATGAAATATTTCTGTTGGAAGATATGTCATTGAAATTTTCAGGAAAGATAGACAATAGAATTTGTATGTGGAAACTATTATTATTTTCTTATGAAATTGGGGGAAAGGGAGGCGACAAATTGTGGAGAGATATACAAATAGAGGAATGCTATTTGTAAAGTAAAAAAAATTGTTGATTTTAGAGTAGGATGGACAAAAGGGAAGAGGAGGTTTATTATTAATGCTCATCTATAAATTACTTCACACTTTGGGGTGGGGGGGTCAGATTCGAATTGTGACATATACTCCATATCAGTTATGTTGAAAATCAGCCGGATGACGTAATTTATGTATGACCTTTTATTTGCCTTGTCTCTGGGCAGATCTATATCTATCTCACTGAGACGTTCCTTAGATCTTTTTCCAAAATTGGACGTTTATCTCCACTTGTCATCCTTAACTTTTGCTACGTGACTTGAGTACTCCCATTTCAAGTTCACTATCGCTTCGGCGACGACTTTTATTTTTGTTATGATTCTTATCCAGATTGTCTCAGTTTTAATGTGTACATTGGTTGTTCCATAACGCAGTAGAAGAATTGATATCCAATATGTGTTAAATGAATAAATACGTGATAAGTTAATCAAATTGAGTAAGTTAAGAAAGAGGCCGTAGACAGAATAACGGGAGAATCCAAAAAAGTGAAAAAATAGGAGAATGAATGTAGAAAGCTAAGAAACGAAGCACACCTGAGATTTATGGAAGAAAGGACAAGATCAATCTTATACTGACAGAGGAATAAGAAATATTTATTAGATATTAAAAAAAATCATTAGTAGGGGATACAGAAGGAATGGTTTCTAGAGTAGTTTATGAGGCACTAAATATGATTGGTGAATAAGGCCCACGGTACCCTATAAGATGAGACGTGGGCAACTACAAAGATGCAGAACAAACTAGAGTCAGATCGAGCAAAGAAGAAGAGCACATAATTGGGGAGCTGTAAAAAAGATACTGTTGAGGAGGTGAGAATGCAAAAGCTAGATACCTGTGACCTAACAATGTTAACAGACGAAAAATGGCTGCAAATAACTTGGGAAAAAGAAGAAGGATGTGACATTTGAAGGCAGTGTTATACTTGCGCTTTGGAAGGTCTTAAAACTGGAAAGACAAGTGCCAATAGGTGTTGCTATAGGTACATATATATTTACAAAATTTCGAATATATTTACAACTGAATCTGATCATTTACATTAGATTTCCCAGTTTCCAATAACTCTCCACAGTTATTTATGGATCGTTACCGGACAGCATTCCTGTCGTTTTTCAAAAAATAAATATACACGTGTTATTTTAGAATTCGTCGCCATTCAAATATGTTTAAAGTAAACATCGGTGATGAACGACATTTTCATTCATATTTTTGTTTGTTGTTATTAAACGCAAGGTACCTTATCCTTAATGATAATGTGTACATATGCCAACCCATTTTGGCATATTTTCAATAATGCTGATACAATATAAACAGATGATATTTAACATAAGATTTCAAGACACATTTGAATAATTGGAAAAAAAGAAAGTTTATAGTTTCCTTTGGGAATGCAAAAATTCTAATAAAAAATAATTTGGTGAATACGCTGGAACATAAATTTATTCCGATTTTTTGAAGTCGGTTAAAAACTATTTATGAATGTAAAAAAACAAATAAGGACCACTATGTGGTGAATTGCGTCATATGTAGATAAGCAAAAATTCACATTTTTGCAAAAAAAAATATGTGAAAAACACTATTAGCTTCATTATATATCTAAAAATTTCCACTTTGTTTCAGTTATAATTTGAAGTCGGTCGTTTTATAGAACACAAGTATGGCAGTTTTCTGAAGTATGACAATTTATAAAAATACGGGAAATCTCTTATTAATTTATTTTGTATAAAAGGTCATAATGTTCCTCACAAAGGAAGTTCTTTTAACTCCTTAACCTTGTTCATAACTTTATTTATCTATTTTTAATGTTTTCTTAACAGATTTAATTTTTATTTTCTTTAATTGTGTTTCTTCTTAACATCTTCGTTTCATCCGCCTAATTTTTTGCTTTTCAGGGTCAGGAAAATTTAGTAAGTAAAAAAATTGTAAATGCGACAGCAGCGACATTCTTTTTGCCGTAATAACACTTTCAAGTGCTACTCTTACTGACTGAATTTTTGTACAAAATTGGCGTTAAGTATTTTTTGCTGCATTCATTTTAACACAGGCACATACACATCTACATACAAAAATCATACATTATATGTTTATACACGTACTTACAAATCAACATTCTATATATCTTTCATTACTTAAAAGAAATATTATAAAACAATTTTTTATTTTTATGATACAGGGTGTTCCAAAAGTACTTTCGTTATGATCTTGACCTTGACCTTCAAGATAATTTTAACGTCAAGTTTTGTTTTTGAAATAGTACCTCCTATTTTTTTATTACGAATTTGGAAGGAGCGGAAAATTTTGCGTTCGATATGACCCTGGTTGTGACCTTGAACATCATCCCCAAGGGTACTCCAAGGTCAACATAATTTCTTTCAGTGGTTTCACTCGGATTGCATTTTGGAGAAAATGTTTTAGGAGTTTTTCGTGATTACTCGGTGCGAACCTTGGTTCTAACTTTGACTTCGACCTTCAAGGTAATTTCACTATTCGTCAACCTCTGTTAATGTCATACTATTATATATATCTTCTTATCACGAATTTAGTTCTTTCCTAAGCCACAAGAAAAAAAGTCCCTATTCTGAGTGAGTTCCTATTTTGTCATTTTTTCATACTGGGCACAACTTCTTTTTCGATTTATTCTGCTAGGTACTGATTTATTTTATCAAACCTGATATCACAACTTGGCAGTGACACAAATTTAACTTTCTATGATTTTTGGCAATACCATCTTAGAAGACTCAACTGGATTCTCCGTATTCTATCGCGATTCTGTGTTTTCTAATATGGATTCTATTATATTTCCATACATAAGACTATTTTACTAGCAAATTCTGTTAACCACTATTACTGTGTGTAGAATGTACATCTTCGTCGGCTGTATCAATTCCTGTTGTTCCAAAATTGTACTTGTTTACTACTAGATTCCGAATTTTGGATACTTTCATTTGGGTTCACTGTTGTAAACGAATCAAATCACATAATCGAAACGAATAATCTCTTCATTTCTCATTTAGGTACATATCCATAAAGATTAATTAGCTTCTTGGCTCTATATACAGTGCCAGTCAATGAGATGTTATTGGGGGCTAACTGCCAAGTTTTTTGGCAATCATAGACAAATTAATAATTTTTGACATTTACTTACATGTGACTTTTTTAAAATAATTTTGTTATTATATCTAAAAATTGTTAATGAAATAGTAAAAAACAATCATAACATACAGACTCTTTGATTCGTATAACATTATTTGTTTTATTTAATGCTTCTGTTTTTATTTAGATCAATTATATTTCAGCTTTTTATCTAAATTTCGCTAGACAACAAGAATTGTTCCTGAACAAATTGCAGAGGTTCCATAAATACACTAAATAAAAAATTTTCTTAACCTCAAATAAATATCCTTAAATCTGTATTTATGGAATCTTCATATATTATGGCCTTTTATATTAACTGCTGTAGAATATTCTAACATGTATGTAGCAGTAGAATTTGGACGTTTTGGCTCAAAATTTTTTTGAATGTTGAATCTGAAGGTACTTTAACCGACATATTAGTAGTTGAGGTGTTTGCATAGTGTGTTTTATTTTTCACTGAATTTAATTTTCAATTTATTTAGGGCAAAGGAACTGGATCTGGTCATAGGACTCTGCTTTACGGCAACGCTATTCTGCTCAGGCATCAAAACAGTGATATGGTAAGCATTTTTCAATTTTATAAAGATTTAGGCATTTATACTGATTTTGTTGGATTTTGAATGTTGATAAAAGGGGGTCATGCTGTTTTTAATTGAAGTACCCGATAGTGACCTGTATGGACTCAGCAGATGTTATTGTGTTGCTATTGATGTATTTTACTCGAAAAATATTGAGTAGAATAAAAGGCACCAAAATTCAGATTAGGCCAAAGAGGAAATCAACGAGAAGAAAAAGTCAGATGTGTGGAAAAAGGCATGTGAAAAATAAAAGATAAGATTGGGAGAAAATAAAGCTGATAGTGATATTATTTTTAAATTTGACAAGTCAGAAAAGAAAGTATCTTTTGATAGTTTAACACAACATATTGAATTGCGATTACTGATTTTATAATAGGAAATATGGTGAAAACAAGAAGAGATTATGTGGAATATCTAGGTAGACATTAATTCCGCGGTCTATGATAGTGCACACAATAACAACTTTTGTATTAGATATAAGTTAGAAACACAAAGATATGGTTACTTCAATGTAAATATAAGTTGCAATACTCTATTCCGATAGTCATAATTGCTATACCTCTAATTTCTTACCTATGAATCATAACATGACTCCCGATTTGTAGTGTCTTGTTCTGAAAACATATTTCCTAAATAAATAATCCAGTTCTAGTTGTAGATCAACTGCCCTACTACTAAATTATTTTTTGCCTACAGTATTTAGCATGTTTATCCACAAGTTCCAGTAACGATAAACTTGCTTTTGATGTCGGTCTACAAGCTCACAGTCATGGAGAGGCTTGTTGGTGGACGCTGCATCCAGCTAGCAAGCAAAGGTATAAACAACACTTACCAGCTTTGTACAATTGATTTATTTTCGCATTGACATTTCCAGATCTGAAGGTGAAAAGGTGAGAGTAGGAGACGATTTGATTTTGGTATCAGTGGCTACTGAACGTTATTTGGTGAGTTGCAAACTATACATTTATTAAGACAAGTACCATATTTCCATGGTATTTTTAAAAAACTTTTTCCTCTATGGCGTTTGACTTTCCTTATTTGTAGTCATACCTTCACATACATATTTTGCTACTACTAATAAATTAATTTTATTGGCATTGCTTCAAGTCAACTGGCTCTTAAATACTAATATTTTTCTAAGTTGGAATTTAACATTGCATACCTCTTTTAGCACTGCATAGCTTTTGTTATTAATAAACTCTATAGCTATTTTCTTTCGCTATTATTATCTGCTTTCTTTTAAGTACTGACCACTTCCAATATCAATCTGCAATTACAAATACTGATTAGCCATGTGTAATTACATTGTCTAACTATTATTCGATATCCTTTCAAAACCCAAAATTTACTTAAAACATCTTGAAGTCGTAGCTTACCAATTTTCCGACAAAAAATAGCTATCATACGAAATCTTATGAGCTACGTTTCCCTGAAACTGTTGTATGTACAAAATACATAAATAATTATTCGGAATTTCACTCCGCTGAGCAGGCACAACTAATGAAGGTTTTCGACCTAAAACAATATATTGTCTTGCTTTTAATGAATTGTAAAATCTCGAAAAGAATGTTTCATAAAACTCCCAGGCGATAGCATGTTATTTATTGCTGCTTTAGATAAATTCGTTGTTTAACTACAAAAAAAAAAATACAAAAAAAAATAGTATCGCGATACCATACACGAAATGAAATGTTTTGGAATGCATTCTTAAAAATTTCGGTGATAAAATGTCCCGCGTTACGATTTTTGAATAGAGGAGTTTTTTTGTCAATAGTCTAGCTTCTGCTACAGACTTCTTGATTGCACTGTGTACACGGTATAAATATCCTCTTCAGGGATGTTTTGGAATGCATTCTTGAAAATTTCGGTGATAAAATGTTCCGCCTTATGAATTTTGAGTAGAGGAGTTTTTTTGTCAATAATCTAGCTCCTGCTACATACTTCTTGATTGCAATTTCCATATGTATGAACCAAAGTTTTGTTTGAAGACGCGAGATGTAAGACCGACAAAGTACAAAGTACAAAGGAATGACACCTCGAAGAGAGTATACAAAGTTTTGTACCATATCATCATATCTTATTTTCCACACTTATCTTCATGGAATAAATATACGAGGGTGAATCAAATATGAACCGGACTTTTCTGTTTCTCGCCCTGTAGGTAATTCGAGTGGCGTGACGTCTCGATATATGTTAGGTAGGGATGTTAAGAAGGGGCGAGTTCGTCGGTTTGGCGAGGCGTAGTCGATGCGCTGTTAGTAGCATCATGTCAGAGCAAGAGGTGCATACGTCTGTTGCGCAACGTGTTGTTATCAAATTTTTGGCGCGGGAGGGCGTTAGACCGTCTGAAATTTTGCGTCGACTATCTGCACAGTTCGGCAATGAAACACTTTCAAGGACCCAAGTGTACGACTGGCACAAAAAGTTTTCAGATGGCCGAGAGACAGTGAAAAATGAGCCTCATGCACGCCGTCCCACGACAAGCATCAATGAGGCGAATATCTACGCAATTCGTGAGCTGATTGAAGGTGACCGCCATCTTACAGTATTGGCAATTGTTGAGCACGTTGGAATATCATACGAGACTGCTCAATCAACCATTTCAGATGAGTTGGGTTACCGAAAAGTGTGTGCAAGATGGGTTCCTCGCCTTCTAAGGGAAGATCAGGAAGCAAAACGTGTTGCCGTATGTGAAAGGGTGTTAGCAAGATATCGAGCAGAGAGGGATGAGTTTTTGAGACATATTGTCACCTGTGATGAGACATGGGTGCATCATTATACCCAGGAGTCCAAACGTGCAAGCATGGAGTGGCGAAAACCTGGAGAGGCAGCACCGCGGAAAGCCAAGACCCGTCTTTCTGCAGGGAAAATTCTTGCAACAGTTTTTTGGGATTCGAAAGGCGTACTGCTGATCGATTTTCTGCACGAACGCCGTACAATTAATGCTGAGTATTACTGCGAACTACTCCAACAAGTGAAACTTGCCTATCGGCAAAAGAAGCGGGATATGTCTATCCGAAGTGTGATTCTGTTGCATGACAACGCTCGGCCACATACAGCTGCATTGACTCAAGGAAAATTGAACAAAATGCATTGGGAAATCCTTGAACACCCGCCTTACAGTCCTGATTTGTCGCCATGTGACTACCACATGTTTGGGCCACTTAAAGAAGAACTGGGAGGCCACCACTTTGAGGACAACGAAGGTGTAGAAATGTTTGTGCGCAATTGGTTATCGACACGACCAGTTTCATTCTTTGAGAAAGGTATTAAAAAACTTCCGATTCGGTGGGAAAAATGTATACCTACATAAGATAGGAGACTATGTAGAAAAATAATATGTCCGGTTCATATTTGATTCACCCTCGTAAAATGAAGAAAAAAAGTCTTCACAGAAAACTTATGTCATATAAATACAAGGCAATATTGTGTACATACACAATTTTTTTACCATGTTTTCATAATTTGCTCCATGTAGCACTCTGACAACCTGGTTGTCATATGTTATTTTTAAGATGCTATAGTAGCAATTAATAGTCTCAGAATGTGTTATATATAACGGGATAAATCCACTTGTAGCATACTACCAAAGAAAACGAAATATCCATTGTAAACGCCAGTTTCCACGTCACCCATTGGTCAGTACAACCTTACGGTACTGGAATCTCCAGAATGAAATATGTCGGTTATGTTTTCGGTGGTGACGTACTAAGATTTTTCCACGGAGGTGATGAATGCTTGACGATACCATCTACATGGGATGTGGAACCGACACATAAGTGAGTCCCAAATATCGTTTTATATTAATAAAAACTTATATTTCTAAATATTATTATTATAGCATTGTCATCTATGAAGGTGGAAGTGTTATGTCTCAAGCCAGATCTCTATGGAGGTTGGAATTGGCTAGAACCAAATGGGCAGGAGGTTTCATAAACTGGTATCACCCGATGAGGATAAGACACATAACTACTGGACGATATTTAGCTGTTAATGAACAAAATGAATTGTACCTTGTCAGCAGGTAGATCTGAAATTTATGATTTAAAAAAAATTTCACAGTATTATAAACTTTTTAGAGACGAAGCTAATACGGCAACTACAGCCTTCTGCCTCAGGCAAGAAAAAGACGATCAAAAGGTCGTTTTGGAAGACAAAGATCTAGAAGTTATAGGCTCGCCGATCATTAAATACGGTGATTCAACTGTGATAGTACAACATTCAGAAACGGGACTTTGGCTCTCATACAAAGCGTACGAAACGAAGAAAAAGGGCGTAGGAAAAGTAGAGAAAAACAAGCCGTCCTACACGAGGAAGGAAAAATGGATGACGGTTTGGATTTCAGTAGAAGTCAGGAGGAAGAATCGAGAACTGCCAGGGTCATTAGGAAGTGCAGCTCACTTTTTACGCAATTTATCAAGTAAGTTAATCCTACGGACTGAGCCAAATGTTCATTTCGAACAAATAAATTAATTAAATTATAATAATTATTGTATATTCTAGTTGCTTAGAGCAACTCCAGATGAATCGGAGGCACTCAATATTTTTTGCTCAAGTAAACTTAAACGAAATGGTCATGTGTTTAGAAGATTTGATCAATTATTTTGCTCAACCCGAAGATGATATGGGTAAGCGTGCATAATTTGAATCAGAATGATATGTCTATTACTCTGTGCATTTTTAGAACATGAAGAAAAGCAAAACAAATTAAGAGCTTTACGCAACAGGCAAGATCTCTTCCAAGAAGAAGGAATCCTCAACTTGATTCTAGAAGCAATAGACAAAATTAATGTTATTACGTCACAAGGATTTTTGGCTGCCCTGGCGGGTGATCAAAACTGGGAAATGATCGGTGGTTATTTGTATCAGTTGCTAGGTGCGTGTGTTTTGAAATTATTAATTTGATAAAATATAAAAAAAACATTAGTCGACTATCTTTGTGGGAAACAAGAGATAAATCTGGTAGTTGAGGTGGCTGAAGATGTTTGTAGATTCTTAATCTGTTTGGAAGAGTTCGGAAGTAAATGGTTGAGGGTGTTAAGGCATACAAGAGGTGGAATGATTTTCAGTATTTATGAAAAACATTACCCACAAGGAACGACTGACACAGATCACGGCTTTATGTAGATGACGAGTTCTTCATTCAACCATTGAGTTAATAAAATATCATGAAGGCTCCAGAATTAAATAATTTAAATCACCCTTCTTCATATTTTAGCGGCTATCATCAAGGGAAACCACACGAATTGTGCCCAATTTGCCAACTCCAATCGTTTGAACTGGTTATTCTCCAGACTTGGTTCTCAGGCTTCTAGCGAGGGCACTGGAATGTTGGACGTACTCCACTGCGTGCTTATCGACTCCCCAGAAGCTCTAAATATGATGAGAGTAAGTTCAAGAAATACCAAGATAATTCGAATATCCAAAAAATGTGTTTTATAGGATGAACATATAAAAGTCATAATTTCTCTTCTGGAAAAACATGGTAGAGATCCCAAAGTTCTGGACGTCTTGTGTTCACTGTGCGTTGGTAATGGGGTCGCAGTTCGTAGTTCTCAGAATAACATTTGTGATTTTCTGCTTCCCGGAAAAAATCTCCTGTTTCAGACTCAGCTGGTTGATCACGTGGCTAGGTAAGTTCGAATAATAAATATAGACTTACAAGTAGCCAGTGGTTAATCCCTATTATTTCAATTATATTTTTTCTTAGCGTCCGCCCGAATATATTCGTAGGAAGAGTCGATGGTAGTGCCATTTACCAAAAGTGGTACTTTGAAGTGACAGTCGATCATTTGGAACAAACAACTCACATGATGCCACATCTTAGAATTGGTTGGGCGAACTCTAAAGGGTAAGCAGTTACAATATGATACAACAAGTTACAATATGATACAACAACAACAATCTAGTTGTTGCTAATTTATAACGACCGCTTTAATTTGAGTAAAAGTCAATTGCGAAACCTACTCTAAGGTGTTTTAATAATTTTAGGATATTAACTTATCGTTGAGGTGTCCATTCGATGATTGCTGCTGTACCTCAAGGAACTGTACTCGGGCACTTTTTAAATTTTATATTAAAGGTTTCCTAATAGAATGACTAAATTTTTAGAATTATAAATATTTATAGAAAAGTTCATGAGTTGAAATTTTCGTTTAGAGAATTTTCTACTCTTTAAATATCTTTTTTAAGTTTACAATGCCTGAAATACTTTTCGAGATATTTGTTCCTAGTCGTTTTTAGTGAATTTTCGCAGTAGACTCATTGGGATTTGTATAGAATCGAATTGTTGTCTAAATTAATATTATTTATCATGTTAATTGCTTATTTTAGGTACGTTCCTTACCCAGGCGGAGGAGAAAAGTGGGGAGGTAATGGGGTAGGGGATGATTTGTACTCTTATGGTTTTGACGGTGCATTCCTATGGACAGGTGGTAGATCTACGAGAGTAATAATGGGAAACCAAGAGCCATTCATTAGAAAATGTAAGTTTCGTTTAGCCTCAATCTATTTTTAGTTACAAAATGTTTTTTAGCTGATGTAATAGGATGCGCATTGGATTTAACCATCCCGATTATAACTTTCACCTTTAACGGTACACCAATAAGAGGCAGTTTCCGGAATTTCAATTTGGACGGCATGTTTTTCCCTGTAATTAGTTGCTCTTCAAAATTAAGGTAACGTTTTCTTAAATGCAAGGTAATTCAAGCGATTACAAAAAAAAACAAAAACTTTTGGAAAGTTGGTTTGTAGGCATAATAGGTCGTGATCATTTTTGTTATATTGTCACAAGTACAACCTTTGCTAATTCTACTTGAAACTTATGGCAACTTTGAAAACTCAAATTACGTTTTCGGATTTTGCCCAATATATATATTTTTGAGAATAAATAGTTTTTGTTTTATTAAGGAAAACATTAAAAAATAATAATAAAGTTGAGCATATTTACATGTGTTAGGTAATGCACGTATTTAAAACATTTACTTGTAACATTGATGAAAAATCAAACAGGGTTTTCAAAAAGTATGGATATTTGAAAAAGCGGTTAAAAGGCGATACTTACCATTTTGTATAATCTATCATTAAGAAAAAAAATACAAATAATTTAATAGATAATGGTGTTTTTTTTGTCTTTCATCTGTCTGACAATAACAAAAAAGGTGCATCAGAACAACAGAAAAAGCAGAAAATGTAAATGCCTATTTATAGAACCAGTTTATAGAATAAACAGCAATTCACTTATACCATCACTTCAGTAACTGTTTATAAAGAATAATTGATAACATTTTAACAGCAAATTCCTAGAAGTAAATTATTTAAATAAACCCGATAAAATTGGAATTTATTTTGTTTTATTTTTGCTCATATAATGAAAAGTAATGAAGGGAAACTAATGCCGTCAATAAAAAGTTCTAGAGAAACAGAAATCCTTCAATATGAGCGTTTATAGGTCCTGATTGGATCATTTTTCACTGAGAAAAGTCAGAAAAACTGGATTTTCTCAAAAATGTATCACTTTCTTGTAACTGATACTGGAATATTAATGTTCGTTAAAATGATAATTTATAATGTTAAATTTATATAACCTCAAGAAGGATTTTAATTTAAATAGTTTAGAGACATATTTTGCATAGCACACCGTATTTACCAGGCTAGTCCGATCGGGATAAACCAAAGATATTTTGAAAGTTCATATATTCCACTTCAATTTGCCTATATGTATTAGATTTTAATTACAAGGCCCTAGACAGCGGTGGTTCACTTTCTACCCAGAAAATTATGGCAAAAAGAACTGAAAAGTTTCAACTAGGTTCACGTCGTATAACAATCTATACATCTATACTATGCTAATGGAGATAGAAAAGTTAGTATGTTCCAAACAGTTTCAAAATTACATTATGAAAAACTTATTACGTATTGTGTTCATCCCCTCGCCCTCTCTATCTATTGGCACACTCCATGAAAGTAAGTTTGTGGCCACATTAGATGACAACTTGTTATGGCTATATACCAAATTTGAAAAAGTTTTCATTTTAACACTCTAGAACTGAAATTGAATCAGTTTTTATCGTCCTTCATAATTATGAATACTTTCATTGGATGTTTATAGCTGTCGATTTCTTTTGGGCGGTGATCATGGCAAGTTGAAGTTCTTCCCTCCCGAAGATTTCTCCCCGCTTGTCGAGAGCCTGTTGCCCCAGCAAGTCCTCATGTTGGAACCTTGTTTCTACTTTGGCAACATGTCCAAAAACGTCATCGCCGGACCTTTGTTCGTCGAAGACGACACAGCTTTCGTACCGAATCCAGTCGATACTTCGATGGTAACTCTAGCTAGTTACATCGAATCGATACGAGATAAGCTCGCAGAAAACATTCACGAAATGTGGGCCATGAACCAGATCGAAGCTGGCTGGCAGTGGGGTGAATACAGGGAGGATCTGAGACATATTCATCCATGTTTGGTGCCCTTCGACAAGTTGCCATCCGCTGAGAAGCGTTATGACTCCCAACTAGCTGTTCAGACGTTAAAGTAAGTACACGTTGAACATAATTAACTGACTGAGTAAATTTTTGGACTTCAGAGCCTACCAACTGTTATGGTTTTAATAAAATTAATGTTTCTGTAGGACGATTATTGCTCTGGGGTATTACATAACTATGGATAAACCACCATCCCGAATTAAAACTATTCGTTTACCCAATGAACCCTTCATGCAACCAAATGGTTACAAACCAGCCCCGTTGGATCTGACAGCTATACATTTGACGGCAAAACTGGAAGAACTTGTCGATCAGTTAGCAGAAAATACCCACAATCTTTGGGCCAAAGAACGAATTCAGCAAGGGTGGACATACGGCTTAAATGAAGTAAGTTCGTTAACTTTGTGGTTTGTTCTAACGTAAGGAATTAGGTAAGACCTGAGGGGTAACCTACATCAAATCGGAATGTTAAAAAAAACTGTTGTTTCAACACTCGACTGCGCCACATTATGATACAAATTGCTTTATTTTGTTCCTAATCGTATATCTCCGAGAAAAATAGAGGTATCGAGATATTCATTTTAGATGAAAGCTTAATTAACATTGAGGGGAAAATCAATCCCCTATTGGAAGGGGATTGGTAGGGTGTGAAAAAAAAAGAAATTTACGAAAGTTTTCGCAAAATGATTTTAAAATGGCAACTTATAATCGCATCAATTTAAACAAGTTAATGGTAACCTTGGAAAATGAACAAAGGGAGATTAAAGGCAATATGCGATATGCAGATGGCATCGAAGTCTTAGATGACAACGTTGAAGACCTCCAGTTATTACTAAGTGAACTCAGTAATAATGTGGAACAGTTCGGGCTGCATATAAACATTGGCGAAACAAAAATGATGATCAGTAAGCAACACTACAGCTAACCTTAATATTCAGAGGAAACCACTGTAGGTGTTGCAAACATTCATGTATCTTGGTGCAACCTTGAATGAAAAATTGGGCTTTGATGACGAAGTAAATAAGGCTTTACAAAAATATGCCATTACAATACGTGTGGTCCAATGCTACATACGGCTGGTGATGCCACATGGTATTGAAATTTGGTCACTCTATATCGGGACGATCATATGACATATAACGAAGATCTAGGAAGAGCTGGCGTAGACATACAATTGATATACACAGTAAAACAGCGTAAAGCATCATATGTAGGCCGTATACTGAGATGACCTCGCCACTCCATACCAAAACTGAAGAGTGGGACCAGGTCGAAAACCGTGGTGATAATGTAGAAAAGGACGAACGATCGTGACGTACGACACTGTACCTGACACCCGATGAAGAAGAAGAACGATAACCTGTCCTAACTTTATTGTACTCAAATATAGTAGTAGTAGTTATTTTTTGCTCAGGAAAGGATCTGTGTTATTTTGTTTAGAAAGCAAGCATTTCTGGATATCTTGAGAATAACACTTGAGGAAAACTCAGACCCCTGAAATGATAAGCTAACGATAAATTAAAATGTTCGAAATGGTAATTACGAGCAAATGTACAATTTAAAATTTAAATGTTTATCATTATTGTCTCCTAATTACCATTAAAAAATATGTATGACGTCCGACTTAGACAACTGAAATTTTTGAAAGATTTGAAATATGCAGAGTTTTGCTCAAGTGTGATATTATCCCAAGAAATTTATAAAAGATGACAGTTATGATTTAGAAAGTAACCAGAGTGCAAATATATATTGTGCTTGGACAGGATGTTTCGTAGAATGTTTGCCAAACATGGAGGGCGGATAGATATGGTCATGTGCTATGTTATGCAGCCCATATAACATCGGGATAACTTACGATTTTTGTTTTTTTAATTTAATTTTTCTTAATTCCCAGATTTTATCATATCGACTTTTGTAACTTATTTATTTTTCACTGTAACTTCACCAAATAAACTTAATTTTAATCTATGATGTTTGTTTGCTTTTCTGTAATCGATATTTGACACAAATCATTGGGTCCATAACACTTTACAACATTAAAAAAAATAAGAAGCACTCGAGATAGAAATAGAAACCAAGGAGCAGTTGAATAAATGTTGCGTTTGAAACAATGCGGGATGAGATGCAATTAGAAATTACGACTGTAGCAGTCAGACAAAAATCTCGCGCTTGAAAGTTACAATCTCAAATTTTATTATGATACTTACTTTCCAATAGATGTGCCGTATCCTTTGGTAAGGGCAAGTATAGAAGTTTTTGTAAGCATTCGAAGTTCTCGATGTGTTTCTGATTTTTTTTTAATTAATTGTGCATTCGTATCAATTTTTCACCGAATTATTTGTGTCAAATATGGATTGCAGAAGAGTAAACGAACATCTTAGATTAGAATTAAGATTATTTGGTGAAGTTCCAGTAAAAAATAAATAAGTTCATATGAAAAAATCTGGGACTTAAGAACAAAAATTAAATTAAAACAAAAACCGCAAGCTATACAGATGTTATATGGGCTACATAATATAGCACCTGAGTTCACCTATCCACCATCCATGTTTGGCGAACCTTCTACAAAATACCCTGTATATTTAACAAATTTGAGTTGTCACATGAGTTTTACACACATATTTTTATAAACTTAAATGAAAGTGTGAATTCAGGTGTGAGTACTTACTTTTATTGTACTCTAAATTTTCAGTTTCATTGTTCATTCATATTTTTACAGAAAATCTAAGATTTTTAATTTGCTTTAGAGCCAATCAGATGACTGCACTAAAAGTCACCGCTACTATAAATACACGAGTGTGGTAGTTCGTTCTGGAATCTGTATTTAATTTTTAATTTAATTTAGCTTGGAGCGTTTATTTTATATTTTCCAGCATCTGGTTTTATTTTAACACTTACAAACTATCGAACAATATCTTTGAATTATTATCTTATTCTATGGAGAAAGTTTAAACCAGATCAAGCATGATATTATATTTTGGAAAATTTTCAATCGTTAGACACAATTTCCGTTTTGAGATCGGTGAACTAGTTTTTCCTGAAATTCATTTCATGATAAAATATTAGATGAAATATGTTTAATTTTGTCATATGTTTTCTAATATGAAAGAACTTACGCAGCGTTATGTTGGTTGTATTGATATGTTTCAAGCCACGTATTGCTGGTTGCATACTTTTGCAATTTATAGTTTCTAATTTCGTTTAAGTTGTAAAAATTTGTAACAAATTTTAGGATCCTGACTTGTTCAGAAGTCCTCATCTGGTTCCCTACAACAAAGTAGACGAAGCGATCAAGAAAGCCAACAGAGACACAGCTTCAGAGACGGTCCGAACTCTTTTGGTGTATGGCTACAATCTGGATCCACCTACGGGTGAGCAACAGGAAACTCTTCTGGCGGAAGCCAGCCGACTGAGGCACGCGGCTTTCAGAACATACAGGGCGGAGCAAAACTACGCCGTTAGCTCTGGAAAATGGTATTTCGAATTCGAAATTTTGACGGCCGGTGCCATGAGGGTCGGCTGGGCCAAGGCCGACTGCGCACCGGGATGTATGCTGGGGGCTGATGAGAACACTTGGGCATTCGACGGATACAATGTGAGTTCGCTTTTGTTGTTTTTACTGATGATAGATATCACTGTATTATATCTTGTACATAAGTTTAGTTTCTATAGCGATTCAGTACAAGGATTTTTTCATAGTGTAGAACTTCTTGAGTATTTTCTTATTCATTGATTCATTCATTCAAACTCTGATTTATTTTTCAGCTACATTATAAGCGACTGTTCGAAATTTAAAACGGTAATCTTTAAATAGAACTCAGATGGGTTTTTGATACATATTTTTGTATATTTTGATATTGTGATTAAAATCACGAATACTAATTTGAAAAGATATTGACTGTTAAAGCCATATTTATCTAAAATTAATAGTCATTTAAAAATTTGACGCCGAGAAGAAATAATGTCATAACAAGAGATACCATAGACAGAGTACGCTTTACAATCATACTCAATACAGGTGATGCTGAAAATTTCTATTTACTCATATTAGAGACTTGGTAATATTCAAAATAGAAAAGTAGTAATACATTCTCAATGTCGAAAGGATTATCACGCTTCCTCTTCACATCATCGCTGTTTATCCGTATACCTCTCTAGCCATTAGGGTATCAATTACAGCTCATTGGCCTTAGACACCTTAGACAGTAAAACAACTTCTAAATTTTATGTTCTGATCAAGTTTCTACTATCTGACCATTTGCGCACTAACTACACACGTTATATTTCGCGTTAGCAGAAGAACAAGTCGACGTCTCATTGCACTAACTTTTCCTTTAAAGAAAAGTTTGCCCTTAGCTCTTCAGATCCAATCTACCGAAAGCTGAACTGCCAATTCTGCTTTATAACAACCATGTCGATGCAGAACTCGATGGGCACATTCCCAATTTAAGTAGAACACTCGTTTCTTTACTATGTTAGTGACCATAATGTCATGAAGCTTCTGCTCCCTCAAACTGACTCATTCACTTGCTCTAACATGTCGTCAGTAATGGTAGAGGGTCGCTCACTTGTGCCTCATCATGTATATTCGTGTGGTCATCTATAATTTATGTGTGATGGTATTTTTCATTACTGAAAACAAAATGTCTAAGTGTTTATTGGGAAATAACACCACACTTTAAAGGAAATTGCTGTATATTCCAAAGGTTTTTCCTAGGTTTTCCCTTATGATTTTAATGGTATCACTGAATCAACAAAGTTCTTTGGTCGCATTTTTGGCGAATGCACTATCTTATAAGAAAGTCGCACCTAGGAGTGCCACATAAAGTTCTGAAGATCTCCCTTTCAAATTCTTCCAATTTGAAAGGAACTTTATGATTATATGATCTTTAGAAATTTCTGTGCTACCCTGTATATTACAAATAAAATTCTCTTAGTTCCGTCAAAAATCAAATAATAAACATTGTCAAATATTTAAATTTACATCTTGGAATTGTACCTTTTTAATCCGTAGTTTCTTAGCCATTGACAACGGGGTCTGATCTAGACCCCGAAACGTTTGGAATATACAGCAATTTCCTTTAAAGTGTGGTGCTATTTCCCAAGAAACACTTAGGACATTGAAAAAGATGCCACAAGTATCCTTCAGAAAACAACTGAAAACAAAATATATTGAAATCTGTGATTTTGTTGTTATTTCTCCTGCTCCAGTCGTAGGATCCTCGTAGGACAATAAAATATGCCGGTTTTTAAGTCTAATCATAGACTTTAAACAAAAAAATCCTCAAAAACGATCACGTAGTTTATGCGCGGTCCTTTGACAAACAATTAGATGTAATAAAGTCAATTTACCGTATATTTTGAACAACTTTTGAGAGGAACCATAACTCTGACGAACATTTCATACAAACTTTTCGAGATTTTTCAATCCATTGAACGCAAGACAATATATTGTTTCTAGTCGAGAACCTTCATCAGTTGCGCTCCCCTCAACTGATTCAATTTCGAATAATTAATAATGTATATAGTACATATAACTGAATTTAGTATTTTATCGCGAAATGAATTCCGACATCCAGAATCGTAATTTCTTTGACAGGTTTTAGTAAACTTACAAATTTTTTCGTGTGATTTCTATCCTAGGAATCACAAGGAAACGGCGTTACACACAGTACGACTCCTGATTTGGAGTCTCTCTGAGCCAAATTTTCCCGAAACTCCTGGGTGTCGGAATTAATTTCGCGAGAACATTTCATAAACCTAGTAAAATCATTACAAATCAATGAATATTAAAATTTCTTTTATAAATCAATTTAATATATTCCGTTTTTAACCCCTCACAAAATATTTTTGTCTACTCATAACATTTTCAAACGGTACAAATATATTTTCAAATTAGTATTATTTCGTGTTCCCAATGAGTTTCTATGGGTTCACCCAGCTCAATATTTAAGAATAAATCAGAGTTAAAAAAAATCCATCATGAATATCACTAATTCTATTATTGCGATAGCTCAGAAAATATCACGGGGGTACATTTGAGCCTTTTGGTTTTAAATATCAAGTCGGCGATGTGATTGGTTGCTTTCTAGATATGATAGACGATACTATCAGTAAGTTTAATTTAATATGCTGTACAGTCAGTTTGAATCAGAGCAATTTATGTCAGTGACTGTGTCTTCGTGAAGAATGTTTTATGTATACAAAAATAGTTAAAAAAGTCGGGACAAAAATACTTAAAGTTTGATATTGGTTTATATTTAATTATATGTACATCTTGAAGTACCTATATATCTTCTTTCGCTTTCGTTCTTATGACCTTAACTAACAGGGCCATCCAGTAAGATATTAGTAATTTACGACATAACTTTACAAAAGCTTACGATAGTGTGCCTCTGGAGACGTTCTAGAGTATCCCAAAAAAAAAAACAACAATAGCGAATCAACAAAAGCTGACATATCATTTTGCAGGGGTTCTTCAAAAAAAGCTACACATACACACAATAAATGGGTTTTCTGATTATGAATGACCTCAAACAATTAGATAGTAAGGATAGCTGGGGACTATCAAGACATTAATTGTACGACCTGGAAACTTTATAAGAAATTTGGGAATGAATACATGTTGCGAACAAGGGAACCTTATACTACAAGAACACGAGTTATTTATTGAAAGCAGCATCTATAACTTATTATTGGCTAGTCTACAAAAGAAGGATACATTAAGGAAAGATGCACAATATGAAAATGAAATGATCTGGGATAAAGCCGTATCAATAGAAATTAAACATCGAATATACGCGTATAATACTACCATAAAAGGCATAGTGGTCTATGTTTTAGAGACATACCATAGAATTAATACCTAAAGATAGAGCGAGTGAGGTATGGGCGCCTGTACAATGAAATCCTGAAATGTAACCCTCGATGAGACAGAAAGGAAACTAAGTAGACGTTTCTGTCTCTGTCTAGAGCTGCAAGCAATTGCTAGACTTTGCATGACTGCCGCAAACAAGTAGCAATCAGAAGCGAACTTAGGCAAAGTTAGATAGGTCCGTTTGGTTTTCTGTTTCTCTCACAGTGCGTTACGTTTTTCCTGAGGCCAGGCGTACTCCATATTTATGTACCTAATATCTCTATGAGATATACTCGCTAAAACTATAAACAGAAAACCCCTTAAAAATTCAGAACGGAAGAATTTTCAACATTGGGCAAAACAAATTACAGTCAAACTGTCATTGATGTCATCAGAAACAAACCATTAATGTCTTATGGGCATGTATCTAACATTAATAAAGAAAACATCAATCCTAAATGGTGTACAGTGTCGAAAAGTGTACTAGGCTTAGAATATTTACACATATCCTAAACATAAGCTATTATCAAATTTTGAGTGATGAGTAATAAACCGGGAACTTCGGAACTAAGTTGTCTTTGTCATGATGTGAATATATTTGACTTTTAATTAGTGCTTGTTTTATTTTGTTTAAGATACCTATAAGAACAAAACACATAGGGGTCGCAATTTAAGGCTTTACAAAAATGTTCATGGTCGTTGATAGTGATACATCTCAAAAGCATCATCTAGTGGTGATTTTATAAAGATTTAAAAAGCGACTCTTGCATTTTATCGTATTTTTTTAATACTTGTTACACTTTATTTCTCCTCATAACGCACACTTTTTAATTTCGCATGCATTAATTTCTCCAGGAAGAAAAAGTGTACAGCAATTCGGCTGAATCGTTCGGTAAACAATGGCAAGTGGGGGACGTTGTAGGAGTTTTCCTTGATTTAATCGATCACACGATAAGTAAGGCCGTAGATGAAAATCAGATTCCACCCGCTGACAGCTGCTGCCTATTTTATTTTTTATCTAACAAACATGCGTTTTTGCTTTTTAGAATAGTCTGGCTAAGACAGTTGCTTGGATTTATTGGCAATATGCTATGCGTTTTATATATGGTTTTTTATTTTCCATCAGACACAAAACTATTACAAGATTAATTTTAGGGCAATGTTTGTTAACCTAAGTATTTGATAACCAATTTTCGATGATAATTTTTATCGGGCCCCTCTTTTACGCAATAAGTTTGTATTTCGACGCTGAGGCTACATTACGACTTAAAATAAATCTAAAAAATTACCAAAAATAGATAAATATAGGGAGATATGGCAACACCGATCTGGTACTGATGATTCTCTATTACTCTCATCCATTCACCACATAGGACTTTCACACTGTTTCGCTGTTTTTTTATTTTGTATTTGAGAATTTCTGGATTTGAGTATTTGATTTTTGACGTCCATCCAGTTTGTTTTAGTGGTACAAGATATTGGTCTACAGCTCTTTGCTGGGTTACTTGAAGGTCTGAGTACTTGGCGACTTTATCTAGACTTGTCCTGACCAAGGTTCGTCACTCTATAAATTGTGGGCATTAGAAATTCATTGTTGGCGTTCATTACATGCACTATCTTGTCAGTCCTGATGGATTGAGCCCTAGCTGCTGATTCCCACACTTTCTGCGATTGGAATTCTAGTTCTAGCTCTACCAAATGGTGTCATGTCCGGTGTCAGCTACAGACTACCTTGGTAAACTGTAGGTAGCTGTTCATTTAAGATGTGAGGTGTCACCATCTAACCTTTATAATGAGGTTACTCAGGCCTTTGGGACTATCACTTATCAGATGAACTGAATAAAATCCAATGAAGGAAAGGATGGACTGTAGATTAGCTGACAGATATCATTTAGTTGCCTTATATGACATGCGGAAGATTTTGGTGTTTTTGTTTTAACACCTGCTCAATTTACAGACATTTCTGTAGGAGGGGAGAACATAATCCATCAGCTTTGAATCGCGAAATAAGTGGTGAAAGTAGATTTCTCATGTTGTCCAAATATCTTCTTTTATTATCGGGTTTATAGTTATATCAAATCCACCAAAATGGATAGTAACAGTGTGTGAAAGCGGTAGACTGGAAAACAAATTTTTAGTTAATTTGACAGAAAACAAACTGGCAGTTTTAATTATCTCTATAAAAAGTCTTTAGAAATGAATATTAAATTTCTAAAAAAGTATTTCGATATTTTACTCTATGAATAATTTTTTAACAATATATTCATTGAAAAAGTATATCTATGTTTTTCAGAAGTACCACAGTAGACGCACTAAATACATCAAAATATATTGTTTTTATGTTTCATAGCAGAATTGTCGTGTGCAGGTTGTTTCAAGAAACTTTTATGCCCTAGCTGATAAAATTATCCAATATGACAACACGTGAACAAACAATCATACTTTTTGTGTTTTTTTTAACCCCTGAATTAACTTTGTAGCATGCAGCTTTAAATTTACGTTGAAATTAACTACAAACGGGAGATTTCTATAAAAACATTTCGTTTAAAGGTTTTTCATTGAACGGCGAACTGCTAATGGACGCCTTGGGTGGTGAAACCACCTTTGCCGACGTCCATGGTGACAACTTTGTCCCTGCTTTTACACTGGGTGTTGGACAAAAAGCTCGATTGATATTCGGACAAGACGTCACGCAACTAAAATATTTTACGATGTGTGGATTACAAGAAGGTTACGAACCATTCTGCGTGTAAGTGGAATTAGAAATTTTGCACCGAAGTTTGCCTACATTATTTACAATTTTTTGTAGCAATATGAATCGCGCCGTAACTTATTGGTACACTAAGGATCAACCGATATTCGAGAACACTGAGGATATTCCCGATGCTAAAATCGATGTTACGAGAATTCTAGCAGGTTCTGACAGCCCACCGTGCCTGAAGATCAGTCACAATACCTTTGAAACTATGGAGAAGGCCAATTGGGAGTTTTTGAGGTTGAGCTTGCCAGTTATTTGTCATTCGGCATTTATCACGTAAGTATTATATTTTTATTACATAGTTGTAAACCTTAAAACAGAATTTTTCACACTAAATTTTTAATTAATTTGATGAACTATCATTTGTTTCTATCATTAATATCATTGTCTGCTGACAATTGTGTCCTTGTTTTCTGGTTCCCCTTGGTCTTCTTCTCTTTCTCTGTCTTGGTTGACTGTTTATTTCCTTATCTTTATTAGCCACCTACTTTTGGTCATTCTTTTTAAGTGCCCATACCAAGTTAGAGTTTTTCTTTCTATAATGTCTGTTATGTCGTCTTGCGTAGTAGTTCTGTCTTATATACGAAAATGTAGCTTCCATATTGTAATGTTTTTATTTCACACTTTGGGTTTTTGGATTTATTTAAACACTCAGTAGAACTTACAATAATTTATTTCCACTACTTTTATATTCACACAACTATATAAAATTTATCTTGATCACCTGGTGTTTACTAGACGGCAACCGAATACCGCATGTATCCTGTCGCTGGCTTCCCGTATTTATATATTTATTCCCAAATAGCTCTAGTACAAATAGCCGCCGAGAGATTTCCTTCATGGATTCTCGAATTTTCGAGTACTTTGACAGAGATATTTAGAAACAAACTCACAAACAAGTATCTTGCAAGAAAAAAAAATCAAATTTGCATGTTCACACGAAAAATCGTAATATAAAAGGAGATCTAAATACATACATTAAGGCCCGGTCAGAAAGTAACCGGCCGTCGGTTCGAACGTTCTCAACGGTAAGAACGACGCATGAGGTTACGTACTAACTCCATATATCGGCACACTCCTGCAGGTTACAACCTGCACCGGCGATTTTAATACAGTTCTCATACAACTGTGCTTTTTATCAATTCGTCATCTTCCATTACGAATTATGATATATTCGATGTGTCTACCACAAGCGCTGAGGGCAAATCAAGAAAGTCGGCGACCGGCAAGTGTGTGGGGATGAACCCGGATTCTCTTCTGTTCTTATCGAACAGAACAGAATCGGTAGGCCTGTGCCCGGCCTAAGAGTATATCCTGGTATTCGGGACTTTACACACAACAGAAAAGTGCTGAACTCAGTTAAAAATTGTATGAACAGGAACTTCGATTTGGTTATCTCTAACCTCGAAGTTGGAGTAAAACGGTCAGACAGTCCTCTTCTCAAGGAGAATGCTTATCATCCAGCACTAAATATCTCGTTATCATTGCAGAGAGAGCTAAAAGTGAGTCCCTTTCCAAAAAAGTACAAATCCAATTTCGCTAAAGGCAGTTTTCTCTTATTATTCAATCTTTTAAGAGATTGTTTAAGACTGGTCAGACGTCCTGGTATGTGATGATGTTAATAAAAGTGTAAATAGCTTTTACTCAAACTTGTACAGATGTTTGGCCGCATCTATTCCTAAGTACATAGTGAGAAACGCGTCGAAGTTTAGAAAGTATCCTCCTTGGTTTACATTCAATTTAGTACAAACGACCAGAAAGAAAAACCACCTAAATGTCCTTAAAACGAGAGGTAAGGCAAGCTTATCAAATGTCAATGAGTACATTTTATTGAGGTGTGATATTAAAAAACAGACCAGAATAGACTTTGAAAATTATAATAAAAAAACAATTGACAATAATATCAATAGAGATCCAAGTACCTTCTGGTCATTCATTCGAGGCAAATCACATGATGGTGGTGTGCCACGGAGGATGACTTCGAATAACGTTAACTTGACCGATGAACAAAGCAATGCAGATGCCTTTGCACAATATTTTCATTCTGTGTATGAATCAAGTATAATCGACTAGCAAGGTCTTTATTCTAGAGGGGGTTATAGTTTTCCTGAAATAACTGATGATGACATTCTTTCCAGCATAAAAAGTTTGAAGCCCAAAAAAACAACTAGCTCTGATGATATACCATCATATATCTATAAGGGGTGTGCCGAACTGTTGGTTACTCTTCTAAAATATATCTTTAATCTTAGCCCTAATCATGGTTTCCTAATAAGTTTAAAGAAGCAATTGTAACCCCAATCTTCAAAAAGGGGCGGAGGGAAAATATTCATGATTGTCGACCTATGAGCTTATTAAATAGCTTAGCTAAAATATTTGAAAAAATTGTAAATAACTTCAAACTTTTTGCCAACATAGCTGACAAAATTTTAAAATACCAACATGATTGTTAGTCTGAATCTGGTAGACATGCCCCTCGTTCCTCGAAGTTTCCTTGGACTTCCATCGTTTTGAAAAGGTTGTGAGATCAACATGTTTTCTTCCTGATAAGTCAACAGTTACAAATCTCTGTAGGTAGCTTCTCTCAATATGTGTCGGAGGCAATTCTAAACAAATAAAAACTGGATGTCATACACACAGACTGTGCAAATGCATATGATAAGGTGGATTTCAGTGTCTTGATAAAAAAAACTGTTGGTTTTTGGTTTCTCAAATGAAGCATTGTCATTCATAACTTCATACTTACTCGCACGAACCTAAAGGGTAAAGATAGGTACTGTCTTCTCCCATCATTATATTCTCACCTCAGGAGTACCCCAGGGTAGCATCTTGGGTCCTCTCTTGTTTTTAATTTTTATAAATGACTTACCCGATAGCCTGAAGACCTGCGTTGGGTTGTTGTTTGCTGATGATTTCAAATTATTTAAATCTATTAATGGTATAAATGATGTTATTGCACTTCAGAACGACTTGTATTTGGCGCTCAATTGGTTTAGAGAAAACAAAATGTTTGTTAATACCCAAAAATGTTGTGTTGTTTCCTTCTTCCGAAAAGTCAATGTAGCTATTGAAGACTATTACATTGGAAATTGTAAGGTTAAGAGGTGTAAGGAGGTAAAAGATCTGGGGGTAGTCTTTCAAGATAACTTCAAATTTAATACCCATTTCAGCTACCTGATAAACAAAGCATACAAAGTTCTTGGATTTGTCATACGTAATAGCCAAAATTTGAGTGTAAAAGCAACCATAAGACTTTATATATCTATGGTGAGGTCTCACCTTGAGTAAGCCTTCAACATTTGGTCACCAAATTGTTACACCCACAGTAATGAAATTGAAAAAGTTCAAAAACGTTTTCTGCGCTAACCTCTATATCAAAAAGAATGGCATATATCTCTTGATCAATGTTGGCAAATATATCTCTTGATAGTAGATCAATGTTGGCAACCTTTCATCTGTGTTCTTTGAGTACGAGGATAAAGACCCATGCTGTTATCTTTGTATATAACATTCTAAATAACAGAAAATATTTCGATTGTAGCTTGATCAATAGCGTTAAGTTTAGGGTCCCCAAAATTAGCTTAAGACTACTTTCATCTAATCTCTTCTACATTAACAACGGAAACCTTTCGCCCTTCACTTATATACTCAGTGTGTGCAATGATATGCTGTCCAATAACATAGTTCCTGACTTATTTGACATCAAATTTGGTGAGCTTAAGCGCATATTATTGCTGCATCAGGATGCAAACCCTTTATGACATTGCTATGTCTGTGACATAGTCAAATACTTTTGTACTGTTTAACCCTTCACATGTAAGTACCTATTTGGTGTTTGTAAAGAGAATAAATAAATAAATATTAAAATGAAACTATTTTTCTTTGTTACGCCAAAACACATTAAAATATTATACTTAAAGCAAGTAACATTACGTTTTTTACAGTGCGCGACATACTACAATGTTTACTTAAGCTCAATTCGAACGAAAGCAGTTTAACCAATGTTGCCAAATTTATCTGTTTCATTAACTCTTAATTTGTTTTAAGAAAATTGACTATTGGGAGTGCTAGTAAAATTTTTTTTAATGATTTGTTAAGTTTAAGTTGTTGCTCTTTTGCATAAAATGGTTAAATGCACACTAAAATGCTTGATTAAGTTGACAACTATGAACATTTTTTCTCCCAAACCATAAACTTTTTTATTTATAAAGATAAATACTATCACCTCGTCCTTACAATTTATATCTCCTTAGGAGTGAAATTCCTTCTTCAAATTTAAATGGTGTATTAAATCAAAAAATCGGGTCAAAATCACGAAAGATATCTCGTAACATCGGTAAAAAAAATTCAGTCGAATTAATCACCTCCACCTTTTGGACGTCACTTACAAATGTTTTTATTACGTTGTTTGACTTTATCCAGTTTTCTCTCTGTTCTTATATTAGGCTCAAACTAAGCCGAGTTTTGTAAGAACCGGAGTTTGCATAAACATTAGTTATTTGGTGTAGGTGAAAATACAATAAGAACTTGAATTCCCTCTTGAAGAATATGCCCTGACTAATCTCCATTGATGGCTTTCCTAAAGAACCTTCTTATTCTGGTTGTATTTTTAAAACATCACTTCATATTTCGCCAACAAAATTCTAAAATTTGATCATTTTCAGCGAAGAGGAAAAGATTCGCAGATGGAACGAGATAAAAATCAGACAGCACAGATTAAAGGTTGAAGCTGACTCAAACCAAGGCCCACCAGCTCACATAGAAAACATCATGAGAAGCGGTTTCTCCATGAGCGACATCAAGGGCTTACATCGAAACTATTCTGAGGATGCTGTCGAATCAGATGAGATGATGAAGCAACAACTTATCAGCAAGTCAGTCAGGAGCATGCCAGCTCGGCCTCCGAGAAAGGGGTCGTTGTCCAGGAACGTGAATGGGTTTGATGACAACAGTGAGTCGTATTTTTTCTTGGAACTATAATTATATAAGTATCAAGATGCATTTTATGTTTTTGGATTACACATATGTTTAATTCTTTAGTATGGAAATATCGATATGTCTTCTTACAAGTTATTGGCCCGCATGACTACATGATTTCAATCCATTTGACTCAAACGAGAGATCGTTATAGTGAATGCCACTGATCATAGTCTCATCTTCTTAATGTTCTCTAGTAAATTAAATTTATGGATTTATGCTTTTAATTTTGTTGTGTTTCTTATCCAAGTTTCTTTTGTGACTTTAAGTATTTGTTCATATTGGAAACAAATTAACTTTGTTTTATATCTTTTATATTTTTACTAGGATGCGACTAGTTTTTGCAAAAAAATATGTTATTATCAGACAGGGACAAACTGAGAAATGAATTACAGATTATTGAAATTTTTCAATATATACACAAGCATACAATATGTATTACTTAAGTATAATGATGGATAATATTATAATAATATATTTTGGAAAAAAGGTATTATTTGTATATATCGGAGAGAAGACTTTTATGCAAATCAAGCTGGTCATTTAAAATCAAATTCGAGAAAGAAGGCTCGCTAATATTCTTGAAAATCTGTTAATATTGCTAAAAAACATGTCATACCGATATAGAAATTATTGCACTCCGAACACGAAAGCCTATAAATGGCATAGCCTTTTTGCCAAAACTAGTCACATCAATGTGAAAAGATAAGTGGTATAAAATGAAGTTAATTTGCTCTCATTCATTATAAGTATGATTGAAAACGATTTCCTCCATCAATTTTCTAAAAATATTTGCCTTCATCATTTGGCGCTCTCTTGGCATTTGAGTTTTGTTGATTTTTATATTTGATTTTCTAGCGATCTACTGAACATGGCTTGTGTTAGTACTGTATTCATTTTAAGCGTACTTTTCTAGCTCTGTCAATGTTACCTGCAATTATCCAGAGTTTTCCTCGAATTTGTGGTTATTGAGCCCTCTTCCATATATTAGGTGATACGTTTCTTCTGTTGTCAATAATTTTTTTCATAGCATTTTCTAAAGCATTTGTAAACAACTTCTTCGGCGAGTGAGTGTCTTTCACAATCGCCAGTGTCTTATTGTGTAGAAAGTTATTTTAAAGTCAAATTAGCGTTGGGAGTATGAGTAGCTACAATCTCTTTCAAGGCTTGCTCTAACCATAGTCAGTTGTTAAAAAATGTGACATGTGAGTAGCTGAACACTTGTGCTAATATCTCTTTCAAAGCTTACTCTGACCAAAGTAACTTCTGAAAAAAGTTCCATTTATATATATAAGAAATAAAACCAAGTAAATTTTTTCAAACAGCATTAAATGTGAGTCCAGTTAGAGGCGTCCACAGATCCACGAGTGAGTTAGACATGAATCGGTATCACGACATAGCTCCCACTAACCAAGAGAAAAACGCTGATGATAAAAAGAAGCGCGGCAGATCTCCCTTCAGGTTTGTTATGTTATATAAATACTATTCGCTATTTTTACATTGGGGTTTAAAGGTTCTTTTCCAAGAAAACACGTGATGGCAACAGCGGTGAAAGAACTAAAGGAAAGAAAGCCAGGACACCGGAACCTCTTGCTCATTTGAACATGACCGGAATGAGCCCTCAAGCCAGATCTGTGGGTCTTTCAAATACCATGCTTCAAAGACAGCCGACAGTGAAACAGTCACAGGTGAGTAATAATTCATTCTGTACAGAAATAAATGTCAACACTGTTGAAGCATCCAAACTAGACATTAGTAAGTCTGAATTTGAATAGCTTGCTGCAAGGGGCAAATAGATTTATTAACTTTTCTTGTTTTTGAAAAATTTGACCTAGAAAAACGAAAACAATAGCCTTCATATCATTTCTAAAACGGTTCAAAAGCTGTGAGTTGGTGCTTGTCAAAAAACAATATTACAACCAATTTCTTAATTAAATTTGAATTCTTAACAATTTCATCACTTTGGTGCGAGATTTCATCCAGACAAAACTTACTTGGGTTGGATTTCATGCTTCAGGACGGAAATCTCGTACTAAATTTACTCAAATCTAGGGGCAAGGCTCCACCATGGGTTTAGACCCGCAGCTTTTCCTGGGTTATTACATCAATAATTTATATTTAAAAAAGAACTGACTTCAGACATATCTTCATTTTCATCTAATTTAAGGTACAATTCTATTGAAAATTTTTTAGCGCATTCTTATCCCCCTCTCTAATTTGTATTCTGTTTCTATGTTTTCCAAATATTATTTAACTTTTTTTCGTTGTTTTATGACTTAGACCACTTTCTATAAGTGTAACTCTAATTTACTCTATATTGCATCCACATGTATATGCTTTTGTGAATTGGTCACCCCTATGTAATTTATTTGTCTATCATTTTCTGAACCACCCTGTACCACTACAATACAACTCAAAACTATACAGTTCTGATATCCTGAAAACCAAAAATCCTCTCTACACTATTGACCGTTACTATTTTTCTATTGTTTAAATTATTCCTGTGTACCTATGATTTTACTTCCATTTATGCAACGGCTTATGGTCTATCCTATATAACAAAATTCACATTGTTGAACCATATTTTATGACTATAATTTTACTCTACCATTTATTTCAACCACCCGGTATATGCAACTGTTTCTACATTTTTTTGAACCCATGCCTATAATTATATTAAAGCCCGTCCTATAATTCATATAGCCTAACTGCTTATGCTTATATAACATATTTTTGATACCCCCTTGTATATGCAACTACTTGTGTCACGCAATACAATATTTTTTGAACCACCCTGTATAACTAATTCAATTCCACCTTATATTTTAACAATCCTATGTATACAACTGCTTATGTACCACCTAATATCACATGCACGCACGCATACACCTACAACCGTATACCATATAGAAGAGTTCGCCGACATAACAAATTTTCGTTTCGATAACCTAATGGAATATTTTCAACCATTTCACCCGACTATAAGCCTCGTAACTTAACTTCGTCTATAAAAGAAACTACTTCAAATTAATCAACATGATAACCATTACGATTATCTGTACGATATACTTTCATGGCATATCTAGACATTGAAACTAGATATTTATGACGAAAATTTGACATTTACATTGATGTTTACAGTTCTTTTGCACAGTGTTCCGATTTTCAGAAAAATGGTATGTTTAACATTATAAATAAATATACGAAATCAAGCTGTGATATATCTTTGTAGAATACAATTTATAATATTGAAATTGCTTAAGCCGTTTTAGAGAAAACAGTGAAGATTGTTTGAGATTTACTAAAATCTAGTCCCTTATTTACTTTTTTTTCTGATTTTCTGGGAAACCGTACATTCATGTTATAGACACTTATATGGTACCTTTCTGTAATGTTCCTTAATATAATGCAGTTTAAATCATCAAAATTGCTCAAGCCGTGTTTGAATAATCGCTGGTTATACATAAAAAAGGTTGCCAACGAATTGATAACATACTCCTTTTTGGAAGTCGGTTAAAAATAGGTTTAGGCCCATAAAAGTTTCTTTCATGCTTTTAAACTTAAGATTCAGCTGTTTTAGTTTTAAACTCACCAACTATGAGGCTCTCGAGGGGGCTAGCGTTTTGCCCCAATCGACTCCTCCCCTTTTGGGTCCGTCGAGTGTCAGTTAATTTATATAAAACCAAGAATTGTTAAAAATTGTAAAATTATTTCAAGATATTATAAAACTTTTATATATGTACCTATTCCATTTACAGAACAACCTTGAACCCCAACCCTTAGGCGATCGTCAACAAAAACAACTCACTATTACCCACCCTTCCGACATTGAATCGGTTGGCAATGAAATCTACGATGCTGAGTGTCTCAAATTAATCAACGAGTACTTTTACGGTAAGAAATGTTTTTATGACATATTAAATGGAGTATTCAACCTTTAACTTCTTTAGGAATACGTATTTTCCCTGGTCAGGATCCCCAACATACATATGTGGGATGGGTTACCACTCAATATCATCTGCATAGCAAGGATTTCAATCAAAACCAAGTTCTCAAAACTTCTGTAGTTATAGTTGACGATTACGAACGCATTTTGGAATGGTAAGTAGTTCTGAACATCCACAACCAAATAATCTGCAGTCCAATCTACTGTTTGTTTAATTATCGACTGTATTCTGTTACAGTGTTGACAGACAGTCCTGTTACATGATCAGGGCTGATGAATTATATAATGAAGTCACCCAAGACGCTTCTGGTAAGGGTGCATCGCAAGGTATGTTTATAGGATGCTTTTTGGATGCAGCTACTGGCGTTATAACTTTCACTTGTGACGGAAAACCCACTTCGCATAAGTTTAAGGTAATAAAATTAACTTCTAAAATTGTTAGCTACAGAGAAGGAACATATTTTAGATGGAACCAGAAACGAAGTTGTTTCCAGCAATATTTGTCGAGGCTACAAGCAAAGAGGTCCTTCAGATCGAACTAGGTAGAACCCAAACTACTTTACCTCTTTCTGCTGCTGTGCTGCAAAACAGCGCTAGACACGTTATTCCACAATTTCCTCCCCGGTTGAAAGTTCAGTGTTTGAAACCGCACCAATGGGCTAGAGTAAGTTTATTAGTAGTAGTGGTAGAACTTGAATGAAACTCATATCTTTACTTCAGGTACCAAATCAAAGTCTTCAAGTTCACGCTTTGAAGCTGTCAGACATCAGAGGATGGTCCATGCTTTGCGAAGATCCAGTTTCAATGCTGGCCCTACACATTCCCGAAGAAGATAGGTGTATAGACATTTTGGAACTTATCGAGATGGACAGACTACTGAGTTTCCACGCTCATACGTTGACGTTGTATGCTGCGTTGTGCTATCAGAGCAACTACAAAGCTGCACACGCTCTTTGCAAATATGTCGATCAGAAACAATTGTTGTACGCCATTAAATCTGAGTATATGAGTGGACCGTTGAGGCAGGGTTTCTACGATTTGCTGATTGCAGTTCATTTGGAATCAACTGCGACGACCATGTAAGATTACGCACAGAAAGTGTTTCATTTTGTATTTTTGTGATTTTTAGGGAAGTCTGCAAGAACGAATACATTATTCCTATCAGCCAAGAACTGAAAGTACATGTACGAAGATCCTGATATGGGACATAGTTTGAGAAGGTTGAAAGTGGAATCGGTTCAACCCCAAATGAAACTGTCTGAAATAACGTATGTAGAATAGTGAGTTTGTCTTCAATTTTGAAAAACAAATTATGTTTTAGTGAAACCGTAGAAAATATAAAGAATTTATATTCACCTCATTTCCCGCTAGATGTCGTTCGGGATTACGTTATGACAGCTTTGGCGGAATCTGTAGAAATCAATCAAGTTCATAACAGAGATCCTATTGGTGGTTCTAACGAGAACCTCTTTCTGTAAGTAACTCATTAATTTATACAAAGTATCTTATGTAAAAGTAAAATACTTTTTCTTATCTATACCAATATATAGAGAATTAGAAAAACGTAATAATTGTTTGTTTGCTGGGGTAATCACTGAACTACTGAAACGATTACAAAAACGCTGTCACTAATGAAAGCTGCACTATAAATGAGAAACAGATTGTTATGAGAATTCATCCGATAGCTGGTGCAATCGGCCTTCGTCCGATATTTCGGAGAATGCGAAATGTTTGTCTATCGATCCGAGGCCGACTGCTAGCGTTAATGGGAATTCGTTGAATTTTATCGAATCTTCGAGAACACATTTCCCGATGGCTCGTTGACATACTAGAGAATTCCGAGAGAAATATATAAATACGGACAGCATTCATTCTGTATACGACGGCCGTATAGTAAAGTAGAGATAAATTATAAATAGTTCTGTGAATATAAATTGTGTTAAAGTAGTGGAAATAAATTACAGTGAGTTGGACTGTGTTTTTAAATAAATCCAAGAACTGAATTTAACCCGAGTGTGAAAATAAAAACATTACAATATATTTTATTTTGACGAAAATACTCTATTACAGAATGTGAGAAAATGGGATTCTCAATATTTTTAGAAAAATTTATTACTTCTGAAAAACAGCAATCTAGGCGGGGAAATTGGCGACAATTCAGTTATTGGTTGGAGTTTTTATTGTTTTTAAGGAAATTTTTAAATTAATAAATAATAATAAGATGCAATAATAATAATTAGTGATGTGGCATTATTAACATAGTTGCCATTTTAGCAACTATTATTTATTCGGCAACAATAATAACTGTTATTGTCCGCTCAAAATAACAGATAGCAGATATACGCTTACCGCTACATATTTATCTAAGAAACGACTGACAAAATAGCAGTTGTTTTTTCGTCGGATAAAGCCCAAAGCACTGGTTTCATCCTCAGAGTTTCTGTTCGTAGCTGAATAGTAAGAGAGTTATTAGTGAATGGTAGTCAATTATTAAGAAAAAAAAACAATTATTAAAACAATATCAGGAGTTTGGTGTTGCATAAAATGTATGTCTAGTTGTCGTTCGTTATTATTGTTGAAATCTTGACAATTTGATTATAAATGACGGAATCTGTAATAGATAATGATTGATAACAATTTGGTCCTAAAAATTGTTCGATATGGATTTCTGATAAGGAACCGAAACGTCACATCACATAAATAACTATCATACAAAATATATCCAAACATAAAAAGGAAAACTAGTTGACAAACCCGTAGACCAAAGTTCTCTCAGTTAATTCCGCGGGAGAGTTTTTCTATTAGAAGGTAACTAGTGTTCCGGGCAGTACCCACAAACTGCTCTTAGGTACTAACCTCGATTTTCAATTACTATACTTATCTGTATTTTTCAGTAATCATTGTAAGGACCAAATGAACAACCAAAATAACTATTTATAACTATATATTAACAGAACATGAATATTAACACAAGACATAAATGAGAGTATTCTTGATATTGTTCACAGTATGAAAATAAAATATATACCTACCAATCTTTATTTAAAAATTAGTGATAAGTAAGTTATTACATACTGTGATACAAAAACATATTTCTTTGTACTTTATCAGCACCTACTTCTATGTCATGTTACGAGTTTTCCAGTTTTTCAGTAAACCCTCTAGCAAGACACTGACTTAACAACAGTGCCAAATAATCTCTTCACCAAAATAACTTAAATTTGATAATCGTGTGAATTGATATAATTGAGATTAACGCGAGAAATAAATATATAATATGTTCATAACTACACTGTAATACGAATTACACCTAAAAAATAATACCACAGTAGATTGTTTCTTCTTCTTTTTCAACTTATCCATTAATGAATGTTAGCGACCAACCACATTTTCCATGACTTCCCTATCTCTGACTGTGTGGATCAACGTCTGTATGTCACGCATGCCTGTCCAGTTTCTTACATTCTGCAGTCACGACATTTTTTTATGTCCTAATCCTCTTCTGCCTCGATCTTGCCTTCGATTATTAACTGGAAGAGCTGGTACTTAGGTTACATATGTGACCTAGGTATGCTGTCTTTCTTTTTTTATAATGTTGAAGAGTTCTCGTTGTTAATACGGCTGAACACGTCCTCTTTTTTTATTTTGGCCGTCCATGGTATCTTAAGTATTCTGCGGTATATCCACATTTCGAGAGCTTCCAATTTGTTTATATCATTTGCTTTTAGTGCCCAACTCTCGACACCATATAGGAGCACCGACCAGGGGCCCGATTCTCGAACCATTCGACAGCTCTACTATACGACTTTCGACGTAAGTTGCATGAAAAGTTGAGGTAAATAAATTTAACCCATATATTAAACTTCATTTATGTCAGATTTCATACGACATACGTCCGAAATCGAGTGGTAGAGCCGTCGAATGGCCCAGACGTAGCATTTCACAAATCGCATTCTAAGATCAAGGTCGAAATCGCTGCAGGTGAAGACTGTTTTAAATTTCAGGAATGCGCCTCGGACTTGTTCGATTCTGCACTTAATTTCCCTGTCCGATGACCATCCCTCGTGAAGCCATACTCCCAGGTACTTAAATTTTTCTACACGTTCCTTTTTACGTTAAGCTGGAGTTTCTAAACTCATCCACATCTCTCGTGACAACTATGAATTTTGTTTTCTTTGTGTTAATTGCAAGTACTATTTATTTTCTCCCACTACGTCAACCAACTGTTGTAAATCCTTCATATTATCTGCAACCAGGACTGTGTCATCAGCGTATCGTATGTTATTTATCCAGACTCCATTGACTCTAATTCCAATTTTCTCAGCAGATTGTTTAATGTATCAGTTATTGGTTCTGTACTTCAATTTGACATTAATCTGAACGATGCAATACTGCTCTATTAAAATATCGTAATGAGAAGATTTCTATTTCAATAGTAACCAAGAGTTATGAATTTAAGTATTTTTTAGTTTCCCTCCAAGAGATGGCGACAGCATTTTTGACAGTTAAAAAATGTAACTGTTATCTGTTATTTTCAGTTGCTATATGCAAATAGCAATAACAATAGTAATAGTAGTTGTTTAATTTTAGGCCCCTCCTCAAACTGGTCGACAGACTGCTTCTGGTGGGCATGTTGAGCGACGAAGATGTGGAAAAACTCCTGATAATGATATGTCCCGAAACGTGGGACCCGACATTCGAGAAGGACGGTAAAGACGAGCACCGAAAAGGTCTAATGTCGATGAAAATGGCCGAAGGTGCCAAACTGCAAATGTGCTATTTGGTTCACCATTTGTGCGACGTCCAGTTGAGACACAGAGTAGAATCCATAATAGCTTTCAGCCACGACTTCGTCGGCGATTTGCAAACAGATCAACTTCGACGTTACATTGAAATTAAGCAGTCGGATTTACCGTCCGCGGTGGCTGCGAAGAAGACAAAAGAGTTCCGATGCCCACCCAGAGAGCAGATGAATGCCATATTGTGTAAGTTTAAGAAAGCTGCAGGTGAGTTCAAAAAATTGACAGACGTTATTATTATTGCTTAGATTAAAATCAAAATGCCGCTTGTCAAATAAATGTCGGAGTTTAACTATGAAAATGTTGCTAATAATATTTGTATTCTACACACTTAACTTGGGGTTCCTCTTTAGGTTTTCTAACAGTTTAATTTAAAAAATAACTCTAAGCAATACTTTGTCACAGTTATTTTAACAAAATATTTAACTCTTGACACCATTACTAACACTGGTCAACAAAATAATAATAATAATAATTTTGTACTGAAATATTTGTATTTTTTTAAATTTTGAGTAGGTACGTTGATTTCGAGAATAATTGTCATTTTTTCACAACTCTAGTTTTAATACATTTTTAGTCAGGTTACACAGCTTTTTAGTTTAACTGTACTCAAAATTTATGAGTATGTATATGTATCATATCACATGAATTAATAATAAAACTTCATACATTCATAAAATTAAAAATCATCAAAAAATGTTGTAGTAGTAGACAAATGAAAAGGGAATAAATATTTTTTTACTTTCCATCGCCTTTTCTATTGAGTCGGTTTTTATTTGTGTCTTGTTTGTTCATTTCTTAGTTGCTATATCCGTCAGATTATTTGATGCTGCTTTATTATTTTGTTCTCTTAGATGAAATTTTGTTTTGTTGTGTATTTGTGGCATCTTCTAGTTTATTTTAGATTTTCTGTCGTATATTATTTATAAATTTATATCCATTGAAAACGAAATCCGACAGGATTTTTTTGTTTTAAATATACACAGTTTGAACTCTGATGTGGTATTATTCCCAAGAAAATCTAAAATGAAATTTTGTTTTGTTGTTAAATTTTTCTGTCGTATATTATTTCCTTTTTTGTTTCAGTAATCTTTCGTTTAGGACACTTTTTCTAATCAACTCTATTTTCTTTAGCCATTTTCCTATTTGAGATTTTTCTTTCCAACTTGCTTTATTATATTTATAATTTTATCGTTCATTGTATCTATGCCGTTTTTTAGTTTAGATCTTCTTCTTCAGTTATATTTTTTTTCAAATACTGAAAACCCTTATTTCAGTTTCTCTTTATTTTTTTTCCAACTGTTTTTCTTTTTGGTTCTGTATCTATTGTAAATATAAAGGGGAATGGGAATTGTAAATAAAATTCAGAATATTTAGGAAATTGTTTTAATTTTATTTTCTTAACATAGTATAGTTCATTTGCAAATATGTGTGATACAAAACATAGGCTATATTTTCGATGATGCTGAGGCATAATTGAGGGTCAATATCGCGAATGTGTAGTTAACTCATCCTTTAGCTCTTCAATTATGGTATGCTTATCGGCGAACACTTTTTCATTCAAATAACCCAAAAAAGGAATCTAATAGTGTCAAATCGCATCATCACCAACCTGTGAGATAAAACGGACACTGACCTTTTCGTGCAAAAGAGCTATTGTTTCGTTAGCTGTGTGGGAAGTGGCACTATCTTGTTGGAATCTACTATTTTTCATATCTAACAGTTCGGTATCATTTCGCGAACACCATTCACGATAACTGCTTGCCAGCTTATAAACCGTACCAAACAGTCACTCTTTGCGGATGCATTGGCTTTCCGACAAACACTCTTGGATTTTCATTTGCCCAATTGCAGCAATTCTGCTTGTTGACGAATCCACTGAGATGAAAATGTGCCTCATCCCCAAAGATGATTTTCAAGTCAACATTCACTGCAGTAACACCAAACCTTTCTTTTTTCACTCACAAAACTTTGTGTTTATACATTCACTTCAGTGTGTTCAAAGGATCACTCTTCATATTGATGACACTTCAAATGGTCCGTGGTTTTAGGTCTTGAAACCTGATAAGCGTGTAAATTCAAGCCGTTTTTTCAAAATTCGGATCAGTGAGGTCTGTGAATGTGCGACTTTTGAGCACGACGGTGAGTCGAGGTTGACAGCTCTTCTGCCACACTTTGTAGAACAGCAGCAATACTTTCCGCAGTATGATCTCTACCAACACGCACAGGTGTTTTCACATATCCTACAAACCCGGTGTGCAGAAAGAACCCCGCACAAATCTTATGGGTTCGGGTTCCCGGTCATATCGGATGCAATTTTGGTATGCTGTACCTCATGATGTCCTGATCAAAAGTTGTCATAGGCACAAAGTTTAAAAATTGGCAGTTTTTGAGATATCGGGGTCATAATGAACAAAAATAGACACATTTCGGACTATCCAAGAAACATATTAACTTGAAAAGTATGAACTACTACCTAAAAATTCTGGGTAATTAAGACATGGGTTGTGACATGAAACCTTTGGTCATGACTTTGCAAGTAACCTCCAAGGTCATTTCAAGATTAAACTGATTTTTAAGATAAGATTGCGTAATTTTTTATAAGAATACGAAAGTCGGAAAATTCTTAATGAAATAATAACTTAGAAATTAGACAATGTGAAACTTGTGATCCGGAAACTAAACGGCTAATTACGTTGCAGTCCGTTGTTGACCTAAATCCGTATTTGACTCAATCCAAGTAACAGCGGACTAGCTTTTCGATACCCCTCTTTCCTAATTTCTATTAAAAATGGCTCAATCTTATCTTGAAAATCAGTTTGACCTTGAAATGACTTGCAAGATCATGATCACAGGTTCCTTGCGATAACCTATGACTTAATTACCCAGAATTTTTAGGGAGTAGTTCATACTTTTCAAGTTAATATGATTCTTCGATAGTCCGAAAATTGTCTATTTTTGTTTATTATGACCCTGATATCTCAAAAACTGCCCATTTTTAGACTTCGTGCCTCTGGTAACTTTTGGTCAGGACTTCATGAAGTACAATTTACTAAAATTGCAGACAATTTGACCGGGAATCCAAACACATAAGCTTTGTGCGGGGGTCACAACAATTTTCCCGAATGCACGAACATTTGGTTCATTACGTTGACAACAAGAATCACGTAGTGAACGATATGCATTTTGGTTTCATAACAGGCTTCAACCACCTTAACGTGCTGCTGAATGGGGTACCAATCCGTTGTTGCATTTGTAAAAGACTGAAAAAAATATAAAACCAAACTTGAGGTTTAAGTGTGGTTCACAATTAACATCGGCCCTTAAGGCTGGTTCACCTGTTAGTATGTTTTATCTTTACGTCTAGACTGAACCATGTTCATTTCATTTGTTTCCATAAACATATTTCCTGTTCAAATTCTACCGTCATATTCTGCATTTTTTTCGCCCATTTTTGAATTGAAGTTTTTTATTCTTAGGATGTGGATAGTGTTTCCTTCGTATATGCTGTCTGCTATTTTATTATGAAAGGTCAATTTTTATTGTTTACGTCAAATACAAGTTAAATACAAAATAGTTACAGTTTTGACCAGTGTAACAGTCAGACAGTGTACTTTAAAAAGATTTCAGCTACACTTGAAAACATTGCATAACACTTTTAACACTGAATCGTTTCTCTTACTCCTACTAAGAAAATAATTTTCAATTCATTTAGATTTATGCCGTCTTAAATTTCGTGCTAACTCATAATGATATATGAATAAGAATGTATTGATATACAGGGCATTATTAAAATAAATTGTTTAATTATACGTTTGTCGATTTTTATGCGTTGCAAAGGTATGTATTTTTGCACCATGGACGTTGACAGTTTTATTAGTTTTTCCCTTTTTTGGTCTTGTAATCCTTAGTACATTTGAATTTTTTGCCCTGCTTGTTCATATTTTTTTCGTAGAATATTAAGCAATGCTATTTAATTTGTATACTGAGACCCGGTTTCGTTTGATTTTTCTGTTAGTAGTATCAGATAGTTCCATTTCATCAGCAGTTCATGATCACCTTATTCTTTTTTGCAATTCAAATATTTTTCATGAACATTTCAACAATCTACTTGTTTGTAGGTTTCAAAAATTTGGAAGAAGAAGACAAAGAAAACTGTCCGTTAGGTGACGATCTTTGTGAAAGAATGAACGATTTCCACAATCGACTGATGTCTCACGTATCACTTCAAGCCTTACTGGCACCACAAGAAGAAGAAAATCCCGAAGATTTGATCAAGCCAGGACCATTTAAAAAACTATACAATCTAATCAACGCTGTCAAAGAACTGGAAGAAGAACCCAAAGAAGAACCAGAACCTGAAAAGAAAACTCCTGAAGAGACGTTCAGAAAAGTACTGATCAGTACCATCGTGAGATGGGCTGAAGAGGGTCAGATAGAAACTCCTAAGCTCGTACAAGAAATGTTCAGGTGATAATTATTTTTTATGTATCTAGACATAAATAACGTTTACTGCATATACAGACGGGTGATTCGTATAAAGCGATACAAGTTTACAAAAAAATAATTTTGCTTAAAATTTAGGAAGTCTTAACACTTTCGAATATTTTCAGCTTATTGGTACGACAGTATGATTCAGTTGGAGAACTGATTCGAGCTCTGGAAAAGACATATATAATCAATGCAAAGACCAAAGATGATGTGGCTGAAATGTGGGTTGGTTTGAGTAAGATAAGAGCTCTATTGCCTGTGCAAATGTCGCAAGAAGAGGAGGAATTGATGAGGGAACGACTTTGGAAACTAGTTAACAATCACACGTTCTTCCAACATCCTGATCTGATCAGAGTATTGAGAATTCACGAGAACGTTATGGCTGTAATGATAAATACTTTAGGTAGGCGTTCTCAGGCGCAATCTGACGCTAGCGCTCAGCAGCAAGCTGGTGAAGGTGAAGTCGCAACCAAGGAAAAGGTACCAAACACATTTTTTATAATAAATATTTGACCTGCTCATTTTAGGATACCTCTCACGAAATGGTGGTTGCCTGCTGCCGATTTTTGTGCTACTTTTGCAGAACGGGTCGCCAAAACCAAAAGGCTATGTTCGAACATTTTGACTTTTTACTGGACAACAGCAACATTTTGTTATCTAGACCCAGCCTTCGAGGTTCAACTCCGCTGGACGTTTCGTATTCATCACTGATGGAAAATACGGAACTCGCTCTAGCTTTGAGAGAGCATTATTTAGAAAAAATAGCTATATATTTATCCAGGTGTGGGCTACAATCAAATTCTGAGCTCATGGAAAAAGGCTACCCCGATCTGGGTTGGGACCCAGTGGAAGGCGAAAGATATTTGGATTTTCTTCGGTTCTGCGTGTGGGTCAACGGTGAAAGTGTTGAAGAAAATGCTAATTTAGTGATCAGGTACGTTTTTTAACTTCAGAGACGTATGTTATTAAATTATTATTTTCAGGCTGTTGATTCGTCGACCGGAATGTCTTGGTCCTGCTCTAAGAGGTGAAGGTGAAGGTCTATTGAGAGCGATTGTGGATGCCAACAAGATGTCGGAAAGGATTGCCGACAGAAGGAAAATGATGGACGAAGCCGAAGGCACTGTAGTTAACATTGCACAATTTACACACCCTCTACCTGAAAGTGAAGAAGATGAAGATTACATCGACACAGGCGCAGCTATATTGAATTTCTATTGTACGCTGGTCGATTTGCTGGGACGCTGTGCTCCTGACGCAGCTGTTATAGCTTTGGTAAGTATAAAGATTTATCAGCAGATAAATAGCAGAGAGAGAGAGAGAGAGAGAGAGAGAGAGGAGGTCTCTTTTATTTATAGAACAACATATAAGAGTAAAATGGATGATCTCCGTCAGCTGAACGGCTTAGTGAGCGTTATGTTAAAATACAGAGTGAGTCGTGATGCGAGGGTACCGAAAATGCAGGGTTGGTCGTTATGCTGAGTGGCGCGAAATTTAAAAGGAACATCGCGAAACTTAAAGAATGTAGATCTTTTCGACAAAATAAAGGTAGGCGAGGAGCGTAGAGGGATCTCTAGTGTGATAATTACTGAAGCACAGTTTTTTAAAGTAATTGATTATAAGGGTGCGCGATATGTAATGGTGTAATTAGTGCCCTAATGGTGGGACGGACGAATATTAGAGAAAGCATTAAGGCCGAGGCCAGACATTTTAAATTGATAAAGAGAAACAGATAAGTTTCCATTATTATGGTTTATTACCAAATTAGCAAATCGAGGAAGTATTTATAAGACTTGCTTGTTCGTTCATTTTATCGGAAAGATGACGTAAACGAATTATTACGGCTTTTCGCGGAAGAAGTTCTGAATAGGTACAACGGTAATATTACGGTAATTTTCTGAAAACGCCGTTCGCGGAACAAAATTACTGAAAATGAACCGATATAGAACTAAGTAAACGAATCCCAAATGAAACAACGTCCTCTAGACGATAACACCCGGTAACAATAGCAACCTAGAATTGTATTGTGAACCAAATCTATTGTTATAAAATTTGGTGATCTGGGTTACAGTAGTCTTGGTGTTCGCGGTAAGCAGTTATTGGTTCTGAATCGTTTCTGAATCGTTTTAAATGGTTCTTGCTCTGAAGCAAGGATTTTTAGTTCGATCATACCTTACAGCATATATAAGTAAAAGCTCTAAGAATTATGTGCTTCGACCTGATTTCTAACCCACTCGGCTGTCCGAAGTCTATCGAAGCATGTTTAGTTCAGCTTTCGTTTGAATTTAGCAGTTGGAGATAAGTGGAAATTTTTAATTTAATGCAGAAGAAACTAAATTGTTCCAATTTTATTACTAACTCCTGTTAGAACTCAAAATAGTATTTTTTCATAAATAATATTTTTAATTAACAAAGATATTGGCCTACAGTTTGTTTAGTGATGAGGACTGATGGATTTTTAGAAGTATATAATATAGGTACTAGAAGTGTCACAATAAATACAAAAATAATCAATTTTCAAATTAAGTGGCAGAATTGCTACCCGAAATTAAATCATTGAAATGTATTATAATCCTTTATGATTTGCTGCAAGTTAAGTAACTTCAATAATGTTGTTGACTGGTTTAACGTAAATAAAAAATATACTAGATAGGTAGGTAATTAATTTGTGCAGAATGAGGACCTTTGTGTTTACATTTTTTACTTCATGTGTAGGTACCTAACAACATTGAATGTGTTATTTACTGTCTAGAGTTATATTTCGTTATAATTATTTTCAACTTTTTAGTAATACTGGTCGGTTACATTTTTTTAAAAATGTCTTATTCTAAAATACTTCAGCATGTTCTTTGGGGAAAATATCCTTTGCTATAAATTTACATTTTTGTTAATAATACAATTTAAAATTTTCTAAATAGTGAGGATTATAATTAGGGTTCCCTATATACAATATACGGATACACTTATAATATCATTCGGGATTTCTACCTCTGTCACATCACAGCAATTTTCTCCTAAACTACTGGACGGAAGAGGTTGAAATTTGGTATCAATGTATAGTTTGGTGACCCAATCAGGAGTACATATCGTAAAAGAAGAAATTCTGATTTTAGGGGTATTTCTGGGGGGAAAAACTAAAAAATCGACTGTCCCCCCCCTGAACTCCAAAACTACTGAGCCTAAAATTTTGAAAAAACGTTGCCCGAACTTTACAGGAAAAATAAGGAGAAAAAATTAATTAAAAAGATATTAACAAAAATATACCAAAATTTACCCAATCCCCCCCCCATCACCGAAACTATGAAATGTAAAGTTTTGAAAAAATTAGAGGTATAGGGTCTGACCTGAAGTTTACTGGAAATTACAGAATTAAATGGAAAATATAAAATTGAAATTGTTTCTAACGAAATCAAATATATTTTTTTCAAGTTTTTAAAACAAATTATTTAAAAGATATTAACGAAAATATAAAAAAAAATTACCCGTTCCCCCCCTCCTCTTATCACCGAAATCATAAGCTGCAAAATTTTGAAGAAAATACGAGGTATAGCGCCTCACCTGAACATTACTGGAAAAATAAAGAGAAACACCTAATATTAATTTTAGGGGGCAAATTATAGAATTAAATGGAAAATAAAAATTACAGTTGTTTCTAACGGATCAAGTAATATATCAGATCAAAGGGTCTGAAACTGGAATATTAGAATCTTAAAGATGGTACGGAACCCTTAGTATGCGAGTCCAACTCGCACTTGACCAAATTATTGATATATAAGAATTTAATACAGCATATTTTTAAGTGAATGTGAAATTTGAAAAAGGTGCAATTTTTACTTTATGAAAATAAAGAGGTCCATTTAGTTTCGTTTTCAAAGTCGAATTTTATAGCCGATATAGAAGCTTGCCAAATATTGAAAGACCGATATGTTAGAATTTGGCATAGATTATTTTATATGTAATTGTGATATAAAAAACGTATAAATGCACATTTAGACTTTATGAAATTAAACAGCTTCATTTCGTTATATTTTCAAAATATAAAGTTTGAAAGCCCTTGCAGTTTGCTAAATATTGAATGTCGGATACCTGAAAATTTGAAATACATTATTTTTAGAAAGAAATGAAATAATTGTAATTTTAAAGACATATTATCAAAATAAAGATGTGCATTTCATTACATTTGCAAGAAGTTTAATTTTACAGCTCATATAGCTTGCTGAATATTGTATAACAAATATCGAAAAAAAATTGAACGTATAAATTTAACACCTAATATTTTTGAAATAAATGCAAAAATCAAAATTTTAAAGAAATGAACTTTTACATTTTATCAAAATAAAGATGTGCATTTCATTACATTTGCAAAAAGTTTAATTTTATAGCCCATATTGTATAACTAATACCAAAATATTCTCAGATTTTTTGTCGTAGATCGGCTATTTTCAGGGTAGTAATATTTATAGAGTCAGTAATTTTGAAAAGCATTTTTCAGCTATAATTATGGTCTATATTGAGGAGTTCCAAATATTTTACAATAATGCTGACTGAAAAGGAATTTCTATATAGTGATATTTATTCAATATTTGAAAATTTAAATATTTAAATTCGGGAGATATTTTCAATTCCTAAAAATTTACAGGTTGTTCATGCGCACCGTTTAACCCAAAGAAATTAACCACAAAATGATTTTTACAGATGACATGAAACAAAACACTATGTGAACTCCGGAGATTCGATTTAGTGACAGAAGAAAACTAGAAGTAAAAATAATTAACCGATTCTGAATCGATTCAGAACGGCTTCCGCGAAAACCCCTATTTCATGTTTGTAGTGATGAAATGTTCTTAATAATATATTTAATAGACGATATCTTGTAAGAATTCGTTTTAACTCGAAATATGACAAGCATGAACAATTTTGTATATTAGCCTTAATATGCATAGCTCAGTTTGCATATAAACTGTAGGTATACAAATGAGCAACCATGACATACATCATTATATAAGTTAATATCAGACGACGATATCAGACACAGAATAATGATTATTCTGTGATCAAGATATTAGAGTAATTGATTTTAGTGCACCGTCGCCTTCACCAATATGTCGATTTGTTAGCGATCGTGGTAGACAAAAAAAATCGTTTTCTGAGCTCTGACTGAATTTTTTTGTTTTTAGGGTAAAAACGAGTCTTTGAGGGCAAGAGCTATCCTCAGATCTTTGGTTCCGTTGGAAGATCTTCAGGGTGTTTTAAGTTTAAGATTCACCGTACACAATCCCGCAGCAGGTGAAGAGAGACCGAAATCTGACATGCCTTCCGGTTTGATCCCAGGTCATAAGCAATCTGTGGTGTTATTCCTCGAAAGAGTATATGGCATTGAAACGCAAGAACTGTTTTACAAATTGCTTGAAGAAGCATTCCTTCCAGATTTGCGATGTGCTACAATACTGGATAGGGTACGTATTCCAACAACATTACTTTTTAAAGCTAAGATTTGTGTGTTTGTAATTTTCAGAATGATGGAAGCGAATCCGACATGGCTCTAAGCATGAACCGTTACATCGGCAATTCAATACTTCCTCTACTTATTCAGCATAGCAAGTTCTACAGCGAAGCTGAAAACTATTCGTCGCTTTTGGACGCTACTTTGCACACTGTATACAGACTATCGAAGAATAGAATGCTAACTAAAGGACAAAGAGAAGCTGTGTCCGATTTCTTAGTTGCCTTGACAAGTCAGTTACAACCATCTATGCTTCTGAAGTTGTTGAGAAAACTCACAGTCGACGTTTCGAATCTTTCGGAATACACCACAGTGGCCTTGAGGTTGTTGACCTTGCATTATGAAAGGTGCGCGAAGTATTATGGATCGAGTACAGGTAAGCCGCTGTTTTGTTGTAGGTGTAATTTATGGTTTCCAATTAAATGTTTAAACTGATCCATCTATTGTTAATACAGGTCAAGGAATTTACGGAGCATCGAGTGATGAAGAAAAGAGACTCACCATGATGTTGTTCTCGAACATTTTCGATTCCTTGAGCAAAATGGATTATGAGCCCGAACTGTTCGGCAAAGCTCTTCCCTGCCTTACCGCCATCGGTTGTGCTTTACCACCTGATTATTCCCTATCAAAGAACTACGATGACGAATGGTACACTAACAAAACTGCTAAAACTGGTCCCGATGGCCCTTACAATCCACAACCCATCAATACTTCATCTGTCGTATTGAACAACGATCTGAACAATATCGTCCAACAATTTTCTGAGCATTACCATGACGCTTGGGCTTCGAGAAAACTAGGCAATGGCTGGCAATACGGCGAAAGCTATTCTGGTTGGGACGGTAACAAGACCCATCCGAGATTGAAACCCTATGGCATGCTGAATGACTATGTAAGTTTTGATTTCTATTTACACTTTCATCTTGTAATTAAACCTTCATTACTATTACCAATTGATTTGCAGGAGAAAGAAAGGTACAAAGAGCCAGTAAGAGAATCCTTGAAAGCTTTGTTAGCTATTGGCTGGTCCGTCGAGCATACAGAGGTAGACTTGCCCTCAGCAAGCAGGAATTCAGCAATGAGACAGTCAGAAGGAACCTCAGCTTTCAATTACAACCCTCACCCTGTGGACATGACGAACTTGACTTTGTCCAGGGAAATGCAGAACATGGCTGAAAGATTGGCCGAAAACGCTCACGATATCTGGGCGAGGAAGAAAAAAGAGGAACTCAACACTTGTGGTGGTGGTGTTCATCCCCAGCTAGTGCCTTACGATCTCCTCACAGATAAGGAGAAGAAGAAAGACAGGGAAAGATCGCAAGAGTTTTTGAAATATTTACAATACCAAGGTTACAAGTTACACAGGTGAGCTATATCATCCTTTAACTCTTTTCTTGCGTTGTTATAAGTTTGTTTTCTCCAGACCAAACCGTGGTGGTCAACTAGAAACCGAACAATCCACAGCTGGTCCTTCCGTGGAGTTCCGTTTCGCCTACAGCCTTCTGGAGAAACTAATACAGTACTTAGATCGTGCCACAATCAACATGAAGCTGTTGAAGCCGTCGCAAACGTTTAGCAGAAGAAGCTCCTACAAAATATCGTCGCGAGATATAAAGTTCTTCTCCAAAGTCGTTTTGCCTCTGATGGAAAAATATTTCTCCACTCACCGAAACTACTTCATAGCCATCGCGACGGCGACGAATAACGTCGGAGCGGCGAGTTTGAAGGAAAAAGAAATGGTCGCTGCTTTGTTCTGTAAGCTCGCCAGCCTTTTGCGATCCAGATTAGCAGCGTTCGGGGCTGACGTCAGAATCACCGTACGCTGTTTGCAAGTTTTGGTGAAAGGTATCGACGCTAAATCGCTGGTGAAAAATTGCCCTGAATTCATTCGTACCTCCATGTTGACGTTTTTCAACAACACCGCTGATGATTTGTCGCATACTATATATAATTTGCAAGAGGTAAGTGACTTGAGAAGTTTTATTATTATTTTTAAACATTTGACTCAATATAAAATAAGTAATTAGCATCTTTTAGTTCGGTCGTTAGTGATTTAGTTTCCAAGCGGAAAGACAGTTTTCAAGCTCTAGTCAGATCACAATTAACTTTTTGCACCTTCTTTGCTTGCATTGCACTAAATGTTTATGTCCGGACGACTTGTTTAGGGCAGCGGTAATATCCATGTGCTACCTCTGCAACATATATGGTAAGGTTTACGGCAGATGGCGTGCTGTTCGATAGTCGCCCTTCGTATGTGTTTAATTGGTCACAGCTCCGTATTATTGGTCGTTGCCGCTCAGTGGTCGTGTTCACGGTAGATATTGAGGAGGGGGTACGATGTTCAGTACAATAACTGCATTCCAGTTTAAATTTGTCTAATGATGTTTTAAGAATTTAAATGAAAAAACATATTAATTTAAATAATGATTTACTTGTAGGGTAAATACAGTCACCTCAGAGGTACTCATCTTAAAACTTCAACTTCTCTGTTTTACGTCAACGCAGTCATCTTGCCCGTGCTGACCTCACTGTTTGATCACCTCGCCTACTGCGAGTACGGTAGCGACCTCTTGTGTACGTAAAAACTACAAAAAACGTTTTAATTCTATTTATAACTGTTATTATTTGCAGTGGATGAAATTCAAGTAGCTTCCTACAAAATCCTTCAATCACTCTACAACCTGGGTACTGATCCAAACTTGACTCACGAAAGAAAATATTTGAAGACTGAAATGGAAAAATACAGACCATCATTGGGATCTTGCTTGGGGGCATTCAGTTCCACCTTCCCGGTGGCTTTCTTGGAACCACATTTGAACAAGCACAATCAGTTTTCGCTGCTGAACAGGATTGCCGATCACTCCTTAGAAGCACAAGGTAGGGAAACTGATAAGCAGCAAAAAAAACACATGAAAATTATAAATAAAATTTCGTGAATTATTTTGAGTAGCTAAATTAAGATTTTTTTTGTGAAGAGGCAAACAGATACAATACCAACCACAGTAGAGTTGTGTTATATCAATAATAATTATACCCTAAATGCATTTCGGTAAAGGAAGGAGCCACTTTGGCAATTGGGGCATCATTAGTTACAAAACTGCAGCTAAATTAGGCTGACCAAGTGATTCCAGAAAAATAACAGCATTGAATCCTGAAGAGATTATCATCATTCACAGAGTAACTTTCTTGAATAACATGATCGTCTCTAATGTTTGTTATTTCTGATTTGCTTGCAAAAGTCCTTGAAGTCGTTCTTTATAATAAAATAAATCCTTAAACTCCCAGTCACCGTGATTTTGTACAACAGTACAGCAAACATCAGAAATCATTGAATGTACAATGTACGTCGATTTTATATGCACTGACTTTGAGAAAGCTTTTGTTCTTGTTGATCATGAAATCTAACTGGATCAGTTTCCATTATATGTGTTAATGCAATATCAGATGTACTACAAGGGTCCAATCTAGGCCTACTATTTTTCTCTTGTATATTCTCGATTTAAGTAAAATATTGGATCGTGAGAACGTAATGTATGCGAATGATCTTCATTTTATAGCAAAATTACCATAGCCTTGCCCACTGGTTTTTATTGTTATCGGTAAAGCCTTCTTGAATGTTTGTTGCTTATCATTCCTTCATTGCCTCCTGTTATTTCATTTGATAATGACGGGACAGCCACATGTTTTTCAACTGATTAGATAATATGTCTTGTGAATTTTAGACATTATGGCAAAAATGGAAGGGTCAATGCCAACTTTAGAAACAATCCTTTCGGAAGTTGATCAGTTCGTCGATAGCGAAAAAACGTACGCCGAAGTTTCGCACATTATCGATGTTATCATGCCGATGCTTTGTTCCTATTTGCCGTTTTGGTGGTCTCAAGGTCCTGATAATGTTAGTCCCACAGGAGGGTAAGAAAAACGAACAATAGCCTTTAACAAATAATGCTTTATACTTTTATCATCAGAGCTCACGTATCAATGGTGACAGCCGAACATATGAACCAATTACTTAAAAACGTTCTCAAACTCATCAAGAAGAATATCGGAAACGAAAACGCACCTTGGATGACAAGGGTTGCAGCATACACCCAACAGATCATCATAAACAGCAGTGAAGAGTTGCTCAAAGATCCGTTCTTGCCGTTGGCTGAGAGAGTGAAAAAGCGAACAGAGGCGATGTTCCACAAAGAAGAAAGTTTGAGAGGTTTTATCAAGAGCTCGACAGACGACACATCACAAGTAAGATCATATTTGAAATTTTGTATGTATTCTCACATAATGAGTCCCCCTATTTATTACTGTATCTAAGCATATGCATTATGATGAATATAGATTGTTATGACAATATATTCTTTGTATGCACTAAATAAAATCAGGAAGACTTGAATCACACCACAGAAATTAAACTTTTATGTATGTCACTTGAACCACTTTTATGTATGTATACGCAAATTTACATAAGTCTTGAGAGTAGCATACAGGTAATTATAACTGATATGACTCTCCTGTATCAAAACTCAACACGGTTAAACTTTTAAATACAACTATCATCAATAGATAGCGCAATGAGCACACCCGCCGACTGCTACAGCCAATCAGAATTCAGTATTTTGGGCCTACTGTAGTATTTTTTTTGTAGATTGAAGCACAAATCAAGAAGACTGGCAGCTATTGGTTAGAGACATTTATTCATTCTACCCGCTTCTCATAAAATACGTCGATTTGCAAAGAAATCACTGGCTTCGCCATAACATCATCGAAGCCGAGGATTTGTACAACCATGTGGCCGAAATCTTCAATATCTGGTCGAAATCGCAGTACTTCCTTCGTGAAGAACAGAACTTCATTTCAGCTAACGAAATCGACAACATGGTTCTCATAATGCCTACAGCCACGAGAAGACCCGTAGTACCTGATGGAAGTCAACCTACAGGAGGAAAGGTAAGGTCTTGGCAAAATATTTACGATATACAATACAGTCTTTGTTTCAGAAAAAGAAGAAACACCGCGACAAGAAACGTGATAAGGATAAAGAAATTCAAGCTTCTCTGATGGTTGCTTGTTTGAAACGTCTTCTGCCAGTAGGATTGAATCTGTTCGCCGGACGAGAACAAGAATTGGTTCAACACTGTAAAGATCGTTTCCTAAAGGTAAGTTAATGAATGACATCAGACTGTCTGAAAATCTTAGGCCAATGTGAGATAAGTCGTAATGCGTGGTGAAAAACGCCCTAAGGCAGTGTGACTATGCCTTAAGACAGTGTGAAAACCTCTTAAAATAGTGTGAAAACACCTTAAGACAGTGTGAACACGCCTTAAGATAGTATGAAAACCCCTAAAAACAGTCTGTGCATCTCTTCGTTTTGGTTTGAAGTTGGCCTCGAATCATTTGAATTAAAAGAGATGTGTAAAATTTTCTTTAAATAAATTAATTTTCTTATTTACAGAAAATGCCCGAGTACGATATCATAGATTTTGCCAAAACACAGCTAACATTACCGGACAAAATCGATCCGGCCGATGAAATGTCATGGCAGCATTACCTTTACAGCCAACTGGGCAGCAAGAAAAGTGTTTCCGTCAATATAGTCGATAATAACGGCAAGAATCAACTAGAAGAAACCGTAGATCGCATTGTGGCAATGAGCAAAGTATTATATGGACTTCACATGGTACGTATTCAGTTCTTAAAATTTTACAAATCCATTGTCACATTTTTATTAAAACTTTTAAATATTTGCGCTGCTGTATTTTTTTACGTCTTGAATTTTATAGTAGTATTAGTTTTTTTCTTAGCTTTTACAGCATTTTTATTCAGTTATAAACATCTATAGAAAATGTATTGTTACATAAACATTGATGGTTTTATTAGTATGGGTGGGTCATACATCATTTCATAGACTTTGAAATAATAACAAAAAATTGAAATCAATACAACGTATTGTCTTACATTTTTTAACATATTTTCATTTCATTATTAGTATTTTTGGACTATTTCCTATACTACTACATTGATAGAGAAGAAACCTATTCTTAGAAAAGCGATTCTGTCCAATTTCTTTAACAAAGCAGATATGGAAGTATGCTTCTTAGGCTTCTCACAGCTTTGCATTTTATCCAATTATTTTTTTATATTTCGTACCTTCACAATTTCCCACATTTATAACTAAATACATTAGCAACTTGCTTACCCGATTTAGATGGAATTTTAACCTTTTTGACTCCTATACTATAAAAACACTTTATTGTTGACTGAAGCGCAATCTGGCGATACCGCCCGAAAATAGGAATCTCTTTTTTCGCGCCATATTTAAACAATCTGTATTTATGCAAACTAAATAATCTTTATTATTAGTTCCGACACTCTAAATACCAAGCATAAACACGATATGAATATTTTCTCATCCTTCTGGTGCATGAAGAAATGAAAAATTATGAAATTAACTCCAGAACATGATTTTTTTGTAGATTGCTTCCCCCTCTACTGCACTCGTTTAGATCTGGAGGCCTTAACTGCACACTTTAAAACTACATTCCTGCCATAATAACAAACTCTACAAATATCAACCTCCTCCCCCCTCATTTAACTGGTATTCACAATATCTACTTAGCCACATTCATTTTGTTTGTTTCGAATGTGTAAGCTAAAACTGACCTGCATTCTTCCATAATTCGCTGTTTTAAAACCTTAATATTGTCGGGTTCCGTACCCCAAGGAAAAAAAACCTAATGGTGTCAGGTATGATGATTGAGCTGGCTTTTCTCTGTCCCATAGAAAGGTCAGCCGTTCAATCCTTCTTGATTCAGGTACCATCTTACTGAACCATAATGCGCAGGTGCACTATCTTGTCGAAAAGTTATTTCCAAATTGCTTAATTCGTCCTTATTATCTTTCAGAATTTCAAGAATTAGCGATTCAATTGCATTTTGTAACATTTCCAGATACACCTCACAGGTTAAGTTTGTATTGAGGAAAACAGGTCCAACTATGTGCTTTCTAAAATGGCTGCCAAAACATTCACTTTTTCTGGATATTGATTTGTGTTACTCCAATATCGAACACTTTGTATGTTCAGATTTCCATTATCACTAAAACAAATGGTTTTTGTGTAATGCTGGTTTCGATTAATTTTATTTCCATTCTTCTGTCGGGGTCATCGTCTGAAAATTGGTGCACCATTTTTTATTTGTATGGATGAAATTTGTTTTTTACCAGCACTCTATGTCTGTACAAACCTCAACTTTTTGACAACTAATCAGAGGCGGCCTAGACCCAAACAAAATTAGTAAGGTTGTGTAGGCATAATCAATACCTTTCAAAAGAGCTATCACGTGCCATAAGGTTCTATTTAATATTAGGAACCGTGGTGGTTATGTGACGTCATCTATTAATCTTACATCATCTGTTACCACTAGAAGCGATGTTTACAACCGTTTATTTTCACTCTCCAAATTTGATTAATACAAGTATAACTCATATACTCAAGCAGACGTAATATTTATTATACTGTTGAAAATTTATAAAAATTGTGAAAATTACGATATTTGTAGTTTTCGACATTCCGTATAATTAATTTAGAGACAAAAATGTGTTAATAACAGTTTTATATCTTGAGTGAGATAAGATTTTCAAGAAATATTCAGTGTAATGTTGGGCACATATGTGGTTTTTGTAAAACTAGCTTTAACAAACATTTTGATGCATTATTCGTTTAATATTGTAATCATCGAACTCTTATATTAATTTTAAATACATTTAGAGTAACAAATATATGAAAAAGTAGGAGTTAAAACTTCTAGTAGAATATAGTATTTTTGACACATGGAAAGGTTTTTTTTTTCAAACTAACATGTTGAAATTATGTTTAATTATTCATTTACATTTCTAGATATTTTTCAAAGACCTTGCTACCAGACAAATAACCGATTTACAGACATTTTGTATTAGTTATTTTTGGTTCAGCATGAATTAGTTATTTATTTGTCTATTATGTTGCCGTACTATAGATTGATCATCCGCAACAGCAGCAGAAAGGCATTTACAGAAGTGTCGTTTCGACCCAAAGGAAGCGAGCAGTGCTTTCCTGCTTCCGTCAAGCTTCTTTGCACAGTCTGCCCAGGTTTGTTCAGTAGCTTCTTTTGTTTGGTTTGTCTCACTAACATTGTCTTGTATTATTAACAAATGAAATACAACGCACGGTAGATGGATACATACTTCAAGTAGATTGTGGGAAAATTCCACTTCAGAATTTCCAAAAGATCCCTTGAATCTATGAATTCATAATAAAGACGTCTTAGATTGTATACAATGTGTTCTTTAAGTTGAGTCGTTTTTTTAACAGCTTCTAGAACCTGTAACATAGGTCGATTTTTTAAAAAAGAAAAGAAATAATTAACAATTTTTAAAAAAGGTTTCAAAAGACTGATCTAAGAAATTTTTGGAAAAATATGGCCACTTCAAACAACTTGTTTTCATTACATTTTCCATGCCCCTGTATATTTGTTCTTTCAACAACTAAATACATGTTACTTGTTTCTTTCTGTACCAGTCCTTTTACGTTCCAGGTTATAAACTTGATCAAAGTAATGGTATTTTCAGGAAAATACTCTGTCAGGTCTACGATAGTGGTTAATATTGAAATATTAGGATCGCGATATATAACAACATCGAGAGAAGGACACTGAAGAAAAATGTAATAAATTTGCAGGAAAGGAAGAAACACAAATAAAGTTTTATAGTACGATGGCTGTACCAATCCAAGAAAGATGACAACAGGTTACACAGTCAAGAAATTAAATTCTTTAGAAGGTTAAAGGTATGGACAGAATAAGAAACGGTTGTATAAGAAGTTAACTGAACAGTTTCAGGATAAACGAAACAATTATAGAGAATAGGAGAAAATTAAAATAGCTTGTAGATAGAATGCAACATGATCCTAACATTCCTAAAAACGTATTGAGCTGTAAATGTAGAGGCAGAAGAAGTATTGGTAGACCAAGAAGAAGATGGGTACCGTAACAGGCAAAAGCCTAATACCTAAAATGGAGAAGAAGAAAAACGTGTTATCAGTGCTGTTTATGTTTTTGCTATTGAATGTTTTTGTGAAGTCTGGCAAAACGCAGTTTGTGGTTTTACAATATTCCTCTTTTTGAATTGTTAAGATGTCCGGCCAATCCAGGAATCTGATCCTTGCTGAATGTGGCCAAGTAGTCGTTGTATTGCACCAAGAAGGTTGGAGTTATCGCCGAATAGGTGACAGATTCGCTTATGATTGAATGATATAGGGAAACTGAGGATCATAGATTCAGTGTATCCCCCACAGTTCCATATAATTGTATAGCTTATAGGAAACTGGTGACCATAGCAGAAGAGCTGGGTAACGCAGAAATTCTGTCATGATCCCCAAACAAGGTGGTTATCTAAGGGTTTCTACTCTATAACAACGATTTATAACAACAAGAATGTTACATGTTCAGCTCTAAAACCCAAGCTTAGAATCTGTCTGACAACGACTTGGAAAAGATAACTATCTGCTGTGTTGCCCAAGGGGCAGCATCAACCAGGGTTCATCTTGTGATAGATAAGTTCGTGTTTTTAGAAGGCCAGATGAACGATACAAACAATGCAACATAGCGAATACCACATTACTTGGTAGAGCCCAGTTTTATAGTGGGAGGAATTTCGTTGACAAGCAAGGACTTAGGGAGTCATTAATAATGGAAACCTTAATTTTAAACGCTGTTTACTGGACCTCCGTTAATTGCCCCCAAACCCGTCAATATTTATGGCTAATTCACGGTAATGCTTAACCTCACATAGCCCGAGATTACCTCTTGGAAGTTGAAACCAAAGCTAATTAAGAGCTTATCTAAACCAGAATAACAACTTGGTGGACGTAGGACGACTTCTCGTTGAACTGTGGAAATGAGTGTATCAATAAAACCTAAGAAATCTTATTTGAGCATAATATTAAAAAATACGTAGTAATTTTTTATTAATTTTCATTTCTTTTAATAATTTAAATTTATAAACTTCTGTTTTTATTTTTTTACATTTTTTTCATTTTACGAATAAAATTTTAGACAAATGGCTAAATTCTTGTAGTAAACTTATATATTTTTGACCATGGATCATTTGAGAAAATCGCCGCAGCATGTCGTTTGTACTCGGAAAGGTGTTCTTAACGAATACATCCGGCTCTGTAGATGTTTGTAAATTTAGTTTAAAGACATCGCGACCCAGATGTTCCTTTAAATCTGAGATCCAAAAGATAGTTTCTGTATGATGGAACTCCCCTACATTGCAGGCGAGAAGTTCGCGATTAAGAATTTCCTAATAGACGGGTATACAAAATGGATATATTTCTGGGCTTGCACGTCTCCCGGATCTAACACAGTGTGATTTTTCTTTATGGCGCTATTTAAAACACAATGAAGGAGTAAATATCTGTATATTAGTATAGATAACACAGAAATAAATATTATTTTCAAACTTAGTGTGGTTGTGTAAGTACGTCAATCTTCCAAAAAACTGAACTTGGTAATACTTGGGTTTGCAGTTTTGTCATCTACGATAAGCTATTCAATCTAAGACGTCCTGCTTAGCAGTTTAGTCTGGTTGTAATGCTGGAACATTTTCTACTGAGCTTCATCTTTCTATCATATGGAAGTGAGATGACTGGAATTGATTACAAACACTTATATTTTCATCAGCAATTAATTATTTTATTGTGTTCCTGCCTTTATTAATTTCGTAGATTTTTATTAATGGTATTGCAGTATTCATCTACCGAGTGTTGTTTTATGAAACCAAATTCTGTATATTAACCATTAACTTTGAAAGATATGTTCTAACAGGCCTCAAAGCCAAAACACAATCGCGATGGCTGGAAAAAAGTTTTAGGAGCGGCTAGAAAAAGGGCCGCAGTCGCTTGCTTGAGAATGACTCCTTTGTATAAGTTGAGCAGGTGTGTGAATTTTAGCTTGGATATCGAAAATTTTGGTTCATTGTCTGTCTATAAAATTAACATTTCTTATTCTTAAGATCAATCAACCAAAGTTTTCGGCGCTTTACAAGGGTACATTAAAAAACGCATTTTTGATGGCTATCTTTTTTGTATGTAGACATAGAGCTATTAACATCTTCATTCGAACCTACCGAGATTTTTGGCTTCAAGACGAAAATGTCGGCCAGGAGGTCATGATCGAAGACCTGACTCAAAGCTTCGAAGACGCCGAACTGAAAAAACAAGACAACGTTGAAGAAGAAGGCAAGACCGATCCTCTGACTCAATTGGTAACGACTTTCTGCAGAGGAGCAATGACTGAAAGATCCGGAGCTTTACAAGAAGATCCTCTGTACATGAGCTATGCGGAGATCATTGCGAAATCTTGTGGAGAAGAAGAGGAAGAAGGCGAAGAAGAGGAAGGTGGTGGTGAAGGAGAAGAAGGAGCCTCGTCAATTCACGTAAGTATAGTATTATGTTATGTTAATTTTTAAAATAATTACACAATTTGAAATCAATTTTCGCTATCGTAGAAAGGAATGAAACAACTAATGGTAAGATTTACTTGGAACAATTATTTTCGTTTGCTAAATCAGCTTTCATTGATCACAAACATATTTATTTTTAAATAGGAGCAAGAAATGGAGAAACAGAAGTTGCTATTCAACCAAGCTCGCCTAGCCAACCGAGGCGTTGCTGAGATGGTTCTTCTTCACATTTCTGCATGCAAAGGTGTACCCTCAGAAATGGTCATGAAGACATTGGAGCTGGGAATATCGATTCTTCGTGGTGGTAATTTCGATATTCAAATGGGAATGTTGAACCACTTGAAGGAGAAGAAAGACGTCGGTTTCTTTACGAGTATTGCCGGTCTGATGAACAGCTGTGGCGTGTTGGACTTGGACGCCTTTGAGAGGAACACAAAGGCTGAAGGTTTGGGAGTCGGTTCTGAAGGTAAGTACCTGTTGGTGAACAGTTGTGTCTAATAACTGATAAAAGCGGGGAGTATCAGAAGCAAGAAAGACAAACGCGCCAAATAAACACCGTTATCCTGAGAAGATCCCCAATTATTTCCGATATGACTTGTTTTCCTTTCTACATCTATATCATCTTTGCTAGATGTCTTTTAGATCATTTTAGTGTTAACACAGATCCTTCATCATTTATTTCAATTTTATTTTCTAAATCTTCGTTTAGTACTTTTCGAATATTGGCCTAGGGGTTATTTTGTAGAGTGTGGAGTAAAATTATTTACAAAACGTTTCTATGGTTCAGACTATTCCTTTTTGTTCGTCAAGTTTGTATTGTTGTATTCTCCTATAGCTTTGTCTATTATTTTTCTCTCTGTTTCGTTAATAACATTGTTTGTTTTAATGTTGTCCACGTGTTTTTGATTGCCTTGCTCCTGCTTTTTTAATATTCTCATATATTGCTAGCACTGTCATATATTATCATTTATTCTTAGCCTGAGGCGTGTCTTTCATTCTTGTGTAACAGTGATATGTCCTCAAAGATGCTGTCCACTTTTCCACCTCATTCCCTGACTATTCGTTTTTTGGGGCGTAAGCTTGAAGAGTATTTTCCCTTGGGCTGAACAATTATGTATATTTCAGGAAGGTATATTTAAAGTTTCTAAATAAATTGTTTTTAAGTGGGGTGTTATTTCCTTAAGAAACATAAAAACTAGGAGATGCCCAAACAAACGAATTTTTTGGATGACTGTGATTCACTCAAGTAGAATCTTAAAACAATTTCAGACATAAAGAATAAGGTCCATAAGCCAAGATATGTCGAAAAATTATGATAAAAAGGTGACTATCTGTCATTGATGCTATTTTCCATGTTTTGCATTTAAAAAATCAGACTTTCAGCACAGATTTATTTACAAGTGATGGATACTAATTATTTTTTCAGGTGCTGCTGGTGAAAAGAACATGCACGATGCCGAATTCACCTGCGCCTTGTTCAGATTCATCCAACTTACATGCGAAGGTCACAATTTAGGTAAAGATATATTCACTGACTGTTGGACAATCCTGTTCATACGTTATGTTGTTCTAGAGTGGCAGAATTACTTACGTACTCAAGCAGGAAACACTACAACAGTAAACGTCGTCATCTGCACAGTAGATTACCTTTTACGACTTCAAGAATCCATCATGGACTTCTACTGGCATTACTCGAGCAAAGAACTGATCGATCCAGCTGGAAAAGCAAACTTCTTCAAGGCCATTGAAGTGGCAAGTCAGGTGTTCAACACGCTTACAGAAGTCATTCAGGGGCCGTGTACACTTAACCAACAGGCGTTAGCACATTCCAGGTAACAAGAATTATAAATTTATGAAAAAATCTGGATGTTTGTTTGATGGGATCTCTTCCTGAGTTAAAGGATTAATCTTTAAGTTATCCTAGCGACTGCGCCAAAATTAATAAACATTTATCTTTTCAGATTATGGGATGCAGTTGGAGGTTTCCTGTTTTTATTCTCTCACATGCAAGATAAACTCTCCAAGCATTCCAGTCAAGTTGATTTACTTAAAGAATTGCTCAATCTTCAAAAAGACATGATAACGATGATGCTCTCTATGCTTGAAGGAAATGTCGTAAACGGTACCATCGGCAAGCAGATGGTAGACACTTTAGTAGAGAGTGCCGGCAATGTAGAACTAATTCTCAAATATTTCGATATGTTTTTGAAATTGAAAGATCTCACGTCTTCAGCCTCATTCCAAGAAATTGACATCAACAATGACGGATGGGTCTATCCTAAAGATTTTAAAGAGAAAATGGAACAACAAAAGAGCTACACACCGTAAGTACTCTGATTTTTTGTCAAACGATATTTTTTATTAAATGTTTTTTTAGTGAAGAAATAGAATTTTTGCTGGCCTGCTGCGAGACCAATCACGACGGCAAATTGGATTACATCGGCTTTATAGACAGATTCCACGAACCAGCTAAGGAAATCGGTTTCAATTTGGCTGTACTGTTGACCAATTTGTCTGAACACATGCCCAATGAGCCCAGGCTTGCAAGATTTTTGGAAACAGCCGGGTCTGTGTTGAATTATTTCGAATCCTTCTTGGGACGCATTGAAATTATGGGTGGCAGCAAGAAAATAGAGAGAGTTTACTTTGAAATTAAAGAGTCGAACATTGAACAATGGGAAAAACCACAAATTAAGGTAAGGTACTGAAAATAATACTTCAACATTATCTGATGATGCCTTTCTTTCATATCACTGAGAACTGCATATTTTCACTTCTAAAATAATTAACATCATGCCTTCACACTGTTGAAAAGTGAAAGAAATAGTAAAAAAGTATAAAAGCTCCTTTATAAAAGAAGTTAATAAGCAGTTGTATATTTGGAACTGATCTCTCCTGGAATCCTTGGTAGGTCGCTTTCCATTGTTCTCGCATCAGTCTACTTATAGTTCTAGTTAGTTGGTATTTTTCACGAAGAAAAATTTTATCCATTTGTTTTTACTTACCACTAGATGGCGCGGCAGCACGTCAGTTGTCGTGACCCGCCACTAGATGGCACTGCAGCAAATCCGCATCTATAGCGTTCAACGGATCATCATAAAAATTGGTATAGATGGGTATCTGGTCCGGAGAATATTTTTCCGCTAGCTACTTTGTTGTAACTCGCTTCTGGATGGCAGTGCTGCAAATCAAATTCTATAGTGTTCAACCGATTGCTACAATGTTGCTATGGTTCTTCATAATTTTGCTGTTTTCAAAGATTTTAGTCTGTAGATGACTTCTATTATCTTGCGCTGATTTCTTATGAACCCTAGTCTTTTATATTTCTTCTTGTTATTCCGATCTCTCCATAGACCTATGTGCACCTTGAATTTTTCGTGAAAAATCTGTTTTTAGAATCCAAGTAGCTAGCAGATCAGATATAATTAAGGTAGATACAGGTATTTAAAAAAGTAGAAGTAAAACCATTTATATAGTCAATAGGATCAAAAATAAGCTTAATCTGTGCATGATCGGTATAAGAGTGAATTGTACACACACCATGTTTGTGCCAGTCCGCTGTGTATATAAGAAAAAATAAGGGCCTTAAGATGGACCCTTGAGGCAGTCCTAATTTTAATAATGGTGATTCAATATGTCTGAACTTTTTGGTATCTGTTATGCAGGTTAAATCAAAACTGGGTCACATAATAATGAGTGATCGATCCTGATTGATATTTCGGCAAGATGTTGTTACAACAGACGTAACCATTTATCTTTATATACACGAGTTTCACGAACAGCTTGCTTATTAAAGGCAGAAAATTGATGGCCTAATAACAACTTTTTTCTAGGATTGTGGGATGTATCCAGTTTCTTGTCAACATAGACAGCCTCAGAGATAGAGTTTAATTTGATCCTCATGATTAACAATCACAAATTAACGACGTCTGCATTCGAATTTTCAAATTAATATTTTTACAATTCTAGGAATCCAAAAGAGCTTTCTTCTACTCAATCGTGACTGAGGGTGGCGACAAAGAAAAACTCGAAGCCTTCATCAATTTCTGCGAAGACGCCATCTTTGAAATGCAGCACGCCAGCGGCTTGATGGCGGTCGAAGATTCTGGTGGTGGTGGACCTACGAGAGCTACCAGTTACAACTACATGACTGACGAAGATGAAGAGCGTTCATCTAAGAACCCATTCCAACGAGGTTACCAAGCAATCAAAGAAGGCATTTCCTTCGGTCTGTCATCTCTGAGCCCTTCGAACATCAAACATAAATTCGCTGAAATGCAACAGATGACGTTCACCGAACTGTTCGTGGGATTTTTCAAGTTGATCTTCTACGCCTTCTACTATTCCGGATTTGGTGTCGCGTTGATTATCAAGTACATCGCCGGTATTTTAATGTCGTTGATGAGAGGGCCTGTAGTGGAGGAATCAGTCGTGCAGGTGGCGATCCAAGAGGAAATCAAGATGAGTCCAATGAGAGTTCTGCCTTCGCTACCGTCCACGGAGGATCAGAACACGCAGATGCAGGCGTTCGGGTTGGACATAACGAAAGAGGATAACGGACAGTAAGTTATTTTTTTGGCATGTCGGGAAAATTGTGTACATATGGTTTTTTGACAGGTACAAGATGTCACCGCATGAATCTCCACCGGGCAGTCAGCCATCTTCGGGAGAGGGTGAAACAACGCCTGAAGAGCTAGGAGAACACCCCGAAGGTGAAGTGCCTGCTCAACCACCTCTGTCGCTTTCAGATCTTCTTGGGTATGTTTTAGTCATTATTCTTATGCATTCATGAAAACAGTTTATCACATTTGAAGAAAAAAATTGTATTTTTTTCTAACGTCAATTTGTATGATATATTACTTTTATTCCTTATTCTTAGTCATGTGATTTGTAATAACTTTAGTTTTATACAGTTGAGATAGAAGACATATGTCTATAGTTTTCAAGGTTTCTCCTTTTGATAGGCATATGTAGAAATGTGGCATTTTATCAAAATTTCTCCATATGCTTCCTTTGTAATTTCTGTTACAATTCCTGCATCTTATGGTGCTCTATCATTCTTCACTATCGTGTCTTAGTTCTTTAATTGTCCTTTTCATTTTTCTGAACCTATGCTGACTAATTTTTAGAAGCTATTTAGTAGATATGTTGGCTCACTTAGAGTTTTAATAATCTTTTCCTTAATTTGCTTCATTACATTTGTTCAGTTTGTGTATGGCATATGAATTCCACTCGTTTTTCATTTTTGTCTTCACAACTGAATTGATCCACGTCCATTTTCTTTGAGGCCATTTCGCTAATAAGGTTCCAGAATTATACTTACCCTTTCCTTCTTTTGATCATAGCTAAAGTTTTTTACAAACGATTTATTCATTTTGAAATGTGTCGTGTCATCTGTGTTTATTTTGTCAAATATTTTGTTAATAAACTTTGATTTTAACAATTTCTAATATTACAAAAATGTCTAAAGATTACGAGTAAGGTGTGATTGGTGTATAAATATGGTACCTAACATTTTTGTCAAGTTTAACTTGCGAAAAATATTTTTTTATAAGGTTTGTAGAATTTAGACTTGCCACTAGTGATTGGTAAAAGAGTAAAAATAATATTTTGAAATAAAAAGTTTGTCCAAACCTTCACAATCAAAAAAATCTCTCAATTATTTATAACATTAACTATACATAAATGCCTTTTATTTTAATGATTTGAGCAAATTATTCTTACAAAAATATATATTCATTTGATTTGTTTTGCAAAGGGATTCCCTATCTGTGTTGAAGAATATCAGGTGCATAAGTATGTCAATAAAATATTCTGAGAAGTGATCTGGGTCAAGTTTATATTTTCAAACAAACCAAATCATAGGCAGATGTTTTATTACATCAATTTTTATGGCTTCAAAGAAGTGAGGAATAAATTCCAGGAATTAATATCGGTCAAGTTCACTGATTATTTATAAACACATGCAGGTGTTTTGGAATTCTTATTATTTGTTTGTACTATTTTTTGCTGGGATTCCCGGTTTATTTCTGTTATAAGTTCTTCTCTTTTTGTGTTGTGACTGAAATTCTTTTAAGGTCGGCAATTCTTGAGACACTTTTTTGACCGGGGTAATGATTTGTTGTTATCAATTTACATTTTTGTTATTCGTTTGGTTAAGGAATTTATGAAATATTTAATTGAACCTAAATTAATAATTTGAAGGGAATGGATATGAGAATATGCGGCAAGCTTTACTCCAGGCGGTTATTATAGGTTGTCCTGTAGGGGGTGGGCTACGTAACGGAACATTTAATAAAAATCGAAAAAATCTACCCCGAGTTTTCAAAAATGTGCATCGTTTATTCTCCAAAATCAACATCAAGTCCGAGCCAGCGGGGGGTGGGGAACTATACTTTTTTAGTGTTAATTGTGTTAATCAGCCTTTAGTGACGTCAAGCCCCCGAAACGAGCTCAAGCTCCCCCAAGAACCTGCATAACTTAATGTAGATAATCCAAATTTGAAGAGACAAGATAGATCACGAAATCGGTTTAAAATAAACATGTGGACCAGAATTTTAAATGAGCTGCCAGGAGTTTTGAATGGTGAAGTCTACTTTACCAAATCTATTGGAAGACGTGCTTTCTAATTATTTACAGGGACATATGGTTCCAGCAAGAGGCTTGTCCAGCGCACTATGCCCGCTCAGTTAAAGAATATCGCAATGAGGAATATCCCGGCAGATGGATAGGTCGGTGTGGTGCAATCTCGTGGCCAGCCCGTTCCCTGATTTAAATCCGTTCGAAATATGAATAAACATCTGGACCAGAAAGAAAGGAAGTTTGAACATTTAATTTAAATGTAAACTCATCAATGCATTCATATTATTGATGTTTAAGTTAAATTAAAACATTTCTCCAAAAAAATCAATACTAGGAATAGGATTTTCTTTGAATGGTGAAACCAAATCTAGAATTGTAAATTTAAAAAAATCAAAATTGGGTTTCATTAGACGTTAGACGGGGTATAGATTTTTGGATTTTTTCGCTTAACTCGGTTGGTTCCGCCTGAACGGGACTGCTAAGATTCTTCATGTGTCTGAACAATTTTATGTTATTTTTATTGCCCTGTAAACACTGCGTTTAGAGTGTTGAACAGTGTTCACTGCTGTTGAGATTTGAAACTTATTTCTTTGAAACTAATATATTGGCTGAAATTGAAACCCGCTTTTTTGCTGAAATCAGAACATATAACTGGAGTGATCATTTTATTTTGACCCCCTAGGTTGAATCATGTTAGCGCGCACGATGTTATATAGTCGCGTTTCGGCGATTATCGGTTGTAACGGCTGTTGTGAGGCCCTAGGCGTTCAGTTCCGGCTACTGATATTTCCGGTTAAGTTTTTATAGGGCGGGCCCGGTAGGGTAGAGTTTTAACAGAATTTTCCAAGATTTCGATAAGTTCTGGATTTCATTGCGTGCGTTTAGACTGTCACGTCTCTACGCGATTTCAATTGCCTCTCTTACGAGTCACGATTTCGGATGTTCTATATTTGCCAGTACTCTTCTATTCTCAAAGTCTATTCGGTGTGACGTTGTGGGGGCGTATTCCGCAATCGATATTGTTTTTTCTAACTTTCTTATGGCGTTCTGGTATTCATCACATCTGGCTTGAATTCTTCTGTAAGTTTGCCCCACATAGGTTTTGTGACAGTCTGCGCATGGAATCTCGTACATACTCTGTTGTTCTAAGGGGATCTTTGTCTTCGGATTCCTCAACAAGGAAAATTGTGTTGTTTGATTCATATTTACCAAATCTATGTTGCGATGATCATCGAAATATTGACCCTCTCACTGACATTCTTAGTGCAGTTTGAACTTCTATGTTAATACTCATTCTCACGATATAAAAACGTTTTATTTCAGAGGAGAACAAGCCAAAAGAGCTCAACAAGAAAAAGTTGAGGCCCAGGCCGCGCAGCAAGCAGCAATGCAGGCCATAGAATCAGAAAGCAAGCAAGTGCACACGACAGACACATCGGCCATGTCTCAGATCAATTTTGCTGCCTATGGACACAGAGCGGTATCTTTCTTGGCTAGAAATTTTTATAATCTCAAATACGTTGCTCTGGTGTTAGCGTTCTGCATCAATTTTATGCTGCTCTTCTATAAGGTACGAAGACTCAAATATATCACAATTTAGAAATCTAGAGGAGTTGTTTTCTTTTCAGGTATCAAGCCTGAACGAACAAAATGATGGTAGCGGAAGCGGTAGTAAAGGAATCGCAGATATCATAGAAGGTTCAGCAGATGGTAGCGGTTTGGGTTCTGGAGATTCTAGTGAAGAAGATGACGGTCCGGAATTGGTACACGTGGATGAAGATTTCTACTACATGGCTCACGTTATGAGGCTGGCAGCTTTGCTACACAGCATAGTTTCGTTAGCTATGCTAATAGCGTACTACCATTTGAAAGTACCGTTGGCTATATTCAAAAGAGAGAAGGAAATCGCTAGACGACTGGAATTCGAAGGGCTGTACATTGCAGAACAACCAGATGATGACGATTTCAAGTCGCATTGGGACAAATTGGTTATATCTGCAAAGTAAGAAGTCCATGCCATTTTTCAGAGACAATAGTTTATGATATATTATTTTCTTTAGGTCATTTCCTGTCAATTATTGGGATAAGTTTGTGAAGAAGAAAGTTCGACAAAGGTATAGCGAAACGTACGACTTCGAGTCTATTAGTAACCTTCTAGGTATGGAAAAGACGTCTTTCCAACAGCAAGATACTGACGAGAAGAAAAACATTATTTCTTTGTAAGTTTTAAATTTCCATTTTCTGATTTTACAATTTTTATATTGTGTTATATTACTAGGATCATCAACATTGACTGGCGATACCAGATTTGGAAGTCGGGAGTCACCATCACCGATAATGCCTTCCTATATTCGTTGTGGTATTTCACGTTCTCGATTTTGGGCAATTTCAACAACTTCTTCTTCGCTGCTCATCTGCTTGATGTTGCTGTCGGGTTCAAAACTTTGCGTACCATCTTGCAGTCCGTAACTCACAATGGAAAACAACTCGTCTTGACTGTAATGTTGTTGACCATCATTGTGTACATATACACTGTGATAGCGTTCAACTTCTTCAGGAAGTTTTACGTTCAAGAAGAGGATGAGGAGGTCGACAAGAAATGCCACGATATGTTAACGGTAAGTCTTTTTTTCAACGGCCTGATGTCAGATTTTCTTATTCACCCTCTTTTTTATTTTTTCAATGGGCGTAAGTTCTGGATTATATAATAGATAATCCATAATAGACTTATTGCCTGATTCCACAAGAAAAAATTAATGATTGACAAGAAGGCGATTCGCGTCGTTTGTGATATCTCTCTCTCTCGTACATTTTATATCAAGTAATTGACAGCAGACTTAATATAAATAATAAAAGGTACCACCCTATTCGTAAGACAAAGATAGAACTAACGATGCTGAATGAAACATGATGTCGTCATTATTCATCGAATGCTCAGTCAGCTTATTATTATGTTAAATAAGCAATGTGTGTTTGTTTCACCAAATTTATTTCATTTGGAAAAATTTATATTACTGACGATTTTAAATATTACGAAATTCAATGATAGATAGGTTACATTCTGACCAACATGTCGGAAGTTAAAAGTTAAGCAACTTGTGAGTAGCTGATTCTGCTTTGTCCGGATTTGGACGCGTCATATTTTCGAATTAATTTATTTATATAACTGAACCAGCATATAAACAAAGTTTTCCCCACACTTATAACGGGCTTTTTCAGGGATGAACAAAACAAAACAAATGATACTTAACTTGCGGCGACTCCGTTCATTTGGTCTTTTTCTCACAAACACACTTTGCAACTTCACTTTATTAAACTTTTGACACTGACGCACAAATTGTAAATGACTAATAGGTACTTTGGATCTAGCCAACAAATAAATAATAATTGGTTGAAATTCTTGGGATTTTTGGGGATTTCAACGGCCTCACGGAATTTCCTAGTGAAATAATACGGAAATTTGGCCACGACAGAGGAGCTGCCGAGGAGGATTTGGTGGCCCTTTTTCAAACAACGTTTGTGCTCACATGTTGTGTGTTTATAGATCGACCTGTTTCACCACGAGCATGGAATGGAATAAACACCCTTGGATGAAATAGGACTTTGTTTATACTTTGGAGGGGGTAACATTTGTGAGATTTTGGATAGTAGTTTGTAGACTGGTTCCACTGGTGCTTATGGAGAAGCTTTCCAATCCTATCCGTGACCTTGCTGATATATGGCAAATATGCTACTGATTTACTAGTTAACAATTCTTTCATAGGAAGGGGATTTTGGTGACGAGAAATAGAGTTGCGAATCTCTCGTTTACTGTAGCCGTTGTTTAGTAGGCTACTCTTTACCCAAGCTAATTCCCTTCTCAAGCTTTTGGGTTCGGAAATTGATATAGCCCGATGCACTAGGGAGTTCACCACTGACCGTTTCTGAGATGGATGATGATGGGAACAGGTGTGAAGATATCTGTTAGTGTGTGTTGGTTTTTCTGTATACAGAGTGGCCCAGGCGACCATTTGGCAACCGTGAAACCAACATGTCCAGGGACCATTGGACTCAATTTCCATCGTGAATTTCATGTTTGAATGTTGGGTATTAATGTGGTTAAAGAACAATTGGAGAGCCTTTTGTCCATGTGGCCAGATGACGAAAGTGTCATCAGCATATATCAACCAAATTTTGGGATTGTGGCTTGAAGACCCCAAAGGTTTCCGGCGGATAAAGGCAATGCAACGGTTATCCGAGAATATGCCAATAAGGTAAATGATTTACGTTAAGATGGATCCTATTCTCACATTCATCGGGATCCCATTCTCAAAATAGAACCTGACAGTCAGTCTGACAAGTTTAACAAAGTGTGTTTGTGAGAAAAAGACTAAATGAATTTAGTCGCCGCAAGGTAAGTAACATTTGTTTTGTTTTTCTCAACCTTAAAAAAGCCCCTTATAGGTGTGGGCGAAACGTCGGAAAACTTTGTTTGTATGCTGGTTAAGAAATATAAATAAAAACCTACGTTCTCTTTCTAACTTGTGAGTAACACAGCTCTTGCAAATATTCATCTAAAAATAGTTAATTTTCCAAATATTTTTCGTATTATATTTTTCCAGCTAGCCCCTTCAATTTTTTTATTATTTTTTGTAAAATTCTTATTAAAATAGAGCAGAGTAACATACTAGATTTGTATATTGGCGTGGTTATACAACTGTGAATGGCAAAACATAAAGTACTATTGATTGCATAACTTATCACTGTGTAAGATTAAAAAAAATGTTTGTTTTACAAACATTTAGCAATTTTTATGCTATTTCTTCTATTGATCATGATTTTTTAAATTTATTAATATTATTTAGAATAAGTAAAAATGATTCATAGAAGTTGATTCTTTTATTGTTTTTGGTAGGTGAACTATTTGCATTTTGGTAGGCTTTTCATAGTTCTTAAATGGCAGCTACAATTTTTAACTGGGTCAGTAAGACAAATTATGTTTAAATTTCTTTCAGATTTTTCGCTAATAATCGAATAATTGATTCGATTCGTTTATTCATATTCAGAAGCCTATGGGTAGCAGCAGGGGCGGATCCAAGATTTTCATTTAAGGAGGGCTTGAACTCGTTTTTTAGCACAATAAACACTAAAAAAAGCATACCACTTAGATGATTTTTTTTTGGGGGTTTCAGCCCCTTAGTCCCCCCTCTGGCGCCGCTAGTGGGCAGCAATATACATTTCGAAAACACAACTCAGTATCCACTTTCCTAACTATTTCTCACTAGATGCAAGGTTTGGACTATATGGGGGATGATCTCATTCCTCCCATAGCTCCTTAAGATTGGTCTACAACAGTAAAAAATTCTTACTAGATCTTGGGATCATTCGACTTGATTTATTGATAAATGTCAACGTCCTATTTTTAAGACAAGGGTGAAGAAATCCGAATTCTGCAAAACGAATGCTGCTATAACCTCCTGGAATCACATTTCAATGTTAATGATTCTAGTTACTTCTTCACAAGGCGCAAAGTCTGTACTGTATGGAGGATGATTTCATACCTACCTGGAGAGAATCTCAAGTTTGAGATATAGTAGAACGACAAAATTCTCTTATCTCTTCTCGGACTTCTTCGTAGTACGAATTGGATGATTTAAAGATGTCAATCTCATAAGCCTCTTAATAAAATGACTCCGAATTCTCTGAAAAAAAAAAGCAAAAACAAATTCATATTTAAAATAATCTTGTCTCTGTTTCAGTGCTTTGTCTTCCATCTCTACAAAGGAGTCCGAGCCGGTGGTGGTATCGGTGACGAAATTGAGCCTCCTGACGGTGACGATTACGAAGTCTACCGTATTATGTTTGACATCACCTTCTTCTTCTTCGTTATTGTCATTTTGTTGGCCATCATTCAAGGTTAGTAGTAATTTATTATCTGTTAAATATTTACTAATTATTCTTGATTTATAGGTTTGATCATTGATGCTTTTGGTGAGCTTCGTGATCAACTGGAGAGCGTCAAAGACGATATGGAGTCCAATTGCTTTATTTGCGGTATGGGCAAAGATTATTTTGATACTGTACCGCATGGTTTCGATACGCATGTGCAACAAGAGCATAATCTGGCGAATTACATGTAAGTACATCTTTGTCATTTATATTTGAGAATGGAAGTACTATTTTGCTTAGTGATTAATATTTTAATAAAATCTACATATATAAGAGCTGAGTAAGTTTACATAAATTATAATGTAGAAAAAGTTGGAACAGTCTTATTTGATATTGGCTTGATGTAAACGTATATTGATATGCTTGTAAAGATATTTGTTCAAAGAGGTAGATCAGGGGCGGATCCAGACACGTGCTTCCGGAGTGGCGATTTCATGCTTCAAGGGTGGAGGATTATGTACTAAATTTTCCTAAATAAAGTTTTAAACTCAAATGTTTAATGTAATAACCCAGTAAGGGTTATTACATTAAACATAGTCGTTCTGAGGTTTAAACCCATAGATGTTACCTTCTTGTAGACTCTTGGAGTTAGGATTACCTCATTGTAATATTAAACTTTGAGGCTCTCGGTGGGGGTGATCGCCCCCCTTGAATCCGCCCATGATGTATATGGATGGGACACATAGGAAAAGCAGTGGAAAGAAGAACAGGACGAACAAGGAAAAAGATGATGAACGATCTGAAGGACATGAAATTATGAAAGAGGACCCGGAAAAACTGGAAAAAGACGTCAAAGTCAAGGACAACTAGGCTTGTACAGCTGTTGTATATATTTATGTTATGTTTTCAAAAAATTGCGGATCGGATGAATAACTTGGAGCGTAGGCGTCGTTAAAAAAATGGTTAACACAAAAGTTGTAGGAAATTACTCAAGCTATCCGGCGGCGTCTTTGGTCGTGACGTTGTCCTTGGCCTTCAAGATAATTTCAAAGTCAGGTACATTTTTTAAATGGCAACCCTTACTTTTTACACTAGAAATGAAATGGGCGGAGAATTATACGTCCAGATACTAGCCTAACATTTAAAAAATGTGGCCTCAAACAATCAAGACTGGCTACTTCAAAAAGCGATGTGGAGACTTTTTATGGTACACTTTTGACCAATTTCAAAAGTTTCTGTCCGTCATGTTGAATCCACCATCCTGAATTTTAAACTCTTTAAGATCTGGCTTCAGATCTTTCTAAATCAGGTCGTCCAATGACAGCAACTACTGAAGAAAAACAGTTGGATGTTGCTTTTTCAATCAATGAGGATTATCACAGAATAGTTATGAAATTGAATCAGTAGCATGATATTAGTGTCGGATCAGTGCATAATATTTCGATTGTGGGCGATGATTTTATCAAACGTTCTTCCAGCAAGATACTTGATTTAGTGGGTCCAGAAAGGAGGGAGAGAAGCAATAGAACGGCCAACCTCGTTCGATTATTTTTTGAGAGATTACCTTAAAGATGGGAAGTTTCCTGCAACTTTTAGGGGGAAGTTTCCTACAACTTTTCGGGAAGTTTCCTATAACTTTTGTCTCGACCATTTTTCGACCAGTTTTTGAGCGACGCCTACTTTTTAAGATATTCGGCCGGTCATTAATTAACCTTGACGTGATCTTAAGAGGTCAAATTTTTCGATATGTCGGGGTAGTGTGTGGACACGTAATTTTCCGCTCTTTCTAATCCGGGGTTAAAAATTAAGGGTTGCCGTTAAAAAAATGAGTTGTCATTGAAGTTGAAGGCCACCACCAAGATCGGTGTCGGATAGCCAAGTTTTCTACAACTTTGGTCTTAACCATTTTTTGGAGCCACGCCTACGTTTTTGAACACTCTGTGCGCGCTTCGCAGGGGTAGGCAAATCGGTCTAATCTGAAATAACAATAAAACGTATTGGCACGACACATACCGTGAATGCTACTGATTCGTTATGGTCTAGCCTGTCACGGTCGCGGGTTGAGTATAACATTGACGCGTTGATTGAAGAATTATTGTCATATTAAACTATACATATCAACCTTCCTTTTGAACCACACTTTTAATTGATCATAACCTTATTATAATCCGTTACGTAGTTTAAACGATCTAAACGTATTGAGACACAGATCAAAGATTCAATATCAATGCATAGGAAGAATACAAACTGTACTAATATATTTGTTTCAGGTTCTTCCTCATGCATCTAATCAACAAACCCGACACTGAGTACACTGGTCAAGAAACGTACGTCTGGAACATGTACCAGAAAAGGTGTTGGGACTTCTTCCCGGTCGGAGATTGCTTCCGCAAGCAATACGAAGACGAACTCAGCGGAGGCGGAGGATAATGCGGACTCTTAAACTAGTTGAAAACTTTCATTGCTCATATTTTTCTACGTTTTTCTATTCTTTTCGTTTTACGGTGATAAAATGAAAAACGAAGTATTCCACGCATGGCAGCAACAACTTCGACTGCCTCAATTGATAGTTGCTTTAACGAAAAAAAAGCTTGATATGTATAATTAAATTAAAACGTAAGATAAGTCAATATGAAAATAATTAATTCCTTCCATTTTAGCAGTGAAAAATGATAAATATCTTGATTCCAGATCAACAATTTGTGCGTAAAGGATTTGTGTTTAATTTAATTTTTGTTCAGTTTTGATCTGGGAACAAAGATTGTTTTTGTTGTTGAGAGTGGAGTTTTACGATTTATTAAATCAATTTCTTGTTTTCAAATTGGTTTAATTTTTGCCCTTCTAGTGGTTAGTTTTCCATAGACTTCCTACATTCTAAAATTCCACGTTTTTTTTTTTCTATTTAGTTATCGGAACAATAGAATAGTGTTGTTTGGAGTAAAATTAATAACAAATTACACCAAATACGGATATATTTATTATTATTTATATGACCCATAGTACTGAAGTGCCTCCAATTTGACATCTCTGAGAACTGCAGTGCCATCTCTAAAAAAGTAGCTCTATTAAGTGAAGTTTGTTTTGGTTTTCATAATCAGTAATGGATTTTTAAATTCAAGTGCCTTTAAAAATACTCATTGTATTTGTATTGAAGTGTTCATTCCATGTAAGCTATTGAATTTGACGTTTTAAAGGAAGATGGTTCTCGCAAATTATATGAAAGATCAAAAAAGAACATTCTATCAAATGTTATCGAGCACTTTTATGGAGACACTCACGGAGTGAATCCAAAGAATCTTTCACTACTGTTTGCAAGTATATGATAACAATTATTAGCTATTTGAAACATTGAAATATTTGACGCTAAATATTAAAAAACAATGGATTCGATAGGGATCCCTGAGGGAGTCCTAGAGGTTTTTTTCTTTGCGATCCATATAAACGAGATATTATATTTACTCTGGATTATAAATTTGTGTCCTGATTTTTGTTTCTAGAAATAACAAAACTGGTAATACAACACAGCTTTATTTCTACAATGGAAGCATACTCTACAAATAAAGCTTCAGTTTATTCTTTCCAGGTTGTAGATTAAGTCGAAATATGAATTTGGATGTAAAATAAAATATTTCTTTGTGTAACTAAATTAACCGGACTGGAATAAGTCTTCTTATTAAGACTTTATATAAAAGACCATCTAAAGTGCTGCTAGGGATACTGAAAGTATTTGGTGGAACAATCTATAGCTTAAAATTACACTATGCAAATTTTCAATTACAATTAGTTTATGGGCTATGTATAAATTTCTATGAAAATAGAATAAATTGGAGGGCGTGATCATATAGCAATGTCACATTCTGGAAATAGTTTCGAAAAATAAAATTAATTAGAAAAATGGAGACACTTAAAAGTTATTTTGCACAACCTCACGAAATTTTAAATTTACGCAAAATATCAGGAAAAAAATTGAAAACAATAAATATTTTTTTATTCACAGTTCAAATCAGCAAGTTTGCTTACCGCACTTTTTATATATAAATGGTAACTCTGGTACTAAAAACGAATCCTAACATAAATCTCTTTTAATTATATTTATGAACCAAAAGATTCATTTGAACACAAGTTAAATATTTAAAAACTTAAATATATTAAATAAAAAATATATAATATCACTAACAATTATGGCAATTGATTTTTGAAGCGTTCAAAATAAATCTCAATCAGATTTTGTACAGTCTTAGAGGTATTTAAGAATGCTAAGACTAATAAATTATTGTATATCTTCGATAAAATCTTCCACTAAGTCATCATGGAGAATTTGCCGACGTTTTACCATGCATTTGTCTTGTGCGGAAAGTGGGTGGTCATCAAAATCGAAAGAACTCGAATTCGACTCTAAAATTATGGATGGTTTGTAAGGTATTACTATGTAGGTATTTTTAATGTGATTTACCTTCTCTGGGTATATACGTTTCAGTACAATTCAGCACAAAGTTTTTTTGTGATTTTATACTTGTTACAATCTGCAATAGCTGCTTGCAATATTATAAATATTAAAGTTTGTAATGCAGTGGTGGATCTAAGATTGTCTTCTGCGAAGGCTTTGATTATGCTGTGGGTAGGATTTAGCAAAATGAAACACTAAACGAGCACAAGACATTTTATCATGGCTTTTGTATGTTAAGTAGTGTAATGCTTGCTATAAAGTTTATTAGTTTCATTAGAACAATAATAAGTACTCATTAAGATTTCCCACAGAAGAGTTTAGTTGCTAGTGCGGGAAGGGGAGGGGTTTGAACCCCTTAGCGTCTGGGATACCCCACTGTTGTCATGTAAACTAAACATGATTGTCATATAAAATAAATCCATATTATACGTCGTTAATTGGTTCAAAAGATTGCCATATAAAAATATAACAAATGGTTGTCAGCTTCGGCGTACCTAGGGGGGAGGGCAAGGGCAGCTACCCCCCCGGACCTGAAAAACTGACTTGTTACACAAAATTTATTTATGATTTGCACCTTTTTCTAGGGCACTTTCTTGCACTTTCCACGGATTGCCCCTATCTAGGAGATTTTTTTTCTGACTTGACCCTCCCTAAACCAAAAGTTGGGACGCCTATGGTTGTCAGCGTTATATTCTGATATTCATTTGGTTAAACACTACATTAAAGTGATCGCTAAAAGAAATTGAATGATACGATGATTGGATATCACAAATCTAAACATTTTAAATGGTATGGGTTAACTTAATAAATTAACGTTATTTAACAGTTTGAATAATTGATTATTTACTTTTTATATTATTATTAGATTGTATAAGAAATATAACTGAATAATCAGCAGTAAGATTTTTTTAGGGTTAGTACTAACTGATCTAGCAATTTTTTTTAATTTATATTTCTATAATTATATTTCCAGCATATAAAGAACAGATAAATATAAATTTTATTCAATGAAAAAAATATTAAATAGATAATATAATGACAAACCCATCCATCAGCATGTATTTAAATGGGCCTTGGAGTCTGATAAAATATGTTAATAATTAGTACTACTCAAATCTTGAAACTATTCTTAGAGAAAACTTGACTATTTCATCATTTTATATACTTTCTCATACACAAACAAATGACGTCACGGAAGTTGTGAGGACAATCTTTGTAGGTACGTGGGTTGACTATATTTTGTAATACAATTATAATACTAAGCTTTATACATCAAACCAATTAAAATTGTGTTTTTATTAGATATCTGAAGAGATATAACTATGAAAGTAATGTGTTAATAAAAAAAATCATATAACTTGAAATGATTGCGTGGAATTCAAAAACCTATATATGATCCGCAAGGCCATATCCAAGCGGAGGTTCGGGGAGCTTCAATCCCCCCATTTGAGACTCAAGATTCAATTTTAAGGAAAGAACTCTATTTTTTCCATGAAAATATATTTTTTTATTCTATACATTTCTTATATACTGGAAATACATGAATAGAAAAAAGAAATTTCGCGGTCCTAATCAGTTCTTTAAAAAATGTAAGAGTCGTCAACCCCTCCCCAAAAAAATGTATTTGTTTGTGTATATTTTCGTTAATAATGGTTTGTTTTTAGTTTGATTAGGGTTGAAGACTACCAGCGTACTGGCCCAGTAAATACAAAAACAGTTCTACTGATTATTATTATTGAGATAGCTGTTGTAATCTATCTACTTTATGTATTCTAATTCATATTGAAACAAGTATATGTTTTAGAACAAACTTGAATAACGAAAAGTACCTGGGCGACCAAGCGTCGCTCTAGAATTAGAAATTTCAGAAAGTTGGCTATATGTAAACGTATTTTTCCTGAGATGATTACTTTTTCAAAGCCTCTCTCACTGAACAGATAAAAATTTAATTCTTATGAAATAGATATTATAATTAAGCACGGCAATAAGTGTGTAAATTCACAATGTACTCAAATATGATGTCATAAATAATAAATTTGACAAAAAGAGAAGCGAACTTTGTGCTGGTATTGTATATTATGTGGATGTTACATTTGTTTATCTACTACAATTTATTGCCTTTCTATAAACGAAGAGACCCTCAATATATATCCTGGTCCTGTTTCTTACACAGAAAACTAAGTTGTATGGGTATTTCAGTGTCAAAGAAGTGTCGGAACGAACTTTCGGAATAAAGTCTAATTTTGGCATTTCACTAGCATACTGATCTATTACCTTAGATGTAAGTGTGGGCCAGCATTATAAAGCTTTGACTTCAAAAATCTTACCCAACACCAGAACAAACAAAAACTAACTCTAAAAATAACAGTTTATTCTCAAAACCACATACAAAAGTCAGTGTAGCTTCCAAAATCCCATTTTTCCTATAAGTTAAGTTAGAAAAACCAATTCACTTTTCAATAAGCACTCTTCACAACCACTTCTTTTATGCTTGGCACAAACAATTCTGTTACAGTTTGTACATGTTATGCTGTTTCTTTCAACTCTTACATTATTTCTATCAGTTGTCAGAAAATTCGACAACAACATATTAGAGATACGCCTCATTGTTCCCAAAGGCAACAACCACGCAAACTTACTTGTAAAGTACGAGACAGTATCGTAACCCAAATATACTGGCATCATTGTTAAAGTTCCAACATTGAACAGGGTTTCCAGTTGATCTAAATCACTCTCTGTTCAGATATAAAAGTCAATATTAATATACTGATCAGTCACAAAATTGTAAAAACAAAACCTGAAGCCTTCGGTTGATTTTGTTAGTATACAAAAACAAAACTTTGTGCTGAATAACCTTGAGGAATATGTACCCAAAACAAACACCTTAATACTCTATGAAACTTTTGATCATGGCCTTTACAGAAATTAAATGTTATTCTAGGGTCTGGATTTTTCATTTGAAGACATAAATTTTTATGTAAATAAATATTTTTTGTTGCTCAATATTTCTTCTTAAACAATATTATTATAGAGCAATGCTTACAGGATGTTTCCTAATTAAATGTCATCACAAAAATGTGATAATCCGTGGTTGATTTAAATAACTTCATATGTAGATGAGTTTTAGATGTGTTAACTTTTTAGATATAGGGTGGTAAAATTTTCAAAACAAGATTTTTTTATAATAACTAGGATACTATGATATCTTTAGGAAATTCGGTAGACGTACAGGGAAATGGTATGCCACTGCTTCCTCTTAAATTAACATTGCCATTTTAAATCTCCATTAATTTTAGGCCATATTTCTTCGATTGATTTTTTCCAGCCGACGCATGGTTTTCGCTTAAAAAACTAAAAATTGTTTTAATTCAGTGTCAAATTGCTAAAAATCTGAGGTGGTGACTCTTGCCAATAATTCATATTAATCATGTAAGGTTGATTGATTGATCGATCTAGAAATGGATTGGTATGGGATCTTTTAGAAAATCACCTTCCTGACAAATGTAAATATTAAACAATATATTGACACAATTGAATAAGCACACCTAAGTTTTGCTTCATTGGCTAGGATATGCAACTAAACATACATAATATTGGTTGCATATGTAATTGCCTTTTAATGTTATTAAAACATAAAACTTGCGATGTGCACTTATTTATTAAAATTGACATTTAAATGAATTTTCATCAAGTAAAAATGAAAACAATCATCAGTAATATAATGTATTTACTGAAGAATTAAAGAACTTCCTGATATTTTGAACATGACAGTGAGGGAGATACTGCCATATAAAGTACTACTTTTAAATAATTAAAAATCCAGGCCCTAGTTGTCACATAATGTGTTGGTAAATCACATACAAATATGACTACTAGATAATATGACTACAATGATTTAAAAATAGTAATAAAATTATTAATAAGAGTCTTACCTCCACTTGTTATTAGTTCTTTGTCTTTGTAGTTTTCTATAAATTGCTGATATTCATCAGAGTTCATTATCTGATACCAGCTGAGGATGCAAACAATGGCAACAAAAAATAGGTTTGCGGTTATTCCTGTATAATAAATTAAAAATTTTGGGATTATTGCAATTAACAGTGTTAGACAAGAATTTCAGTTTAAATGACTTAAAATATGTTGGCCAGTTTATTTTATAGCATTTAACATTGAAACTACTTATGATAAACCAAAACTATGATTTCTTGTGTATGAGAAAAAATAACTACTCCATTTTTCTTTGTTTACCTTAACAAGTACGGAAAGAAGAGATGTATTTAATCTCATCAACTGTCACCAATTTTGATTACAGGGAATACCTTTTTGGTTTGAAAACATTGATTGAAAATTAACATTTGGAGTTTGGGGCGGCACAAAGTGTAAAAAATGGATTATTTCAATATTTATTTGGTCAGTCATACTAATCTTATATCTGGATTTTTTTACCTGCGCTTATGGAAAATGCTTTTTGGGCAACCGTCAAACACCTGATAATGTACCCATTTGTTGCTGAATATCTAAATCACTTACATCAAGGTAGTGGAGTGATACTAAGAGCCTACTCGACGACCGGACTTCACGCTAGTAGAATTTTGAGGACTACCATGTTAAATTAGAATATTAGACCATCATGTGGATTTGGAAAACCTAAAATGTGCAAATTAGTGATTCATTTGTGTGAAAAGAAGGTTTTTAAAACTGACAAGGACTCTTAGGAATTGATTTTGGAACACTTACTTTAATTATTCAGGCAGATAAATGTAAAGTTAAGAAGGTCAGAAGAGTCTATGAAGTTTTGGAAATTTATTTATGATTTTTGACAGAAAACTGTATTGCAGTTATATTTTCTCTAATACTAGACCAAGACATTGCTTGCAAAATAAAAATTTGTATTATTAGAATTTTAAGTTATACTCACCTATGGCGGCTGATATGACAGGCCAATGAAACATTACATATCTGATTCCAGAAAACTGGGCATTAACAGAAAATTTTGCAGAATATATTTCTATATGTCTTGTTTGGATTTCCACATAGATATCAGTGACAGGTTCAGTCTGTAAAATAAATACATACTATCAGTAGTCAGTTTATAAAAGAAATATATGGTAGTATCAAGAGAGATCTCAAATCTGAACAGAAATATTAGAAAAGGAAAACAAAAAGTGTTTATGAAGAATACCTCTTGTTCTTCATAATCTGAGAACAACTCAACATGAACATTTTGCTTTTCTTCTGCTGTAGAGATAATGTAGAATGGACTATAAAACAGTTTGTACAGGGTGTCAATTAACATTCCTCTGTAATGCAGCATTGCTGATCGGCATGAATTTGCTAGCAATCTACCACTTTTACCCATGAATTCCACACATACCATGAACATTCCTATAAAAATAATTAATTAACACTAATTATTATTGATAATTATTTGATGAAAATTAATAACTAAAAATAAACCAAATTTTCTTATTGGATAGTGCAATATTGTTGGTGTATACTTTGAATGAAATGGACACCATTTTCCAATCTATAGACAATGAAAACAATTATAATTAATACAGGGTAGTCTGCTAATTTTCTGACTGAAGAAAATGTTTGTTAACTTAAAACATTGTTAGTCAAACTTTTTCATTGAGAGGCGCCCCTGATTGAAAATTAAAAAATCATGACACCCTTGCCAAGGCGGACCTCAAATTTGAATATGGAGCAGGTTTTTTTGCAAATTCATGTGCAACACTGGACTGAGGTCTCCCTCTCAATTGGCCATCACTTCTTGAATTCTTAGATACTTTTGTAGCAAAATAGAACTGACCATAATTTATCTTGTAATACATTTACAAAAATTTCCTCAGAAAAGCCTAAACTTTACAACAAGCCATGGCTGTGGCACCCCAAGCTGATGCTGAAAAATACAGAGTTGTTATCTTGTGTGTTTATTTTTACCTGCCAGTGAACTAATATTTGCTCATGTTTTAAAGTGAATGTGGTAAATATTCAAATCCTTGCATTTAAATATATTTTAATCAAATACGTATACTTTTTAATATTAGAAATTCTTATGAATGTATTTGAATACTTTTTATCTGTATGCAACCTAGCTCTGTGATAAAATGTTTCTATTTCTACTAAAGATTCCATATTAATCTTAATCTTGGTTCACATACCCCTTAAGCACATGCCCATACCTAATTCCAACCTATCAACTTGCAGCAGGTCTTTAGAATAAAACACTATTACTTGATGTCTTTAGATGTTATTGACAAAACATACATTATTATGTTTTCAAACGTTTATATAAAAAAATGTCTTAAGTTGTCATCCAGTTAATGGAGTCAGTTTCTATGTTGCTTTTTATATCTTCCTGTGCACTGATTTGCTTTCAAACAGTATAATTGACAATTACAAAAAGACAACCAAATTCAAAATTCCCCAAAAATTTCTGCAGAAACAACAAAGAATTGACATGTTATGTCACATAAATAGATAAGTTTCTTGAAATTTATAATCACACACATTAAACTAGAAACATTACTTGTATGATAAATCTGCTTTCTTTGTTAAACCTACAAGAGGATTTTTTTAGATTGACTAGTAAATTTACACAGGGCTTCAGATATTAACTTTATCTATTTTTCAGAAATCCTTGCAAGAAGAGAAAACTTAAATGAACAATCAAAAAAATCTCCTCAATAATTTGTAAATATAAGTTTTTTTAGAAGAGTTGTTTTCTGTTAATTATAAAATAGCAATGATATTCGTAAAAAAACCATTATTTCTCAGTTATTGCTTTCAAACACTATTGCATGTTTTTAACCTCAATTTGTTATACTATTAAGAGTTGTTAAACTTTTTTATTTATTAACTTTATAACAGTGGACTAATTTTGCAATAATAATTACAGTTATTCAGTGTCATTATTAATTATAGTGAAGAGAAGATAATTTCTTTCAAATAACATGCTTGGTTGGTTTCTCATTGATAAGATAAAATATTCATTCATTATGGTAAATTATTCCAAGATGTGTTTAATTAAAAAAAAGAACTTTGACCTTAATTTGATAAGACCAACTGGTAATAAAGTGAATTTTATACTTTTGAATTGAATAAAATGTTTTCACTTTAACAGGACATCTTAAGAATTTATATAAATTTAATTTAATACTTTATTGCAAAATGAATATTGATATCTAGGAGTTCCAGGGACTGTAAAATCTCGATAAAATAGTATCATAAATGTAACTGTTAATAAACAGTACTTAAACTGAAACATACTAACTAAAAGAATAATTTCTTCTCACCTAATTCACGATTTTTTGGGGACTCAGGCATGTCCAAATCCAAGAAAATCTTATATGGTTGTCCCATCATTAATAGCTGATTTCGCTTGGTCAACTGTACATGAGCAGATGGAAAACTACAAATGCCTCTTGACCCATTGCAAGCATCTGTAGCCCCACATGGTCTATGGATAAACAACCAGTCAGTAACTCCACTAGTCACCATTATCATATACTTACTTGAATTTTAGGAAAACTGGCTTTTCATGGGAAATTTTTGGAACATACACATAATAAAATGCTGCATACATAAATATCGAAAGCCATACCAGCAAAGCAGTTACTAAAGCTATCACTGCACCTTTAAACAGCACTTCTCTAACACTGTTTACACCTGATTTTGTCCTTGTTTTGTATAAATCTATAGTGTCATGAATAAATTTTATAATGGGAAGCTTGAATCTCTGCCGCAGAAATTCTCTAGGGCCTAATCTTAAGATACTTCCTATCGTAGAGAAGCCTAACATGTTAAAATCTACTAAATTACTTTATAAACATACTCATAACCTTTTCGTGGTATATAACCTTTTGACATTTACATCACGAAAGTACAAGTGAAGCACGCAACAACATTAGAGGATTGCTTTCACAGAACGTTACTTTTGATGTGTTTTATGGTGGCCGGGGGGACAGTATCCCAGAGCAATAATAATATAGAGTTTCCACCGTAAAACACTTTTGTAATCGTAGAGCACATCTTTCTGGAGGTAGTGCAATGCACTAATATCAAGACATGACTAGAAAGAGAGGGCAATAGGGACAGTCAAAGTGCGTATAAGAACAGTGCTGCCAAGCTATAGGCTAAATGCTAATTCGTTCCACCATTTTTTGCACTGATTTCTGGCCTATCATTGGATGGGGAGAACACGTTTAGTTGTTTGTCGCAGAGTTGCCAGATCTGTGGTATAAAGTAAATCTCACGATATCTATATAATTTCAGCATTTGCTATTTTTAGTGAAATTTTATTAAATTTAAGCTGTAAAAATGCAAAGCACCTGAATTATAAAATGTTGTATTGTATAATTATTAGAATAAAATTGGTCGATTGCAGCATAAACCTGAATTTAGTTGACAAACTACATATTACAAAGTATTGAGAGACGCTATTGTGTGCTTACTATAGTGGGGGAATTTAAAAAATTAAACTATGTACGTATCAATTATGTTTCAGAATTTTTTTAATCAAAAATCTTATCAATCTTTTATGTTTTAAAGATAAAATTGGTAGCTACATGAATTTGATAATTACCAATTTTTTTATTTTGAATGTACTGAACTTTAATATCAATGACTTATCTCTTTAATGATATATTAATCTGTATCGGTCTGAACGGGTACATAGCACAAAATGATTTTAAAGTTGATTCTTATTGGTGGAAAATGAGACGAAAATGACACCACTCTCTTTATAAGTACTTTGGGGACAGTAGCAGGCCAATTTGTGCAATTAGGAGTTCGTTTAACTTATCTATATTGACCTCTCTTTCTCGTCTTGTCACGATATTTGTGCATTGCAGGCTACCTCCAAAAGTATAAGCTCCAAGTTTGTAACTAAACACTGGGACTGAAATTAGCATAATTTTCCTTTGAAATTATCAACAAACTTTATTTAGAAACTAACTAAAACTTTAATGTTACTACTATCATTGACATGAATTGATGCTGATGCCTCAATAGCCAGTGAAGCTAACGTATCACGACAAAACAGTAGTGTAAACCCTAGCCATAGTTGAGGAGGGAGGGGGTTCAAGCCAAAACTATTGACGTTCGTTAGTCAAGCGACTCTCCTTAACATCAATTGCGTACAACTGTAACATTGATAAATATTTACATCTTGGACTCAACGTTGCAAGGATCGATTTAACTAACTAACATTCTGAACACAAACTTAAGTTTTCTTAATAATTGGTATACCTACTACCGTGAATACACCGTGTATATGTAGTCTACAAACGGAATAAATACACGATGTACTCACGGCGTTTTCAATAAGCTCTTATCGGGTTCGCACAGTGGGGATAAAAAACATGCTCATGTGACAATCAGCAATTTATCCAAACATCTTCAGAGATTCTTCAGGGTTTAGTTCTTGCTAAAACCGTTGTATTAATCATTTTTCAAAAAAATGTATTCCTGAAGAGTTATTCAAAGGTTTCCATACTTTTGGTTCACCCTGTATTATTGTACCTCTCAGCGAGTATTTCAGAAATAACTAATACACATACTTGGAGATAAGTATACACAATACACAATGTAAAATACACATAGGTATTTGTTCAAACCCTGTGAAAAAAATCCATAGAATCCAATAAAAAAGTGTATTTGAACCTAATATCTTTTTGTTGCTGCCAATCCTCATATATACTCATACAAGGTCCTAAGCGAAACATGAAGCTCTATATTTTTAATATAGCTGTTACGAATAAAAAATTTTAAATTTCTGTATACTCTATTGGATGTTTTCAACAGGGAAGGAAGACTGGTTGATAATACTTTCCCTAAGAACAAATAATCTGAGCAATTCTTTAAATTTGCTCTGATACACTGTTTCCATTACACATTCCAAACAGTTATATGTTACACAATCTCATTTGTTACGTCGTGAGATCTGGACCAGGACTATAACGGCTACCCTAAGTTAAGGTGGCACGTAGGTATTCTCAGGAAGTATGCCAAGCATATGTGTGATCCAAAGCAGTTTCTATATATTCAGGAATTCCTTGGGACTTGCTACTTTCTAGATTTCAAAAACATGGACTTCACTTTTTGTCTTATGTGTTTTCCCGGGCCTAAGGTAAATATAGACATTTGCTTCTCATTTTGACAGATATTTTGAAAAATTTACCTTCTACTAATTTTACGTATTTTATAAATAAATAAATGAATCATTATTAGATTTTTTCAGTTCAGTCAGTTCAGTTTAATACAAAAATTTCCGTATTCCATTTAACTCCACAAAAAAAGTCCTGTTTTTATTTTCGTATGCAGTAACCCTAGTGACAGAGAACAATCGAATGGGACTCAAAAGAGGGAATGCAACGAGGAAATAAAAAGTCCGTTTAATATTCAGGATCTGTGAATAGTGGAATATTCCAATTTGATTTGATCGCCGGACTACATCTGTGAGACGAATATAAATCCATAGTGTAAACAAATCGAACTCCCGACAGTCGGTATTTTTTTAATGCTGACGTTGGGCAAAATGAAATTTCTGTCGGACATCACGGGTGGCAAATAATGTCGAAAGGTCTTTTAATTCTTTTTAGTTAGAAGTGTGTTACGAATTTTTGTTTGTTCGATGACAATGAGGGGATTTGGTTGTTTTTTTTTGGCTTAATATATCAGCAGCATTTTTTAATCAGATTTTGTTACTATACAGATCAAGAAATGTAAGTGAATATTTATCTGAAAAACTCGGTAAGTACTGAACCTGCTAAGTTTTGCTCAAGTATAAATATTAAAATTCTGTATCATTTATTCTGGACATTAGGATAAACTTAATAGATTATTGTATGCTTATCGGTCCTTAGTACATTTAAATTAGTCAGATGTCGTGAAGTCAGTTAAAATTACTTTGAAATGCAACATTAACTTCAAATTTGATGCACTGTCTCTACAACAGGGGTGTATCCAGGAGCGAGCTTCAAGTGAGAGCCAATCTAGTCCGTCAGTGTAGTGAAGTAGAGGGAGATTCTCTCTGGCTTTTGATACAATTCCCGTGCACCACTGGAAAATATGATAGATACTTTTCAATAGCTTAACAAGTTTATTGTCACGGAAAGTTATAAACGCAGGCGAGGGAGGACCCTGTATGTACAAAGTAGATGTCACTGTTACCAAATGGTAATTGACAGTTCGGTAAAACTATATTTGTGACATAGAGCAATCTGGAAAAAATTCTTGAACATCAAATACTATTTAAATAAGTGCTACGTGACTTAGAGCATATACTTTTGGAGATAGCCTGCAATGCACAAATGTCTTGCCAAGATTAGAAAGAGAGGGTAATAGAGAGGGTAACAGGCTATTTCACTTTGTGAGAGGAAGCAGCCAATTAACTACATGCTAGACGTATTTCATCGGAAGCAGATCCCAATCCAGTGAAACAGCCTCTTGCTCTCTCTATTCTCCTCTCTTTTTAGTCTTGGCACGCTGCATTGCAGGCTACCTCCAGAAGGACAAGGTTTATGGCTATGTGAAAGTGAGTTTAGTTGAGTAACGCCTTTAGTTCAGTTTATGGTTGACAGTAAATGTCAGAGCGTAAATTGTGTTTTAAAAGTTTCCGGTTCAAGATGGCGGGCGACCACACGCGTGAATATGTTAGGCTAGTTAAACCTTTAAAGTATACTGAATTAGTCCCTGTTTTTCAAATTCTCTACATTCTACAACCCTAAAGACTCTGTTAAAAGTGATAAAGACGCTCTGGAAGTGAATATATGTGTTAGTTAGTGATATAGCCGGAAGTCCCAGGTCGCCCTGTCCTGTATATAAACGTGTACATAAAGAAAAACTACTAGAATAATTCCAGAAGAGGTATGGGAATTCCCAGACAATGCTCTCTGGAAACCCAGTTTGACTGGCCGGATAGCCCTGGCAGCTTAGGCCAATAAAACCGAAGAGAGAGAGAGAGAGAGAGAGAGAGAGAGCGAGTTTTAAAAGTTGTCATTGTTCAACAAAGTTTTTACCTTTGAAAATGCCAAGTGAGAGTTTGCCGAAACGTCAGGTTAACGTTATCTCACATCAATTGTGATAACTGTCCAGCTTCTTATCTGGGACAAACTTCTAGACTATTAAAGGATATAATTGTTTCACATAAAATAGTAAGTTGTGCCTTACTCACTCATTGTATATCCAATGTAACTACAGCAGAGTTTGACAACGCTCTAGTACTGATTAACGAGAGGAATCTTTTGAAAGGAAATTTCCTAGAAGTGGTTTGTTTTAATAATGTATGTCAAGGTTTCTCTCATATGCGGTATTTGGGCATTCCATCACCATATGTTGAACGGTTTGCTTTTCCGGCCTGCAATCACACCTCGCAGATTGCGCCCTACCCCATTTGTGTAGTGAGCCAGCGCATATGCCATGTTTGTTGGTACGTGTTCTGTTCAGTGATGTCCATATTTTAGGGGGCTGATCAGAGGCGGGAGGTTTTATCCTTATGTTCTAAATTGGGATAGCTATTTTATTGTGTATTTACCGCTATGCAGGATGGATGGATTCCATCAGGCCCTGGTGCTTTTCCCACCATCGTGTCCCTCAGAGCATCCGCCAACTCGTCCACGGTGAATGGGCGTGAGGACTGGCGTGGCTGTTGGCGTTTAGAGCTTTAAGTTCATGCTTAATGTGTATTTCCGGGTCGTTTCTTGCAATTTTTGGACCCTTACCGACTTTTCTTCGAAGTGACCATGCTTTCCTGCTGGATTTGTTAGGGCTAGGTTGGTGACTGTTTCCTTCCACCGCTTTTGGCGGGCTATATCCAGTCTGTGCAACAGTTTCGTCAATCATTTCTGTCTCCGCTCTCAAGAAATGTCCTATATTGTCCTCACTGTCATTATTCCATCCCGAGCCTAAGCGTTTATCGAGTCTGTTAGAGTAGCTCTTCCAATCGGCTTTCTTGAAATTCCATCTTGGTCGTGGAAAGGATGTAATAAGTGGAATACAAATGCCAAGCTTTATAATAGCTGGTCTGTGTTGACTATGAGAGAAGTCTGCCAAAATTCTACGGGTAGCTCTTAATGGTGTGTTGTCGTCGTTTGCGTTTACAAAGCATAGTCCAGGGTTGTATTCCTGATTCCATGCTGTCGACATGAAAGATCCACGTTGTTTGGTAATTTAATTCAACTTGCACCATTACTATGATATTATGAAGTATATTTACATGTCTCCTTAACTTCAGGTTAGATTTCTGTCATCCATATGACCTAACCTTTCTCGTTAGATGATTCTTTTGTACTTTGTTGTACTGATACTTATCACAATTTAACCAAACCAGTGATTGATTGATGCAGAAGAGAAAGCTCGAAAGCTCTTCATTAAACAACAAAGTGTAAACATGTAGTTTTAATTCGCCCACCCTTTGACTAGAAGTTGACAAAGTTGTATTAAAAAATATGGTGGATGCGCTGGATAAAAAAAATAAAAAATATATTTTCTACATTAACTTATTATTTGCTCTATAGTTGAATGGACATGAAACACAAAAGTTTTTCATAACCTTGTTTTCTTCGTATACTCTCAAAATTTTTAGGCTGAAAAAAAGAAATTTTTTTCTTAATTTCATAATAAAAATTTTCACTTTTTTTGGGTATTAAACAGTTAACATATCTGTATAATTTAATGAAACATGATATTACAAAGGTGACTGAAAAATGCAACTAATGGAAATAATGTAATTTATTTTAAAAAATTAGACAAATTAAAAATAGGACATAAAAGTTGAAAATAATTAAAAAAATACACCATAATAATGTAGCCTAAGTAATGCCACGTAACATTTATTCACAATAACCGAAATGTATAAGTATATTTAAAAAAAATTAACCGACATTAAAAAGGAACAAAAAATTTGAAAGTAATCAAGATAAACGTATAAGATATAAGAAAAAACCGCAAATTCATAGCTGTTAGGTTTCTACACAAGAAGTAATAAAAACATACAACAGAGGTGCCTTTCATGTCCTAATTTATTACATACTTATGCAATATATTTTTGAAGTCGGGGCCATGCATACGTAATTCTTATACTGTTAGCACAACTTCAAACAGTAAACTTGTAGTAGGTTTTAGATTTCCAAACAGATTTTTGAAAAGATAGTTTTACCAGGATACAATAAAAACATGGTTTTTCAGTTTCATGGTTTGAACAAAAATACCCACAAAAGATTTCATTACTCATAAGAAGACGTGTCTTTTGTTTTAGCCTCCTTCTGTATTTTGGTCACAAAATCACTTCTAGTAAGTTTTCAGTTATAAAATTTTATTTCTGCTCTATTTGTAGATTTATGTCTTGTTACAGGTACCAAATTCGAAAACAATATGTAAAGCGCTATTCGAACATATTAAAAAACAACTTTTACGAATACCTGGTAACCAATTGAAAAAAGTAAATGCGATGCTTTCATTATATTTGAGATCACCGAGATCATTTTACTCAGAAAAATTAGTGTTAAAAACAAAAACCTTTTCTATAGAATTTAATTTCAGTATATATAGATGAAGTGAGAAATTCTATTAGTTTTGGTTGGTTAATTACTTAATGTTATCCAAGCCCCATGTTTTTCATAAGAATAAATTTTATATTTATACAATTTTATATATCCTGGAAATACACGAAGAAAAATAAAAAAATTTTTAATCAGCCCATCACCAATCAAAAAAAATTATTCAACCTCCCCGAAAATCCACCCAAAAAAAATTCCTGGCTACGGCCTTGATGTTATCCCTCTTTTTATCAATCTTATTGTAAAATTCAAACAAAAATAATTCCATGAATTTAATATTTGGCGGATACGCCTTTAAAAAATTTTAAGCTTCCGATTTTATGAAAATGGTTGTTTCTTGTTTAATGGAACACAGTTTAAACTATCCATATCAGTTAAAACGATATCGAGTAATCACTGAGTACACATAAAAAAACAAATAAAGATTAATTGGAAACTACCTTTCTTTTAAAGCCAGTTAAAAATCTAACCCATTCCGGGCAATGGGCGTAGCCAGATTTTGATCTAGGGTGGGGCCAAAAAATGTCAAAAGTGAGTATTCAAAGTATCGTGTCGATATTGATGGAAATAAAAATTATGTTATCTTTTAATATTTAAACCGAGTAATATTAAAACAGAATTAAAGAACATTCTGATTATTGTTTCATATTGCAGTTTCAAATGAATGGCGATTCGAGTAGGTATCTGATTATCCTCACTCCAATATGTCTCTCAATAAACAACCCAATCCAGCTGCGTAATATTCAAACAGGAATATCACAAACGACCGGCGAGAACATTTAAATTAACGAAATTGACACCAAGCTCATTACTGGGTTTTCACTGTTGGCCGATTTCATTTTGTACTCGGATTCAGAATGGGGCCCCTCTATGGCTCCCGTCGTTGTCTCCAGAGAGTAAATTAACACATAGTGAATGAGTATAGTTATGCTGTATCGCCGTTGACGACCATCTCGGCCCATAATAATCACAGCACGATATTGCCCTTTGCTGGAAAATAACCATACCGTTACCGCGGCAGCAAATTTACAACCCCCGGTCCTATCGGTATTGGCTATCGGCGACATTTTCACACATACTAAAAGATAATTTACACGGATTCAAAGTGCGCTTTGATAAACAGATCGTGTTAGTCCAGTTCAAACAACAAAGTCATAATGTCTTTATTAACAAACTCTACGTTTGTTTCATTTGAAAAAACGAAATTCTGTCGATTTTGTCAAATCCCTCTAGCTCCTTTGTTTTTGATTTTATAAAAAAGTGTAAATATCAAAATTGAAGGGAATTGTATCCCGAATATGATTGTCGTGTCTTTGTTTGAGTGACAGCTCTCGTTTTCGAGATATGATACAAAATTATCTTTTTTTGAATGGAAACCATAGTTGGCTATGACCTAAAAAAATCGGACATTTTTAGAGGTTTTCAACGATATAGTTATTCATAAAAATAACGGAGTTATGGATGCTTTTTTCTCTTATTTTCATTTTTAACGTATGTAGCCATAAAAAGATTGTTTTCACTTTGACGTTTCCTCATTTGATAGTAATTCCATTAGTAGTGCTGAACTGACAGTCGATATTGACAAGTTTTCGTGATAAAATGGAATATTCTAATGAAGAAAAAGTGAATATGGTGGAATGTTATATCATATGCCATAAAAATTCAGTTCGTGCAGCTGAGGAATACTTTCATAGATATTTTAATCGTCGTCAATCTGCTCTATATTCATTTAAGAGGCTTTACGATAGTTTACGCAGATATGAATCTTTTACTACACCACCAAAGGAACGTAATCAAATTAACGAAGCAGCACAAATAAATGTTTTGGTAATCAAAATACATCTACATCAACTCGTGAGATTGCGGCAGAATCTGGCACATCTCAATGAACTGTAGTTAAGATACTGAAAGCGCACAAGTTCCACCCGTACAAACTTTCAGTTTCTCAAACTTTGCATGCTGGTGACGAACATCGACGTATTTTGGTTTGTACATGGTTTAGAGACATGTGCCTTGACAATCCACACTTTCCATTAAATGTGTTATGGTCAGATGAAACTAAATTTACTAACTGCGGTATGTTCAATAGACACAATGAGCATATCTGGGCTAAAGAAAACCCTTTCCATGTAGAACAAAGGCGATCCCAGATAAAATTTGGTTTTAATGTTTGGTGTGGAATCATAGGGTTTACTATTCTGGGGCCTTTTATCTATGACGAACCACTTACTGGGGAGCGCTACTAGCATTTCTTGCAATACACTTTTCAAGATATGTTGCATAATTTGAATTTGAGAACTCGTTTAGAAATTGAGTGGTTCCAACATGATGCAGCACCTGCTCATAACTCCTTATTAGTAAGACAACACTTAGATAATATCTATCCAAACTCTTGGATAGGACGAAATGGCCCACGCGAATGGCCACCCCGGTCTCCCGGTTTGGCAGTTATAGACTTCTATTTATGGGGTGCGCTAAAAACAAAGTATAAAAAAGAAAGTATGAGACAGTTGGTGACCTAAGGGAGGCGGTATTACAAGCAATTGAAGAATTGATAGGCGGTCTGTGAGGAAAGCGATAATGTCAATCTTAAAAAGATGGAATTTTTTTTCTAAATAACAATGGTGGACTTTTCGAACATAAATTGTAACCATTATTATGTGCTTTAATTTCTTAAGTTTTTAGTAAGTACCTACTTATTTAGTTTTTTCGTTATATCAGATATACCTAATAAAAAATCGTTCAATGTTTTTTGGAATAGTTATAATAAATCAATAAATTTCATGGCTAACTACGTTAAAAGTGAAAATAAGAGAGAATAACTCCGTTATTTTTATAAATAACTATATCAAGTATTATATCGTTGAAAAGCTATAAAAATGTCCGATTTTTTGAGGTCATAGCCAACTATGGTTTCCATTCAAAAAAAGATAAGTTTGTGTCATATCTCGAAAACGAGAGCTGTCACGCAAACGAGGACATGACAATCATATTCGGGATAAAATTCCCTTCAATTTTGATATTTCCACTTTTTTATAAAATCAAAAACAAAGGAGCTAGAGGGATTTGACTAAATCGTCAGAATTTCGTTTTTTCAAAATATCTAGTAAGCCATGACTTTTTACAAAAATCCGAAAGTGTCATTAAATTGGCCAGTAAAACTGCATATCTTTCCCAATTTAACCATTGCTTTATCTCGGCTAGTTTCCGAGATCCCCATACTGATCATAAAACAACTCACCCTGTATATCGCTACAAATGCTTCACCCTTTTTATAAAAATCCTCTATTCTTATGCCCTTGTATACTCTCCGTATATTAATTACATGTTTCATATACTTCACCTTATATATATATATATATATATATATATATATATATATATATATATATAAGATGGTTTCTGGGAATCCGCGTAGTTGATAACTGATCCCTGCCGGGATCGATGGTAAAATGACGACGTGTCGGCAGAGTCACATCTGCCCTCTTTAGGTCGGTTCGCATAATTCTCGTAGCCTTCTGCTTTCGCTTCTAGTTACTCGAATGTATTCGAATGTATTATTGGTTCTCGTTTCGAAAAGTTGACACTTCATTTATTCGTAGTCTAAGTTGTTTTTTTCTAATCAGCTTATCTACTGAATAACCATTACATGTAACTATTTCCCTAATTGTTTTCTTTTCTCTCTCAAAGCTGTCTTTGTTAAGAGGGAATGTCAACAAACGATGAACAAGGAGATTTATCCCCGTCATTTTGTTTTGTTGACACTGAAAATCTAAATGTGCTAGTAAGTACCCTTCCTATATACGTCAACTGCTAATCAGTTATTAGCATTTTTTAGAACAAGTACATCTAAAAATGGCAGGCTACCTTTATTTTCTAATTCATACGTAAATTTAATAATGTGAAATATATTATTAAGATGTAAGACAAAATCATTAATATATAACAAAACAATTCATGATGGGACATTCCTCTTTTATAGATCTACAAAAAGTCCGAGATGGCATATATCTATTTTTTAAGGATAGGTTAGTATATCCATTTTTTCTTGTAAAAAAATTGTCACGTACAATGTGGTAATTGAAAAGTTATTTAGACGGATACAGTATTAATTGTTTCCTGAATGATATTTGTGGCATATTTTTCAGTGTTTAAGTACTTCTTGGGAAATAACACCACAGTTATCAAAATTGCTGTATATTCCAAACGTTTCCGGGTCTAGGTCAGACCCCGTTGTCAATGGTTAAGAAACTATGAATAAAAAAGGCACAATGTAAAATTAAATTATTTGACAATATGGATTATTTGATTTCTGACGTAACTAAGACAATTTTAATTTGTAATATACAGGGTAGCACAGAAACTTCTAAAGGTCATATAATCATAAAGTTCCTTTCATATTGGACGAATTTGAAAGGGAGATCTTCAGAATTTTATGTGGCGCTCCTGTATATTACAAATTAAAATTGTCTTAGTTACGTCAGAAATCAAATAATACATATTGTCAAATATTTTAATTTTACATCTTAGAATTGTGCCTTTTTTATTCATAGTTTCTTAACCATTGACAACGGCCCTAGACCCCGAAACGTTTGGAATATATACCAATTTTCATAACTGTGGTGTTATTTCCCAAGAAGTACTTAAATGCAGTATTAATACCTATTAACTTAAATAATTATGTTGGTTACCTAAAGCATTTCATGCATATTATTATAAACTTTTACACGATCTATACATAGTTTAGATCTTTTAAACTACGCAATGGATTTTAATGCGGTTTTCATCGATATTTAAGAGGAAATCCTATAGCTTAATAGTGTTTTGTTTAAATATGACGACAATTAACCATAGAGCTATTATACGTAGAGTGAATTCGGTATGGGCGTTACTGTAAGTGGCAGTGTAATATCAATAGAAAGAGAAAGACAATATCAGGGAGCGCTTGCTATGTCTCTACCCTACAAATAGTAGGCTTCACCACTGACACTTACCAATCAGGAACGACACGCTTATTCTCTCTCTCTTTCATTGATATTACATGAATTTCGCTACTTCACGTGCTCTACAGTATTAACCTCTTTGCAATTAACCCGTCACTGCTGTACTCGCTAGGCAACCGTTATATGCACAGACCATACAATAAAGAGTTACATGAGAGAGCTCAGTTCGCCAGACCGTATTGCTAATAATGTGGGTCACAGATCATACAAAGAGAAATGTGGACATCTCGGGTTCGATCACGATGATTCGTTGACAATTTTTTGTGGGTTGTATGTTTCTTTGGAATGTTTAAATTCACCCTTGAAGCGGGTAGGTGGAGTTGCGATTGAATTACAGAAAAATTTTGTAACTTCTCCTTAAGGGTGGTCCGTTTTTGAGGAAATTGTCTGATTTGCAACTTAACCCGCTAGGTGGCAATGCAATGGGTTGTAGAGAAAAATGAAGTCTTCATAAACGGATGAAGCCGTTTTGATGAAACTTTCTGTGTGGTTTGAGTGGGTTTGATTTACAATTTAACTTATTAGACTTTTTTTTTAATGGTTGGACCGATCTTGCCGAAACTGTGTGTGTATTTAAGAGGATTAGAGTTACAATTTGAGTCGGTATGGGGTGCTGCAGTTGTCAAATATTTGTTTGGGGTAAGGATTGTTTTTAAGGAATGTTGAATATTGTGACGGGTATTCATTCGATACTTCGTGGAAGCAACATTCTTCCGATATTTCTGGGAAGTCGAAATGTTCGGCTGGCGCATCGAGGTCGGCGGCTTGTTGCTTTGATGTAATTCTCGAAGAATCTAGCCTGGTGTCGGCGGCTCTTTGACGTTCTGGAGAATTCCGAGAAGAAATATATAAATACGGAGAGGAAGCATTTATTCAGTATTCGATTGCCGTATAGTTTAGATAAATTGTAAATAGTTCTGTAAATATAAATTGTGTAAAAGTAGTGGAAATAAATTAGAATGAGTTGGACTGTGTTTTTAATTAAATCCAAGAACTCAACTGAACCCGAAGAGTGTGAAAATAAAAATATTACAGAGGTTTCAGGTGTGGCGTAGGTCCTTCATCTCGAAGATAAATAACCAGCGGGTAGCAGAGACATCTTCTATTTGGTAACGAAATAGTTCCCGCAGGAAAGGCCAACATATAACAATCTTTGGAAGACTCTGGTAGAGTTGAGGACCATAATGATGGAGAAGAATTTGATGAAGTTGGCGGTCCCAAAGATAGCCTTTGGGTTGGATGGACTGAATTGGAGGGTGGTGAGAAGCATGATGAAATTATCTTTCGATTCAGTGGCATGGACATTCTTGTTTGCTGCCTCAATATTCGCAGCCCAGATTCGAAGACCGTCTACTGTTACTTCCACTTAACGGCTCGTTGCTGAAATGGAGGGTTCTGCAAGTATCGCCATACCATAAAGGATTCTGGGACATTTCGGGACGAAATGATCTTAAGGAGGGCCAATGTGACGGGTATTCATCCGATAATTCGTGGAAGCCACATTTCTCCGATATTTTTGGGAAGTCGAAATGTTCGGCTGGCGCATCGAGGTCGGCGGCTTGTTGCTTTGATGTAATTCTCGAAGAATCTAGCCATGTCTCGACGGCCCTTTGACGTTCTAGAGAATTCCGAGAAGAAATATATAAATACGGAGAGCTGAGGAAGCATTCATTCAGTATTCGACTGTCGTATAGTTTAGATAAATTGTAAATAGTTCTGTGAATATAAATTGTGTAAAAGTAGTAGAAATAAATTAGAGTGAGTTGGACTGTGTTTTTAAATAAATCCAAGAATTAAACTGAACCCGAAGAGTGTGAAAATAAAAACATTGCAATATTTATAGTAAATGGATGAAAAATATTTGAATCCACAAAATACATTGATTTTTATTTAGTCATTTTTGCAAAAGCGTGGTTCTCATCACTTAAAATTGAAATGCTCATCTTGCATCTACCTATACTATTATAAAATTGTAAGTTTGTCTGTCTGTTTGTTTGTTCGGGCATCACGTAAGAACTACTTAACTGATTTTGCTGAATCTTATTTTGTTGGGAAGCCTATAGTTTGACTCAAAATCTGGTAGACATTTTATCTCTCTATATTGACAGAAACGGTAGATTTAGCGAAAAAACTTGTGCCATGTTGAGTAATTCAATTACACAATTGGGTCCACCGCTGGCGCAAAATATTAGATACTGGCATCAGCTTAGCTTATATTCAAAATTCGGAATGTGCAAATGTAGCATGTTTCGATTTAACAAAAATCAACATATAACAAGCGTAATTTTACAGGGTGTTCTGTATATAGGAAAGTTAGAGCGGAGTAGAATTACATGGATTTTAAAAAATCTAAAAAAGTTATATTTGGTGTTCTATAAGCAGATGGATATATACGATGTGGTGGAAATAAGGGGGAGTGGAATTAGTTATACGGGGTGGTCCAAAAGTGTTATATTGAGTGGGCCATAAACAGTTCCATATACCAAGTGGTTGAAAAAGGGTAGAATATTTATACAGTGAATAAAAAAACTTAAGAAAATGTGTTAGGTAAGCAGTTAGGATCTTTAAATTATGTTCATAAGATACTATAGTTATGAAATGGGTTGTTTATACAGGGTGTTTGAAATATAAGGTGGAGTGGAATTATAGTTTATGTTGTGGTTAAAAAAAACGGAGTATAATTACAGCTATACAGGTGGGTTTAAAAATATTTTAAAGTAATGGTATGATCTACAAGCTGTTCCGGATGGTTGAAATATAGGGTGGGGTAGGATTCTAAGTATACAGGGTAGTACAGAATGTTATATTTGGTGGCAAATAAGTAGTTGCATATAAAAGGAAAAAGAAGTGTTATGATAATTATTTAAAAAGTGTTATACTGGTTGATTAATAAGCAGTAGCGTATACAGGGTAGTTGTAATACATTCAAGGTGATTCAAAAACATGTTGAACAAAATTGTTATTTTCGGTGCCCCATAAGCAGTTGCGGTTTTGGTGAAATATATTTGACATTGATGGATTTATAGGTATACAGGGTGAAAAAAAAATGTTTTACTGGGCCTATAAGTAATTGCAAATACAAGGTGATTGAAATAGCGGGTGGGGTAGATTTATAGTCAAACAGGTTGGATATATTTTTTTGTAAGATAGGAGTATTTAAAAATTTTATATTTGGTTGCCCCTAAGCAGATGCACATACAGGGTGGTTGAAATATTTTCTAGAGTAAAATTATGGTTATACAAGGTGGTTCAAAAATAAGTTGTAATGTTTGACAAATTGGCAGCGGTGTATACAGGATGGTTTTAATGTAGATGGAAGAAGAGTTACTGATACAAAGCGGTTAAAATTTTTTTTTGAATAAAATTGTTGTATAGGGTGGCCAATAAGCAGTTGCAGTTTGGGTGAGGGCTTAAATAAAAGTTTGGTGTTAGGGTGCAAATCTGTGTTTTTATATTTGTGACTCACGAGGGGTTCCACATCATTTCAATGTAAATAGGGTAGACCATAAACAGTTGCATTCTACTAAATGGAATATCTGAAATATGGGGAGAAGCAAGATTATAGTTTTAGAATGTGTAACACAATGTTAGAAAAAGGTCATATAAAGGGTGATTAATACACAGAGTAAAGAGAAATTTTACTTTAAAAGGTGGTTAAAAAATATCAGAAATAATTGTTATACACGGTACACCATAAGCAGTTTCATATGTTAGCATATACAGGATGGTTGCAATATAATGTGAAGTAGAGTTACAGTTATTCAAGGTGATTCAAAAAATGTCGAATAAAATAGTTATATAGGGTGGCCCATAAGTACTTGCAGCTTAGAAGCACCTGTTTATATAGGTTGTTTGAAATATAAGTGGAATTATAGTTTATGTTGTAGTTAAAAATTTGTTTTATATCCAAAAGTAGTTACATAATATAGGAAGGTTGAAATATGAAGCGGAGTATAATTACGACTATACAGGTGGGTTCAAAAATATTTTAAAGTAACGGTAAGATCTGCAAGCTGTTCCATTTACCGGATAGTTGAAATATAGGGTGGGGTGGGATTCTAAGGATACAGGGTCGTACAAAAATGTTATATTTGGTGGCAAATAAGTAGTTGCATATAAAAGGTTGTTGAAATATAGGGTGGCTTACAGATAGAATTATACAGGGTGGGTAAAAAATGCTTAAAAAATTTTGTTATATAGAGTACCTGAAGTATTGTGCGCAGTGAAGTTATAATTATACAGTGTCATTCAAACAAAGTTAGCAAAAGTTGTGAAGTGTGGAGAGAAATTATAGTTTAATTTATCTTGAAAAAAATATAAGGATAAAATGTGAAAAGCGTAGTTCATAATAAGTTGCAAAGATATGATAGTTGAAACATATGGTGAAGAAGTGTAATGATAATTATTTAAAAAATGTTATATTGGTTGACCAATAAGCAGAAGCGTATACAGGGTAGTTGTAATACATACAAGATGATTCAAAAACATCTTGAACAAAATTGTAATTTTCGGTGCCCCATAAACAGTTGCGGTTTTGGAGAAATTTATTTGGCATTGATGGATTATACAGGGTGGTAGAAAAAATGTTATACTGGGTGGCCGATAAGTAGTTGCAAATAGCCGGTGGAGTAGATTTATAGTCAACCATAGGATAGAACATGAGTTGTTGCACATATGCAATATCTGAAACATGGATCGAAGTAAAATTATAGTTCATACCGTATGATTAGAAGTATATAAAAATTTTATATTTGGTTGCCCCTAAGCAGATACACATACAGGGTGGTTGAAATATTTTGTAAAGTAAAATTATGGTTATACAGGGTGGTTCAAAAATAAGTTGTAATGATTGACAAATTGGCAGCGGTGTATACGGGATCGTTTTAATGTAGATGGAAGTAGAGTTAGTTATACAAAGTGGTTAATTTTATTTTTAATTTGAATGAAATTGTTATATAGGGTGGTCAATAAGCCGTTGCAGTTTGGGTGAGGGTATAAATAAAAGTTTGGTATTAGGATGCAAAACTGTGTTTTTATATTTGTGACTCACGAAGGGTTCCACATCATTTCTGTTAGGATGGATAAAAAAAGTTAAAAAAAATGTTATGTAGGGTAGACCATAAACAGTTGCATTCTACTATATGGAATATCTGGAATATAGGGAGAAGCAAGATTATAGTTTTAGAGTGTGTTTAACACAATGTGAGAAAAAGCTGCATATAAAGGTTGATTAAATTATAGAGTAAAGAGAAATTTTACTTTAAACGGTCGTTCAAAAAATATCAGGAATAATTGTATACAGCGTAGACCATTAGCAGTTGCATAGCTGAACTATAGGCTAGAGAAGTCAGGTGTTAAAAAAGTTATATTGGGTGACAAATAAACAGCAGCATATAGGATGGTGAAGTAGAATTACAGTTATTGAAGGTGATTAAAAAAAAAAGTCGAATTAAAATGTTATATTGGGTGGCCCATAAGTACTTGCAGTTTGGGTGAAATATATGGGGTGAAATATATATGTTGGTGGATTTATGGTTAAATAGGGTGGTTCAAACAAGTTAAAAAATTTTGATATAGGATAACCCATATGATTCATAAGTTAGTTTTTTGCGAAGGCTTGAACATTCCGTACGCGGTTGAAACCGCGGGTAACGGCTAGTACTTTTATAAAAATCAATAGAGTTACAAGAGCAGTAGAGGTATTAGCGAATTTAAGTCCTCAGTAAGTGGACTATTCGCATTTATGTGGTTGATTCAAAGTTGGCGATACCCTCCTCGTAGTACTCGATCAAGCTTTCTGTACTTTAGAACTCAAGTGTCTAGTTTGTAACATTTTGAAGTGTAAATTGACAGAAAGACATTGTAACACGTCCATTACGGGACTCTGCAGTTTTAGTTAGAGCTGTAAATAGTTTCATTTCAAAAATCTTCGCTTATAAAATAACGCATCGGCATGCCACTTCATCTTCACCTGTTTCCAAAACAGCGTTATCTCGACTCTTATATTTTACGAGAACAACAACATATCACATATTTTACACTTTGTACTGACGTTAACTGCATGCCATTTTTACCCGTGAAATTGCATCTGGCCAAATAAAGCGCCGCCATGAATATTGAATTCGTTCTCGGTATGCAACGAATTGCCGGCGCGCGTTGGATACGTCAAGCTCCCGCGCGCCGATAGAGTGATTGGATTATGTAAGTTAAATACTTTCCGAAAGAGTTTTTGATTAGAAGTAGTTCGCAAATTAGCCGGAAGACGTGAAAACAGTTACCTAATGGTGAATTTAGCTGACGAACAGTCTCTAAAATTACTTTTACGCCTTGTGGGTCGTGTAATGAATTTAACAAACTCGAAAAAGCCGATGTTAACGAGGTAAACGTTATTAGGGTATCTTCGACGAGACATGGTCTTATCGGTAGATGGTGTCTCATAGGCTAGGCCAGTGGTTTCCAAACTTTTTCTCCTTTCGGTGCTTTTTGGGGATTTCCCAACTGAAAGAATGACACAAATTTATAAAGGTTTTTGTAAAGTATTTATATGATAATAGTTACGCAATATTTATTGAAACCAAAGTTTCTTAACGGAGGCCCATACTTAGTCATATATGAAAATAAATGAGTATGGCAATGAAATGCATAACTTGAAATTGCATTTGTCGATATGTTCCAACCAACATTACACCATCTTGATGTTGAAATACTCATACATATTGGAATGTGTTCGATGGCACATTCTATAGAGAATGTTCAAAAAAAATGTATGAATTAGATGTTGCGGTTTTAGTTCAATGCTGGTTCAATGCAAGTATATAATTGACGAAGGACCTTTAGCGGAACAATCAATAAACACGTGCCGTCACATAAACGAACCACCAAATAAAAGTTATCACTAACCTTTTATGTAAAAGCTCTGGTGTTTTCTTGGGTCTTCTTTCTTCAGAGGCTAGCCCCGTAACAGCTGGAACAGTTTCTTAGAGCTTCGTCTGGACAACACGTTACACAAAAAAATAGCGACGTAATGTTCATTGATTGAACAAACAAAAATGCGGGTTCAACAACAAATGATGCGCTTTTGTAAACACAAAAGAAACAAAATGAAAGCGGTTTAGCGGTCGTTACGAACGAAGCTACTAACTCGCAGAATCGTAACGCAAAAAACAACAATAAGCGCCGTCTCTTCAGACGGGATCAAAGCGTGACCGAATAGTTCGGAGCACAATACACAAAAAATCCCAAGCATCCAAATAGCTAGGGACCCGAAACACGAATGTCAATACTGTCTATATTTTACACGCAAAAAACACTTAAAATTAGCATTAGCGCAACGGAATGTTTTAGAAAAGGTGCAGAAGTTTAAAAATCAAGTAAGTAATTCAATCAAATTGAAAACAATACACTAAACAAATTGCGGGAACGCACCATTCCGCCAGCCTTGAATTACTTATTTCAAAACTCAGGGTCCACTGGCAGTGGACAAAGCTTTACAAGAGGTCGCCTCAAAGTACCACTTGCAGTTCTAACTGTAGCAACGCGTACAACACCATCACCTCCAGGATGTACGTCAATAATGCGCCCTAATGGAGGTGAAGTGTCTTGCTTCAAAATAACAGCCAGGTGGCTTAACAACCTCCGAGGGATCAGTTCATTTACTCCGTTGATGAAGAGTATGTAAATATTCTTGCGACCAACGTTTCCAGAATGCCTGATGCAAACGACTCAGTAACTGCCATCTGTTGAGACGATTAGATGGGACAGATAATAAATCAGATTCAGGAGGTGCTGTTAAAGGTTCCATTGTAAGAAACATTTCAGGACTCAAGGCGGTAAGATCCGATGGATCGTTGCTACAAGGGGTTATAGGTCGCGAGTTTAAAACTGCTTCGACCTGCGCAAATACAGTAGAAAGTTCTTCGTAGGTTAGGATTTGATCTCCAACGACACGTCTTAAGTGAGCTTTAACACTACGAATTACTTTCTTTGCGGATAGAATCCAAAATCGTTGCTGCAAAAGAAATTGAACGGTTTGGATTCCTGCGTGAAGATTGGTGACATGACAATCTTCGACAATTAGATTAGTCAAACGACTTTTACTTGGTAGCAGTGCCGGAAATTTAGTGTCAAACGGCAATGGAGCATTAGCCAATCTACTACCAACTCTAAGAGTTCCCTGTTCATCAAGAAACGGCGAAAGTTTACTAAGCGATTTGGGCAAAAGTTTTCGTTTTTCTCTTTAGAAAAATATTGATCTTGAACATAGCGAACAATGCGAAGCTGAGCGTGATATAACTCAGCAGCCAAAAATGATCCAGAGCCCCTACGGTCTGGATTGCGGGCGTTATCAACAAAGCGACAAATATGAGCTATAATGCGGGTAATGCGATTAATAGAAGAATGTTCTTCTAACAAAGTATCAAATAAATTTGATAAAGCGGTGACATGCTTGAGTCTGAGCAAGCATGTGGCAAACAAGCGGTAATCAACAATTGTGGGCCTTTCCACCAAAGTGCATTGCCTAATAACTCTGATGGAAAAGTGCTGCGGGAACCCAAATCAACGGGGTTATCACAAGATTGAATGTAAAACCAATGCGAAGAAGGAAATTTTTCCTGAATGTAAGCAACTCGATTACTGACAAATGTCCAACGGTGCGGGGAAGAACTAAGCCAAGAAAGGACTACCGTGGAATCTGACCAGCAACGAATCACCTTGAACAACAAACGACTATTGAATTGCTCATAAACATAATGAGCCAACTTAGCGGTAAGAACTGAAGCACACAGTTCCAATCTGGGAAGTGACAAAGTTTTCAAAGGGGCAACTTTCGATTTAGACAACACAAAAAAACTTTGACGAAATCCAGATGCGGTTTCGAACACAAAATAAACAACAGCGGCATAACCTTTCTCAGAAGCATCACCAAATGTGTGAAGTTCACAACTAGAAAAGTTTTCTATAGCAAGCAGGCGAGGCAAAACTAAATTGTGCAAGGTCAACAAAATAGCGATAATGTCTTGCTGCAACTTGGGACCGATAAACAAACAATCATTCAAAGATAACCGATGAGGTATCTTAGCGGATGTATTAAACACTATACGAAGTTTGGTTGTGCTACTATCAGGTTTCAAAACACAAAGATGCGGTATGTAGTAACAATCAGAAGAAGTAGATGGATCGGGAACCAATTCCATATGATCCAGCTCTAAATACTCTTTGAGAAAATCACAATATTGTTTGTAGAGATCTGGTTGCTGTAGAAGACGTCTTTCTAAAGAGTAGAAACGTTGTACGGTGAGATTATACATTCCATCAAAAGCAGGAAGTGTATTACGAAAAGGAAGGGGCACAACGAATCTACCTGAATCCAATCTCTCCTGCATCCCTCGGAAAATATTTTTTCGCAGATAAGATCATCAGGGGACTGAACCAGTGCGGTAGGAACATCTTCAATTGTCCAGAACCTTTGGAGTGAATCATTTAATGATACTACATCTTCAATTTGACAAAACAGCGAAGTTGGGTTTATGACTGACTGAGAGTGAGAGTTAACAGAACTCGAAGACACTTTACCCATAAGGATGTAACCAAACACAGTGTTAATAGCATCAGGAACACCTTCCTTTCCCAGAAGGCGTCCATCCAACAAAATTTGAGAAAATATATCGACACCTAACAAAAGGTCAATAGCGCCTGGGCTATTGAAACCAGGATCAGCAAGTTTCAAATTGGTTAGATATGCCATATTAGCCATGTTAATTGGCGCAACAGGCATATCATTGCAAATGCGGGGTAAAACAATAGTATCAACAACAAAATTGCACTCACGCTTTACTATAGAGCGAAGAGAAAGGGTAAGAGAGCCCTCAGCAGAGGTACTCTGCATAGAACCTAGCCCGTTGAGTTGTATCGAAGCGGGCATAGGTCGGAAGCCAAGGCGTTTCACAGCCTCGCTCGCAATGAATGATGTCATGCTACCAGAATCTAGCAGACATCGCAAAGTTTGATAAGAACCGTGCTTATCTAATACTTCAACTAAAGCGGTAGATAACAACACATTTGAATTGTATGACAAAAGTGAACTATGACAAGAAGTCTGCGGTAGAGAAGTTTCGGGACTTTCAACAGTATTAATGGTACTGGATCCACCAGATGTGGATGCCAGGTTTGCGGGGGGAGCTCTAGATTCAGACCGAATGCCTGAATCACCAGGATTTACAAAATGAAGCAATGTGTGATGGCGTTGTTTGCAGTTGCGGCAAGTGGATAAAGATTTACAGCGATTCGACTGATGAGAATTTAACTTTAACAAACTTAAACCGCGCGGATACTGTTTTGTTCAAGAATTCAGAACATTTGTAAATCGCATGATCGGATTTAAAAACTAAACAATTTCTATTCTTAGTGACAAACAAAGATGTAGTGAACCGGGAAGAATGTTGCTTTGAATTCAATGGTAACTTTTTGTCAACACTTCGCTTTGCCTTGCGGGATAATTCAACATGTTCAAAGGCATCGCAATGCTTCGACAAAAAATCAACAACTTCCGAACGGATCGGGCAGTCATCTTGAGCGGTCACAGTACCATGGTAAAGTTCAAACTTAGCGGCTAAATTCTTTGGAACTCATTTCAACATCATCTGAACGATACAAAAATCCCACTGATTTACTGGTAAACCCAAATTCTTCAGTGCTTCCAAATTATCACTGAAGTCATCCAATAACTTCCGAACCTCTGAAGGGCTATCTGAAGTTAGTTGGGGGAATTGTTCTAAAGCTGACCAATGAGACTCCGCGATTAAACGAGTTCGGTTGAATTTTTTCAAAAGTGTTTCATAAGCACTCACGTAATTGTTTTGTGTTATTTTAAAATTCTTAATAACCTCAAAAGCAGGCCCTTTTAAAGCTAACTGCAAATATTTGAACTGCATAGTACTGAGTTTTTCATTATTGTGAATTAATGAATCAAACAAATCAATAAAAGTACCAAATTCCAATATGTCTCCACTAAATGAAGGCAAATCAATTCGCGGCAAAGAAACACTTTCCTGTTCCCGAGCTATATTTTGTGGCGTAGAATTCTGAACAGATTTCAGTTTAGCAAAAATAGACCTAATTGAATAAAACAATTTTTCAAATTTATTGCGAATGTCATCCTCAAAGTCAAAATCATCGTTTGCATCTGAAATTAATCCAACAATGGAATTGTGATGTGTGATTGTGAATGGATTGAATCAACCATATCAATCATGCTAAAAAACAATTCAACGTCGTCACCTCTTAAGGCTTTCTCGGCACCAAAATAAATATCTTCTAATCTTTTAAACTCCGATTGTCTATGATTTTTAAATTTACGTAAATTTTCAGCTATTTTTGACATCTTAACAATAAATTAAAATCACTGTAACGCCACTGAACAAATCTAACACGATAGAATGAAAACAAAATACTATTCCCAAAATGTACAATTTTTTACTGTTGAAGTCGAAAATACGAATTATCTGACCCAATGTCAAATAAATTCAGCGTATAAATTTTGCAAATAACCAAAACAATCGAAACGATCTCTTGTAAGTTTTTAAGGCGGTAAAAAAATTGCGTTTTATTTCCAACGGAATGAGTGAATATCCCGAACTTGCTTTCTCTTCTAACAAATAAAGAAACGAAAATCCAATGCGGTTTTCAACAATAATTGCAACGAAAAATCAATGTTTTGATCAATAAACTTTGCACGAAATTAACTCAAATGTACCCGGCCCGGAGTTGGACCAAATTATGTAATTTATTCGATAATCTTTGCACGAAATTAACTCAAATTGCAATCGCCTCGAAGTTGGACCAAATTATGGAATGTCTTCGATGGCACATTCCATAGAGAATATTCAAAAAAAATGTATGAATTAGATGTTGCGGTTTTAGTTCAATGCTGGTTCAATGCAAGTATATAATTGACGAAGGACCTTTAGCGGAACAATCAATAAACACGTGCCGTCACATAAGCGAACCACCAAATAAAAGTTATCACTAACCTTTTATGTCGAAGCTCTGGTGTTTTCTTGGGTCTTCTTTCTTCGGAGGCTAGCCCCGTAAGAGCGCTAGCCTCCGAAGAAAAAAACACTTAAAATTAGCATTAGTGAGACGGAATGTTTTAGAAAAGGTGCAGAAGTTTAAAAATCAATGAAGTAATTCAATCAAATTGAAAACAATACACTAAACAAATTGCGGGAACGCACCACATATACAACTCAGTTCATGGTGTCAGAAACAGGGACCAGGTGATATATTAAGAGTCTATTCTTTTATAGAAAATCAATAAATTATACTAATAAATATAACATGCGAGTAATATACTCAAAATTTGTGTTTCGTTTTAATTAGTGGTGGGTAACACTTCAGATTTTGGAGTGCTCACACCTCAACACACGTACGACTTACTGTGTCAACACAGTATTCTGGCACAATTGTGTCATAGCACAATGGAAGAGTTGACAGTCGTATTACTCTTATTTGTATTTTCAGGCGCATTATGGGTTAATAAAATATTAACATTATAAACAATTTATTTTCTTGAAACAAACGAAAACATCTACAATCAATTATATTGTTATAAACTCCGTGGGTTCAATTGATTAAAAACTAATTTTTATTGCACTTTCTAGAACTTTTATTTACACGTAAAACATCAAATATCTCCAACAACTGATTCTATATAATAACACCGAAATCATAACAACAAATAAGCTGAACGCAATAAACTAACTAACTCTACTGAATTATTTTGTCTGTTCATTGGGTTTTCTCTCCTCCAAATTTTTCCTGCAACAGATAAGTATTTAAAAATTGTATATGTAGAACAAAGTGTAGGATGGCAATTTCGTAAAATTGCCCGTATTACTGGCTGTCTGTACAGAGATTCTTCCTCGCAGTTATTCTGAGAGAAAGAGATGTCTACAAAATGATCAACCAGTAATCCTGTATATAAGTAATGTATTGTATATTGTGTAATACTTATCTGTGTATGGAGACGTTTCAACTCCGAGTCTGGAGTCGTTGCCAATCGTTTAGTGTTGTTTTCTAGGTTTTTTTTTCTAAAAAATTTTCGCTTTAATCTTGAATTTGTTGTTTGTCAAAAAATTTTACACTGACAATTTGTCGTTTGGCGATCACTTGACGCTGAGGTTACCGTTTTTTGTTCTGTTAGCAATACATTCCTCCAGTCCAAATGAAGGTCGGCTGAAGGTGCTCCGATTTCAGTGTTGTTTATCATCATACAGCTGGCTTCTTTAAGTTTTCTCTTTTTTAAATTTTCTTCTTTCAACAAAATCTTTGTTTTATCCCAGTCTATCCTATGGCTGCCGGTGCTCGTTAATACATGATTGGCCAAATTTGATTTGTCCACATGTCTTCTGGAAATGTTATATTGATGTTCTTTTTTCCTTACTTCTAAAGGTCTTGAAGTTTCACCGGTATAAGAATGGCCACAGTCACACAAAACACTGTACACACAACTTTTTTTTGAAACGTCTCCATACACAGATAAGTATTACACAATATACAATACATTACTTATATACAGGAATACTGGTTAATCATTTTGTAGACATCTCTTTCTCTCAGAATAACTGTGAGGAAGAATCTCTGTACAGACAGCCAGTAATCCGGGCAATTTTACGAAATTGCCTTACTAAACTTTTTTCTACATATACAATTTTTAAATACTTATCTGTTGCAGGAAAAAATTTGGAGGAGAGAAAACCCAATGAACAGACAAAATAATTCAAGACCTCCTCAACAATCTTTTCGAAATTATCTACTGAAATATATTGCTTTATATAGCCTACGAAAATGTTCTGGTAGTTCTACCTTTGTTCGCACAGCGTCCAGATTGATAGTTCTTGCTCATTTTGACGGCTCTAGAAATTGATGTTCTTTCGCCAGTGACGGAGTGGATAAAACTTTATAACAATGTTCTGAATTACGAAACTCTAGTTTAGACTATATACATTAAATACAGGCAACAACATTTACGCGTACTTTAAATACGGGTTGTTTTAAGCCTAACATTCAGTAAATATTTAATTTTATAGAAACGAGGTGATTGAATTGTACCTTTCAATGTCTCATATTTTCTAGTGGTTTGAATTAAAATTTTAGTTAATATATTTATTTAAAGACAAAATATTAGATTAGAAATTCAAGGTAAACCATTTATTATTATTATCGATTAGTTTATTTTATTACTAACATTTTTGATTTTTGAAATTAGTTAATGTGAAAATGAAGGGAATAAATAAATAAAGCTGGAGATCCACAGTTTCAGTTGAACAATACCGACCGGGATGATGTACTTTTTAGGCACTTGATCTCGACCTTTCGGCTAGCAGAGAGCACAGTACTATTTATTAAGGTGTAGCACACTAGATAAAACAACTGCACGGATCGGTGACATATAACACAGTAAACCAGTTGGAGTTGATAGTTGATACCTACATATAATTCTATTCATGGTATCCGATACAGTATTAATAAACAAGAAATAAATAATTTTTTACAATTTAATTTAATTTTTAAATTTATGAATACATTATTAATACTAAATAAATAAATATTACTATTTTGTCTATTCATGGGTTTTCTCTCCTCCAAATTTTTTCCTGTAACAGATAAGTATTTAAAAAATTGTATATGTAGAACAAAGTGTAGTAAGGCAATTTCGTAAAATTGCCCGGATTACTACACTTTGTTCTACATATACAATTTTTTAAATACTTATCTGTTACAGGAAAAAATTTGGAGGAGAGAAAACCCATGAATAGACAAAATAATTCAAGACCTCCTCAACAATCTTTTCGAAATTACTTATAAATATTACTAATTTAACTGGTATCAAGCAAAAGCGAGTCGGTTTAGTTTTTATATTTCGTTTTATTTTGATCTGAGGCTCGACACAAAATGTGTCATCAAGATATATGTTTTCATGAGAATAACACCACAATCGAGATAAAAAACAGTATATTGAAAGAAAGAAACAAACCAAACGTTTCAAAGTCAATTCTGACTTCGTTGTCAATGGCTTTATATGCGAAGACCCGAGATGTAAAGACCGACACCTAGGATTTTCGGAGAAACTAGCACATAGAGGTTCCGAATCTGGAGCCGTTCCATGAAATTAGAATGTCACTATGAAATTTTGAATGACACCTCGAAGAGAGTTTTTTATGTATTGCAAATGTAAATTGCAAAACGAAAGTTTGATTTATAACATTTAAGTTGTGTGGTTATTCCCAAGAAAACATAAAAATAATACAGCCTTTTATCTCGATTGTGGTATTATTCCCGAGAAAACATAAAAATAATCAAGAATATGCCACAAATAACATTTAGAAGACAATAAGTTATATGTGTTATTGGGATCGTGTCAGCACCCTTAACATATGTGAAGGTGTTGATACAAAAGTGTGGCACGGCACAGTGTTACACATCACATCACATCTAATAAACATTTCAATTCCGTCTTTGAGATATATTAAATTAGAGAATGACATACGTCAGAAGTCAGGTTAAACGCCTCAAAAAGAGCAACATTACTTGCCATTAATTTGTGTGCTGATTAGCTTCTAAATAATAATTGAAATTAACATTGGTGGAACGACGGTAATCCCATCGCAAGGCTAAAGTTGTTATGGAAGATTTGTGTGTTTTTACAAGAGGGCTCCAAGTGTCTTATTCCTACACGTTTATTCCTTATACAGGGTCACTCAACTTATTCGACACGGAATATCACGACTAACCGAAAAAAAAAGTATGTTATTAATATAATACTACATTGATGTTTCTTATATTTGGGGCAATTGTACATAGTAAAAATTATTTTTAAATATATATGCATATAATAGATTCGTTTAGTCATACTATTCCATTTAGGATAACTTGAATTACCATATATATATATATATAGATTAATGCGTTGTGGGTTGCATTAGTGTAATGTGTAAAAAGTTTTTTGATAATTTTCGCATATTTGACATGTTAAGTTTTTGATTCATTTGCTACTTTATAAATTTTTACATTTTTTTATCATTTACATTTGGAAATTATTGATTTTTTAACATTTTTGTTCATTTGGACATTTTGTCATTTGACATATATATTTTCCTAAATTTTTTGTTGCAAACCTCATGGCGATGTTTTTAAAGAGCCCAAAACATCATCAACTCTTATTTTTATTTGTAGTGTGGGATATTTTAATATATTTGATGTTCCACGAAGTTTCCTTGAACTTCCATCGTCTTGAAGTGGTTGACCTCACAACGTTTCAATAGCTGTGTATCTGCTATCGTCATCAGGTGAATGATAGGAAATTCAGAGTATCAGTCGTATTTATATTGTACCCTTAACCGGTCGTTGCTTTAGAAGATATTGAACCCCTTGAGAAGCATGATAACAAGAACGAGGCCCGACGCACCAGCAATACAAAACTGTATATACAGCATACCGTGGGAGTGTGGCAATCTTTGCATTGGAGAGATAAAGCGACCGCTGGACGCCAGGATTAAGGAACAATGTACAGCTACTCAAAGGGCCGAGGTAACGAAGTTTGGGCTAGCTAATCACGCATGGACTGAACACCATAATATCAACTGGGACCAGGCTAGAGCAATTCACAAGGAGGAGCACTGGTACAAAAGAAAATTCATAGAGACGGCATATATAATCTCGAACGAAAATATAATTAGCGAGCCCAGCGTCCAAATTAAAAATATTTGGAGAGCTCTTCTGCGGCCCCTGCCGCTACGCATTACCGGCAACCAACCTCCAGGTAAAACGACGCTGATTGGACCAGATAAGACCCAATGACAATGACCGACGACGCATGACCGGTTAAGGGTATAATATAAATACGACTGATTTCTGAATTTCCTATCATTCACCTGATGACGATAGCAGATACACAGCTATTGAAACGTTGTGAGATCAACCACTTCAGGACGATGTAAGTTCAAGAAAACTTCGAGGAACGAGTTACATTGTCTACCAACTTATTTTCAAATTTAGTATTTGAGTTAATTTAGACAATTTTGCATAGCTTCTTGGTTGTTTGCTAACATTTTGCGTTTGAAAATAATAAATTTGACAGTGGAAAATTATTTACAATTTGGATATTCTTGGCAAAATTCGGATTTTTGACATTAGACATTTTCGAAATTTTTGACGTTTTTTGACATTTTAGCCTTTTTGGCATTTTTGACTTTTTGGACATTTTTGGCATTTTTGAATTTTTTTGACATTATTGACATTCTGAGGTTCTTGACATTTTTGATATTTTTGACATTTTTGTCGTTTGGGACATTTTTGGCATTTTTGAGTTTTTTTGACATTTTGACGTTCTTGACATTTTTGGCATTCTTGGCATTTTTGACATTTTGACATTTTCACATTTTTGAGATATTTGACATTTTTGACAATTTTGACATTTCTGATATTTTTGACATTTCTGACATTCAGTCATTTTGACATTTCTTGGACTGAAATCTATAATAAGCATTATATAATATTGTATTGTACCAAAATCGTACATGTTGAAAATAATGAATGTATGCGATCATTTGACTCATACTGCATAGAGTGGTAAAATTTGTATATTTTTTATTATGTTAGTGGTTCTAAATTTTATTTCACTAGTAGAAACTTACACTTTCAGGTGGTAATATCGGATATGTTTATTTTACACAATATTTAATACCTATATATTCCAATTGTGCAGTCAAAAAAAAAGAAGAAATTTGAAATTATATTCCGTTTGCTCGAGCATTAAATTAATGTTTTTATCATTGCCTTAAAATTCCCAACTTGAGATCGAATCGCTAGAAAGAACTTCCATCTCAGAAAATAGTACACCTTTGAATCCGACCGATTTAAGAAAATAATCTTTCTCAGAGTTTATTAGAAGGAAGACCCTCGGGTGAGTGCTACGTAGTAACAAAATGTAACTCCCTTAGGTATCGGAAGGAAGTCCCGCAACATCTGTGAACCGAGATATCTTTTAATAACCATATAAATAAGTTCAAAGTAGTTTTAGTAGTTTTAGTTTCCAGGGGATTTTGTAATTGTAATGTAATTTCCTTTTGGAAAGGCTTCGACCTTTCCGTGTCTCTCTTGCTTCGCTCGTTGCGAATAAACCAAATCGTTTTTCTACGGTGTTCCTCATTTAATTTAAGACCGCAAAAGTGGACGCTGGATGCGAGATAACGATATTATTTAGAGTTCTGTTTAATTTGGAAAATTGTCCTTTAAAAGCAGTCCAGACGAGCAATTTGCGTCGTTAGTGTAAACTTAATTTAATTACACAGAATTTCTTTTCCATTTTCCTTTGTATTTTATAATGGATCTAAAAAAGATCTCAATTACCATAAAGTAATATAAATGAAATGCGTTTATATGGTGGAGAAACAGAGTGACTTCTAAATCTAGGTACACGTGAAACTTCAGAAAAATTAATATTATCGTACTGACTTCGATTATTGGGGGGTGGAGATTCAAGATTAGAAAAATTTTATCTAGTTTGTATATTTATTGCTTTACTGGTGGCTATAATAATGAACTTCCTAAATTCTGGAAAATATCGGTCTAAATTTATGAAAATCTCTACGTTTCGTTACTGCTTTGAATTCATTATCAACAAACAAAAATGAATTAATAAAAATAACAACGGAAATAGCTACAAATTGTAGAGCAGGTTCTCAATTCTTCACTGGGAGATTTCTTGAACATGTGTGTCAAATTCATAACCTCAAACCCAGACATTGACAAAGAAAAAAGAGAAAAGTTTAGAAAGAAAGCAAATTATTAGGGCTGTTAAGAGATATATTGCTGCTAATTACAAAGTTCATGTTGACAAAGTAGCCCCTTTCATCAAGAAATAATCCAAGTCAGCTATTGCTTCAAGAGTTTTAGCCCAACGTAAAGGAAAAACAATATCTGGTTCTTTTAATTTCATAGCATCGTTTTCATCAATAGCTGGTCGCGAAAAGAAATTCGACTAGAAGTAGAGCAAGTAAGTCGAAACTAGAAGTTTCGAGCCTAAAGCAAAAGCAAAATAAAACTAGTATTAAAAGAAGAGTCCATTGGTTCGACAAGAACTACATCATAGTAATCCATTTTACTTGAGTTTAAAGCTACGTCACTCAACACAACAACAAAAAAAAAAACAGTTAAGGAATACCCACTAAAAATCCAAAAGCAGCAAAATCAGTGGCTTCCCGATAAGCAAAAGACAACTTCTCATAAATGAAGAAGTAAATAGGCAGGGGCGTATCCAGGATTGTCATTTGGGGGGGAGTTGACGTCACTGAAGGTTGATTTTAGCACAATAAACACTAAAAAAATAATACCACTCAGATGTGTTTTTTTGTGGGGGGGCTTCACCCCCTTAGCTCACCCCCTGGATCCGCCAGTGTAAATAGGAGATGGTATGAATCTCTTTATCTTCACTCTAAAGGACGAGTTTACGGCTTGAATTTCAATTTGTTCCATGCCAATGTTAGGTAGTACTGGAACGAACTTATAGACTGGGCGCTGGTGACAGAAAGAACTGGACAATTTTTTCAAGGCTGCCTATGATAGGAGACATATTTACAGGCGCAAGTCGTAAATAAGTATACTTTAAAATCATCGAAACCTACAAACTCATATTTAAACAATGAGTTTATTTTGCATTTAAAAATGGCTTCTCGGAGTCTGCCATTTATTGAAATACAAGGCAGGATTGTGTTATACATAAAATCTCATTGGCAGACGATTTATTCGAGTACAAGGGTGAAATATAACAATATTAGTTTGCAATAACAGTCGAGTAACTAAAACCATTTTTTTCAAGTCTGCCAATGACATTGTAGTCTATCCTTAGCCTAAAATTGACGAAACATCACAAGGCAGTCCATTTGCAGTGATATAAACATTACTAACGTATTTGTCAATTAGAGTTATTGTAACAAAAATGTTAATTACACGACTGTTATTGCAAAATAATATTATTATATTTCACCCTTGTACTCGAATAAATCGTCTGCCAATGAGATTTTATGAATCACACAATCCTGCCTTGTATTTCAATAAATGGCAGACTATAAAACGTTGTTCCGAGAAGCCATTCTTAAATGCAAAATAAACTCATTGTTTAAATATGAGTTTGCAAGTTTCGATGATTCTAAAGTCTACTTATCTACGACTTGCGGCTGTAAATATGTCTCCTATCAAAGGCAGCCTTGAAACAATTATCCAGTTTTTCTGTCAACAACGCCCGATCTATTAGTATAGTAAAATCAAACATAATTGTTAGAGAAAACTATTGTTTACTAATAATAAATGCTATAGGAAGTTGTATTCAATTTGGGAAGTTTTGCTCTGCGACATTTGCAAGATCCTGACAAGTATCTTAAGTCTAGAAAATAAAAAAAATGCCTGCAGCGGTCGGAGTAGGCGGAGTGATGTTGAGTTTGTGTTTTGTTTCAAAGACTTCTAGTTGATACGGATCGAGAAACTAGACCCAAACGAAGACTCCGGTAGTTCAGAAGAAAAACTTGGGAATCCAAAAAATTTCATCCATTCGCGAGCCCAAACCAAGTTCTATGGCTGGATTGACACCCCAGCAACTTTTCGAGAAGATGGTTTGTATCCAGTTATTGTTCAGTTACAAAATATACGTAATTGTATTCCAGGTGGGTAAACAGGTACACACAGACATACTGATTTGCCTCTAGGCTTTTGAGGGAAGATTATACAAACATATAATTGGCGAACACTAACCTTGGAAGAATTTTAGCAGAAATCAAATGAGATGAGTTATTTGAATAATAATGGGAGAATCAGTTATACATACAATTTACAATCTCTTGTACTGCCAAATAACACAAGCTGGACGACAGGTCTAGTCGCTGGTAGAATATTTGCATTTTCGGAAAGATACTTCATTCAATAAATTTAAGTTTGTTCTCTAAAAGTAAGCCCGATGAAATTGGAGGGGGAAAAAGAGGCAAGAAGAATCAAGTATTCATAAAAAACATACCTAGCAGAATACAAAATACACTTGATTCCGTTCAGCTACGAGAACAATCAAGTGTTTACAGTAGCTTCAGAACAAGTGATCACATACATATTTTAAGGTAAGGTAGCAGTTGAACCCAGAATTTCAAGTAGCGATTTAGCCATCTAAAAAAGCTTTCTTCGTCGTAAAGAAAAAACTGAATAAACAATGACCAATATTTATAGAAAAGACAAAGTTAAACTCAAAGTGTATGAATGCTGCCTAGTATTTGATATAAACAAATGAGTCAGATATGGTTACGTAATTTTGTAGGTCCCGAATAGTTTTTATTGTAGCACAGCTAAATTCACCAATATGAATTTAGCTGTGCAATTATATACTATTTAAGTAATTTGCAAACTTTTGCAGGTGTTTTACTTTTTTCATATAGTTCGCAAAAATGACAAACATTCATAATCGTGTGCTTCAAAAGGATATCAGTTCATATATAGTAAAACAACAATATCAAAGTCTAGAAAAAACGAAAAAGTAGTATGACAAATAAATAGCAGGTGCCAAAAAAGGTGCATATTAATCCAATAATTAGACATTAGAGTAGAATTAATTTAGAACAATTTTATAGAAAGTAGTAACGAAGATCTTATTAAAGATTTCCGTACCATATCTCCTCAGCTGATCAAATCTATATAGCTTAAAGCTCAAGAAAATCGAGTAGAGTCGTCGGAATTCTCTCTGTAGTAATTATATAAAGGATACAAATGACTGAGCCAATTTCTAATTCAGATCTTACCAATGCGGAAAACGAACTTGAGCGTATTGTAATGTAAGAAAACTCGATACAATTAAAAATGGATATAAATCCAGCTGTTTCTAATTACTCTGCTAACTTTAATTGCGTCGTAACTGGGACATTGAATTAAATTTAAATCGAAACTAGTAATCAGTGGTGTTCAGGGTGTGGTACATTGGTAGCTTTTTAGGAACTCAGTTATAACCGTTGAAATATTGGAAAAACAATTAGGATTTTTTAAATTCTTTTTGAAGTGAAACTTGTTTAGATACATTTTTGGGCTGTGAATGAAATGGGCTCGTCAGCAGGTGACGCTTAGAATATAGTCATTGTTAAAGTGAATTACGTATCTGCTCTGTAAGATACGTGATTCACCTGTGGCATCCCAGTTTTTATATTTTCGTAAGCTGAACATCACCAAATTTCCTTATTCATCCAGAATTTTCTGTGAACTAGGTAGGATGTAAATCGTTTTAACGAAATACGTCGTATACAGTATCGTCAAATGTCTTGGATAAATCCAGGAAAAGTAATATTTAATCATTATTTGTGCCTTCAATTATTTCTATTGGTAAATGACTCTATTGTCCTCTGATTTACGATCCACTTTCATATTTAGCTATTACTTGATTAAATTATAGAAAATTATGAAATCTTTTATGTATTGTTTTTTAAATATTTTGCAATAATAGATAATAGTGCTATAGGTTTATAATTCTCTGCGACAGTTTTGTACTGATGTGGCTTGATGAAGACATTTGTTTTGATAATTTAACTTTTGTTTTAGGGCTTTACATAACTACCGGTATGGTTCATTTGAATTCCTTTGAATTTACTCTTTTTTTAATGGTAGGTATTATCCAATTAAGTACGCACTTTTTATTAAGACGAAATTATTTTTTGGGACAATGTATGTTAATAACTGTTTCAAGTAAGTGTAGAAATTGCCGTATTTTCATTTGATATGCCATTAAAAAATACTATTTAACTTTTATTTAAGTGGGTTAAAATGATGTTCAGAAAAGTTGCTTGTTATGCATACTTGTAAATTATTTAGATGTTCACTGCCGCATTGAAACGATATTGTATGGGCATAATGGTCTGACAGGTTTTATTCTACTACTTCACTTTTAAATTTGTCAAAATACATAAAAATAGAAGCTGTGATATTCATGGCTATCTCTGTTGTAGCGACTTTGATTTGATTTTGACATTTTATAATATTGTTTACGGTTAAGTTATTATAGCATGGTGGTAAAGGTAAGTCATAAATTCAATGAGCAAAAGTTCAAGATTTTAGTTTCATATACTGAGAAAAGTTTGCCACATGTGTAGGTATTATTTTACAATAATTAAGAGCAGGTGAATTGCATTTATTTATATTTTCCATACAAAAAAGAATAAGACATTGCTTACTATGTATGTATATTTAAATTAATGAAACAATATTGAATCTTCTGATTTACGAAATTTGTCCTTACGAATCCTTTTAAATTTTTAATTTTATAATTTATTGTTCATTTGTGTTAATACGGGGTCTGACTTAGACCTTGAAACGTTTGGACTTTTTGAAATATGCAAACTTTGAAGTTTATGTGGCGTTACTCCCAAAGAACTCAGAAAAATGAGGAATTGTTGTTTATGGTTTATTAATATGCTCTTATGTTTTGAAGTTTTGTAATGTTATAGTATATTACCTTCAAATTGTTAACTGTAAAATGTCAGAATAAAGATTCTAATTCGTTTAATTCCTCACTTTAAGTTTATTGATATTTTTCAGTTTCAAATCCCAAAATATAGGTATTAACAAATGTTTAAATATATTATATTTAATATTAATTTATTATTTAATCTAATTTTTCTAGGTATTTGAAATTATTTATGTTGAAAATTATCACTATTTTAAAGGTCGAATCATTAAATTATTTTTAGGTATATAATGTATCAGTTAGTTACTGTTTTGTGTCCATGTATTTTATCCCATAGGTATATATTTTTTGACATAATATCCTGCGCAGTCCTAGCTTTATTAGAAGGCAACTAACTTTTACTTAAAATATATACGTCATTGATATTTTAAAGATACATGTTTAAAATATAAAGAAATTCAATGCATCTACTAATTCAATAAAGTTAGGTATCTAAGTGTTTTAGATGCTGTTATCTTGGTTGACAGTGACAGGCTAGCGCTCTTTCAGACTGTGCTTTCAGACCATCTTTGACAGTTCAGCATCAAGCGTTGTTTATTGTTCAGTAATAAAAGAATCAATGTAGAAGATCCAATGATTACTAATATAAATGGACCCTGCACTTTCATATACGAACAAACGAAAAATGGGTTGAAACATGAGACAAAAATAGAAAGGGACACAAATATATTTGTTTACAAATATTCCGGCTCCAACAGTAGCGTCCAATCAGCATTAAATTAAAGTTCATGTTATTCAGATTCAATATAATACAACTACGTACCTATTCCACAAATATAAATATATTAAAATCCATTAAAAAATGTCCACAGTAACAAAAAAAATAGTGGATTGATTACTAATATGCAACAGTAATTATCAAATCACTTATTTACTCACGTAAAATGTAGTTATATTTACTGCTTAAGTGACCTTTTGTAAAACTCAGTTAACATGTTTATGATTTGACACTTACCGGTGAGAAGATAATTCGACAAAAAATATGCTGTTTTCAGTTTGTTATATTGTTTTTTAGACGTACACAAGATAATCACTCATTTCAACACCAAAAACACTTTAAATAATACGAAAATTGAAATTAACCTTAAATCCAAGCATAAACAAAGCGAACTGTCGGTAATGTGCGATGTTGCCTGCTCCCGACATGAATGGTAACAAGTCCGTAATGCATCACTTTAGAATCACAGAATAACCAAACCTCTGTGGTAGAATGCCTAGATTTAAGTATTATTTGTTACAATTGAAAGAAGTTTGGCACCGAAAAGCATCGATACCATTTGTTTACTATTTCCCCGCAATGATCTTTCAACCCGTTTTTAATGTAAGTAGACAGGCCCATTTATATTAGCAGTCATTGGGTGCATTCAGCGAATTGTAGCATTAAAGCGCTGAAGCGCCACAGCGCTTTGCTTCCGCTTAATGAAAATTTCTGTTTCTAGTTATTTTTACTAGATATGTTTACTTGTTGGCGACACTTTTACGTAATATCAACACAGAATTTGACAGCTGATTTGGTTATAAAGCGGAGAATTTATCTGCTTTGCTGCTTTTTTAAAGCGCTGGAGCAGACACTCTTTAGTACACCGCTTTAACAAGGCGCTGCGTCGCTATAATTCTCTGAATTCACCCATTGAGTAGATCAGTATAGATTTTCCGGGCAAGTAGCAGTAACTTTCGTATTCCGTATTCTGTTGGTATTTGCTGTGAATTTATTTATTTTGTATTTCTGAGAATCTTCCGAAGATGTTTTGTAAAAAAAATGTCAAACAGCGGGCGATAGAGAATATAAATTCAATACTGAACTTTTCGTAAGGTTGCTGGTCATCTTTCTTTTTTTTAATATTTATGACGGAAACTTTTAGGTTACAAAGAACAATCTTCTAATTTTTCTATCGAACATCTTGCCAGGAGCGGTTCCAGTCACATTTTTATTTAGGGTACGCATTTTCCAAATTATTTGTGATACCTTCTTTGATCAAATTTTCATATATATATATATATATATATATATATATATATATATATATATATATGTCTAGTCGTAGGCTTTCACGGATGGAACAATATTTGAACTGAGAGGTGATCTATCTGAGCTGTTTATTTTATATGCCTCCGTCGGAGGTTATATCGCACCTGATTGGTCGGTGTTGACTCCGCCCCCTTTGCTGCCGTGTCGGGTGTCTCACTTGTTGACGAGTTTGTATTTTGCGTGGCTGTTTTATGTTGATGTTGAATAATTGTCTTCCATGTGTTAGAAAGCTGCGGGGAGTCATCTCTTTTGTTTAGATGTCCACTTTTTTCGATTTCAATGGCTTCTCGTATTAGTCTGGCTTTGTAATGAGTTGTTTGTGCGGTCGTTTGCAACTATCGAAATTGATTTTATGGCCCGATTGTTGTTGGTGTTGGAACAGGGCCGATGTTGTCTGTTTATTTTTGACAGCTAATCTGTGCTCATCAAAACGGGCTGAAATTCTCCTGTCTGTTTGTCCGACGTATACCTCTTGGTTTTCAAGTTTAACTTTTGGTTTGGGATTTCCTAAACTTGTGCCTATGGTCTGGTGCGGTTTGTATGCTGTCGCTATGTCATGCCTTCAGAATTCGGCCAATTCTGTCCGTTGTCCCTTTGATATATGGTAAGACTGCTTTTGGTTTTTCGGTGAGGTCATCATTTGATTTTGGCTCAAGGTGTTGTTGTGCTATTGTATGGTCGTATGGATCTGGAAACTAGCGTGTTGGCAACTCCCTGTATTTGAGAAGGGTGGTGATGGGATTTGTAGTTTAAGTATCTGTTCGTGTGTGTTGGCTTTCTATATACAGAGTTTTGGTGTTCCAGAAACTAAAGAAGTTCTTGTTTGCCGAAAGACGATATGACAAATACATCATCGACGTATCTTAGCCATAACTTTGGCTTCAGGTTTGCTGTTTGTAGTGCCTTTTTCTCAAAATAGGTCATGAAGAGGTTTGCCACCGCTGGTGATAGTGGGGACCCCATTGTTGCTCCTTCGGTTCGTTTATATATGCGGTTGTCATACATAAAATAGGCACTTTTGAGGCAGTGTCGTGACAAATCTATTATGAATTGTGGGAGGTCATTCTCAGATATTTGTTGAAGTGCTTCTTCTACTGGTATGCTTGGATATAAGCTCTTAACATCGAAACTAGCTAGGATATCTTCTGGTTCTATGGAAATACTGTTGAGAATGCGCGTGAAGTGTTCCGAGTTTTTAATGTAAGAATTTGCTTTTTCCACAATTGGTTTTAGGGTGCTGGCTAGATATTTTTCCAAGTTGTATACTGGCGAGTTGAAAGCACTAACTATAGGTCGAAGTGGGACTCCGTCTTTGTGGATTTTGGGCAAACCGTAGAGCTTTGGGCATCGACTTGACTTTTCTCTGGGTATCAGTTTTTTTCTGTAGTTCTTCTTCTATGGGTGAATCTTTAATTTAATTTTAAAATAAACGGACAACGGACAGAATTGGCCGAATTCTTCGAAGGCATGACATAGCGACAGGAGGTCATGTCTCCTACTTCTCCGATTTCTCCTGAATAATGTTCTCAATTTGATGAAATAGCCTGAAAGAGGATCGAATTTCGACCACTGGGCGAACACTAGGTACTAATATTATATATATAGTATACCATAATTCTATTTTAAAAGACTACATGTCTAACTTAAGTGTCAATATTGACATTTTTAATTCAACAAATTCAGCGAATCAATCCGATTGTATTCACCGCACACTACCAATAACAATTTAATTGTATCGAACCCTTTCGCACAATTATAACGTAACTAACACGAAATATGCATTGTTGTTAGCATACAGGGAATAGATTGTGAGGACAAAATTAATGTTACCTCCGGCAAATGGGATCATGAAAGTTTCAATACAGCTCTATATACATATATACAGACATTTTGTGTGTACGGGTAATAGGAAGGCAAGGCGGACTTATTTCGCATGGATGAAGGAATGTATGCTTGCTTGCTCCATTTTCTTCCATAATCACGTCTTCGATCGGTTCCGCAGATGTAGTCTTGCATATTTACAACTCTATTGTCGATAATATGCCATCTCGGTATCGGGGAATTCGGAAAGTCTCAAAACCGACAAGAAATTCAAATCCGATTAAAACTCCTATCAGAGCTGAAATGTTTATGTTGTACCTGAAATAGTTAATGTGTGCTGCAAATATCTGTAGATCACTTGAGAAGGCAGCTGCTCACAAAAACATACTAACAATGCAAATGACAAAATTTTTTTTATCACTTGCTATGTTATTTTAGGGGTCCTTCTGAAATTGCGTACCATGAACACATAAAAAATATTGAAGATTCTGTTAATTAATTTTTTTTAAATTTGTACAGAAAAGAATAACTTCTTCTAATGCTTATTATTTTTGTGACTTTTTTTAATTTGTTTACTCTAATAAAAAAATGTGATATGTATATGTATGACTTTAATCTTCCTAAGTTAGTATTTATGAGTACTTGTGATAATTCTGTGATTGATGTTTATATTTATTTCTAGCTTAAGAAAATCATTTGTTCACTAGACCTGATGATTTACCTGTAGTATTTTTGAAAGAATGCTAATTTATTTTAGCTCATATTTTTGGTATATGTAGTCTAAGTCAGTTGAAACGGGTATATATCCTGATATTTGGAAACAATCATTTGTAACACCAATATAAAAAACTGTTGACAAGACTGAGGTTACTAATTATACAGGGTGATTTTTTTGATGATCAGTATGGGGATCTCTGAAACTAGCGGAGATAGAGCAATGGTTAAATTGGGAAAGATTTGCAGTTTTACTGGCCCAATTTAATGACACTTTCGGATTTTTGTAAAAAGTCATGGCTTACTAGATATTTTGAAAAAACAAACTGCTGTCGATTTAGTCAAATCCCTCTAGCTCCATTGTTTTTGATATTATAAAACAAGTGTAAATATCAAAATTGAAGGGAATTGTATCCCGAATATGATTATCATGTCCTCGTTTGCGTGACAGCTCGTTTTCGAGATATGACACAAACTTATCTTTTTTTGAATGGAAACCATAGTTGGCTATGACCTCAAAAATTTGGACATTTTTAGAGCTTTTCAACGATATAATACTCGATATAGTTATTCATAAAAATAACGGAGTTATGGATGCTTCTCTCTCTTATTAACACTTTTAACGTAGGTAGCCATGAAAAAGATTGTTTTCACCTTGACGTTTCCTCATTTGAGAGTAATTCCATTAGTAGTGCTGAACTGACAGTTGATATTGACAAGTTTTTGTGATAAAATGGAATATTCTAACGAAGAAAAACTGAATATAGTGGAATATTATATCACATGCCATAAAAATTCAGTTAGTGCAGCCGAGGAATACTTTCACAGATATTTTAATCGTCTTCAACCTGCTCTATGTACATTTCAGAGGCTTTACGATAGTTTTGCGCAGATATGGATCTTTTACTAAACCACCAAAGGAACGTAATCAAATTAACGAAGCAGCAGAAATAAATGTTTTGGCAATGGTAAATCAAAATTCATCTACATCAACTCGTGAGATTGCGGCAGAAGCTGGCACATCTCAACGAACTGTAGTTAAGGTACTGAAAGCGCACAAGTTCCACCCGTAAAAACTTTCAGTTTCTCAAACTTTGCATGTTGGTGACGAACATGGACGTATTTTGTTTTGTAATACTAAAATCCTTCATTGCGCACTTATCTACTAATTCATCAAACTTGATTGTTGCTTGGCACCGACTTCAAAAATATACTAGATTGGTAGGTAATTAATTTGTACAGAATGAGCATCTTTTAATGTTTATATTTTTTACTTCCTGGGTAGGTACCTAACAACATTGAATGTGTTATTTATTTGTTAGAGTTGTATTTTGTTATAATTATTTTTAGCTTTTTAGTTATAGGTAGAAGTCGGTTATATATATTTTTAAAAATGTTTTATTTTAACTTTTTAGTATTTTTGAACTCAGGTAGTTTTCAGTCTTTATTTTTCATTTTGTATGCAGGTATAACCTTAATAGTCAGAACCAGGTAACATCGAAAGCCTCAACATTACACAATGATACTTTCTCATTTAAATTGACAGGTAAATCTTTACGAACAAAATGTACTAGTACGCGTTGACTTAATATGCCCAAAATATATTTATGCCTTATGGACTACGCCATGTAACCTTTTTTCAACTTTTTCTGACAACCCTAAATAACTATAGATAATTCCACTCCCACCTATGTACCAACCATCCTGTACATACGACTGCCCACGGACAAGCATAAATTTGTTAGCTGCCTTCTATAGGACGGAGTAGAATCCATCCCGTATTTACGGAGTCAAATCCGTCCTATATTTCAACCATAGTATATAACTTCTTATGGGCTAGCCCATAAATTAGTTCATTTTTAACATTTTATATTATCGTCCTGTGTAACACTTAATTCCTCTCCACACTTTATGCAACTTCTTATGGGCTATAAAAGAAATACTTTTTTAATCACACTGTATAAATATAATTCAACTGCAGCATATATTTCAATCATCCTGTATATGATTTGCTTATGTCCACATCATATAACAGTTTTTTAATCACCCTATATAATTTTAATTTCACATTTTTACCAACATTTTTATTCCACCAAACGTCCAGTCCACCCTATATTCCATCCATCCTGTATATACGGCTGCCTACGGACCACTATCATTCTAGTCCGTCCTATATTTCAATCTGCATATAAATGCAACTCCTTCTATCACTTTACTTTGTGATTTTGTTTGCTATAACTAAACACCCTGTCTATAAACGTACCAAACAGCAGTTTAAAGGTTGAGATGTGTTGTCACTGAATTTTCTATTAGGCCGGGAGAATGTGACAACCAAAAGTACCGTCTTCGCAAAATGGAAAAATTTGCTTTTAAATAGGTATTTGCCTGGTATACAAACAAAACGAGCTTGGTACTCATTGATTTAAGGAGCCGAAAATACTATGCTTTACTACCTATATGCTTGAGATGTACATATAAAATTTTCAAATTCACAATTAAAACTTCCAGTGCCTAAAATTACCACACTATTGCGTTGGAATTAAAATGTTTATGAGGAAATGTTCGTTATGTCATTTCGATGAAATTTTTGATAAGAATTTTGGAATTTTCTGCGATTTTCTGCAAAACTGCAAGTTGCACGTCGCAGAAAAGTATATGAGATCACCAAAGGATCTTCCTTAATAGATTAAACGTTAAAAAACTATACACATCCATAAGGAGTTATCGAAAAATCGACTAAAATATTAGGGATATTGGTCGATTTCCATACACGCATGTGTTCATTCACAAATTTTATCACTTTACCAATAGAATTCTTTTCCAAAAATTGAAGTTTCACCAATCCGTATATATACTCTATTAAACAAGACCATATTTATTCAAAATGGTGCACCACAGGAGAAGAAATCAGGTAACATACATACAAAAAAAAGCGAAAAAAAAATACGCGACGAATTGATAACCTCCTCCTTTTTGGAAGTCGGTTAAAAAGATCTATTGTAGCATTCTATGTAAATATAATTTTAATACAACCCCTTCTAATAATCTCAGGGTCAATGGCGATAAGTTATAAGACAAAGATAAAATTGAATTTCTATAAATAACGTTGACTTTTTGTCTTTACACTGACTTTGAACTTTACACTGACAAAATCACTTCTTTAAAGTAGTATATTTTTGGGAAATCTAAATATATTTAATAGAACAAAGCAAAGGAGATCATTTGAATGATATTATAAATATTCAAAATATATACATTATTTAATTTCTCGAGAACACGTAGTTTAGAGTTTAAAAGAACGAAAAGTCCTTTTTAAAAAGAATTTAGTGCTCTTTGAAAAGATGTATTACAATGTTACGCTTTCATTTTTTAAATACTGAGGGTTGAGGCGTTTTTAATGGGTAAAAATACCGTCAAGCTCAGCATTAACTTGAGAAGTAATACACAGAAAGCCGAAAGGTGCATACCGAAAACAGATATTTGTCCAGGATGTGACTTAAGGTGTATTCCATTAGGATGTAAAACCGATAAGCAACCGGTAATCGTGTTGCGGGCAACAAGCCCGTAGCCAGCGGGAATTTGTCGTGGGGGGTTCACCCTCCCCCCGAAACTTTGGAATTTTTGGTTTCAAGATTCAATTTTAACCAATTACGACAGCTGCCTTTTATATTTCGGGATTAGAGAACAAAAACAAATATTAATCATCGAAAATCGCTTTATTGTTTTTCAAAATATTCCCCATGAAGACCTATACATTTTTGCATGCGTTTGAACCAATTGTCGAAGCACTTTTTCCACTCTGATTGAGGTATCTCCAAAACATGCATTCTAAACGCAGCAACCGCTTCTTCAGGTGTCGAAAAATGTTGATCTCTCAGTTTGTTTTTTACGTACGGGAATAAAAAGAAGTCAGTTGGTGACAAGTCAGGACTATACGGCGGATGACTCATCAAATCGATGATTTGAGTGGTCAAAAATGCAGTTGTTTGAGCCGATGTGTGAGAGCTCGCATTGTCGTGGTGAAGAGTGATCCGTCTTCGGCGGTTGGATTTCCTCATTTCTTGGAAGATAACTGGCAAACAAATGGTTGTGTACCACTCAGAATTGACTGTTTTGCGTTGTTCTAGTGGTACGGTTGCGACATGTCCAGTTTTTCCGAAAAAACAGGCGATCATTTGCTTGGAAGTGCTTCGTGCGCCAACAACTTTTGTTGGATTCGGCTCATCTTGAAACACCCATACAGTCGACTGCTGTTTACTTTCGGGCTCATACGCGTAAATCCACGATTCATCACCTGTCACTGTGTCATAAACGTGTTTTGAAGCACGGCGATCGTATTTTTTGAGCTTTTCTCTCGATCAATCGACACGTGGCTTTTTTTGAACGATTGTCAAATTGTATGGATCCAACGCGAACAAATTTTTTTGACATTCAAATTAAGGTTGGGTCGTTCGTGAATGAGTCGTTCAAAACGAACGACTCTTCTACATGTGCCACGAATGAGCGGCACAGTTAAGTTAAATAGCTCGTTCAGTTCGCCATTAATAGAGTCATTCGGCTCGAGCGAGTCGAGAGTCATAGGATGTGCTAAACGTTCAACGTTCAATCACGAACTAGACTCGTTGACTCGTTCATCGTTCAATCTTTCGACCGGCACAGTCACCTCGGCTCGGAACAGTGAAGAGAAAAGAGCCGTCAGCCGTCTGGTTCATGAGATGAGATGAAAGGTATTTTAAAATCTGGTCGGAAGGTTTTATTTTCAACGAATCGATGAATGGGTATTTTAAATTTTTATTATGACAAGCACTAAGGCACAGGAGTGTTATTGTTTTCAGTGTTTTTGTCTATTTGGGCTATAAGTAAGCATAATAATTTTATTTTTTTAATGTTTACGAGTTTTTTTCTTATTTTTGTTACCAAATAATACAAAAATTAAAATTTTGTATTTACGTAAATTAATGATCTTTAAATTATGACTCAGCAAAACTTTAATATTAGTTTGAGCAGTAAACTACACAAGTAGAGACATTATATAAATCCGCCTAAGGCTAAACGGCTGTGTTTTAGGAGATCGTTCAATTGAACGACTCATTGTGAACGACTCGTTTTGGTGAGCTGAACGAAATGAGCCGGCTCACTAAAAAGAGTCGTAAAACCCAACGCTAATTCAAATGTTTATGCAATATTGAATGTATGCTGGTCCCACTAATGTGTAAGAATGACTAAATCTCACGATAGGTTACATGACGATCTTGCAATATCAGTTCGCGCACAGCATCAATGGTTTCCGGAACAACAACTGTTTTTGGACGACCTTCACGAAATTCGTTCTGGAGTGAACTACGACCTCGATTGAATTCACCATGCCATCGATAAACAGTGGTCCTTGATGGAGTTTCATCGCCAAAAATTAAATTTTAAAAGTTCATCCATGCATTCTTGCTGACTTAATCCACGTCGAAAGTTGTAAAAAATAATCGCACGAAAATGTTCACGATTTAATTCCATTTTTGGCCGAGATGAATCCTTTAAGTTACTGTAAACAACACATACCGCTCGTATGTCAAAACATTCTGAGTACGTATAACCACAAAAATGTCAAACTTTACGATAGAGCTGTCAATTGTCAGATTGCAACACTAGGGTTGTCCAATCCCGAAATATAAAAGGCAGCCCTCGTAATCTAGTTTTTCATTTTATATTTATACAATTTTATATATCCTGGAAATACATGAACAAAAATATACATTTTGCAGTCCTAATCAGCCCATCAGCAATCAAAAAAATTCCAACCCCCTGGAAAATCACTCCGAAAAAGATTCCTGGCTACTACCTTGGCGGGTAACATCATTGTAAACGGGAACTCGTCACCGCGCACGACGATTATCGGTTACTTAGTTGATGCTGAATGAACATAAAACAACAGTTGGACGTATAATTTTATAATCATAATTCGTTACAATCATTCTTACATTTAAGCGCCATTTTTTAACAAATTTTACACATTTTTCTGCAAAACAATACAAAAACCATACGGTTAGAAATATTTCAAAAATTACATCTTAAATAAATTCCTAAAATAAAATTCATTTTATATTATCTAAGGGTATTCAAATTATGAACTTTTAGTAATGACATTGCCGGATGTTTGAAGATTTATTATATTATTTTGCTCTGAAATGCGAAAAGATAAGAGAAGCATTGTTTTTTGATAAAAACCAAACATTTTTTGAATTGTCGCTCTCTTTAGGACAATTTTACTTCCAATTTATTTTTTCCTCTAGGATTTTTTTTTTCAAATTTGCCTCTCACTATACCTATACCCTTGATATAAACATAGCAATAATCAAAATTTATTAAACATTGTTGCCATGAAAATATGTTTTAGTCCACTAGATTATTCTTGAAAATTGTGAAGAACTTTTGTTTGTATTTTAACCATTTTAAGCCATTCTTGTATTAGCATCAACCAGAAAAAAATGATAGAGGACCTGGTTGTAAATGTGAATGGCTTGTTCCTCATTTCAAAGTCACCAAATCTGAGAAATAGCAACGAAAGTTAGAGCTCGCTGGGAAGATATATCAACGTTAGGGTTACCCTAAAATCATTGAGAGCATGATATTTCGAAAAGATTCCGGAAAACTACAAAACCACAGCTGATCCTAAGAAAGGAAATAGTACCCACCATCTTAAAGGAGAACTTTCTGTATGTTAAATAAGGTACGAAAACCGTTTAGTTGAGCGAACTATACCAAAGAACTTAAATGTGAAGTTTGTCATTAAGAGGCACCAAGTCATAATCAGACCAATACCATAACCCAAGAGGTGTAATAGATGTATTCAAGTTGCTGCTGATTACTTCAACAAGTGTTTTGGTGTCTTTGCTAATCCCAACAAAGGCCAATAAATAATCGTTATAGAAACTGTTTCAGTGGAACAATTGCTTGGGGTACCACCAATTTCAAATTTAAGGTCGAGAATATGATTCAACAGGACCTTAGAGAAACATCTATTCAATGTGGTCGATGAGTGTATGCGGGATTGTAATGAGCACAGTTTCAATTTCTAGTCATATACAGATTCTTTGACACTAGCATATGAAAGTTTTCAGATTATTTTTGTTAAATCATTTCCTTTCCTTGAGTTCCACAGTTTATCCCCAGAAGTTCCATCAGAATCTATCCTTTGCCAACTGTTTGTATATTAATTGTATTATTCTTTTTGTAATTATAATCTCCATAACTAACAATTATGCTTGTTAAATGTCTAAACTAGTTACTGTAGTTACTGAATAAGAAGCGATAATTTCTGAGCAGTTATTAAAATTGTTAAATTTTTAGTTATTCTTGTTTCCAAAACTGTAACCATCGGTTGAGTTTGTAGGTATACGATATGTTTTGATTTCCTAAACAAACGTCCGCAAATATTCGGCAACGTCATTATAAAAAAATGTACATGCTTAAAACTCTTCTGTTAAATTGGATATCATCTAGAATTCAGTCAGTAACAATGATGTAATAATACTAATAATACAATCACATTAAGGTAAATTGATGCAAAAATATAACTTGTGCTGCTATCGACATTAATAATATCTTCGTTTTGGACGTTATAACCACTTGCATATGTTATATTGACATGAAAATTCCCTTCCGAAATACCATTCGGAGATCTAACTATAAAACTATATTCGCCTATGTCGGCCCCGGTGACTTTCGTTAGGAACAGGACCGCTTGGTGGCAATTAGGCTCTGTAGAGTTCTGCAACAAAAAAAATGTTATAACCAAAAAGATTTTACACAACTCACAGATATACACAAGTAATATGAAAAAAACTTGAATACCGCGGAACCTAAACTTGTGTTTACTGCAAGTACCTTTTAAGATAAAGAGTTACAGTAAAATTAGTACTTTTTTTTCAATTTTTATTTCCTGAATATGTTTCAATAGACATATGCCAGCGTTCAGGTGAAGATCGTTACCAAAAATCTAGATATAAATAGTCAAAGACAAAACGGTTCAGTACCATTTCCTTCTCGGTACCTCAACCGATTTTCTTTATTTTTGTTTTGTTTAATACCTATTGAAGGCCTTTAGTGCACAATGCTAAAATTTATTTACAATAAAAAATTTATTATTTATGTCCATACTGTCAATGCCTAGCACATAATAGCTGCCAGATGGCTTGGGGAGAAAATGGTAGGGATTGACTCGAATGTGAAAAACTAAACTAAAAGTAAAACTAACAATTGTTGACACTTCCCCACAGTTATTATAGTATAGATAGTCATGATATTGAAATCACACTCAAACATTCATATTATCTACATAAGAATTGCTCTCGCAAGTCTCCAACTTTCATTGCGTTGTAAATATGCTTTGTCAACTAAAAACAGAATTATGTTGCAATTGATCAATTTATTTTTGACCAATATTTTGTTACTTTTAATATTAAACATTGAATTTAGATTCTTCTTATTTTTACTGGATACATCTCATATAAATTGAGTAAGATTACAAAAATCATGAATTTATGCACAGATCGTAAAATTCAAGATAAATAGTATGGAGGGTTGAATAAAGGAGGACACACTCTATGTAAGAAAGTGTCCACAAAATTGTTTCAATTTGTGGGAGCCACTGGGACGACCGGGTAATTTGTTCGTAGAAATCAGTTTTCTACGAACAAACCTACCTGAATGTGGAGAATTCACATCGAAAAAATGCAAATTTAACCATCACAGTAATAGAACCAGATTTGTATTTAACATTAATAAAATGTTAAACCAATGAAATACCTTGTACATGAATAAAAATGACTTACAAGTAAAATTTTATTTGCACATTTCTTAGGAGTTAAGATAAATATCCTACATAAATTAAACTCTGAAGAACCCATTATTATATCATTACTAAACTGATTATGACAATGTCCATCAACTCCAGAACTTCAACAAATTTCTTTAGATATTTTTCCAGGGGCATTCACCAGGAATACTTTTGAAAATATTTGGTAAACATGCGAACTGTCAATACAAGTTGACGTCACACACCGGCGTCATTACTATTTTACTGTTTTGGCTCTAAGTTTAAAATGTTTTATTGAAAACGTCGATTTGTCCCGAAAACTTATTTTTTATATAAATAAGATATATTTAGTTGTTGTTAGACGGTTCAAAAAAAACTGGAAAAAATGTTGTCTACTAAACGTAAAAAAAACAAGTGTTATTTGGAAGTTTTTTACGGCTGATGTTGATTACTATGCGAAGTGCAATATTTTTTTATAATTATTAATTATTAGCAGTACTGCACGAGTTCAAGATGAGCGGTTCAATGTCAAAATCTGATATTAAAAAATCGTTCAACGGCAACGCTCATATGACATACCCTCATCCTATTTGATTTGGATTAACTTAAAACATCACACCAACACATACACTGAAACAGCGACCTCAGTCACCGGTATATCGGTGACCTAACAATCGCTGATAAGCTCATCTCTAATAGAAACCATTAGAACAAATAAAAAACTAATGGTCCCTAATTGGGGTCTCTGAAACTCCTAGATGTTGATGTTCATTTCGCGATTAAAATGATAAAAAGGGAGCATATATATATTTTTTTAATTTTTATGTATTTCAATTACTCAATCAATTAAGGTTACATATGGATGATAATATTTGTAAGAAATAAATTCCCTTTTTGTGTACTTTCATAATAACTAAATAGTTTTTAATCTGATATGACTAGTTTTTTTATGACTATAGAAAGACTTTTGGTCCACCATGTATTTGGAATTCATTATCAACATAATATGAAATCCAAATTATGAAATTTAGAAGTCAATGGCGTACCCAGTTCTTGGTCTAGGGAGGGGCAAATTAGAAAAAAAAATGTCCTAGAAGGGGGCAAATCGAAAAAAAATTGTCCTATCAAGAGGAGGGCAAGTCAGCTAGTTTATGGGATGTTTTTTCAGGTCCAGGGAAGGCAGCTGCCCCCCTTTGCCCCTCCCTCGGTACGCCCATGATAGAAGCCAAATAGAACATAAAGAAATCTATATTTTTTAACTGTATCAGGTGTTAAAAAATGTATACCTTAGCCCACCCCTAGTAAACTAAAAAACTAATTATGTTTCAAGGTCACTATTTTAGAGACAGATGTATTTTAATAGAGAGGGTCCCTAAGATAAAAATGTATAGGAATTTCTCATCCTATTTTCTTCACTTCTCTCTAAATTTGAGAAGATTTTTAACAATTTCTTAAACACATTATGTAGGAGAATTGACCACATCTACCTTTTTTTAAATTTCATCCTAATTTCAGTTAATTTCATCTCAGATTTCGATAATTTCAATAATTCAGTTTTTGACGAATGCGCCAGCACAAATTTTAACATAAAATACCCCGCTTTTTTTTCAAATTTCTAAAAAGTACCTAAAGTTGAATACGAATTGAGAACATCCTCCTTTTTTGAAGTGCGCTAAAAATACAATCGAATCAAATATTAATAGTGTCGATAAATTTACCACAAACAAACGACTAAAGGGAATCAATTTTCCAATGGACGTCCTTTGCGAAACGCTCTCTGTTTTAAATAAGAAATTTTACGAGCGAGCTTAATGATTCGAATAAATTTCGTTTCTCCATCAGAATATAAAATTTCCATCTGCATCAGCAAGGCTCGATGCCTGGCATTTCCCTAGATGGAAATAGAATGCAAGGGTTGCATTTTTTTATTCAAAGTTCGATTCCTTTCCTTTGGAGAATTCTCATTTATTGGATGTTGGAGGGATACCGCAAAAAGGAATTATTAAAATGAAAGACTATAAATAAACTCACCGGTCTCGGTGGAGCAAATATTTCAAGTTTTTTTTTATTTTCTAGTTAGGCGAATGGTGCGAAACAAATAGAAACAAATTGTGGAATTAAAATTAATGGTTCGGGTGTAAATAAAACGTTAAAAATGCCAATGCAATTAAGAAATAAATTGATGAGGAATTAGAAAATTATGAGGACTAACTATATATTGTTTCAACTCGATATCTATCACTTTATGTTATTAGAAATATATCGAGATCTCTTCGCAAATAAATACATGAATTAATGAAAAGTATCTGCTGTGCTTTTTTTATATCAAAATCCTCATCCTCTTTTCACTCCATCTTCACAGTCCGTGTACAGGTCTAGACGGGCAAAATAATGGATGGCATAGTATAGACACAGCCTTAGAACAACTTCTAATTTGCATATCTTACAATAAATCTCTGCGTTTGTTACTTAATACGGACTTGAACGTTGGTGTATAGGGATAATACAGGGATATACCCTAGGGAAGTTAGTATTTTCAATTGCAAAAAAAATCACAGATATTTGATTGGATTTTCTTAAAGAATGTATATAGCATAACAACGCATAAAAACTGTTTTTAACAAATTTTTGTTCCTTAATTAATTATACGGAGTGTTTAAAGTTGCAAAAATCGCAATTTTAGCAGTTTTTGTAACGTTTCAGCAACTGAATGAAAAGTTCCAGGGTCGAAAGTAAGTTTGTTTTATACATATTTTCAATAGCTACTAAGTGATAGGCTTATATAGCCGATTGTATAATTAGTTATTGAGTTATTTGGAAAAAACTGTAAAAAATACGGAATTTTCAATCATCCATAGTTATGGTATAAGATACTTTGAAATTTTGAAACTCGAACAGAATTTTCTATTTCTACGAAGTAAATAACTCGTAAGAATCTCAAATTTACAGCTCAAAAGCTTTTCTTGCAAATCTGATTTTTTTTTTTTGATATTACGTGAAGTTTACAATGCTCCCATTTTAAGCTAAATTAATATTTTAACCATCTGAAAGGATCATATTAATTATTAGTTCTTTGAGTACAATCCCTCATAACATTAATGTTCTTTTAGTTTTGTTTTATTATATGTAAAATCAGTTTGAAAGCCTGCATTTTGGTATTCGAATTTAAATAAAATTTTACTACTGGATTCGACTGACATTCATTTCATATCGTTTTTAATCTTTCTCTAATACAAATGCCATGCCAACTGCCAAACTGTTTGCTGATAGCCCAGAGACGAGAAACGGTGGCATATCATAACTTGTTCATTGAAATGTTACATTTCTATTTGTCGATATAACATAAAATTGTCGAACACTATTGGCACTGTCAGCTGTAACGCTTGTCCTTGTGCGTCGATCATTGTTATCATTCTCGTACACCCTTAAATTTTCTCATCCACATATACACACTATTCTGAGACAGTGTATTATCCCCAAACTGTGCCTTCAAATGAGTTAGAATTTCTGAGGCTTTAACGCTTTTAAAAACTTTATGATAAGCTGTTGCACAACAGACGAATGTAACTTTAGCTTAGTCATGACTGTACTCTGTACTGACCACACATCATACAATAGGTATTAAGGACAAAGTCAAGCATACCCGCGTACTCGACTGGTTCCCCAGTGTCCATAAACCAAACATCTACTCCAAACAACATAATCTAGCTCGAAACTGCCGTCTAAGAAGAATAGCAAAATTACTGTTAATATTTGATTTACCCTCGTACATAACGTAATTTGCTTGGAAAAGCATTTTAAACGTCATGCCAATTCGATGACTATTTTTATTCTACCGTGAGGGGAAATCAGGATCCCCTCTACTAGTATTTATGCGTTGCCGAATACCAAAATGCAGAATTTCAAATTAAATTTACAGACAATAGAACAAACCAAAAGAATATTAATATATGAGTTGTACCGAAAGATTTGATAATTAACATGTTCCATTCTGATTTATCGAAAAGTATTTTTTTGCAGAATGGGAGCGTTGTAAACATCACCAAAAATAAAGAGCTCTCGATAAAAAATTACATTTGTGCAAAAACCTTCAAAGCCATAAACAGTTATTTTCGATAGACAAATGAAACTTTTTGAGAAGTTTTATCCTTCAATAAATTTTTAGGAAAAAAAAAGTGATTGTAAAATGCGCCTTTTTTCACATTTTTCGCGAATTTATTAATTAACCAATCCTATTGATCAACATCTTATTTAGTAGGTTCTTACATTTGATACCTTAAATTTACACTCTGTTGCTGAGAAGTCACAAAACCTACCAAAAATAGGGTTTTTGCTATTTTAAACACCTAGTATAATTAACTAAGAAGAAAAAATGTGTTAACAAAAGTTTTCGTGTTACGGCGGTGTACCTTCTTCAAGAATAACCATTCAAAAATCTCTGGAATTTTTTTTGCATAAATGATATTAAAATAATGCTAAGTTCCCTACACTAATAATACTTAATCTAGAGGTAACGTCCCGATAAATAAAAGCCAGCAAACGTATAATAACTATGTCTAAGCTGTTTTCTTATTGGGGCTTAATTTCTTCAGGTAAGTAACGTGTAGTCCTTGCGTGCAGTAGTAGATAGAGGCAGGTACGTCCACTTGATTTCCTTTCACTTTCATTCATCTCTTAAAGTCAGTGACACTTCTAACTGTTCATGGCATATCTGATAAGTCGTACATTTATTACAGTTCTGCCATCTTTTGAATCTTCGGAAATTTTAGCATATTTGGGCTCCTCAGACGATTCTGACTTTTCTTGTAACTTCTGAAGATTCTAACATTTCGTAAGTCTTCTAACATTTCTGACACTGTTTGACACTTAAGTCGCTTTACACAGTTATTGGCAGTTCTGACTGATTTTTGTATAATTTATTTTATATTAGCTGAACTAGGGGTGATCTAGACAATAGCTTCATGGGGGCAATCTCTCATTTTGGAAATGTACTATTTTCTGAATTATGGCATTAAAAAAGTTGGTCTGCGGTTTAAACCCATACAAGTGGTAAAAACAGTTAGTCTCGATTTCCGGCAAATCTACAAGTCCTATGGAAAAAAGTTAAATAGCAAAGTTGTAGGTAATAAAAAGATCTACAACTTTTGTAATTACGCTGTTTTACATAAACTTCCAAATTTATGTAAAAATTCAAAAAACTAAGTTTTTGGTTTTTTATTTTTATCTTCTACAAGAAAATAAAATCTTGAAATTTGGTGAAAACTTATCTTTTTATGTCCTAAACACACTGTAATTTTTTTGATTTAAAATATTGATTTTTTTCCGTATTTTCACTTAATATCGAAAAAGAACCCTAATTTTCAATTGAAAATTCCACGTCAAAATATCTGCTTTTATAAACAAACTTTTTGTTCTGTGAAATTCTACTTTCTGATGGTTAAAAATATATATACATTACTTTGATAAATGTTTTTAGAAAATGAGAAGAAACAAAAAAAACTCCAATCCATTTTTTTAAATCATTATGTACAATTTTTGACTTTAATTACTAGAAAAAAGGAAGATTCTGTGTTATGTTGATAAACAAAATAATTATTAGTCGAAATATACTACCGAATAAGATAATAAGGTTAATATTTAATAAGACATTTACAATATTTTCAGAGAGTTATAGAATCTTCTTCAAATTATATGCCTAGATGCCAATTTATTGCTATTTTAATATCATACTTATATACCTGAGTGACCTACGGAACATTTTGGCCCATCAAAAGGTATTTCATAGAGATTTGGGGAAGGGGCTGAAAGGGTCTGGGTCTTACTACTTAATTTTCCTATTAGAGTTTCTCTCGTTTCTTTGCATTTTCTGAGAACATTTACCACAGTAATGTATATATTTTTTTATACCATCAGAGATTTCAACAAACAAAAATCTCACAGACTTTTTTAAAAAAGCAGATATTTGACATGAGAATTTTCGATTCAAAATTAGAGTGTTGTTGCGATATTAAGTCAAAATAAGGTCAAAAAATCAATATTTTTAATAAAAAAATTACAGTGTGTTTGGGACACAAGAAGGTAAGTTTTCACCAAATTTTGCATTTTTTTTTGTAAAATACAAAAATATAAAACTAAAAACTTGTTTTTTTGAGTTTTTTAGATAAATTTTGAAGTTATGTGAAAAAGTGTAAACATAAAAGTTGTAGATCTTTTTATTACCCACAACTCTACTATCTAACCTTTTTTCATATGACTTGTACTTTAGTCGTAAACCGTTTTTTACCCTTAAAACTCCACCCTTTCTCACTTCCCGACCTCAGATTGCTAGTACATTATTGTTACGAGAACTCATCCGACAGCTGGTGCAATCGGCCAACAACCAATTCGTGAAAGGGACATTATTTCGGTACTTCTGGGAATCCGAAATGCTTCGTCTCTCAACAGGCCGACCGCTGCCGTTACTGGGAATTTCCTTAAAGCTTCCCGAACATGGAAGAGTTTCCCGATGGTTCGTGGACATACCAGACAATTCGCAGAGAAGTATATAAATATAAAACAGCTGGCGATAGGAGGCATTCTGTTTTCGTCGGTCGTATTGTACAGTTAAGATAAAATGTAAATATTAGTTTCTGTGAATATAAATTTGTGTAAAAGTAGTTGAAATAAATTAAAGTGAGTTGGACTGTGTTTTTAAATAAATTCAAGAACTGAACTGAACCCGATTGTGAAAATAAAAACATTACATTATTGTTCCTTTTATAGTTGCTGTATTTTCTTACTTTTCCAATGGGTTTCATCCTACTATTTTTTTTTGTTTCAAAAATTATCGACAATGGGTCAATTATACCTTAGGGGTTCGTAAATATTCAAATCGGACGTATACTTTTCACTTGTTAGTTGAAATATTCTCCTAAAATGAGTTTTTTTCCTGAAGAATGGAATACATATGTATATATTGGATACAAATTAAAAAAAATATATCCAATGTACATTATGGACAATTTTTTTATTCTTTAACATTGCAGCGTAGTTATCATTTATTAACTAGAAATGTTTCAATTTATCTTCAGTATTCAGTAGATTATTTCAATTAATCTGTCTATATACATGTATATGATCACTGTATCTTATTTCTGATTATATTATAACTAACTTAATGTTCAGTAGCCTCTCTATTATTTTTTAAATCAGAGTTGTTATGTATATTTTCTATTCTTTACATACGTTTCGTGATTTTGTAAGTAAAGTATTAGTAAAAGAATACGAAGAATTCGGTTTAATTTTGCTATCTTCATTTTTATTGTTTCACGATTTTTTCAGATAGTCCCGTTCCCCTGGATCACTCTGTACTTATTGATACTTCTCTCGTTTCCATTCTCAACTAGTGGCTCTTCATTTTGTTCAGCTTCAATTCATTGTTTTACGTAACACAATAAAAATCTTGGAAATTAATTGCGAAACCTGTTCCATCGTAGTAGTTGCGAATTAACAAATGAGTTTTTGTTTTCATTGTTCGAAGTTTAAATTAACACAATTCCAAAGATTTTTATGAACAGCAAGTATTCCAGGAAACTTAATTAAAGCGAAACAAATTTAAAACTTATATTAAATTCTAGATTTGATTAAATTTCCGACGGCTCTTAATTTACGCCAACTAACTTCAATTTACAGTTTGAAGGTGAACTTTTTTATAAAGTCATTGTGTTAGTTCTACATGTTGAAAAGTAATTTTAAAATTGATTTATAACTTCAATGTTGTAGACTGATTTCTAATAAAAAATACTGGATGTTCAAATAAAATTGGGACTAAAAAAATATAGATAAAAAGAATAGTTGCTTGTGTTAATTTATTTAAGTGCAGTTTGTAGGATTAATAGCAGAATGGAGATGAAAAAAGTTCAAATTTTAAGTAATCTTATAATTCATAAATTTAAAACAGATTGAATGTTGACATAATCGGGGGTTGACTGAGAAAACAACAAATAGGACAGAATGTATATTTTTGAGGAAGACAGGAATTAAGAATACGGGTTGATTCAAATAATTTGGTCAAGTGCGAGTTGGGCTTGCATACTAAGGGTTCCGTACCACCTTCAAGATTCGCTTGATTTTTGTAAAAATACATATTATTTAGTTTTCTAATTTGGCCCCCAAAAATTAACATTAGAGTTTTATTTTACTAATAAACTTTCAGGGAAGCCTTTTATAATCTACTGTCTGAATTTTGAGACTCTATAGATTGGAAGATAAAGGGCAAAATAAGTCAAGTTTTAAATTATAAATTATTAAATCTGTTATTCAAATTATTAAAAAATACAAATAAAATATATTTTTCAAAATTTAAATAGTGTAGTTTCTAAAATGAGAACGATGTTTAATATGTTTGCTAATATATTTTAAACAAATGATTTAAAAATATGGTATTTTTGTAATTCACATAATGAAAATTGAATTTTTATTTTCCAATTAATTGTATAATTTGTCCCCAAAATTACAATGGAGGTTTTCTAATAATTTTTCTTATAAATTTCAAGTGAGCCCCAATACCCCTAATTATTTTCAAAATTTTAGGTAGTACGGTTTCGGAAATAAAGCGAGAAATAATAATTTTTTATATCTTTATGTTAATATCTTGTAAACAATTAATTTAAAAAAAAAATGTATATTTGTATTCTTCATAATGAGCCTCTTCATATAAAAAAAATATTTTCCGTTTAATTCTATAATTTGGCCCCCAATTAAAGATTTCTTAGTATTTTTCCTGTAAATAAAAAAATTTAGGTGTTATAGTTTAGGGAGTAAAGGGGGGAATGGGTAATTTTTTTAATATGTTTTAAGATATTTATTTTAAAAAAATTAAAAATATATATATTCATAGTCATAATGAGCCCTTTGATTTGATATATTACATGATCCGTTAGAAACAAGTTTAATTTTATATTTTCCATTTAATTCTATAATTTGCCCCCCAAAATGAATATTAGGGGTTTCTCCTATTTTTTTTTAAAAATTTTACCGCTTATAGTTTCGGAGGTGGGGGGAATGGGTAAATTTTTTAATATTTTTGTTAATATCTTTTAATTAATTTATTTTAAAATATGAAAAAAAATTGTTTTCGCCATAATGAGCCCTTTCATTTGATATATAACATGATGCGTTAGAAACAATTTTAATTTGCCCCCCAAAATTAAAAGTAGAGGTTTACCCTTATTTTTCCAGTAAACTTCAGGTCAGACTCTATACCTCTAATTTTTTTTAAACTTCACGTTTTATAGTATCGGCGATAAGTGGGGGAGGAATGGGTATATTTTCGTTAATATCTTTTAGATTATTTTTTTAAATGAAAAAAATATATTTGTGTTCCTCAGAATTTTCATTTAATTCTACAATTTGCCCCCCAAAATTAATAATAATGGTTTTTCCTTATTTTTCCTGTAAAGTTCGGGCAACGTTCTATATTTCCCATTTTTTCAAAATTTTAGGCTCAGTGGTTTCGGAGATCAGGGAGGGGGAACAGTCGATTTTTTTAGTTTTTCCCCCCAGAAGTACTCCTAAAATCAAAATTTCTTCTTTTGCGATATGTACTCCTGATCGGGTCACCAAACTATACATTGATACCAAATTTCAACCTTTTCCGTCCAGTAGTTTAGGAGAAAATTGCTGTGATGTGACAGAGGCAGAAATCCGGAGTGATATTATAAGGGTATCCGTATATTGTATATACGGAACCCTAAAATGTGCCGAAACTATGGGAAAATACTAAAATAAATCAGAAAAAATAATACTTTTAAACTCCAGTAATAGAAATAATGAAAAAAAATAAAAAATGACAATATAAGCTAACATCTTTAAATCTATAACTATTGTAAATCTAGAGTTGACGAAAAAACTGTAAAACACAAGGTACTTGGACAAATAGAGTTGTCAAGGTTTTTCGAATGTAGCGACCTTACAAATATTGTTTTACACTTTTGTACGTCCTCGGTTTGAATACAGAGCTATAATATGGAATCATTTTTATGATTGTCACAAAATACCTTTAGAGGGAATTCAACTAAAGTTTCTGAAATGTCTGTACTTCAATATGTATAATAGCTATCCATTTTTCATTTGTTAGCCTTAATGTACCAAGAACTTTCTGGAACCTCGAACTGAAGCCGCTCTAGGGCTCGAAATTCGTTGAAATCGCCAAAATTTCCAAGATTTTCAACCGCTACAAAGGCTTTGAACAAAATAAATCAATTATATTACCTAGTAATAAAAATTCGAGGAACATATTCAAAAATACCATAAAACAATCCAAAATAATCCCAATAAGTGTCTCCTACCCTTCTTTTACCTGGAATTTCAGGGGGGCAATTATTATTTCTTTATTGGACAGATCCAAAGTATTAGTTCATTTGTGCGTCAGTGTGACAAGTTTAAAAAAGTGAAGTTTTAAAGTGCGTATGTGAGAAAGAATCGAATGGGGGCGCTGCAAGATAAGTTACATTTGTTTTGTTTTCTCATCCTTGAAAAAGCCCCTTATAAGTATGGGCGAAACGTCGGTATACTTTGTTTATATGCTGGTGTTATTTGGTGGATGCGCCAGCACAATTTAATTGTTAAATTGTTTACCTCAAGTTTAAACGGGGTAGGCCCTGACGTACAGGATTTTAAAAACTTGACGATAAATAAATTATGCAGCAGGTTAATTTAAATTTATAATTTGGCTGAGTATTAAACAGATTTTAGTTACTAAAATCTTAGACATGATTAACTGTTAAAAATTGATACTGCTACTAAGGTCTACGTTTGAAACGTTGTCGTGCTTATAAAGAAAAAAGAATTTGAAAACCGTAAAAGTTTCGTCTGGACTTACCGTTATGCCATATGCTATGACAGTTTTATCTGCATCCCCCGGCTTATAAACTTTATAATCCTTCGCTATCCAAAATACTTTAGTATACGAAGGGTTGGCACAGAATTCCATAGTCAGCGTTAATGGTTGTCCATACACCGCTGTGATGCTTTTGTTCGTTGGCGTAACGATAGGCCGACCTGAAACAAATGAAAGTCTTAATCCCGGAGGGTATCAAAATGTATGAAATTAATGGTTCGTAAAAGAGGATGCGTGCATAGAGCTTTTGTACTGTTTTTAACAACTTGTTAAAGTCTGAAGTTGTGTGGAAAAATGTAATTATATCAAATTTATTAAAACAACCCGCGCACCGAAGATCAGGATTTCTTATATATAAAGTGTAATTTTTATATATAATTGAACGCAAGACAATACATTTTTTCTACTCGGGAAACTTCATCAGTTGTTATTCCCTCAACTGACTGAAATCTTTATGCATTATTGAGTTGCTGGTAATACTAAACTAGACGCTCAGCTTTTAACAGCCATGAAGTAAGCAACTCTTTAGTTTTTCGAGTACTGAACAAAAAATTACGGAATTTTTGTGAAAAAAACCTGACGAGGCCTTTTTATACGTACTTAGAGGAATTTTCAATTGGACAAATTGTCACAATTGGGATATTGAGGCTCCTCATATATCCCAGAATCACATATTCAACACGAAATTTTCACATTAATGTATGGTGGTATATGAGGATGGTCCCAAAAGTACCCGAACCAGTCAGTTCATTGTTTTGATTGGTCTTTTATCTCGAGTGTGAAGTGATCGACCCATGTGTCATCCATGGTTATGACACAGTGCAAAAATTCTGCATTGTTGCTGTGAAACTTCGCTAAACACTGCTATTGCTCGAGTGTCTGCAAACGCGGCATCCATCGTGCATACAATTTTCTGATGTCCAAATTTTCACATAATATTCGATGTTCCGCACAATTGAAATGTCTATTAGCTGGCGCACTTTCATTCCACGATCATCCAGTACCGCTTTGTGTATTTTCTTCACTCAGAGTTACCACTGAAAAATTAATGAGGTGATCTATACTTATGTCTTCTTACATAAACTTGTATGAAATAAAATCTCTATTGTATAATCTGTGAATTACTTCTTAAGAGGTTACGTGGAAATGTCATTTGGCCGCATAGAACACTAGTTTTTTTAGTGTTCTATGCGGCCAAATGACATTTCCACGTAACTTCTTAAGAAGCAATTCACAGATTATACAATAGAGATTTTTATTATATATATATATATATATATATATATATATATATATATATATATATATATCTTATTATTTCACGGATGGAGCTATGTGTTTTATGCCAATTATGTGTTAGGGAAAATGGACAACAATTTGAACAGTTAAATCAATAATGTCCAAAATTAATTTTAAGATAGATATTTGATTTGTAATACTTGTTCTGTTTGTTATACATAATGAACGATGTATAACTATTTATTAGTTGCTATTAAGTACCTAAATTTCGTTATTCATGTTATTGAATTATTGTTATTTTTCTTTGCTGATAAACTCCTATAAAAAATCTCAAATGGAATTATTTGTTTGATTCTCCTTTTAAATGGAAAATACATGGCCTACTAGTAAATAACTCAGCTTTTTAGTGTTTTTTAGCATTTTTAATAATACCATGTGTATTGTATTATACATTATTTTAAAGGGAAAAAAATAACGAATTCAATGAAATAATAAAATACAGGGTGTTACATTTAAAAATATATAATGTTGTGTAGTATCTTCAAAACCATACTCGAAAAAAAAAAAAAATTGAGTACTCCACTGGATTCTATGCAAAATTCTCTATTAGACGTAGTTCTTAGCGCAAGAGTATTTCTAATAACTTCGTATATATAGAAGGGGTCAAAAAAGTTTAAATTATCAATTATCAAAATCGCTCTGTATCTTATAAATGGAAACACTTATGCAAAATCTGATATGGCCATCCTGAGTTTCACAAAAAAGTAGAACAGGTATGTGAAAACCGCAAGACTCTATCTTCAATAACAACCCAGTAACCTGGCAATCTCAACCAAAATGGGATCCATTGTACATCCAATTGGGCACCCTAACCTGCCTAGCCTAGCATCGCTTAACAATCAAAACATGTATGTAAAACTTGAATAAATACATTTAAAAACTGTACACAATTTAAAACTTGACTATAATCACAATTTACTTAATTTTGGTATTCATTCACACGGCCTTTTGTTATGTGTTATGTCAATCAACTGAAGAAGGAGAAAACAATCTCCGAAAGCTAGGTGCATGGAATAAAGAGTTATACTAAGCAAATATAATTAGTCAATATCCCTTAACCAAAAACCAGTAAACACACAAAGAGTGACATTTAAGTAGTGTAAATTATATATATATATATATATATATATATATATATATATATATATATATGTGTGTGTGTGTGTGTGTGTTGTTTTTAGGTGGTTTCCGGGAATTCATCCGCGTAGTTGATAACTGATCCCTGCCGGGATCGATGGTAAAATGACGACGTTTCGGCAGAGTCACATCTGCCCTCTTCAGGTCGGTTCGCATAATTCTAGTAGCCTTCTGCTTTCGCTTCTAGTTACTCGAATACTCGAGTTATCAACTACGCGGATGAATTCCCGGAAACCACCTAAAACATATATATATATATATATATATATATATATATATATATATATACCAATTAGTAGTTTAATATTTATCTGTATCGTGTTAAGGTATTCAAAAAACTTTTTCCACGTTGAACTTTGTAATTATCCATTACATAATACGCAAGAGTAGAAGCTGAAGTTCTGATAATTTTCAACGTGAAATTATGAAACTCGTTAGATAAAATTTCCGTGTAATTCAATAAAGTTCCGAGTTATGGTGGATTACAAGGATAAGTATTCTTTAAGCCTGTGTAGACGTTAATATTAAATTTCCTGAAATTTATTATGAAAGTGTGCTCAATATAAATTTTATATATATATCGAGCGAGAGATAATTAACGTGTTCCAACTATTTCCATATATTCAATGGAGAAATATATTAGTCTTTTATTAGATATATTAGATGATAAGTTTTATTTTTTCTATTTATTGCACGATCTAATCTACATATGTTATGTAAAATTAACCTCAAAAGCATCTCAGTATACTTAGAATTCTCTTGAGGCTCGATTTTTTTTTCAAAATTTTTTACTTTAAACCGGTCAAACTTTCTGAGCCTATTTGAAGTAAGTAAGTCAAGTGATTTGTAAAGTGGTAGCAATTAATTTCAACTGGGGTGGTATTTAGGGGGTAATTTGTACATGTTTTATCAAAAAAAAAAAAACAAAAACAGCCTTATTAATGTCATAACTCGCTTAATTTTAATGCTAGAGGCTTTTACAAAAAACCAAATTAAAGGTTTTTATAAGCTTTTCCCGAAATATGTATTGTTTTTCAGTTATTTCACGACAAACCTTTCAATTTTTGTTTTGACAAATTCAAGCAAAATTTCAACAAGCTACAACTCCGTTTGTATTGGCTCTACAGAAATCATGAACCCAGAATTTTTTTATTTTGTTATAGGCTACATTTTTTATCTAAATGCTTTTTTTCTTAAAGTGCATATTTTTTAAGATATTTACGAAAACCGTATGACATGTTTTTTTTTGGTTGAAATCTGGATACTTTTACTTGCGATTAACTCGTAAAGAATTGACTTTCAGAAAAAACGTTATAGAACAAAAGTTGCTTAAAATTAGTTAATGTATTCATTTTTTCATATAATATTTTTCACCCCCGGAAAAAGCAACCCCCGGCACAGTGTCAACTTTGAAGCAGAGCGTAAGTAGTACTCAAATCCAAATTTTAGTAAAATCGGTGCTGCTTGGACAAATTACCCGGGAAAATTGTCATTGACTGAACTATTGGTCAAAAGTCGCTTTGTAGGGTCTCATTGATAAGCATTTGTTGAGAGGTTCACAAGTAAGGGGTTGGTTGCCACTTAACATATCTGAGTTGGTTTGTTTAGGCGTAAGGGGTTAAGTTAGGACAGACTAATTAATACATGACTTAATTTTTTCCTCGATATTACTTCTCCAAAGAATTTTAACCGACTTCCAAAAAGGAAGAGGTTACTAATTCGTCGGCCAGTTTTTTTTCTGTATTCTCAGTGAATACTCTAAAACGGCTTAACGTGAGATTTACGGTTTTCCAGAAAATTAGAAAAAGCCGTAATTAAGGGACTACACTTCAGTGAGTTTCAATGAATCTATACTGCATTCTCTAAAACGGCTCAACTAATTTGAATATTTTAACTTGTATTCTACAAAGAGATGTTCCAGCTTGATTTCGTACAATTTTCGTAATAATGTAAAACATTTTTTTCTGAATATCGTAGAAATATGTGCAAAAAACGGTAAAATCCAATGTAAGCGTCAAATTTTCAACATGAATATGTTGCTTAAATGTCAAGATATGCCATGAAAGTATATCTTTGTAACGGTAGAGCTTGCAGTCGAGTGAAATGACACAAAATATTCCATTAGTGTGTCGACAATAAAAATTTTTAGGTGAGCGATCTTTTCTATACAGTATTAAAGATAGGTAGGTCCGGATGGACACGCATGTTGGGACCTGCATCCCTAGTGTTAATGATGGATGTACATCCGACGGCAATTCGGACAGAGATCTGCCGACCTGTCGGAGTGGCAAGAAACCCCTGCAATGAGCGGTACTTAACATACTTTAGAGATGTGTAGGTTCGGATGGACACGAATCCTCGGACCTGTGTGAATGAAGGATGTACATTGTTACCGATCGGCGGAAACACTTGTTGATATTATATGCGGGAGCGGCATCTAACCATGCCATAAGCGATACTGAATCAATGATAGCGGATTGGGAACTGTTTTAGTTGTCACATATGGCTATTTTTATTTGTAATTATTATTTTTGATAAATCATTATCGTTTTCTCGTAATTGTATTACAGAAATGGTAAAAAACCACAATTCAGCGCCATTATGTCTTGCTAAGAGGATTACAATCCAGCACTCCTCCTGCAGTTCGACTCCGGTGATCACAGTTAGACAACCCGACTCATATGGGTCCGACAAACATGGGTCTTGGATGTACATCTTTGGAACTGGATACATATCCGGATCCAACTCCGAATTATGAGTAGACCTACCCATCTCTATACGGTATACGGTGGTTGGTGTCTGTGTGTGTGTGTGCGTGCATCGAAATTGAAGCAGCAAGCAATGTGCGCAGTTGAAATATAAGGCGAAGTAAAATTACAGTTATACCTTTGGGTTAAAAAAATCTTACAATTAAATGTGATATTGGGTGGTACATAAGTAGTTCCATATATAGGATGGTTGAAATATAAGGTGTAATAGAATTCAAGCTATACAGGGTGGTTCAAAAATTTTGTGTTGGGTGGCACATACGTAGTTGCGTGGTTGAATTAAAAATGAAGAAAAACTGTAATTACACAGAGTGGGTAAAGAAAAATTAAAAATGGTTAAATAAGCATATGCATATACCGGATGATTGAAATATAAGATGGAGTGGAATTATAGTTATACAGGGTGGTCAAAAAAATGTTATATAGTATGGTATATAAGTAGTTGCTTATACTTGACATGTGGGGTGAAGTAAAATTATAGGTATACAGGGTGATTTAAAAAAAATAAAAATAGAAACAGTCAATAGGGTGGAGATGATTAATACTTATACAGGGCGGTTGCAACTTCGTGTAGAGTTGAACTATAGTTGTACAGGGTAATTTAGAAAATGATAGAGTAATAATTTATATTGGGTGACCAATACACAGAAACGTATACAGGGTGGTTGTAATACAGGGTGAATTAGAGTTACACTTATAGTGTCATTATGGATTATGAAATGTAATGTAATTTAATGTAATCTATATAATAGTATATAATATTTATGCTAATCTATTTTAATGGTAGGTAATAAATATAAATATAAATAAATATAATAAATATAAAACATTGAATTTGTATAAAATTAATATGTTTTGGATAATCTTGTCACATTTCATTTTTGTATTTTAAACAGTTTTCTCAAATAAACAAATAAACAATAAACAAAAAAAAATTATAGAAAGTCGTCCAAATAATAAAACTAATAAAAAGTTAAAAAATACTTGGATAATATAGAAAAAATAGAAGTTAGTGAGAGAGAGAGAGAGAGAGAGAGAGAGAGAGAGAGAGAGAGACAGAGAGAGAGGGAGAGATAAGAATACGCTAAAATAATCAAAAAACAATAATATGTCAGAAAATAGTTATTGATTGCACACGATTTCTAAACGGTTTTTATTTTAAGTCAGTTGAAGTCGCTTCTTTTTTAAATATAAATTATTCATATCTTTTTCGTTTCATAGTTATAACCCTGAAAACTGACATATAGTGAAATTGACTAACTTTCGCATCGCAGAATGAACTTTGAAAAAAGACACCGAAATTGCTTTACTATCTTCATAATCCTGCCAATAAAACTTATGACCAACTTTGGTGTGATATGATATCCTCCTTGATCCTTCCGAAATTCGTATTGTAAGTTCTTTGCCAAAAGCCCAATCCGAAGATTGTAAATATGTCACGTTATCAGTCGGCCACCCGAGACCCGAGTAACAAACACATACACACTCCCAACGCCAGTAATGTATTGCTTTAAGATTTATTTCTGGAAGGCTGTTAACGGATTCCCGAGTTCTTCCGGCAGTTTAAAACCCTTTTCACCCCCCCGAAATGATTTACGACATACGAGATGCAGACGTAACGCCTTTTGTGTCGATAAAATACAAAAATCTTTCGACGCAAAAATATGACTCGCACAACGACCATTTTTATTCTGATTCAATCTTTTCCAGTCAAAAGCCCATAAAGCATTTAATCTCGCCTGGACGTTTTTTATTGTATCCTTGATCAAAAATGTTTTCTTTTACGTTTTTTTTTGCATCGCATAACTCTTGATCGAAAATGTCTAGGCGGAAGTGGAGCATAAATAAATTTTGAATTATTAAATGAAGCATAAAATATTCACGCGCTGTGGCATAAAAAGAAATGGGTTTTTATGATGTTGAGTTAAATCTGACTGGATATGCAATATTTATGGTAAAAGTAACGTGAGGTCTCTAGGAAAATGTATTGCATTAAAGCAAATTTGCAAAGTGAGACAGAAATTGTGAAATATATTTTTTAAAAGTCTCTTAAGGATGTTCGAAAGCAAATCGTAAATGTTAAGATGTAAAATTTACAACCAATATACACTGCCAGTCAAAAGACCCCCACCCCTTCGTACCTTTTGAAGTTCTATACTTACACTAATGAAATTTGAAGTGTGAAAATAAAAGGTTGTAGACTTTTCTACTAGTTGTAATAGATAACGTCACAGGGCCACAGTGACAGCTAAATTTAAATAGGATCTTATTACACTAGTCAATAGAGATTTTTAAGTGATACAAAATTCAATAGCAAACCGGATAAACCATCACGAAATAATCTATACTATTATAAAATTGTAAGTTTGTCTGTTTGTTTGTTTGTATGTTTGTTTGTTAGTTCGGGCATCACGTAAGAACTACTGAACTAATTTTGTTGAATCTTTTTTTGTTGCAAAGCGTATAGTTTGACTTAAAATCTGGTAGACATGTTATCTTCCTAAATTGACTGAAACGGTAGATATAGCGAAAAAATTTCTACCATGTCGGGTAATACAATTACACAATTGGTTCCACCACACGCACAAAATATTAGATACTGGCATCAACTTAGTTTTTATTCAAAATTCGGAATGTGCTAATGCAACATGTTTCGATTTAACAATAATCAACTGATATAACGAGTTAATTTTACAGGGTGTTTGGTATATAGGAAACTTAGAGCGGAGTAGAATTCAATGGATTTAAAAAAACTAAAAAAAGTTATATTTGGTGTCCTATAAGCAGCTGCATATATACAATGTGGTTGAAATAAGAGAGTGTGGAATTAGTTATATGGGGTGGTCTAAAAAAGTTCCATATACCAAGTGGTTGAAAAATGGTAGAAGATTTATAGTTTGGATAAAAAATCTTAGAAAAAAATATGTTATGTAAGCATTAGGATCTTTGAAATATGTTCATAAGATATTATAGTTATGAAATAGGTTGAAAAAAAATCAGAAGTAGTCGTTTATACAGAGTGTTTGAAATATAAGATGTAGTGGAAATATAGTTTATGTCAGAAATAATTGTTATACAGCGTAGGCCATAAGCAGTTGCATAGCTGAAATATAGGGTAGAGAAGAGTTGTTGTCAGGTGTTCAAAAAGTTATATTGAGTGACAAATAAACAGCAGCTTATACAGGATGGTTGCAATATAGGGTGAAGTAGGGTTAAAATTATTCAAGGTAATTAAAAAAAATGTCGAATAAAATTGTTATGTAGGGTCGCGCATAACTACTTGCAGTTTGGGTGAAATATATTCGAGATTGGTGGACTTATAGTTAAGTAGGGTGGTTTAAACAAGTTGGACAATTTATTATTTAGGATAATCCATATGTTTCATAAGTTATTTCTTTTTAAGAAAACTTGAATATTTCATACGCGGGTGAAACCGCGGGTAACGGCTAATAATTTATAAGTCTAAACTGACATAATTTCATGTGTTCATAATGCAGTCAGTAGAAAAATTGTAGAGAATCAGAAAATCTTCAATATGAGTGTTTAAATACTTTGATGGCAGTGATAGCTTATAACGTTGAGATTAATAAGGCTTAAGATCGACATTGTAAGTTAAATAGATCTTGCAGAAAAGCAATTTAAATAATTTGTAGAAGTATTTTGCAAAACGTATCGTATTAACCGCGAAAGTTCGATAGCGATATGCAGAATATTTTTTCAAAGCTTATTTAATGCATTTCAATTCGTATATCTTGGATTTTTGTCATAGTGCCTTAAAATATTTTAATCCTGCATTTGAAATTTGGCTTCAACGACGGACCCTCCAGTGTCTTGACAATGGATCCAGTCAGTGGAGAATGTAATTTAATTAATATCAGTAAAGTGTATTCAGGTAACCATTAACCTAATAAACCAATGAAACAGTAGACCAATATGGGCAGGCAATAGTTATGTAAATAAACATGTATAAACTGCTGAGAAAAAACATATAATAAATACAATTTACCATAATTTTCATCTCGTGCCCCCATCTTAAGAAAATTCTAGATCCGTCCATGTGCCTTGATAGCTATTGTCAGTGCACCGCTGGCTGTGGCATACTCGTATATTTAATGCAATATTTATTACTATTTTAAACCAATTTCTCTCATTATAGCGACAATACAAGATAGACTAATTGAAGCGGGATTTATGAACTTTCAAAAGGTCTTTATAATATCCCGGTGGGAGTAGTCTCGTTAATACGCTGGGATGTGCGAAATCTCTCTATACATTATTTATGTTCCAGTTTTTAAAGATTACTTATTCAATAGTATCCATCTTGAGTCTGTATAAACTTAACATCATAAACTATCGTTTTGAAAATGATTAATATTCTAGTATCAGTTACCAGAAAGTTATAAATTTTTGAGAAAAAAAATTGTTTAATCAGTTTACTCTGTAAAAAATGATTCTATCAGGATTTGTAAAGGCTCATTAAGAAGGATTTCTTATTCTCTACAACTTTTCTGTAGACGGGAAAATATTTAAATACTTTACTTCTACGAGTTTACTGTTAAATGTTTAGCAATAATTATCTATAAACTGTTACTGACGAATTGCTCTTGAATTTTATGTCGGCAAATGAATTCAATTTTTCTCTATAAACTAGTGTATATGACAACTAATAGCACATTTTACAAGTATTGAGAATACTTACTCTGTCATATTAATTTTGTTTGGGTTTAAGCCTATTTTTAACCGACTTCCAAAAAGGAGAAGGTTATCAATTCGTCGCGTATTTTTTTTTGTATGTATGTTACCTGATTTCTTGTCCTGTGGTGAACCGTTTTGGATGAATATGGTCTTGTTTAATAGAGTATATATCCGGATTGGTGAAACTTCAAATCTTGGAAAAGAATTCTATTGGTAAAGCCATGAAATTTGTGAATGAACACATGCGTGCATGGAAATCGACCAATATCCCTAACATATTGGTCGATTTTTCGAAAACTTCTTATGGATGTGTATAATTTTTTAACGTGTAATCTATTAAGGAAGATCTCTAGGTGATCTCATATACTTTTCTGCGACGTGCAACTTGCAGTTTTGCAGAAAATCGCCGAAAATTAAAAAATTTCATCCAAATGACATAAGGGACATTTCCTCATAAATATTTTAATTCCAACGTAATAGTGCCGGAATTTTAGGCACTGAAAGTTTTAATTGCGAATTTTAAAATTTTCTTTGTCCATCTCAAGCATATAGGTAGTAAAGCATAGTATTTTCGGTTCCTTAAATCAATAAGTACCAAGCTCGATTTGTTTGTATACCAGGCAAATACCTATTTAAATGCAAATTTTTCCATTTTGCGAAGACGGTGCTTTTGGTTGTCACATTCTCCCGGCCTAATAGAAAATTCAGTGACAACACATGTCAAACTCTAACATGCTAATTGGTGCGTTTATATACAGGGTGTTTAGTTATAGCAAACAAAATCACAAAGTAAAGTGATAGAAGGAGATGCATTTATATGATGACTGAAATATAGGACGGAGAATGGTTGGAATATAGGGTGGAGTGGACGTTTGGTGGTATAAATATGTTGAAAAAAATGTGTAATTAAAATTATATAGGGTAATTAAAAAACTTTTATATGATGTGGACGTAAACAAATCATATACAGGATGGTTGAAATATATGCTGGAGTGAAATTATATTTATAGAGTGTGATTAAAAAAATATTTATTTTATAGCCCATAAGAAGTTGCATAAAGTGTGGAGAGGAATTAATGTTACACCGGGCGATAATATAAAATGTTAAAAATGAAATAATTTATGGGGTAGCCCACAAGGAGTTATACTATGGTTGAAATATAGGACGGATTTGACTCCGTAAATATGGGATGGATTCTCCTCCGTCCTATAGTTTACAGAAGGCAGCTAACAAATTTATGCATTTCCATGGGCAGTCGTATGTACAGGATGGTTAGTACATAGGGTGGAATGGAATTATCTATAGGTATACAGAGTTGTCGAAAAAAGTTGAAGAAAGGTTACATGGCGTGGTCCATAAGGCATAAATATATTTTGGGCTTATTAAATCAACGCGTACTATTACATTTTGTTAGTAAACATTTACCTGTCAATTTAAATGAGAAAGTATCATTGTGTAATGTTGAGGCTTTCGATGTCACCTGGTCCTGTCTATTAAGGATATACATACAAAATAAAAAATAAAAATGAAAACTACCTGAGTTCAAATAAACTAAAAAGTTGAAAACAAAACATTTTTTAAAAAAATATAACCGACTTCCACCTATAACTAAAAAGCTAAAAATAATTATAACAAAATCTAGCAAATAAATAACACAATCAATGTTGTCAGGTACCTACCCAGGAAGTCGGTGCCAAGCAACAATCAAGTTTGATAAAGTAGTAGATAAGTACGCAATGAAGGATTTTCGATTTGCTTGGCACCGAATGAGCATCTTTTAATGTTTACATTTTTTACTTCCTGGGTAGGTACCTGACAACATTGATTGTGTTATTTATTTGCTAGAGTTGTATTTTGTTATAATTATTTTTAGCTTTTTAGTTATAGGTGGAAGTCGGTTATATTTTTTTAAAAAATGTTTTATTCTGGAAACGGAATAGATTTTTCACAAAAGAGGTGCGGATTTGTGTGACTGCAATACCGTATTTTGGTGTGTTCACATTTCCATCGAGGGAAAAGCTACTTTCATCACTAAAACAAATGGTTTGTGTAAAGTGTTGGTTTCGATTAATTTTATTTGTCATGTCATAATTTTACAGAATTCCAGTCGTCTGTTGGGGTCGTTATCTGAAAGTTGATGCACCATTTTTGATTTGACTAACTTCACAGATAGACGTTACTATTGAGGTAGAGGAAGTAGAGTTTAATACCATTTGTACAAATATGCATTTTTTTGTAATTATTAACTGTTGGTTGACCAGATCGTTTGGCATCTTTACCACTGCTTGGAGCCAGTTCTTCATTCTTGAGTCCTAGTCCTTTTTCTTTTGCATTTCAATTAGTCAACCGATCTTCAGTTGTCTTTAATACAGGTCGTCCTATTTGTAAAAAATACTTTTTTACTTTGTTTCTGCACAATTATTTCTAAAATCATTGAAAGTTTCAATATTATCATTTCAGCTTTTTCTGTTTCTGTGAAAACTGGGGATGAGTTCGATATCGATACTTTATTATGGCCCTATAGAAGTTCTTTGTTAATATTTTTTACATAGTTTCAACTTAAAAAAACTGAAGCTGTTGAAGTTAAAAATATGCAGAAAGGTTGTTTTTACGTATTGTAATTTGTAGATTATCTATATCTGGTCGATGAAAAGTAATGAGAATTATTCAATACTTTCCATAATACATATAAAGAATCCAAAAATGTAATTTTCTGAACATTTTAAATGAATCAATCCTATGTACAGTTAGAGTTGAATTTTATGTTTTAATCATCGAAATTTTTAATTAACAATGCAGCTGGTTTTCTGATAATTTTTTGCATGAGAAAATCTCTACAGATTACAGTTTAAAGCTCAGAATTCACAATTCAAGTTCAAAGTTCAAGGTCAGTAGGCAAGATGACGGTTTCTTGCATTTTTGGACATGGGGGAAATTTTGACCATCAAATTTCTTCAGAGGCTGCAGACGAAAAGTGCTACTACTATATTGCCTTGTAGGATCTAACGGATGACGCAATCAACCAAAAATGGCAAAGTAAAAACTGCTGCTTTGCCAAGACAATTCAATGATCCACAAGTTGATGAAAGCGATGGAGAAATGGAACGATTTACAATTCCCCATATTCGCCAGATCTGGGCCAATCTGACTTCTATCTGTCCGCAGTTCTCATAAAGATGCCCCATGGAAAATGATTTGACTATGATGACAACAAACATACCGTTCTGTAAGTAGGGCTTGGAAAGTTTAAAAAAACGTTGTAATGATTGTATCGCTATGGAAGATATTGATGAATAAAGTCAAATTTTGCATAAAATATAATTTTCCTGGTTGTGACCCATGTCTTATTTACTAACTCAAATTCCAAGATAACCTCTGTTTTCTTATTTACTATTATACACTTGCCTCTACAGCACATGTATGTACATTTTTAAGGGCATAGTCCAAATAAGCGCCAACTCCCATTGATCGTCTCGTTGTGTTTTTGCTCAATAATGTTTTAGCTTAAATACAAATATTGTTTTACATATGGTTATGTAAATTGGCCTCAGCTTATCATAATTAGCATTTCCCGTGATTATTCAGTATATACATCAGCTTTAATTATGTAACAACATCCACCATACGTATTTGAATTGCGATACTGTCAATTTCACGTATCACTGTTTCGACGGATGTTTCAATATTTATTGGATGTTGATAATTATGAATTTTAATGCAGCAATAATTCACCACTGTGTGCCTGCAAAGGAAAGGGGGTAAATAGGAGTATCAATTTGAGGAAAAATTTCAACTGGGATCACACTCTAGCAAGTAAGCAAAAAAATTTGACAGTATATATAAATTGTCAGCTGACGTATATGTTTAAGACGAAAGTGTGAAAAGTTTAGTATAACGAGTAAAAATTTGAGGCCGTTTTATAAAAACTCAACTTGTACCAACATACATTTATAGGTTTTATGCCTTCTTGTTGGTACGTTGAACTAATGTTTAAGAATGGTAGCTGGTTGAGTACCATTTCAATAAAACTGCTTTGGGTAAATTTTCGACCAAACCGGCTCTATTCGGGATTCATATCATTTACTGCATGAAATGCAAGGTGACGAAAACTTCGGTGGAGTTTGGGCAAAAAATTGGGTTTCCTTTTAGTTTCGTTTTGACGGCAGACCTGCCGAAACTATGACGGAAACCGAAACTGCATTCTGGAGTTCTTGTGCTGTGCTACAGAAAAGTGTAGATATTTATTCTTACTGGGATTCTAGTCCATTTTTGTCTTTGAGAAAGGTGGAACTGTACTTCTTATATATTAGCTTCACCGACGAATGTTCCAATGAAGAATTATTTAATGCTGCCGGGTAAATTTTTTCAGTCAGAAGGATGCAAGTAAAATTTTGATAAACTAATGTTTCTTACCTATAATATAAGACTGTTCATTAATACTAATAAGAAATAATCTTTACAGATACCTACTTGAAATTATTACTATCTAGTCCACGCCTTTTGCAATTTTTAGCGTTTGTTTTATATTGAAGTGTCAAAATGATAAATTAAGTTTAGAAGAAGTTAAGTTGTTAGTTTTATGTTTTTTTGGGCAATAACACCACGATCGAAATAAAACGACGTATATTGAAGGAAAAGCAAACGATTCAAAGTCTATTCTGACTTCTTTGTCAATTGCTTTATATTTATTGATGTAAATTGCAAAATAAAAATTTGATTTATAAATTTTTATTTTGCAAATTTACATCAATACAGTCTCAACAAATGATGCAATAGTAAACCTTACATCAAACATTTATAAGAATATAGAAACAAAAAAAAACCGACCTTAGCTGTCTCTATAGATCTAGCAAAAGCTTTTGATACCGTGGCCTATGATCACACACTCTTTAATAAAAAGCTACTTGTCCAATCGACTCCAACAGGTTAAGATTTGCGACATGCTAAGTAATAAAGGAACTATTGAATATGGGGTGCCTCAAGGAACAGTAATCGGACCTCCTTATTCAATATATATGTAAACGATATATTCTATCTACCATTAGAATGAGAGATACAGAGTTTTGCTGATGATACTGTAATAATATACAGCGCTACAACTTGAACTGAAGCTAAAGAGAAGGCAGAAAAAGATCTAAACGTAATCATGGAATGGTTAAATTACAAAAAATTAACAATGAATGTTGACAAATCATTTATAGTTCCTTTTACTTCGTATAAGAAATACTTACCAACTTAGGACAGAATTAAAGTTACAATAGATAATAATCCAATCGAAGTAATGTCATCAAATTTTGTAAAATATTTTTTTTATAGTAAAAACATGTAAATTAATCATTTGTTTGTGATACTTTCTTGTTTTATTATGTTGTGTTATATAGTTATTCTAAAGTCTGTAAATTAGTTTATAATTTCAAACTTAGTTTAATTGTAAGCCGAGATTGACAAGGACATTTTTAGAGAAATACCCACGCACAAGGATCACCCTTTTGTGGGATTTTAATTATATTTATTTCAACTTATGTTTGAATTACTCAAACGTGATTTCACATTCGAAATTATTTATAAAAAAATAACTTTATGATGCCTTTTTTTGTTGTTGTTGTTTGTATGAAATGAAATATATATATATATATATATATATATATATATATATATATATATATATAATTAAAGCCATTGAGAACGAAGTCAGAATAGACTTTGAAACGTTTGGTTTTCCTTCAATATACGTCGTTTTATTTCGATGTGGTGTTATTTCCCAAAAAAACATAAAAGTAATCAAGAATATGCCACAAACAACGTTTAGAAGACAAAATTAAGTTGTTCTTAAGATAAAAGTGATTTGCTGTGTTTTGTTTATTACTTAAATATTAAGTACCTATATCTATTGTGATATTAAATAGCAACTTAAATAAGTAATTTTATGTTTAATATTAAAAAATATATTAATAATATTCAAAAGAAGAATCTACCTGCTCAAATAAACATCTCACCTATGTTAACTATTTTTAAGGTGCAATTAATAATTTTTTCTTAATTGGGGGTTGTTGTGTTGATTATGAATAACTAAAAATGTCGGAGATTGCGTAGTAATTTCGAAAAGATTGTTGAGAAGGTCTTGAATTATTTTGTCTGTTCATTGGGTTTTCTCTCCTCCAAATTTTTTCCTGTAACAGATAAGTATTTAAAAATTGTATATGTAGAACAAACTGTAGTGAGGCAATTTCGTAAAATTGCCCGGATTACTGGCTGTCCGTACAGAGATTCTTCCTCACAGTTATTCTGAGAGAAAGAGATGTCTACAAAATGATCAACCAGTATTCCTGTATATAAGTAATGTATTGTATATTGTGTAATACTTATCTGTGTATGGAGAGTTTCAACTCCGAGTCTGGAGTCGTTGTCAATCGTTTAGTATTGTTTTCGAGGTTTTTTCTAAAAAATTTTGCTTTGATCTTGAATTTGTTGTTTGTCAAAAAATATGACACTGACAATTTGTCGTTTGGCGATCACTTGACGCTAATTTTACCGTTTTTTTGTTCTGTTAGCAGTAAATTCCTCCAATCCAAATGAAGGTCGGTTGAAGGTGCTCCGATTTCAGTGTTGTTTATCATCATACAGCTGGCTTCTTTAAGTTTTCTCTTTTATAAATTTTCTTCTTTCAACAAAATCTTTGTTTTATCCCAGTCTATCCTATGGCTGCCAAGTAGTAGATAAGTACACAATGAATGATTTAATATTTGCTTGGCACCGACTTCAAAAATATACTAGATTGGTAGGTAATTAATTTGTACAGAACGAGCACCTTTTAATGTTTACATTTTTTACTTCCTGGGTAGGTACCTAATAACATTGAATGTGTTATTTATTTGCTACAGTTGTATTTAGTTATAATTATTTTTAGCTTTTTAACATTTAGCATTTAAACTATCTGTTTGAATTTGAATGGGTCCCTGAAAGGTTTAGATTTACATTTGGACCCGATAAGTGGCGTTGAGATCGGGTTGTAGGCAATTTTTTTCTTAACTATTCACGATTGGGCCGATTCTGATAAATTTTTTTGTGTTTGTTTGAGTGACTTAGTTTTCCCATTTAACCCGGTAAGGGGCAATACGATCGGGTTGTAGAGAAATTTGTTGAACTCCTCTTAATCGGTTGGGTCGATTTTGATGAAACCTTTTGAGTGTGTTTGAGCAGGTTAGATTTACAATTTAGCCCGGTAGAGGGCGCTGCGACCAGATGTAAGTAAAATTTGTAAACGGTTGGATCTATTTTGGTGAAACTTTTTGTTTATATTTAAGTGGGTTAGATTAACAATTTTATCAGCAGGGGGCGCAGCAATCTGGTAGTATATTTTTTTAACTCCTCCTGAACGGTTGGCATGATTTTGATGAAACTTTCTGTATGAGTCTGAAGGCTTAGATTCACAATTGGACAATGCTACCCGGTAGAGGCGCTGTGATCGGGTGCTAGCTTTTTTAATTCAAGGTCTCCTTACAAATTAAAATGGAAGTGTTTGTAATACTTGTATTTGGTCAATAAGGTCTAAGAGTCAAGGCTCGTAAGAGACACCCTGGAGAAAAACAAAAAAATACTAAGCATCTCATTTTTTTGGAGTCGTTTTTTTTATTCTTAAAGAATTCGTTAGAAATTCAATTTTGTTATCGCTGTGTCTGTATTCATGTTTCTAAAATCTACGTTGTTGTACTTTTAGTGGGTTTAATGACACTCTTAGCAACAAATTTTACGTCGCGTTTTCAAGATAAACGTGTTCTAAGCGTAATGAATTTGGGTTGTCTGATGTTGAAGTCTTTTTTCTATCTTTTATCCATGTTCCACGATACACTTGCCAAAAACTAAAACGCCAGACCGAAATAAACTCCCCCGGTAAATCTTTAATACCCAATTTATTTCACTTTTCCCTCGGGAAACTTCCATTAAGCTAATAGACACCCGTTTTTCATTGATTCACCGCTAAAATTGCCGAGCTGATTCCTTTTTCCTTTTGCAATTTTTCAACTCGAACTGCCGCTTGTAAAACTTTGTCCCGTAATCCATTCTCCATTGTACTTTCACAATGTGTAACAAATTCGCTTTTCGCTCTCCAAAATCTTTCTTTCTCCGGTGTCGTCGAGAGCTGCCGAGATAAAGGTTGGAGATTCGGTTTAAAAAGTTTTCTGTAATTCAGTGGTTCAACTTTAGCCCGCTAAATGACACCTGGATCTCTTTTCTTTTGTACTTCCGGAAAGGGAATAGTTGATACTTGACCTACATGAGATGTGCGTCTTGGGAGGGTCTTTATAAGTGAGGAGTTTTAAGGGTTTGTTTTCTGCACTTTGCAGGGGATGGGCAATTAAAGTTAAACTTTCTAAATAAACAGAGAATGAATTTTGAGAATGTTGGTAAAGTAAAAGTAGGATAATTGCTGGTCGTCACAAAAAATACAAATTTCGCACTTTTGCAGCTGCTGTTCCTTCTTTTGTACAAATTGGTTACCTACTTATACTAACTATGCAGTCCCAGAATACTCTGCATACATTATTTTTACTAATATTTGGATACAAACTATCTGCGAGCCAAATTTAATGAAAATCCTTTAGTTGTTTTTGCGAGATTGAGTAACAAAGATCCAACTATTCGATCATTATTTATATTATACCCTAAAAACACAGTTTGGCACCCTAACACTATTTATTTAAATAAAGGTTTGATGTAATTGCACTCTAACATGAAACCTGTGTTTTTAAATTTGTGACACACCAAAGGTTCCACAGCATTTCCATTATATTATGTCTGTATATTAGTGAAATGTGTCATTTGCCGGGTTTAAAAGTCTCGTATATATTTAACAGATATACATACAAATTCATTCATTCGTTTTTGCGTAACTGAGTAACAAACATCTAAGACATCAACCATCCTGTAGGCCAAATTTCATTCAAATGCCTTGAGCTATTTATGGGTGATTGATTGAGTAACAAATAATCAGGTATCCAAATATTATGCCCTCTATATGTTTAAAACGAATTCCCCTGGTGGCTTAGAGGGAAATATCTTCTCACAATTGTTTAAAACCTGGAGCTTGATTAGAAATCTTGAAAATTCTGTCCACATAAAGAGCTTGTTCTATACCCCCAAGGCCGTATGTGTTTCCAATCAATTCTTAAGCTATTTTCTTCATTCATATATTTCTTCACACTGCCAAAAGTATGCACTTCTTCTCATTCCTTGGAGCCAATTCTTCAATTCTCAAGTATGCTTCTTTTTACTCTTCATTTCAGTTATTTATTTATTCTCTTTACAAACACCAAATAAGTAATTACATGTGGATGGTTATACAGCACAAAAGTATTTGACAATGTTACATATATGCCAATACCATAAAGGGTTTGCATCCTGATGCAGCTCGTAAGCTCACCAAATTTGATGTTAAATAGGACAGGAACTATGTTATTGGACAGCATATTATTGCAGACACTGAGTATATAGCTGAAGGGTGGCGGGCTTCCATTGTTTATGTAGAAGAGATTAGATGAGAGCAGTCTTAAGCTAATTTTAGGGGACCCTAAACTTAACACTATTAATCAAGCCACAATCGGGATATTCTCCGCTATTCAGAATGTTATATATAAAGATAACAGCACGGGTTTTTCTGCTAGTACTCAGAGAACACAGATGGAAGGTTGCCAATATTGATCTATAAGATACCATCAAGGGATATATGCCATTCCCTCTTGATATAGAAGTAGCGTAGAAAACGTTTTTGAACTTTTTCATTTTTATTGCTGTGGGTGTAATAATCTGGTGACCATATGTTGAAGATATAAGTACTCAAGCTGAGGCCTCACTATAGATTTATAAAGTCTTGTGGTTGTTTTTATACTCAAATCTTGACTATAATAAATCGAAGAACTTTCTATGCTTTGTTTATCGGGTAGCTGAAATGAATATTGTATTTGAAGTTATCTTGAAAGACCACCGCCAGGTCTTTAACCTCCTTACACCTTCCAATTATTACAATTTCCAATGTAATAGTCTTCAATAGCTACATTGACTTTTCGGGTATTAACAAATATTTTGTTTCCTCTAAACCAGTTGAGCGCCAAGTTCAAGTCATTGTGAAGTACAATAACATGATTTATGCCAATAATAGATATAAATAATTCGAAATCATTAGCAAACGACAATCCAACGCAGGATATCAGACTATGTGTGCAAGTATGAAGTTATATATAATTTTTTCAAATATTTTAACCCGGCTGATAGGCCGATAGTCATGAATATTTTCCCTCCGCTCATTTTTTTAGGGGTTACAATTGCTTCTTTAAGTTTATCAGGAAACCAACGCTGCTTTAGAGCTAGATTAAAGATATATTTTAGAGAAGTATCGAACAGATCGGCTCACCCCTTATGGATATATGCTGGTAGTCAGGGCCAGTTGTTTTTTTGGGCTTGAAACTGTTTATGCTGGAAATAGTGTCATCATCAGATATTTCAGGAAAACTAACGCCCCCCCTAACTACAATAAAGAGCATGCTTGTCGATCGTACTTCTTTTAAACACAGAATAAAAATGTTGTGCAAAGGCATCTGCAATGCTTTGTTCATCGGTCAAGGGAACGTTATTCGAAGTCATCCTCCGTGGCATACCACCATCATGTGATTTGCCTCAAATGAATGCCCAGAAGGTACTGGGATCCCTATTGATATTATTGTCAACTATTTTTTATAATTTTCAAAATCTATTCTAGTCTGTTTTTAATATCACACCTCAATAACCTGTCCTCACTGACATTGATAAGCTTGCCTTACCTTTCGTTTTAAGGCCAGGAAGGTGGTTTTTCCTTCTGATCATTTGTACTAAATTGAATGTGAACCAGAGAGGAAACCTTCTAACCTTCGACGCGTTTCTCACTAAGTACTTAGGAATAGATGCGTCCAAACATCTCTACATGTTTGAGTAAAAGACATTTACACATTAATTAACACCATCACATGCCAGGACGTTTGACCAGTCACAATCGCTTAAAAGATTGAAAAATAAGGGAAAATTGCCTTTAGCGAAATTGTATTTGTAATTGTAACGAGATATTTAGTGCTGGATGATAAGGATCCTCATTGAGAAGAGAACTATCTGACCTTTTAACTCCAACTGCGAGGTTAGAGATAAAAAAATCCAAGTTCCTGTTCATACAATTTTTAACTGAGTTCATCTGTTGCAATTCATATAGGCTCAAGAATTGCTGCATCAGAAGACTTATATCATCTGAACCTAATTGATAGTTAGGCAGATTAAAATCACCTAATATTAAAGTCTTATGATCTAGAGTGGATAGAATATTCTCAAATATATCCAGAAAATTTTCCAGATAATCAGTACTAGGTTATGTCTATCACCTGTTAGTCTTCACGGTACTTTGAAGATACCTAAAACGCCTAACGCAGCTTATGTTGATAAATTGGTGCTTGAAACTCTAGAGATCATTGCTACACTTGTGGACAAGTAAGTATTTAAAAAACCTTAAATATAATTAATTATTTAATAACATTCTTTGATGTACAAGGTAGTTGTTGGGTTGGTCTAAATTTTACTGTGTCGGTCATAAACAAACCACAAAAATGAAAGGGTTTGTGTCAGAATTGTTTGATGCTATTTCAAGAGTTTCTCAATGCTCACACTGTGGTGAGATGTTATTTTATGCCAGCAACTTAAAAGTTTATCCTCCCATAAATACTTTGGAAGATGTCTTCAAACTGCAGAGCAACTTAAAAACCTAGAGTGGTCAATGATCATGGATTCACTACTTCAATGCCTATGTGATAGTTAAGCTGCTTAAAAAGTTAACTAATAATATTAAAAACATCTGGGCTGTCTTGAAACTGTACAACAACTTGATCATTCCCATCCTTTTGTACATCTCTTGGATATGGTTTCCAATCATTGAGTACCTACTTAAAAATCCAACTGGGAAGAGTTCAGCATAAGTTTAAATGTTATGCTTCATATAAGTTGAAACATCATATGCTTTTTATAAATCATGACTACAGTTGGAACTCATATGTCCTTAGTGTTTCCTCCATATCAAATCAAATACTTCAATAAAGTTCCAAAAATAGTTAAATCTGTAAACTGAACAGCTCCAGCAGTCTCACCAAGCCCAAATACAATGACCTCTCTTTTTACTATCAGAATGTATGTTTCTTAAACAGTAAAATTATTGAGTTTAATGTGGGATTACTGACTGTGAATTCAATATAATAGTGTTAACAGAAACATGGTTAAATCGTAATGGTTGCAGTGGTGATTTATTTCCTAGGACATATGTAGTATATAGAAAAGACAGAAAATTTGAACTCGTTCAAAAAGCAACTGGTGGTGGTGTCCTTATGGCAGTTAAAGATAATTTCGGAAATAGTTGATACAACATTAATTTATCAGCAATTTCCTGGTATAGATGTATTAGTTGTAAAATGTAAATTAGACTGAGAACCTGATACTACTGGGAGATTTCAATGTGCCTAATTTTCATGACAAAAATCATGGGGACCCGAAATCCTCTGTTATATTCAACTTTATGCATACACAGACTCAACCAATTCAACTATGTATATAATAAATTAAATTGACTATTGGATCTGGTAGTATCTCAAAATTCCTTTATGGTAGTACATGATGAGTGTTCATTGGTTTCTGAAGACAGTCATCATCCAGTCTTGTTTATTAATGTGCTCAATATGCAAGCTAAATCTTCCATATGTAAAACTAACCTAGATGCTCATAGCTATAACTTAAAAAAGAAGACTTTCCTGCAATACTACAATTGTAGTATATATAGAAAACTGGTGCAATGGAAATAATCTACATCTAAATGCAAAAAAATGTTAAGTAGTACATATAATATATATAATATAAACAATACATAAATATATAAAATATATTTTTAGTTTGATTTTAATTAAGATAGCTTCATAATTGCAAAAAGGATACCACCCTCTCTGGTAAGTTCTTGACTTTTCCTGTCTTTCCATATGACCGCATACCTCTCATCAAATAGCTGGGGATTCTAGACACCATCATATAGCCAGGTCTCTGTGAGACCTATTATATAAAACTCTTCAGATAGGACACTAATATACAGATTCACGGTTTTGGTTCTTAGCTCCCGAACATTCTGATACACACAGTAAATGTACGCGCACCAGCAGGACTGACAGTATTTACAGTTGGGGTGTATATGACATGTGTTCGAAGTGATTATTGAGGACTCAATTCCTCAGTTGGTGTCAAAAGGTCTATTTATCTCTACATTCTCCTGATTTAACACGACTAGAGTTCTCGTTAGACATGATAACTCATTCAGTATTTGAGTCAAAAAATTGATAAGGAATATGGGGTAACTGCATTATAAAACCTAAAAACAAATGTAATTTACATACGCCTTTATTTTGAATCAACGATGATATTAACCGAATAGCAAAAACCATTTCCAATTAGAGTACGTCAACAAAATTATCACACGTACGTGAGAACGCCGCACGGGGTGGTTTGTCATTCACCCTGTGTGTCAAAGGCGAATCCGTAATGAAGCCGTCAAGATGTCAGTGTTCGTATACCGACAAACTTAACATGCATCAAATTGGAATTTATGGCTTTACGGTCTGTTTGGCTAATTGATGAACATTGGTAAATATTGCTTACATGACTCGACTCGCAGGCGAACATATTTAATTTTTGATAAATTACGAGTGTTCATTTGAATGTGACCTGTACACAGTTTGAGCTGGATATTTATGTGTGTCGTGGTGTGGTAAAATATAGGTTGTAGGCACTATGTGACTGGTGTACCTGACAATAATTTTAATGGCAATTTCAATCATGTATAAAGGTGCATGATCAATCAATTTGATTGGTTTCATTATAAAATTTAAAACAATGTTACTTAATATGAGACTCAATTTTTGTATTTGGCTCAGTCAGTAGAACCATCAAATTCATGCATTAACCTACTTCAAGAAAATTCATTGAATACTGGGAAAGTTTTTTTATGGAGATCCATACTTACACATATGAAAATAAATGAAATAGATGAGTATGGTAATGAAATGAAAAAAATTGTAATTGCATTTGTTTCGACACTTTGTTTCGACCGACATAACACTACCTTGATTTTGAAATACCCGTACAACATAGTTTTCCGTGTAAGAAACAAGGACCAGTCTATATATTGTGTTGAGAATACGTGTGAAATGATCGAGTTTTTAATGTAAGAGTCTGATTTTTCCACAATAGGTTGTAGGGTCCTGGCTAGATATTTCTCCAAGTTGTATACTGATGAGTTGAAAGAACTAACTATAGGTCGAAGTGGGACTCCGTCCCTATTGTTTTTTTATGCAAACCGTAGAGCTTTGAGCACTGACTTGACTTTTCCCTGGGGATCCGTTTTTTCTGTATTTCTTCTTATATGGGTGAATCTTTAATTTTGGATAGTGTTTGCTCTAGGTAGATCCATCAGTTGAGATCGGCTGATATTTGAACGTTTTATCCTCCATTCTAAATCCACTATTTTGACTTTTTTCAATTTGTCGTCAGATTTGTAATCAGCGATCCCAAAATCCCTCGGCCACCAATTTTAATGGCAATCGGTTGAGTTTGAAAATTTTGTCAGTCAAATTGAAATTTTTCGCCATTTTGAATTAAAAAAAGATCAACTGAAATTTACCGATTTTTACAAATCCATAAAAAGGGTTTTTATTTGAACAAGCGATGTTGGCCTTCTATGACCTTAAAAGTCAAGTTCAAATTAAAGGTCACGATCGGATAGTGCAGAAAAAATGTTTAACTTTTTATACAAAGTTTTTTTGTCAGAAATGCCTTCCAGTCAAGTTATCAGGAAGGGTCCAGGAGTTTCTAAAAATCCTGCATAATATATTTAACTCTAATTACCACCACTAGATGGAGCATATGTAATGCATCTATACACGAGAGTATTGTTTCAGGAACTATATAAATACGAGACACAAAATTCACTTTAATTTATCTGGTAACTGTTATCTGATTTAATATGGTTTTATTATTTATTTTCATCTGCGTCCTTATAAAGATAATGAGGAAGGGAATTCACCAGTGACTTTTCGCGCTGTAGAATTAGAAGTAAATATCATACAGAGTGTTTAAAAAGACCCGGACCCTACCTGATAACTTGAATGCAAGGCACATTTTTCCTTTCCCTATAAGCCCGAATTTTCTAGACATTCTGTCTATTAAGGTGTAAAATTAATTCATTATCGGATATTTTCGCGCTATTCTTGGTTTTTCTTCGTAGGCCGGTTTATTTGCTGTATCACAATCAAGTGAACAACAAAATGTACATCAATACAGTGATCAAAATACACAAATACCGCGGAGCACTTGCACCCCCAATGAGAAAGAACATAAATGCTACACGGTCAGTTGATGCGAGTCTTGGGCGCTGCCATATTGGCCTTGGCTGCTTCTTGGAGCAGCTTTCAATTTACCCCTACTCCGTGGCGGGCTGTGATGTGACATGCGATAGATCTACGAAAACATATGAGGAGATGGAAAGAAAGTTTCACTTTAAAAAATATATTTTATTTAGTCAGTCCTGTATATGAAATGAGCACTATTATACCAAATTTTTGGATTGTCATACAAAGTTTCCATTCCATTGGATAATTAGAAACAGATTCCGTTACATGATACAAGTGCAGCTAATAAAAGCGTGTTAAAAATGACTACCAGTCCAGGTTACCTAATTTTTGTATCGGCACTTGTCTGCCATGGCAAATGGTGAAATCTATCTCATGTACATACAACTATTATTCCACAATTAACCTGGAAATTACTAATTTCAAATACTAACAATCCCGGGTATCATACCATGTACTCACGTCGTCAAGCTTCGGGATCATCTCATAATTTCGGTAACATCTCTCGTACTTTCGGTTCATAAACATCTAAACACGTAACTCAAGACAATTCCCCAACGGACAAGTTTCACGGAGAGGTTACAGCCAGCGAGCGCAGGAAAGATCTCTTTCGCTCTTGCCGAAAGTTTGGGACTGCCTGTTCAGAATTACAACTCCTTTTCCTCCTAAAACTCAGTGTTAACACTGCCTTCATCAGAAAGTTGAAGGAGTCTCACCGTGAATTATAAATATACCTACTTCAAACGAGTACGTACTTGTAATTTGCCTCTTTTTCTTCTTCTTCTTACTTCTTCGTGCTTTGGTTTAGTGTACATTCGAGATGTAGGACGGGTATAAGTGCCCTTGTTGACAAAAAGGAAACGGTTGTCGGCTAATACGACAGAGCGCGCTTTCTTTGACTGCAAGAAATTTAATATGGAAGATCCTAAGCTCGGCTTTTATGCGATAATTTGGGAGAGCGGACAATATGTTGTCGACAAAAAAATACGTGAGTGTTAAAAGTACCTTTATATAAAGCCCATTTCCGGCTTGTTTTAGTGTGTTTTGGTGAAACTTTAGACTACATAACGTGAAAGTTTTATTGGAGAAGTTTAAAAAAAACAAAGTGAAAAGCTGTAAAACTTACTTCATTGATATCTCGGGGATATTATTCAAAGCGTTTGGGTTTTGCTATAAAAATAACTACCAATAACATGTAGAACTCGAAGAGGCTCTAAAAACTTTAACAGTAAAAGGTTTTGTTTTGAGAAAACAAAAGATTGGAGTTTGAGGAACATTTTTATGTCAGAATGCTCTCAAGTCGACCACTATACGAGCCGATAAGAATTTTGTTACAGTGCAGTTTAGTGAGATATATCTAGGATTTTATTTTGTGAAGTTTTAGCCCTATAATGCACACAGTTACAGACATAAGACATTCAACTTCATGCTTATAACCAATAGTTTTTTTATTAGGAAAAATATTTAATGTAGTTGTAAACATACAAATGAAGTGCAGAAGAAAATACTGTTATAACATTCATTTTTACGCAGCCAAAACATTTTTTGAAAATTATTTAATCAGTTAAGCGCTTTCGAGACATTTTTCAATCATCTTTAGAACCTCTACAAATAACTCAATAAGTTGCAACTTAATAAGTTTGAGTTGACAATGTAAAATATTCGATAATCAAACAATGTACAAATAATGATCTAAATATACCTTTTACAGAATTGATTAAATTCAAATGTTTGAAAACTTCCGAAATGTAAGGTTATACATGAAGTATGGAGTGTAGAGCAACGGAGGACAAACTTATATGGGAATAAAACTGAAAAAGTGTCCAGCGGACGCTTTCAAATAAGAAGTTCAAGAAATGGCCAGAATGGCGCAAGTGTGACGACAGGGCATGTTATTAAGTTAGCAATTGTCAACAGATTGAGATGCACAAATCCTACATTTAGGAGTGAAGTGACTGAAAAAGTGATTTTATAGTTATTTTGTTATAAAATTTTTTGAAATAGTTAAACAATGGGAAACATTTTGATATTTGTAATTTTTTTATACACCTTAACAAATAGATGTTGGTGAATTAGATGTATATAAAAATTATTTATTTTTACATTCTTGTGTTCGTATTACATATTTATTTTGAAAAGTGTCCCTTTAGAAAGTTAGTGTTTCTACTTCCTTGTTGACGTTTCTCTGGATACAAGGTCATTAACAATTCTTTTCATCATTGTATAAACTGCTATAATTACATTATCTCTTCTGTTATCATTATGGAACAAATTTCACTTGCATTTTAGTCTATAATAGTTTCTTTTTCAAGGATTCTAACATTTTCACACACTCGTTTTCCATATATTTTTTCTTATCTAGTAGGACGAAAAGCTCCATTAGCTACTATTAAATGACTTTTTTGGCATCTTTCTGCTGTAGTTGTATTTTAAATATTTCCAAAGGTACGCCAGGTGAATGCACCTGCGGAAATATCTTCAGAAGTTTGTTGAAGTTCTCGAGTTGGTGGACAATGCCATAATTAATTATGTAATAATGGGTTCTCCAGAGTTTCATTTATGTAGGATATTTATCTTGAATCCTAAAAAAATATGCAAATAAAATTTTGCATGTAAGTCATTTTTATCTATGTACAAGGTATTTCATTGACTTAACACTTTATTAATGTTAAATGCAATTCTGGTTGTTTTACTTTTATGGTTAAATTGGCATTTTTTGTATGTGAATTCTTCACATTAACCTAATTAGGTAGGTTTGTTCGTAGATTTCTAGTCCTAGGCTTCCTTAAATTGAAACCATTTTGTGGTCATTTTTTCTTACACAGAGTGACACACTCCTTTACTCAGCCCTCCATAACATGAAGACATCTGATGACCCGTCTAATATGGAGGGTTGAGTAAAAGGAGGACACACTCAATGTAAGAAAAAGTGTCCACAAAATAGTTTCAATTTGGGGGAGCCACTGGTACGATGAGGTAATTTGTTCGTAGAAATCAGTTTTCTACGAACAAACCTACGTAAATAAAATTAGGTTGAACAAGGAAGTAGAAACACAAATTTTGTAAAGGGACACTTTTCAAAATAAATATGTAATACGAACACAAGAATGTAAAAATAAATAATTTTTATTTACATCAATTCACCAACATCTATTTGTTAACAAGTATAAAAATGTTATAAATATACAAATTTTTTCCATTGTTTGACTATTCCAAAAAGTTTTATAACAAAATAACAACTATAAAATCAATGAGTATTATAAAAAGTTAAAACTGGGGCACACACTTATTAATTTATATCACAATTAACACAATATAAACTCATATCACTTGCAGAGATTACAAAAAACGGAGACAACCATTTACAAAGAGAAGTTCACATAACAGATTTTCTACGTTTTATTTACGATTTTTACGAATAATTACATCATTCTCACTTTTTCAGCCACTTCACTCCTAAATGTAGGATTTGTGCATTTCAATCCGTTGACAACTGCTAACTTCCTAACATACCCTGTCGTCACACTTGCGCCATTCTGGCCATTTCTTGGACTTCTTATTTGAAAGCGTGCGCTGGACACTTTTTCAGTTTTATTCCCATATAAGTTTGTCCTCCTTCATTCAACACTCCATACCGTTTAAGACAAAATATTATCTTTTATGTAATAAAAGGTGATGTTCTCTCAAACATAGAAATTGAATCAGAGATATTATAAGTACACACATCCACACCTGTTGTTATTTTTAATCTAACAAACTTCGGTGCACTGTAATAAAGAGTTTATTCAAATTGACTTTGGTATTTAAACAGAGTGGGTTACTTTTATTTCTTCATCATTAGCTATGTCCTCCAAAAATTCTAATCTGGTGGTATTGTTATTTGCAAAACTGGGTATTTGAGAAAATTGTTTAAATGTGGGCTGAAAGAGTGTTTATTAAATGCTAAATGGTGTCCTTTTATGCGAACTTCAAGAACTCTATAATCGTTGCAGTTCGTTTTATAAATGTTACTTTTGTATAGTTTATCAATGACACCTTTGGTGTTGATTAAATGCTTGGATGGTTTGAACGAGATATTAATATTATTGAGTGAAGACTTGATATTTATTAATAAATGGAACTGATTAACGCTATTTTTGAATTCTCTTGATTCTATTTTGTCCTAAATATTTTTAATCACATTGTCCAAAGCTAGTTGTTGAATGATTTTATATTTGTTCTGATATTAATTTTTATTCAATGGTAACTTAAGCATGCGTTGTATGTAAGAATTAAATGCTGCTATTTTTGTTGATATAGGTGATTAGAAAAAATATTTAGTTTGTTTAATCCTTGATATTGCTATTTTCTAAATTTTTATAACTGATTTTGTACAACTGTTTTTCCATCATTCTTGCTCCTGCTACTCTGTTTATAATTTTTTTTGTTGATCTTGTTTTCAATTTAGGGTTTATTCTTAACGATTGTAAATTATTCTAAAATAGTGCAACTAAATTAATAATAAACACGTTACATCTTATTCAACAAGACGCTCGATTTTATCCACAGAGCAACGTCAAATGACATGTTTTTGAGGTTCGTTGTCATTATCTGCTAAATATAAGCCGGTTATATCCTGCACCTAATTTTTGAAAACTCTCAACCAGCATTAATTCCAATTAAACATAACAAGGGCGTAACCTCTGACGTCAACACAGTGCGACAACCTAACACCACCAAATATTGCCGACATTTCTACCTTTGACATCATCCTGTCCGCTGAAATCGCTGATGCTTGTCGGGGTGTTTGTCGAAAACGACGAGTTCAACAACAAACACTGGCAGTTTGCATTATAATACGAGCGAATTAGGTCAATTTAACCATTTTTTAAGTAATGAGGCGCAAATAAATATAGAAAAATAAAGATAGAAAAATCTACTGAACCTTTTTTTAACTCTTAGAGAAAAAATAAAAGTTTTAGGCATAAGACTTACTCTCATACACAATTCCCGAGAACATTTTTTTAGGGGTTAACCATCCCCCGAGTTTGTGTCTGTGCACTAAGAGAGGAACAACTAATATGGTTGTTTAAGAAATCTGAAAACTGCAAGTGCTGCCCAATTCGCGGTAATGGATACAAACGTTTGAAAATCTTGTGCTCATAAAAATAATATTCATTTATTCCATGCAATGGTCAAAACTCTACAACTATGACAACAACAAAAGTTTCAGAGTTTTAATTGTGCCGGTTGTGAAAGAAATGATTGTTTCATAAAAATGTAGGAATCTCAAATTTCATGTTCAAAATCCGCTTCCTACTTAAATAACTGTCAACTATGTCTGAAAATCCAAGGAAACTTCGAGGAACGAGTTACATTGTCTACCAGCTTTAGACTAACCTAACTTTTGTTATGGCAAATTAAATTATGGGAGTAATATTTAAGTAGATATTTTTTACCTATAAAGTCAACCAACGAGTGTCTTTTAAGCACAAACTTGAATAATGAAAAGTACCTGGGTGACCAAGCCTCGTTCTGGGTTTCATCAAGTTAGGTATATCTGTAAACATATTTTTCCTGAAATAACAACTTTTTGAAGCCCCCTTTAATTTATCTAACAGAAAATAATTTAATTACTAAGAAATATTTAATATAAGTGTGGTAACAAGTGTGTAAATCCAAGCATTCAAACATGACTTCATAAATAATAAATTTAACACACAAACAGAGAATACACTCTAGTTTATTGAGCAAAATTTAACTCATTTTCGGACATAAAATTCAACATAAATTCGCTTATACCATCACGTCAGTAACAGTTTATAGATAATTATTGCTAAGATTTTAACAGCAAACTCGTAGAAGTAAACTATTTAAATAATAAAATTCCCTAAAAATAATAATAAATTTATTTTGTTTTTTGCTTATATAATGAAAAGTAATGAAGCAATTGTCATACAAGAAAGTTGTAGAGAATAAGAAATCCTTCTTAATGACAATGTTTATACATCCTGATTGGATCATTTTTTACCGAGTAAGTAAGTTTATATGGGCTCACGATGGATACTATTGAACATGTAATTTTTGAAGAATTTGAATTTAAATAATTTAGAGAGCTATTTTGTATCACACAGTTGTAAGGAGACAAGTCCGATCGGGATATACTAACGATATTTTGAAAGTTCGTAAATTTTAATTCAATTTGTCTATCTTGCTTTTTGCTTTTCGAAAAATTGGTTTAAAATAATAGTAACTATTGCATTAAGTGTACGCATATGCGACAGCCAGCTAGCGGTGCATTGACAATAGCTGTCAAGGGATCTAGAATTTTCTTAAGGTGGGGGCACGAGATGAAAATTATTATTGCATTATTGTATGTTATTTCTCAGCAGTTTATTACGTTTTTATTTACATAACTATTGCCTGCCCATATTGGACTATTTTTTGTTTATTAAGTTAATGGTTGTCTGTATACAGTTTACTGATATTAATTAATTTACTTTTTTTCACTGACTGGATCCGCTACTGTCACGACATCGAAAGGTCCGTCGTTTAAGCCAAATTTCAAAAGCAGTATTAATAAATTCCACGGCACTATGACAAAAATCCAAGATATACGAAGTGAAGTGCATTTTATAAGCTTTCAAAATATATGTTGCATATCGCTATCGAACTTTCGTGGTTAATACTATATGTTCTGCAAAATATTTCTACAAATTATTTAAATTGCATTTCTGCAAGATCTACTTAATGTACAATATCGATCTTTAGTGTTATTAACTTCAACGTTATCACTAGGAGACAGATTAAGGTTCCAGCTGTTATTACAAACAAGTTATGTATTTTGTAAATCACTCACTTTATATCGGTTTTTCCAGCTTTTCTTTATGAAAAATGCTGCGATTAAAATTTAAAAACACTCAATTTGAAAAATTTCTGAATCTCTACAATTTTTCTATTGACAGCATATGAAGAGATCATTACTTTTTAATCTATAAGCAAAAAAAAACGAAAATACCTAATATTTTTTACTTCTATGAGTTTGCTGTTAAAAAAATGTCAGTTATGAACTTATAAACTATTACTTACGCGATTGTTTATGCGGTTTGCTTGTGGAGGGTTGAATGTAGGAGGAAAAACTTATGTGGGAGTAAAACTGAAAAAGTGTCCAGCGGACACTTTCAAATAAGACGTTCAAGAATTGGCCAGAATGGCGCAAGTGTGACCGACAGGCTATGTTAGGGAGTTAGCAATTGTCAACGGATTGAAAAGCACAAATCCTACATTTAGAAGTAAAGTGTCTGAAAAAGTGAGATGATGTAATTATTCGTAAAAATCGTAAATATAACGGAGAAAATTTGTTATGTGAACATCTCTTTGTAAATGATTGTTTCCGTTTTTTGTAATCTTTACAGGTGATATGAATTTATATTGTGTTAATTGTGATATAAATTAATAAGTGTGTGCCCCAGTTTTAACTTTTTATAAAACTCATTGATTTGATAGTTGTTATTTTGTTATAAAACTTTTTGAACTAGTTAAACAATGGAAAAAGTTGTATAATTATAGGATTTTTATACTTGTTAACAAATAGATGTTGTGAATTGATGTAAATAAAAATTATTTATTTTTACATTATTGTGTTCGTATTACATATTTTTTTGAAAAGTGTGCCTTTACAAAGTTGGTGTTTCTACTTCCTTGTTCACCTCTCTCTGGATAAAAGGAAATTAACAATTCTTTTCATCACTGAACAAACTGCTATAATTAAATTATCTCTTCTGTTGTCAATATGGAACAAATTTCATTTGCGTTTTAATCTAGAATAGTTTTTTTCAAGGATTCTAACATTTTCACACACTGGTTTTCCATATATTTTTTCTGGACAAAAAGCTGCATTAGATACTATTAAATGACAATTTTTGGCCCCTGGAAAATTATCTTCAGAAGTTTGTTGAAGTTCTCGAGTTGGTGGACAATGCTATAATCAGCTTAGTAATTATGTAATAATGGTTCTCCAGAGTTTAATTTATGTAGGACATTTATCTGAATCCTAAAAAAATGGGCAAATAAAATTTTGCTTGCAAGTCATTTTTATCTATGTACAAGGTATTTCATTGACTTAACACTTAATTACTGTTAAATATAAATTTGGTTGTTGAACTATGATGGTTAAATTTGCATTTTTTGGATGTGAATTCTTTCCATTAACCTAATTTTATTCACGTAGGTTTGTTCGTAGAAAACTGATTTCTACGAACAAATTACCCGGTCGTAACAGTGGCTCCCCCAATACCACTTTGTGTCCTCCTTGTACTCAACCCTCCATAGGTTTACTATTGAATTTTATGTCACTTAATCTCTACTGATTGGTATTTTTTGACAATACCTAATAGGTACAACAATCCGATAATTTTTTGTTTATGCTATTAAAGCCATATGAAGTATATGTTCTAAGGTCCGTTATTAGTGTGAATTGCACGCTACCTCTGCTCTATAGTATGATGTTGAGGAATTTAAAAATATTTACTCTAAACTATAATTATTCAAAAGGGTTAATATAAAATGTTTACTATACAGGTGTTCCTAAATTGGAGGTACAAATGAAAAGGGGAGATTCGTTGAATAGTTTTAGGAAGAAAAAGTCCCATAAACATGGGTCCGCAAACGTTTCGTTTTCAAGATACAGAGTGTTAGACTTTGAATTTTTTCTTTTTTTTTTCTCATAGTGTCTGCACTTCATAAGATATTCAAATGAAATTTGGCATAGATATTACAATTAAGAGTTTACGCCTTGTGACATGCCAATTTCGATTGCATATCTACAGGGTGATATTTTTTCGGGAACACTGTCCACTGTTGTCCTTCAGAACTTTTTTTGGTGAGCCACTGGTAATTTCAAAAATTGTAAAGAAAAGCTTTGTTGTTATGCCAAACTTTATGTTCTCTTGTAGTTTTGTCGTATCTACTACCGGTTTCGAGAAATAAAAATTGAATGATTCTCTTGAAATCCTCAGAAAATTCCGAATTGTCATAGAAATCTAGTTACCTACCTAGTAGGCTGTGGTGAATGAATAAATTTATTGTTAGTTTTGACACATCAAATTAAACTCCTGTGTTTTGAAAATTAAAGATGGTTGCATTTTAATATCAAAACATGCCGAATTTTACGAATTCCGAAATGGCTGACATGTATTTCATGTATGGTCTTGCAAATGGTAATTCAAGAGAAGCTAAGCGTCTTTACATGGAACGCTATCCCAATAGAGTGATGCCTGGTCATAGGTTGTTCTCTAATATTCGCAGGCGTCTTTCAGAAACTGGATCTTTTTCTGCGAAAAATATTAATGCAAGTAGACCACGAAGTGTGAGAACACCACGACTCGAAGAGGCAGTGCTGAACGAAATAGAAGAACATCCAGGAACCAGTACAAGAAAAATTAGTGTTACCTTAAATACAAGTCATCAAGTTGTTTGGCGGATCTTGCGGGATTCTTTGCTCTATCCTTATCACACTCAGAGGGTGCAGGCGCTCTTGCCTCGAGATTGTCATCCAAGAATTATTTTTTGTCAGTGGTACCTCAACAGACTATTGAACAATCCTCATTTTGATTGCCAAATCCTATTCACTGATGAAGCCTATTTCTGAAGGACTTCAATCATAAATTTTCATAATGAACACATATGGGCTGAGGAGAATCCACATGAAATTGCAGAAGCTTATTTTCAAGAGGAATTTTCATTAAATGTGTGGGGTGGTAATATTGGCGATTATTTGATTGGTCCTTTCTTCTGGTCAATCATACAGACATTTTTTAGAGAACGATTTGCCCTTGTTATTGGATGATATACCTCTTATGATGCGACGTGAAATGTGGTTCATGCACGACGGTGCTCCTGCTCATTTTTCACTTTTGGCTAGGGAGTATTTGAACGAAAATTATGTAAACAGGTGGATTGGACGAGGTGGACATCAGCCACGGCCCGCCAGATCCCCAGATTTAAATAGTTTAGATTTCTTTCTATGGGGCCATCTGAAATCTCTAGTGTACATAACGCCAGTGAATACCGTAGACGAACTGAGAAATCGTATAATAGGCGCGTTTGATACAATTAGGAATACTCCAGGAGTGTCTGAAAGAGTTCGATCGTCTATGAGAAGAAGAACAGAAGCTTGCATAAGGGTTGGGGGAGGACATTTTCAACAATTGCTGTAGTTTAGTTCCTTTGTTGTTATTTAGTTTTTTATTATGATTAATTTTTGAGTTGTACGTTTCTTGCAGTAATACATTTTTTTTGATGATTATACCAGTTTATCGAATCTTTAAGAATCATTGCTAGTTTAATAATTCAAATTTTTTTTCTCGAAATCGGTAGTAGATACGACAAAACTACAAGAGAACATAAAGTTTGCTATAACAACAAAGCTTTTCTTTGCGATTTTTGAAAGTACCAGTGGCTCACCAAAAAAAAGTTCTGAAGGACAACAGTGGACAGTGTTCCCGAAAAAATATCACCCTGTAGATTTGCAATCGAAATTGGTATGTCACAAGGTGTAAACTCTTAATTGTAATATCTATGCCAAATTTCATTTGAATATCTTGTGAACTGCCGATACTATGAGAAAAAAACTTGAAAAAAATTGCAACTTTAACACTCTGTATCTTGAAAACGAAACGTTTGCGGACCCATGTTAATGGGACTTTTTCTTCCTAAAAGTATTCAAGGAATTTACCTCCAATTTAGGAACACCCTGTATAATATGCACTTGATCAGCATCCAAATTTAATGGTAAAATGGTAACTGGTAAACACATCTCGTAATGTTGCCCTTTTTGTGGTGTTCTGATTTCTGACGGATGTCAAGTCACTAATTTAAAACTTCGCAAACACCTAATTAGAATGTTGTATTTTATAAAGGGAGACATTCTCAATACAAAATCTGGCACCCGTTTTTTATACAGAAAACTAAGTTGTAAGGATATTTCAATGTGAAAGAAGTGTCTTGTCGGAACGAACTCTCGGAACAAAATCTAAATTTTGCATTTCACTAACATACTGATCTATTTCTATATGTGTGGGTGTAGGCTTGCGTTAAAAACCTTTCGCTTCAGAAAGTCTATTTTTCAAAATGTATGTTTTTAATTTTCCTCAATTTCCTCTGTTATGGTGAACATAGACATACCTACTTATCTATACTTTCATGCATATTATCTACAACTGACTTTTACAAAAAATAGGTGTAGTTCTGATTTTAGATGAAATTTTGCTACTTCGTTCGTACTATTAACCGATTCCACTCTATTGACAGTGTAACTGGTAAACAACAGTGAAGTTTGCGCTGCTCCAATATATCAGGGGTTTATGGCAGCTTTACGATGTATCCCCTTTTCGATCGCCTACGAGGTAGGTCGAATATATCGGGGGCAGCTGGAATTGCGAAAAAAATGCGAAATTTATTGTTATGGCCATCGATTTGTGTGCGTGAAGTGAGCCCTGAATTTTAATAGTCCTTAAGCGGTGGGCGGAAAAAAATGCCAACGTCAACAATATTTTTTTTTTTCGTCTAAGCGAAAGATGTTCATAAATTCCCCGGATATTAAATTGTTTTTATGATCTTAAAAGAGCAGTTTCGTAGCAATAAATTTTGATGAAAGGAAAATATACTGGAAAGAATGTTGAGAAGATTGATTTAGCTCAATCTTCTCAACATTCTGTTCCTCTTGTTTGGTTGCAAGGTTTGCGTTAATGTTGAATTTTTTAAGTTGTGCATCATTATTAGGGATTCAGAAAGATAGGTGGGTCTCATTACTTTATGGTTACGTTATGAGCGAGTGACATATTGTCTTTCCCGCTTGGCACGCGCAGAATATGCAAGAGAGATAGGATGTAGCACATCTAAGCAAATTCGATAACGCAATCGGAGTCTAAGGCGCTACTATATGTGCTACTTTCATTTAATATATACATAGTGTTATGGAATGTCATATTATCAAAAATTATCTGCCAATAATAATTTGACAGACTTTTAGCGGAACTACCAATAAACACGTGCCGTCACATAAACGAATCACCAAATAAAAGTTATTAACCTTTAAGTCGAAGCTTGGTTTTATTATATTTTTTTAAATAATAATAAATATTTTATTTATATGTTGTTCATTTGCAAGGCAAATAAACTAAGAATATGCTAGCACACTAGGAATAATAGACTCAAACTGATAGTATATAATGGATAGTACCCTAAAAATGACTTTGTTCACCAAATCATATTAAAAATAATATAAAACTGTAACTAAAACATCAGAGTATTGAACAATGGTAAATTTTCACAGACTAGTAGTAAATAAGACGATTATCGTTAATGAACTCTGCATATCATTTTGCAGTATATCTTGCTTTGAACAACACTGTATTTTCTTGTTTTAAGGTATTCAAAAAGCTTATTAAATAGTTTTACAGCCTATATGAGTTTCATATTTTTAGTTCTGTAGCTTAGGTTTTTAACCTGTGTGGGTGGACATATTTGTCTCAAATTTATATTGATTTTTGTTTACAGATATAATGGTATATGTAATTTAAAGAATGGTTTAAATGAGTCTCCTGAAATTCGTCTAAAGGTAATTCTAATAATTTTTTTTCTTCTGCACTATATTTTTCAATTTTATTTTTAATTTAAGTTATCAGTGGTAGATGATGAGACAATCATCAACATCACATCTGCAAAGTTACAATTTTTTCGGCATCCTTACATTTTGAGGGTTCATTTACATAAATTAAAAATAATATGGGCCCCAGAACAGAGCCTTGGGGCACTGCTATATCCAGCTATACTTTTCTGAGTTAACTCCGTTTAATTTAAGTCATATTTTTCTCTTGCTGATATAAGACTCATATAATTTCTTAGTTTTAACAAGATGACCTTTCAGTAATTTGTATTTCATTAAAAAAAGAACTACGTCTTTCTCTGAAGTGGACATTTAAGGAGAAACATAACGAGGACTGGACGTTTGTCAACCGAAAAACCCCGAACATTTTTCAAGGCAAAGGATTTCCTAGCAGCATTCTATGAACTCGCTATATTCGCGATAATCATGTTTAGTATTTGAAGCATTTGGCTGTATATGTCGCTTCATTATGTTATTATATTATATCGCAGTCAATAAGATGAGAAACAATTGGTTGCCTGGCAGATTACGTAGCTAATTTTATAATGCAGATGATGAGGATTACAATAGCTTGTTGTTGTTGGACTTCCGAAAAAAAAATGTCTGAATTGTTTCTAAATCGACTGTTAATAAGGCTCCTAAGAAACAATTGGCAACAACGGCATCACGTATAAGTACGCCTGCCACAGGCGGTATGAGAAAAAGTAGCTCTTCGTGAAATTCGGTATCAAAAAAGTACCCAATTGCTGATCAAAAAACCGCCAACCTAACGTCTTGTTAGGGATATAGATCTCAAGACGGGTTTAATATTTCAGAGTTTAGCAATAATGACCTTGGAAGAAGCTAGCGAAGCTTATCTGGCTCAGCTTTTTCGAAGATACCAATTTGTGTGTTATCTTCATACCCAGGGACATACAGTTGTCAATATGTCTGTCAACATGAAGAACGCACCTAAAATCTTTTTCCTATTGTAAAAAAAGGCGAGGCAGTATGGAAAAAGTGTCAGCTTTTTACTGTCTCGGCTTTATTTATTGCTAACTGATTTGAACACAATTTCGCACCACTTTTCCATAATGTCTATAACTTCCCTTAGATCAAATAGAAAGATTCTAAACAACTGTCAGGATCAAATTCGACGTCCTAGTGTACTTTGTCGTAGTAGTTAGATTGGTGCTTTTTACTGTCTCGGCTTTATTTGTTGCTGATTTGATCACATTTTCGCACCACTTTTCAATAATGTCTATAACGTTCCTTAGATCAAATCGAAAGATTCTAAACAATTGCCAGGATCAAATTCGATGTCCTAGTGTACTTTGTTGTAGTAGTTAGATTGATGATTTTTACTGTCTCGGGTTTATTTAGTGCTAACTGATTTGAACACAATTTCACATCACTTTTTAATAATGCCTATAACGTTGTTTAGCAGTTGTTTAGACCTACGAGCAAGAATTTAGTAATCAAAATATCTTCTGTAGTCCACAAAATAGACGAAGAGTTGAAACAGACAACACAAGATGTGGAAGTAAGTGTTATCATGTAATTCTCTATAAAAACGCTATACTACCCGTTTTTTAAATATATCTATAATTTATTGTTTTACAGGAAAACTGTAAACGAAACGGGAACATTTTCATATTTCAGGATAACTTCTTCTTCTTCTCTATTTACAGCAGCCATTTATTTGGTCAAAAATATTTCTTCTGACTCTACATTTAAAGGTTCAATACTTTTTAGGATTCTATAATCTTGCATTTTATCTGCATGCTCTTTCCATTTCTTCCTATTCTCTGTAAATCTTTCTTTACAGTCACCTTTAATCCTTTTTAATAATTTCATTACTTGACTTTGTAACATGGATTCAACGTTCTTGGTCATTGTCCAGGTAGGCCAGGATTGGTACTTTATTTGTGTTTTTTCTGGTTTTATTTTTAAGTGTTCTAGATATTGTTCAACATATAAATTCCTGTTTATTAAGTTTTCCTTCAATGCCTTTGTCTCGATCATGTGATATATCTCAACCTAAATATTTACCTTTCTAATATTTTATTAACCACGACCGTAGACCTAACAGGATATTTACCTGAAAAGGCCATTACTTTGGTCTTAGTACATGGCATTTTCAAGTTACACTCTGTATAGATTTGTTGCAGTTTGTGTATTCTCATTGGCATGTCGTCTTCTTATTCTGTCATTAATACGAGGTCATCTGCATATAGAATCGAGTTAAAAACGGTATTTTGGTGTAACTTAATTGTTTTATAAATTTATTTTTCCATTCTTTTATGATGTCTTTATATAAGTTAAATATAGTTGGAAAAATACTGAATACTGAACTCTTCCGTTTATATAGATCAGTAGTTTGGTATTGTGGTACCTACAGGTTTCTTATTGCTCTTCTTAGTTGTTTTGGACATCCCCGTTTTTCCATGATATGCCACAATTTTTCTCTATTTAGGTAGTCGAAGGCTTTTCTAAATCTATGAAACTGAAATGTGTCTCTTTATTAAATTCACTTGTTGCGGGGTAGATTATTCGCCCTTTTCTGTTTGTTCTTCTCCGATTATTTGTTCAGGATAAGATAAAAAACAAAACTATCGTTTATGGAGTGCTGAAAATAAAACATTTTTTTTAAATATTACCAACTTCCACCTATAACTAAAAAGCTAAAAATAATTATAACAAAATACAACTCCAGCAAATAAATAACACATTCAATGTTGTGAGGTACCTACCCAGGAAGTAATAAATGTAAACATTAAAAGCTGCTCATTCTGTACAAATTAATTACCTACCAATCTAGTATATGTTTGAAGTCGGCGCCAAGCAAATCTAAAATCCTTCATTGCGTACTTATCTACTACTTCATCAAACCTGATTGTTATTCTATTAAACAAGACCATGTTCATACAAAACGGTTCACCACAGGAGAAGAATTCAGGTAACATACATACAAAAAAAAATACGCCACGAATTGATAACATCCTCCTTTTTGGAAGTCGGTTAAAAAATGTAAGAAAAACACCTACATAGTCAACTTGTAACACTGTGGTGTGGCTTAGTGAATGGCATTGAAGGCTGTGCTTCATATTAAAACGGTACATTTTCATCTAAACATATTAAATGAAATTGTCATTAGTATAATGGTTAAAGTGTTTCATTTCATTTGGCTCTATACAAAATAAACCATTCATAAATAAAAATTAAATCTCACAAAAAGATATTCGCTCAGATAACAAACAATTCCTTCAAACGAGATACAGAAAAAGACAAAAACCCCGACTGCTATACGGCCTTATAAATCTTTTTATCTAACTTAATAAAACAAAAGAACGCTTTCAGTCCCCTTTATGCTGCATTTCCAACTCTTTGCTGTGCCTTATCTCCAATCTTTTATGTTAAGTTGTTTCATCAACATCTTAAAGTTATTACGTCTGTGAAGTGCTTCCTGAAGTGGTGATTGACACAAAGGACCAAGAAATAGAAGGTTAATGAGATTTTCACGGAGAGAAAACACAATAACGGCGAAGGGAAAACAAGCACCAGTAGTTTTCTTGTAATTGGAAATCAGATTGAAAATATTTTCGCTCGAACATTTTTGTGTTAAGGCATGCTAGTTTATAAATTATCAATAAAAAATAGTTAACATATACAGTGAACTATTTAAAGTGGAATCTATCTATCAGAACCCATATTTTACAAATTTTACAAAAATATTTACATCGTTTTCAATTTAAAAAAATCATTATTTTATTGGCGGATTCTCTACAAATAATCTTACTTAACTCCTGAATTAGCATTTTCTTAATATTTATTCTTATTGATTTTTAGGCCATAGCCTAGGTAGGTAGTCATCTGGGCCCCGATTCTTGAAAAAATTCGACGGCTCTACCACTCGACTTCGGACGTATGTCGTATGAAATCTGACATAAATGAAATTTAATATCTATATATAAATAGGCAAAGACAAAACGATTAGGTACCATTTTCTCCTCCTATCTCTGTTTTGTTTAGTAGCTACTGACGACCGTCAATGAAGAATGCTAATATTAATTTATAATATTGGTTCATTCATTAAATAAAATATAAACATTCATTATTTAGGTCCATACTTTCAACAACGCCAAACAACTGACAGTGCCGCCGCCATACAGTCAAAACTCAAAACAATGAGTAATTATATAAGGAGGGATGGTTTGATGCTGCCATATTCTTAGAGCATGTACTTCTGGAAGTGGCATGCAAGCGTTGTTATTGTTTAGTGGTAAAATAGCCAATGTTGTAGATCAGTATTGATTTTTCGGACGCGTTGCAGTAACTTTCATGTTAAATATTCTATTTTTAATGTTTATTTAATTATTTGATCAATATATTATTATCACAACCTCCCCGAAGGTGTTGTGAAAAAATTGTCATGTATTAAACATTTAAGTTCACTTAGGGTTATTGGTTCTCTCTTTTCTTTAATATTCCTGAACTTGATTGAAACCGCAAATGACGAAAAGTTTTAAGTTGCAAAGAGAAATCTTCCAATTATTATATCGAATATTTTGCCAGGAGCGGGTCCAGCCAAAAATTTGGGATGTCATTCATATGTCAAAAATATTCCGAATACCGATATTTGATTACAATTTTATTTTCTTTTTATTTCAATAGATTTGTCAATATGAGTGAACAATTGTGGTCATTACATCTACTTCTCTTCTCTCTTCTTATAAAGATATGCTTTTTACAATATCATGAAATAGGGTCGAATTTCGACCACTGGGCGACCACTAGTATGGGTTAAACTTCATTTACCTCAACTTTTCTTGCGACTTACGTTGAAAGACGTATAGTAGAGCTGTCGAATGGTTCGAGAATCGGGCTCGTGAGCTGCTTTTATTTTTGAAACTCTATGTAACTCAATGGAAAGACACTTGTATGTATCAGCATATCCCATTGTTTTGTCCCCATGTTTCAGTTTCTTGAATAATTATTGGCAGCAAGTCATACGTCTGTTGATGCACTTATTGGGAATAACTCCACAATACTTGAAATGTTTCCAAACGTTTCGGGGTCTAGGTCAGTCCCCGTTGTAAATCGTAATAAAGAAAAAGCTCAACTGTAATAAAGATCCTTCCAAATTGGAAGAATTTGAAGCGTTTACCTTCAGAAGTTTCTTAGGTGAGGCTTGTTACAAGATAATGCATTGGCAAAAGATAGAAAAGATAGGAAAATCCTGATAAACCCAAATAATTGAATTATACGGAATTAATAAAGTTAAAGCAGACGTTTTTAGATTTTGTTTCATATTGTGTTCCCAGGTATTTCACAAATTTGACTGTAAATTTATGAACCATTTAGGTTTTAGAAGTTTATTCCCAGAAGTTTATTTCGCAAATTTTTGACTTTTCAAATTGTCGTTTTTTAAAATATATTTTTATTTATTTATTGGAACATCTGTTGCCTACCATTTTTAGTTTTTCTGAGAGACCCTGTATGTATGGTATTGTTATTGCAGTAATGTGGGAGACAGTGTTGCTTGGTTGGGTTTGGTCTTGATTCTTAGCAACTGTTTGGTATTCGATTTTGTTTAACTGTTTATTAAAAAATGTTTCTGGGTAATTATTGGCAGGAAGCGCGTTTTTATTGATGTCGAAACAGCGGTTTTTTTCTCTGTCATATAGAGATTTGATAATACCTATTTTTACTGAATTTGGCTGATCAGAGTTAAAGTTGAGATACCTGTATGGGTAGGTTTTCTGTAAACTTTTGTTTCAAATATCGATTGTGTTTTTGTTATTAAAATGTCTAAAAAGGTAATTTCTTATTCTCTTCAAGTTCTAATGTAAACAACATCGTTTGTTCTTTGTTGTTTATGTGTTGTGTGTAATTCATGTACGCATATTTCGTCAACATAACGCCACCAAACTAAAGGTTTATCCGATGTGACAAATCTGTTTGTTTGTAAATTTTTTTTATATAAATGCTTGCTTAAAGCAGGAGACAAGAACGCATGGTTATGCCAAAATCTTGTTGGTTGAAGTCATCATTTCTTGGAAATTATATTGTTTTCGTACAAAATGTTATTAGTTCAATTATTGTCCCATTGGACAATTGTGTAGGTTGATCATGTTCTTTCACTATAGGAAGTGTTTTGGTAATAGGAACATTATTGTGTAGATTTACAATATCAAAACTAGCCATTGTCAAAGAATTTTTGTATTGTATGAGTGATAATTTTTCTAAAAAATGTGCTCCGTTTTTACGACGAGAGAATTTACTGCAAGAAGAATTTATAGAGCAGATAATTGGCCTTCAAAGAAAGTTGAGTTTATGAATTTTAGGTAACCTATACAAATGTGTGTGGTTTAGAATACTTTGGAGTAAGAGTTTTGTTCTGTAAATTTTTGTTTGCGAGTATAAAGTAAGATGAATATTTTGTTTTCTATGGAAGTTGTTGGTTCTTTTTTTTAATTTTATATATTGTGCTTTGTTTATTATATTTAGAATTTTGAAATTGTATTCATTTTATTTACATTAACTATTGCATAGCTTTTATCAGCAGTTGTAATCTTAATAAAGCTGTCATTTTTTTAAACTTTAATTAACTTTTTTCGAAAGACATTGCAGTCTAGTGAAATGAGATGAAATATTCTATTAGTGTATCGAAAAGAAATTTTTTTAGGTGAGCGATGTTTTCTGTATGATATATATCGGGTGAAGTAAAATTACAGTTAGACAGGTGGGTTCAAAAAAATCATACAAATAAATGTGATATTGGGTGGTACATCAGCAGTTCCATATATAGGATGGTTGAAATGTAGGGTGAAATAGTATAAAAGTTATACAGGGTGGTTCAAAAAATGTATTGGGTGGCACATAAGTAGTTGCGTAGACAAGGTGGTTGAAATAATAGTTAAGTAAACCTATAGTTATACAGAGTGGATAAAAAACTTAAAGAAATGGTTAAATGAGCAAATGCAGTAAGGATATTCGAGTGGCGAGGGCAGAGGGTTCAAAAAATTTTAGAAGCAGTTGCATATACAGGATGATTGAAATATAAGGTGGAGTGGAATTATAGTTATACAGGGTGGTTAACAAAATCTTATAACGTCTGGAACATGAGTAGTTGCTTATAATTGGTATACTGTGTGAAGTAAATTATAGGTATACAGGGTGATTTAAATAATAAAAAAATAGAAACCGTCAATACGGTGAAGAGGATTAATACTTATATAGGGCGGTTGAAATATTGCATGGAGTTGAATTATAGTTGTACAGGGTCATTCAGAAAATAATAGACAAATAATTTATAATATGTAACCAATACACAGAAACATATACAGAGTGGTTGCAATATATGGTGAATTAGAGTTACACTTATAGAAAGCAGGCCAAATAATAAAACAAATAAAAACGTTAAAAAATATGTGGATATTATAAAAAAATATACAAATTAGAGAGAGAGGGGGAGATCAGAATACGCTAATATAATCAATAGAATTGTACCTTAAATCAGATAAAAAAATATGGCAGAAAATTGTTATTGATTGCTTCAGTGTTGACATAAAGTTCTAAAGTTTTTTAAACTCAATTTAATTTATATAATTTAATTTATATAATAATAATTAATCATTTCTGTTCTTTCATTTGACACAATCTGTGTGGAAGCTAAAATCACATTTTTTGAAGGTCAATTTAGTTAGTGTCAGAAAACAAAGTAGATTTGCCTTTCATTAGCCTACTTATTAGTTTTGCATGATTAAAACTGATTAACGGAGAATATAAAGCGGAACTATAAGCGCTTACCGGGGGTAACATCGGCTAAGTTTTAATTAATCGGGAGTATCAGTCAGACTTATTCTCCAGATTACGTAAACAATCGTCTGGTCGGTATTACTATTTCAAAGGATAAAAGCTTTTTAGAGGTTCGTTAATTTAATGCGGGTTTACGTAATATGAAATGTTGAAGTTGGCCAAATGGGAAAGCAGTAGATGGTCTGTGAAAAAAAAACAGCTGACTCTATGGCAAATTGTTTTCGTAGTTTAATTTAACTTGACTACGACAAAAGTTTGTAAATTAAAAACTTCAGTGAGGTTGTTACTGATAACATGCAGGTTTTACATTTAATCAAATTATTTAGGAAAGTTGGTTGAGATTATTTCGAAGTTCGTTAGAACTTGACTAATGAGATGCACGTCCATTTTTATATTATATCTACGAAATTTTTTAATTGCAAGGGTTGCGAGATATTCTAAATTTATAACTGCAACAGGCAACCATTTGTTATAGAATGGAGTGTATAAAGAAACGAATACATGAACTAAAGGGTTCAAAAAAGAAGTTTTCAATTTGTCTGTATATATACAGTGTACAATTTCCTTTTTCTAAAAACGCCGAAGCATGTACAACAATTAATTTTGATACGCTTTTGATGATATATGTCAAATGGACATTTCTTACAATTGTCAACGTATTTGTTCCAGCGATGTTGAAAAAAAAACAGTGTTCCACGTTGGGCGCCAATTTATATTGCAACCCTTTCTACATCTTTTCCAGTTTAGGGACTTACATCACAGTCCGAGGTATCTCCCAACATAAAAAATGAGGCTGTGAATGTAATTTGACTGGCAATTTAGTTCTTTTCTAGTTCTCTCTTCTTCAAGGATGTGATATAACTTTAAAATATATTTCTCGTTACACAAATTGCGATTTAGGCACATCTGCAGCAGCATCTCGTATATTTTGAGCGGTTGTCCTCACACTAATTAAATTTGGAAGCATAATAAACGGTTGTAAACTTCTTTACTACTGTAGTAACACATGACCTAACAGTAATATATGACGTCACAAGGCAACTATGAACATTAATTTTAAATATGACCTTATCGCAATTCATTGCCCATATTTACACTGTAATTAATCAAACGAATTCTCATAGCAACCGTTCAAAATGTGCTCGACTACTTTGCTGACATAAATGCATCTTATCCTTGTCATACTCGTTCGAATGTGTCAGTTGAATCTGTCCTGCATTCCTCAATAATTCCGTGGCGTAAAAAATATTGTGGTATCAGGTAAGGTGACAGAGCTGGCCATTCTGGGACCTAGCCTTACAATCCATCTATCACAATATGCATCATCCAACTAGCACCATAATAATGCCCAGGAGCACCATCTTGTTGAAATATTAAATCCAAATTTTCGAAGTCATCTGGATTATCTTTCAAAATTTCAAGAATTAGTGGCTCAATTGTAATTTGTAAAATCTCACCGGTTAAGTTTGTATTAAGAAAAACTGGCGCAACTATTTCCTGCCAAACATTCACTGTTCTGTGAATTAAATAATTTTTGTATTTATTTAATTTATCAATCAAAATTGACTTAGATTAATATGGTTGAGTAGGTATTACCTTTCAAACGAGCTATCACTTTTTATTTTCTGAGTTCTTTGGGAATAACACCACATAAATAAACTTGAAAGTCTGTATATTTCAAAAGTCCAAACGTTTCGACGTCTAAACCAGACCCGTTATCAATGGTATTAACACAAAAATGAACAAGAAATTAAAAAATTAAAAGGATTCGCAATGGCAAATATCGTAATCACAATTTGACATTAATGTTTGACAATAAAACTGATGTACTTAAGGGAATTTACTGCAAATTTGAAAGCTATCACTTGTCATAAGGTCCTATTTAAAATTTATGGTCACAGTGGTCATATGACATCATCTATTATTATTACATCATATGTCACCACTAGTAGAGAAGTTTACAACCTCTTATTTTCATTAGTGTAAGTATGACCGTTCAAAGCATTCGAAGGGGGAGTAAAATTTTGCTGGTACTGTATATATATATATATATATATATATATATATATATATATATTCTAAGTTGGGAGATAAATTTGCATATATATATATATATATATATATATATATATATATATATATATGTTATTTTATTGTTTTATGTATTGTGGTTATTTTTTTATCCCACGTTGGGCGCCAATTTAACATTTATTTTTATTTGCATCTTACAGCCATCATAAATATGTTTCACCTATGACCCACTTTCCAAAACCCCTTTTACGTCTTTTCCAATTTACGGCTCTCGATCACATGCAAATTTATCTCCCAACTTAGAAAAGTGATATCGTGAATGTCACTTGGCCGGCAATTCACTTCGCTCTTCTTCTCTCTCTCCTTCGAGGATGAGATATCAGCCAGGAGAAAATCCGGTATAAATAGAAACCTCTTCGACAGAAAAGCCCTTTTTAAATTGATTTTATAATAAATCAATCTAGTGTTCGGCAGGCTTTTGTTTGAACTTCCTGTTTGTTAAAGCCGACGTAGCTTCAGAGCCTTTCCCGTTGGTCTTTCTCGTGGCTTTGAATAATCTAACTATCCATCTTTGGAATTATTTCGCATGATGTTTTTAACAATGGGTATTTATTCGGCAAAAATACGACCGAATTGGATGGATATCGGAAAGAATTGCGGTGTATTTTTCGGGAATGAATTAACCTTTTTTGTGTGTGTGTGGGGATGTGTTTTAAGGGGGATACCGATACGTTAATGTCAGTTTCATCAATCCCTTTTTCCTTCTGCGATGGAGGGAGCTGGCGGAAGGTTTGGATTTTTAACATCTATTGGAATTTGAGGCTCAAGTTTTCAGAAAGTGTTACTTTTTCGGTTTAGAATCACTAATTTGAAAGCTAGCACTTTTATTTTTTGAACAAAATAATCATCAGCATGAAGCGCGCTTCTTCAAGAACTAACGCACTACCCAAATATTGGTTAACTGTTGTCAGGATTTGTGAAACGATAGCTTCTTAACGGATGCCCACACTTACACATAAGAAAATAGATGAGTATGGCAGTGGAATGCAAGACTTGCATTTGTTTCTAGACTTAGTTCTGAACGTCAAGCCACTTCCGACGGACACGACAAGTCCCACGACAGACACGATACACCGTTGAACTTGAAATGCCCATACAACTCATTCTCTGTATAAGAAACATGAATCAGGTTGTAACCTGTTGTTTAGGAGCCTGCGCGTTAAAGAAAAACAATAAATTATAGAAATTATAGTAAATAATTAAATATATATATATATATATATATATATATATATATATATATGTAATGGATTTAAACAGACAAGAGATAATACAAAAGTTTAGTAATTTGAATAAGTAAATGATTGGGGAAATGTAAATATCATTCATACATATCTAATAAAGAAAGGAATTGCAAAAATCATTCAAAGTTAAAGTTAACCTAAAAATATAAATCATGTAAAAAGAATGTTTCAAAAGCAAATTGTTGAAAGGATAAAAGGTGGCATATAAAGTTAGATAATCTATCATGCAGATTGTAGTAGAATTTGGCTACTTACATAAAAAAATCTAGGCAGGGAGTCACATTTAAGTCAAACATCAAAAAGGTTAAATTCACTTATGAAAATCACACTAGAGTTTGTAAAACAAGTATAGATCACATATTAGGCCATGAGAACACTGAATATAACACATTTGGATCAAAATTAATTTTAAATACATAAATTTGTTAAATAAATAGAGAATTGAAATGTCAGAATTGTAAAAACCGTTAAAAATTTGAAGGAATGATGGAACAGTAAAGAGATTTATACCGTTAGAAAGAGCTTAGAGCATAGTTTATGAAAATTCAATAGTTCAAAAGATATTAAGTCCTAATTTCAGTAAAATCCAATTTTTTTAAAAGTACCTGTTAAATGACTGGTGACCAACAGGTTACAAGTGTCAAATCAAAATTTTTGAAAACATGAATTAAGTGATTTAGATAAAATTTATGAGAGTAAACGGTATTGAAATTCAAATTAAAATTTGTTTAGATTTTTGCATATGATTTAGAAGGAATATATTTGGAAAGTAATAAAATAAATAAAAACGGAAATGGAAATAGCAGGTGGCACAAAATATTACATAAATAGAAAATCTGACATTGAAAGGTCCTCTTTGTTTCCCGATCGTCGACGAGAGCAGTTAAAAATTTCGTTCCTGTAAAATTACGTTTCCATGACAACCAGATAAATGATCTGTGATATCATTGAAATAAGTGTTCCATGTCAGTTTTTGACAAGAAATTAAGTTTGAAGTAAAAAAATTTTGAAGTTTTTTTTGGATCAACAATTTGAAATTAAAAAATAAATATTCCATAAAAGGAATTAGTTGAAATTTATTGGATGGAGAAAAATCAATTTTTGTTGGAAGAATATAAATATTGGTACAGCAGTAAACAAATCAATTAAGCAGCAGAATTTAGTCTATATAAAAGAAACAGAAATCAGGAAGTGGTATTCCAAAACCAAAAGTAAGGAAAAGAGAATTCAAGCCAGGCAACTGTGAGTTTTTGAAACATTATTTAATAAACAGATTATTGAAATCTAAAATCAATCAGTGATAGAAATAAAGGTTTTCTTTCAAATTTAGTATAATGAATATTTGTGTTTAGAGTATTGAAATATTTTTTATAACAAATTGATATAAATTTAATAATATTTAAGTACCCAGGAAATTTATTTTGTTGTAAAGGCAATATTATATCAGAATTGTATTGTGAACAATCATTATAAATAAATTGTAATTTGATTGAGAATTTGAAAATTATTTATTAGTCATTTAGAAATCTTAAAAAAAAATTAAAGCGAAAAATATAATTTCAAACTTTTAAAAAGTGGTAGTGTAACGAAGAAGAAAGAGAGACTTATAAGATAAGTATAGAATTCATTTATTATTTATTTGAACCCAAGCGAAAAGGACCCTGAGATAATCATAAAATTTGAAAATTCAATTCATTCACTAATATTATATCAAAATTATATTGTAGATTATATGTTAAATTATAATATATATATATATATATATATATATATATATATATATATATATATGTATGTAAGATTGTAGTCCTTCACGGATGGATCAATGAGATTTGCTTGGTTGTATCCGCTGTACATCCGTTTCTCGGTTTGTGCTCTGAAAATAACATTTTACCTGACGTTTCGCCAAAATCTCATTTGGCATTTTCAAAAGTTGAAATCTGTTTCAACTTTTTATTTTATTCGTTTGTTGTAGGTGCTTTCTTCAAGAAATTTCGTGCAGTCGATGGTTTTTGTGCCTATCGAAAGTTCAGGATAGTTCCTTTTACCCGGTGGTATGTTCATGTTTTGTTTTTGTCGGAATGATTAATTTAGAAGGTTTGTTATTTTTTCCATTAGTGGCGTAAATTAATTTTATAACAATATTTTAAAAGTTTAAATCCCAGATTAAAACATGCGTCATGAAAAATGAAATTTAAAAAGTGTTCTCAAATTTCATTAAATTAGAGTGGCGCTGATGTACTAAGAGGGTGGATTTTAAACAGTACCTCAAAGTTTTTAGAATATTTATATACTTAGGTATGAATATATACTTTACATATCCTTGGTTGAAAAATAGACAAAAACCGGTGGCTTAACATTAATATCATTTTATATTTAGCAATACATATCAATTTCTTTTCCTTCACCAGCACCATTCTTGTCACTTTTTGAACTTGTTATTTAATGCTTTCATCTGGACATTTTTTTAGTTTAATACCATATAAGTTTGTCATCCTTGTCTCTATCTTCCATAAACTAGATAACATTACTCTTTTTTGTTGGGTTCTGACTTGGAATGTTTATTTGAACGAAAAGCCAATTTTGTGTGTTGTTATTGTATATTAAATGGGTGTTATAATTGTTTATTTATTATAATTTACCGATTTTCTGTAATCGAAGAAACTCCTAATATACAACCTGGTTCTTGTTTCTTACAAGGAGAAGTGAGTTGTAAGTAGGGCTTCACACGAGACGAGAGTAGGCGAGACTATCAAAAATCTCGTTCAAATGTCGGTCTCGTCCCGTTACCAGTCGTCTAGTCTCGTCCCGTTTAAGGTTATATAATGATAATAAATATTATATAAACTCAATAATAATTAATAATAAATAATTTATTACGCTATTATACAAAAATATTTACATTTAAGTACATAAACGCTTGCATGACATGATCTTTCAATGATGTACCAACTTGTTTTTGTCAATTTTTGGTCACGCAGTTTTACATAAATTTTATGTCTATGACCAGTTCTATTATATATACTTCCACAGATGTAAACAATAACTGTTCACAACTTTACCAGAAGAAATACAAGAAAAAACAAAAAAAATACTCCAGATGTACAAATAGACAAAATTTTCAAAAAAATTGGGATTTAGAGGCAAAAAAAATTGTCCCCTAAGTATTGGATTTATAATGGAACAGTCGTATAGAAGAAAAAATTACTGTTCTGCTGTAAGTAAAGAAACCCTTTTAATAGTATATAGGTTTATTACTCTCCAGTTTAATATAGACACATACAGTGTGTCCGGTTATGGACTAGCGATAATCTAAATACATGTAAAGCAACTATTTTAATACACAAATACACTATATATTAGGGCTCAATACCCCACCCATTCACTACGTGTGAACAAAAACCTTTATATCTCTTAAAGTTTTGGTCTTACTGAGATAAAAATAGGCTTATTCGACGGACAATAAAACTGTCTATCAGCAACATATCAAAACAAAGTGTTAACGTTTTCTTAACTTTTGAAAAAAAAATGAAATGCAAAAAAAGGGTCAAAAAATTATGCAAATCAACAAACTATTGCAAATCAATGCAAAAGTAGTCCCGATTACCTCTCATTTTTTTTTCACTAAATCGAAAGTTTTTTGTTAAGCTACAATACAACATTAATTTCATAACTGTATGTTACTTTGGGAGTTATTGTTGTTTGAACATAGCGTATGCGCAAGCACAAAGACCTTTATTAAGTGACATCTGACATTAGCTGCGTGCTGTCCGAGAAAAGGCTAGCAATGCTATGCGCGACTAGCAGGAGTAAGCGAAATGGAAAATATTGACTCTACCTGCAAAGAACTTACAGGATATAGACTAGTTACGTTAGTTGTACCTTGCACTGCCTTGTGATCCCTACTTTTACTTACCATCCGTGCAGTTACGTTCTGTATTAGTGGTTATCTTGTGATATGAGTATGGCAAATCGTCAATATTCAACGCAACATATTACTGACATACACTTCGTTTATGGTTTCAGCAAGTAATAAGACTTGTGGTTTTAATGTTTACCTACCTGTTTAAAGTCCCGAGAAAGGTCTTTTGTGCTTGCGCATACGCTATGTTCAAACAACAATAACTCCTAAAGTAATAAACATACAGTTATGAATTTAATGTTGTATTGTAGCTTCACTCAAAAACTTTCGATTTAGTGAAAAAAAATTAAAGATTATCGGGACTACTTTTGAATTGATTTGCAATAGTTTGTTGATTTGCATAATTTTTTTACACTTTTTTTCAAAAGTTAAGAAAACGTTAACGCTTTGTTTTGAAATGTTGTTGATAGACAGTTTTATTGTTCGTCGAATAAGGCTATTTTTATCTCAGTAAGACCAAAACTTTAAAAGATATGAACGTTTTTGTTCACACGTAGAGAATAGGTCATCAACAAAACAAAATGGCTGCCATATGGCGGGGTGGGGTATTGAGCCCTAGTATATAGTGTAATTGTGTATTAAAATAGTTGCTTTACATGTATTTAGATTCTCGCTAGTTCATAACCGGACACACTGTATACTCAACGGAGAGTAAGGTAACCCATCGATCTGTTCAAACTTAAAAAATAAGAAGCTAAAGTGAAAATGTGAAATAACATACTTGGTTAATGAGTCTTTTTTAAATTTACTATAAAATATTTCATAGATGGTCACCATATTGTAAAATATAATGTTTTCTATGACTTTATCTAAATTTTCGAATAAAATTTCACAAAAGAAATTTAACGAGACCAAAAACGAGACTCTTGGGTTGCACTCTATGTGGTCTCGGTATCGCCCATTATATTTTCCAAAACTTCTTGCAAAAACGAGACGAGACGAGAAAAAACTCTCTTTCGTGTAAAGCCCTAGTCTCGTCTCATCTCGTTTTTGCGAGACGAGAACGAGACGAAAAAATCTCGCTCTCGTGTGAAACCCTAGTTGTTTGGGTATTTCCAAGTCAAAGAAGTAGAATAATCTATCTTAGTATGTAAGTGCCGACGAATAGATATGATATCCTCTTTTTTTGGAAATCGGTTAAAAGTTATCAGAAAAGATATAGACCATCAATTGTTGAAAATATTGAAAATGTGAAGCTCTACAAATTAAATTACTAAATACTGTATAAACGAAAACTAATGCTAGTTCAAGAAAAAAATGTCGAATACGCCGAGGTGTCTACTCCTTGCAAAGTCGTTGAGGGTCAGATATATAGAATAATAGAACGATAATGAGGAAATTGTATTTCTGAAATACACAGTGGCGTAGTAAAAATGCCAATATGAATAACAGAATGATGGTCACGTACCTATTTGGCAATTGCTCATCTTAAAATACTTCAAACTCGGCAATTGTCACGGCCCCATCCCAACGCGCCCTACTTGTTTATTTTCGTTAGTGACTGCAAAATAGCTCCCAAACTAATTAGAGTCGTATCAATCGAATCCAACGTGATCTGCTTTTTGTTTGGGGGATTATGGAGTTGCAATAAAACCCTTTGAGCTTGACGACGGAATTTATGGTAATTTCGAACTCGGTAATTTTGTCGCCGGTTGCGAAAGCAGGGGTTTATTCGTCGAACAGATTCGCCAAGCTTCGCATCTGCTGTTTGCTATATTTTGTTATTTCGCAAAACTTTCTCCAAACAATGGGAAGAAGAGCGCCATTTTACATGGGTTGTGCCATCAGTTCGTGTATATACTGTTGTAATTGCATATTCATATTTCTACCCTTTCAGTCTAGTTACAAGTAGAACTTTTGCGTTAAAAATGTATAGTTTTCACAAAGTTTCTCTTTATTTATGGTAGAATCCTTGCCAAATGCATGGTGTAAATAGTATCCCCGAAAGTCAAACAACTCTATGCCCAGGTCAGTTGCAGATGAACTAATTATACATTTTTCTACTTCTAATAGCACCTTCAATGTCTATTTAACAAATCAATATATTAGAGTTAGCTTCAAATTTCAATCTGTTACAGAGAAAATGGTTTCACACTAAATTTCCGGCACTAAAAATAGTGGGAGCACATATTGTTATGACATCAACTCTAAAATACCCAAATACATATACAGGGTGAGTTTTTTTGATGATCAGTATGGGACTCTCGGAAACTAGCAGAGATACAGCAGTGGTTAAATTGGGAAAGATTTGCAGTTTTACTGACCCAATTTGGCACTCTCGGATTTTTGTAAAAAGTCATGACTTACGAGAGATATTTTGAAAAAACGAAATTCTGTCGATGTAGTCAAATCCCTCTAGCTCCTTTGTTTTTGATTTTATAAAAAAGTGTAAACATCAAAATTGAAGGGAATTGTATCCCGAATATGATTGTCACGTCCTCGTTTGCGTGACAGCTCTCGTTTTCGAGATATGACACAAACTTTTCTTTTTTTGAATGGCAACCATAGTTGGCTATGACCTCAAAAAATCGGACATTTTTAGAGCTTTTCAACGATATAATACTCGATATAGTTATTCATAAAAATAACGGAGTTATGGATGCGTTTCTCACTTATTTTCACTTTTAACGTAGGTAGCCATGAAAAAGATTGTTTTCACTTTGAGTTTTCCTCATTTGAGAGTAATTCCATTAGTAGTGCTGAACTGGCAGTCGATATGACAAGTTTTCGTGATAAAATGACAAAATATTCTAACGAAGAACAACTGAATATGGTCGAATGTTATATCATATGCCATAAAAATTCAGTTCGTGCAGCTGAGGAATAGTTTCATAGATATTTTAATCGTTGTCAACCTGCTCTATGTACATTTAAGAGGCTTTACGATAGTTTACGCAGATATGGATCAGCACAAATAAATGTTTTGGCAATGGTAAATCAAAATCCATCTACATCAATTCGTGAGATTGCGGCATAAGCTGGCACATCTCAACGAACTGTTGTAGTTAAAGTACTGAAAGCACACAAGTTCCACCCGTATAAACACTCAGTTTCTCAAACATTGTATGCTGGTGACGAACATCGACGTATTTTTTTGTACATGGTTTAGAGACATGTGACTTGACAATCCACAGTTTCCATTAAAGGTGTTATGGTCAGATGAAACTAGATTTACTAACTGCGTATGTTCAATAGACACAATGAGCATATCTGGGCTAAAGAAAACCCTTTCCATGTAGAACAAAGACGACCCCAGATAAAATTTGGTTTTAATGTTTGGTGTGTTATCATAGGGTCTACTATTCTGGGGCCTTGTATCTATGACGAATCACTTACTGGGAGCGCTACTTGCATTTCTTGCAATGCACTTTGCAAGACATGTTGCATAATTTGAATTTGAGAACTCGTTTAGAAATTGAGTGGTTCGAACATGATGGTGTACCTGCTCATAACTCGTTATTAGTAAGACAACACTTAGATAATATCTATCCAAACTCTTGGATAGGAAGAAATGGTCCACGCGAATGGTCACCCCGGTCTCCCGATTTGGCAGTTATAGACTTCTATTTATGGGGTGCACTAAAAAACAACGTATAAAAAAGAAAGTATGAGACAGTTGGTGACCTAAGGGAGGCGGTATTACAAGCAATTGAAGAAATTGATAGGCGGTCTGTGAGGAAACCGGTAATGGCAATCTTAAAAAGATGCAATTTTTGTCTAAATAACAATGGTGGACTTTTCGAAGATAAATTGTAACCATTATTATGTACTTTAATTTCTTAAGTTTTTAATAAGTACCTACTTATTTAGTTTTTTTGTTATATCTGATATACCTAAAAAAATCTTTGAATGTTTTTTGGAATAGTTAATTATAAATCAATCTATTTCATGGCTAACTACGTTAAAAGTGAAATTAGGAGAGAAAAACATCCATAACTCCGTTATTTTTTTGAATAACAATATCCAGTATTATATCGTTGAAAAGCTCTAAAAATGTCCGATTTTTGAGGTCATAGCCAACTATGGTGTCCTTTCAAAAAAAGATAAGTTTGTGTCATACCTCTAAAACGAGGGCTGTCACGCAAACGAGGACGTGACAATCATATTCGGGATAAAATTCCCTTCAATTTTGATATTTACACTTTTTTTATAAAATCAAAAACAAAGGAGCTAGAGGGATTTGACTAAATCGACAGAATTTCGTTTTTTCAAAATATCTAGTAAACCATGACTTTTTTCAAAAATCCGAAAGTGTCATTAAATTGGGCCAGTAAAATTGCAAATCTTACCCAATTTAACCATTGCTCTATCTCCGCTAGTTTCCGAGATCCCCATACTGATCATCAAAAAAAAACTCACCCTGTATATTAACTAAACCTCTGACTGACTTGTTTAATTGCTGCATCCGACAAAACATATTCCCATCAATTCCTAAATTAGTAAAAGTTATTTATTTAAAAAATATAAGCTAGATTCTGAATTACGAACAAACTATAAGCCGATATCTCTATTGCCAATGATATAAAACATTCCTGAATCCCTATTTAAAGATCAAATGTCTGATCTTTATACACCAGTTTGGGTTTCGTAACAAAAAGAGCACAACTCTGGCTATTAATCGAGTTTTCTGGAAGGCATTCGATTGTATAAGCTTTAAAATTCTTTATAAAAGGCTATCTCACGTCAAGTTTGACACGAGCAGCATTATCATTGTCCAGTCCCATTTAAAAGCTCTGTGTTGGGTCCTCGGATAACTTTAACAGTCTATTAAATCTACAGATTACCCTGTTAGCCGATTTTACTACCACGTTGCTGCGCTATCAACCATCAGACACATTTTTGCGTGACATTGCAATTAGTTTTTAGCCAATAGGGTTAGTCTCAACAACGGTAAGCCCCAGAACAATAACTTCACATTGCAATCTTCACAAGTGATGTTCTTGGGATCGGCCTTGATCTTGGAACGACCTGGGAAGCCCATGTCAATTTACTTATATACTTATCATACTTTGCACTTTAATCATTCACGATCTTGTCTATATGAAATAGAATGCATATAATTTAGTTGGAGATAGTACAAACCAAATAAAAGGAAACAATTCTTAAGGTACTCTGGTCTGTAGAGCTTAACAACCAGGTTACGTCCTAATACTTCTAGGTAAATTTTATTGTTACTGCGGCAACATTCCCTGGTCTCAGCTGGAGAAATGTGCAAAGTAAAGAAAACTAATGTCCTCGACCTCGAGAAACTAAAGACATTTTTTTATATGAAATTATTTTAATATTTTGTGGAGTATTTGCTTGATTTTTTTAGGAAATAAATATTTTGCCAGTTCTTAAAAATTAATTTCTGCAAGAAACATTTATAATTTGTGAAATTCTATTAAGCATTACATTAAAGAATAAAAGATTCTAAAACTTTTTACATGTGATTTAGATATACCCATGCCACAAACAAACTTCATTTGATCTGTCGAGTACCTATTTTAAATTACATATTATGAAACTCATTAATTAAATAATCTGCTGACTATTGTTGTACATCTATTTACACAATAAATATAGATGCAGATATTCAAACAGCACACCACGATTTTTAACACAAAAACTGCACCAAACTACACAGCTTTATCCTATTTTTGTACATAAAATCTCCCTAAACTTAGTCACGAAACATGCGTTGAAAACACGAACAAACGTTGTAAACAAACGTATACGCGATAATGCAATTTCAATCGAAATATAATTGAATTTGAAAACTAAAAAAACCGTTTGTCAATATAAGTGTGGTTTGTAAAGCCATACAAATTGTGTAGAATTTACATATGAAGCATCACCAGCTGATAATTCAATGATAATAAATTATATTTTAACATGGATAAAACAGTTTATATCCTATTAGGTAATCACCGCGACAGTTTGTCAAATTCCATTATTATTCATATAACTGGAAAGAACATACATAAGGGGAAAGATTCTTATTTTTTTTCTTTATCTATGATGCATTTTATAAGCTGCTACACGTTTCAAGGCCGTATAATAGTCCGAATTACGTGAAGAAAAATTATTGGAATGGTTTTCGCTGAATTTTAATGCGTAGAATTCAAATGTGAGGTCATTTTTTTTTCTTGGTTAAAGAAACAAAATAGAGGTTTTTTGGTGTTTTCCAAAAATCCCTGGAAACCCCATTATCTGACTCCGGATTAAAATTCAGCAATGAAAATTGCAAATAAATACATGGGCTTGATCATAAGTAATGCCATTATTTTCTGAGACTAATAAATCTCCAGGACAGAAATTTCAAATCTGAGGAGCAAGAACCACAAACAATATGAACAAATATATTCTGGACACTAAATTTAAAAATTACAATACCTACCGAAAGCTAAATTTCAACAACTACAGACTTCCACAATTTGTACGACTTTGAGCTTTTTATGCAAATCTAGTCCCACCCGGATTTATTTCCGCCGAAAAAAAAAAACACCAAAGCTTGGGAATAGCCTTCTTTAACGTTTGAGTGTTTATACAGCTGCAGCGAATGCATCAAACGGAATAAATGTTAGTCAACGTAGATTGCTTCCTGTTTCAAAAGATATAAGCGCACATGAAAACCTTCAACTCTTCGACAAAATTTATGGTAATTCCCGACCTAGTCGTGTTGGTTGGCCAGAATTTATTTGCATCGCTATTCGTTGCCTCTGCATCTGTTGTATTTTATTGTTGTGTTGTGTATAGAGCCGGTTTGGGTACACGCTTTGCTTGGCGAACAACTACAATACGTTTTCATAAAAGTATAGGTTTGAGAGTGTAGGTGAAATTAATGAAAGGTTAAACGTGCAGATTGCTTCAATCAAAACCTAAGCAGGAACATTTGTTTTTGGTGTACCAGGTGTTTCATTTAGGGTAGTGAGCTCCTGTAGGTCTGTATCTCAAGCAGTAGAGCTTAAAAAAAGTTGGCCTTCACGGGATGCCCGTCAGATGTGAAAAAAGTTAATATAAGAACTTATAATTAATAAAAAGCAATAAAGAAAATTTAGAGTAAAATAATGAAAGAACTTCGTTAATGAAATCGATATATATTTTATTATTGCCGACATTTGCCCCTTACCAATCTGCACCGAGGGAGCGTGGTAAGGTATGCCTCTTATCCTCTGTAAAATTCTAATAATATTTTTCATCTTCTCAATTCTCCGAGACAATACTTCCCACAAAATGACCTTGGGCTCTTCATCTGTTCCCTCAAAACCTTAAATGTCTCCGATCTGCTCTTCAGTTTTTCTCTTCATTAATACATTTCTTCACGTGTTTAGTTATTCAAAAGCCAATTTCTCAACCTCTAGCCGTGATAAATATGTTCCTCTTCTCAGTCTTTTGAGCCAGTTCTTCAATTTTTCAGTCCTACAGGACTTATTTTTCATTTTGGTTAGTCAAAAAGACCACTTGTCCACCTATCTTTAATTCTCTGCAAGACCTTAATTTTTCCATTTCTATAGCTCTTCGAGTTCCTCTGTAATCTTTCAATTGTTCAGAGAGGCTACACCATGAAAAATTAACGATGATATATATATACAAGAAAAGTTAATATTTTTTATAGATACCGGTTTACAATCCATCTACGGAAAATATATAGTTCCACAGAAATAGTACGCAGCTTATACAAAGAAGCATCTATGCGTGTAATATGAGGTCACACACATACAAGGGAGTCGTGAGCGGTGACATCAGAGCGTCCGCCGTTTGACGTCAGCGCAAGGCAGCCGATTTAATGTCAATAGATGTTTCACGTCAAAATGATCAATAGAAATTGCCGAAAGTATTTTTGTTTTGGTAATTGACATATAAATTATCACGAAGTCTTTGGGAGAAGGGTGTCGGGCATGGATCATCCTGATACCACAGAGAAGTTCGGATGTTAATAAGAACGTCTGGTTCCATCTCACACGGTTACACTTGACCTGCTCATGTGATCACCTTAAATAGCCAGTCTAGAAATACCAGAATTCGTTGATTTGTCAGAGTATCTTCAAGAACGTTATCGAAGTCGTTTTTACTTCCACTGAAATTTCAAGATAGCCGCGGTGTTGCTCTTCTTTTTTTATTTCAGCCAGTTTTTATGTTTACCTGCTGTTTTTACCGGAACGATTGATTTAGAAGCTTTGGTGGCATTAAATGAATTTTATAGCTATATGTATTATATTTAAATATATGACAAAAGCTATTCTTAGGAATAGTCTTAAGGTGCTTTGATATTTAAAAAATATCTACTTAAATAATGGTCCCGTAATTTAATCTGTTATAATTAAGTAACGTCGTTATAAATTACCAGAATATTAAACATACGAAACAAATTGGATATTTTAATTATACCTTAGGATTAAGACTAGAATCGTAACAAAATAGTGACAATTTAATTCACCTGCAATTTAGGTAAATCTATTACTAAGAATGACACAAAGAAAGAGAAACAGAGACAGGGAAGTAAGTTTCGTTAAAAGCTTTCGCTTCCAACGTTCAGTCTCAAATGACTGCCGCTCTTTCAATTACATTCATCTTAAAATTGGATTAATGAAGGGTCTACATCTATGTATAAATAGGCAAAGACAAAACGATTAGGTACCATTTTCTCCTTCTGTCTCTGAACCGATTTTCTTCGTTTTTATTTTGTTTGGTAGCTACTGATAACCGTGAGTGCAGAATACTAATATTAATTTATAATATTGGGTCATTCATTAAATAAAATATAATAAAAAATCATTATTTAGGTCCATACTGTCAATGCCAAACAACTGACAGTGCCGCCGCCGCCAGACGGTCAAAACTCAAAACATTGAGTAATTATACATGGAGCCATCGTTAGAATTCTGTTCTATTCTTATAGCATGTACTTCTGGAAGTGGCATGCAATCGTTGTTATTGTTTAGTGGTAAAATAGTCAATGTAGTGGATCAGTATTGATTTTTCGGACGCGTTGCAGTAACTTTCATATTAAATATTCTGTTTTTAATGTGAATTTAATTATTTGATTAATATATTATTATCACAACCTTTCTGAAGGTGTTGTGTCAAAAATTGTCAGGCAGTGGACAATAGAAGAATGTATTAAATATTTAAGTTCTCCTAGGGTTGTTGGTCCTCTTATTTCTAATAATACTCCTGAACTTGATTGAAACCGCAAATGACAAAAACTTTTAGGTTGCAAAGAACAATCTTCCAATTATTATATCGAATATTTTGCCAGGAGTGGTTCCAGCCAAAAATTTGGGGGGTCATTCAATACCGATATTTGAGTACATTTTTATTTTCTTTTTATTTCAATAGATTTGTCAATATGAGGAACAATTTTGGTCATTACATCTACTACTCCGATTTCTCCACAACTCTGTTACTTATAAAAATATACTTTTACAATTTCATGAAATAGGGTCGAATTTCGACCACTGGGCGACCACTAGTTCATTTAAAATTCGGTGGAGACGCCAGTGATAAATTTAATCATAAAATGTTTTTTGTAACGGTAAGTCAAAAATTCATAAATGCCCAGAAAACAAATAAAAATATTTTCCTACCGGACGTAACGAATGAAAATCGAATCATCCAGATGGCGGCCCCAATAAAAACTCCATCTGCCAACAAGTTATTGTCTAACTATTCATAACAAATTTTTAAACGGCCCGAAAAGTTCGTCGGAAACAGTAATTTCCCGAATCCATATTTCCGAACAAGGAACGTGAAAACCGTCGACAATGCCGTGTCACGTACGCGACGATCGTCGTCCGGAGACGCTCGGTCAAGTGAAATTGTGTTTGGCAGTTTTTCGTTGCAAGTTAAGCGAATAATTTAAGTTGTAAACTTTCCAAAAGCGCTCTGTCTGTGGAAAAACCACCGTCGCACCGCTGCCCCCGTTTCGCTCTTCGCCGTTTCGAAGGACCGTTTGACCGCTGAAAATAACCCCATTTGGCTGCCGCTCTCGCCCAAGTTTCGCTAAATTTCACTTCTGTCCGGACTTCTAGGGACGTTCTGTCTCGCTCTGTGTGTTTCAATTCGCGGCTAAATGGCCGAAACACAATTTCCCCCGAGCTCTCCTTTTATAGGCTTTTTCATATTATAAGGGTGCTTTTTCGGGCATAATGAAAACACTAAGATTTTATTGGACTTTTGTTGTTCCCAGTATACACCTTGTAAAGCGGGAGGTGTTTACCAGAGTCCATGGCGTTTTTTAACACCTATAACTAGTAGAAAAGCCCTATAATGAAACTTTTTTGTCGTTGACCTACTTTTATGGCTCCAAGCAAATATATTACCAGAGATTGAGTCAAGCAGAAACGCTAGAAAACAGAGAGTGGGTGATCAGAAAACAAACGATGCTACCATTGACTGTAACACATACATTAAAATTAATGAACTATATGTATATATAATATATATAGGTTTGAATACTAAATTTTAACAGCCGTTACCATTATAATTAGGAATTCATCCGCGTAGTTTCCGAAACTCTGCCGGGATCGATGGTAAAATAAGGACGTGTCGTTTGATTTCGGGTGTTCTATTAATCAAGACTCGTAAGAGAGGCAATTGAAATAGCCAAGCGGCCTCACAGTCTAAACGCACGCAATGAAATTCAGAACTTATCGAATTGTTGGAAAATTCTATTAAACACCGTACCGGCCCAGACCCGTCCAATAACAACTCAAACGGAAATAACAAATCAGCAGGTGAGAGGCGTGCCCACTGAGCGCCAAGGGCCAATCACACGCAGCCGTTCACGGTGCCAACCAATAGGCGCGACTATACAATAGCGCGAGCGCTTCTGAAAATCTTAGTATTCGAGTAACTAGGAGCGAAAGTAGAAGGTTACGAGAATTATGCGAACCGACCTGAAGAGGGCAGATGTGACTCTGCCGAAACGTCGTCATTTTATCATCGATCCCGGCAGGGATCAGTTATCAACTACGCGGATGAATTCCCGGAAACCACCTAAAACATTTAGTGCCCGCGAAAACTTAAAAACAAATGTATATATATATATAGTGTGGAAGCGCCAAATGGAATAGATTCGATAACGAATAAAGGACGGCTTGTATGGAAAAACGCTTGGACATGTCCATTTGTATTTTTAAAAGCGAATTTTTTCACCAAAAAAATATGAAGGGTGTGTTAGGTCACAGTAGCCAATACCAACTTCTTTATTTTAAATGCAAGCCCCAGTATATTATTTATTTTTTTGGATTTTCCGGAAAATTTCAGACATAATTCATGTACAATGTCCTACATCTTCAACAATTTCGGAAATATTAAGTCTTTTCAAATTTATTACAAAAATTAATATTAAAAAAAGAAGCAAAAACCATTCCTGAGTTCCTTTTTACTGATTTGAAAAAAAACAGTTTTGTTGTTTATTTTCGTAAAAACTCATAGCCTTAGCATCTTATTGTCTGCCTGCATGACAGTGGTGATCAGTGTCAGTGCTATTATCGTTTGAATTTCGTAATAATATCAGAAAACTGGTTCATTTAACAGAAATGCACAAAATAACCATTCTACAAATGATTGGTTATGGAGATAACACACGGACACAAATGAAAGTCTCAATTTTTCGAGTATTAAAGGAAAGTAAAATGCATCCCTATAAAATGATTCCCACTCAGGAGCTCATGGAAGACGATTTCCATAGGAGAACGTATTTCTGTGAACAAATGATGGTAAGGTTGGATAACAATGTGATCCAAATAGAACATTTGTTTCCTGATGTAAGCACATTTACACTTCACGGTCACCTTAATCGTCAGAATTGCCGCTGTTAGTCTAATGAGAATCTTCACTGGATGACAGAGAAACATACGTAATATCCTCAAATGTTAATCTTTGGCAGGAATTGTTGGAAACTATATCGTATGTCCCTGTTTCAATGATGGTAACTTTAATGGAGATAAATATTTAGAACTACTTCAAAATAATGTTGTGCCAACTTTGACAAACTTTTATCATGTTCCAGTAAACCCACAAGTTACTGCCAAAACAGTATTATTTCAGAAAGATGAAGCACCACCCCATTACAAAATCAATGTCCTGCAGTACCTGAACCAAATTTTTCCAAATCGGTGGATTGGGAGGCTCGGATCTATAGAATGGCCAGCACGATCTCCTGATTTGACGCCATTGAACTACTTGTTGTGAAGATATGTCAAAGTACTGTATACAAAACTAAACCCTTTAACTTAGGTGACCTAAAAAGACGACTCATGCTTGCGATTAGATCAGTCACGCCTGAGATATTGAGTAACCTTAGAAGACCAAATTAGCATGTCGGAGATACTGAAAACTCCGACAGATGAAGTTAACCTGAAAATTTCATCGTGACATTCTAACCTAGGAGTTACGGGTAACAGCAATTACATGGAACGGCTCCAGATACAGAACCTCTATGTGCTGTTTCCCCGAAAATCCTAGATGTCGGTCTTTACATCTCGCGACTTCAAATTTAACGTATGTATCAAATACTTAAAGAAGTGTTCGAGAGGACATTCAATTGTGGGAAGCGCAACTAATGAAGGTTTCCTAACCAGAAACAATATATGTTATATATATTGTCTTGCGTTCAAAAGAATGACACCTCGAAGAGAGTATTCAGCAAAGACAGTCTCTTATCCAGGATGGTAAGAGTATAGAGTGAAAAAGAATTATGGTTATACGGGGTGGCTCAAAAAATGTTATAATGGGTCTTCAATAAGTATTGCATAGAAAGGCTGATTGAAATATATTATGAAGTGGAATTATTGTAAAGAGTTTTAAATAAATGCTAGAAAACTGAAATTAAACTCATTCATTTTGTGTTAGTAAAAACTTAGTTCACATAGAATAGATTATTTAATGCGTTTATGTACCCACATTTTTATGAAATCTTGAATTTACGAGTGAAGCTCGGTCACCCAGGTACTTGTTTTTAATTGTTTATGATTTTAGTTAGTGTACGGTTAAACATAAATAATGCATGTAGCTAAATAGTATTAGTTAATATACTTCTCAGTAAAAATTTATTGGTTTTATAAAGTAAAATCAGTTAATTACATGTTAAGCAATGATAACTAAACTGATACTATTTAAAAGCAAAAACCGAAACAATATATTAGTGTGTTCTCCGTGTTGCATATTAAATACAGAAATAAAAATACCACCTTCTTGGCACTTAATTCCAAAAATATATATTCTTTTGCCTTGATTTGCCTTCAAAGCAGTTATGTTGCCATATCACTCCTTCAAAGAGTACAATACATCTCTACTAATGTATCACTTCATCACAGAATCACTTTGAAGCGTAATTTATATTCTCTGCATTACACGAAATCGAACCTACGACCATAAAAAGTCAATTATTGAAACTGGGAATTCAAGAGAAAGAACATATGGAAACGAATTTAATTGTTTGTTTCAATTTCCCAGAAAACGGATATTCGGAACCCCACCCGCCTTAATTGAATGCTAAAAAGCCTTTCAACGTTAAATTCTATATTTACCCAAATGGATTCATTGCGAATTTATACCGGATAAGCGATTCAAATTGAAACTAGTTTCTTCCGTCCCCCAGAATACATCAGGATCGCCGATTTTCCCCTGTCGTTCGATTACTTTTCCCTTTGTGGAAGAAGCACCGCTCGTAAAATGAAATCATCCTATCAAAAGAGTAGGACACGAAAGAAAAAAAACTGAAAATATAATAGAGTTTCCAATCGGGCGGGGTATCGGGGGTATAAATTTCTGGACAATAAAACCTTCTGTCCCCAAATTAAGGGTCAATTTAAGACGGAGGCTTCGGTCTCCGGCTATCTCCGACATTGATCACAAACGAGATTATTGAGGCAAAAGACTGAATCAATACGAGTTCGGTAAATAAGGTTTATAAAGTTGGTCGGGAGAACGGCTCAAAAACTCCCAACAGATATAGTCGCGAGCAAAAGTACGGTCGAATGAAAGTTGTCTTTGAATGGAGGCAATCCCGTGGAGCTATTGTGACCAACGCGGAAACTTCTTTTCCGTGAGAAAGGTTTATGAATTTGGACGGATTGTTAGACTCGGTTCGGATATTCCATTCTACTAAGTACAAAGGAATAACGGATTGCCATTGAGCGATTAGTAATTTAATTGTTCTGACAACTTCGTATATACTCCGGTTCAAATTAATTTATACAAGTTATATTGTAGCATTTAAAAAATTGGTTGCTTATTTTTATTATTTGACTATTGATATAATGTAATGTGAACTAAAATTTATTATCTCAACTAATAGTTTACGAGTCTGTGTATACTGAAAAATCAATTAGCCTTGAAATATAAACCGGTGGTGAAAATTAGGGTTTCCCAATCTTTTTTTCGTCGTGCTTTCCTGAATTACAAAATCAACTGTTTCTTTTCCGGCATAAAACAAACGTACACTTTCTTAACGATAATAATTTATCAATTATTATTTGAAAAAATAAATATAATTTGAGAGAAAACTCAGATTTGGGGTAATTTTTGTCATTTTTCTCATTTTTCTCATTTTTGTAATTTTTGTCATTTTCGTAATTTTCGTAATTTTTGTCATTTATGTCATTTTCGTCATTTTCGTCATTTTTGTCATTTTTGTCATTTTTGTCATTTTTGTCATTTTGTCATTTTTGTCATTTTTGTCATTTTTGTCATTTTTGTCATTTTTGTCATTTTTGTCATTTTTTTTGTCATTTTTGTCATTTTTGTCATTTTTGTCATTTTTGTCATTTTTGTCATTTTTGTCATTTTTGTCATTTTTGTCATTTTTGTCATTTTTGTCATTTTTGTCATTTTTGTCATTTTTGTCATTTTTGTCATTTTTGTCATTTTTGTCATTTTGTCATTTTTGTCATTTTTGTCATTTTTGTCATTTTGTCATTTTTTCATTTTTGTCATTTTTGTCATTTTTGTCATTTTGTCATTTTTGTCATTTTTGTCATTTTTGTCATTTGTCATTTTTGTCATTTTTGTCATTTTTGTCATTTTGTCATTTTTGTCATTTTTGTCATTTTTGTCATTTTTGTCATTTTTGTCATTTTTGTCATTTTTGTCATTTTTGTCATTTTGTCATTTTCGTAATTTTCGTAATTTTGTCATTTATGTCATTTTCGTCATTTTCGTCATTTTCGTCATTTTCGTCATTTTCGTCATTTTTGTCATTTTTGTCATTTTTCTCATTTTTCTCATTTTTCTCATTTTTCTCATTTTTGTCATTTTTGTCATTTTTGTCATTTTTGTCATTTTTGTCATTTTGTCATTTTTGTCATTTTTGTCATTTTTGTCATTTTTGTCATTTTGTCATTTTTGTCATTTTTGTCATTTTTGTCATTTTTGTCATTTTTGTCATTTTGTCATTTTGTCATTTTTGTCATTTTTGTCATTTTTGTCATTTTTGTCATTTTTGTCATTTTTGTCATTTTTCTCATTTTTGTCATTTTTGTCATTTTTGACATTTTTGACATTTTTGACATTTTTGTCATTTTTGTCAAATTTGTAATTTTTGTCATTTTTGTCATTTTTGTCATTTTTGTTATTTTTGTCATTTTTGTCTTTTTTGGCATTGGGGAAATTTCCCATCATTCACCTGATGACGATGTCAGATACAGAGCTATTGAAACGTTGTGAGATCAACCATTTCAAGACGATGGAAATCCAAGAAAACTTCGAGGATATACAGACACATTGAGAAAGTCCTTCTTTTTTAAGTCGGTTCAAAATTAAGGTTTATTGTTAGGATAAAAAAATGGGTTTAAACAGATGTTTAAACACGAAAGCTTCCAGAACTTTTCCAAATTACGTATAATTTTTTTACTTTTGGGCGTCTATAGTTTAAGTGATAATTTGTACTCTCTAGACTAGTGTATGCTAAAACTAGCTACGGCAATTGAAGTGTAAGTGATGTAAAAACTCATTTAATTTGTTATTCATAATCACAATTATACTGCAGGTATTGTTCATGAGAATTGCAAATCGCCTGTTACACGTTTTAACTCATCTGTACGGTAAAATATGTTCGTGCATATCAAATGAATCAACACGACGAGTCGATATTTTCCACATCAATTCGAAAATTATACCCCATTGGAATTAACGACAACTACTCTCTAATTATTCTGCAGGACTACATGGCCTACGTTATATCGTCAAAGTGATATAATCACTCCTGACAAAAAGTTGAAACTGTTGCATTTCCATTTACCTGGAACGACCCAACAGAATGTGTATCAGGATTAATTAAATGTATATTTTTATCTACTTTGTAACAAAGAGAATGTGTGTTTTGATTGAACGCCAATGTTTATTTCCCGGTAATGTTTTACAAAGTAATTAGACTGCATGTGTGTACAACGAATTATTTGCTTATTTACTTCAAAATTAACAAACTGAAACAAGAAGGAAAAATATTCTTGTCAAACCTATAATGTAATAATTTTGCAATTACATGTTCAAAATTATGTTACGTCTTATTTAAGTCTTATGCAACAATATTTTGTCTTCTAAATGTTATTTGTGGGATATTCTTGATTGTTTTTGTGTTTTCTGGGGAATAACACCACAATCGAAATAAAAAGCTTTATATTGAAAGAAAAAATCAAACATTTTAAAGTCGATTCTGACTTCGTTGTCAATGGCTTTATATGTATTGAAAAATCAAACTTACATTTTGCAATTTACATTTTCAATATACATAGTAAAAATACGTTTATATAGCAAACATGGTGAAATATCGAAATTACGAGCAAGACGGTCGTCCAGATACTATATATAGTGACACTTACTAATTATTATAGTATGTAGAATAGAAAGTCAGTAAGTAATTTGAAATAACAACCATGATTTATTAAAATCTAGCGTTCTTGTTGAAACTTCTGTTACTATTTCTAGACGTTTATTTCTTTTCTTCTCATTCGCGTCAATACTATTTAGTATATTGGTGTTAATTTGTCTGTTCATTAGAGATTTTTTTCCTCACTTCTTTTATTAGCAATTATTTGAAATTTATAATATATACAAAGTGAATCAGAACACAATCTTATATATTTTCTGTCGATCTTGAATTTTCTAGTAATTTCATGTGTGTTCTATGTCAAACATCCAAAATTGTTCCGAGTTTTCTTTAAGTATCATTCACAATTTTCTGTATGAATGTCAGTGTTTCTATACACAGGGTCTTTCCTCAGGAAAAAATATAACTTTCCATGACTGTATGTTTTTAATAAATACATTTATCTTCAAAAGTCTTGTACCCCTCCCTGAATTTAAGGAGAGTTTTGACCTCAGGTTTGCGAACCAGGAGGCCGTCTACAGTGGGCAGATGTTACCAAAACTGGTGTTTAGTTGATGGCAGAAACGTGTTTTTTACTGATGAGTCTCGTTTTAGATTAGTGAGTCATGATCATCAAGTAAGGGCTTGGAGAGAATCCGGAAATGCACAATGATAGGAAACAGCGATTGGAGTTGCCTCTTACCGTAGTGGGACACAAATGTTTGAGGGCGGGGGTATAATGTTCAGCAGAAGAACTCCACTGATTCATATACCAGGCACAACGACAAGCGCTAATTACCTTCTTATGAATTAGTTGATCAGTTTTTTTTGGAATGGCCACCGGTGTCACCTGATATGAATCCCATCGAACATGTGAGGGACTATATTAGGAGGACCATTTTTAACCAATTCAGAACGATAGAAGAACTGATTGTTGCTGCTATCGTGGAATTGAAAAATTTATCTCAAGAGATGGTTAATAACTTGATTAAAGGGATGACCAGACGTGTGGATGCTGTAGGAAACAGAGGTTCCAATACCCAATATTAATTTGCTTTTTTCAGCTTTGATAAATAAATGATTTGAAAACATTTCCGCCTTACCTTTCAATATTGTCTATATGGTTCCTTAGATCTATTGGAAAGATTCTAAACAACTGTCATGATCAAACTCAACATCCTAGTATACTTTGTTTTGGTAGATAGCTTGATGCCTCTTACTGTCTCGGCATATTTCTTGGTAAATAATTTGAACACATTTCCGCCCCACCTTTCAATTTTGTATACGGTTCCTTAGATCTATTGGAAAGATTCTAAACAACTGTCATGATCAAATTCAATGTCCTGGTGTACTTTGTTTTAGTAGTTAGATTGATGCTTCTTACTGTCAGGGCCTATTTCTGGTAAATGATTTGAACACATTTCAGCACCACCTTTCAATTTTGTATATACGGTTCCTCAGATCTATTGAAAAGATTTTAAACAACTGTCATGATCAAATTCAACGTCCTAGTGTACTTTATTTTAGTAATTAAATTGATGCCTCTTACTGTCTCGGCTTATTTCTTGGTAAAGGATTTGAACACATTTCCGCACCTCCATCCAATATTGTCTATATGGTTCCTTGCATCTATTGCAAAGAATCTGAACAACTGTCGTGATCAAATTCGACGTCCTAGTATACTTTGTTTTAGTAATAAAATTGATGTTTCTCACTGTCTCTGCTTTATTTGTTGGTAAATGATTTGAACACATTTCCGCCCCACCTTTCAATATTGTCTATATGATTTCTTAGATCAGTTGAAAAGAATCTAACTGTCATGATCAAATTCGACGTCCTAGTGTACTTTGTTTTAGTAATAAGATTGATGTTTCTCACTGTCTCTGCTTTATTTGTTGGTAAATGATTTGAACACATTTCCGCCTCACCTTTCAATATTGTCTCTATGCTTTCTTAGATCTATTTGAAGACATTTCCGCACAACCTTTCAATATTGTCTATATGGTTCCTAAGATCTATTGGAAAGATTATAAACAAGCCAAAAAAGTAACTAATAAAATTAACACTGTCATGATCAAATTCAATGTAGTAGTGTACTTTGTTTTAGTAGTTAGATTGATGCTTCTTACTGTTTCGCCTTATTTCTTGGTAAATGATTTGAACAAATCTCTGCACCACCTTTCAATATTGCCTATATAGTACCTTAGATCTATTGGAAAATTCTGAACAACTGCCATGATCAAATTCGACGTCCTAGTGTAGTAATTAAATTTGTTGTAGTAATTAAATTGATGTTTCTTACAGTCTCTGCTTTATTTATTGGTAAATGATTTGAACACATTTCCGAACCACCTGTTAATAATATCTATATGGTTCCTTAGATCTAATGGAAAGATTGTAAATAACTGTCATGATCAAATTCGACGTCCTAGTGTACTTTGTTTTTTATGGTTAGATTGATGCTTCTTACTGTCTCGGCTTATTTCTTGGTAAATTATTTGAACACATTTCCGCACCACCTTTCAATATTGTCTATATAGTTCCTTAGATCTATTGGAAATATTCTAAACAACTGTCATGATCAAATTCGACGCCCTAGTGTACTTTGTTTTAGTAATTAAATTGATGTTTCTTAGAGTCTCTGCTTTATTTACTGGTAAATGATTTGAACACATTTCCGAATCACCTGTTAATATTATCTGTATGGTTCCTTAGATCTAATGGAAAGATTCTAAATAAATGTTATGATCAAATTCAACGTCCTAGTGTACTTTGTTTTGGTAGTAAGATTGATGCTTCTTACTTTCTCGGCTTATTTCTTGGTAAATGATTTGAACACATTTCCGCACCACCTTTCAATATTGTCTATATGATTCCTTAGATCTATTGGAAAGAATCTGAACAACTGTCATTATCAAATTCGAGGTCCTAGTGTACTTTGTTTTAGTAATAAGATTGATGTTTCTCACTGTCTCTGCTTTATTTGTTGGTAAATGATTTGAACATATTTCCGCTTCACCTTTCAATATGGTTTCTTAGATCTATTTGAAGACATTTCCCCACCACTTTTTCAATATTGTCTATATGGTTCCTTAGATCTATTGGAAAGATTCTAAACAACTGTCATGATCAAATTCAATGTCGTAGTGTACTTTGTTTTAGTAGTTAGATTGATGCTTCTTATTGTTTCGGCTTATTTCTTGGTAAATGATTTGAAGACATTTCCGCACCACCTTTCCATAAGGTCTATATGTTTATTTTGATCTAATGGAGGGAATCTGAACAAATCATGATCAAATTCGACATCCTAGTGTATTTAGTTTTAGTAGTTAGATTGATGCCTCTTACTGTCTCGGCTTATTTCTTGGTAAATGATTTGAACACATTTCCGCACCACCTTTCAATATTGTCTATATAGTTCCTTAGATCTATTGGAAAGATTCTGAACAACTGTCATGATCAGATTCAACATCCTAGTATACTTTGTTTTGGTAGTTAGATTGATGTCTCTTACGGTCTCGGCATATTTCTTGGTAAATGATTTGAACACATTTCCGCACCACCTTTCAATATTGTCTATATGGTTCCTTACATCTATTGGAAAAAATCTGAACAGTTGTCGTGATCAAATTCGACCTCCTAGTGTACTTTGTTTTAGTAGTTAGATGGATGCTTCTTACTGTTTGGGCTTATTTCTTAGTAAATGATTTGAAATTTTACTTAAAATGATTTATTTCATTTTTGCAGAATTATTTTAATTTAAATGTTATACATTTTTATTGTTTTTTGTTAAGATTGAACACTGACGTTTAAAATTCCTTAAAACATTAACGAGATATGTTATACTTAGGGAATGTAAAACTTTTGAGAGTCATTATAGTATAGTTATATTATTTCATATGCGTTGATCCAAATTTGTAGTTGATAGTTTATTGCAATTGCCCATAGAAAAAAAAAAAAAACAGAATGGTTGGCCAAATTGTATTAAAGCTGAAATAGCTCCAAAATTTTCATTATGTTTATGCGAGGCCATCGGGCTGCAATATAAGTCTCAGTAAATTGTCAGTGGCCGTTAAGAACTAAAAGGTTCTTTATTGTACGTATCGGACGTCCTGGAGATTTATATTTATATCCAATATTCGGAAAACCGAGTTCAGCATTATTCATTGGGAAGCATTTTTCATTCAGATTGTCCTACATAATGTCTTTTATAGATATTACAAAAAATATTTTTAGGTTTATGAAACGGTCGGATCTCAGAATGTGAATTCGAGAAAAATGATGGAAATAAAAGGATGAACGGCTATCCCTGGGTACGGATCAGTATAAATCGTTGTTCGATCTTGGATATTAGGCATATGAATAATTCTGGGAATGAACGATATTGAAAGTTTTCAATTTATGGGGACAAACCGTTTGAATACATGGATTAAAATTTTTGGAGTTTGCTCCTTAAGAACCGAATTTCTCTTACAAACCAAAAATTAAGGAAAGACAAAAAATTCTCATCTTCAAATAAAATGTCAAAACCGTCAGAAATCAATGTCACGAATGCCACAAATATCAGAAGTGTCAGAAATGTCAGAAATATTAAACATGTCAGAAATGTTAGAAGTGTAAGAAATGTCAGAAGTACCAAAGAGGACAGAAAGGAATAAGATTATTATTAGCTCAATGGGAAATGCTTTATAATGCCCAGGTAAAATTCAGATTGTCAAAACTGACAAAAATAGAAATCTCAAAGTTTTAAAAAATTTGAGAAATTTTAGAAATATAAGATGTGTCAGAAATATTAAGAATAGTTAAACATGTCTGAAATATTAGAAAAGTAAGAAATGTTAAAAAGAGTAAATTGTAGTTACACATAAAGTTGAAATGTGCCCATAAGAGAAGGAATAAGTTCATTATTATTTTTTAAATTGTCCAATAACGAATACAGTGCACACCCAAAATACGACACAATAAAGACGCTTATACATTTTTACACGTTGTAACAAAATTTTCAGGTGTGGAAACAATTGTATAAAGAAAATATTTAATTAAATAATATATTTAAATAAATGGACACTGAAAAGGATGGCTGGGGGAGTAAGGGAACTTATCGTTTGTATAATAGAAAATGCGATTCTATATACAGGGTGAGTTTTTTTGATGATCAGTATGGGGATCTCGGAAACTAGTGGAGATAGACCAATGGTTAAATTGGGAAAGATTTGCAGTTTTACTGGCCCAATTTAATGACATTTTCGGATTTTTGTAAAAAGTCATGGCTTCCTAGATATTTTTAAAAAATGAAATTCTGTCGATTTAGTCAAATCCCTCTAGCACCTTTGTTTTTGATTTTATAAAAAAGTAAAATATCAAAATTGAAGGGAATTGTATCCCGAATATGACTGTTATGTCCTCGTTTGCGTGACAGCTCTCGTTTTCGAGATATGACACAAACTTATCTTTTTTTGAGTGGAAACCATAGTTGGCTATGACCTCAAAAATATGACATTTTAAGAGCTTTTCAACGATATAATACTCGATATACTTTTACATAAAAAGAACGGAGTTATGGATGCTTTTCTCTCTTATTTTCACTTTTAACGTAGGTAGCCATGAAAAAGTTTATTTTCACTTTGACGTTTCCTCATTCGAGAGTAATTCCATTAGTAGTGCTAAACGGACAGTCGATATTGACAAGTTTTCGTGATAAAATGGAATATTCTAACGAAGAAAAACTGAATATGGTGGAATTTTATATCATATGCCATAAAAATTTAGTTCGTGCAGCTGAGGAATACTTTCGTAGATATTCTAATCGTCATCAACCTACTCTATGTACATTTAAGAGGCTTTACGATAGTTTACGCAGATATGGATTTTTTACTAAACCACCAAAGGAACGTAATCAAATTAACGAAGCAGCCCAAATAAATGTTTTGGCAATGGTAAATCATAATCCATCTACATGAACTCGTGAGATTGCGGCAGAAGCTGGCACATCTCAACGAACTGTAGTTAAGGTACTGAAAGCCTACCCGTACAAACTTTCAGTTTCTCAAACTTTGCAGGCTGATGACGAACATCGACGTCTTTTGTTTTGTACATGGTTTAGATACATGTGCCTTGACAATTCACAGTTTCCATTAAAGGTGTTATTGTCAGATGAAACTAGATTTACTAACTGCGGTATGTTCAATAGACACAATGAGCATATCTGGGCTAAAGAAAACCCTTTCCATATAAAACAAAGACGACCCCAGATAAAATTTGGTTTTAATGTTTGGTGTGGTATCATAGGGTCTACTATTCTGGGGCCTTTTATCTATGACGAATCACTTACTGGGGAGCGCTACTTGCAATACACTTTCAAGATATGTCATATATATGCAACTCTTTCTATCAATTTCCTTTGTGATTGTATTGTTGTTGTTTGCTGTAACTAAACACCCTGTCTATATTAGCATCAAATAGTAGTTTAGAGCTTGACATTTGTTGTCACTGAATTTTCTATTAGGCCGGGAGAATGTTACACCAAAAGGACCATCTGCCCAAAATAGAAAAATTTTCATTTAAATAAGTATTTGCCTGGTATACAAACAAAACGAGCTTGGTACTCATTTATTTAAGGAGCCGAAAATACTATTCTTTACTACCTATATTCTTGAGATGTACATAGAAAATTTTCAATCCAAACTTCCGATGCCTACAATTACCGCACTATTACGTTGGAATTAAAATATTTATCAGGAAATGTCCGGTACGTCAATTCGATGAAATTTTTGATAAGAATTTTGGAATTTTCGGCGATTTTCTGCAAAACTGCAAGTTGCACGTCGCAGAAAAGTATATGAGATCACCTAAGGATCTTCCTTAATAGATTAAACGTTAAAAAACTATACACATCCATAAGAGGTTTTTGAAAAATCGACCAATATGTTAGAGATATTAATCGATTTCCATGTAGAAACAGGAGTACAAATCAGGGAACATACATACAAAAAAAATACGCGACGAATTGATTACCTCCTCCTTTTTGGAAGTCGGTTAATAATTAATATTTAGAATAGTGAAAACAAAACATCACTCTAATTCAAGAGCAATTAATACGATTTTAGATATTTTGAAATGTGAAGAGGCATTTAACGTAGAAGACTTGCAGATATTAATATTTCTAAAATGTTTCAATTTGCCATACCTGAATACCGATCAATTTTTCATTTGAAAAGCTCCATTAAGAATGCGCTTTCCACCTACTCGGCAATTATTTCTTTCGAATTGAATTTTACATGCCCGTTCACAATTTCTGAACAAATTGTTATTGCAGACTATTAATAACGAAAAACCGGTCCCAGTGAGGATGATTATTTGTATCGGGAGCGACAGAGCATAAACAAAACGTCCAATAAATTTCCAACAAGTATTTACTGCACCGGTTGAAATTTTATCGGTTGTTTTTGGTGAAAAAGTCGATCACGGGCTATTTGCCAGTTGAAACGGCCAACACCGCTCATCCTGGGATCGTACGGTAGAATAACATTTAAAAACTGTACTAGAAGTATCGGCTGAATGGTTTTTGAAGTGATAATTCTTAGACAGTGCTGGCATTTACTCGATCAAAACTGATTCGCATATAAGTGACATTTTAAAATGATATTTTAGTTTTTGCAAACACGAGATTAGTTTTAAAAAGCTCCATAGACAAGTTTGGTTTACAAGAAATCTTATTCGGAGATAGATTCAAAATGTGGAAAAAATGGAATCTGTATTTTTTAAGAGGTTCACTTCTTTCAAGGACATTTTGATTTATTATTAACTGTCTCGGCAGACGTTGTGCTGCCAATTAACACCATGATTTTGAGTTAACCCTTGTTAGATTTTCATTCGGTTAGCAGTTAACAAGTATATACCTACGACAGCTCGCCTTGTCCAGCTATTTTTCATTGTAGCTTTGTAATAGTGTTTATAGTTATTTTCGATATCTTCGCATTTTTATTCTAACAGTTTTGGATAGTTTTCAATATTGTTTAAATTTGATCATTGATTTCTTTTGGGTATAAAACTTTTATTTTCGAATTCCTCTTTCTGATGCGAACACTATTATTATATTATCTTTCATTTTGGTGAATGCGCCAGGAATTTTATATTTTCCTAATAAAAATTATTTGGAATATTACAAAAATTTGTATAAAAATTAACCAAATACGTCTCTCAAACTTAACGACAATTTTTATTGTGATTTTATTATCAAAATACGATAAAATTTCCGAATTTTCCCGGAGATATTCCTATTTTTTCACACAAATATCGTCAAAATAATTACCAACAACAAAAAAAGAATTAGTCAAATAAATAGTGCAGCGGTTCTGAACTTATATGCTTGCATACATTTTCGGCAATAAATTTTCCGATACATTTTCCAACATTTCCTTTGGTGATGATAGATAACAGAAAAAGTTAGCTAAATAGGTACAACCGTTCTGCAGTTAAGTGCTTACATACATTTTCGGAAATTGATTACCCGATAAAATTTTCATTCCCAAGAATATGGTCATGGTAATTATAGGCACCACAACATAATAACCTAATAGATACAGCTGTTTTGAAATTATATGCTTACCTACATTTCTGACAATAGCTTTTCTGACGTTTCGGGTGGTTTTTTCAAAAGTTTCTTTGATACAAAAATTGTTATAATTACAAACACAACAAAAATAGCCAAATAGGTTAGAACGACTGTTCTGAAGTTATGGCCTTACATACATGTTCGGCAGTCTCTACCGATTTTACGGATGAATTTTCTAAAAATTTCATTCACACAAATATTGTCATGATAATTACAATTCTACAAAAAATAGCCGTTCTGAACTAATATGCTTACATATATTTCCGGGAATTGATTTTCCAATTTTTCTGATGGATTTTCTACTATTTTCTTATATTGCCATGATAATTACTAAGACAAGAAAAATATATCCAAAGTAATACAGACGTTCTGAAGTAACAGGCTTCATATATTTTCAGCAACTGATTTTTCGACTTTTTCGATAGATTTTACAAACTTTTCTTTGATAGACATATTATCATGATAATTTCCAACACAAAATATATCCAAATCGGTATAGCCATTAAGTGATACGCTTACATGGCTCAAAATACTTTTTAATGCCTAACTTGAACTGCGATTTATTAAAAAATAAAATAAATATTTGTTAATGATCTTTTGTTGCTATAACATGGTAATAGTTTAATCTATAACTTACTGACATTTGCAGCAATGTTTCTGAAGACCCCTCCATATTTTTGGCAAATTATACACGAAGTGGTCAAAAAAATTAACAACCCTGACTTTAATTGAAATGTTGACATTAGTTATAAAATTATACAATTAAACGCTTTAGTATGGCTATTTTAAACTATAGTACTACTGTTAATTTCCCATCAAATTAAATGACAAACACAATTCATTCAATGAAATATCTTTTATAGTTCGAGACGCTGCTTTTCCAAAGTCAAACTACAAAAATATCTTGAGTAAAATGATGTGAAAAAAAAGTTAATTCTAATCTAAAACTGAAAACTATCTGATATTTTCCTTTTGAATCAAATGTTTTTCTTTTACCTTAGAAACTCTTTGTTGCATTAAGTTTGCAAGGTATTCCTCGTTATTCTTGGTACGGCTACTTCTTTCTTTTGGGGTTATTTGAAAGAAAACGTGTAAGCAGATAAGTCTACAACAATTCAAGGGCTAAAGGTTAAGATAACTCGCCGCAATAATCATATTGAACCACAATTATGACTAAGCGACATTGAAAATATGGACCTTCGAAAGGAGGTGTACCGCTGAAGCCATAGCGAACATTTGACAGATATTCTGATTCAAACATAATTTCCATAAACTATATTATAATAAGAAAATAAAATTAAAACAGATTCCTAAACACTGTGCGTTTTGTTTATAATATTCATCGGTCCTTATTTATGGTTCACCTTTTATATACCTACAAATAATAAAAGCATTCCCACAGAAACATTTGTAATTTTGCTTGTGTTCATTATGAATAATACGTAACAGTCAAGGAGAAGTATTTTCATGAATTTTCAGTCCTAATCGCACGTATTTTTTACGCGAAATATTACGTAAATTCCTTAAACGTTTCGAGCAACAAGCTCACCAACAATTTTCAAAGGAAATTTGATCTCTCGTGGAAATTCAGCGGACAACGATAATGCTCAGTGCAATTTCCCTGTTAAAATTCCCCTCTCGTTTTCTCATTTCGAGAAAATGTATTTTTATTCAATTTTAGAGGCTTTTCTCTCGACGCGAAATTTAGTTATTTGCTTTCGGCTCTCAAAAGACTTTCTGGATGGGAACACAAGCATTCCATCCAATAAATAATGGCTGTAGAAATTATATTTTCTTACCTCAAGGTATCATGCACAAAGAATTCTTGACTTATTATGGAATTTACCTGAAACAGAGAAAAAAACTTAATTAGTGATATGGTGGTAACTTTAGTTTTGTTTTGTAATTTCTTATTTTTACTTGAGTTTAAAACAGGAAGAGTTTTTTTTTCCGATTACATTCTTTTTAGACTTTGTTAAATCAGGACTCCGTTAACTATTAATCGATTTCGATAATTCTTATTTTATTTAGTTTTTCAATGACATAAAATGTTTCGTTTTGCAGAAAATAGGAAAAATTTAATTATACATAACATATAGCGATAGTATAAATCATCCAAATAAGTACCTTAATAAGAAAATTAGGATGAAATTTGTTGAAAATTCATTGGAATTCAATCGAAATATATGTTAATTAACCGCTTTCAAGATGAATGTTCTTATTTACTTATTATTATTAATACTATTATAATTATTAAATTATTATTAATACTATTTAATAATATATTTATTATTAATAATATTTAGAAAAAAGTTACTCTTCATTAAAATATCTGCAGGGTCTGAAACCTAAAATGAAATCCACAGGTCAGTTTTATCAATAATTTTATACGAAGTTTATCAAAAAAAAATTTTCCTTGATATTGAAGTACCTACCATTACTTTTGGCAATATATTTAAACTGGTTATGAATTAAAGATAATAAAAGTTTTTAAGAACTAATTTATATTTAAATAAAACATTGAAAAATATATATAACCGATTTCTACCTATAACTAAAAAGCTAAAAATAATTATAACAAAATACAACTTTAGCAAATAAATAACACATTCAATGTTGTAAGGTACCTACCCAGGAAGTAAAAAATGTAAATATTAAAAGGTGCTCATTTTTGAAGTCGATGGCAAGCAAATCTAAAAGACTTCATTGCGTACTTATCTACTAATTCATCAAACTTGATTGTTGCTTGGCACCGACTTCAAAAATATACTAGATTGGTAGGTAATTAATTTGTACAGAATGAGCACCTTTTAATGTTTACATTTTTTACTTCCTGGGTAGGTACCTTACAACATTGAATGTGTTATTTATTTGCTAAAGTTGTATTTTGTTATAATTATTTTTAGCTTTGTAGTTATAGGTAGAAATCGGTTATATATTTTTTTTAAATGTTTTATTTTCAACTTTTTAGTTTTTTTTAACTCAGGTAGTTTTCATTCTTTATTTTTTATTTTGTATGTATAATCTTAATAGACGGACATAGGTAACATGGAAAGCCTCAACATTACTCAGTGATACTTTCTCATTTAAATTGACAGGTAAATCTTTACGAACAAAATGTACTAGTACGCGTTGACTTAATATGCCCAAAATATATTTATGCCTTATGGACTACGCCATGTAACCTTTTTTCAACTTTTTTTGACAATCCTGTATAACTATAGATAATTCCACTCTAACCTATGTACCAACCATCCTGTACATACGACTGCCCACGGACAAGCATACATTTGTTAACTGCCTTCTATAGGACGGAGTGGAATCCATTCCGTATTTACGGAGTCAAATCCGTCTTACATTTCAATCATAGTATATAACTCCCTGTGGACTACCCCATAAATTATTTCATTTTTAACATTTTATGTTGTCGCCCTGTGTAACATGAATTCCTCTCCACACTTTATGCAACTTCTTATGGGCTATAAAAGAAATAATTTTTTAATCACACCGTATAAATACAATTCAACTGCAGCATATATTTCAACCATCCTGTATATGATTTGCTTATGTCCACATCATATAACAGTTTTTTAATCACCCTATATAATTTTAATTTCACATTTTTTTCAACATTTTAATACCACCAAACGTCCAGTCCACCCTATATTCCAACCATTACTACCTATATGCTTGAGATGTACATAGAAAATTTTCATATTCGCAATTAAAACTTCCAGTGCCTAAAATTACCGCACTATTACGTTGGAATTAAAATATTTATGAGGAAATGTCCGTTATGTCATTTCAATGAAATTTTTGATAAGAATTTTGGATTTTTCGGCGATTTTCTGCAAAACTGCAAGTTGCACGTCGCAGAAAAGTATATGAGATCACCTAAGGATCTTCCTTAATAGATTAAACGTTAAAACACTATACACTTGCATAAGGAGTTATCGGAAAATCGACCAATATGTTGGGGATATTGGTCGATTTCCATGAACGCATGTGTTCATTCACAAATTTTATCACTTTACCAATATAATTCTTTTCCAAAATTTGAAGTTTCACCAATTCGGATATATACTCTATTAAACAAGACCATATTCGTTCAAAACGGTGCACCACAGGAGAAGAAATCAGGTAACATACATACAAAAAAAAGCGAAAAAATACGCGACGAATTGATAACCTTATCCTTTTTGGAAGTCGGTTAAAAAGAACTGAGTTCAGTTGATTTAAAATAAAAACAGTTTAAAACCGTGTGCAATCAATCACTATTTTCAGACATATTTTATTTTTTATCCGATTTAACTAAGGTACAATTCAAATGAAAATTTGAACGTATTCTTATCTCTCTCCTCTCTCCCTTTCTCCCTCTCTAATTTTTATTTTTTGTCTATATATTCCAAATATATTTTAACTTTTTTATTTGTGTTATTATTTGGACCACTTTCTATAAATATAACTCATTCACTCTATAATGCATCCACACTTTATATGCTTCTGTGTACTGGTCACTCCTATATAACTTATTGGTCTATCATTTTCTGAATCACGCTGTACAACTATAATTGAACTCAACATAATATTACAACGGTCCTGATATTTTTAAAACCACCCTGTATAAGTACAAATCCACTCCACACTATTGGCTTTCTATTTTTCTATTGTTTAAATTATTCCTGTATACCAATGATTTTACTTCCCCCCATTTCCCTAGTATTGTATTTATGTATCTGCTGATGGTCTACCCTATATAACAAAATTCACCTTTCTGAACCACATTTTATGAGTATAAATTTACTCTACCATTTATTTCAATCACCCGGTTATATGCAACTGTTTCTAAATTTTTTCTAACCCAAGTCTATAATATATCCCGTCCTACGTCCTATAATTCAAATATCCTAACTGCCTATGCTTATATAACAAATTTTTCATACACCCTTAATAACAATAATTTTACCCAATTTCAAACATCTTGTCTAAGCAACTACTTATGTTCCAAACTATATAACTTTTTGAAACCGCCCTGTATAACTGTAATTGTACTGCACCTTATATTTCAACCATCCTGTATACTCAACTATTTCTGACAAATTTTAAAGCCTTTTGTATAACTGTAATTATTCTCCGTAGTATAACGCAAATATCCACTCTGTATAACTATAGTTTTGCTCCATTCTTATTTCATCCACCTTGTATACGCAACTACTTATGTGCTACCCAGTACAATATTTTTAGAACCACCCTGTATAACTAATTCAAATCCAACTTATTTTTCAACCATCCTATGTATACAATTGCTTATGTACCGCCTAATATTACATGCACACACGCACACACATTCAACCGTATTCCTCACAGAAGAGATCGCCGGAATAACAAATTTTCGTTTTAATAAGCTAATGGAATATTTTCTACAACTTCACGCGACTGCAACTTAACTTCGTCTCTAAAATAAACTGACTTCAAAAGCATCAAAATGAAAATCATTATAAACACCCTGGACGACATACTTTCATGACATATCTTGACATTTAAACTATATTTATGATGAAAATTTGACATTTACCATGATGTTTACAGTATTTGTGCATATATTTTTCTGATTTTCAGAAAAATGGTATGTTTTACTTTATAGAAAAATGTACGGAATCAACATATCTTTGTATAATACAATTTATAATATTCAAATTGCGTGAGCAGTTTTAGAGAAAACGATAAGAATTCAATGAAAATCGCTGAAATATAGTCCCTTATTTTTTTCTGATTTTCTAGAAAACCGTAAATCTCATGTTATAGACAATTATGTAGAATCTTTCTGTAATGTTCCTTAATATAATGTAGTTTAAATCATCAAAATTGCCCAAGCCGTTTTTGAATAATCGCTCATCATACATAAAAAAAAGTTGTAGACAAATTGGTAATCTGCTCCTTTTTGGCAGTCGGTTAAAAGTGGCAAATTGGCGATTTGTGGATGCGATAAAATTTATGAGTTCACATGTTAATTTGAGGCACACATTGAGATAAGTTCTAAGTATCGTTATCAATTTGTGTCACTAAATATTGTTATACATGATTGTTAAAAAAATATATATGTACCCAATAAGCAGTTGTATATGCATATATAACTTGGTTGAAATATAAGGCGTTGTAAAATTATAATAATGGTTCAAAATGTGTTTGAAGCTAAAATTTTATTGGGTTACCTATTAACAGTTGTATAAACAGGGGAGTTAAAATATAGAGTCGAGTGGAGAGGAACTATAGATACAAAAGATGCTTAGAAGAAAACTAAAAAAATATATCGAGTAACCCATAAGCAGGATACATATATAGTTGAAAGATAGAGCCTCTTGGCAGTTACAATTCCTGGGTGATTGGAATACAGGGTACAGTGGAATATTAGTTATACCTGGTTCTAAAAACGTTACATTGAGTGGTCATTCTGATGAATATAAAGGGTTTCTGACATATCTACTGGAGTTGAATTATAGTTATACAGGGGAGATTTAAAAAATGTTAGAACAAAAATGCTATAATGTGTAGCCCATTAGCAGTTGCATATATATTACAACCATCCTATTGTAATATAGGATGAAGAGGAATTGTAGTTATACAGGATGGTTAAAAAATGTTAGAAAAAGAAATGATTTATTAGGCAACTCACAAGGTGTTGCATGGTTGAAATATAGGGCGGAATAGAACTAGAGTTATAGAATTTGGTTTAAAAAAATTAGAAACAGAAAGTGTTTATAGAGTGTGGTTAAAAAAATTAGATTTTGTTTTATAATGGGTGGTCCGTAATCATATACAGAGTGGTTGAAATATATTATGAAGTGGAATTATTATAAAAACTTTCTCAATAAATATCAGAAAATTGAAATTAAACTGATTCATTTCGGCTTGGAAGTAGACTATTTACATTTTAAATATCCGATGTCCGATTATTTGGATATATGTACCTATATTTTTTACAAAATCTTAAATTTATATCTTAATATTAAAAACAATATTCTTCAACTCCTCATTGAACGATCTGCCTAGTCTGAAACCTTAAATGAAATCGCTTAATGTCACATTGTATAGAAGGTTTGTTAAAAAGAATTATTTTTGTATAATAGTAAATTACCTTATTATGTCAGATTCGAAAATTATTATGAAACAAAACTAATCAGAATTGAAATAATTTGGTCAAGTGCGAGTTGGATTCGCATACTAAGGGTTCCGTAGATTCTAATATTTCAGACAAGCAGGGAATGAGTGCATTTTCTTATATTTACCCTAATATCTTTTATTAAAGGAAGCGTTTTAAATTTGTAAAGAATATACACTTTCATTTTCGACACATAATTTTCTTATAAATTTCAAGTGAGCCCCAGTACCCCTAATTATTTTCAAAATTTTAGGTAGTATGGTTTCGGAAATAAAGCGAGAAATGAGAATTTTTTATATCTAAAAAAATCTTATTTCTCGCTTTATTCCGAAACATCCTATAATAATAATAATATAATAATGAATAAAATAATAATGAATAATAATAATAATAATAATAATACTGGAAAGCACCAGGACCAGATGGTGTACAAAATTACTGGATAAAGAAACTGTACGCAACCCACGAAACACTAACAGCCCTTATAAATGACGTAATTGCCCACCCACACAAGATGCCTAGTTTCCTAACGCATGGTGCTACATACCTCTTACCAAAGGACGACCTAGGTGCACAGGACCCAGCAAAGTACCGACCAATCACTTGCCTTCCAACCTTATACAAACTCATAACATCATGCATTAATCATCGCATTTTCAAACATTGTGAACTGAACAACATAATTACTCAACAACAAAAGGGATGCGCGAAAAATTCGATAAGTTGCAAAGAACAACTGATAATTGATTCCGTTGTCTGCAATCAAGCCCACGCCAAACGACGTAATCTCTACATGGCATATGTGGACTACAAAAAGGCCTTGATTCAGTACCACATGATTGGCTCATTAAGGTGCTGAAACTCTATAAAGTGAATAATTGTATTATTAACTTTTTAGAACATGCCATGGCCACCTGGCAAACCAAAATCTCACTGAATGAAGCCAACTGTTCGATACAAACAGATCCTATTCCAATCAGAAGGGTATATTCCAGGGAGACTCTCTTAGCCCGCTGTGGTTCTGCCTGCCATGAACCCTCTCTCGAACAAACTGAACTCGACTAATTTTGGGTTCAGTCTCAAACACAACACGTACAAGCATTGAAGATAAACCATTTGGTTATACATGGACGACTTAAAGTTGATGGCAGCTACAAAACAACAGCTGCATGACATGCTTAAAATAGTAGAAGGGTTCTCTAGTGACATCCATATGAAATTTGGCCTAGACAAATGCCGAATTATTAATATAGTTAAAGGCAAAATACAGCAGGGGCACTTCGAAATGGGAGATGGCACCTCAATTGAATCTATTGGGGAAGGTCATACTTATAAATACTTGGAATAAAGCAGGCTCAACGTATTGATCACATGACTATGAAAAAGGACCTAACAGCAGAGTTTTATAGAAGGGTAAGACGACTGTTGAAACAAACTAAACAGTAAAAATCTGTTTCAGGCTATTAACACCTATGCGTGTTCAGTGCTCAGTTACTCTTTCGGTATAGTTAATTGGTGCAAGACTGACATTGAACAATTACAACAAAAAGTTCGAGTTTTACTAACAAAAGCTCAAAATCACCATCCAAAGAGCTCTGTCGAACGTACAACTTTGCCACGGTATGAAGGAGGAAGAGGATTGACAGATCTAAGTAAGCTATTAGATCAACAAATTTCTATTTTGCGTAGTCATTTCCAGAAACTCGCAGAATTTTCTGATCTACATAGAGTCATGTGCCAGATTGATGACTCAACACCACTGCGACTGACACAACAACATGTCCAATTACACCACCAGACCACAGATCAGAAACTGCTGAAATGGAAAGAGAAGCCCCTTCATGGAAGACATATAAATGACGTCAACCAAGATTATGTCGACAGTGCAGCGTCGAACTACTGGTTGATCTCTGGTCATATGTTCCCTGAAACGGAAGGCTTTATATTGGCAATCCAAGATCAAGTAATTCCAACTAAGAACTACCTAAAGTACATCGTTAAAGACCCTTCCATTAACAACGATAGATGCAGGTACGGTTGCCAAACATCTGAATCTATCCAGCATATCACAGGAGGTTGTCAAGTGTTCGCTGCAACTGAATACAAAGAACGACACGATGCTGTGGCAAAAATACTTCACCAGGAACTAGCACTGAAACATGAATTATCACAGTCGGTAAGATTATAACCAGAATCTGTTTTAGAAAATAACAACTACAAGCTGTACTGGGACCGCACGATACTGACCGATCGGTCTGTTGCTCACAATAGACCAGATATAGTTTTGGTAGATAAAGTTTCTCGGAAAACAACTTTAATTGACATAGCAATTCCCAACAACAATAATATCAATATCAAGCAGGCTGAGAAAATAACCAAATATAGAGATTTGGAATTTCAAATAAAGACTCAGTGGAACATGAACAACACACGAACTGTACCAATTGTTATGTCAACAACAGGACTAGTCCCAAAACATCTATTAGACAATTTAAAATACCTCGGTCTGGACGAACATCTGTACAAACAAATGCAAAAAGCAGTCTTGTTAGGGACAGCCCGGACGGTCAGAAAATTCATGGGAAACTGCCGCCACGACTCCAACCACGGGCCTGAAAACCTGGCAAGGGCTCCCACAGAGCTAAACCCTTTTGATATCTAGGATATCTGGGGTTTAGTGAATTTTCCCCTTTAGAGGGAGTGTGATGCCATACATTGTATGGTCAAGTCGGGATAATAATAATAATAATAATAATAATAACTGACGACACACGAACTGTACCAATTGTTATGTCAACGACAGGACTAGTCCCAAAACATCTCTTAAACAATTTAAAATACCTCGGTCTGGACGAACACCTTTACAAACAAATGCAAAAAGCCGTCCTGTTAGGAACAGCCCGGACGGTCAGAAAATTTATGGGGAACTGCAGCCACGACGCCAACCACGGGCCTGATAACCTGGCAAGGGCTCCCACAGAGCTAAACCCTTTTGATATGTAGTATATCTGGGGTTTAGTGAATTTTCCCCTAAAGGCACACGTAGTGTGCCTTAGAGGGAGTGTGATGCCATACATTGTATGGTAAAGTCGGGATAATAACTGAAACGGAAGGCTTTATATTGGCAATCCAAGATCAAGTAATTCCAACTAAGAACTACCTAAAGTACATCGTTAAAGACCCTTCTATTAACAACGACAGATGCAGGTACGGTTGCCAAACATCTGAATCTATCCAGCATATCACAGGAGGTTGTCAAGCGTTCGCTGCAACTGAATACAAAGAACGACACGATGCTGTGGCAAAAATACTTCACCAGGAACTAGCACTGAAACATGAATTATCACAGTCGGTAAGATTACCATACTATAAATATAAACCAGAATCTGTTTTAGAAAATAACAACTATAAGCTGTACTGGGACCGCACGATACTGACCGATCGGTCTGTTGCTCACAATAGACCAGATATAGTTTTGGTAGATAAAGTCTCTCGGAAAACAACTTTAATTGACATAGCAATTCCTAACAACAATAATATAAATATCAAGCAGGCTGAGAAAATAACCAAATATAGAGATTTGGAATTTCAAATAAAGACTCAGTGGAACATGAACAACACACGAACTGTACCAATTGTTATGTCAACGACAGGACTAGTCCCAAAACATCTCTTAAACAATTTAAAATACCTCGGTCTGGACGAACACCTTTACAAACAAATGCAAAAAGCCGTCCTGTTAGGAACAGCCCGGACGGTCAGAAAATTTATGGGGAACTGCAGCCCACGACGCCAACCACGGCCTGATAACCTGGCAAGGGCTCCCACAGAGCTAAACCTTTTGATATGTAGTATATCTGGGGTTTAGTGAATTTCCCCTAAGGGCACACTATGTGTGCCTTAGAGGGAGTGTGATGCCATACATTGTATGGTCAAGTCGGGATAATAATAATAATAATAAACAATTATTGTAACTATTTTCTATTATAAAATAAGGATGTACTGTACAGACATCCTTTATATATTTTTAATAATATAACATATAGTAATAATTATAATTTTTAAGAGAACATTAAACTCTAAGACTAAAAAAACTGTAAACTAGTTGTAAACAATAAACAACAATAAATAAAAACAACAATATTACTAAAATTTTTTATGTTAATATCTTGTAAATAATTAATTTTAAAAATAAAAATGAAAACTATATATTTGTATTCCTCATAATGAGCTCTATCATTTGATGTATTGCATCATGCGTTAAAAAATATTTTTTTATTTTTCGTTTAATTCTATAATTTGGCCCCAATATTAATAGTAGGGATTTCTTCGTATTTTTCTAGTAAACAAAAAAATTTAGGTTTTATAGTTTGTGGAATAAAGGGGGAATGGGTATTTTATTTTGTGATTTGATACATTACTTGATCCGTTAGAAACAATTATAATTTTTTATTTTCCATTTAGTTCTATAATTTGCCCCCAAAAATGAATATTAGGGGTGTCTCCTTATTTTTCCAGTAAAGTTCAGGTGAGGTGCTATACCTCTATTTTTTTTTAAGTGATATTATAAGGATATCCGTATATTGTATATATGGAACCCTAAAAAGCATCCAATTATGCCATTGTATCAACAAAAATTATAAAATTTAAACATAATCTCAAAAAATAAAAGTAAATTAACTAAAAAGCAAAAAATAAATAGCTTTTTTAAGTAATTTGTTTTTGTATTTTTTGAAATCGGCCTTTTTTTAAATTTATTTTACTAAAATACCCATTGCAGTATAGAAATTCATGAAAAAATAACAGTAAAACTTATCTGATGTGGAATATATTACAATTTCAGTAAAAATAACTAAATCGTTGCATAATGGAGTATTATTCAGGGTTGTTTGCTAATATGAAACAGGTTTATTGAGTTGACAATTGGTTAACTAGTTCAGGCCCAATTTCTTGGACTTTGCTTCACTGTTATTTTAACATAAATTTCCCCATCCCTTCAAAGAATTTATACCGTAAATTTTACTAAAAAAGTAATAAGAAAAGTATCAATTGTAGCAGATTGCAACTTGAAAAAATAAAAGCCCATAAACCTGGATAAACTAAGACACGTTTTAATTGCCAGGGGCAAATCAAGGGGAAGGGTCATGCTGGCAATCGCTTTGGTTTCGCTTGACGAACTTTTAAGATTTTTATTTCATGGGCCGAGTAACCATTCGCTTCAATTGCAGTAGTCAATTCGCCTGACGAGTATTTAGTCTGTTATATAACCTAGTTCACATATTCTGGATGCTCGGTCCAGGGGATTCTTGACTGCAGTTCTTTTTTGACTGGGATAGTGGTTGATTGATATTCGTATGAAGGCAATATCTGTAAGACTGAGTTTTCTATATGCCCAGAACATTAGTTCCAAAAGAAAGCCAATCACAACACAACTATTTGTAAAATTATGCTAAGTTTTCAAAATCAGTATCTATAAACTAGTTAAAATAATGTGTTAACTAAAATCTTTAAGTAGTCATCTTTCCTAATTCAAAACCGAATTACAGTTCACGCCAATGAGATGAATGCATCCTGCATTCGAACCAGAACGCTACCGATTACAAACTGGTGAACGTTATCAAAATTCAGTCGGTAATTGATCGGCCAACCAACCAAACGTAGGGCCGAATTTATGATATTTGATATTCATCTCAAGAGAAACAGAGCTTGAGAGAGACAGAGAGAGGGCGAGAGAATAGTAACTTTCTAGGTTGAGTCTGCGGTCAATTATATTCGGGAAATTGGAGCAGTTTCCTGCATTACGACTTCCTTACAACATTCAATATATTGCATACCTCGAACCGTCGAAGATGTGCACATAATTTGCATGATCTGAGGATATTGCAGTCCGTTCGAGCGTCGAATTATAATGTGCGGTATTATCTGAGTTGAGATTGCGGTATTTTTGTCTTTTAGCTCTATATACAGGGTTGAATGCAAAGATTTTGACGAATAACAGTTCAAGTGAAAACAAAAATGAAAAAGTGTTACTATGTTCTTCTAAAAGAAAAGAAATAGTACGAATTTCGCATAGAGTTTTCATAATATTGCTTTTAAAATGTTTGTAAACCTTCACATCTAACCAGTAACGACAATAACATTGAGAAGTTGGTTTTCCTAGTATTCAAATCAAATTAGAACTCAACGTAAATTCGACTGAGAAGATATTGTCCTTGTTTGTAACGTTACGGTGATTTGACCGTAGTTTTTAAAGTGATTTGTTTTTGTTTAGCACGATATGATGTAGTATGTCAAAATTGGCTAAAACGGTGCAGTTTGGTGCACTTTTTTGTCTTATAATAATATATAATTTAAAATAGGTACCCAACAGGTCATTTGAAGTATATTATTATGAGTTAGTTCCAAATCAAAGGCTTAACATCACAAGAAAATTAAAAAATCAGAGGTCGTACCAATAACATTATACGGTTTGCCCAAAATTCATAACCCCAGTGATCCCCTTCAACCTTAAAAAATACCTGACTGAACTTTTAAAACCCTCCGTTGAAACCACTGATTCATTCGTCGACCACTTAAATTAAACACTCGCAAGATACAGCGTGGCGACATGTTGGTGAGTGTCGATGTAGTTTCCCTATTCACCATGAATCCGGTGAATTAAACAATCCAGCACCTACAGACCATATTAGATTTGTACAAAAATTTGGGGTTAGGCTCATTTCACCCTTTAGTTCATCGTGCCGTTGTACGGTTTTTGTTTTTTTAAGGGTAAAAACTACCCCTAATTGTCAAAAATTATAAAATAAAATTGTAAACCTTAATACGGGTAAAATTTGGGTTGGGTTTGTTAAAGAATGTTTGTTTTATGCTTTAGGATATAATATCATAATATTTCAACCCTTAATAAAATTGCATTTTTGTAAAGTAATTTAATAGTTCTAAATAGGAAAAATGTAGAATTTAAAAAAATATATTAACACAAAAATACAGCGCATATTCACATGCATTTACATGAGCAGCTGTTTCTTTTTCTCTGTCTTTCGATTTGAATGGAAAAAGTGGAACATATAAGGTATTACTGCTAAATATACCGGTTATGTAGATTATTACGGTCCACAGTGGGATATTCGAATTTTTGAAAAAAAAACTAATTGGCTTTTTAAACAGAACTCCTTCATTTTTGATGATAGAAAGTTTTTCAAAAACGATTTTGAGGGGCTTTTCAAGAGCTAGAAGATTATGTGAATTAAAGATCCCTTAGTTTTTAAATGGGGTGAATTTAAAGGGCTGGAATAAGGTGGTGTTCGCTGGTAAATGGACTTTTTAAACGGCTACATCTCGCCAAATATTCATTGTACAGAAAATACCCACAGGCATTAAAAAAGCTACAATTTAATGCTCTATAATTTTTTTCGTATTTCCAGATATTTTGATGAAAATGGTGAAAAATACGAAATTGCAAAAAATCGTTTTCTTTTTGAACTTCAATTTTTCTAAACTTAGACATTTTAAATTGAATGTATTGATAATAAATATATTGTTACGAGAATTCATCCGACAGCTGATGCAATCGGCCATCAACCAATTCGATGGTTCGTGGACGTACCAGACATTTCCGAGATAAATATATAAATATGAACAGCTGGCGATAGGAGGCATTCAGTTTTCGTCGTTCGTATTGTATAGTTAAGATAAAATGTAAATAGTTTCTTGTGACTATAAATTGTGTTAAAGTAGTGTAAATAAATTAGAGTGAGTCGGACTGTTTTTAAATAAATCCAAGAAGTGAACTGACCCGAGTGTGAAAATAAAAACATTACAGTGGTGACAGCTGTAGGTGTATTTGTGGAACTCTTGAAGTGGAAAATAAATATACTGACAATGTTTAAAAACGTGAATTTGGACCAATTGAAAGTGACGGGCTTAAAAAAAAGAACTTGAGGAAAGGGATTTAGAAATTAGTGGGAAGTAAATTAGTAAAGCGGCTACGAGATGCCCTAATAAATGAAGGTAACGATCCCGATACATATTTGTTTGAAGTTTCTGGTAATGGGGATATGAGTATGATACTTAAAAAAATTCTAAGGCTTTAGAAGACAAATTGTTAGAAAATTCTAAAAACATTAAAGATGCTTTAGAAGATAAATTCCTAGAAAATTCGAAAACCCTAGAAGCCTTACAAGAAAATACTAAAACCTTGGAAGACAAATTACTAGAAAATTCTAAAACACTAGAAGATAAATTGCTGGAAAATTCTAACAACTTGAAAGAGGCGTTAGAAGATAAATTAGCAGAAATTTTCAAATCTCTAGAAGAAAATTTGAAAAGCATGGTACAGAAAAACTCAAAAATGCTGGAAGAGAAAATATTCGAGAATGAGGCTCGGATGGAAGAGCTAAAACAAACAATGGTCGAAGAGTCAGTCAAAAATGAAACGCGGATAAAAGAGCTAAAGCAGACAATGGTCGAAGAGCTGATACAGACGACAGACAAAAATGAAACGCGGATAGAGGAGCTAAAGCATATAATGGAAGGTGAGATCAGCAAAATAAAAGAACAGGTAGTCACAATGCAAAGAGGAGAAACACAATCAAAAACCGAAAGCAGAAACAGTACAGAGGTCGTGAATTCAAAAATTGGCCTCGAGAGGACAAGACTCCAAGGCAATCGCATTAATCCTAGCCTTAAGAGGGGATGCTACAGATATCTTACAAACATTAAATACCTCGGAGCAAGAAGACTACGAACAACTTGTCAAACATTTAGAATTTAGGTATGGACAGACACATTTGGAGCACGTCTACCACTCCCAATTGAAAAATCGCCACCAGAGATCAAATGAATCGCTACAAGAGTTTGAAGCTGACATTGCCCGTCTGGTTCGCCTTGCCTATCCAGCCACACCGGAAAATGTGATAGAAAGGTTAGCAGTACAAGCGTTTTTAGATGGACTCCGGGACCACGAAGCCAGACAAGCATTGACCCTAGCTCGACCGACTGTGAAAATATAAACATTACAATATAAAGATCAATGTTGATTAGGGAGGTAGTTAGGGGATTGTTTTCACACATTTTTTCGTAGAAAAAGTAAGTATTGACCTTATTTTGATCATAAGTCGCTCAATTTTATGCTATGCTAGGGACTTTTCTTTTTCTTTTTTATTCGCAAAAAAACTTAAACTTGATGTTTTCCTTAAAAAACTGTTACTTTTAACCGCAAATAACTCGATAAATATTAGTTTTACGAAGAACACGTAAAGAATATTTTTTTCTTCGAATTACTTTTTCCATGGTTAAAATGTAATACAAAATGTCCACCCACGAGGAGCAATGGCAACCACTTCCAAGGTTTTAACCCCTTGAGACCTGATTTTTTTTGAAGGGAAGAAAAAAATATTTATTGATATATTTTATTCAAGAATGACCATATTATCAATATTAGTATGTTACATAGGGTTAATTTTGTTGTTTTTTTATAAAAAAAATTGTGTGCATAATTACACAAAAAAATAATATAATCATGAAACAACCACAACCAACTATCGTCTATGATACATGACAAATAGAGTTGCCACCTGTACTATACATATAGTCTCTTACTACATTTTACCCAATTGTACTATATTATTCAGAAAAATAATATAGAACGAAATGTACTATATTTTCATTGCTAATAGCTAATTCAAATGTCGCGTTTTTTAATGATAACTGTAAGTTGGAACCCATCCACTACGCGGCGTGGAAAATTTTAGAACGAAATTAACAACAATAATCTCTTTTGTTTTACGGTTGTCACACAAATAATTCACTCTTTGAGTAGATGGATTTACAGTGAATTCACTATGCTTTGGGGTTGACCAGTTGTCAACTTGTCATAGCATTTAAACGTCAACTGCCCGTCGTTATTTGTTGCTGCTTGATTTTCGAGGTTTTGTAAGATTGATCTTAAAATAAATAATATATGAAAAAATTATGACAAATAAATGTGTAGTATTTTTTCCTAAATTTCCCAAAAGTACCATATTTTTGTAACTTAAAAATGTATAATCTATATTTTCTTAAGAAAAAAGTGGCAACCCTTATGAAGAGTAGTTCCTCTCTTATTTAAAACACATACAAAAATTGTAGGAGCATCAAAGCATCAACCTCATTTTCAGGGTCGTATTTACGTAAAATAAAATAAAAACTATTTTTGAGACTCAATGTGCATAATTATGAACATTAACGAAAAAGCGGTCATCCGCCATTGATCAGTTAAAATTTTTGCAAAAATACTAATTTAAATCATTGTTGGGATCTTTCACCTAAACTATAATCAAAAAATATATTTATATTTCAAAGTAACGAAATGATTATTATAGATTTGTATTGACTTACGTCTCATGTGTGTCATCGCTATAGCAAGTAACCATTGATAGGGCTGTATTTACACCATTTCGGCTAGGATGGCAGCACTTGTATCATTAACTGATGTAAAATATATTCATTATTATGCCCATTCAGTCCGAACATTGTCAGATTAAAGTTCTTTACAAAAATTGAGTTTGATGAAACTGTTCATAATTATGCACCAAGGGTCTCAAGGGGTTAAAGTACAGCAGCATGACAAAGAAAATGATCATTTGGTCATTACCTACCTTCTGTGAAAATTTCAAGTAATTCTATGCTGGACGAAATAATTGCGAAAATGCTTAATTTCCTGTACTATATTTCAAGATGACACATTCAAGCACTTTCGACATATGCTAAGCACTACCTTCTTCCAACGGAATCAAGAAGTTGATGCTATGGCTTTGGAAGTTCTTTGGGTCTGGTTATAGCTACTCTGTATAGGGAGATCTTTAAAGCGAAAGCTTTGACCACAGCTTCCATAAAAACTTTAGGTTGGTTTCGTTACGTCGACGGTTACGTTTGCTGTTTGCAGCCATGGTAGAGCCTAACTGTTGGAATTTGCCCGCCATTTAAACGATATTCATCCGGGGATGCAATTCACCATCGAAAAAGAAAACCAATACAACTGATATCTATCGACCATTTATGAACATCTGGAGTTTACGGAATACATGCTTATGCTGTGCCGTATATATATCGGCACCGCCCAGCATAGTGTCAGCACTCATGTTGCAGAAGATAGGCGCAACTGTCGGTTATTACAGCCCAAAAAATGGACCGTGACAGAATATGTACTGCTGTCAGGAGAACATGTTATACGTATCAACATATGGCGGTACGTTCAACTACGACCCTCTATCATTCTTGCCTTCAGCGAGAAGCTATTGGAATTCAAAAACACCGCACCAGTTTCAACAAAAAATAAAGAGGTCTCAAACTTAACAAAACACGGCATCCCACGCTCCGCTGTTCAATACCAAAGCCGTTCACTCATGTCGTAGAGTCCGCCCACTAGACCCCCACCGACCAATCAGGGTACGCCGCGCTTGCACAGTCGGGTATAAATGCAATCCCACCGCTCGAGAGTCTGATATACCCGAGGGAATGAAGAAAGCAGAGATCATATTATTACCAAAGCAAGGAAAGAACAGGAAACTCCCACAAAACTACAGGCCAATAAGCCTACTGAGCAACACAAGCAAAATGGACAGAATCAGAAGAGGATCAAGGAAGAAACAACTAAGGATCATACCACACGAACAATGCGGATTGCCAGACGGAGGATCAAGTAATGAGGATGGTGGAGGACGCGATGGATGACACGGAGAACAAAAGGTCGACGTTTGTAGAAAAGGCATTCGACAGGATCTGGCAGGACGGGCTTGCAAAAATGGACGAAAAGGATTCAGAAGAACCACCACAAGGATAACCAGGACTACCTCACAGGAAGGACATACAGGATCAGGATCGACGGAACCACATCAACGGAGAGACGCATCAGGGCACTTATCACCGGCATTATACAACATCTACACCAGCGACATACCAAAGGGACGAGACACTTTACGTATACGCAGACGACACAGCAAAAGCAGCAACATCAGCAAGGGCAGACCAGGCAACAATCTACTTACAACAGGACATCGTATTGGCGGTATTGGGAAGGAGAAAAAAGGACGCCAACCAGGAGACTGTAGGAGGAACACCCATGTAGGAGGAACACCCATCAACAACTGCAGAAAACGTAAAATACCTAGGGATCCACATCGACAGGCATAAACATAGAGGAAACAGCGAAGAGAGCCAACAGCGCATCAGCATGATAAACATTAATAGGACGGATACACCTGAGGATAAAGAAGACGATCTACGAAGCAGCAGTAAAACCATGATGATGTACGGGCTATACAAGCAGCGGACACACACACCAAGAAATTAGAAAGGATAGCACAACGCCCTACGGGTTACATAGAAACGAGCAGCTAAGAAGAGATCGCATAAAAAGGGGAAATAAAAGGAGGAAATAATAGGAGATAGCAGAAGGAAAACGAACCCACTACTACGAGAGGTCCACAAACTAACGACGAATTTTAAGGACGAAGAGACCCAGGATGGCGCTACTGCGACAGAAGAGGAAGTAACAGGAACAATTTTAGGGAAATATCTCGTGAGGGAAAACAGTAACATGAAAAGTATATGAAACATGTAAAACAATTAAAATTATAAAAATATGTCAGGAGTAAGAAATTTGTAAAATTTAATTTCGAAGGGATCATTTTACTTACTTTTGGAAGATAGCTGGCCGTTGCACGTTGGGAATCATTTGTAAAATGTTTTGTATTATTGTGTTCTTTAACTTAAAGCTAATTTCAATTACCCTTTTCTGCTGATATCGCAAGGCATATATGTCACATATTTTTGAAATAGCTATAACACTTTCTCTATAAGTAGTAAATAAATCGTTCGCATAATTCAAGCGTCGAGGTATAATTAATAACAATTTTAAAATGGTACGTGACAGCTCACTCTAACAATTATTTGCTTTAAAGTCGTCAGTTCAATTTCGAAGGGATCAATCTTTTGGAACTGGCAACCAACCAAGTTACCCTTATTTTTATTGCCTAATGTGAAAATTATAAAAATTTTATGTTTTGTTGACACTGTATTATCAATCGTCAAATATCATATATTACTAAGATCGATATTTTTTGCCAAAACCAAATAATATACTAAAAGCTTCCTTATAAAAACATTGGCACTTTTATTGAGCGCGCAAACATTTAATTTCACAAATTTTACATAGAATCTAAAATTGTAATAATATTATAGGGTGTTCCATTTAAAATGAACAAGTTGACATCGTCTTCCGGTATTACCAGAGGCGCTGCCTTCAAGCAAATGTTGTGGTCGTTTAAAGCCTACTATGAAAATTTCTGAAATATTGAGAAACTGTTCTTTTGAGGGTAGCGAAACTAAAATTTCTAAACATACATTGGCTTGAGAGCCTTCGTAAGAGCTATTAGTAAATAAAACGCTAAAGCTGAAAGTGAATTCTAGCCCAAAATCATTTCCCATTTCCGATTTTCCAAATATTATCCCACTTCTGAAATAATCCAAACTCCATCTTTGTCTACTTCGACCGACAATTCGAACGCACACGATGCACCGATTTGAATATGCATGTAACCTAACCGCTGCAACGCTGATAAATTACCGAGGGAACAAAGCACGTGACAAGCTGTAGAACCATAAATTTTGTCAAACATTTTTGTCGGCGATGATCGCGATATGAGTATTACAACAACACACACCAAAACCGACCCAGCGACGATTCACACATTTCCCTCCTGCGTTTAATAATAAATTAACTACGCCCGCATAACTCACACGAGACACCGCAGAATTATTCACGAAACAACAACAACTACAATGTAAATAGTTAGGTGGTGAATTTTAAATATATAATCGCGAAACTGGGTTGTAGCACCGCAGAGCCGTTGTAGAAACTTCACACAGAACGTGACATATGCAAGGCACAGAACATGTTGTGTGTGACTGTTGGATGCATGTGTGTGTATGTGTGTTTGTAGAGAGGATTAAACTGTAAATATTACACGGGCTCTCAGGGCCAACTTTGCTAGTTGTTGGTTAAGTTGTTGGACGGCGTACTCGGGATTCGATCGACGGTGTGGTCAGTTCTGAACTTGCGTCGTTTTGTTGGCCGCCGAAGCATTTGTGTATTGAGGATTAGTGTTTTGTCGTTATTGGACGGACACAGCACCAAAACTAAACACAATGGCCGACGGTCTCGTGTAAATTGCATTGTTTAGCAAACATAGAGAATGCTGCAAGTTCGGAATTTCTGTTAAACATCTCGATTTAAAGGAAATTGTAGTTGGAGATAAAGCAAATTGGGCACTCTAACTTCTAAAAGTTAGACTGAAATAAATAAAACCTTAATATGCGTTGAGATACTGTTTCTGCTTGTGTATAACATAAACAAAAGAGGTTATGTTCACATGTGCCGATTTGCAGCTATCTACCGGTTATAACTTTGGTTCTACCCTTGGTTGGCAATGGTGGTACTTTGACATTTCTGTTTTCAACACTGAAGTAGAACCAAAACTCATTCGCTGAAATGTATTTGGTTCAACCAGATAACGTCAAAATCATATGTAAACTTGTTTTGTTTTTGTTTATGTAAAATTTATTACAAACCAATAAGTTTCTTATTAATGTGGTTCTTTAGTGGTACTTAAGTGATTATCGCAAAACTGATCAAAATTTACATGTAAAATAGTAAATACCTAACCTCAAATGTCATTTAAGAAAAAGACAGACAATCGAAAACAACTACTGCTTTGGGTTATTACCGGTAGATCGCTGCAAATCTACTATGGTTGACAATTATAGACGTACTAGCGACCCGACCGGCTTATCACGAGTAGCAGAGCTATATGACAACATTTTTATTGTCGTAGAATCATATCAGCTTGTTGCATCGAGCATGTGGATAAAGATTAAAATCTGCCATTTGTATTAAAATCTGAATAGGAATTACCACCCGCTATTCACTTGTCTAAATTTCTTCCGTCAATCTATTGTTTCGTTCCGGTACAATTGACGATTTGACGTGTTGTAAGCAAAGCAAAGCAAGCACATCCAGTGTCATCGAAAACTTGGGGTGTCATGGACTGAAGTCTGATAATTTTAAAAGTTTATTTTGTTCGTACTATTATTTAAGATTTTAACATTTATACCTTACTCTATGTTGAATACCGTGTTAATATAGTATCTTTAAATGAATATTATGTGCGTCCTCTATCCTAAAGCAATTTTCTTTTCTATAAATATAAATGCTGCTCATGAATCAATAAAAAAAGTACATTAAAAGAAATATACATGTACCTATAACCAATGTTTACGTAAGCATGGGGGGTAATACCTTTGCATACTTTTTCTGACAAGGGGGAAAGGGGGTAAATAGTTGTAATAAATCTGCTTACGTAATACTTGGACGGCCTCTAACTGGACGGAAATCTTAGCAACTAAACTAGCATCTACGAGCAAATAAAATATGTACTGATCATTAATAATACGAATAGAAATTATATAGTTTTCACTCACAACTGTACATTCATTATTGACCAAAATTATTCTGGAAAATTTGTTTAAAATATAAAAGTAAAAACCGCAAATCGCCAAAAAACTATTACGCTTAACATTGTTATTATAAGCGTTTTCAATACATTGCAGTAAACATGAACACAACATTAGAATTATTTTGTTTTACAGTCAACGTCAGATTGCTGTCAGAACATTTTAAATATTATGAGTACTTATATTTTCATTAAAATCCTTTTCGTATAAAGAACTTGGTTGTTTTATTTCTAGCATTGTTTACTGTAGATTGGTTGGCTTTTTATTATATAATTTACACCTATAAACAATAAATTTCTTTGATAGAAAAACCATTAAAAAACACAAGTAACTTGACTAATAATTAAAAATACTGTTTTTTCTGAAACTGTTAAATACTTTGCTGAAGTCGGTGTCAAGTTGAACAGCAAAGCTGCAAAGTACAACTCATAAATGTATTCCCAAATTATTTTCTCTTAAACTTGGCATCGACTTCTAGAAAAGTATTGAATAGATGTAGAAAAAAAAGTATGTTTTCATGTTTCGCTAAGTTAACTTTGTTTTTTTAGGGGGTTTTTGTTTTTTTTTTAATCTAATTATTTCACTATTTTTAGTGATGTAATGACTTAATTAACTTTTTCTATATTTGCAAAATATTTATATTTATATGTATTAAAAAACTTACGTGGATCCACTCACTGTACTGTAGATGATTTGAGAAATTCCATCTTTTTAGGTTAGAAATTTTGATTTAATTACAATTACATTCGATTAATAGTCTCTTCTTTGCGAAATTTTATAATAAATCAGTTTTTCCATTAAAAATCTATTCGTTATACAATTTTTAGAGATACAGCATAATTGGGTGTAGTTTTCAATTTTAAAATTTCTTTGATAACAGTTTTAGGAAAATGGGTTTTTTTGTCAAACCTAGCCTGCAATTGAAAAAGAGATATGAATATTTATTATACAATTTACAGTGATATGACATAATTAGCTGCAGTATTAAATTCTTATTACTTCTTTTTGATAACAATTTTAGATACTATCAAAAATAATGGTTTTTCACTTTTAAGCAAATTTCATATTTACCGACAAACATATTATACATCTGAAAAATGGACGTGTAACGATTACAGTATAGGTTTCATGCAAACCCTTTTATGAAGAATTACTTTTTATTATATATTTTAAATATTATCCATAAGAGAGTTTTCCATTTGATTCCAACTTATGAAGACACACTGTATATAGAGATCAATTGAGAACCTTCATCTTGAAGTTGGTTAACTGATATTTGTTTTGATTTAATTCTAGTCTATTTACAATTTATTGTCATGACGTCTATGGGCGCATCCAGGGGGGGGGCAATCGCCCCCACCAGGAGCCTCAAAGTGGAGGTAAACTTAACTCCAAGAACCTAAAAGAAGGACACTTCTGTAGGTTTAAAACATATAACCGCTAATTTTAATGTAATAGTCCGAGAAATATGGATTTAAAATTATATTTCGGTAAATTGAGTACACGATCGCCCCCCATCCTCGAGTAGCATGAAATCACCCTCCTCCAAGAAGCACCTGTCTGGATCCGCCCCTGATGAAGTCAAGATCATAATTTGCGTAATCTGTGCATAGAAAAATGACTTATAGGTAGTACTTTTTGTGGTTTTGTATTCAGTGTTCATGTATAGGTTTCCAGCTTGGAGCATTTACTTCCCGAGAGCAACATGTTATCACACTTGGTGGGTGGAAACTGCCAATAATATGTGAATGCAGCTCTTAATCAAGGGAAATAGCCTGTTACTGTCTCTGTTGCTCCTTATTTCTAGTTGCCACGAAATTTGTACATTTCAGGCAACCTCCCGAAGTATATGCTGTAAGCACTCGTCACAGAAGAATATAATGAAATAATTTCGAATTGAAGTTACGTCACAAAAAAATAAAGCGTTTACGCGATCTTTATCTTCATTTCAATATAATTCCTGGTTTTTCTTAGAAAATATTAAAAATTATAAAGAAAAAAAACATTGCGAGTACATTATTAACAGTCAAATACCCAATTATTTCTAAGGTAGTGTAATGCTAGCTAAAAAATCAATTAGATTAATAAATATCAAGCTCATTTTAATATTTTTGACACAAGAAGGGGAGGGAGTTGAGCTCCTTAGATCCCGCCATCTGTCTCTATTAGATATGCTTCTTTAACTTACTTATACTCAATAAATCCTGCCACAAAAACATAATTTAGGATTTTTGGTAATGGGTAGGTGTGAATGTTAGGGGATGATGAGGTACCAATTGACAGTAATTTATCTAACAATCAAATGTGCCACCAAATATGACCTGCTACATCTTTGTTTCCCGAAGATAGGGCTATGGCCATGGTAACTTAATAAATATGTCAACAAAATAGTTTCACGTCAATCATGCTGATTTATCAAAATTACTAATTAATAGTCATTAAAACTTCATGCCTGGCGTGGAAAATTATTCCCAAATCCACATTCAAATACCAATCCGCCACAGAACGCCCACTAAAAACCCCTTCAAATACTTTAGCTCGATCTCCATCCATCCCACGAGAGGATCCTTCCCGTATTTATCGTCGAGCTTTATCTTTCATAACCTAGGATTTATGGGAGGCATTCGGCGTACCTCGTAATTAATCGTACCTCTATTTGAGCTCGTTATAGCCTCCAAACATTTGCAATGAAACTACCCCGTTATTGTTCTCCGTATATTATATACGACTGCGGCAATATCATTCAGTGTAATAACCGGTGTAATCCTCGGAAGGGCGGCCACGATTTATATTAATAATCACCTGATAATTCAAACTGCATTATTGCAAGGTTAGGTGATCCATATTCGTCTGTTTTAATTAAACTGATACATGGGTTGTGTTCGTGAATGCGATAACGGTGAATAACACTGATGACAATTTAACCCCATTTTTGTGTGATTGATAGGCCTTTGTCGAACAAAGGTGATTCGAATTCGAGATAAATTGGTAGACTACTGTTGTCGGGTTGAAATAACGATTGGGTCTACTAGATAATAGAGGTATCCTCAAAGTATTTAGTTTCGAAGTTAGAGCAGATACTTCTGGAGGTAGCCTGCATGGCATAAATATTTGGTCAAGATTAGAAAGTGAGGCAATAGAGAGCATAACAGGCTGTCACTTTGTGGGTGGGTGCAGCCAAAGAACTACGTGCTCGACATATTGCATTGTAAGCAGCTCCCAATCGAATGAATTAGCTTCTGGCTCTACTATTCCCCTCTCTTTTTAGCCTGGGCAGGATATTTGCGCATTGCAGGCGACCTCCAGAAGTCTAGGCTTCGAATAAATATTGCTCTAAATTTCCATGGTTCCCATATAAATAAATAGTACTTAACCACTATACTATACAAAGACATTTTGCTGTGTGATTACTGCGTAAGATCAACCACAATATCTTTCCAGCTGCTTGCCAGCGACGAGTCGAGACGATTGTATACACTGTTGCTCTCTCTCGAATATTCCTAGAGCCTTCGTTACATCTCTATACGTTTCGCGTTGATTTCTTCGAGGGTTCTAGATTATGTGCATACTTTTTCCCATCGCCACTTGTTTGATCGGAAGGATAGTTTTTATCTCAATGAATAATTTTTTGAAAAGACTTGGCCTTAGTGGCATAAAAATGAAATATTATAACTAATAGCTAAACTCCAAAATTCGACTATCTATATTTTCATTTTTATTAAACTAAACGTACAATTTTGAGTTTAATTACATATGCCGTTACCCGCGGTTTCACCCTATATAACAATTTTATTCATTTTTTTTAACCATCTTGTATAACTATAACTGTACTGCGTCCTACATTTCAGCTAGACACTTCTTATGGTTTACACCATATAACAACTATTTTTGAAATTTTTCGAGCCATCTGGTAAGTATAATTTCTCTCCACCCTATATTTTAACTACCCTTTATTTGCAACTTTTTCTAACATTGTGGTAAACATACTGTATAAGTACAAATTTGATTTGCCCCATAGCTAATGCAAGTATCTAATATTTGGTGCTTGCGATGGAACCAATAGAGTAATTGTGTCTTACCCAACATCATAGAAGCTTTTTTGGTATATCTACCGTTTCTGTTAACGTAGGTTAATAAAATATATACCAGATTTTAAGTCATACTATAGGCTTTGCAAAAATAAGATTCTGAAAAGAGTCAGTTCAGTAGTTCTTACGTGATGCCCGAACAAAAAACAAACAGACAACTACAAGTTTATAATAGTATAAGGTATATATATAGATAGCCTACCTAGAAAATTCCTATGTTGCCGCCGTTTTGCTTTCAAGATTTCTAAATTAATCTCGATGTCTTAAATTGCCGGTAGATTTTCTGAATAGCGTGTCGATTATTTTGAGACTTCGTTCAGGGATGTAATCAAAGTCATTTAAGGCGCCCATTTCCAAAATTTTTCAAAAAAGGTCGTTTGAGTTAATTGAATAATATATTTGATTTTACAATCGTTGACGCCATTCATGTTGCTTGTGCGAATTTTTATATCCATCCTGAAACAATAGTTTGCTTAATGTTAAAGGGATGTGTGCGTAGTTTTCATGGTTTAGATTTCTTGAAATACACGATTGAAACCAAAATATAACTGGGGCAGTATATAGGATTAGCGAAGTATAATTTTAGGAGAAACTCAAGTTCTGTACTCTTTTTTCCAAGCTAAGTGAGTTTCAACACTAAGGTGTCTACAAAACCGGTGCATAAATAATTAACATCGGCACGTTTTTGGCCTAGAGGGGTCAAATCAGACATTTTTTATTAATATATTATTATATATTAACGTCGCATTTTAATAAACTAGCATATGTCAAATGTTTACGACGTTTTCACGATAGAAAAAGGACGTACTAAATTGTTCATTGACCCCGACTTCAAAAATATACTAGATAGGTACGTAATTAAATTGAACATAAAGAGCAACTCAAGAAGCTAGTTTTGCTAAGTATATATTTAATTTATTTTGAGTAGGTATCCACTTATTGTCAGAGAGATGCAAATATATAAATGTCTATAAAAAGACATATTTTTAATTTACCTTAATAATAGTCAGCGAATATCGAACTTGACGTATTCCCAAACGTCTCTCGCAGATAACTCACATATCTCGGAATTACTTTGGATTATCTGCAGAAACTCGCAGAAGAAACTCTCAGAACCTCAGTCTTGAGAATCGTATACTCTGGGTCGCATACTGCGCGCCTTTTTGAATAGCGTCCACAACATGTACAACTAAACAATTCGATAGGCCTTTTCATATTCGAAAAAAAATTATGCGCATGCGTCAACACCTGTCAATTTTTTCGTGCACTTTGTTTACCTATAACGTGAATACAATATTTTCAATGTAATTTACTAAGTAAAGTTTTAATAGTTATAAACTTAAAGTGAAATGTCAGTATAACGATTTTAATTAACATGTATAAAATTTTATCAATAAAGAATGGAGCAAAAAGCATTAATGTCATGGAATATGTGGGAGCCATATGTGCAGTAAAAAATCATTTTTGGATTTATTCAACTTTATCGGTTTTCCAAAGCCTTGTATCCAATCTCGTCGAAACTTTATTAGATCAACGAAAATAATAAACAGTTCAAAGTTTATTTAAAATGTGCTAAATGTGAGTTATGAGGAGATGTGAACTAAGTGATGATCGATTACAAGTAATTGATTATGTAAATAAAGATACATATATGTGTTTATGTGTACGTGTTTTTAAGGTATTAACTTGCTAAAAGATATAACATTAAATAAAACGAGTATAAACTTTTTCATATTCAGTTGAACATAATGTACCGTGACCAGACATATAGATGCAAATTGAATTTAAATAAATATTTTTATACTGAATTTTAGATTTTATTTGTACCAACTGTACATATTACATACAATTTTTGTACAGATTTCGTGAAATTCTTATAAATTAACTTTCATATATCTGTCAGTCGAAAGATGAATAGCCAACATAATTTAAATCACAAATTGTAGTAAAAAAGAAAATGACTGATGAACCCTTAGTAATAATAAATTAATTAAATTTGTATTTTGTATTTCTAATGTTTATTTTATTAATTATCAGTATATTTCTTACTTTGAATCTAATATTTTTGTACTGAATTGATTCGGCCGATACTTGTTGGAAAATCATTATAATAATTAACTGCAGTACTACTTTAATTGATGTACAATAAAGCTCCACTAATTTATTTCGTTTTTTTTAAACTGTCCGACGCGTTTCGACTAATGTGTCAAGGAGCTTTCATATTCTCGCCTTTTTACCATGCCAAACGCGCCTGCGCATTACAAAGGGTGAAAAGATCTATTAGAATCATATATTCGAGCTACGCCCTTGTATTGGATGGCTGTTTTTTGATACTATACCTCCGCTGAACAGGCCCTACATTGAGAATCCAGGACAATTGTTGGAAACTGTCAGTACTTTCTGATATTACAGAGCTAAATATTAACAGACTTGGCTCAAGAAAGCTACCACTTTCGATTATAACAGTTGACAATAATGGCTTGAAACGCTAAAATCTACAGTTTAACACAAAATGTCAAATTAAATTAAAATTAAATAAGTGAACATTTGAACTAATACATATTTTTCCATTACTAACAATGTATTAAAATTTCATTTCAGTTAAATAACAGACGAACTCAGTAACCTTACGGTGGAATTTTCTATAATAATTTATAAAGAATTGATACAGAATGCACAAATTATAAATTGATCAAAACGTACTGTTTTGTTACAAAATAATTCGTTAAACGTCCTTTTGATTGAAATTTTAATCAAAAATACCGTCACAAAGTAAATTTGTTGATTGTTTCAACTTTTAAATGCATATTTTCCTTGTTAGAAGGAAATTGTAGAAATTTTCCTTGGCTAGTACATCTCTTTTTCCTTTATGTTGATAATTAACAGTGCTAATGATCTTCTGGAGTTCATTATTAATAGGATTGGATGATAAAACTTGAAGCACGGTAAGCTTGTTAGACTCGTACGCTGGAAGATGCTTAGAATTCCATAGTTTCTTTGAAACAACTGGAAATTCTCTCTCTCGGTATTCGTCGCGATGGCTTTGTCAGACATATTTGAAGTTTAGTGTTCTTTCTCGTGTAGACACTTTAATTAATCGTTAGGAGATGCAGAAGGAGCGTGATATAAGGACAAATGCAATTTCACTTGTTATGTTTATCTTTTGAATTGCTTACATAAACAGTGAGGTACTAAAGTAACGAATAAGTTCATTTTCTACAATTATGAATGTAAATGAAAAATTTTGAAACAGGTCAATTTTTATACGAGAAACTACACTTTTTGAGTAAAATTATTCACCTGACCCTTCAACCCCCTACGAATAATAGCTATTCCTTATAAAAATAAACAAAAAGGGGTAACGTGTGATATCGCGTTTGATAGGGTCTTCAATACTCTAATTAACAATATAGAATTTTTGGACGTTGGTGATAAAAAAAATCAATTTTCAATTGTTTAGTTTGTAAAATAATTAATCTGATGATAGCTTCTGTCTTTACTTGAAGAAAATTCATTTTAATATTATATTAAAATAAATATACTAATGTAATTTTCACTTAATTTATTTACTATTGACAATTGTTTTACCAGGTTACCGGCTTCTTCAGAATACAATGTAAGACTAACAATTAAATGCCTAAAACTATTACAAAGAACTATTGGGATGCAATTACAGAGCTATTTAGAGGATTATTGAAGCAGGTAGGACGGGATAATCACTATTAAGAGAGAACAAAATATTATAATTGGGTTTTAAAAAGGATAAATTATCGCTGTAATGAGTTTATATAATTCTATTGAAAAGATTAAGTAATGGCGATGAATTGGTTTCGGTTTGATCATTTAGGAGGTATGGTGAATTTTTGTTTTTGTTAATTTATTATGACCCTAAAAGATATGATTTTTTACTTTTTTTTGTTGTAAATGTAATACTTCGAATTATTCTGAGGTACATGATTTTCATTCAATAAATGGTCGGCAAAGGTTGACTTATTATAATTGTGATACTCAAAAGCTTTGGTATATTCATCCCATCTTGTCTTCAATCATCTTCCCGTATGGCCAAGGTAGAAACTAGAGCAACCACCACATATCAACTTATAGACACCCAAGTTGTTATTTTTGTTAATTTTGTCTTTCTGGTTCTTATGTTTTCCTAAGTTGTTATCTGTTTTAAAAGTTGTATGTTTAATAAAAATTGGCTATTTTTTGAGAGGGAGAACCGTTAATTGTGATACCTACTATGATTTAATTTGAGATCGATATTAGGGGTAGGAGGATATATTTCATTTAAAGCCTTTTTATTTAGTTTTTTAGTTAACATGTTGTCGATAATTTGAGGGTTATAACCGTTATAGACCGCAATACATTTTATTCTGTGTAGTTCTGTATCAAAATGAGTTTTTGATAACGGGATGGTAACCAAGCTGTGCAACATACTATGGTCTACTTTTATGTTTTTTTTGGGCAATAACACCACAATAGAAATAAAACGACGTATATTGCAGGAATACCAAACGTTTGGTATTCCTGCAATATACGTCGTTTTATTTCTATTGTGGTGTTATTGCCCAAAAAAACATAAAATTAATCAAGATTATGCCACAAACAACGTTTAGAAGACAATACTATGGTATGCTGCAAGTTTGTGTTGGTAAGGATGGTGTGAACTATTGTGGATTGTAAGGTCCGTGTGTGAAGGTTTATGATAAATGGAAAAAGTATGTTTGTTGTTATGTCTGTTGATGCTTAAGTCGAGAAAATTTAATGTATTGTCAGTCTCAGTTTCCAAGATAATTTTATATTAAGGTGTTATGGAGTAACTTTAATTGTCTGTAAGTATCAGTAAAACAAGCAAAAATGTCGTCAACATATCGATACCAATATAGAATTATACTGTTTAGATTATGTTTGAAAATGAGTAATTCTATATTGTTCATAAATATTTCGGCCAAAAGTGGGCGTCATGGGTTTCCCATAATTAAAACTTCTTTACATGTGTGAATTTTGTTGTTGAATTGAAAATAATTTTGGTTAAGGCAAAGTTGTAAGTTAATGATTATTTCGTTTTTTATATTTGGGTTGGTGTTGTTCATTTCAAAGAAGTTCATGATAAGGGCGGCACATTCTTCTGGTGAGATGCTGGGAAAAAGATTGACTACATCTAAGGATAATAGTATTCAGTTATTACAACATAGAATTACTCATTTACTGGTGGATAAGATAGAAACAAATGTTCAAGATGCCGAGATGAATATAGAAGCAGCGCACGCGATAATTGATGGTTAATAATACAAATATTTGGGGTTTTGATTTTCTTCTTCATATTCTTTGTTGAGTTTGTAGCATATGGTTTAAGACTTTTATAGGTTATAATAAAGATTAAAAAAAAACAAAAAAGTAAAAAATTATATCTTTTAGGGTCATTATAAATTAACAAAAACAAGAACTCACCATACCTCCTGAATGATCAAACCGAAACCAATTCATCCCCATTATTTAATGTTTTCAGTAGAATTATATTGCAGGCATAATTTTTCCATTTAAACCCCTCAATTCCAATATTTGTTCTTTCTTAATAGTGGTAATTCCCTCCTACCTGCTTCAATAATCCTCTTAATAGCTCTGTAATTGCATTCCTATATTTCTTTGTAATAATTTTAGCATTTAGTTCTACTTTGTATTGTGAAGAAGCCAGTAACCTGGTAAAACAATTGTCAATAGCAAATAAATTAAAGTGAAAATTACATAAGTGCGTTTATTTTAATATAAAATTAAAATGAATTTTCACCAAGTAAAGACAGAAACTATCATCAGTACAATGTAATAAATACAGGTCGTATTCACACAGTCACAGGGATGTGATCATTTTACAAGTCAACGCGCCCATTCTCCTGTGTTTAAGTGCATGCTCCAGTTATGAGGCTTTCCCTTCAGAAAATCGAATCACTCTCATTAATTTAATAATTATTTATACTTAAAAAGGTAACTTCAAAAAATGATGCAATTATTTCAGCAAGCGATACAAGGGTTAATGATTCACTAACTTGAGAGTGAATCTCATACATACTAAAAATTAATATCCGATGAATTGTAAGTCAAACAAAAAAAATGTTTGTAAAAAAATATAACAATTAGAAAACTAGATTGTGTAAGTGTGAGTCTCCATTAAGAAGCTTTTGCTTCCATAATAATGAAGAAATAATTGGACAAACAATGCAATGATGTCTCACTATATTTCTTCTTGACTGTGACTTGCGAAACTCTTTTTTCCCAATTTATCCAGTCGTTGCCATTGGTTATCCGTTCGCTCGCTACTAGCCTCCTCGGCATTTCTGGACCGCTCCCGGAAGTGTATCAACAAGATTAGGGGTGCAGATAAACCACGGGGGAAAATAAAGATCGATTTTCCTTTCCGTGAAAACTGCTGCCTATGTGTATCAGAGAGGGGGAGATAAGACAGTTCACTTTCTTGTTGATGACGTTTTTAATTTATTTCATTCCACCAAAACACTCCATTACACACTCTTGGAGGTTCGGTGGGATTAATTCGCTGCCGAAATAGGATCAGCGGGGTTATTTAAGGAGGATGCGGGATAAATACTCCCAGTCTCTGTTGTTGATTAACTTTTAGTCGTTGTAGTGTAAACGTTCTGCTGGTATATTTCTGAGAATTTATTTCTGACATAAGGATGTACATTTTCTGCTATAAAAGGCGTCAGGCTTTTTGTAAGGGGTGTTTTATTAAGAGAGCAACATTTGAATTATTTGTTTGACAGTTATAATGACACGTGTTTATAATGTGACAGATTAAAAGTTAACAGATGAGATCATGGAGGATTACATACTAGAACGAAAAATCTTGATTGTTATACATTATAATCAATATGCCGATAGTTTTATAATTTATATACCAGGACAACAATAATCGAAAAAATCGAAAGTGCTGGTTTAGTTAGTGATGAGAAAACAGAAGAATCGAGCTCGTCAATGTCGTTCACAAAAAAATACCACGGCAGTTTTCAACTTTTCGAAAGATTAGTCGAAAGTCCAGAGATGTCGATTCGTCATTGTGTACAAGAATCGAACATTACAACAGTCACTATTTCGTGTATTCTTGGTAAATATTTACATCTACATGTCTAGAAATTCCCATTGAGTCAACAATTGTCAACAGTATTTTGTCTGTTCATTGGGTTTTCTCTCCTCCAAATTTTTTCCTGCAACAGATAACTGTGTATGGAGACATTTCAACTACGAGTCTGGAGTCGTTGTCAATCGCTTAGTGTTGTTTTCGAGGTTTTTTCTAAAAAATTTTCGCTTTGATCTTGATTTGTTGTTTGTCAAAAAATTTGACACTCTGTTTTCGAGGTTTTTTCTAAAAAAAATTCGCTTGATCTTGATTTGTTGTTTGTCAAAAAATTTGACACTGACAATTTGTCGTTTTGCGATCACTTGACGCTGAGGTTACCGTTTTTTGTTCTGTTAGCAATAAATTCCTCCAGTCCAAATGAATGTCGGCTGAAGGTGCTCCGATTTCAATGTTGTTTATCGAAAACAACACTAAGCGATTGACAACGACTCCAGGCTCGGAGTTGAAACGTCTCCATACACAGTTATCTGTTGCAGGAAAAAATTTGGAGGAGAGAAAACCCAATGAACAGACAAAATAATTCAAGACCTCCTCGACAATCTTTTCGAAATTAATTGTTAACAGACCATGCAAAGTGTAGAGAGTTCACCAACTGGAACTTTGAACAAACAGAAATAATTGCGAACAAAATCTTTTTTAGTGATGAGGCCCATTTTCATCTTGATTCGACAGACTCATCAAAAAGCAATGCATCCAAAACGTTTGGTGTGTGTTGTTTTGTGAAGGAATTTTTGGTTCGTATTTTTTCATGAAGAGGAAGGTAATGAATTAACAGTTTTGTGTCTCACTTGACTACATCTGGTTTCAACAGGAGGAGGCCATACGTTATACAGAATATTGACACACTCTTTTTATGAATAATTTTAAATCTAATGGCGCTGTTTAAATTGAAAAATCTACAGGATGATTATAGAAAAAAAATGTACGGTGTAATTATAAAATATGTATATGCATTTTGCATTTATGGATGTTAGACATTGATACCTCGATATATAAATATGATCTACTCGTTTTAAACTTGTTTATTAAAAAAATAGAAACAAATTGGAAATTATTAAATAGTTTTTGTTTAGTTAAGGAAATTTAATAGTTGCTTTGCGAGTTTTCTAAAACCTAAAAAATGAACTATAATATCTTTTAGAGATGTCTAAGTGGTTCTTGGGAAATAACACCACAGTTTAAAGAAAATTGCTGTATATTCCAAACGTTTCGGGGTCTAGATCAGACCCCTTTGTCAATGGTAGTTTTTTAACCAAGTTTCTTCCCAAGAAGCACTTAGACGTTGAAAAATATGCCACAAGTATCATTCAGAAAACAATCTTTTCGAGATTTTACAATTTATTAAACCCAATACAAAATATGGTATCTAGTAGAGAACCTTCATCAGCTGCGCTTCCCTGAAATAAGTAAAATCTTAAATATTTATTCATGTATTCAATACATATAACTGAATTTAATATTTTATAATATATGTTGATATTTATTTTATTTTTTATCCTTCAAGTTTTTAAAGCAAAAAAGTGGCAGCTTAGGCGATTTTTGGATGCATAAAATGTTATTAGTTCGCGTATTAATTTGAGACTCACATTTAAGCTCTCTTCTGAGTCTTTATCATTTCCTGCCAATACATTTCGTTCTAGTTATACTTGATGATTCAAAATATGTTATATGTAGCCGATAAGCAGTTGTATAAATATGCATATATAAATTGTTTTAAATACAAAATGGTGTAGAATTATAATTATACAACGATGTTATGAAAAATGTTAAAAATTAAATGTTTTAGTGGGTGGATATAAGCATATTCAGGGTGGCTGATATAGGGTGGAGTAGAATTATAGTTCTATAACCTGATAGAAAAAATGTTACATTTGATAACAGTTGCATATATAGAATTTTTGCAATATAGGGTGGAGTAGATTTATAGTTATTCAAGCTAGTTAAAAAAATTAATTTTCATCAAGTGAAGACTGAAACAATTATCAAAACAATGTATTAGAGGGTAGCTTGCAGCGTGTTGCATATATGTGATGGTTGAAATATAGGGCGAAATAGAATTGTAATTCCAGAGGGTGATAAAAATTTTAGAAACAAAATGTGTTATAGAGTGGCCAGCTCCATATTCAAGATAGTTGGAAAATAGGTTAGAGTGAAATTATATTAAAAAAAATGTATAAGGTGGCCACAAACAGAGGCATAAACAGGGTGGTTCATATATGGTGGAGTAGAATTATATTAATACATCATGATTCAACGTGTTTGAACAAAAATGTTATGTTTGAAAGTCGATAAACAATTGCATATATAGGATGGTCTCAATACAGAGTGTAGTGGAAGTATATTTACAGAGGATGGCCCAAAAATGTTTGAAACAGAAATGTTTTATTACGTAGCCCACAAGCAGTTACATATATTTGATGGTTGAAATATAGGGCGGAGTAGAATTATAGTTACACGGGGTGGTAAAGCAATTTTAAAAATATATGCAGGTTGGAAAATAGGGTGGAGTAAATTATAATGATTTGCCCATAAGTAGTTGCATATACAGTGATGTTGAAATATATTTTATTATAAAGAGTGTTTCAATAAAAGTTAGAAAGTTAGATATCTGAAGGCAGTCTTTAAATAAATGTTAGATAACTGAAATTACACTGATTTACTTCATGTTGTTTACATAGTAAATGTTTGTTAACTTGGATTTATGTACCCACATTGTTATGAAACCCTTAATATACGAGCGTAGATCGGGATTTCCGGTTAAGATGGCGGGGCAGCCGCTTGTGTGCGTGAGTTAGATTACGAAAAATTTATATAAAATGTTTATATTTCTAAAATCGTGATTATCAAGAAATGAATTAGCACGCCGCCATAGATGGTTATAAAGTGATTAAGACGCTGCGGTAGTGATTGGTTTATGTTAGTATTAGTGAAAATGCCGGAGGTCCAAGGCTGGGCTGTCCTGTATATACTTTGTACATAATTCCCTAATTAACACTCATTTCAAGTGAAAGATAAAATGCCCGGTTAAATAAATTAATCTCCAAAACATTTAATGGTACTTTAAGAACATTGGTTTATTTCATTGCAAGAGACAGTTTTTTTCCGTTAACATTTATATTTGGAACAAAAGTCATCGTGATTTGGTGACATTCACAATTTTACATTTCAAAACTAGTAAATAGTATGAAGGGTCTTTACACATAGCCATTCTTTATTGAGAAACCCTTAAAGAAGAAGAAGAAGAGCGTATCTGGGTCGCGCACGTTAAATATTATAACAGTATTATTTAAGTTTATACAGGAACTGACTAAATTGAATCTAGGTCCTTTAGTGTTTTTTATCTGTTTTCAATATAAACTAGTAGTCGCCCGGTGGTCGAAACTCGACCCTATTTCATCAAATTGTGAACATTATTGAGGTTCGTCTATCAAAAGTATATGTCTATAAGAAATAAAGTGGAGGAGAAACCGGAGAAGAAGACGTCAAAAATAAATGAGGATTTAATCAAATATAGGCATTCCAAATAATTTTGGAATATGCGTGACCCCCCAGTTTTTGATGGGATTGCACTTTGTAACCTAAAAGTTTTCGCCATTTGCAGTTTCAATCGAGTTCATAAAATAAAAAATATGTATATGTCCAACAACCTTATAAAAACTACAATCTCTAATATATATTTTCTGTTTTCCAGTGATTGACAAACTATCAAGATGGTCTTTACATGATTTAACAGCAGGTACTTCCATATATAATTACTCAATAGTTTTCGAAGAAAAAATATGTTGAATAAAAATATATTTCTTTGTAAAATAGACGTATGTACCTAACTTACCATAACAAATCAGTAAATCCATTGAATTTCTTTATATTTTAAATACAGATCTTTAAAATGTCAATGACATGTTTATTGTAGGTGAAAGTCTTGTAATAAAACCAGCATTTTGCAGCAATGGAACCATGAAATAATAACTAAATTGCTTATTAGATAAAATACATGAAATCAAAACAGTAATACTACTAATTCCCTACCTAAAAATAATTGAAGATTCTGTCTTTGAATATATTCAAATATGTAGTTATAATTTTTGAACATAAAAAATAAATCCCTATAAAAGTTTTAACATTATATTAAATAATAAATTAATATTAGATGTAATAACTACAAAACATAAGTACATATTAATAAACCTTCAACCAAAATCTTAAGATTCAATACAGTTTCATTAACTTAAATTAAGCACATAGTAAGCAATGACTATTTCTGTTTTGTATGGAATATATAAAGAAATAATGATAAATAAGTAGTACTCACATTTGTTAAAAACTTTTCGCAGTGAATGAAGCCGAAATCTTGAACTTTACACATTGAATTTACAACTTATTTTTACCATCGTGCTATAATAATCTTACACCAAACAATATTCTGAAATGTCAAAATTCAAATCAAGGCGCCACATCAAAGATAGTCATGAGTTTGGGGCTGCCAGATCTAACTATTTGCCTCGAATATTACAATCAGTGCAATATTTCACATTTTTTGTCATCTTAATCAAATTAAAAGAATCTTTAAATTGAAAGTATAACATTAAAATTAATAAAATATTATCAGAAATAAATTTATCAATTGCAACATAATTCTTATTTTAGTTCACAAACCATATTTACAAAGCAATGAAAGTTGCAAACTTGCGAGAGCCCAATGCATGGCCTTTATTATGTAATATAAATTTTTCTGGGTTCTATTTCAATGGCATGACGATGTAGAATAACTTTAGGAACGAGTCATAATTTGTTACTTTTTAGTTTAATTTAATTCGTCTTTTACATTCGAGTCAATCCATCAGACGATTTTCTCTCAAAGCAATCTGGCGAAACTGTTACTGTTATCTGTTTGTCATTGACAGTATAGACGTAAATAATGTTTTTTTATTATATTTTATTTAATGAATGAACCAATATTATAAATAAATTTTAGCATTCTACACTGAATGTCGTTAATTACTATTAAACAAAACAAAAATAAAGAGAATCGGTTGACAGACAGAGGAGAAATTGGTACCTAACCGTTTTGTCTTTGCCTATTTATATATAGATTACCACACCAGCCGGGTTATTTAAGTAATAATTTTAATTTACTTAAATAATTCAGTTGTGTCGTAGAAATATTCTCTGAGCTTAGTTGGAACTCTTCCCGACGGAGCGTTAAATTTAAATTAATTAAATCTATTGCAATTACGACGACACCCTATATCGTCTCAGTTCTCCATCATTCTGCTACCCCCTGTTTCGCTCTGATGTGGTCTACAACACACCACCATATGGGGCAAAGCAAATGACATACAGATGCTAGTCGGATGTTAGTAATACCGATAGTGTTCACTGATATCGGTGGTTAACTTGACCGTTTAGAATCTGGCTACTCGACATAACGTTCCCCGTCTATACGCCAGCTTCCACTGGGAATATTATCCTTGTTTGAGCGTTATGTTACAAAATTAATAGTCCTCGGATACGCCGTGTATTGTTGGTAGTCCCGAAACGATGCACTTCGTATATTTCCATTGTAGGGTTTCGACTTCACAAGGGAGATATTTTATTAATGGTTATGTGTGGTATAATTGAGGTAGCGCGAGCGAGTTGTCACTTGACAGAGTAATCGGTATTCGACGGCCGCTGATTTTTGATTTTAAAAATTGGGTAATATGATACAGCTTTAGGGGAAGAGTATGATTTATGAGGTTTGCTCGGATTTCGGAAGAAATCAATGGGTTTCTGACGCGATCATTTTGATGTCTCGAATTTTGTCATGCCATTATAATAGGAAATTCGCATAATTTGGAAATTATGGTGATAGTATAAGTAATCTTAAAATTTCAGTACGTGAAAGAAACATTCTGAAACGATTTACTGATACTAATTTAAAAATAGTTACATGTTCGGAACATACAAACACAATTCTTATTGAAAGAATGTTTCACAAAAGTTTCTCAGTAAAATGATTTTTCCCACAGATGAGACCCTCACCAATCGATTTCTATTTATCGAAACTTCCAAATGAGAAAATTTCATCGAAATCGTTAGAGTCGTTTTGCAGAACTCAACTACAAATATATATATATATATATATATATATATATATATACAGGGTATGGTTCTGGTCTCGGATGATTGCGCAGTTATGATAGAAGATAGAATTTTCAAAATTTAGGGGTATAACTTCTCGATTGGGATCTATCCAGCTAAAATATTTTCAAGGATGTACCACTTCCGGTTATAGCGGAAGTTTATACCAACTTGCTTATTTCAAATGGAACACCCTGTAAATTATTGTATTTCTGAATTCTACGAGTAATTTTAATACTAATTCATGTATAATACCCTATACTTAAATTCAGCCCTTTTCGAGTTATTCCAAAATCTTTTTTGAAATTCACATTTTAAGGCCTTCAGATTATACAAATTATACAACAACAAAGAGGAATTTAGGAAAACCATTCGTTGAGAGGGTAAAATAAACTTAGTGCTTCCAGAATCTGTGAAAAAAGTATGGACATTATCTACAGAGTGTGGACAAAAAAATCCCGAAAATTGAAATTCAAAATCTGGAAAAACTCAATTTTTTCAAATGGAAACCACTATTTTTTATATCATAATCAGATTGAGCATCGAAAATAAGAGGTACTTTGTGAATAAGTACCTATACGAAATTCTGATAGTTTTCGACTTATTAAAAAAAAATAAAACATTTTCAGCATCTTTAATAAAAAGTAAGCTTAAGAACATAAGTTGGCCATGACGGTTGCTAAGGACTCTACGAAAATGTCATTTTAACAAATGTTCGAAATTCTTTTAATAAATCAATTTCAAATTTTATTTAATAGTTCGTAAATAATGGTTGCAAATGCATTTCTTATTCTTAGTCTCATAAGTGAAAATTAACCAAAGGATTGATTCTCTGTTGCGATGTTAAAGAGTGCTATGAAATCATGACAAATGTCAAATATTACTAGTTAAATTATTATTATGTTATAATAAGCATTTCAGTATATTCTTACGTCAGTTCAGAACCTTGATATAAATAATTATCCTTAAACAAAATGAATTTTACGAAAGAAGAAATGGTGGACATGATATTTGCATTAGGTGAATGTCAACGTAATAGCTTGCTCGCGTCAAGAGTGTATTACACGCAATATCCAGATCGAAGGCATCCAACTGAAAAGGCATTTACAAAACTTTATGAAAAATTTGTTGATTCTGGAAATGTTTCTTATGGTAAACGTAATGTTCCAAATAGAGTAACTACTGAAGTTTATGATAATGCAATCTGTGATGGAAAATCCACTATGTAGCGTTAGAACTATAAGCTATTAGTAAAAGTGCCGTTCATAGGGTTATAAAGAGGTACAAGTTTCACCCCTATAAAATACAAATGCACCAAGAATTGCTTGATACAGATTATGAAAAAAGAGAAGAATTTTGTAATTGGTTTAGAGTTAAAATGCAGACTGAAGCTGACTTTTCAACATATGTTTTGCTTTCAGACGAAGCCACCTTCCATAAAAATGGCTTCGTAAATAGACACAATTTTCATTACTATTGTGATGAAAACCCGAAAGGTTTTAAAACAACATCTCAGACTAAATGGTCCTTAAACGTGTGGGCTGGTATTGTTGGGGGTAACGTTATTGGACCTTTCTTTTTTGATGGGACAATGAATGGAGCCAAATTCCTTGATTTCTTAAGAAACCAATTACAGCCGTTATTAGAAGACGTTCTATTAAACATAAGAAGTAAAATGTGGCTTTAACTAGACGGCTCTTCAATTCATTATGACAGAAGAGTTCGGCGATATTTAAATAGAAAGTTTAGTGATTGTTGGATTGGACGAAACGGATCAGTTGCTTGGCCTCCACGTTCACCTTGTTTAATCCCAACGGATTTTTTTCTCTGGGGTTACATAAAAGATATTGTGTATAAAGAGGAAGTAACGAGTAAAGAGAATATGAAAGAAAGAATAAGAAATGCATTTGCAATAATTGAACCAGAACTATTAAATAAAGTTCGTAATTCATTTATTAAAAGAATAAATAAGTGCTTAGAAGTGAACATTTGTTAAAATGACATTTTCGTAGAGTCCTAAGCAACCGTCATGGCCAACTTATGTTCTTAAGCTTACTTTTTATTAAAGATGCTGAAAATGTTTTATTTTTTTTAATAAGTCGAAAACTATCAGAATTTCGTATAGGTACTTATTCACAAAGTACCTCTTATTTTCGATGCTCAATCTGATTATGATATAAAAAATAGTGGTTTCCATTTGAAAAAATTGAGTTTTTCCAGATTTTGAATTTCAATTTTCGGGAACACACTCTGTAGATAATGTCCATACTTTTTTCACAGATTCTGGAAGCACTAAGTTTATTCTGCCCTCTCAACGAATGGTTTTTCTAAACTCCTCTTCGTTGTTGTATAATTTGCAATTATCTGAAGGCCTTAAAATGTGAATTTCAAAAAACATTTTGGAATAACTCGAAAAGGGCTGAATTTATGTATAGGGTATTATACATGAATTAGTATTAAAATTACTCGTAGAATTCAGAAATACAATAATTTACAGGGTGTTCCATTTGAAATAAGCAAGTTGGTATCAACTTCCGCTACTTCCGCTATAACCGGAAGTGGTACATGCTTGAAAATATTTTAGCTGGATAGATCCCAATCGAGAAGTTATACCCCTAAATTTTGAAAATTCTATCTTCTATCATAACTGCGCAATCGTCCGAGACCAGAACCATGGGACACCCTGTATATATATACAAACGTTGCTCGTATTATAGTATTAGATTGAGACTCATGAATTTTTAACAAACAAACAAAACAAAAAAATTAATACTTAAACTACACTGAGGGCAAATTATGCGTTAAAAGGCAAAAGACGGTTTCGCTTGTCTTCGTATACAAGGCCAGCTTCCGAAAAAAGTCTTTCGCTATATACACTGCTGTCGGGAGCTGACAGATAAACTCAAGTAAACTTCGTTAAATTTGGGTATTGTACAGCATTAGCTGATCACCAAATATAAGGATCACGATCGCGACCAATGCGTACTGAATTCAGATAAGAATCAATTTCACACGCAATTGCGTTCTTCATTGATGTTTTGTTTTTAGTTGATTCTTCATAGCCGTAGTACCTACCTAGAAAATACGAGTGTAGGTTATATCGTTAACAAAACTATGTTACCTACTAACTTGACTTGTAAATTCGATCGACTTTAAAAGTGCAGTGTATATGATGAAACGCGAGAAACGATGAAAGTTTTCATAAAAATATATTTTGTCTTATACAAAAAAGTGGTATAAAATAAAAGCAGAAATAATTACCAAATTCTGAAGGACCTTTAAATAATAAATTAATCCAGTGTTAATTTTTTTTGAAGAATTTATGAGTTTCAAGACTTCTACAAGTTAACTAACTACCAGTCCGAACCGAGGTATTCATTTAATTTACTTAACTTACACCTGTTCAACTTATTTACCTAACCACAACATTTAATAATTCGTGCGATCGGTGATAAAGTGCATCAAATAATTGAACACGTATAAAAAGAGAAACTAGTTTTGTTTGGTACATACCTGCCTATTTTCCTTCCCCACCACGAGAAATTTTAACATTACATAACGAATAAATAGCAAAATTTTGATCGTCACTTTATATATCAAAATATTTCCATAAAGATTTTTTTTATCGAAGACATTTTTCTTTGGTACCTTACTTTAAATTGATAGAAAAAAACACTAATAAAATTACCACAAACTCAAACAACAAGAACACCTTTTTTCATAACCTCTTATTATCGTATTTGCAATCAATTCAAGAAGACAATAAATCCGAATTTTCGGCGGCCGGATATTCGGCTATCCGGCTTCAAGGTTGGCCGAATATTCGGTATTCAGCATCCGGCACAACATCTATCCGTTTCATCTCTAGATAAATATTATCGATAAACTGAATTTCCCATGTTGAAATGCCTACAGTTTTTCATTTCGAGAAATCGCTAACCGCACGCACAGAAATCCAAATACTCTTATAAGATGTTGTCAAGCGTGGTTTGATAATACCCAAAATCGAAGAAGAGTAGGCACCGGATGTCGAAGGGACACAAGTGAAGTTCAAGATCGACGTCTAAGACTTATGGTATTTACAGATCGATTTTCGACAACACGAAATTTGACTGATGGGTGGTTAGGAGAGCAAAGCCATCTTGTAAGTGTCCGAACGGTTTAATGCTGTATAAGGTTTTTGGACTGCAGCATTGTCCACGCCATCTTGTGCTACCTCTGACCGTTGAGCATCGACGGCAACGACTACAGTGATGCAGAGAACAACATTGGAATGTGGAATGACATCAGTTCGTCTTCAATGATAAATTTTGATTCTGCTTGAGTGGATATGATGGCCGAAGAAGGAATTGACGACGTCGAGGAGAAAGACGACAACATTTTGAGCGACATGTACACCGAATAATAGGCGGTATGTTATGGGGTGCTATTGCAAATGGAAATAGGTCACCTTTAGTCTTCGTTCGAGGCAGAAAACGATGACATTTTGAGAAAATTCTTGACATTTCTGAGCCTATTACATATTAGTAGGAGAGATTTTGCTCGTCATCCTGAAAATGGACAGAATGTATCGTATTAAGTTCAATTCCTGAACTACATCACATTTCTAGACAGGCGCCAGTGGAGGTGATAACCGAGGATAGTTACAGGGTGTGAAAATGGTAATTTTTTTTGGTCATGCTCATCATCGAGTTAACGTTCCAAAATTGGTTCCATACAAGATTGTTATATATTTAAGCAAATTCCCGAGAGGCGTCTGTCCTAGAGCGTTACCATCAAGGTGGCGGACAGCGGTAAAGTTGTCAAAAATAGGGGTGAACTTCGTCATTAAGTAAAAAGAACGCTATTTGCACCATTTTTTTGCTTACACAAAAGAAATCATAATCCAAAAGGATGTAACAGCTAAATGACATAAATAAATTTTTGATTATTGTGGTCTGTATGACGCCATACACAATTTTTTTTAAATGCGAAGCCACCTTTTTTATTAAGGATTCGGAAAGAGCGGAAAATTTCATGTCTGAATATAACTTTGACCATGACCTTGAACTTGATTTTCCGGGTATCAATTTTTTTTTGAAAAATCAACCATTTATAGCTAAATTAGGTGTACGAGGGTTTTCGACATCGCTGATTTCGAATCTGAAATCCGTATTTCAAAATTCACAATCCAAGATAACGGACCAATTTTTTGAAAAAAGTCAACCAATTGATGCACAACCAATTAACGGTAATCGGTGTTTTTAATCCTGATCCGAAAGATGAGCGAATTAAAGAGGGTATTCCACATTTAAAACAAATTTGACGTTGAACTTGGCCACTACTTGTTTTGAAAATTTTCAAAAACTGATTTCATATTCCTAATCATCGACGTCGAAAACCCCCTTATACCAAATTGGGAGTAGGTTGGTTAATTTTTTTCAAATTGCCAATTTTCAAAATCTGATTACGAATCTGCAATCAGATTTTCGCTATCCAAGAGGGAGGACCAGTTTTTCAAAAAAAACTGATTTCAGATTCGAAATCAGCAACGTCGAAAACCCCCGTACACCTAATTTGACTATAATAGGTTGATTTTTCAAACAAATTTTGATCTTAGAATGACCTTCAAGGTCAAGTTCAAGGTCATGGTCAAAGTCATATTCGGACCTGAAATTTTCCGCTCTTTCCAAATCAGTAGTGAAAAATGTGGGTTCGCATTTAAAAAAATTGTGTATGACGTCATACAGACCACATTAATGACGTCATAAAAATATATTTATGTCATTTAGCTGTATGTCCTTTTGGATTATGATTTCGTTTGTGTAAGCAAAAAAATGGTGCAAATGGCGTTCTTTTTACTTAATGACGAAGTTCATCCTTATTTTTAACAAGTTTACCCCTTTCCGCCCACCCTGATGGTAACGCTCTAGACAGACCCCTCTCAGGGAATTTGCTTAAATGCATCACAATCTTGTATGCAGCCAATTTTGGAACGTTTACTCGATGATGAGCATTACCAAAAAAAATTAACACTTTCACCCCCTGTAACTATCATCGGTTATCACTTCCACTAGCGCCAGCCTAGAAACGTGATGTAGTTCAGGAATTGAACTTAATACGATACATTCTGTCCATTTTCTCGATGACGAGCAAAAACCGGCTCTATCTCTTAGACTATATAATAAACAAATAGTCTATGATAGAAGAGTTCAGTTTAGTTTAATTTAACACCAAACGCCAGCTCAACAAATTGAAACTAGAGTTTATGAATGTTAATTAACAATTTGTTATTGTCGGTAATAACGTACTCATTAGTTGCAAGACCAGTGCAATTAGAACACACCGCAATCCATAATAATAAGTTTTAGTGCTTCCAAGCACTAAACCACAATAAAATTGAATGCAAGCAGGGTGCAATTCCATTCTTACATTGTTTGTTCGTAATTCTACTATTTCGTTCAAAAAAATAAAATAAAAATTTCAGCTTCTAACACAAAACTAACCAAAACAAAACTCCTCCATCCCCAGATCCTTCCATTAATATAAAAGTACTCCAATTACAGTCGGAAGAATCGTAAAGAGCTTGTTTACCGACGAAAAGGCTAAACTAAAAACAAACCACTCGTCTCCTTCGTTGTTGTAGAGCACTCTGTGGTGCGGGAGCGGCGTCAGCGTATTTAACTTCCTCGAACGGCAGCGATGTGTGTGCGCTGCCGGGTGCGGTGCAATCTCATTTTACAGTCAGCACATGTTCACCTCTTCAAAAGTTTAACTGACATGAAGTCGGATAGTTAGCACAGGAGAATGCATACACACATACACTCTGCGGTTGGCACTTCGGTGCTTTATGTCACGCTGACAAAGGCACGTTCGCCGAATGCACGAAAAAACACACCGACAACGAAATAAGTGAAGAAAAAAAACTCGTTAATGACACAAAGTGGAAGATAAAAGTTTTCGACTGCATTTTGTTTCCCCCTTGCTCTGTACGAATTATTTTCGTTGGTGAATTCTGGTTGGATAATTTGGGGGAATGTTTAAAACAAAACTTCCGAACTTGTTTTCCCCTTCTGAATTATGAAATTTAACGCAGCCGGTACCCGGTTATGTTGTCAATTTTGAAAATCAATGTCACGTTAATGAATGAGAAATTTTAAATCAACTGGAACAATAAAGAAAAAGTTTCTAGGGTGTGAAATGAAAATGGAAGTGAGTGCGAAAAAAAATAAGGTCACGACCATAAATTGTCGGCGTATATCCAATTTCAATTTGGGAACTAAAAATTTGGTCAAGTGCGAGTTGGACTCGCATACTTAGGGTTGCGTACCACCTTCAAGATTCTAATATTCCAGTTTCAGACAAGCAGGGAATGTTTTTCCATTCTAAACTTAAAAAAAATTAACTTAAGTGACAGACATGAGTTTACCTGCTTCAGGATTCGCTTGATTTTTATCAGAATACATATATATTTAATTTTCTAATTTGGCCCCCAAAATTAACATTAGAATTTTACTAATAAACTTTCAGAGAAGTCTTTGTATTACTCAGTAGTTGGAATCGCAAATTTTAATTATTTTGTTATTTATTAATACTTCCAAAAATCTAAAGGTAGTTTAAAGTCAATCGTGTTTTTTTTTGTTAATATCTTTTACCTGATTTCTTCTCCTTTGTGATACCTTTGAATTGAATATTTTCTTTAATTGTATAATTTTTCACTAAAACTTCTATGGGGGTATATATCCGCTTAATTCATTATAGGGGGCCAAAAATAGAATTAGTATATGGTAATAGTGAAAAATAGGTGTGGAGATAACAATGGGTAAAAAATATTTTTTAATATATTTTAAAATACCTCTATGAGAGCTGTGTATAGTTTTATTAATTAATTCTATAATTTGCCCCCCAAGAATATAGGGGTCTCCTTTTTTCAAGGTGCACCTTTTTTTTCAAAATTGCCGGAAAATTAATATTTTTTGATAATATCTTTTAATTAATTTATTTTATATGAAAAAAATATATTTGGTTTTCGTCAAATGAGCCCTTTCATGTGATATATAACATGATGGGTTAGAAACAATTTTAATTTTCCATTTAATTCTATAATTTGCCCCCCCCCCAAATACATATTAGGGGTTTCTCTTTAATTCCAACGTGCAACAAAAATTTTCCAGCTTATGGTAGATAGGGGGGGGAGTAAAGTTTTTTATATTTTTGTTACTGAATTAATTTATTTTAAAAATATAAAAAAATATATTGGTAGGTATTTGATATATAACATGATGGGTTAGAAACAATTTTACATTTAATTCTGAATGAAACCTTATTTTTCCAGTAACTTTAGGTCAGAACCTTACCTCTATTTTTTCACTTTCTGGGAGAAGGGGGGGGGATGAGTACCTAACAAATATATTTTTTTTTAAATTGAATGTGTTCCTCATGAGACCTTATTTGATAGATACTTGTAATTTTTATGTTATATTATTTTGAGCTTTTATAACATTTTAGGTGGAGTAGTCGGAGATCAAGGGGGGGGACGGTTGAGCTTGTATTTTATTTTCTAAACCAAAAGATTGTGTATTAGTATGCCATTCCTACCTTCTGTGATAGTTGACAGTTGACTGGTTTTGGGGTTTTAGGCATAGATTAGAGATTTATATATGTCTAGGTAAATGTATGTAAAACACGTTTACTAGATCACAGCGCTCAAGTGAGTGGTTTAATTAAATACGGATTTTAATATTAAATAGATTGCTTCATTGATTTCTGGGCTATCTCAAAGATGTAATCAGAAATCACAATGACTAACTAATGTTTAAAATTGAAAGTAACTAAATAGTTAATAAATTTTATTGAAGGTTACACTTGACCAACGAATGTTGACATGATATCCCTTTAAGAGTTCTTAGGGTGAGATATCACTAAAAATAATTGATATCAGGATTAAAAATAGCTAATTAAACTGTGGGAGGCCTCTTCTATATTTTGCTGTTGATATATTTCCATGGTAGCAGGTGGCGTTCCCTCGAAGTGGCTGCAAAAGGTTTCTAAGGAAATATTTGTGACCGTATTCAATTTCCAAATCAGGGCTAACATTCTCCTTAGTTTCTCATCTAAGAAATTGTACAACAATGTACTGTTTGACATCAGTTATGTAAATTACTTACTATGACGCTTAAGAAATCCAATGACCGAGGAATGGCATCAAGTTTCAAGGTCGATTTCCTTCTTGTTTAATATCTTGTTTCTGAGACTAAAAGTGAGCATCTCTAAGACATCCTAATTTGTTGGGGCGTTTTTTTGCCTGTTTTAATCTAGTTCGAAATATCTTTTTAAATATAAATATTGTATTTGGTAAATACAGTTACTATAAAATTATTTTATTTACAACAATTAGGGATTGCATCATTAAACTTGTTTTCTACAAAAGGGAACACAACAATAGATTAACCATATTTTGAATGAATACAAAATATTGTGAGCAACAGGTCAATCGGTCAATAAACAACAGATATTTAAAATACGTGCGGTCCCGGTACAAGTTTATATTATGCGGGAAGATTGTAGTTGTTATTTCTAAACCAGTTATTGCCTATATAAAAGTATGGCACATACGCAACCATTAATATCAAAAAACTTATTCTATTTGTGAAATAGCGGCGACTTGACAAGGATCGAGTTATAGGCTGTCTTTAGGGTTATTCAGCTTCGAAACTCTGAACGGACAATTTTGAGGCCTAGCCGTGTTTTCAAGTTATGGGGTTTCGGAGTTTTAGGTTAAAAGTGTTTACTACTCAAAAGTGAATGTTTGTACCGTATGTGTAAGTTTATTCGTTCCTTAATTTGGGTCCTTTTACGGTTGCGAGTTATCATTTTACAGCTTGTCGATCTCGTTCGGGATCATAAGGATGTGAAGTTATGAGTTTTTAACAGGTTGCAGGATTGATTTTGTTGAATTCTATCATTTTCTACGTGATGGGATCAAATGAGTTGCCTACTCGGTTTGAGCGACCCAAAAAACGATATGTTTGGCCGAGGAGACCTTTCGTCGTTTTTTTTTCTGGTCCTGTGCAGGGGCGGCTGTCCCTTAAGTGCATTCGTGCGCTGAACCACCAAATTTAATAAATATCATTTCAATACCAACGAATTTTTCAAAAAAACAATTTAAGCTCTAATCCAAACTTGTATTAAGACTTATATTCGCTTGCAAGAATAATTCACCGTGCACTTCGACTAGCGCACGGTGAAACTTATATAGCTTCTCTGAGATTCGATGTAAAACCCTTAAAGCGTGAGTTAAAAGATAGCTAATGCAAACTATATGGAGCAATTGGCTGATCCTCGTACGCCGCCCGGAGACACCGAGCTGTGCTGATATTGACCGGAGCTATCCGAACGTTTCAATAATTCAAATTTTTGTTTACGTGATTTAATTAGTGGTTGCTTTGTTTTTGTCAGCGGAGTCTATGAGAGAATATTTAATATACAGAGTGTGTGTGTGCGTTTACATAACTGTGAAAATGAGTATCAACTTTAATATTCACTATATTAAAAACAATAATAAATCGTTTCAAAACAAATTAGGTATAAAATTGGCTGGTCCACCTAGGCCATATCTTAATTGAAAACAAGGGCGCAAAATGAAAAATAACGTATTCAAGAAGTTTTAAAAGTGAAATTTATAATAAAAAGAAATGGTTGTGTGTGGATGTGATCGCATGAATACATTATTTTGTTTTCCTTGCATTATTTATGGCGGGGAATCAATTTGGATGGAAACTGGAGTGAAGGATTAAAACGTTTCTTAGAAATATGATGTCTCAGGACTGGCTAAATGCTCTTTCTGTGCTTAGTATTGAAAAAATATATTCAATCGATGCCAGATTTTAATAAAAAGGCCATTGAACAGTTCGCTTTCGAAAAAAGTCGACGAATATTTTAATGAATCGTAGATGTTGTTCCATCGACGGTTGAAACTAGTCGAAAATTAAAATGTTCCATAAACTAGTTTATGATTGACGATAAACGGTCTCGTTTTGTTGACTGTAAATACGTGAACGACCCACCACTAGGGCCTGCGGTATTGTCTTAGCTTAGAGTGTTCTAATACTCTTTCAATCTCACTGACAACCTCTTACCCAGTCCTTGACATAAAATCCTCCGCTTTCCCGGTTTGCACTATCTGCATATCGCTTCGTTTTTTACAGCCGTTTTAGATTAGAATGTAAGTTTCCTTTTATTTTCGCATGTCTTTGAGAGAACGTAAACACAGTCCTCGAGACACACAATATCTTCTCGGAGATATATTGGAATGTAAATTCGGCAGAATAAGGAATAATAAATCATAAGGATACGTCATCCTTAATAACGGCCGGGAGATCGATATCCCGGAAAACTTGCAAGATAACGGGATCTTAAGGAATACAAAACACGGGCTAAGTCATTTCGAAATCCCATCGTGCCGTGTAATTGTCGGAATTCACAAGAAAAACTTCCGAACGAGGGATGAGCGATGAAATACAGACAACAGGGAAATGGGGAGTTGTTTCGTAATCAATTAGGAACCAGACGGGTAGCGCGGACCGGAGGATCTGTCTGATAAGAATTCGGTAAGCTTTGATTAATGCTTTTGAGTTGTATTGAAAACGATGTATTTTTTGTTTAAGCATCACATATGCCCGCAAGTTTTTGAAAAGGGATGATGTGGAAAGGTCTTTAGTTAAACTGACCTCAATATGACGGACGAACTTTTCAGATCTAGCAAAAGATTTTACTTTTTAATTTTAACCCCATGTATTGTTAGCTTAACTTTTAAATAACCGTTTAGTCAAATTTTGTATGTCCATGTAGATGCAATAATTTGGTATCAGGGAGCTAACGCTAAATATAAAGATTTTAATGATAATCACCTAAAAAATATTAGAAGTTACTGTTGTCACCCTCCTGGAATTGAACTGAGGTAATTGTTAAGGTCAGTTAATGTACTATTGAATAGTAAACATCCGAAAATTTAGTTTACTATGGAAATCGAGTCCAATTCTTCTCTCCCATTTCTCTTAACCAAAGCTAATGAATGATATATTCTCACATACCGTCTATAGGAACGCAATCCTTACCAATCGATACTCACATGTCCAGTCACACAATAACCGAGCCCAATTGAGTTCTCTCCCCAGACCTATCCGATTAACAGATATTAACAATAAACAAAACGAACTTAATAATATTCAACAAACTCTTAGACAAAACGTTTATCATCTTTACCACATTGCGCGCACAATTCGTCAATCTCAACAACTTCTGATTACACCAACACCCAACCAACCCCTATCTAGCCACCCATTACTTGAGATGTCCTCCCAATCGACTGTCAGCTATAAATAAACAAAGCAGAGCAGATTGACACTCAGTTTGGTTATCTAGTGAGACTGGGGGAATAGGTAGATTGAGAGCCCGAGTTGTGAGACTTAGGAAGTAGGCAGATTCAGATCTCAAGTTCGATATAGAACCTGATTTTTCGTTATTTGCATTTTCTGTCTTGATAATGTCTCCAAAGCAGGAGTCGGAATGGTCGAGTTTCTCACAAATTAGACGCATTTTTCACATATATATCATGTGGAGACTGCCCCAAATTATACGTCGGGATGAACATAGTGAAGTATACATAAAGAACAACCACACCACCTCCACATTACTCAAACCTGTCGAGAAAAAAAGACATAAAATAGACCTCACTAATTGTAAAGAACTGGCTAACTGCAAAATCAGAATCATAGGAGAAACAATTGAAATAGAAACACGAGGCGTCCTTATTAAAAGAGAAGAAGTTTAAAACAACAAATTCCATAATTCCTTTATTACAATATAGTTAACCACGAGTTATCTCAATTTAATCAATACGATGAAGTACCTTAGAGATCGAACAGTAATACGGACTCAGGAAGCAGGTATAATTTGAGATCTAGAATAAGAATTTCTTCAGCTACTAGTGCCCTTTGAGAATGTTAAATATGATTTTGCCGAATCGTCAGTAGAATTTTCAACAAAAATCAAGAAATATTCCCAAAAGTATCAATTCTTTGTGAAGGTTTGTGGATTTCTTGAAAATCAGTTTTTTGTGTTCGACGAGATTGCACTTATCTTCTGTCTGTTCCACAGCAATGTCCACTGGTCTTTTTAAGATCTCCTCCGCTTATCTTACTTTTCTTTTCCATAGGACTTCACTGGGTCATTTTCTTTATTTCACCTTCTTATGTGTCTGTACCATTTCACCTTTTTTCGTCTATGCTAGTTACGACCTAATTGTCTATCCGCATTTTCAACTAATCTACTCATCTCTTATTCGATCTGTTTTTTTTTCTACTTCACAGCATCATCTCCAACATATCACCTCTACGGTGTTTATCGATATATTTCTCTCTCTCTCTCTCTCTCTCTTTGTCTCTCTGATATTCTTATCCCAAAGTAACTGTTTAACTGTTATGTGCTTGCTCTTGTTTGCCCTAATCTTGATTTTGACTTCCTCTGCTGATGCGTCTGTACGTTATCTGTACCTTTCAGTATAGTATTTTGGTCGATATCCAGTTTGTCTATCTATTTCTGTGTGGTTAGTTACTCAGTTGTTTTCAAAGTTGACTTTATTTACCCGTGCTCTTAATTTTATTGGAAACTATAAAACGATGTATACAGTTGTTGGGCAGTAATTTGTGGTGAATAACTTCTCTAAACACGGAAGATTCCGTATTTAACGCCAGGGGAATTTTAGATTTTGAGTTATATAAGTATCTTAGTAGACGAATTGAGAAGAGTTCCTATTTCATTCATCTTTGAAGTTGCCGGTTTCTGTTACTTCCTTTAACAGTTAAGAAGTCTCGTTGTTGTCTTTTTCTACATAAGAGATTGGATGTCATAGGTTGAAGCATTTCTTGCTCGAACTGCCACCTTTTACAGGTTCTAGTGTTCAACTATATATCTGTGAGAAAGTGTTCACAAAACATATTTGTATCCTACTGACTGTGCCAAATTCGTACGTTTGTTCCGATATGAGTTTTTAAAAGTAAGTTTTGTTATTTCCATTCTGTTTGCTTTATAATACATCGTTACATTAAAATCAACTCATAACTAAAAGTTAGTCTTTCAAAAATTAATATACCCTTATGATAAAAAGAAATCAAAGGTCCCAAACCCACAATATTTTAACAGTTTATTGTATACTTCCACCCCATTATCAAGTAAACAAAGCTACAAATAATAATCAAAATAAGACAAACATACGTTAAACATTATATGATAACTTACATGCAGGACTAACAAAGTAACATATTCTACATATACATTCAAGTCACAGTGAACAAAATTATTAAAACTAATACACGTTAATAGTTACAATCAGTTCTCGAAAGGTTATGTGTCAAGACAGTATGCCTTCAAATAATTCACAATTATTTTAGCCGGAATAGAATTTTTTTTATTAAAAAATTAAATTAAAAAACCAAAGAAACTACAAATTAAATATCAGTTTAATACTGACATCTCTATTGTAATCTTAAAAGTTGTATAAACAATAACTATAGATTTACTTAGACAGTATTTAATAATCATGTACATCGCACAGAGATGGGCTATCACGTTTTAAATTGTAATTGAATATATGGGCGAAAAATCAAAATCAAAAATGATTTTTGCGTGATCTCAAAATTTCCAGTTGTTCTAAATTATTAAGGTACAATCCCTTATTCGCTCGGTGTAGAATCTTAATACCATATGTCTCATTAAATTTATGGTTGTTATCTAAGAGATGCTTGGCAAAATGCGAGAAACCCGAAGAGTTATGGTTTAGACATCTAAGATGTTCTTTTAAACGTATTTAGAAGGATCTGTAGGTTCTGCCGATGTAGAATGATCCACATGTATCGCATGTAAGTTGATAAACACCACTGCGAGTCATAATATCAGTTGGGTCCTTGTTATTCAATATGAAGTTCCCTAGGGTATTTTTAGCCTTGAAGGAAATGTTTATGTGTGGTGTGAAAAGGTTGGCTATTCTGTAAGAAATATTGCCATAAAATGTTAATTATCTATAAGGTTTCTGTTGCTGTTGTTATTATTGTCATGTGATTCTGGTAAGTAAACTGAGCATTCAACCATTCTATTTATTTTTCTATTCAACAATTTGTCCACGAGTTAAGTACAAAACCCATTCAGGGTAGCGATTTGTTTTATTGTATCAAGTTCACGATTGTAGTTGGATTCACTTAACGGAAATTTTATCAGCCTATTTATGTAACTGTGTAATGCCGCTAGTTTATTTTGAAAAGGATGGTTGGAATCGTTATGAATGATAATACCTGTATGGGAAGGTTTCCTATAAATATTGTAGCATATATTGTCATTTTCTAACGTTAAAGTGAGATCAAGGAAATGTAATGCATTATTGTGTTGTATTTCTAGCGTAAATTTAATGGTAGAATGTAGTGAATTCAAATAGTTCAGAAAATGGGATAGGTTGTCTTGGGAACCATTCCAAATAATCAGGATATCATCCACATATCTACAGTAAAATTTGATACATTCAAAATAAATGTTGTTGTTATTATTAATATGAACATTTTCAAAGTTATTCATAAAAATGTCGGCCAAAATAGGAGTGGTAAGCCCATCGCAAGGCCATGTGTTGGTTCATATATTTGACTATCAAAGCAGAAAAATTTTTGAAGTAGACAAATCTTTATAAGTTCCATATATTCTGATAGTTGTACTGTACAAAATGACGTTTTTAGTTTCTTATAAACTAATTCCAAAACTTCAGGAACTGGTATATTTGTGAACAAATTAGAAACATCTAGGGAAATTAAGATATCATTGTTAGCTACTGTTATATGTCTAAGTTTGTAAATGAGTTGGAAACTGTTCTTTATGGTGAAGGTAAGTTTGTCAGTATACAATTGCTTCAAGTTCTGGTTTATCCATTTCGCCAAGTTATATGTAGGTGAAAATGTAAATGAAACTACAGGTCTAATCGTTATCACTAAGAAATTATCTGATTTATGGATTTTTAGAAGGCCATACAATCTAGGAACATTGTTTTGTTCAATAAAACAAATCGCTACCCTGAATGGGTTTTGTACTTCACTCGTGGACAAATTGTTGAATAGAAAAATAAATAGAATGGTTGAATGCTCAGTTTACTTACCAGAATCACATGACAATAATAACAACAGCAACAGAAACCTTATAGATCATTAACATTTTATGGCAATATTTCTTACAGAATAGCCAACCTTTTCACACCACACATAAACATTTCCTTCAAGGCTAAAAATACCCTAGGGAACTTCATATTGAATAACAAAGACCCAACTGATATTATGACTCGCAGTGGTGTTTATCAACTTACATGCGATACATGTGGATCATTTTACATCGGCAGAACCTACAGATGCTTTAAAATACGTTTAAAAGAACATCTTAGATGTCTAAACCATAACTATTCGGGTTTCTCGCATTTTGCCAAGCATCTCTTAGATAACAGTCATAAATTTAATGAGACAAATGGTATTAAGATTCTACACCGAGCGAATAAGGGATTGTACCTTAATAATTTAGAACAACTGGAAATTTTGAAATCACACAAAAATCATAGTACAGGCATTTTGAATGCACAACTCAATCTTGATTGTTCGCCCATATATTCAATTACAATTTAAAACGTGATAGCCCATCTCTGTGCGATGTACATGATTATTAAATACTGTCTAAGTAAATCTATAGTTATTGTTTATACAACTTTTAAGATTACAATAGAGATGTCAGTATTAAACTGATATTTAATTTGTAGTTTCTTTGGTTTTTTAATTTAATTTTTTAATAAAAAAAATTCTATTCCGGCTAAAATAATTGTGAATTATTTGAAGGCATACTGTCTTGACACATAACCTTTCGAGAACTGATTGTAATTTCAACTATTAACGTCTATTAGTTTTAATAATTTTATTCATTGCGACTTGAATGTATATGTTAGAATATGTTACTTTGTTAGTCCTGTATGTAAGTTATCATATAATGTTTAACGTATGTTTGTCTTATTTTGATTATTATTTGTAGCTTTTTTTACTTGATAATGGGGTGGAAGTTGTAGACCCCGAAACTAGTCGTATACAATAAATTGTTAAAAGATTGTGGGTTTTGGGACCTTTGATTTCCTATTATCATGATGGTAAGGACCCCACACATACCAATATTTCAGACTATTAATATACCCTTATTTACAATTTCCCTTAAATAAAGAAATAGTAAATATATACAAACAATGAGCTAAACAATAACTGTTTTAGTAATATATAATATTTGCTTCTTTCAATAATTTTTAACCGACTTCCAAAAAGGAGGAGGTTATCAATTCGTCGCGTGTTTTTTCGCTTTTTTTTGTATGTATGTTACCTGATTTCTTCTCCTGTGGTGCACCGTTTTGAACGAATATGGTCTTGTTTAATAGAGTATATATCCGGATTGGTGAAACTTCAAATTTTGGAAAAGAATTCTATTGGTAAAGTGATAAAATTTGTGAATGAACACATGCGTGCATGGAAATCGACCAATATCCCTAACATATTGGTCGATTTTCCGGTAACTCCTTATGCATGTGTATAGTTTTTTAACGTTTAATCTATTAAGAAAGATCCTTAGGTGATCTCATATACTTTTCTGCGACGTGCAACTTACAGTTTTGCAGAAAATCGCCGAAAATTCCAAAATTCTTATCAAAAATTTCATCGAAATGACATAACAGACATTTCCTCATAAATATTTTAATTCCAACGTAATAGTGCGGTAATTTTAGGCACTGGAAGTTTTAATTGCGAATTTGAAAATTTTCTATGTACATCGCAAGCATATAGGTAGTAAAGCATAGTATTTTCGGCTCCTTAAATCAATGAGTACCAAGCTCGTTTTGTTTGTATACCAGGTAAATACCTATTTAAATGCAAATTTTTCCATTTTGCGAAGACGGTACTTTTGGTTGTCACATTCTCCCGGCCTAATAGAAAATTCAGTGACAACACATGTCAAACTTTAAACTGCTATTTGATGCGTTTATAGACAGGGTGTTTAGTTATAGCAAACAAAATCACAAAGTAAAGTGGTTGAAGGAGTTGCATTTATATGAAGATTGAAATATAGGACGGACTAGAATGATAGTGGTCTGTAGGCAGCCGTATATACAGGATGGTTGGAATATGGGTGGACTGGACGTTTGGTGGTATAAAAATGTTGAAAAAAATGTGAAATTAAAATTATATAGGGTGATTAAAAAACTGTTATATGATGTGGACATAAGCAAATCATATACAGGATGGTTGAAATATATGCTGGAGTTGAATTATATTTATATGGTGTGATTAAAAAATTATTTCTTTTATAGCCCATAAGAAGTTGCATAAAGTGTGGAGAGGAATTAATGTTACACAGGGCGATAACATAAAATGTTAAAAAGGAAATAATTTATGGGGTAGCCCACAAGGAGTTATATACTATGGTTGAAATATAGGACGGATTTGACTCCGTAAATATAGGATGGAAATTTATGCTTGCAGTGGGCAGTCGTATGTACAGGCTGGTTGGTACATCGGTTGGAGTGGGAATATCTAGTTATACAGGGTGTCAAAAAAAGTTGAAAAAGGTTACATGGCGTAGTCCATAAGGCATAAATATATTTTGGGCTTATTAAGTCAACGCGTACTAGTACATTTTGATTTACCTGTCAATTTAAATGAATAAAGTATCATTGTGTAATATGAGGCTTTCGATGTTACCTGGTTCTGTCTATTAAGGTTATACATACAAAATAAAAAATAAGGAATGAAAACTACCTGAGTTCAAAAAAAACTAAAAAGTTGAAAATAAAACATTTAAAAAAAATATAACCGACTTCTACCTATAACTAAAAAGCTAAAAATAATTATAACAAAATACAACTTTAGCAAATAAATAACACATTCAATGTTGTAAGGTACCTACCCAGGAAGTAAAAAATGTAAACATTAAAAGGTGCTCATTCTGTACAAATTAATTACCTACCAATCTAGTATATTTTTGAAGTCGGTGCCAAGCAAAAATCAAGTTTGATGAATTAGTAGATAAGTAAGCAATGAAGGATTTTAGATTTGCTTGGCATCGACTTCAAAAATATACTAGATTGGTAGGTAATTAATTTGTAAAGAATGATGTTTACATTTTTTACTTCCTGGGTAGGTACCTAACAACATTGAATGTGTTATTTATTTGCTAGAGTTGTATTTTGTTATAATTATTTTTAGCTTTTTAGTTATAGGTAGAAGTCGGTTATATATATTTTTTAAATGTTTTATTAGTGAATGAATTATCTAGTAGCACTTTAACATCTGGGCTTGATACACACGTGAGAAATTCCATATCCCAAAATTAAGAGAGCAGACACGTAATCAATTACAAGTTCCAAAAAATGCCATAATATTAGTCACGTTTTACGCCATTTTTACAACGACCGTTATTGAAGATTTAATCATGCTTTTAAGGTCCATAAAACATTACGGTCAGTATCGTTCTTGGTACAATACCGGCAAAATGCAATATTATAAAACACAACAAAATGGAAAGCACAATGTTGCACTGCAGGGGAAAAAAGGAAATGGGCCATAAAATGGCTTGAAAATTGTACGGTGGACGAGTGCAATGGCAAGACAAAAACATGCAACAAAAAATCCACATAAAATTCATTCGGTTGATGCTCCATAAAGGGCGACGAGTACACGAGAATTTTTGAAAACATTTCTAGTAATTTGTACATGTTTATCGTCAAAGTTTCATAATTTTCACTTAATTTGTAATGAACGAGAATCATTTCTCAGAAATAGCAACAATGGCAATGGAATTCAAAAGGGTGTGGTTTGATCTGTTCATCTTATTTCCATATATGTTGGGTAAAACTAAAATTTCCCAAATTTTTGTTCAATCCTTATGTTTCGAAAAGTTTTAATAGCTGCGTTTAATCCGCTGCTGCTCAGTTGATTTTTTCACGCTCCGAAGAAGGCAGATACTGCCTTTCTGAAACGTAGTTAGTTTGCAAATGATTGTGGGAGGGATTTGTTGTCAACTGTCAAGATTAGCTCTACATTTATTTTTGTATAAACTATGGATATTCGGTCTGAGCCTGTGTTATTCTTAATCTATACAGTGTGTCCGGTTATGAACTAGCGATAATCTAAATACATGTAAAGCAACTATTTTAATACACAATTACACTATATACTTGGACTCAATACCCCACCCCGTCATATGGCAGCCATTTTGTTTTTTTTGATGACCTATTCTCTACGTGTCAACAAAAACCTTTATATCTCTTAAAGTTTTGGTCTTACTGAGATAAAAATAGGCTTATTCGACGGACAATAAAACTGTCTATCAACAACATTTCAAAACAAAGTGTTAACGTTTTCTTAACTATTGAAAAAAAGATGAAATGCAAAAAAACGGTAAAAAAAATTGCAAATCAATGCAAAAATAGTCCTGATAACCTTTAATTTTTTTTCACTAAATCGAAAGTTTTTGAGTTAAGCTACAATACAACATTAAATTCACAATTGTATGTTTATTACTTTAGGAGTTATTGTTGTTTGAACATAGCGTATGCGCAAGCACAAAAGACCGTCGGGACTTTAAACAGGTAGGTAAACATTAAAACCACATTAAAGTCTTATTACTTGCTGAATATCACAAGATAACCACTAATACAGAACGTAAACAGCACGGACGGTAAGTAAAAGTAGGGATCATAAGGCAGGGCAAGGTACAACTAACGTAACTGGTCTTTATCCTGTAAGTTCTTTGCAGGTAGAGTCAATATGTTCCATTTCGCTTACTCCTGCTAGTCGCGAATAGCATTGCTAGCCTTTTCTCGGACATCACGCAGCTAATGTCAGATGTCACTTAATAAAGGTCTTTTGTGCTTGGGCATACGCTATGTTCAAACAACAATAACTCCTAAAGTAATAAACATACAGTTATGAAATTAATGTTGTATTGTAGCTTAACTCAAAAACTTTCGATTTAGTGAAAAAAAATGAGAGGTAATCGGGACTATTTTTGCATTGATTTGCAATAATTTGTTGATTTGCATAATTTTTTGACCCTTTTTTTGCATTTCATCTTTTTTTCAAAAGTTAAGAAAACGTTAACACTTTGTTTTAAAACTTTGTTGATAGACAGTTTTATTGTCCGTCGAATAAGCCTATTTTTATCTCAGTAAGACCAAAACTCTTTAAGAGATATAAAGGTTTTTGTTCACACGTAGAGAATGGGTCAACAAAAAAAAACAAAATGTTTAGTTTAGTTTAGTTGAGTCGAGTCGAGTAGCGTGGCGTGGCGTGGCGTGCGTTGAGTTGCGTTGAGTTGAGTTGAGTTGAGTTGAGTTGAGTTGAGTTGAGTTGAGTTGAGTTGAGTTGAGTTGAGTTGAGTTCAGTTGAGTTCAGTTCAGTTCAGTTCAGTTCAGTTTAGTTTAGTTTAGTTTATTTATTGGTAAAGTATTACAACTGTGTGTTTTTACAAGTCAAAGGTACACAAGCATGAAATGTATTAAATATGTAAACAAAAGACTATATAAATGTTATTAAAATGGTAAGAAAATAAAATGTCCTATTTACTAATATATGGCTGCCATATGACGGGGTGGGGTATTGAGCAATAGTATATAGTGTAGTTGTGTATTAAAATAGTTGCTTTACATGTATTTAGATTATTATTATTTCAATAATACTTTTCGACAACATTAATGCTTATGCTGATGCCACTGCTGTGTTGTAAGTTCACAGAATTCATGGTCTGAAATTTTAAATGTTAACAAATCTGCCTATTTAACATTTTCTGGCTAAAATGACCATGTTGGCACATAAACTTTAATAATGAACTATACCGGGTTGAAAATACCAATATTTAGGCATAAAATTTGACGAAAATATGAAATGGAACCTACCCGTTAAAACGATTCCCCATAGACTTCGGTATTTGTTGTATGTATTTTCTAAGTTAAAAAAAAACAAACATAGGGACTATATTATTAATTTATCATATGTTTAATAACTTGGTAACCAATGGCATAAAGGTATGGGGTTATCTTAGTCTAATTAATATTGATCAAAGATATAACTATAAAATCCTACTTCATTATTTTGAAATTTCGTTAGTGGAAATAGTCTCACCAACAAAAAAAAACATATTATAAAACCCAAAGCAAGAAATTGGTAAAAAAGGGGTTTATTCAGTGCTTTTGATGTCTTGAGTAAACTATGAAACCACCTTAAAACAAATGTAAATACTCAGTATTTATAAACTGTTTATAACAATGGCTATTGAGTAATTCTCAGTATCAAACTTAAGGCAAGCAAAGGATCAAAATGCATATTCGTTGAAATACCGTATCACTATATTTTCATTTAAGCACATTTTTTTAACTTTCATGTAATTACTTTTTTATGCCATCAGTTTCATTTTTTATTAGGTATTTTTGTATCTGGTTAACAAATAAATAAATTAAATAAAATCTTAATTTTATTTAATTATTTAAATGCAATAAATCAGTGTTACGCCTATGATAAGAAACTGCTGTTGCACAAGCGTTCGTCCTTCACAAACCGGAGATGGTCATAACATTTGTAACTTTTGTTACCCTAATTGTTCAGAACACTCTGTCTTTTTTGGGTTGAAAAGAGACAGCCTTTATACTTACATATGTATATTCTCAATTGCTTGGAAAAAACTGCCTTAGCTCAATCGAAAAGAGACTCGTTGCTCGTCTTTCGTCCAGTACGGACCTCTCCTGAAACTCTCAAGGTTAAGGCCGGCTACCCGCGACGAATGCAAACAAATACATGGATGGCAGATTTCCCGAGGCTTTTACTAGATCTAACTTGTAGACAAGGTAAGAGTTTTCTTATGAAGGGCAATTGAGTTTTTTGTCAAAATAGAACCACTCAAAACTACAGTCCACTTAATTCAATTCACTACACTAATAGTAAAAACACCAGCAAAAATTTTGAACTGTTCTTAAGAGTTCAGATTTGTCAATGTCTGAAAATGCGATGAATAATGCAAGATGTTATAAGTTTATGTAAGGTTGGAAGACAAGTCGGTACTTTGCTGGGTCCTCTGAACATAGTTTGTCCTTTGGTAAGAGGTGTGTAGCACCATGCGTAAGGAAAGTAGACATCTTGTGTGGATGGGTAATTATGTCATTTATAAGGCCTGTTAATGTTTCGAGGGTGGCTTCATTATGTTGGATCCGTCTTCCGTTTTAAATGGTTGGTGTTGCATGGTATCACAGTTCTGATATGCAGCCTCCTCCTCGATAAACCAGCAGGCTCTGGACTTATGTCTGTTTTACTGCGATAACTAGGGACTTCATTATTATTGTAATGGAATTTACCTAAGCCGGTCTTGGTTTCATTCCAGTACGACATCGATCGCTATTAGGACAAAAAAAAGATCTCGAAATAGCTTGGCAGCTGTAGAACTGATAATGGATTGTACGAGAGTTTTCGATGCTGATTTTAAAAGGAGCAGCCCATCATCGCAGGAGTTAGTTAGTGCAGCGAAGAGCTTATGTTGTATTATATTTGTGATATTCGAATCAGCTGTTGTGTATATTGCATGTAAATAAAAGTTTCTAGAAAGTGAGAGTAAATATTAGTTTTCAAATTTTAATTGAACCCACGGAGTATATAACAAATTTGGTGATCAGAAGTGCAAGATTAAGTGAAGTTAAAATCGTAATTTGATTTATGGAAACCAGAAGCATAGAAAAAACGGACGAAACTACCAAAAAAATACCCAAGCAGGTTACGGAGGGTCTAGACAAAAAAATAGCCCAGAACAACAAACAACAAAGGTTAGTAAAATCATTTGATGAAAAGCGTAAAATAGAATTAGAAAATCTTGTCACTACGTCGGAAGAAAAACAACAACATCTAGTTTCCAGGATGAAAAGTGAACAACATAATTTAATTAAAGAATTATTCTCGGAATTTGAAGAAAAACGACAAAATTAATTTAAAATAATTGAAGAAAAACAAGGCAAAACGGAAGAAAAAAAAACAACTGCAATTTGAACAATTAATGGAAATAGTATCGCAAGAAATGAAACAGTTAATGGAAGAATGCAAATAATGGAATCAGACACAAAAGAGATAAACGACGACATTAAGATCCTGAAAAGTAATGTGGAAACTCTTGAAATCAAAATAGATGACATCGATTCCATCCAAAGCCAGGTGAAATGTGAAATCAGTTCCATTAAAAACATAGTACAAAGCGAAGTAACTGAAGTACAAGATAAAATCAGTGCCATCCAAAACAAGGTGGAAACTGAAATTAAACAATTACAACAAGATTTGCAGAGAGGGAAATACCACCACACCGTGCGTACCAAAGGTTCCTTTAGTAAACCACCCACATTCGACGGCAGTTCATCTTGACCCATGTATAAACGGCTATTTGAAACCGTGGTTAAAACTAATGGATGGGATAACCAAGAAAACGCTACGTCTCTTGTAATTTCCTTAAGAGGTCCTCCAACGCATTCCAGTCGATGAACAAGGCAATTTCGATAAGATCATCGCCATCCTGGACAAAAGATAAGACAGTCAATCCCTTAGCCAAGTATACCAGGTGCAACTAAGCGAAAAAATGCAAAAATCCGAAGAGAGCATTCAAGAATTCGAAGCAGAGATTGGATGTTTAGTGCACTTATCCTACCCAGACCTACCAGAGAAAACAAAAGATCAATTGGCCACACAGAGTTTCATAAACGGTATCAGAGATGTGGAAATACAACGAAATCTAAGACTAAGTGGCGTTAAAGTAATGAAGCTTTACTTCGGGCGTTAGAAGTAGAGGCCGTCATGAACATGTCCAAGATGAGGGTTCGGGCAGTTTCCTTCAACCAGGAAGAGCCAGAGTCAACATTTCAAGCACTGTTGGCTGGTATGAACAAATTATTAGAAAGTCACAGAGAACTGATACCAGAAGAGCATGTTACCGTTGTGGACGGACAGGGCACTTCCAACGCGACTGCAGAGTCAGGCTATCTGAACGATCACCGACCAGGGGTAACCAACAGAACAACCACATGTCCAGGGACCGTCAGCTAGTCAGCATAAGGGGGCGAATGCTGACTGACCCTCCACCAGCAGCCGAGACAGCAGCAGCCTAGTCATCAGGAGCACCATCAATGGCCGAGAAACCAAGTCCCAACTGGTAGTTCCTAAGAAAAAAGTACCAGCCATCCCGACCGAGGTACTTGATGGGATTACCGGGGACCATCTGGGCATGAACAAAACTCTGGACAAATCGATAATACTGGGAAAATTACTTTGAAGACGTCAGAGCTTGGTGCCGGAAATGTGACAACTGTGCAGTCAGTAAAGGCCCAAATACCCGGACCAAGGGCAGAATGCAGCAGTACAATGTGGCGTTCCATTTGAGAGAATTGTCATCGATGTCGCACAGTAGATGATTGTGTGTAGCGACTCTAACTTATTAGCACCTATAACATAGGTTGGCAAGATAAACTTGTTCATTGCCTGCAATACGAGACTCATTTTCTTTGAAGACTTTATTAACTTTTTTCATTATTTTTTGATAACCCAAATCATTACTGATTTCAGATAACGCTATGAGTATATTACTAACAAGTTTCCTCATTCTTAGACGACCAAAATTACTAGCTAGAGTAATGAGGCATATTTTTTCAAACTACCACTATAAACACTTTAATCGAAGCGAATTCGGACAAATTATGATGAGGATTTTGGGGAAAATTACAGACTACGCCGACCATAAATAATGTAGCACGAAGAGCAACTTCAAGAGAGAGCATTCGCAGGATAAATGTTAAAGTCATTCGGTGTGTACCGTAATGCCACAGTTTGTCGTGTAGAAGTTGCGGTGGTTGGAGGATTTAAATTAATTACGAAGGAACTCTAAACAGCTCGGTCAGTGCGATGTTACCAATGAAATGCGGTCGGGAAATTATGAAGGGGTTAAAACAAGTTAGTAACGTTCATTGAATGCGGTTGCTAGTCGACGGCAACCAACCTCTCTTTGATATCGTCATGAATTCACTTAAATGAACACCACTCGAACACGAAATAGGGTTTTTTTGTGGAAACTTTTGTTAATCACATTTCGAAACAGATTTATTTATGACGACATCAAAGAACAGAGTTAGCTTAAACTCTGCTACCCTAAATTAAATTCGAAATGTGGCAAACATTTACTGTATACTGTATATACAGGGTGTGGCGCGAAGAGTTTGGATTAGAAGTTTCTATATTAACATTTTGTCATAGTACGTCTATAATACCGATTTACTATTTTCAAAAGTTACAGACTTCCTGTTATATAGTTTTTAACCGACTTCCAAAATGAAGGAGGTTATTAATTCGTCTCAAATTTTTTTTATGAAGTTTAAGTACCTCCTGGGAAATCACACCACAGTTAAGAAAATTGCTGTATATCCCGAACGTTTCAGCGTCTAAGTCAGATCCCGTTTTCAATGTTTAAGAAACTATGAATAGAAAAGGCACAATTCTAAGATGTAAAATTAAAATATTTGACAATATTTTTTTTATGTATGACGAGCGATTATTCAAAAACGGCTTGGGCAATTTTGATGATTTAAACTACATTATATCAAGGATCATTACAGAAAGGTCTCATATAATTATCTATCACATGAGATTTACGGTTTTCTAGAAATTCAGAAAAAAAAGTATATAAGGAACTAGATTTAAGCGATTTTCAATGAATGTTCACTGTTTTCTCTAAAACTACACACGCAAATTGAATATTGTAAATTGTATTATACAAAGATATGATCCAGCTTGATTCCGTACATTTCTCTATAACGTAAAACATACTATTTTTCTAAAAATCGGAAAACTATATGCACAAAAACTGTTAACATCATGGTAAATGTCAAATTTTCATAATAAATATCTAGTTTAAATGTCAAGATATGCCGTGAAAGTATGTCGTACAGGGAGTTTGTAATGGTTTTCATTTGGATGATTTTGAAGTCAGTTTATTTTTAAAACGAAGTTAAGTTACAGTGGTGTGAAATTGCAGAAAATATTCCATTTGCTTATTAAAGCAAAAATTTGTTATTCCGGCGATCTCTTCTGTATGGAATACGGTTGAAGGTGTGTGCGGTCGTGCATGTAATATTAGCTGGTACATAAGCAAGTGTGGAAGTGGAATTGAATTAGTTATACATGGTGGTTCTAAAAATATTGTATTGGGTAGCACATATGTAGTTGCGTATACAAGGATGTTGAAATAAGAGTGGAGCAAAACTATAGTTATACAGAGAGGATATTTGCCTTATAGAACGGAGAATAATAACAGTTATACAAAAGGCTTTAAAAATTGTCAGATGCAGTTGAGTATATAGGATGGTTGAAATATAAGGTGGAGTATAATTACAGTTATACAGCACGGTTTAAAAAAGTTATAGAGTTTGGAACATAAGTAGTTGCTTAGACAAGGTGTTTGAAGTAAGGGTAGGGTAAAATTATTGTTATTGAGGGTGTATCAACAATTTGTTATATAGGCATAAGCAGTTAGGATATTTAAATTATAGGATGTAGGACGGTGTATAATTTTAGACATTGGTTAAAAAATTTTTAGAAGCAGTTGTATATGCCGGGTGATTGAAATAAATGGTAGAGTAAATTTATAGTCATGTGGTTCAAAAAGGTGAATTTTGTTAAATAGGGTAAACCATGAGCAGTTCCATAAATAGAATACTAGAGATATGGGGGATGTAGTTGTACTGGGTGATTCAGAAAATGATAGACTAATAAGTTTGTCTCTATTTGGAAAATATAGACAAAGAATAAATATTAGAGAGGGAGAAAGAGAGACGGAGAAAAAGAGAGAGAGATTTGAATACGCTAAAATTTTCAATTGTACCTTAATGAAATCAGATAAAAAAAGGTATGTCTGAAAATAGTGATTGACTGCACACGGTTTCTAAACTGTTTTTATTTTAAGTTAGCTGAAGTCGGTTCTTTTTTAAATATAAATTGTATAATAAAAGTTTAGATGGTTATGGATATCTTAGTATTTTATTAGTTAAACGACCGGGGTTACAGATGCTTAGAAACGAAAATGAGATATCAACTTGGCATCAGCAGGATGAAGGCTCATAATTTTGGATTTGTTATCCAACATCTTTATGATATTTTTGCGATAAGTGGAGCTCTAGTCAGAGTCCGTTTTCGTGGCCAGCTCTCTCTCCTTATCATGTTCTTCTGGCCCGGCAATGGTTAGGCAATGAATTGCCAGATAAATGGATGTAACCAAGAGAACCTGTTGAGTAGCCAGTTAGATGGCCTGATTTGACTCAGTTAGCATCCAAAGTATTATTGAGACTCTCGTGTATTGAAAGAGGTTCAAAGCGGCTATTTGAACAACGATTATGTATATCATAGTTTGCGGCGTATGATATCATAACTGAGCCGATAACAACGATGGCCAATGTTCTTTATTAAATTTTCCCAAAACGTTCAAAATTTGAGCTGATTTTGTTGACATCTAAACTGACTATTTATAGCCTATATGACAACCCGGCAAAGTATTTGAATGAATGACAGTCATTAAAATGACCAACAAAGTAACCAAAATCAGTGATACAACCCGCAACTGGAGATCGAAAAATTCTTGTGAGGAATTTAATAGGTAAACCTAGAGCTCCCAACCGAACCTGAAGGAAACGAAATCACATGGGATATTTTCTCATAATTTTTTCCATTGGACCCCTAATTATCTTCCTTGTTATCCTAGTGCCTATCGTCTATTCGTTTGTTCACAGCAGCTCTGAACAGTTCTGTTTATCTTAAGTTCATCCATTTTCAAAAAATTTGCCAGCTGCGAAATGAGTCTACGTCCAGGTCCTCTCTTAATATTGAATTTGTCTTGTTAGATAGAATAGTGTCTTTAAGGATTTTGGCATCATATGACATGGGACAGTTTTGGTTTACTCCTTGCTGATGGCAGCTTCGCTGTTGAAACCTGCGTTGAGTGAAAAAAGAAAGTTTGGTGTTAGGGTACAAAACTTTGTGTTTAAACATGATATATTTCTGTTCGGTAACGATGCCACTTTTATCACCAGATAAGAGCACAGCGATCACTAAGCATCGCAGAGATTATAAAGGACCTTTTCGTAGTAGGCTAAAGGTATTTCTGCTTTCTCAATCAGAGTTCTGAGTGCTCAACTATATTGCATCCTAGATTACAGAATCTGAATAATTTGTCTCGTTTCACCACGAAATTGGTTGTTGTGTTGGAACTCTTACCTATAATTATAGTCCCGTTTTTTTACAGTTTAATTTAAGAACATACTATGAAATCGCACACACGGACTACCATTTTTATTATTCTCTGCACCACTATCTGCCGACAGCTCTCCATTTTTTTCATCATGTCGTGATTTATTTCGTTTAAGCCTTGTTATATATACTCTCGGAGTAGATGTTAAATAGAACAGAAGACAACACGTATCCTTGTCAGGGGCTTCTATGTATACCAAAGCTATCTGAAAGTTGACTATTTAATCGAATAGTTACCTGTTGATCAAAATAGGGATTTAATATTTTTCTTATATCTTTACTGACTGTGCCGTTTCTAAGACATCTATTAGTTTTTGATGAGTCACTGTATCAACCGCGTATCTTAATCTGTATGTCTATTGTCGCTAAACCGCGTCTGATTACAAATTAGTTTAAACAAGGGATTTCCGGAGTGAATCATATTCAGAAACATGTTTCAATAGGGTAATTATATTCCTTGTAATTTTGTGCTTTTGGTTTCTTTGGAATTGGTATCATTATTGACATTAACCCGTCTGTAGGTACCTACCTACCATTCTTGTACATTGTGTTGGATAATCTGGTAAGGATTGTAACCTGCTTCTCTTCCAAAAGTTTAAGAATTTCTCTGTATATCTCATTTGAGCATTTAATTTGAGTCGTCTGAATGATCTTCTAATTTCTGAGTTGTTTGTTACTCTTTTATCTTTAATCTTCCATATACCAACGAGCAATCTACAGTAAAACCAGATTGTATATGTATCTAAACTTGCTTTTGTAAAATAATACCGAATTTGGTGACCAAAATGTACGAGGTTGAAGTTTGCCTACAAAAGAATAAAATCCCAAAGAGAAAATGTAATTTTGATCAAATCAGCAAGAGACTTTCATTTGACAAACTCCCTGTTTGTCTGTCATAAAATGAATAATTAGTTTTTCTTATTTATATGAAAAATACTTCTCGATTTATTCAAAAACCTTAAGACGCCTTAATTTGGAACGGGTCCCCCGATAAATTATTATTCATGAACGGGCTTTATTTCGTTGGATTTTCCCCTTTAATAACTCCTTTATCCAATTTCAGGCTCTAATATATCCACTTAGGCGCAATTTTCTCCGAATATTATGATTTTTCCACCGCACTGACGTGAAAATAATGAGAGCTCATCTTAGCTGAAATCGATATTGTAAGCCTAACGTATCATCCCGGTTATTCTCACTTAACCTTCGTCTTTTCGTGGCTGTAAAAATGCAATACCGATTTTATGATTTTTTTACTTGGAATGAAGTCAACGAATTTAACTTGTGTTCAAGATGAGTCTCCACCAGGGAAGTCATGCAATAGGTATCATTTTTTTGAAATTGGTTTTTGATAGATTACACAACCCTACAAAAATATTTTGTGCTCTAAGACCTTCACTATGTTAGTTAGGGGTTTTTGGAGTCGTTGATTCCGAATCCGGGGTTCGTTAACTTCATCAGGTCAGGGTCAAGGTCATTTGAAGGTCAAATCGAGAAAAACCTTTCAAAAAAATCTTGAAAAATTCATTATGAGGTTTTTAGGGAGGTCACTGATTCCAAATCAGGGATTCATTTGACCTTATAAAGTCAGGATCAGGTCATTTCAAGGTCAGAACGAGAAAATCCTTCAAAAAATCTGTAAAAATTCATTATGAGGTTTTTAAGGTTACTGATTTCGAATCTGGGATCCATATGATCTTATAAGGTCAGGGCCAAGGTCATTTGAAGGTCAAATCGAGAAAACCCTTCAAAAAATCTGGAAAAATTCATCATGTGATTTTTAGGGTAATTGATTTCGAATCCTAGGTCTGTTTGACATTATAAGGACCAAATCAATGTCATTTTAAGATTAAATTGGAATTTTTTTTCGACACCCTTCTGTGCAGCAGTAGATTAACAATCACATTCTCCCCTTTTTTAACTTGGTCTCTCTTCAATATCTGCTCTTACTTAGATCAAATCGAACAGAAATTTAGTGGCACTGAAACCATCGGTTATGAGTGAAGCTCTCACCCATCTCCATTTTCCAATATTTTCTCTAGCTAACCTAGATCTAGGGTAAAGGAAGCGCAAAATTTTCAGCTGCGTTCTTCCAATTAGGGTCAAGGCCATACAATGTATAGTGCGAATCAGGGTTTTTTACTTGTTTTCACTGATAACAAATAAACATACCAACAATAGTACAACTCAAAATCCTGCTACGACGATGGATACTTGAAACGGTGACAACTGCTTTGATAGCAAATGTGTAGAATGATTCGTTTTAAAGTCCAACGTGATAACAAAGCCAGATGATTCTGTAGTGTGTCTGACGACGAGTTGACATTGTCTTCGTCAATGTCAGAAAGCTCTCATACTTAGACCTGGGTAGATATGAGAGAGTTATCACCCCTAGGAGGGGTGATTCACCTGTGATCGGGTCATGTACCGTATAAAACAATAAATGAAAGAGTGAATAAACCTTGTAAAAACACTGAATGATCTAGATCTTGAATTCATGGAACTATTATTCAGCTCCAAAAAACTGGAAAAGTGATAACGTATTTATTTTTTATCAAACTGACCACGGGTTCGTAATCACTGACCGTCCCATAACCTTAACCCTGACCTTATAATCTCAAACATATCGGGATTCGAAATCAGCGACCTCAAACACCTCATAATGACTTGTTCGAGATTTTTTTGAAGGATTTTCTGGATTCAATCAAATGACCTTGACCTTGATCTTAAAAAGTTAAACGGACCCCGGATTCGGAATCAGCGACCCAAAAATCTTATATTGAATTTCAGATTTTTTAAAGGGTTTTCTAGATTTGACCCTAAATGACCTTGACCCTGACCTGATAAGTTCAAAAGGACCCCGGAATCAGTAGCCCCTAGTTACTATAGTGAAGTTCTTAGAGCACAATTTTTTGTGGGGCTGTGTTATTCACGGGAATAATTTTATGTGTTACCTTTACATTCTGGTTCTATTTCTTTCTATATCTGATGAAAACAACAATGACAGTTTGGAAGAACCAGATCCAAATTTTCTTTGGCTTGAATCTAATCTCTAGAGGCTATTGAAAACTTCAGGTATTTCTCTACCTTTAAAAAAGAATACATATTCTTATAGTTTGTCTTCTTAACATCCAGGGTTTTGATGGTTATATAGATCTTTATATACTAGCTTGTAGCTGCGGCTTGGCTTGCATTAAATGTTTATTTTGTCAACCAATTCTGGTTGTTGCTCGATAAAGGTAGAATGTTAAATATTTACAATAAGAAGAGAATTAACCACTGAGTTAAAGGTTCAGCGTTCTTCAGTTAATTAAGATCTCTTATTAACGCTGCTTGGCCTTAGCGGTTACAATCATTGGCACAGAATATAGCATTATTCCTTGATGCTCCAATTTATTATGTTGTATGTATTTGATGCTGAAACATAAAATCGTAGCAAATCAATGTTATAATCAATTAATATAGAATAAATAAAAAACGGGTACTTCTCAAATCTATTAGTGTGATAAATTAAAATCATACTGCTTTGCAAAAAATATTATAATACTAAATTTAAAAAGAACCTTAACAGGGTAAACGGTCAGAGCTGAATTAACTGAATGAGATCATTTTAAAATAGACTTTTAGATTATGATTTTACCATATAAACTTTGTTACTCTCATTTCACCCCTTGTAAGAACTAGATTAAAATAAATATGCGAATTTTAATCATTTATCATCTACAACATTTCTGCAAAATTTCAACCAAATCAGACGTTTGCCATAAAATGTTTTATACAAAATTTGGTCCCCCGCCATCCTCATTTTTCTCATTGAAATGTGAATTTTCACAACGTCCTATCCTGGCAGATGTCCACTATCTGTCAACTGCCTATATGCCAAAATTTAGCTTCATGAATACGATTGATTTATATTGTCTTTACAACTCCATTCATACTTTTTAAGAGTAGTTTGAAAACAAAATACGAGTATGCGTACTTTAACCCCCTATAAGTTTTTCGCGTCTCCAGGGTCTCATCTATTTCCCATCACTTTCGCATTTACAATATCAGGATAATTCAAGGAAAAAAACACATAATATGCATTTTTTAATTAATATTTATACCTTCATTTAAATAAAGTTAATTGTACCTGAAGTTCCAAATATTAAACACTAAATTAACAATTTGATATATGCTTATTGACAAGACAGTGATACCAACAATTTTTCATAATATTAAAGACACCTCCATGTAACAGTTCCATTGTTATCAATACACTGAAGGGCTTCATACAAATTTTTGCGAAGTAATTCAATACCCTTTTATTTTGATAGTTGTAAAATATTGTTACGAGAATTCATCGGATAGCTGGTGCAATCGGCCATCAACCAATTCGTGGAAGGGACATTATTCCGATACTTCTGGGAATCCGAAATGTTTCGTCTCTCAACGGGCCGACCGCTGCCGTTACTGGGAATTTCCTTAAAGCTTCCAGAACACATGAAAGAAGTTTCCCGATGGTTCGTTGACTTGGCAGAATAATTCCCAGAGAAATATATAAATACGGACAGCTGGCGATAGATTGGTTCGGTATCAGACGCTCGTATTGTTAAGTTAAGATAAATTGTAAATAGTTTATGTGAATATAAATTGGGTTAAAGTAGTGGAAATAAATTGTGAAAATAAAAACATTACAATATAATTGCTAAATATTTGGTATTATTTACTATACAGTCAATATGATTTCTTCATCTTAGTCCGTCAATTATTACATCTAAACTCATCAGTATTGAAATCTTCTCGTGGGATACTATTATTTATGCTACGAGTATAGACAAAAATCAATTTATTGAAGAACAACTTCCAGAGGATAATTATTCGTACATACAAAATCATCTGCAAGTGACAATATTAGGTCATCCGGAAAAGATTTCAGAAAATGATTCACATAAAGTAGAAAATGATGATCCAAAACTGTTTTTTGTGGAATCGACTTCAAAAAACGCTTCAGTAATTAACATTTTTGTCTTGCTGAAGTCTGATATGAAGAATATATTTATCACTATTAACGATTAACGGGAAGCCCCATAACCCAATAAATCAGATACAATTCTAAATGAATAACAAAAACACAATATACAACAATACATAATAGATGATGATTTATCATTAATAAGTTTAGGCAGTTTAACAAGAATAGTTTCTTTTTTCTCCAACCTAATTAATGGAATTTCAAATAACTGCCTATTCCTGACCAATCTGAAGGGAACATGAAATTCAAATTTAGATAGTTGATACAATTAGTTAAAATTTTAAATACAAACAGTAAGTCAGTCCACACTCTTGCTGATTGTAAATTCGATATTTGCAGTGATTCACATACGGGAGTATAATTGTGGTAGGTATAGTGAAGTGCTTGTCCAATTCTAGGCAGAATATATTGGGTATTGATGACTGAGAGCTTCCACCCTCTTAATAAGACCTAGCATGTGAGGGGACCAAATGACAGAACCATACATAAATAAAAATAAATAAATGTAGGAAAAATATGAAAATCAAAGAATTTGAAAATATATTAATAAATTAAATATTTTTCTGTCTTTTAGATATAAGATCTCAATATAATGTTTAAAAGATAAATTGGAGTCAAAAATTATCCCGAGGTCTTTTATATGGTCTACACGTTCAAGAATATTTCGGTATTCGATAGCAACCTATTTTCAAATATCAGTAAATTCGGCTGTAATACATTCAATCAGATGGATATGTAATTGTTCTAAAAACGTTCGGTAAAAAAGTAGAAACCTCTTTTTTAATATCAATCGGTATACGTTATTTATAAATAAAGAGAAAAGCAATGTGCCTAGGTGTGTACCTAGTATATTGTTATAAACTCCGTGGGTTCAATTAAAATTGTAAAACTTCACTTTCTAGAAACTTTTATTTACATCAAATATTCACAACAGCTGATTCGAATATCAAAACAATAACACGAAATAAGCTCTTCGCAATAACTAACTAACTCTCCGATGCTGGGCCGCTCCTTTTAAAATCCGCATCGAATTCTTCTAGCAAAATCGAGTGTCAATTTTACAGTTGTCGAGTTATTTCGAGATTAAGTTTTTGTCCTCCCAGCAATTGATGTCGTATTGGACGTTACGTTACTCCACAGGGACGGAATGGATAATTTATAACAATATGTATATATAGTATATATATATATATATATATATATATATATATATATATATATAGTATACAGGGTGTAAGTAGTTTGAGTGCATTTATTTTAATTTATTTTAGGTGGAGATAGTATAGACCAAATAAAACAAAAAAGTCTTATAAGACTATGGTCTGTAGGCCTTAATAAGCAAGAAAATTCCAAATATATGTTACGTAGAATTAATATCAATGCGGCAACGTCGCGGTCAAATGCAGGTTCACTTTTAGGGTAAATAATAAAGACTGACCTCGACCAGAAAAAAAGAACACCTGTGTTTTTATTTGTGTATTGAATAATTATAATATTATGAGTGCCGTTAGAATTATTTAGGTAAATAAAATTTTAGGAAATATTATTTTCAAAGCTTAGATGCTTTTAATAGCCATGTATTGAAATTAGTATTTATATTTGGCGATTTATTATATGAATCAAGTTGAAGAAGGGAGGATACAAGTCGTTGACATTTCATATAGAAATAATTCGATACGAAGTATATTCAACAAAACATTTCTTATAAGTTCTTTTAACTGTTAAATTATTCGAAAAATAATTATTACTCATTAAATTAATACTATTTATGTTAGACAAATAAATACCCATGTACTACACAATATGTTATATCTGCTGTTAAATCTGCTTTTCCCAAAAATAAATAACATGTCAGGTCTTTCCTTAATTGTGTCATGTGCCACTATTTGTTACAAAAAATTCTGTCACACTCAAACTGACAATTCACAACCGATGTTTGCCCAATATATTTTTTAAAGTGGAATCAAATCACATAGTCTACATCAAATATCACGCAAATCACTTTCACTTACATATTAATTTTCTCACAAGAACCGATACTGCAAAAAATAGTCGTAACAGTCGTAAAGGAGGAAATAGTCAATTATTCACTATATTAAAGGCTACGTAACTTTAATTTTTTTTTGAAAAACTTTAAGTTATTTCGCAGATATTATAAAGTTTTTTGATTTGTTTTACCTGAAGTATGGATCCTTTAAATCTTTGCAATCAAACCGTTTACACCCTGTATACATTTATATATTGCTACAATCTAAAATCTTCAAATTTTTGTTCACCTTCTGTTAATAGCATTTTCGACCCCATCCAGGAAGTAATGTTTTGGATGCCATATCCCAAACTTTCTCACAAAGTCTAATGTATCGTGAATTAACAGGGTTAAGTAATTAGCCCTTGTCTCTTGTCTGGCTCATTTCTCGACATGAGGGTCACCCATTTACATGTTTTAAAGAGACTAATGAGTGCCACTCTGACGGTTATATTGTGTCCGCAAATTATGTAACTTTATGATGGCACCAACTTACAGGCTGTTTCAAAAATGTGTTTCTGCTGACTAATATAGGTTGCTTGCAAAATGTAACTTGAACGAAATGATCTGCAGGTGAATATTTAGCTGTTTTCCTGATGTACATAATTGAAACACTATTTTTTTAATTGTAATATTAATTAACATTAGTCTCAGTGGAAATATATGTTTTGATAAATTAAGAAATTAAATTAAGAAGTGGAATATTTAATGGAAATGAACGGTAGTCCAATATAAAACGATTACATGATGCCGACTTTGTATATATAGTAGATGTCAACAATTATTTCAACGACGTAAACAAAACATGAATAAAAATATAACAAACTCATCCATATAAAATCTTTCCAAAACAAATTTCGGACTCTCATAGGAAATATTTTCTAACCCTGGCTTCTTAAAACGATTTCTAAATGAATGCCCTAGCAAAGGAAGTAGCTTCACTCAGTGCAAACATACATATTCAAACAAGATTTCTATTGATGTGAACCTTATTTCGAAATATCCATGACTCCTACCGACATGGACTCTTCAGTTACTACATAAAAAAAACCAACACCAAATTCAAATAACTAATAATGACGTTAAAAAGTAATAAACTATTGAAATGGACATTGTAAACAACAAACTATATTATATGTACTATTAAACTGTGTTTGAAATTGGTACCAAGGCTGAGAAATCAGAATATTTTACACCGTGATATAAACAGCTTTAAAAATTATTATTAATTAAATAAAAGCATTTATATTGCTATTTTAAACATTACTATAATGCCATAATTAGATGCCTTATTGAACTGATATTAACAAGAGTTTTAAACAAAATTCATATTTTGGCATTTTGACAAAGTGGTATACATTTGAAAAAAGTGACATGTGGTGATGTTGTTTTAGAAGAATAACTTATTTCTAAATACTATTAATAAGAAAGCTCTCCATATGATTGAGAACCTCCATCTTGAAGTCGGTTTTGAATTAATTTCATTCTATATAATGATACTTAATTTCCTTTAATACTTTCGTATTCGCTAAATTTTATTGTAAATAAGTTTGAATCAAATAAAAAGAAAAGAATATGGCTATCAAATCAGTGAAAACTATAAAAGATATACTTTTTAATATTTGTACTTAATGTTTTAATAGTATGTTACAGTAAATGTTACAATATAATTTTGTTGAGAATCTGTAATTAAGAACACTCATAAACTTTAAGAAAAACTCGTTTGTAAATAAATTGTAAATAAACGCATTGTTTAACTAATTTTTTGTTGCCAAAAATAAATATTAGGATCCATTTTAACTATTATTTTTGTAGCTTTATCTATTTTTTAAACAATTACCAAATTATAATTTGAAACCCATATTTTTTGGAGTTTGATTACCTCGTTTTAATATTAAATTTACTAATTCTGAGGCTCGGGGGGGGGGATTGCCCTTATACCCCCTGGATATTTTTTGTATCTAATAACATACGGATATTCATTTGTTTAAAACAAATAATTTACTAAATGATTAAATAAAATTAAATAATTTTTTGCATAAAATTAACGGCCACTAGACATGATTTTAATAAATCTAATATTATATTTAGTATCAAATAAGTTTTAGATTGAAAATGCTTTTTTAAATAAAACAAATATATTTTTAAAAACAATTTTTACTCTGAAAATATTTTATTGTTTAATAGTCAAATTCTCAAATAGGCATTTTTGATAATGTCATAAACTATGTGTTTACAAATAATATTTTCTCAGGTAAGTAGAGTACAAAGACAAAAAATGAACTTTAAATAATTTTCAGTGATTATGAAATTTTGATTTTTTTTTTCTCCACTAAAATTGTTAGTGAAAAGTATACAATAAAAATGTTGAAATTTTATTAAAGTGTATCAACTATAAGGTCCCTAATTTGAAATTTACATGTGTTTTTATATATAGACTTACAAAATGAATAATTAAGGCATAAATAATTAAAAATTCAAAAAAAAATTTGGAGAGTTATTTCGTAGGCATGTATCCAAATTATATTTACTTACACTTTTTTGTTTTTAATATTTATATCTAATAGAACTAATTTTTTTTCCAAAATATGACGGAATTGTACAAAATCGACTATAATTTTCAGAAAAACAGAACTAAAACTTGTTAAAAGCTTTTGTGTTGACAAGGTAAGATAAAAATTAGTTGAACTTCACTCTGCTAGAGGTTTATAGTAGGTATGTTTCCAAAGATAGTATCCAAATACAATTAACGTTATATAAGAAATAGTGCTTTCCCCTTGGTAGTACTTACTGCTGTTTTTTCTTTCTTCAAAAACGATTCACATAAAATCCCAAACACATCATCAATTACCAATACTTATCTGCTAGAAAGCTTTCAGTTTAAAATTTCAGCAAACACAAAACGGCTTTCAATATCCTGTTTGAACTTCCCGAATCGATAGTTATAACTGATTGAAAATCTGAGAACCTCACAAAATACTGTTGAATATTTTATAAACGGCACATTTCCAGCCCTCAACGAAGCTCCTTCTACCCCTGGAATATACCTGTATATACATTTACGAGAAATCAATTTGCATAAGTTATGCATTAGCGCCTTTGAAATATTCAGTGCTGTATCACATTATTGATCCGAGTTGTAAAAACTCTATGATGAGAGAGTATACAACTTCATTGTGTTTAAGGACTCTGGCATCCTTTATATAGACCAACATCTTCATTAAATTGAATATTACACAGACAATGAAAAAGACGTTTAAAGGCAGTAATTTATCCAAAGTGTTATACAACTTAATAAAATTATCCTTAGATTTATGCTGCTTATAATAATTAACCAACATTCCAACAAGTTGAAAACCATTATTTTTAAAACAGTATTCATCAATGAATCGGAATTTGAATTAATTATATAAAATTGTGTGATTATGTGTATTTTTAACCGACTTCCAAAAAGGAGGAGGTTATCAATTCGTCGGCACATTTTTTTTATGTTTGCTCACTGATTATTCGAAAACCGGCTTGAGCAAATTTGATGACTTAAACGGCATTATATCAAGAAATATTACAGAAAGGTACCATATAATTTTCTATAATGTGAGATTTACTGTTTTCCAGAAAATCAGAAAAAAACAGTAATTAATAGACTAATTCAGTGAATTTCAATAAATCTACACTGTTTTCTCTAAAACGGCTCAACCATTTTCAATATTTTAAATTATATTCTAGAAAGAGATGCTCCTCCTTGATTCCGTATAATTGTGTATACTTAATGTAAAACAGAGGGTTTTTCCGAAAATCGTAAAAATATTTACCGAAACAAGGTCAACAGCATTGTAAATATCAAATTTTCATCATAAATATCTAGTCTATTCATTGGGTTTTCTCTCCTCCAAATTTTTTCCTGTAACAGATAAGTATTCAAAAAATTGTATATGTAGAACAAAGTGTAGTAAGGCAATTTCGTAAAATTGCCCGGATTACTGGCTGTCTGTACAGAGATTCTTCCTCACAGTTTTTCTGAGAGAAAGAGATGTCTATAAAATGATCAACCAGTATTCCTGTATATAAGTAATGTATTGTATATTGTGTAATACTTATCTGTGTATGGAGACGTTTCAACTCCGAGTCTGGAGTCGTTGTCAATCGTTTAGTGTTGTTTTCGAGGTTTTTTTCTAAAAAATTTTCGCTTTGATTTTGAATTTGTTGTTTGTCAAAAAAAATTTGACACTGACAATTTGTCGTTTGGCGATCACTTGACTCTGAGGTTACCGTTTTTTTGTTCTGTTAGCAGTAAATTCTTCCAGTCCAAATGAAGGTCGGCTGAAGGTGCTCCGATTTCAGTGTTGTTTATCATCATACAGCTGGCTCCTTTAAGTTTTCTCTTTTTTAAATTTTCTTCTTTCAACAAAATCTTTGTTTTATCCCAGTCTATCCTATGGCTGCCGGTGCTCGTTAATACATGATTGGCCAAATTTGATTTGTCCACATGTCTTCTGGAAATGTTATATTGATGTTCTTTTTTCCTTACTTCTAAAGGTCTTGAAGTTTCACCCGTATAAGAATGGCCACAGTTACACAAAACACTGTACACACAATTTTTAGAACTCTGGGTTGCGTTAAACGGTTTGGTATGTGTGAGGATAGAGCGCAAGGTATTATTTGTTTTAAAAACAGTTTTAACGCTGTATTTATTTCCTAACCGCCTAATTTTTTCCGATACACCTGGGATATATGGAATTATGTTCATAATTTGGTTGTGTTTGGTTGGTATTAGTGTGATGGTTGTTTGTGCTGGTTTGTTGTTGCGATTTTCTTTCTAACTGATTTATAGTTTTATTTATTTTTGACAAACAACAAATTCAAAATCAAAGCGAAAATTTTTTAGAAAAAAACCTCGAAAACAACACTAAACGATTGACAACGACTCCAGACTTGGAGTTGAAACGTCTCCATACACAGATAAGTATTACACAATATACAATACATTACTTATATACAGGAATACTGGTTGATCATTTTATAGACATCTCTTTCTCTCAGAAAAACTGTGAGGAAGAATCTCTGTACAGACAGCCAGTAATCCGGGCAATTTTACGAAATTGCCTTACTACACTTTGTTCTACATATACAATTTTTTAAATACTTATCTGTTACAGGAAAAAATTTGGAGGAGAGAAAACCCAATGAATAGACAAAATAATTCAAGACTTCCTCAACAATCTTTTCGAAATTACTTATAAATATCTAGCTTCACTGTCAAGACATGCCATGAAAGTATATCGTACAGGGTGTTTCTGCCGGTTTGCATTGCAGTCGAGTGAAATGGGAAAAAATATTCCATTACTGTATCGAAAAGAATTTTTTTAGGTGAGCGATGTTTTCTATATGGTATAGGGTGGTAGGTAAAAATATGTCAGAAAATAATTATTGATTGTATACAGTTTCTAAACGTTTTTTGTTTTAAGCCAGCTGAAGTCGGTTCCTTTTTAAATATAAATTATTGAAGACAGGGTTTTAAGCGAAGCCTCTACTTATACTACTGTAGTAGGTTGAACAGTGAAGGGTACGTAAGAAGGAGTCTCCCTATGTACAAATAGTGTGTATAATGTCAATAAAACTGAACTACAATATAGTTGCTTTCCTCAACCATAAATTGGTTTGGGCGCCCTCTTTCTTTTGATTTAGGCCCTCTTGAATATGATAGTTAGTGATATCATGACGAGTAGGCTTAACATTCATCTTCGGTAGACCAAGAAACAACTGATACACAAAAAAATCAAAATTATGCTGAATTTAAATGTGAAATTTAAGTTCTGATTCAGAAAAACAATGATAGGAAATTGAGATTATACCTCGTATTTTATACCCTTAACCGGTCAAGCTCATTGGGTCGCTTAATCCCCTTTCCCCAATCAGCACGGTAGTACCTAGCGATTGGTTGCCGGTGATGCATAGCGGTAGTGGCTTGAGAAGAGGTCTCCAAACGTTTTTAATTTGGACGGTGGGCTTACTGATTATATTTTTATTAGAGATTATGTATGCCGTCTCGATGAATTTTCTCTTATACCAGTGCTCCTCCTTGTGAACTACGCTTGCCTGATCTCAGTTGATGTTATGGTGCTCGGTCCATGCGTTATTAGCTAATCCAGACTTTGTTAACTCTCCCCTTTGAGTAGCTATGTGGTGCTCCTTAACCATGGTGTCCAGTGGTCGTTTAGTCTTCCCAATGTAGAGACTGCCACATTCACATGGTAAGCTGTATATACAGTTCTTTGGTACTGCAGGATTATCTGGCTTCGTTTTAGTGATCATGCTCCTCAAAGTGTTGTTGCTCTTTGATTCCGTATCCATGTCCAATACGTCTAAGTTTTTCCGACAAGCCTTTAGTGTATGGAAGTAATACGGTCGCTATCGTGGTTTCCTCTTCCTGCCTAGGTGGTTTCTGCAGTTGTTCAAATGCCTTGTTTGGTTTCCGGATATCCATTCGTCAAAAGGTCTTCTCTAAGTTTCATTTGTTCTTCTTTGAGGGCCTCTGGTGTGCTGCAAATATTTTTGGCTCTGTAGACTAATATTTCGATGATGCCAGTTTTCTATGTTGATGGGTGGTTAGAGTTGTAGTGTAGGGACAACCCTGTATGTGTAGCCTTCCTGTACACTGCTGTTTCGATTCTTGTCCTAGTCATTTGACATTTCACGTCAAAGAATGGTAGGCAGCCACTCTCTTCCTTCCCCATGGTAAATCTTATGGAAGGTTGTTATCGGTTTAGTGTGTCTGATGTTCTTTGTTATGCTACAATCGAATGTAAGTATTAGTTGTTCAGCGGGTTCAGTTCTTTACGTAGTGCTGCGTATTGGTAGGCTGAATGTAGCGCTGATCCACTCCAAGTTGGTCAAAATTCAATGTGAATTTCTCATTAGGACATGAAGAGTCTAGAGAATGGTCTATTAGTATATTGCTAGATATAACAGGAGGTAATTTTTTATGTACATTAGGAATTATTAAATGAATCCAGTTCTGTAAATATTTTTTAGGTTTATTCCTCCTTTCAAGAATTCCATCTCAATGGTTATAATATTTTCAGTATGTAATGTATTACAAAAGTACAATAAGAGTACAGAGTACATAGACATCCATTTGTTAAAAAAATTCTACCGTATCATAATTTATAGCAGGACACCAACAAATCTTATACAAAGTGATGGCAAATAGTGTTCACTATGCATCAATAAATCGCCAATGTCGCCATATAGCAAAAGGATTCGCCCATACATTATCACGTTCGGTAAATCTTCTCTCGAACGATTTCAACTGCATAAATTCCCACAAAATATTATATCGAACCCTCAAGATTGCTTGTGGACAGCTTAAAAGGGATTGTAGGCCCTAAAATGGACCAATTGCCATTTATATTACCGTCCCACGTTCAATGCTGATAAAATTGGACGACGACAAATTATTGAAAATGTCATCGCATTTGGTGGACTATTAATTATGGTCTAGCTGAAAGTAACAATGCGATGAAATGTCAGTGAATAAATTATGTAATATTAAGTTAATATAATAAATATCCTGGTTTTATTTTCATTGGGGATCCGTACATTTTATGGAAACCCTTATAACACTTTAGGATCTGTCCGTCACTCATAGTTTCGCCGAAACTACTGTATGAGAAAAAATAAAAAATAGTCCCAATTTATAGTTTGGTGACCTTGGCATATGTAAAAGGCTTATAAATAAATAAATTCTGATTTCTGGGGTACTTTACAGAACAAATCTTACCAAAATAGAAAATTTTTCCTACTATAACTAAGAGTGAAAATTGTAAGGCGTATAGAGTATGAATCAAATCCTTATTTCAATTTTTTTATATATAATGAAAATACATATATTTTTAGGGTTCCGTATATACAATATACGGATACCCTTATAATATCACTCCGGATGTCTGCCTCTGTCACATCACAGCAATTTTCTCCTAAACTACTAGACGGAAGAGGTTGAAATTTGGTATCAATATATAGTTTGGTGACCCGATCAGCAGTACATATTGTAAAAGAAGAAATTTTGAATTTAGGGGTACTTCTGGGGTGGGGGGACTAAAAAAATCGACCGTTCCCCCCTGATCTCCGAAACTACAGAGCCTAAAGTTTTGAAAAAATTTTGGGGGCAAATTATAGACTTAATTGATAATAATTTTTTTTAAACGAATCATGTAATACATCAAATGAAAGGTCCCATTCTGAGGAACACAAATATATATATTTTTTTCATATTAAAAAAAACAATAAAACAATAGATAAAAAGATATTAACGAAAATATACAAAAATTTACCCATTTCCACCCCCTTATCACCGAAACTATAAAACGTAAAGTTTTGAAAAAAAAATTGAGTTTTAGGGTCTGACCTGAAATTTACTGGAAAAATAAGGAGAAGCCTTTTAATTTTGGGGGGCAAATTACAGAATTAAATAGAAAATATAAAATTAAAATGGTTTCTAACGCATATTGTTATATATCAAATGAAAGGGCTCATTATGAGAAAAACAAATATATTTTTTTCGTATTTTTTAAAATAAATTAGCTAAAAGATCTTAATAAAAATATAAAAATATAGAAAATTCTCATTTTTTGATTTATTTCCGAAACCATACTACCAAAAATTTTGAAAATAGTAAGGGGTACTGGGGTTCACTTGAAATTTCTAAGAAAAAATATTAGAAAACTCCCATAGTAATTTTAGTGACAAATTATACAATTAAATGGAAAATAAAAATTCAATTTTCAAACGCATCATGTAATATATCAGATAAAAGGCTCATTATGTCAATTAAAAATATATCATATTTTTAAATCATTTGTATAAAAGATATTAAAAATATTAAACATCGACTTAATTCCCACTTTAGAAACTATACTATTTAAAATTTAAATAAATGTATTTTATTTTATTTTTAAATAATTTGAATAACAAATTTAATAATTTATAATTTAAAACTTTACCTATTTTGCCCTTTATCTTTCAATCTACAGAGCCTCAAAATTCTGACAGTAGATTATAAAAGTTTATTAGTAGAATAAAACTCTAATGTTAATTTTTGGGGGCCAAATTAGAAAATTAAATACATATGTATTCTTATAAAAATCAAGCGAATCCTGAAGCAGATAAAATAAAAAGTCTGTGTGTGGAAAATGAAAGTGTATATTTTATATAACTTATAATATAAAATATACACTTGTCTGAAACTGGAGTGTTAGAATCTTGAAGGTGGTACGGAACCCTTAGTATGCGAGTCCTACTTGCACTTGACCAAATTATTTAAATATAAACTTTGTTAAGAAAAATGTACAAAAATAAACACTACTTTAATTTAGGAAAAATTAAAAAAAAACCCATAGAGTTCACTCAAAATTTAAGTAAAAATCCAAATATTAATTTGGGGAGCAAAATAGAAATTGAAGTTAAAATTAAAAATATTTCTAAGTACGTCATGTTATATATTAATTAAAAATGCTCATTATGTGGATCACAAATATGTAAATTACATATTTTTCAATACACAAGAAAACTGTATAAATAATTATCCATTATGACTTACCATATTGTTATGAGAAATATTATGATAAATTTTAAATATATATAAAACGTATAATTTAAATGATATTAAGGAATAGGGAAAAAAATATTGGTTACCCTCGCCATATATCCAAAGCTACCTATTGGATAATTTAGTGATAATCTAAATCCTTCAAAATATAGCACCAACAAAATCTCTAAGGTAGAATGGAATGGAAGTAAAAATTTACCATCACAGAATTGCTTTGAAAGAAGTTTAGAATTATACCGAGTAATAGCCAGGCATTATATCTGAGTAATAATAAATATTGCTTCGAAATTATTACGACACTAGGCACCTTCACCAAAATATAAATTTGATACAGAAACAAATCTAAAGCAGGGCAGTCTAACTGAGTGAAATATTAAATAACAGTCCATTTCCGAAACCTGAAACCGAGTAATTTTTAAAGAGTTAATATTAAGAATAAACCAAGATCTACTCGAATGTTAAACGTTTTTAATCTTGGTACCTCCTACAAAATCTTTTTTAGTCACTTTCAGATACATTTGATCTAATTGTTGATTTTCCACCACTAGCCACATGTTTAAGACAGGTACATTATCATTATATTTTCTACTGAATGTATAGAGTAGATATGTTTTCCAGTTCTGATGTGGGCTTTTGTTCTGTAACCTGTTGTTTACTAAATATATTATCCAATTTATGAACTTCCCACGCAGAATGGGCTGCGCTTTTTTGGCTATTTTTTTCAGGTTCTTTCAAATTTTGCGATAGATCTTTACATCGTCTTCTCTTTATTATAAGTTAGGTAGTATTTTTCCTTGTTTGGTTAGTATTCTGAGTGGATGTTCTACTTTAAGCTCTTTTTTGCCTGCCTGTATAGTAATATATCATGTTTTTCCAGTTACATATTTAATTATTTTTTTAATAACACTTATTTTGTCACAACTGTGCTTTTATTATAATTGAATGAAACAAATTTCTTCGATTTCCATCACTGGATTCATACATACTAGTTTCGACTCTTTTAATACTATGATTTACTGTTCTTAATGTTCAAAATGGTTTAGTTTATTTAATCTGAAAATGTAGCGGGAGTGTAGCATGGTCTATAGTCTAAAGAGGTAAAATCTGTTTGTTTGTTTGTAAAGGGTAATCTCTAGAAGTAGTGAATCGATTTTAAAAATTCTTTCACTAATATAAATCCACACTCAGTGCCGTAACTAGCCTTTTATACGCCCTGTGCGAGCTTTCAAAACTGCCCCCCTGAAAAATGCTGTACTAGATACTGATCTGGTCATTTCTGCGCCCCTCCGGGGTCTGCGCCCTGTGCCTGGGCACTGCTGGCACCGCCCTAGTTACGGCACTGTCCACACCATTTGCGAGTAAAATTTTGAAAAAATTATTTTTCACGCGATGTGGGGATGCAGGTGTATATTGTTTTTATTTAAATTTAATATATTGGAAACAAAAATTAATACAGGGGTGAAAATTGGTATATAAATACTTATTCCCAAATAAATACAAATAATCTTTATCATTTTATAACTGAATTATCCGTTGGGGGAACATTTTTGTTTGAAAAAAATCTATTTTTCTGAAACTTAAACTAATACTCCTATGATAATTTGAGGTTGATTCCTGTGTTTAAGGCAATAAATAATACCAGATTCATTATTTTCCAAAAAATAAAATATTGAGTGGGAGAAATGGTCAACATCGTTTTAGAGAGAACACAATATCTCCGAACTAGAAAGTAATACTAATGTGAATCTTGACATATGTACTGTTCTTAAATAAATAGAAGCGAGTTTTGTCATTTTACGAAAATTCACTTATCCGATAGGGTGCAAGTCGGGTAATTTTTAAGAAAAATTCATTACTTATTGAAGACCGAAAATAACGCAGTTACCTATATTAATTATGATATTAATTCTTTAAATTAACAAAGATTTGATGTGACATTTTGCGAAAATTATATTAATGAATGGGGTGACAGCTTTTAGTAATATTTAGTGAACTAAAAATGATGCAGGCGTAAAACTGGGTATATATGCTCTTATCATCATTAAATGTTACGAGGAGTAGTTTTCAATATATGAGACTTGATAAATTGACTTTGTTCTTAAAATGACTAAAGGCATTATGGGCCGTTTTGCCAATATTGAATTTATGGAGGGTGTTTGGACTGAAAAGTGATTAATGACAGGTGCAATCTCAAAAATGGGAGATGCTCGAAATGTGAAAAATGATAAAAGATATAATTTGTAAAATGAAAATAAATTACAATAAATGAAAAAATATTATAAATCTCGCAATGTTAAGAATATTTAATAAATCAAAGCATCAAAATGCCAAAACTATCAGAAATGACTAAAAATGTCGTCATCGCAAATGTAAAAAAGGTAAAAAATGTTAAAAAAAATCGACCAAAATTCGACAATGTCAAAAATGTCAAACATTACAAAAATGTCTAAAATGTCAGAACGTCAAAAATGTCAAAATGTCTAAAATGCCAAAAATAGTCAAAAAACAAAAAAGTCGAAAATTGCATTGACAACACATATCAGAAAAAAAATAAATAGGGGAAAACTTCCAATATCAATTGTTAAAAGTCTCAAATACTTCAAATTTGTCTAGCTTTTTACATAAAATCCCAAAATAATGTATTTATAGAAGCAGTTGATGCCATACAAATTTCTAGCCCGTGCGAAGCCAGAACGAGTCAGCTAGTGTGTGAATAAATCCTGTAGTAGAACATGAAGAAATTAACTTCCTTTAATCATCATGATTGACTATAACAAAGGGCAACTGCTTCCACAACTGAATTTGTGCCTGTATTATTTATTTTTTTGCTTCTATTATTACTTTACTTTATTTTTTATCCTCATCATCTCTTATTAGTGCTAGGCTCATAGGTTTCATTTTTTAATATATTTTACCTTTAGATGATGCTCAACCATGCCGAGTCAGGATGTAGCCAATGAGAATTCTGAATTAGGTCCGTATCGATCGTCGGGTATAGGGGGCGAGAGACTAACGGAACCGTCTTATGGCTGGTTTCTTTCGAAGGTTCCCTCAGGATAGCTGGCGCTCGTTGCATACGAATTTCATTCGATAAAGCGAATTATTAGAGGCATTAAAGCCGAAACAAGCTCAACCTTTTCTCAAACTTAAAATAGGTGAGATCTCCCGCTTACTCGAACTCAGAAAGCCGCTAGAATTTTGAATCAGAGTACCAAGTGGGTCTTTTTGGTAAGCAGAACTGGTATTGTGGGATGAACCAATGAACAGAGATAAAGCATCTTCAGGTGTTTCAGCTTTTGACTTAAATCGAACTTCATATAGAAGAAGTGGTGAAAGATGCATTCAGCTCCCCTGTATGTATACAGTCTTTTACCTTCGTCTTGTTATTTATTCTATCTACAACGTAATGATTCTAATTTGTGGGTTTCTTGTGTTAGTATGTATATTTATTACTAGTTTTAAGATTGTATTGTGACTTTTTCGTGTTCTCCTACTTCCATTTAAGTCTCATTAGTTGTATAGTTCTTTTCGGTTTCTGATTTCACCAAGAAAGTTTGTCAACTGCTTAACAAAGTTATGGTAGAATAATAGCTATACACATAGGGGAGGCCCGGGCAAGAAGCATAATGTGGGCAAGAAGGATAATCGATTTTTCTAAATAACTGCAATAGATAGCACTTTGAACCTGTCGGCCATGATTGCGGCATGTGTTCGGTGACGCCATGACAGTTTGACTAAAACAATACAGGTGCTGGTTTGTTGTAAAGACAAAAAAAAAGGAATTTCTGCATTTTTGTTACGATTTTCGCAAAGGTATGTGTATCAATTATTTTACTATGTGTGTTTTGTTTGTTTATAAGTTTTTTTTTGTTCAACAGCATATTTGTTTAAGTATAATTTGTAATAGTAGTTTTTTTCCTAAGCTTCAAATAACGTTTGAATTATTTTTGAATTCTAATAATGGCATCATGGGCAAAACGAATATGGGCAAAAGGAATAATTGTCCGTTTTGCCCGGTAAAAGAATGTTCACTTATTTCGGATATCTTTTTCAGATGGTATTCAAATATAAAAGAAAAAGTGCGAGGGCATCGTGGTCAGAAGAATCGTTAGAGCGAGCTGTAAAATCTATAAATTCTGCCTCAAAAAAGTTAGGGATTCCTTTTACTTCTTTACATCGACACTTAAAATCAGGAAGTTTCTCGAAGAATTTCGGCAGATATATACTGTTTTCACACCAGAGCAACAGGAAGATCTGTGTGCATACCTAAAAAAATTAGACAGTCTTTTCTTTGGATTGACTTGTTCAGAATTTTTAGGTCTGGTGTTTGAGTTTGCCACAAAAAATAATATTGCTCATCCATTTAAAAATGGCACAGCTGGTGATGACTGGTTTGCGGGGTTTAAGCGCCGACACCCAGAAATTGTCCTACGGGCACCCGAACCGACATCATTGGCAAGAACTCGAGGTTTCAACAGGCCCAAGGTGGAATTATTCTATAAAAATTTTTGGGACTTGGTAGAAAAACACAAATTTGATGCGACTACAATTTATAACATGGACGAAACAGGCGTTAAGAGCAGCACGAGTAGACCGCCAAAGGTTTTATAGATAAAAGGTAAAAGGCAACTTGGTGTAGTCAGCAGTGTCGAAAGGGGTCAACTTACCACTGTTATTTGCTGCTGTAATGCAGCTGGTACGTATGTTCCACATTTTTTCATATTTGCGCGAAAAAGAATGCAAGAGAGGCTATTGGATGGCGCTCCTCCGGGCTCGCAAGCTACAGTCAGTGACAACGGTTGGGTCAACGGAGAAGCCTTTTTAAACTGGCTTCAATTTTTCGCTGACACAGTCCGTCCAAATGAAAACACGAAGATACTACTATTGCTTGACAATCACGAGTCCCACAAATACTATCTAGCTTTGGAATTCGCGTCGAAAAATATTATTGTATTTTTATCTTTCGCGCCCCACACTACGGACCGAATGCAGCCACTGGATGTTGACGTGTATGGACCGCTGAAAAAATATTTTGAGCAAGAGATAAATATATTTCAGAAATCGCACCCAGGGCGAATTGTGAACCAATACGACATGGCTAAAATGTTCGGAGGAGCATACGTCAAAAGCGCTTCAGTCCAGAATGCAGTAAATGGATTTAAAAAACCAGGAATATGGCCGTACGATCCGAATGTTTTTGGAGATGAGGATTACGCTCCTTTAACAATGACTGATCGTCTTCTCAATGAAGCTCAAAGCTCTTTGGATGATACTCCATGCATCATCTGCTGCACCCCACTGTCCCACGGACCTTTTATCAACACAATCTGAGTACGAAAATTCACCAACATTGATGACGGATCTTTCTGCAAATGAAAACCCCGAACAATTTACAACACATTTACCTGATCCAATCCTGGAGCAAGGACCATTACAAGCTCCTGCAGCAAACCTTACACCATTGCAGATCAGTCCCATACCAACAATGGCTGCTCCCAAAACAAATCGCAAAAATAAGAGGCAAAAATCGGAGATATTAACATCCACTCCAGTCAAAGCTGAGCAAGCTGCTAAATATATAAAAGTAAATAAAAAAGAGACCAATATATCTGAATTAACAGGTTCCAGCAAAATTCAACAGAATAAGACTGAATTACCAGGTCACAGCCAAACTAAAAGGACAAAGGCATCTTCTAAAGCTAAACATAAAGCTGATTTTTTTTGTTTGGTGTGTGCCGAGAAATACACTGAACCGCTTGTTGAAGATTGGATCCAGTGTAGCCGGTGCCGAAATTGGGCACACGAAAATTGCAAATTATACGCAGGTGTAGGAAGCTACTTCTGCAATGAATGCGAAGACTGATTGTTTTATTTTTTAGTTATTCTTTTTGCCCTTATGGTATATAATAGACAGTTTTTGGTTTTGCTAAATTTAAAAGCCATAATCGTTTAAGTTTGAGTTTTTTTAATGCTGTTTCCAAAGATTATGAAACAAAGTACAAATTAAAAGTAAAAAAAGTTACATTGATTATGAACTTGTATTTTATTTAATCACTCTCCCTTAACATATGCGTTTTGCCCGGGCCTCCCCTACTTTAAATTGAAGAGGCTACTCAAATATTATTTTCACTGTGGGGCGCATCTAAGAACAGGAGGGAAGAGGTGAGATCCTCTTAATTAGTGAGTTTAAAAGTAAACAGAGGGAATCTTTCCTACAAGAGCGTAGAGCAAAGTAGAAGTTACTTTGCTTTGTGTTTCTACCTTAGATCGACTATATTGAATGTAACATTCCAGGAAATATTATATGCCCAAAATCATAGGGAAATATGACTCCAAATACGTGTTAATACAGTACGAGATGATCTCCCCCCTGCTTTTGTGTGAATGCCCCCTTGTATTCATTTATACTATCCCATGTTTTATTATTCACGCTAACCAAGTGTTCTCTGAATGATATTTGTGGCGTTTAAACAAAATTTTAACCAGCTAATTTAATTCTGAACAAAAAATATGCCTCTATTCTCTGTGACATCGAACCTATTTTTTCGCGTCTTTCCTCGATCACAATCCCCTTCCATATCGGTACGAAGTGCTAGAGCTTCGGCTCAATCTTATCGCGTCTCTAATTTCATAAAGGGGCTGGCGGATACCCTTTCTCATCGCATGCATGAGGTTCTATTAGGTTAACGAGAGATTCATTACAATAGCATTTCCTTTGTGCTCAATTCAATGGGTATAATTAAGGGGATCGAAATTCACCTCCAGTTCAGAAGTGAATATTGTGGAAACGGGTCAATTTATAACGGAGATACAATATGCCAGTCGGTAGTGGTAACTCATTATATAAAGGATTAGGATAAATGAGTATTTGGAGAAGAAACGCCCGAAAAAGAGGATTTTCTTTGTTCTGGAAATAAAGTCTGATTATGAGAGACATACAATGGAATGGAATCTGGTTTTTGGTTACATTTTTGCGTATTTAATGTTTACTTATCGATTCAAAAAATATTACAGAAATGTAAACTCTACAAGATGTAAATACATGTTCTTTGCTTAGGTTGGAAACTTGAAAATAAAATGAAAACAAAAAATGTATTATTTATATTTTTATAATAATATAGGTAGTCTACGTAAAATAATTCAAATTCTAGTTGTGACATCCTAGAAACCAAATTAATACATTTTGTTTTTATTTATAACATTTATTTTTTAAATTTAACTTGGTTTTCGTATTACTTGAATTATTCTCTCCAGTATGCTACCATTATTATGCAGGTAATAAAATATTGTTATTGCTTTAATATTATAGGAAACACATTTAAATAGATTGACTACCTGCTAACAATTATCCTAATAGTTCATCAATAACGTGTTAGATAAAACTGCACACAAAACAATTCATTCAACACTAAGCTGCTCCAAACAATACTAATACCCAACACATATAATTTTAAAACTCCATTCAAAACAAGAAATACACTTAAATCAGTTATATTAAAAACTAAACCATAGCAATTTGGTGTCAGAAGTGGGATAAATTGCTATATAGTCCGTGGGTTCAATTTAAAATTATAAAACTAATATTCACTTTCACTTTTAAAGAACTATTATTTACATCGACAGCTGATTCAAATATCACAATAACAATTTTAGATATAAGCTCTTCGCTCCACCAACTCACTCGCGATCGTGGCCTGCTTCCTTTATAAAACCAGCATAGAAAATTCTCGCAAAAATCATCATCACTCCTACAGGTGCCGAGTCTTTTCGAGAACTATTTTTTATCTCAAAGCGATTGTTGTCGTACTGAAATGAAACCGGGTAATGCCTCAATGCCTAGATAAGTATTACATTAAAAATGTAGAGGTTAACTGAACCTATCGAAAAGACCCTTGTATACTTTCTTTATTAGATTTTATTACTCCTTATGTTATTTTCTCGATTAAGTATAAAGTTTCAAGCTTCTAGGGAATATTTATTTTTAATAAATATGAGGTAAATAAAAAACAATTTACACACACCATATTGTAACACTTTTACTCAACTTTAACTTACCTCAAACTTGCACAGAATTCAAAAGGATTTTACATTATTCATGAACTAATTCCACTTTATCCAACGCAATATGACCCAAATATTTTTTATACGATACTCAAATGTATCACGAAATACGAATCTACAAAAAATGGCCTTCAATGAATTCCATGTTGAGGTACTATCGAACCTGAGTTATTTTCGCGATGACACCAACACTTTGCTCCCCACATTAATTGGTTTTTTTTTCTCGGATAAATAATTACTCTGCTTGGAATGAATCGTGATCAGAGCAAACATGTTCGGATTTCTCATCGGGGACCGTTCAATTTCACAGGTGCTGTTCTCGGTGAAATTCCTAACGTCTTTCCTCTTGGGTGTTCATCACAATGTGTTTTAACTCCCTTTTTGCCTCGGCATTGCTGACTTAATGACGTAAGTGGTTGCTGATCTTTTGGGGATTGAAATACTTTTTTTTTGCTGAACGTCGTAGTCATTGTGAGCTGCAGGCAATTTTAGGGCATATTTCCCATGCATTTAATTGTAGGTCAACTACAGTTAGTTTCCAATTAACTTTTATATTTATATATACATATATTTTAAATTTTATATTAAAATAAACACACTTAGGTAATTTTTATTTATATTTATTTGCTATTGACAATATTGTTTCACCAGTTCACTGGCTTCTTCAGAATACAAATTAGAACTAAATGCTAAATGCCTAAAACTATAACAAAGAAATATAGGGATGCAATTATAGAGCTATAAAGAGGATTCTTGAAATTATTGGATATTGAAGTAGGTAGGAGGGAAACACTACTATTAAGAAAGTCCAAAATATTGGAATTGAGGGTTTTTAATGGAATAAATTATTGTTGTAATGAGTCTATATAGTTCTATTGAAAAGATTAAGTAATGGGGATGAACTGGTTTCGGTTTGATCATTTAAGAGGTATAGTGAATTTTTGTATTTGTTAATTTCTAGTGACTCTAAAAGGTATAATTTTTTACTTTTTTGTTGTAAATGTAATATTTTGAACGAATTCTGAGGTATATGATTTTTATTCAATAGATGGTCGGCAAAGGTTGACTTATGATAATTTTGACACTCAAAAGCTTTGGTTTTTTTCCGTCCATCTTGTCTTAAATGATCTTCCTGTTTGACTGACGGTTTCCATGGTGAATTTTATGTTACTGACAGTACATTAAGTTTCCGTAACTTAACCATCATAGACATGACAATAAAAATACCTTTTCCGTTTATCATAAACCTCCACACTTACAATTCACAATAGTTCACAACGTCCTTATCAACGCAACTCCTTATCAACACAAACTTGCAGCAAACTGGCTTTGATACAGAACTACAAAGGATAAAATGTATTGCTGTCAATAACGGTTATAACCCTCAAATTATCGACAACATTGGTGCATTAAAAAATTAAATAAACAGGCACTAAATAAACTGTATCCCCCTACTTATAATATCGATCCCAAATTATATCAAAGTATCACATTTATCGTTTCTCCATAAATATCCAAATATTTATTAAATAGGAACATTAATACAGCTTTTAAAACGGATAACAACTTAGGAAAACCTATAAGAAACAATAAAGATAAAATTAACAAAAATTACAACTCGGGTGTCTATAAGTTGACATGTTCTACCTGGGTTAAACGGGAAGATCATTTAAGACAAGATAGGAGGAACAGACCAAAGCTGTTGAGTGTCACAATAAGTCATCATAAGTTAACCTTTGCCGACCATTTATTGAATGAAAATCATGTACCTCAGAATTCGTTCCAAGTATTACATTTAAAACAAAAATGTAAAAAATTATATCTTTTAGAGTCACTAGAAATTAACAAAAACAAAAATTCACCATACCTCTTAAATGATCAAACCGAAACCAATTCATCTCCATTACTTAATATTTTCAATAGAATTATATAAACTCATTACAACAATAATTTGTTCCATTTAAACCTCTCAATTACAATATTTTGGGCTTTCTTAATAGTGGTGTTTCCTTCCTACCTGCTTCCATATCCAATAATTTCAAGAATCCTCTTTATAGCTCTGTAATTGCATCCCTTTATTTCTTTGTAAGAGTTTTAGGCATTTAACATTTAGTTCTACTTTGTATTCTGAAGAAGCCAGTAACCTGTTGAAACAATATTGTAAATATAAAATTAAAATGAATGTTTACCAAGTAAAGACAGAAACTATTATAACTTTTATGTTCTAATAGCATCAGTCTTACCGTATTTTTAAGTATGACATAGTTTTATATTAAAACCTTTTCACCTTAGATGGTATTAATAGAATATTGATAACTTTGTATTTATATATGTATAAGATATAGTTAAGAAGATGAACAATGACAAGAAATGAGTTCTATGGTTTATTATTTATGTTCTGGATCTTAAGGTGAAACGCAGACAAGATATGTTTTTTTTATTATTGTAAGAAGGTAGTTATTAGTTTTTCACTGGTATCATAAAATAAAAAAGCCTCATTAAAAGTACAAGGTTATCTGTTTTATTTATGTTCAATAAATATTACAGGATTAGTCACAGATACATAGGTGAGTGAGTTGGGTTATACTCAAAAGACCGAAATATCCAAACATTGTCTTTGAAACATGACTTTAGATAGTTGAATGACTAGGAATTTCATAATATTAATATTTTAATTCCTTTAGTTCATAAATACAAAATTTTGGCACTCTCCCATCAAAGTCGTCTTCAAGATAGGAATAAGGCATACCTTAAAATGATGATATTTTGCTTTTTTTATCCGACTTCCAAAAAGGAGGAGGTTATCAATTCGTCGCGTATATTTTTTTCGCTTTTTTTGTATGTATGTTACCTGATTTCTTCTCCTGTGGTGCACCGTTTTGAATGAATATGGTCTTGTTTAATAGAGTATACCTATATCCCGATTGGTGAAACTTCAAATTTTGGAAAAGAATTCTATTGATAAAGTGATAAAATTCGTGAATGAACACATGCGTGCATGGAAATCGACCAATATCCCTAATATTTTAGTCGATTTATCGATAACTCCTTATGGATGTGTATAGTTTTTTAACGTTTAATCTATTAAGGAAGATCTTTAGGTGATCTCATATACTTTTCTGCGACGTGCAACTTCAGTTTTGCAGAAAATCGCTGAAAATTCCAAAATTCTTATCAAAAATTTCATCCAAATGACATAACGGACATTTCCTCATAAATATTTTAATTCCAACGTAATAGTGCGGCAATTTTAGGCACTGGACGTTTTAATTGAGAATTTGAAAATTTTCTATGTACATCTCAAGCATATAGGTAGTAAAGCATAGTATTTTCGGTTCTTTAAATTAATGAGTACCAAGCTCGTTTTGTTTATATACCAGGCAAATACCTATTTAAATGCAAATTTTTCCATTTTGCGAAGGTGGTGCTTTTGGTTGCCACATTCTCCCGGCCTAATAGAAAATTCAGTGACAACACATGTCAAACTTTAAACTGCTATTTGATGCGTTTATAGACAGGGTGTTTAGTTATAGCAAACAAAATCACAAAGTAAAGTGGTAGAAGGAGTTGCATTTATATGAAGATTGAAATATAGGACGGACTAGAATGATTGTGGTCTGTAGGCAACCGTATATACAGGATGGTTGGAATATAGGGTGGACTGGACGTTTGGTGGTATAAAAATGTTGGAAAAAAGTGAAATTAAAATTACTAGCTGTCACCCAGTGGTCGAAATTCGACCAATTGTGTCAATATATCTGGCAGCTTAAGTAACCTGAAAATGTTATCGTGACATTCTATCCTAGGACTTTAGGGAGAACAGCAATTGCACGGACCAGATCCAGATTCTGTCTTACATTTCGCTTCTACAAATAAGTAACGAAATTCAAGTTTGTTTCAGAAATAATTCATAGGACTTTATTTGTGTTCAAATTCGTAATTCTTAATTTAGTGTGACAACAATTCAACCGCTAATGGGCTACCCTACATTTTTATTTTTTCTAACCTCCCTGTATAGCTATAATTGCACTCATATATCTAACATTTATGAAAATCCTCATTATAATAATTCCACCTCATTATATATTTCCACCACCATGTATATGCAACTGCTCATGGACCACATATAACATTGTTTAACATTTTTGAACCAAGGGGTAAACCATTCTGTATATGCCACTGCCTATGACCCACCATATTTACTCTTTTTGTTTATGAAATTTTTAATTATCTTCTGTAACTATAATTCTACTCCGACCTATATTTCAATCATTATATATATATGGAACTCTTCGTGGGCTACTCTATAAATCATTTCATTTTCTAATATAATAATAATAACATTTTTATCATCATCCTGTATATCTACAATTCCTCTCACCTATATTTCATTTTCCTTATATATACAACTGCTTATGGGTTACGAAATGTTCCATTTCCATTTCCGCCACCCTGTATATGCATCTATATATAATATTTTTTGCACCACCCTGTATAAGTATAATTCTACTGCACCTTCTATTCCAAGAACCCTGTAATGTAACCGCTAATGGGCTTCCCTATATAATTATTTTATTAGTTATAATTGCACTCTACTCTATATTTTAAACACCCTATATATACAACTGCTTATGTGCCACCCACGAAAAAAATGATTTCTAACATATCTGGAATCGCCCTGTATAATTATAATATACAACGATTAATTTACCACTAAACAATTACAACGCTTGCATGCCACTTCCAGAAGTACATGCTCTAAGTATATAACAGCATTGGTCTCTCTATATATGATTACTCAATGTGTTGAGTCTGGCGGCGGCACATTCAATTGTTTGACATTGACATAATGGACGTAAATAATGAATTTTTATTATATTTTATTTAATGAATGAACCAATATGATAAATTAAGATTAGCATTCTGCACTGAAGGTCATCTGTAGCTACTAAACAGAACAAAAATTAAGAAAATTGGTTGAGAGACAGAGGAGAAAATGGTACCTAATCGTTTTGTCTTAGCCTATTTATATATAGATATAGGGTGATTAAAAAACTTTTATATGATGTGGACATAAGCAAATCATATACAGGATTGTTGAAATATATGCTGGAGTTGCATTATATTAATACAGTGTGATTAAAAAATTATTTCTTTTAGAGCCCATAAAATGTTGCATAAAGTGTGGAGAAATTAATATTACATAGGGCGATAATATAAAATGTTACAAATTAAAAAATTTATGGGTAGCCCACAAGGAGTTATATACTATGGTTGAAATATAGGACGGATTTGACTCCGTAAAGATGGGATGGATTCTACTCCGTCCTATAGTTTAAAGAAGGCAGCTAACAAATTTATGCTTGTCCGTGGGCAGTCGTATGTACAGGATGGTTGGTACATAGTTTGGAGTGGAATTATCTATAGTTATATAGGGTTGTCAAAAAAGTTAAAAAAAGGTTACATGGCCTAGTCCATAAGGCATAAATATATTTTGGGCTTATTAAGTCAACGCGTACTAGTACATTTTGTTCGTAAAGATTTACCTGTCAATTTAGATGAGATAGTATCATTGTGTAATGTTGAGGCTTTCGATGTTACCTGGTTCTGTCTATTAAGGTTATACATACAAAATAAAAAATAAAGAATGAAAACTACTTAAGTTCAAAAAAAAACTAAAAAGTTGAAAATAAAACATTTTTAAAAAAATATATAACCGACTTCTACCTATAACTAAAAAGCTAAAAATAATTATAACAAAATACAACTCTAGCAAATAAATAACAAATTCAATGTTGTTAGGTACCTACCCAGGAAGTAAAAAATGTAAATATTAAAAGGTGCTCATTCTGTACAAATTAATTACCTACCAATCTAGTATATTTTTGAAGTCGTTGCCAAGCAACAATCAAGTTTGATGAATTAGTAGATAAGTATGCAATGAAGGATTTTAGATTTGTTTGGCACTGCCTTCAAAAATATACTAGATTGGTAGGTAATTAATTTGTACAGAATGAGAACCTTTTAATATTTACATTTTTTACTTCCTGGGTAGGTACCTAACAACATTGAATGTGCTATTTATTTGCTAGAGTTGTATTTTGTTATAATTATTTTTAGTTATAGGTAGAAGTCGGTTATATATTTTTTTAAAAAATGTTTTATCATAATTTTGTGAGCTGTGGACGCTGTCATATTAAAATTAGAAGCCACTTGGTTAAGTATTGAGTGATGATTGTCTTGTATTGCCAACAAAACGGGAAGTGGATCTTCGTCTGATTTTAGGGATCGACCAGATTTAGGTAAATGTCCAAAGTTATAGTATTTAGATCCAATATTCTTTACCCTGTTTTGGCTAATGGGAGGCTGACCAGGATGAGTTTTATTGAACAATTGAGATATTTCTGGTTGGGTGCGCATCCTGTGTCAAAATTCGATCATGCAAAGAATTTAAATTCGTTTTCAATCAGTTAATTTGACAATTTAAAAAAAATGACAAAGTCACTATACTCAGTAAACATTTCAAACACACTGCTTTTGCCAAACAAAAAATATGAAATCACTAAGAAATATTAAAAACAAAAAAATACGTTCTCAAGTTTTTATTTGACAGTAAAAATGAACATTCTCAGTCGCTAAGCTTACTGTCAGACAGCCATAATTTTTGAGGTAGTGTATGTAAAATGACAGCTCTTTCAATGAGCATGGTCGAAATTGGGTGACGCCATTAAAAAAAATTGCTTCACAAATAGGGGTCGTATTTCAAAAAGTGCCTTTATTTAAAACAAAATCGACATGTCATTGGAATTTTTCGGAAAACTAACTGTCCGAAATAATGAATTTATTCCTTACTTTTCGAAAGCACTGTATATGCTATAATTGTGCATCATGAATTATGTAATTTCGAAGCCTCAATAGTAATACCCTATCTCAAATTGGGTTTTCTATTAAATGCTTTCAGTATAATAAATAATTCTTAAGCGGAATACAAACAAATGCTCTTTCCCCAACTTTAATTAAAAGCTTTTGGGATTGTATCTCCGTTTATAACTTGTGATTTACCCCTAAATCTTGCTAGTCCATCGAAGATTTATTCGCTTCCAAAGATACAGAGATGGAGTGGATCCGAAGTTTTTTCATTAACATTTGCAATAGTCATATATATAAAAGTTGGTGAATTTATTGGTTTGAAAACACAAAGCTGTTATTAGTGTTGAGAGAAAAACAATTTAAAATTATAGTGTGTAGTTGTCAATAGGCTCTTACAATGAGATATTGATTGATTTTCAGATATTTAAACGATAATTGAAGAATGAGCCTGTAGAAACACTCATTTCTTTGACACGATTTTGAAAGCAAGTTTACATATTGCTTTCAAGTGGAAACCATCGCGAAGTGTCTACTAGATAAATTACCTTATGCCTGCAGATGTTGCTTTTTATTATACGCTTAAATATCATATCAAACAAAAGCTTAAAGAAAACTAGCAAAGTTGGTTTCGACAATGGCGACCCTTAAAATGTATATAGTTGAAAAACTGGCCAGCCTTTGTTCTTAACTACGATCCCCCAATTATCAACTATTGGACTCGTTGGTAAAATGACGCTTCTTTCTTCTTCAGGTCAGTTGGCTCGGTTACGTTTCTGGTTACAATTATGATTTGACGAAGTTGAATTTTTTTGTAGAGTTTCATATTAATGTGCCGGGTTTATTCTCCACTTTATATTTAAAAATAGCCACGTAAAACGTATTAAACACTTAACAAATAACAGCAAGAATGTAGAGATATTAGGAATTATTTGTGATTTTTATTCTAATAATATAAGGACACTCTTTACTCTATTGGCTTTTGTTTAAAGTGCTTAGTTTTCTTTCTTTTCAGTTTTATTTGTCCATTGTTGACCTCCCTTAACACTCCCTTTCTGTCGTTTCTGTGTGTTTCTTATCCAGTTCAGCAGCAATCCTCATACCATCTAGTATTCTGTTTTCCGCTAGATGTTTCTCCCACCCAAGGCCTCCATTGTATGATTCTTGTCCTTCAACTGTTATCTTTTGCCTGTTCAATATGTCTGGTCAAGTTATTGTTCTGTTTTTCAAAGCTATTCTGATCATCGGTTTCTTCATTGCTATTTGGGTCCATGCTATTTTGGTGGTTATTTGTTACTCAATTCTCGAGCAACCAGAAGTTTGAGCAGACAAATAAATTGAAATGTTGTAATAGCATGATCCATTCCAAGAGAGATCAGTTCTCAACTATGAAGATGAATTCCTGGAAGCTATATGATTTATTTTGTACTCTCGAATGCTTTAGAAAAACAATTGTATTTTCTGTTTCCAGTTTATTCAGTAAGTAAATACCTTTGATATACATATTGAGTCCATTAATTCTAATGCGTTTACTTTATGGGTTCTGTTCTCAATGTTCAATGATGATTTATTTACAGCCAGTCAAATACTTGTTTTAATTAGGCAGTTGTTTACTTCCTACAGTATCTCGTTCAGCTATAACAATCAGCAAATTCTATATTACAATGGAATAACTTTGATCATTGTTTAATATATAATTTAGAAAAAAAAGTCCTAAGACAGTTCCTTGTAGAACCTGACAGAATTCATTAATAAAATTATTTTTGTTCTTTCAAAAATAATTGGCTATTGATGTGAGGGCCTTAAATTATAATATTTAATGTCTGTTATGCAGTTCAGTGCTTCTTGAGTATACATTTTTTGTGCGAATCCTTATTGTGTTTTTAACAGTATATTGTATTTTTTAACAAAATTGCAATAAGCTAATTAGAATAATTTTTTCCAAAATTTTAGCGATGTTTGATATCAATAAAATAGCTTTACAGTTTGATGTACAATATATATTTTCAGTGCTGCAATATATAACATAGAAACAGGGAAACAACGTTACGCTCGGTATGCCTCCCGATTTGGAGTCTATGTGAGTTATTGTTTTTCTGAAAATTCTAGATGTTCATATTCTCTTCGAAATAAAATATTAAAATTAGTTATATGTACTAAATACATAAATAATTATTCAAGATTTCACTCAGTTGAGGGGAGCGCAACTGTTGAAGGTTTTCGACTAGACACTATATATTGTCTTGCATTCAGTGAAGTGCAAAATCAAAAAAAAAATAGTAAGCTTGGTCTAGAGATAAGGTGAGATAAAAATACATTAGTCTTTGTATGATTGCTATCTATATCTCCATTTTCTAATTTCAATTCTTAAATAGTTTTCATAAATTCACATATATTAATTATGACTTACAGCAGAGCAAAGATCCAAGGCTATAGAAAACTGATTCATACCATTAGCAATTTTGTTTGGGTTTCATAATTTTTTTAGTACATAATATCCGCATTAACAATTTAGATTTTATTATACAGGGTAAGTTTTTTTGATGATCAGTATGGGGATCTCGGAAACTCGCGAAGGTAGAGCAATGGTTATTGTGGGAAAGATTTGCAGTTTTACTGGCCCAATTTAATGACACTTTCGGATTTACTGCAAAAAGTCATGGCTTACTAGATAGATATTTGAAAAACGAAATTCGGTCTATTTTATCAAATCCCTCTAGCTCCTTTGTTTTTGATTTTATAAAAAAAGTGTAAATATCAAAATTGAAGGGAATTGATAGTTTACGCAGAAATGGATCTTTTACTAAACCACCAAAGGAACGTAATCAAATTAACGAAGCGGCTCAAATAAATATTTTGGCAATGGTAAATTAAATCCATCTACATCAACTCGTGAGATTGCGGCAGAAGCTGGCACATCTCAACGAACTGTAGTTAAGGTACTGAAAGCGCACAAGTTCCACCCGTACAAACTTTCAGTTTCCCAAACTTTGCATGCTGGTGACGAACATCGACGTATTTTGTTTTGTACAATCCACAGTTTCCATTAAAGGTGTTATGGTCAGATGAAATTAGATTTACTAACTGCGGTATGTTCAATAGACACAATGAGCATATCTGGGCTAAAGAAAACCCTTTCCATGTAGAACAAAGACGACCCCAAATAAAATGTGGTATTAATGTTTGGTGTGGTATCATAGGGTCTACTATTCTGGGGCCTTTTCTTTATGACGAATCACTTATTGGGGAGCGCTACTTGCATTTCTTGCAATACACTTTTCAAGGCATGTTGCATAATTTGAATTTGAGAACTCGTTTAGAAATTGAGTGGTTCCAACATGATGGAGCACCTGCTCATAACTCGTTATTAGTAAGACAACACTTAGATAATATCTATCCAAACTCTTGGATAGGAAGAAATGGCCCACGCGAATGGCCACCCCGGTCTCCCGATATGGCAGTTATAGACTTCTATTTATGTTTTTAGTAAGTACCTACTTCTTTAGTTTTTTCGTTTATTCCCATTTTTTGAGGTATAGCCAACTATGGTTTCCATTCAAAAAAAGATAGTTTGTGTCATATCTCGAAAACGAGAGCTGTCACGCAAATGAGGACATGACAATCATATTCGGGATACAATTTTCTTCAATTTTGATATTTACACTTTTTTTGTAAAATCAAAAACAAAGGAGCTAGAGGGATTTGACTAAATCGACAGAATTTCGTTTTTTCAAAATATCTAATAAGCCATGACTTTTTATAAAAATCCGAAAGTGTTAAATTGGCCAAGTAAAACTGCAAATCTTTCCCAATTTAACCATTGCTCTATCTCCGCTAGTTTCCGAGATCCCCATACTGATCATAAAAAAAACTCACCCTGTATAAATGGCTGACCTTGAGGTAGTTGTTTGACCATACTTGTCAGTGCATCTTTAAGGGTCATGGTTAAATTATTTCTTCTTCTGTGATATGTTTGACTGTGTATGGAGCGTGGCAGTCAATACTTTTTGGTTCAAGTTCTTTGTTTAGCAAATTCTTATGTGTAATGAGAGTCTGCCCTATACGTACGATAACTTGGTCTATTCTTTTTGTTGGTATCGGTAGGAAGGACTGAACTAGCGGTTTTACATCTTTCAGTTTGGACGCTGTTATGTCACAGTTTGATTGCTAGATAGACATTATATGATGCTTAATGGAAGGAATGTGGTCATAAAGGGGAAAGAAGTCTGTGATAATGCGAAAATGGCATTCTGGTGATTTTTTGCACTCCTTAACAGCTTCAAGGATTGCTGTGATTTCTCCTGTGTAGTTATTGCATTGAACTGTTAGACGGATGGCGTACTTTGTGTTTTTGCTAATGAATGCAGTACTGTGTCCGTTATGTTTTTTTGACGCATCTGTATGGATTCGATAGGCCTAGAGGTATTGGGATAGTGTCTCTAAAAAAACTTTTTGCAGAACATGATAGTTAGTTGAGTTTTTTAGATAATGAGTGTGGTTTGTTGAAGGAGGGAAGTTGGTACGGGATTGTAGGGATGATCTACATTGACTGATGACGTATTATTGAAAATAAACAAACTTTTTGATTATATTGACATTTTTTACTTTATTGTTTTTTATTATTATAATTCAGTTTTTTCCTTATTTCATCTCTGTCTCATGACCTTTTCGCATTATTTATTTCCAACACTTTTAGATAGTTTCCAAGCTTTATATAAATCGTAAAAAAGAAATTACAACTTCTTATTTTCAGTAGATTCGTATAGATTTCCAACCGATACAAACCAAAATTCCAATCAGTTTCGCTAAATAACAAAGTTTGCGATACCATATTTCACCCAAACCAAATGTTGTTCCTAAAACATGTTTAAACAAAGATCTCCTCGTCACATAAAACAATTAGACCCGACCTTTTGTCATCAAAGTTGGATTTAATTCGCTAATGAACAATACGACGGAGAGATATTGGCGAAATTCGATTACCAACTTTTGGAGGTTCGAGAACTCAATGAAACTTTGGCATCATATATGTCGGAAACTTTAAAATACCATTAATTTGAACGTCTTTCAAGCTTGTCATCACTGTCTACCGTATACGTATAATATAATTCCCTGATTACTTGAGTTCAAAAGAACTTTATTTTGTTTACTATGTTCTTTTGGAAGTTATTACTTGTTTTAAGAGTTTCCGTAGATTTATAGGGATTTGTCTGAAACGTTTATCATGGATGATACATAAAATGTATTCGTTCAGTTTATGATTTCCGATAAGAGAGTTGGAACTTTAATATGCCTGCCTTGGCTCCTGTTTCCCATGTAACTACGCAACTGTCACAGCGCATGTTGTGTTTTCACAAGCTTTTCGAGAAAATAATGGGCATCATTATGGACAACTAGGTATTTGAAAAAGGTAATAATTAAAATGGTAATACCGTGAGATTCATATATATGGAATAAATTCAATTTGAGCGTTCTTAGAAATTTGTTGGAGAAAAACTGAAACAGCTCGTTTTCTGTTGTCAATTTGACAATTTGCAGTATCAAAATATTTATTCATTCTTGCATCCCCCAAATTTTTTTTAGGAAGGAATTTTCAGTCTCTGTCTAACAATATTAGTTTCTCAAATTTGGTGTAATAATAACTGAGAAGATATGTTTTCACAATAAAATTTTGACACTTTAACGTAGAATAAAGGAAAGAAGAGCGGCAGTCATTTGAGACTGAACGATGGAAGCGAAAGTTTCGTACGAAATATATTTCCCCTCTCTCGTTATCTTATTGTCTCTGTTTCACTTTGTTTATGTCATGCTTACTAAGGGATATAAATTCCAGGTGAATTAAAATAATTGTCACAGTTTTACCACAACTCACGTCTTAATCCAAACGTGTAATTTAGTTCTTAATTAAAATATATCAGCAAATTAACATATGACGTGTAAGTTAATTTAAGTTTTAAATAAATAATTTTTCACATTCAATTAACACAATTTCTTTTAAAATAATTATAATTTTATATCATTCAGTATGTAATTCAACAAATTTTTAATCAAGAAAGACTTTAAAAGATTATTTTTCATTTAAGATATATTTTTCTTTATGCCATTTAAAATTATGACACTCTTGTATTCACGATAATAACCAAGAATACATATCGTCTGGAAAAATGTCTTTTACAAAAACATATGCTACTCGTTTTCATTCTACTTTTAGTCTTTTTGCAACACCGATAACTGATCTATTCTTTTTCATTGTTGCATTTAGCTAATGCCCAACGCCAAACCATATTAAGTTTTTGAATAATATGCTCCAAAAATATTTAGACATTACACTAATGCAACCCACAACGCACTAATCCACATATAGGGTAAAGCACGTTATCCGAATTAGAATACCACAACTAAATAAATCAACGACAGATATATATTATATGTAGATAAATTTAAATATTATTTTTAAAGTGTACAGGTGGTAGCAAATATAAAATTAGTTTATTCATAGGATAGATTTTTTTCACAAATTTATTCAGTTAGTCGTGATATTCCGTGCCGAATAAGGTGAATGACCTCCTATAAGTAGCAAACGTGCAGTTTTTTCGTAAAAGTAGGCGAACTTTGTGCAGTAGCTTAAGCATTGCTTAATTTAATATATCGAGAGATTTCGAGTGTTTATCATAAGGAAAGGTAAATTTTGTGCAGATATTATATGAGATTCGTATAAGAATGCATATTGTTTGCTGATCAAAATCCAAAAAAATGTTTTTATTTTTCTCTTTGGTATCCTGATGTACGTTTTACAGTACTCTGATGATTCTTCACAAATAAAACCGAATCGTAATTCATTAGCATATGTGTTTTGAATGACTGAACACCATGAAAATATCACATCAAGTATTTACAACAATCAGGAGTTCTATTTACAATTGTACTACGGCATGGGGCTTGCTGGCAGTAAATAGATTTATGAAGAAAATATGTATAGAAGACAACTCAGCGTGTTTACAGAGTACCGTAAAGCGTACATCAGGAGAGTCAAAGAGAAAAATAAAAACATGATTTTGATTAGCAAACAATATGCATTCTTATACGGATCTGATGACGATTCATAAATAAAATCGAAACGTGGTTCATTAGCATATGTGTTTTGAATTACAGAATCCCATGAAAATATCACATCGAGACATATTAATTATGATTGGATACGGTAATAAAAATGAACTCAAAAGGAAGTCTGTGAAGTGTTTACTAATAAATATCCTGGTCAATACGTCTCGCAGTCTACAATTAACAAAATAGAAACAAAATTGAGTGAACCTGAACATGCAAAAAATATTCAAAAACATGTCGAAATGGTAAATTGAATGAGCAAAAAGTTACCGATTGAGAAAAATCCCATATGTCAAGTAGGCAACTTGACAATGATTTAATTAAATTATTGACATTTTACATTAAGAAAAATACCATCTGGGGCCTGTTTTATAATCAACTTGTAACTTGTAGTTTTGTAACTTGTACACATTGCAACATCAAAATTATTCTACAAGTCACAACTTGTAAATCCAAGATATTAATATTCGAAATGTGCACAGAGCACAGATCATGCCAAAAAGAGAGAGTAACGCCACCTAACATGCGCTACTATTGGCGAATATGTTAAATAATGATGTTTATACAAGAAAATAAATAATAAAAATGTTTTTAGATGAAGTTGAAAATGTTACATAGAAAAACGGAAATCAAAACAGGTTTTGAATATATAAAATGGTATGTTTTCAATCTTTACTTGTGATGAGAAATAAACGGGTTTTAACACATGTGATACATTTTGAAGAGCTACGAATTAATGACAATAGTTATTTAATGTATTCCACATCACTTCTCAAATATAGGTGACATTAACACCACTTGTTCCTAGGGGGCGCCAACAAATTTGTGTTGATAATTCAAGGAAGTAAATGTCAACTCAAGGTACATAGCAAGTATTTTGTAACTTGTAAGTCGTATTTTTTTACTAATAATATTGCTGTGATGAGTATGAACCAGACCCCTGATAGAAGGCAAGTTCGTTAAACTAGTGATGGCAAAATGGAGGCAATTCATAAACACTCTTGTTTTTTTTTGATGAAACTAATTTTTATTTAAATGGACGAATTATTTTCAATACTATAGACATTGGAGCAGTGAAAATCCTCAATGAATATGTGAACGTTTGAGCTGGTACCATTAACAACAAAATTATTGGCCCTTATTTTTTCCGAAGGCAATAAAAATAGATTTTTATAACCCAAGTGAATGGTTGTCATTCTGAACAGTTAATTTAAAAATTGCATTATTTGTGAAATAAATTTAACAATACTTCTTCAACATTCGGGGATTCCAATTTCTTCAAAGTATTCCTAAATCTTAGATATTTCATTTATACACAAACTATATACTTTTTTGCACTGCTTATTTTATTCAACATTTCACGTATATAAAAACGCCCATAAAAATAATTTCAAATCAAATTCAAAACATCGAAAATATTCGATTCAATAACTTTTTATTTTGTCTCAAGGGACAAAGAACAACGAAACACATAAAAGCAAATCTGCGAAGACCCCTTTTTATTTATATTTATATTTTATGTAGGAACACAGAACATCGCCAGTGATCTCATACAATCAAATCTCTTATATCAGTAACGCACATCAAGTTGAGTAGAAAAACCCATTTCGAATTCCGTGAAACTTACCCCGATATTTTCCCTCGGTTTTTCCATAAAGAAAAGCGTCCGCGAATCGTCGATAGGAGCGAAAATAATAAATTTAACACACGTTCTCGTTCGCATTTGTCAAGTTTAAGTCAAAACAACATTAATCAGAAAAGTTCATTTAGATTTGAAGGCAACGATGCAACGTTGCATCGCGATTTTTCCGCGTTACAATCCCGTTATTATCGCAAAGTCAATATATTTCATTACGATGCGGGATTCTGTTGAGAAAGCGCAGTGTTTATCAGCTGGATAATAGCCCAAGAAAATAGTAAAAATTCATTCAAAATCAATATTAAACCTTCTTTTGCTATGCAATCAACATAAACTGGGAAAATACAGGTATGGGAAAATTTAATTCAGTTTGTCGTAGGGTTTGTTCGAGCATCACGTATTAACTACTGAATGGATTATGCTGAAACTTTTTTGTTGAAAAGCCTATTATTAGACATACAATCTGGTATATATTTTGTCTCGAAATATTGATGAAAATGGGAGATATAGCAAAAAATTCAAGGATGTTAGATAACACAAACTCCATATTACATATTTGCATTACATTAATAAACTGAAATCCATAAAAAAACTAGTGTGATAAAAGAAGATGAAAGTGTAACAGATAAGATAGATGAAACGAAAGAAGTATGGGTGAAATATGTAAATATTTATGGTATAGAGCTATAAGAGAAGTGTAAGATAAATAAAGTTTAATGGGCAATTAAAGAATTAAAATACAAAAAAGCAGTGGGATGTTAACCACTTGAAGCATTTAAGGTAATAGGCGCCTGTGCTATCTCTAGAATCACCAACCTTATAAACAAAATATCAAAATCAAAGGCAACACATTGCAAAGATTATAGAGCCACAAGCTCTATCTGCCATCTCACAAAAGTAATAACAAGGATGGTACTATTGGAAACAACTGAAAACAAAAATTAAATAAAACCTATGAGAAGAACAAGGGAATATATGTGTGTTTTATTGACTGGCAGAAAGCTTTTGACTGAGTAGATTGGAATATATTAAAGAAGTTTCTGAAGGATATTGAAGTGCATAGGAAAGACGCCTCATTCGAGAGTTTTGGAAAGAACAAAGATGATAAGTAAAACACGGTAGTTGTATCTCACCTTCACAATTCAATTTATATTCTGAAACAATGATAACTGAGGCTTTGAAAGACGCTGTTGTAATTATAGTGGGCAATGAAGAATTGAAAATATTAAGTATTCTGATGACCAAGCAGCCTTTGCAGAAACAGAAAATGCATTAGGTACTACGACGGTCTGAAAAATAAGCGAAACTGTTACAAAGTATGATATGAATACAAATAATGGAAAAACAAAGGCAATGAGAATAAGCAAGGTAGTAGAAGATGTTAATATTACGCTAGAAGGTCAACAACTGGGAAAAGTAAGTAAATTTAAATATTTGTAAGGCATAATAAATTCAACTGGACGAAAAAGCAAAATGGCCTTGGGCATAAATCATTTGTGAAAGTAATGGACCTGTAAACAGCAAGAAAGATTCCCATAAACTGAGAAAAAGATTCGCGAAATACACATCTGACCTGAAATTTTATATGGATCAGACACATGGATTAAGAAAACATGAACAGTTGGGCCAATTTGACCAGCTAAGAAGACAAATCAGATAGTGTGTAATGGTAACACTAGCCTGCCTTAGTTAGTTCCCTAAAGATATATAGGCTGGTCAAATAATGTTAGAAAAAATCTTATATGGAGTGGGCTGTAAGTAGTTGCACAGTGGAGTTGACTATATTACAACCACCCAATATATGTAATGGAAATAGTTTACATGAATTTAAAAAAATGTTCAAAAAGTGTTATGTTGGGTAGAATGGTGGAATTATAAGGGTAAGTAGAATTACCCTTACACAAGTGGGTTTAAACAATTTAATGTTATATTGGGTGACCCATAAGCACTCGCATATCCAGAATGGTTGAAGTGTAAGTTGGATTAGAATTAAAGTTATACATGGTAGCTCAAAAATGTTATATTGAGTTGTCAATAAGCAGGATTGTCGAAATATTTTGTAGATTGGAATCATAATTATAAAGGGTGATTCAAAAATGATACACAAAATACGATATATTGAGTGACCAATAAGCAGGAGCATATACAGTGATTGCAATATGAGGTAGAATCACAGTTTTACACTAGCTGGTTCAAAAAATGTTCTCTAAATTGTTATATAACCAGTTTTAGTTGGGCGAATATTTTTTGGGGAGTGGATCTATAGTTATAAAGGGGTAGAGAGAAGGTGAGAAAGGCGGAGAGAGGGGAGAGAGAGGAAAAGGAGGATAGTGTCTGGGAGAGGGGGTAGAAAGGGGAATGGAGGGAAGAGAGGGGGGAATATGTGTAGGGGAGAGGGGCAAAGAGGGGGGGGGGAGAAAGAGGGAGTGAATCTATAGTCACTTTATGTAGTGCCTGATCCGAACAAAATTGAAGGTTCTTAGATTAAAAGTTAACCCATAACACTTTATTTCTTGCCTACCTGCTATGCTGATGCACTTTTCCCTTTCTAACATGACATATCAATGGTTAAATCGATAGCTGTATGAATTTGCCAGTAGATAGGTAATAGTACATGAACAAAAAGTTCAATCTTTCTCGGGGCTTGCTATTAAAACCTGCAAAATGACTGCAGGCCATGATAAAAGAACAAATTCTAAGCCACAAATCTTCTAAAGCCCTTTTTTGATTAAGCAAAACATTTCAAAGTTCAACGATATGCTTGATTTTGAACCATTTTTCGAATAATTTGCGTTGTATCAAGAGCGCTACAAACAAAATTAAGGATTAACAAAATAAGACATTGGTTAATTGATGAGTTTTGTTTTTGGAAATCGAGGTGGAGGTATTTTTTCCAGTAAACTTAAGAAACATTTTTTACAGTGTTTGAAAAATCCTTAAACACAAATCTAAAAGGTGTTAGCATAAACAATAACCAAGGTGTTATAAAAAAAATGTTGACTGATTCTCTATAGCTTAGATCGCTTGATTTTTTCTATATTTGTTTATAAATAAAGAAGTTCCAGAACTTTCTACAATGGCGCAGAACGATGCAATTATTATACACATTGTTTGGAATAATTTTTTTTCCAAAAACAGCTACAGCCTACATTTTGCATCAAATATTTCTAATTCGCTCAGACTAATATAATTCACTACGATACAGGATTCTGTCGAGAAAGTGCCGTGTTTACCGGCTCAATAAACAAGATTTGTTCTACCAGATAGCGCGAGACGTACAAAACAACTCGAGTTTGGTTTTTTTATTGGTGTTGTTCAATTCGTTGGAGATACACCACTGCCGTATTGCTGATGAGGGATGAATATTTACGACGATTGTTCGTCTTCGTTCCCGACTTTTATTTACGTGGAAACCCCAAAGTTTTTCTTTTAAAATTTTTAATGTCGTTTGATTTCCGGAGACCTGTAGATAAGTTGTTTTCGATAAAAAGAAATGAACAACTGAACAACTGTATGCAATTTGTATTTAGAATTTGTTTGCCTCTTAATACAATCGTTTTGATTAATAAATTAAAAATCGTATGTAGGATGGTTTCGTTTTCATATCCAAAGCATTACTTAGTGATGAAGTGAATAATTCCTAATAGACACAGTCACCTATGAGGAATGTGCCCCAAAATGGCCGCATATGAAATTAGAATTGTAATAGCCACAATACTAAGCAAAGCCAAGGCACCCTAAAGTATCTGCAAACGTAATGAGAACACTTAACGCGGACAGGGACCTTTTCATATTGCCAACCGACAAAAGTGATGCGGTGGTAATAGAAGCAGAGGAAGATTGGACAAAAATGGACAAATCGAATATTACAATTTTAGTTTTTAATTAATGTCATGATTCTTGTATTTGTATTTTTCTTCAGTTACTGAATAATAGTGAATTTTAATACAAATCTACGTTTTGGATTTTCACAAAATTAATTGCCATGTTTGAATTGCCTTTGTTTCGGGGAAATAGCGAAAATTTTCCAAAAAAGAGGTTACATGGTTACATAACAATTTTCAAGCTTGTAGGTATCACTTACTGCTTCTGTGATATTGAATTAAGTTAACACGTTCATCTCCGTCAACGCGCCTGGTGCGTTGTCCTATGATTTATATGGTGACAGCAACGCGCTTGGCGCGGTCTGTACTTACTTTGTTTTATTTTTTTTGTGCACAGCATAGCACGGAAGGTTACAAAATGATACTGGCATATAGAATAAGATATATTTTATATATGTGTAAACTTGGATTTACGGTTGGTAATTTGTGAGAGATCGAAATATACTCATTCACAAAAAATGCAACATCCAGGAGTTTATGTTTAAATTTAATATGGTTTTGATAAAACATAGGTGATAGAGTAAGGAGTAAATGTTTAAAATTTATATATATTTATATATAAAACTTTTTTAACAACTAATATTGTAGTCGGTTTTGCATTTTTTTTTTAATTTACCAAAAAATAAACTGTTTGATGGAATCCAAAATCGATGATTAGTAGGTAATGTTAAAATGTCTAGGGTAGGTGTACGCTGAATGTATCGCCAGTTAAGTAGTGTATTTGAAAGAGGTGGAATTATTGGTTTACATGAGGCGGGTTTTTCATTTCGAGAAATCGCTAACCGCACATTCAGAAATCTAACTGCTTTTATGAGAGGCTGTCAAGCGTGGTTTGATATTACCCAAAATCGGAGGAGAGTAGGCACCAGGTGTCGAAGGGGCACAAAGGCTTATGGTTTTTAGAGACCGATTTTCGACAACTTGATAATTGGCACTGATGAGTGGTTAGGAGAACAAGGCCATCTTATAAGTGTTAGAATGGGTTAGCCTCTTATAAGGTTTCTTGGACTGCAGCATTAGCAACCCCATCGTGTGCTACCTCTCTTCGCTGAGCAGCTACAGCAAGACCACAGTGGTGCAGAGAACGACAACACTGGAAAGTGGAATGGCATCAGGTCGTCTTCTCTGATGAATCTCGATTCTGCTTGGACATGATGGCCGAAGAAGGGTTAGACGAGACCAAGGAGAAAGACGTCAACCCCAATTTGATGTTGAGCCATATGTACACTGTACAGTAGGCGTTATGGTATGGGGTGCCATTGACCTTTAGTCAATTGTACAGTACAATAAACATAAATGAGGTATAGACTTGAGTGACCAAATGCTTAGCTAGTATTGTTGTGAAGGCAAGTGCCTGCGGTGGTATAAAAAATTAGGGATTCACATCTTTCAAATAATGTTAATGAATGCTAACTAAGCCCAAAAAGCCGCCTGTGAAAAAAACATTTGTGGAACATTACCACAAAATGGTCCCAAAGGTCTTAATAGCAAAACAAAAAGAAAACCCTGCAAATACTGCTGGAAAATTAGCAAAAAAAACAAGACTGCATTTATTACTGTGCTCAGTGCATAAAAGAGTCGGATTTGTGTTTAGAAAACTATTTTAGACTGTTTCACGAGCAATCCCAACTAATATTATAAATATGAATGTAAGTAAAATTTGTTTATTAGGTTTTTACCCCAAAACTACTCAACTGATTATCTTGAAACTTTATACACATATTTTTAGAGGTATTAGAAAGAAGGTAGGATACTTTTTATTAAAAAAAATATTTTTACGGGGGTTAAAAAATAATATTTTATAATTCAAAATTACTTATTTTTGTTCTAGTGAAATACCTTTTTAACTTTTGTTGTAGTGAGTTATTTCAGCAAAGCATGTTTTCAGTTTTTGTAACATCATAATATGTAGTAATTTTTAAATACTGTTTCACACTGATTCAGTTCTATTGACTATATTTATTGAAGGGCTTGAATGCGAGCGAAGCCGCTGGTAAAAGATAGTTAATTAATACAAATGACAAATGTACATTATTTTATTTGGTATATTAGTATTCTTAATTTTCGATATATTTTTTTAATTTTTCTTGACATCATCAGATATTTGTGGATATTTCAGTTTATGTAATGTGTTTCATATATAGTACAGTACAAGAAAATATACTGACATGTATAATACTCAATTGAATCCCCTAATCATATAATGTACAACAGTGGCGGATCCAAAATTGTCGTTGGGAGGGGGCCTTGACTTCGTTTGGGGGAGGGGGTTGGCCGCTTTGTGAGTGTAGGCTTTAGCACAATAAATACAAAAAAGCATACAACTCAGATGATTTTGGGTAGGCTCGCGCCACTTTCCCCGCTCCCCCTTAGAACACCCAATTATATACACTTTTTTCAACACTTAGACGTATTGTAAAAATAGACCTAAACGCACCAGGTGGGTTGCTGATATATAGGGTTAAGATTAATGAAATTCTAAACTATGTGCCAGCAACGCGCAAGGTGCGTGCACATTTTATATTTAGTTTTATGCTAAAATAGTAGTATGCTTTGCTTCAGTAGACATCAATTAACCTCTACATAATAATAATAATAATAATAATTTCAAAACATCTTTTAAAATCCTATGCTGCACCTGGCTATATGTCAAGATTTCTACCGGAGATTAATGTGTTAAAAACATAACACTTTTGGAACGACCCATGGAATTATCGTAAAGTGTGTAAATCAATTCTTTTCAGTTCATTTACACTACTACACAAACAAATTCATATTTAAAAACAAAAAAATCCATTGACATACTTATCAAGTAACTGCTGTTTGTTTAAATGTGACGCTAATAATTCTTGAAATATAAATCCATTCCAAACATTAAACTTTCATTCTGTTATCGCTTAGAAAAATCGAAACGCTGTATCCCATGTCTATTAGATTTATAGGGTCTGCGATGCATTTGACATTTCGATCGATGGGCAGACCATTAGCGAGAGAACTAGAGCAGTTGAAAATTCACCAGTGTTCATCCAATTGTTTTCGTTTTTATGTTTCTCCGTTCGTGAAATGATATCACGACAAATATTTATTTGACAAATTCGTGTAAAATTCATCAGTATTGATTTCAAAACGGGGTATTAAGGGTTAGATTTTTTGTTTCCCTTCATACGAATAAAGGTGTTTATATAAACTCAGCCAAAACAATTCTAATTTTTTCATAACCAAGGATATTGTTTTCAACTTCTTCGATTTATGTATTCTGGGTATTAAGTATCCTCAGTACCAAACTGACACACTTGTAGTGATTTTTAATTGAATAAAAATAATATCCAATTAATATACAACATCAGCAAAAAACAACTGGAACTCTACAAAAAAAATTAAATATTTTTCCCCGGCTACCCAATTGCTATGTCCGCTTTGACCTTGACTATGACCTTGAAGATCATATCAAGGTCAAGGCGATTTTTTCAAACGGGAACCCTTGTTTTTTTGTTGGAAATGAAAAGAGCGGAAAATTTCACGTCCAAATGTGGCCTTGACTATTTTTTTCAAATGACCTTGAGGATCAGTGAGGGTCAAATTGAGGTAAAGCATGATTAGGCTCCGAGCCACGAGAACTATGGGGCTTAGAAATTTTTCTTTTATTACAGAAACTTAGGATTTCCACCCGGCTACCCAATGATCATGTCCATTTTGACCTTGACCATGACCTTCAATCGAGTTTTAACTAAATTTCACTGTTTTGTCGAATATCCAAAAATTGAGGTGCTTTTGTGGGGGGCATAATCGCCCCAGGGGATGAGTTTTGAGTATATGACCGCTGGTTTGTCATCAATAACCTTAAAAACTAATTTTTCACCTAATTTCCCCGTATTGTCGAATTTCCAAAAATTTGTGTGTAGTATTTCAAGGGGGGGGGCATATCCACTCCTGGGGATGAGATTCCAAAATATGACCTGGGATTTTTCATCAGCTACCTTAAAACGCGGTTTGCAGCCGGGTAGAAATCCTAAGTTTCTGTACTAAAAGAATTTCTTTTAAGCCCAATAGTCCTGGTGGTTCGTGGTTCGGAGCCTAATCATGCTTTACCCCAATTTGATCTCCACTGACCATCAAGGTCGTGTCAAAAAAATGGTCAAGGCCATATATTTATACGTGAAATTTTCCGCTCTTTTCATTTCCGGCTTAAAAAAGGGATTCCCATTTGAAAAAATCGACATTACTTTGATATGACCTTCAAGGTCATAATCAAGGTCAAAGCGGACATGAACATTAACCGGGGAAAAATACTAAAACTTATACATTTAACTTTTTCCTCTAAAATGCTTTCTCACCTGTATAATTGCTTTGATAGATTCAGTCACACTTTGAATTTGACTTCTGTGTGTCAAATGTTTCAAAAATATAACTTTATCCAACAATACAACAGTATTTTGTGCTCCAAAAATAATTCAAGACTATCACTTACTAGACTGCCCGTTCCTTTCTCTCCACCCCATTAATATTGGTCCATTATTTTTGCAAAATAATCGATTCACTTGCTTCTTTGTCTAAGATAAGTCAATGTGACCCCTAGTGTTTATCATCATATGCTTACCAAATCCTGCTGTTAACTTTTGCCTAAAATCAGCAATTATTTTTTGAAAGTCCGTTTTGTCATTCACTGAAGTGGTATATTATTTAATCCAGCTTGATCCTCTTTTTGAAGTGGCGCCATGTATTTAACATTTTGATGGAATTCCACAAATATTTTTTGAAGATTTGGGTCTTTTGAGCATAGCACAACTGACGAGGAGTCTAGTTCACAAAGTATACATATGTATAATGTTTTTCGTTCCGAAGATCCTAAAGTTTTGAACGTCTAGGACAATACTCGATTAATTCTATTTTTAAAATATAGTTAACTAATGTACACCTTAACGTTATTTATAATAACTAACAGATTGAATAGTAACAAAGAGACTAAATAAATTTATGGTGTCATTAAAAATATAATTAGATAGCTAACGTTTTTTAGTAGAACAATGTAATTCAAGAGAAAAGCATTTGAAGGATTTTATCACGTAAAGCTGTAGGAGCCATATAAATAAAACGAAATTATCGTAATAAAGCTTCACATCTAATTTCGTTTTCTGATCTCGCAAAAGTGTCGGCGTCTCAGTAATGCAGTGTCTATGTCTCTATAAAAGGTAACTAAATCACTGGTTTTATAGCTCATTAAAATACAAAGATTGTAGTCATATATTTTTGAAAGCTTATAAACTATGTTATTAGCAAGAGGATTCTTTTAGACAATGAATTGGTACACAAATATACTGAGTGACATTAGAAATCTTACACTCTAAAGGACTAACTTCGAACTATTTGGAAATAAAACGACTATATTTAAGGCATGTTATGATATAAATGTCAATTTTTTTTTTAAACTGAAGGATGCATGCGAAAGTTTCTTAAGAAATATACTTTCCGTCTGTCGTTATATCTCTCTTTCTCTTTCTTTGTATCATTCTTAGAAATGAATAGAAATTTCAGGAGAATTAAAAGAACTAATGTGTTATGATTCACGTATTATTCCTAATATGTAATTTAGTTTTTAATTTGAAAATAACAGCAAAGGAACATATGACGTGTGACTTAATTGTTAATCAAAATATGTTGAATTGTAATATTCCAAACCTACTTCATCTATTTAATATAATATTCTGGCAATAGTTAACGAGGTGACTTTAATTATAACAGATTGAATTGTGGGAACATTATTTCAGTAGATTTAAATATCAAAGAACATCCAGACTATTCTTCTAAATAGCTATAATATAGTTTTATCTAATACATACTTAAAAAGTGTCCGTCAAAAAGCATTACATTAGGGGGCGCTGATGTAACAAGGGGGTGGATTGTAAACAGCACCCCAAAGTTTTTAGAACATCTCATTTAGAAAAAATGTATTTTACATTTCTTTAGTTGAAAAAAGGCAAACCCAGTGGCACTTTCTACACCAGCGCCATTTTGTTTACTTCTTCAATTTTTTATTTAATGCTTTCAGCTGGACACTTTTCAGATTAATCCCCATATTTCCTATATAAATTTGCCATCCTTGTCTCAATTATTGGCAACGCTGCCCTGTTTTGTGGTGTTCTGACTTCAGACTTATTATCAAGTCTCTAATTTAAAATAGAACAAAAAGCAAAGTTTGTGCTTGTATTGTATATTAAATGGATTTTTTATTTGTCTATTTACTATAATTTATTTATTTTATGTAAACGAGGAAACTCTTAATATATAAATTAGTCCCTGTTTGTTATTTTAAACTGAAAGAAGTTTCATATCTACCAAAACGAGGTCGACAAACAAATGCAGTTTTTGCATTTTACTACCATTCTTTTCTATTTTCGTATGTGTAAGTGGGGACTTAAGAAGCTTTCGCTTGAACAAGGTTTTCACACGTGTGTGTTTTGTAAAAAAAGCGTTTTATGATAGCTGACTAGAAAGGGTCTTATTAGTTATTAAGACTACATTTACTTGACTTAAGTGGAACTAAATGCCTTGAGTACGAAGCCATCAAAATTGTGGGTTGTCTGTTGCCTGTGGTAGCTTAAAGCTTGTACGTCCTGGCGATAGCCTGCAGTGCACAAATGTCGTGGCAAGACCAAAGACAGAGAGAGAGGGCAATAAATTATTCATGGCAATATAACAACTGCGCGTTATATCATTTACTTACTTTAATAATTTTGGAAAAAAAGGTTCATATATTAAAATGTTTCAATGTTATAGAAGCTTCAAACTATTCTAGAGTGCAAAATTGTACAATATTCTATCATATTCAAAGGGATTTTTTTAGTTTGAAAATGTCCTACACAGATTTTGCGATTAGCATTCTCACGTGCAGTTTGTGTTCGCTTGTGTTTATAGTTTCTTCAGAGGCCACCTTTCTGGGTTTGCTGGGTTTGTTGTTATTTTCCCGTTTTTGGTCATAAGGTTTGTCATAGTTTTACTGAAGGTTTTATGTAACTGGAATAGGAAATTTTTCGCTACATAGCATCACGGTTGGATTGACTTTCCTTCATATATGAATTATTCCAAGTCTTTTAGAGTTCTGATTTAGGTTCCTTAAGAAATATCAATATTTTGCTCTCTTTATTTGCCTCAAGTTCTGTTTTTTCTTTTTGAATTTCGTTTAAGGTTAACTTAGTTTTTCCTGTTTTATTTTTCTTCCATTTCCATTGTCAATAAAATATTGTGTTCATTCTAAGATGTTTTATTCCTTTGTTTTCCTCCAACATTATTTTTCTTTTTGGAAATAGTTTTCTAGATCCCTTATCGTCTTTATAGTTTCCTTTGTCATTTATTTAAATTCCACACATTTATCTCCCTTAAATAGATTTATAAATTAGTTCTATGGGACTTATATTTTAAATCCTGTCTCTGAAGTCAATCCTATTGCTCCATATAAGTGCGCTAATGTTAATACCCAAGAAATACACACTATTGTAAAATAAAAATTGGGGTACAAAAATAAAAACATATAATTGGCATTTCTAGAAGAGGGCAAGCATTGAATTGTCCGCCATGTTAGTCATAATGCCATGTGATTATTACCTGACAGATGGAAAGTTGACCCATGGTAGTTATTAGACATGATGCATTACATATTAGATCAAAGCATACTGGTTGATAAACATTATTATCGAAATGGTGAAAGTTTGATTGACATTATTCGTAAAGTGAGTCCAATATTCTATCGACAGAATGTTCCTAATTCTTCGAAAATGCTGACTCAGTTAGTGATGTGAAACTCACGACACGAGCTCGTAGAGGTCGTTAACAACAATATATCACGGCAGTTCCGAGAGTATGGCCGAAAATGCAGAGTAGTCGATTCGTCATCGTACACAAGAATTGCACAGTCACACTTTAGCATATTTGCTTCTACACTCCTAAAAACTCCAATTGCCAACAGACCAAGCAAAGTGAAGAGTGTTCACCCATTATATCCTTAAGCAACAGAAGTGAATGCTGGTCAAAATCATTTTCAGTGATAAGGTCCATTTTTATCTCTCTCCGTTAACTGGCAAATTTTCAGAAGAGGCAACATTTTGTTTAAATTGTTCAGTAAACAGGCAAAAATTTCGATATTGGGCATCAAAAAACCCATATTGGATTCGGGAAAATCATACACAGTTTTCCAAGAAAGTTAAGGTATGGACCGGAATTGTGGGTACTTCAGTTGTGGATCTTTTTTTAATGAGGGAGCACTTAACTCGGAAAGGTATTTAGACCTATTACAAAATGACATAATACCCTGTTTAACAAAACTTTACCCGAATGGTGAAAAGCCCAATATACTGGGAGATTCGGTATGGTTTCAACAGGATGGAGCGCCCCCGCATTATTCGCGAACACTGCGAGATTATCTTGACAATATTTTCTCAAATAGATGTATTGGAGAAGAGGTAATATCGAATAGCCGGCTAGGTCTCCAGATCTAAGCCCGTTTGATGTTTATTTTTGGGGTAACGTGAAACCGAAAGTCTACTTCAGTAAGCCGGAAAATATCGAGGAATTAAAGAATAGAATTAGGGTCGAAATACAACGAATTTGTTCCAACCCACCCGTCCTCATTGTATACACTAATCATTTACAAGATCTTTTGTTTCATACATAATTCCTAAATGTATAACTTATTAATCATTAAATATTTCACAACAAATAATCTTATATTGATTCTTAAAATCTTGCTCTCTTATTGAAATACCCTTTTATTGAAACTTATATAAATTTCTAAATGAACTTAAACCGATATGATCTTAAATCTCCATTCAAACCATTTTTTTGCATACATTACCGTATTATATTACCAACATATTATCTGACACCCACCTAGCATTTACTGTAACAAAAACCACAAAAATGTCTCTATTCAATAGAATAATACGAATAAAATGAATGGCACCCCTCCAAGCATTCGAAACTTGTTCTTATTCCATCGCTGAAATGCGATCTGAATTAATAATTGGTAAAAGCATTCGCTTAATGCCATAGGCAGTTATTTTCCTCCTTTATGGTGATTAAATAATTAAATTCTGTTAATTAGTCAGTGCGCTTTCACAGTCGCGAGACGAGGCCTTCTAACAAAATTACCGTCTAAAGAAATCCAGGAACATTAATTGGAGCAAATATTGGTATTTCTTTCGGACCCGAAGCTCTTTGGGAATAAAGAAAGTCATTTGAATACCCATCGAGATTAGGAGCTTTTGTCGGGACTCCCACTTAGATCTAATTTATTTTTGGGGATTGTTATTGAAGGTGTCGCTATTGGGGTTCAGTTACAGACGTTTTCTTTGTTGTGATGACAGTTGTCGTTGTTAGTATGAACATTTAATGCAGAACTTTTGGGCGAATAATAATAATAATAATCCAGAATTATTAATAGACTGAAAGGAAAATAAAGCAGGGGCCCTACGAAATGAGATGACACCTCATATGAATCTATAGGAGAAGGCCATATTTATAAATATCTTATAATAAAAGAGGCTCACTCCAGCATTAAAAACTACCTAACAAAAGAGTTTTACAGGCGGGTAAGACGAATGTTGAAGACAGAACCACTTCGATATTGTTAACTGGCTCAAAACTAAGAATTAATAATTTCAATGGAAAGTTCGAGTACCATTCATTACAAAATGCGTGAATACGGATGAAAATTGGCAGATATAGGCAAGCAACTAGATTAATAAATAACTAATTTGCGCATTTCTAGAAACTGGCAGAATATCTAATCTACACAGTCATATACCAGGTTGATGATGCCTCTGCGACTGACAGAAAAACAAGTCTAATTGTAACACCAGTCAACCGATCAGAAACTACCCCAATGGAAAGAGAAGCTCCTTCATGAAAAACATATAAATGTCATCAATCAAAATTATGTCGACAATTTAGCGTTGAACAATTGGCAAGCAATTCCAACAAAGAACTATCTGAAGGACATCGTTAAAGATCCTTCTGCAACAGTAGCAGATGCTAAACATCAGAAAGAATCCAGCATATCACAGGAAGTTGTCAAGAATTTGCTGCAACTGAATACAAAGGACGACCTGATGCAGTGACAGAAATACCGCACAAGGAAGGAACTAACACTGAAACTTGAACTGTCACAATCGGTAATCATATGTACAAACCACAATCTGTTTTAGAAAATAACAGTTCCAATGAGACCGCACAATACTGACTGATCGAAGTGTTACTTAGAATAAACCAGGTATAGCTTAGTTGATAATGTCTCTAGAAAAAACCCTTTAAAATAACATACATTTCCAGAAGTCCTTAGTGCCCTTAATATAAATGTGATAAGACAATTAAATGCCTGCCGACGTTTGGCTCTTATTGGTTTATTGAAATGCAAGCCCTAAGGAAGCTTTCAACCAATAAAAGCGAAACGTCGGCAACATTTAATAGTCAACCTTATTGTTGTATTCCGACCATCAATCTAACCGACCATTTTCCTATCACGAAAATAATATAAATATTCAGCAAGCTGATAAATCACCAAATACAGATATTTGTAGTTTCAAATAAAGAGACAATGAGAAATTAATAACACACAACCTGTATCAATTGTTATGTCAATAACAGGATTAGTCCCGAAAAACATGTATTAAACAATGTAAATTATACCTCAGTCTTTACGAACATCTTTACCAACTGATGCAAAGGGCCGTCCTGTTAGGAACAGCCCGCGTGGCCAGAAAAATCATTGGAAACTAGAGCCACGAAGCCAACCACAGGCCTGATAACCTAGCAGGAGCTTCCACATCCTTTTGATATCTAGGATATCTGGGGTTTAGTGAATTTTCCAAAGGCACGTTATACGTGCTTTAGAGGAGTGTGTAGTGTATTGTATGGTTAAGTCGTTGAAACAATAGTATTATTTATTAGTACTATTAATACATGAAAAGAAATGTACATAACAGTATACAAAAATAAACATCTAAGGGTAAAGAACATTTACAGACATGAAACATACAGAAATAGGTCAATAAGCAAAACTTACATTAGGTGTTATTTAAATATTCTTCAAGAGACTTTTATGCATAGCATGTTTTATATATATTGTTTGAATTTATCAAAAGTGGAAATTTTAAAATACAGAGGCAATGTCCGATACAATCGGAAGGCAACATATCGTTTATTTAATTAGAGGCATCCAAATCGTACTATATATCGAGGAGTTACTTGGAGGAGCTTCCTCGGAAGTTTTGTTAAAGATGTCAAACAATCCCGTCTGATGACAAAATTGTCATAACTGCACAAATGGTAGTTAACCCTACTTCCTCTAAACCTAAGGTTGCGTCTACCTGTGAAGCTGGTCAAAGGAAAGTAGGGTGTGAAAAACAAATATCATCCATACATACTAAAAATGGTGCATCAACTTCAGATGATGACCCCGACAGAGGACTGGAATTGTGTGAAATTACAACTAATAAAATTAACCAAATCCAACACTACACAAAAACCACCTGTATTAGTGATAAAGTACTTTTTGCCTTAATGGAAATGTGAACACACGAAATGATAGTGGAATGTCAAAAATCTTTCGTGAAAAACATACTCAATTTCCAAAAAAAAATAATGTTTGGGCATGCAACATATGAAACCACAGAGTTGGACATGTTTTTGTCATTACTTTAACAGATGAGGTATATCTGAAGGTGTTACAAAATGCTGTCGAGCTGCTAATTTCTTAAAATCTGAAAAATAATGCAGATGAATTCGGCAATTTGGAATTAACAGTTCAACAAGATGGTGCTCCTGGTGGAGTAAGACGTTACATGGGTGAAGAATATCGTGAATAATGGATTGGCCAGCTTGGTCATGGGACCTGACACCATTAGATTTTTTCTGTGGGGGTACTTGAAAGTTAAAGTTTACACTACGGAACCTGTCAATATTAACACTTTAAAACCTTTTGAAGAATGGAGGGCAGTTTCAGCTAACATATTCGAGCGTGTACGACAAGAATTTACTAATATGATGCATTTATATTACCAAGAAGATGGAGCACATTTTGAACACTTGTAAGAATTCGTGTAATTAATTACAATGTAAATGCGAAATAAAATTTTAGTATTTATTTCATTTATGCTTCAAAATTATTATGGCTGTGTAGGTATTGTCAATACCTTTTAAATGAGCTATCATTTGACGTAAGGTCCTCTTTAAAATTACCAGCCACAGTGGGCCTGTGATATAATCTATTACTGTTACGTCATCAGTTACAACCGTTTATTTTCAGTTTCCAACTTTCTTTAATGTAGGTATAACCGTTCAACTGATAATGCCACTGTTAAAGTACCTCTAAGACTAATGTAAAACTTGTAGTATTTCTTTTAGCATGCTGTAGGTATCAACCAATTTTATACCTTCAATGTTCCCATTTAATTCTGGATTTATTTCGAACACAGAAAATCACCCCACACACCTTCCGATCTGTTACATATTCTTGCGATACTAACGATCCCCCTTTGATATGTAAATGTATTGTAATTGCAACGTTTCGCGAGATTACAGGCTCGAAAGCATCTTCCACAAGCCTCCGGCGTTCGTCTGCAAAAAAAAACCGACCGCCTCAGGTGATCCGGTATTGGGGATTATCCCGAAAACAAAACAAAGACGATTTTTTAAAGGATAAGGCTCCTGATTTAGGAATTCCAGTGACGTTTAAATAAATTGGATACAACTGGTTCTTGAGATAATTCGTGTTTAGCTTCTTCGGAAAGATAAATTAATTGAAACAGATGCGTGAAGTTCAGGTTGGAATAGTTTGGAGGATTTAAAAGTTGCCTTTAAAAAAAGACGATACTATATTCGAACCATGTTTTTTTAACGAAGTTTACTAGTAATGTGACGTCAATAACATAGTTGCTTTTTAATAACAATTATTTCCTCAACAACAATAACAACTGTTATTATCCGGTCAAGATAACAGATAACAAATATGTTAACTGCTACTTAGCGTTTGTCGAACAATAACGTAAGCAGCGCAGAGTACAATAGTACTTAACCTCAAATGCTTTCTCTAAAGGCAGTGATAGCGGATCAAAAACCAAACGACTGACAAAATAGCAGTTGCTCTAGTTCGAGGGATAATACAAGTAGCAGATATCTGTGGTTTTCAGACTCATAGTTTCTGTTCGTGGTTGTCGTTGTAAAAAACTGTAAAGTGAATAACAAGAGCTTTTAACTGAATAGTAGTGTGAACAACCGAGAAAAAAGGGTTATTAAAAAATATAGCAGTGATTTGTTTGATGTTGTAAATGATGTATGTTAAGTTGTCTTACGACTAAACTTTCGTTCATCCTTGTGATTGTTGAAATTTTTCACAATTTAATTATAAATGAAGGAATTTGTAATATATCATGATTGATATGTATTAGAAACTGTATTATGGGTACATATTATTGTTATAATAATGGCGTATATTCTTGAAAAAATATATATTTAAATTAATTCTACAATATAAATATTGTAGTGAATTAGTTCATTACATATTAATCCTTAATACATATATATATATATATATATATATATATATATATATATATATATATATTTAGATCAATGTTAACGGCTGAACAAAAAGATACAAAGTGGTAGTAACGGGAAGCAGCCAAGTGGTAGGGGAACTAATATGTGAAACCCTTTTTCCTAATGAAAGCTTTCGGAATCTGTTTTATTCCTTCTTCAGTCAATACATACTAAAAAGTTATCACAATGGTATGTTAAAAACAGTACTATAAAAAAACGAAAAATATATATATAACTTACGGAACTGAGTTATCCAGTCTGACAGGCATCAAAACACAAACATAACTAAATACATGACAACTGTGTCGTTAAAAACTAAACTACATATAACTCGAACATTAATATACGGAAAAATACTGAAATGTTATAATCAAATAGAATAAGAAAGTGTGTTTAACCTAATTTCTGGTGTACGTTTAAGGTGACATTCAATTCGAAAAGTCAAAACCCTATGTTGGAACGCGTGCAACACAGCCACTTTGAAATAATAATGTTCTATGTAAGGAGTCATAGAAATAACAATAAGGCCAGCAATGCGATCTCAGAGGTGTTCATGTCATTCTGAACTTAATCTAAGAACAACAGAGTACGTGAAAAACTTCTTAGGTGGAGAAAATGAAGATGACTTAATGCTACCTATAGAGCTAACCCATCTTCTCCAACTCAAGAAGATTACAATAAGTTGTTTTGAGGTTTTGGAGATCTGTTTTCTTATTAATGCTGTTATCCTGCTTATTGATGCAAACCATCTCAAGAAAATTTCTTTTGAAAGTGTTGCTTTCTGAAGTTAGTACGTGGGGATTATCGAAATCAGGCCTGTGTTTGTTCTTAAGGCAGTGTTCGGCCAGAGCACATGTGCACTTTTTTAGGGCAATGTCACTTTTGTGGGATGTTATCCTGTGTTTGAGGTTTCTAGATGTTTGTCCAATATAAGAGGATTGGCAATCTTTGCAATCGATTTTGTAGACAACATTAGTTCTCAGCAGGGTGGGAGTCTTGTCTTTCACTTTGCTAAACAGGTCATTGATTGTTTTGATGGATTTGTAGGCGAAGCAGATATTACGTTCGGATTTGAAAACTTGCCGGATTTTTGGGGTAATGTCTTTAATGTAAGGAATAGAAACATAACTGACCTTAAGATTGTTCGCGCTTGAATCATTAATATTTTCCGTGGCTTCTCCCAATGATTCAAGCGCGAACAATCTTAAGGTCAGTTATGTTTCTATTCCTTACATTAAAGACATTAACCCAAAAATCCGGCAAGTTTTCAAATCCGAACGTAATATCTGCTTCGCCTACAAATCCATCAAAACAATCAATGACCTGTTTAGCAAAGTGAAAGACAAGACTCCCACCCTGCTGAGAACTAATGTTGTCTACAAAATCGATTGCAAAGATTGCCAATCCTCTTATATTGGACAAACATCTAGAAACCTCAAACACAGGATAACATCCCACAAAAGTGACATTGCCCTAAAAAAGTGCACATGTGCTCTGGCCGAACACTGCCTTAAGAACAAACACAGGCCTGATTTCGATAATCCCCACGTACTAACTTCAGAAAGCAACACTTTCAAAAGAAATTTTCTTGAGATGGTTTGCATCAATAAGCAGGATAACAGCATTAATAAGAAAACAGATCTCCAAAACATCAAAACAACTTATTGTAATCTTCTTGAGTTGGAGAAGATGGGTTAGCTCTATAGGTAGCATTAAGTCATCTTCATTTTCTCCACCTAAGAAGTTTTTCACGTACTCTGTTGTTCTTAGATTAAGTTCAGAATGACATGAACACCTCTGAGATCGCATTGCTGGCCTTATTGTTATTTCTATGACTCCTTACATAGAACATTATTATTTCAAAGTGGCTGTGTTGCACGCGTTCCAACATAGGGTTTTGACTTTTCGAATTGAATGTCACCTTAAACGTACACCAGAAATTAGGTTAAACACACTTTCTTATTCTATTTGATTATAACATTTCAGTATTTTTCCGTATATTAATGTTCGAGTTATATGTAGTTTAGTTTTTAACGACACAGTTGTCATGTATTTAGTTATGTTTGTGTTTTGATGCCTGTCAGACTGGATAACTCAGTTCCGTAAGTTATATATATATTTTTCGTTTTTTTATAGTACTGTTTTTAACATACCATTGTGATAACTTTTTAGTATGTATTGACTGAAGAAGGAATAAAACAGATTCCGAAAGCTTTCATTAGGAAAAAGGGTTTCACATATTAGTTCCCCTACCACTTGGCTGCTTCCCGTTACTACCACTTTGTATATATATATATATATATATATATATATATATATATATATATGCACAATAGAATTGAAAAATATATTAACAGAACACGAATATTAACATCAGACATAAATAAGATTATTCTTTATATTGATCACGGTATGAAAATAAACTATATACGAATATTTCTTTAAAAAATACTGTTAAGTAAAATAATATTTTTGAGATAACTCTCGTGTAAGGCACTGATTTAACCACAGCGCTATCTAATCTCTTCACAAATTCGCTTAAATTTGGATAACTCTTTGAATTAAAATAGTTGAGAATAAATATATAATACCACCAGAAATAAATATACAATATGTACAACACTGTACCTACTCTGTGTTACAGCAGACTCTTTACTGTATTTTAAATATTGGTTCTATACTTCGCAGTTTAATGTGAAGGATTGCTTTGTTACATATATTCTTCGTATTACTAAATAAAAAGATCTCTACCTCAATAGTAACCAACAATTATGAACTCCAAGACAGTTAAAAAATGTAACTGTTATCTGTTATTTGTTATATGCAAATAGAAATAACAACAGCAACTGTTATTTAAAAATGGTAATCTTGTCCATTTTTAAGTTTATCGTATATTCGCCAACAACGTAATCGATTTGGGTTGTTTAAAGTGTATTCTATTAAGCACCGAGAGGTGCTCTTTAAATATCATTTAGCATACCATCTTTCAGAAAAACACAGGTAGTGTCAAAATAATTGCTGACAGGTGGTATTTCTAAAACAAATTATACAGGTTGATTATAACAGAAAATCCCAAAATAATTTTAATTAACTGTACTAGCTTATCGAGATTTGCAATCCATTGAACGCAACACAACAGATAGTGGGCAAAGGGAAAATGGCGTTAACAATGTTTAGTTATAAATCGTCTATTTAGACAATTCTAAGTTATTAATTTTAATTGGTGTGGGTGATAAAAAAAGGACGCATATTGAACTATGCAGAATATTTAATGAGAAGTATCATGACCATCACAGGTCTCAGTCTATGGTGAGTAGAACAGAATAATAATTCCGCAAATTTAGAACTGTTCAAGATTTTCCCAAAACTGGGATTCCTAAATTGAAGAAACTGGATATATGGTTAAATGTTGAGGAAAACCCATAAAATGCTGTAAGAGAAGCTAGCTAGAAATATCATTATTACAATGATGAAAGTAAAACATCTGTATTGAGAATTTTGAAAAAAAAATAGTTCAAAAATTAAATGCCGATGATGCTGGTCGTAGATTAGTATTAAAAATAGTTAAAAATAGATGCCAAGGGAATCCGATGTTTTCAAAGAATGTTTGTTTCTCCGATGGCAACTTTCACCTTACATGAAACGGTCAACAAGCAGAATAGTCGGTATTGAAGAACGCAGAATCCTTACAGTATGGGGGAAGTTCACACAGAGTATGTTATAAAGGTGAATATTGGGAGTGACATAATAAATAACAGAGTTGTTTGGATATTTTACAAAATGTTTTTGTATCTGAATTAAGACATTTTTTTCCTGATACTGTTAACCGACAGGCATTAACAGAAATATATGGTTTCAACAAGATGGATCAACACCCCATTATGCAGCAGCAGTACGAGCCTATCTCAATCAAGTTTTTCCGCACCGATGGAAACGAGGCCGAAATTGAATGATTTCAATCCACTCGATTTTTTTGTGGGGCTATTCAAATTAAAAAATTGCAACTGTAAACAACTTACATTGATGATTTAAAACACCATATATTTCTTTTGTCAAGAAATGAACGGTGACTAGTTGACATAGACTATAATTATTGTAAATATTATTAGTTACTTCAAACATTATTTCTTTCTCTGGCATCTTTCATTGTTTTACCAATTAAACAATTGAAAATTGATTTTTCTTATTACTAATGTCCAAACATCAAAAAGCTTTATTTGTAGAATTTTTGTTGAATTGAGAATTGAAAACCCGGTTAAATGAGACATTACATGCAACCCCTTTTATTTAATTTTTTAAAGTTTTTTTTTACCTCAGTGGGTTCAAGGATAATATTATTCAAAAAGTCTACTTTCATACATAAAAATTGACTTGTTTCAGAATGTTTCATTTACGTCGATAATAACGTAGAAAATGAATTTATTATACAGGGTGTTTGAAAAAGAACTCCCTAGTTTTAGGTATAAATTTAATGTGTAAATTAATGAAAAACTACATCAACAAGTACATACAGTGAAAGAGAGAACCTTCGAGTTTTGTTTAACATCAGTACACTTTAACATGGGATCCATTTGTTGCCCTGCACACGTCCAGACGATATTCAAATTCTCGCCATGTATTCACCAACATATCAGGTGTAACTGTCCCAACCGCCGTGGCGATTCTTTCCCGTAAATGGTTTATGTCTCGGATTTTTTCACTGTACATAAAATTTTTTATGTGTCCCCAAAAGAAAAAGTCCAGAGGGGTTAAGTCCGGGCTTCGTGGTGGCCAAGTAATTGGGTCAGCTCTCCTATCCACCTTCCCGGAAAGCGCACATGGCTACTGTAATGAGGAGGGGCGCCATCTAGTTGGAAAAACAGGAGCCCTTTTTCCGCCTCAATATCTTCCATTTGGGAAAACACATACTTTGTCAACATGTCGTAGTAAATGTCTCCAGTTATTGTTCGTTCTACAAAAATGAAAGGACCAATCACACGGTCAACCATCAAGCTGCACCGAACATTAACTTTGGGAGAGTCACGATGATGCTGAGTAACTTCATGTGGATGCTCTGCCCCCCATACTCTGCAGTTATGACGATTAACTGTCCCACTTACATGAAATGTAGCCTCATCAGAAAAAAAATTTCAAAAAATTTTCATCATCATCAATTCTGTGTAAAAAGTCAATAGCAAACTCTAGCCTTTTGATTTTATCAGTAGGTTTTATTTCACGTAATAGTTGCAATTTGTAGGCACGCAAATGTAATCTTTAGGAACGCCTAATTGTAGACTACGTCTGGCCAATGACTTTTTTGGGCTCCGAACACACGAAACACGGATCTGCTCAACAACATCTTCAGAAGTTCTAGGCCTACCGGGTGATTTCGCTTTTAAAACACTACCGGTTTCCTTGAAAGAATTTAGCCAATGACGGATAGTTTTTGGTGTAAGAGGTTCACCACCATACTGAAGTCTAAAATTACGTTGGACTGTTATAACAGACTCAGTTTGCACTAACCAAATAACACATTGCGCTTTTTGTTGAGGAGTAGTTGCACCGCACTGCACGCCTGAACACAACTGAGGGAACTGTTCCCTGGCGCCGTCTCAAGGTCAAGCAGGTCTGCCAACTGCAGGGTGGCAAAACTTAGACAGTTGCTGAATTAAACACCACAAACTAGAATAGAGTATATCACTTTTTACAGATTCTATGACACATTAAAACTAAGCAGTTATTTTTCAAACACCCTGTATATTATTATATACTTTAGGGCGTCCCTATATTAACCTTTTGATTATATACTGCCTGGACTATAAGAGAACGGACAGTTCCCACACTGTATAGCATTGCATTGAATAAAATCCTGTGAAGAGAACAAGAAAGTATTTTATAGCTTTCCGGCATATGGAAATTATTTTTCCATCTGTTCCGTTTCAAGCTTGCCCTCCGCGTAAACTCGTAAAAAGATTAAATGACTGTTGAAACCAATTTAGGGAACTTACAAAGTAATTTCGTAGTCAAGCCGCCACTAAATTCCTAACTTGTGCTTCTGGTGAAGTGAAGTTAGGTGTAATTTCCCGAAGTGATTAGGCAAAAGGGCTTTCGAGAAGTGAGGGGATTTCGAACGTTTGTGGGCATTACAAAGTCAACGCGCTCTGCCGTTACGGACACCTTCGGTTAGAAGTTGATGAAAGATAGTTCTTGAATCTGTCTGGTAAGCTGGCAGGAAATTCGCACTATCGCACACCAATGTAGCTCCATTGGAGAACTCCTACGTTGTAATGTTTGAAAATTAGATGAAATATATTCCTGTTTACTCCAATTTCGAGGTAAAATTAAATAATGAGCACGAATAATGACCTAGGAGAATAATTCAGACGAATTAGCCGAAAAACAGAAAACGACAAAATGTCTGTTTCAAAAATTGAGTGCAAAAGTTTACGCAGTTTCAAAATGATGCACATCTCTTATAAAATTAATGAAAAGCAGAAAACAAGAAAAACTAAATTTATTATGTTATTCACCACTAAATTTCCTACAAAATAATTCTAGCCAGAACATATTTTGAATTATACTGCTGTCTATTCAGGGGCGGATCCAGAGATCGAGAGTCCAGCATCAAGGTGGAGGCGATCAGGTACATCAGATGGGCTTCTGTAGGATTTCGAAAACATTGTATTTTCTGTGTTGTTGTATTACAAATTGTGGATTTTCGCTTTAAACACACAAAAATGACTTTATTTTAGACATGAGGATGTAAGAATTCCTCGGTTTATTGTGTTACATTCAATGATATTGAAGCTCTCGGAGGGGGCGATCGCCTCACACATCCCCACCCTAGATTCACCCATGTGTCCCAGATGTGGTTTAATAGACATTAAGCCTCATCTGACGATTCACATAGTCAAATTGGGACTAAAGAGATTACGTATCACTAAGTGTAGTAGGATGTGACAAGGGGGATGAAGATTTAAGGAAACATGACCGCAGTTCATCAGACATTTCTACTTTAATTTTTTTTCTCGAGTTTTTGAAACGAAAACTTCTTAACCCACTTACACGTATGATAGTGAAATGCAAAATTTAGACTTTATTCTGAGATTTCGTTCCAACAGTCGTTTAACGTTATAAAACATTTAAAATATATATATAACCGACTTCTACCCATAACTAAAAAGCTAAAAATAATTATAACAAAATAAAACTCTAGCAAATAAATAACACATTCAATGTTGTAAGGTACCTACCCAGGAAGTACAAAATGTAAACATTAAAAGGTGCTCATTCTGTACAAATTAATTACCTACCAATCTAGTATATTTTTGAAGTCGGTGACAAGCCAATCTAAAATCCTTCATTGCGTACTTATCTACTAATTCATCAAACTTGATTGTTGCTTGGCACCAACTTCAAAAATATACTAGATTGGTAGGTAATTAATTTGTACAGAATGAGCACCTTTTAATGTTTACATTTGTTACTTCCTGGGTAGGTACCTTACAACATTGAATGTGTTATTTATTTGCTAGAGTTGTATTTTGTTATAATTATTTTTAGCTTTTTATTTATAGGTAGAAGTCGGTTATATATTTTCTAAAAATGTTTTATTTTCAACTTTTTAGGTTTTTTTGAACTCACGTAGTTTTCATTCTTTACTTTTTATTTTGTATGTATAACCTTAATAGACAGAACCAGGTAACATCGAAAGCATCACATTACACAATGATACTTTATTATTTAAATTGACAGGTAAATCTTTACGAACAAAATGTACTAGTACGCGTTGACTTAATAAGCCCAAAATATATTTATGCCTTATGGACTACGCCATGTTGTAACCTTTTTTCAACTTTTTTTCACAACCCTGTATAACTAGATAATTCCACTCCAACCTATGTACCAATCAGCCTGTATATACGACTGCCCACGGACAAGCATAAATTTGTTAGCTGCCTTCTGTAAACTATAGGACGGAGTAGAATCTATTAATCTATCCTATATTTACGGTGTCAAATCCGTCCTATATTTCAACCATAGTATATAACTCCTTGTGGGCTACCCCATAAATTATTTCCTTTTTAACATTTTATGTTATCGCCCTGTGTAACATTAATTTCTCTTCACACTTTATGCAACTTCTTATGGGCTATAAAAGAAATAATTTTTAAATCACACTGTATAAATATAATTCAAATCCAGCATATATTTCAACCATCTTGTATATGATTTGCTTATGTCCACATCATATAACAGTTTTTTAATCACCCTTTATAATTTTAATTTCACATTATTTTCAACATTTTTATACTTTACTATGCTTTACTACCTATATGCTTGAGATGTACATAGAAAATTTTCAAATTCGCAATTAAAACTTCCAGTGCCTAAAATTACCACACTATTACGTTGGAATTAAAATATTTATGCAGAAATGTCCGTTATGTCATTTCGATGAAATTTTTGATAAGAATTTTGGAATTTTCCGCGATTTTCTGCAAAACTGCAAGTTGCACGTCCCAGAAAAGTATATGAGATCACCTAAGGATCTTCCTTAATAGATTAAACGTTAAAAAACTATACACATCCATAAGGAGTTATCGAAAAATCGACTAAAATATTAGAGATATTGGTCGATTTCCAAGCACGCATGTGTTCATTCACAAATTTTATCACTTTATCAATAGAATTTTTCTCCAAAATTTGAAGTTTCACCAATCCGGATATATATTCTATTAAACAATACCATATTCGTTCAAAACGTTGCACCACAGGAGAAGAAATCAGGTAACATACATACAAAAAAAGCGAAAAAATACGCGACGAATTGATAACCTCCTCCTTTTTGGAAGTCGGTTAAAAAGAGTCATACAACTCTCGTTCTGTGTAAGAAATAGGGACGGTCTTATTTATCAAGAGTCTCTTCGTTTGCAAAAAATCAGTAAAGGGTGATAAATAAACACATACAACGTTCTAATTAATATGCAACACAAAATTTGCTTTTCGTTCTAATAATGTTATTTGGTTCTCTGTGTGTGACATCATAAATTAGAGACTTGCCGTACGTCAGAAGACAGAACATCATGAAACAGTGGCAACTTTACGAGCTGTGGTTATCAGTTACCAAGCTGCCATTACATTTGTGTGCTAATCAAATTCATATTACAAAGTAAACATTTTACAAAAACACTTCCTAATAATATTTGAGTTTAGAGTAAATACTCTATTTTTAAAATTCTTAATATCCTACTCTAGAGTATGATTTTAAATATATAAACAAAATATTATCTTTTTGTGGTAAAATAGGTATTGTTAAAAAGTATGATGTGTTGAAGCTAAATGTAAAGTTAGTTTCTTTGCAAGTTTGTCTCTTTATGCCAAATTTATTATTTATGAAATTGTGTTTGAGTTCCTTGTGAATTTACACACATACGACCATAACTATAATAAATATTGTATAGGTATTATTTTTTTTTCCTGACAAGTAAGTGAAAAAAATAGTAATCCTAGGAAAAATACGTTTACATATAGCTTGTTATAACTTGTTAAAAGTTTGATTTCCAGAGCGGTGCTTGGTGTCGCCCAGGTACTAAGTTTGTACTAAATCAGATACTTGTTTTAGTATTTATTAGATTAAACTGCTGTAATAAGCAGCTATTTTGAAAAATAGTCTAGAGATACTTTGATATTTATAAAAATATCTACTTAAATAATGTTCCCATAATTTAATCTGTAAATTTAATCTAATAAGTAACCTTGTTATATATTGGCAAAATATTTAAATATGTGAAGTAGGTTTGAGTTATTATAATTCAAAAAATTTCATATCTCGTGTAAAAATTGACTTATAAGTCTTTGCAGTTACATTTTGATTAAAAACTAATGTTACGAGAATTCATCCGACAGCTGGTGCAATCGGCCATCAACCAATTCGTGGAAGGGACGTTATTCCGACACTTCTGAGAATGCGAAATGTTTTGTCTCTCAACAGGCCGACCGCTGCCGTTACTGGGAATTCCTGTGAAGCTTCCAGAACATGAAAGAGTTTCCCGATGGTTCATGGAGTTACCAGACATTTCAAAGCGAAATATATAAATATGAACAGCTGGCGATAGGAGGCATTCGGTTTTCGACGATTGTATAGTTAACATATTGTTTTTATGAAGAAGACGGTTAATTGGTTCAAACTGAACCTAGCAACGAAAAATTCCAAAATTTCAGGGGGTTTGAACCCCCGGCAGCCCTTCCCCACCGGTCCTTTGTTCCACCGTTTAGGTTCATATGCCGCTTTTTCATTTTATTTTTCTGTTACAATAGAAAGTAATTATTACTTACTTATATATTACAAACAATACAAAAATAACGAATTCAGATAGTAACTATATGTCGCGGAGATGTTGCAATTTCATTTCAGACAATTTGCGATGTACTTTCGATTTATTTTTAATTATAAAAAAGTGGTTTATATTTCTGAACTTCCTAACCTGAACCGTTATTCATTAACGTATTTGCACTTATGCCTTTTACACCTTGTATGTCTAGAGAATTTTTGAGAAAATTCTCGAATGTTCTATAGTACATACTAGAACTGTTATGAATAATCTCGAAAATCAAGTGCAGTTTTTATAGATATATTAATATCAGATGATAGACAGAAATATTCAAGGTTTGCTTTTCCTTAGGTTCAATCATAACATTACGTGGCAAAATGACACATATGATTCGGCAATTATATTTATAAATGAATAATTTAGTCAACTGCGAGATGAACTCGCATACTAAGGCTTCCGGTGCTCCTTCGAGATTGTAATATTCCAGTTTTAGACAAGCAGGGAATGAGGGCATTTTCTTATATTTACCCTAATATCTTTTAAAGAAAGCGTTTTAAATTTATAAAAAATATTCACTTTTATTTTCCACACATAGATTTTTAATTTTAGATGCTTCATGATTTGCTTGATTTTTATAATAAACATTCAGAGAAGCCGTTTATAATCTACTGTCTGCATTTTAGGCTCTGTAGATTGGAAGTCAAAATTTATATAATAAATTATAATTATTTTAGATAGTATAGTTTCTATATCTTTTCCAGTCATAATGTGCCCTTTTATTTGATATATTGCATGAGGTGTTGCAAACAATTTTAATTTAATTTTTTATTTAATTCTGTAATTTGCCCCCTCCCCGCAAAAGTTAATATTAGAGGTTTCTCCTTATTTTTTCGGTAAAATTCAGGTAAGCCCTTACATCTCTATTTCTTTTTTCATAATTTTACGGCATATAGTTTCGGAGATAAGGTAGGGGTCCACCAAACTATACACTGATACCAAATTTCAACATTTCCGGTTAGTAGTTTAGGAGAAAATTGCTGGGATGTGAGGGAGGGAGAAATCCGTAGTTATATTATAAGGGTATCCGTATATTGTATATACGGAACCTTAAAAATAGTTCCTAGGTAAGGATCCAGCTTGTTTTTACCCTCCGACGCAAAAAGAGGGGTGTTATAAGTTTAAGGTGTGTATCTGTGGTTCTGTGTGTCTGTCTATAGCATCGTTGCTCCTAAGCGAATGGATTTATTTTGATGCCGTTTTTGTGTTTGAAAGCTGACATGATCGAGATTGTCCTTAGCTTTTCTACTTGACAAAAAGTGTTACTAAGAATTTTTTTAATATTTCCTAAAGGACTAGACGCATTTACACAAAATTGTGCGTGTTTGAGTATGGTTTAGATTTATAATTGGACCAGGTAGGTGGTGCAGCAATTAGGTTGTAATGTGTGTTTGAGTGGGTCTTTGGATGGTTTAGGTTCACAATTGGCTCCGGTAGATGGGGCTATGATCGAATTCTAGGAATATATATTTTTTGATTATCCAAACAACTTTGATGATTTTTTTTGTTTGTTTGACTGGACCCATGGCAGAGATGGGACCTCAAGTGGATCAGGTACGCGAACATGAGCAGTTCTCTCAGGTATGCAATTCCAATTGTAACAAGTCCGGAATATGAGTATTTTTTACTTTTGAGAGATGTTGTGTGTCCAGGATTATTTAAATTTTGAATTTTATTTTTTAATCTATCTTGTTCAACAAAAATTTCGATTATAGTGGTTAACTTTGCCAAGTTTAACATTGTTATGATATCTAGATCTGTTGCTGTCAACAAAAATATGCAATCGGTCTTCCGAACTAAACAACGTGATTTCCTTGCTGCTTCTTGTTAGAGTTTATGACCTTTTATGCCTCAAACTTTTCCTCAACCGCTGACAATAACTTACGGCACGCCGAAGAATCATCCCCTTATCATTTAAACATAAGGAGCAAGAAATAAAGTTAACTGCATTACCCACCTATCTTTCATCTCTGCCTGTGATAAGGTTGCCCGAAAACCGTTGTAAAACAAATACTTATCTAAATTAGTGAGATTGCCTTCGGAGGGAAGAACATTACTGCAACTTTTTATTACGCAATCTACTCGAAAGAACATAATAAACAGAATCCGAGATGGAATTCGTTCGAGTGACATTAGAAGCAGGAGAAACTTTCGTGCGGATCGCTCGAAGGGTGGATTTCGGGGTAGCTGGATGTTTTTCTTTTGGAACTATATTGACATATGACAACACTTGCAATCAAATGGATTTGTTGTTCAGACTATAGAATAACAAAATTGACATGTGAAGTTTCTTCGGAAATGGATTTGTTGCCGGGGTAGTTTTTACGGCAAATCAAAATATGAAATATTGTTGTTTCACGGTTCGTTGGGTGAAGGAAGGATATTTCCGTTGAATAAAACATGTTAGTAGCGTTCCTGTCATTGGCTAGTTTGGTTTTTGATAGTTGAAGTAAAGTCTTAAGAATAACCATCCAACCATATTACTATAAATAAAGACAAAAATGGTATTAAAAACAAAGTCAAGTTCGAAAAAATGATAAAATTGATGAAAAGAATTAACAAAAACCCTAATTAGCTTTAGTGAATAAAAACATCCACAAGTATTGTTAATTATATAGGACAAAAACGGGAACGGATCTTTTAGCTATATCTAAAAAAGGTTAAACAGGTGAGGTTTACGCAGGTATGCAAGGTATAACATAATTTAGTGCAAATATTTTGCCAAGTCATAGTACTGATCAGTATCCACTAACAACTCTTAATAAAGACATATATATTGATGTTACTTTTCAATAAATTCTTAATATTTTTTTTCAAAAGAAGTCAATCAATGATAAAACAATTTCATAATGGTCGGTTTGATTTACTGAAGCCTTATAAGAGAAGTATTTTCAAATTACAGTTGATTTTTAACATTTCCTTACCTTTAGTAATAATAACTTGGTCATCTACATTGAAATTTCAAAAAAGAATCCAAAAATCAAAGAGTTATTTCCTACTTTACCAACATAGAATTGAGAAATTTTACAAGTAACAACAATTTGCAATGTGATAAAAAACTCACCAATATATCAGTTGTTTTTTTATTCCATGCTTAACATTTTCAAACTCTTGTTTTGTAAATATAAGCAAAAACTTCTCAGTTGTTCCCTGGATGATAGTGGTGACATCATTACTTAATAAAATCACAATTGAAATAAACCTCTTCACTACCACTTCAAAATATTACATTTAAAACAAATAAATATCAACTTACCGTTCTCTATAATTCGTTTTTTACGGTGTAACGAAGGCAAATTTAATCCCATGTTGCCATGATTTCTGTTTCATTAATTCTGTGGAAAAATTTGTTTCAAGTAGCACCTTGTTTGATAAGAATGGTAGAGGATTTTGTTTATAGTACAGTTCAGTTAATAAGTCGTTGTAGTTTTGCAAATGAATGGGTAAATAAATACTTATTTGCTTTCTTTAGTTGACAACTTTGAAGAATTTTTTCTTGTAGAAAATCAACTTTTTGGCCACATGATTTTTTAAATTTAAATACTAAATAGATCTATCATCTACCAAAATATCTGCAGTGCATTATGTTACACGATGTAAATATTGAACATATTAATGGGTTATATATTCTGGTATCTGACTTATGAAAGCTCCCAAGTCGGGATCCATGGCACTGGCGTTATTCTTAACGGATTTCATTACTAATCATTTCGTATAGTGAAGGCACTATTAGATGAAGACATTTTTTTTTCAATAATTTCCATGATTTTACTGTACAGTTCAAACGTTTTTGGTGCAAATTCCAGTGATTTTGAAAGTTAGTACAATGTACAAAACAAGAAAACAAATAATGAATCTGCAACTATAATGATGTATCTTTTATACACAAAAGTGAAAAACTATTTGGAGATTTCGACCTTGGAACATTTGAATTCTAAATAAACAGTTTTGTTCTATATAAAAATAAACTTGTGTAATTAAAAAACAAAGATTTTAATTTGTTAAGTATCATATACAATTATTACCATATACCATTATAACCTCTTAAATATTCAGCTACATATTAATTAACTTCTGATCATGCGGTTAGACAAATGAAAGTAATTAGCTAATAAATAAACTACAAAGTTATTAATTTCAACACAAAAACTAACAAAACTGCACGATTTAATCCATTGCTTGTAAAAGTCTAACATTTTTCACTATAAATAAACATTTCACGAAAACTGGACTTTCAAATTAGCCGTTAGAATGTCTTGCCGTATAGTTTCGATATATTTTTAAAGTTCAAAAAGGTGATTTCTAATTGGCAAAAAAGTAAAACGATTAGTAAAACCATATGATTTGTTTAGTGAAAATATGAGAAGTATGAGAAGAATTTTTATTGTAAAATTTTCCGTTTGTGACAGTAAAAATATGTACGAAATTCGTAACAATTTTTTTTCAAAACTATAAATATTTACGTTCATAGCGTTTATACCTCAGTATAATTTAAATTTTTATGGCCCACGTTGGGCGCCAATTTGCTTTGAAATTTTAATTATGTTCTTTAGTTCTGAGTATATAGTTTTTATATATAATTTTTATGCTCATTGGGAAATTATTAGAATTTCAAATCTATAATTGTGAAATGGTAATGCCATGTTAACAAAGTTATTTTGCAACATAAAATGAAAGTTAACAACTTCATTGGATACCGTCATATATTTCAGTTCTATGGTTTGGGCATAAGCGTACGGATATATTTATTAAAATAAAATCTTAATATTGTACGAAAGTTGTCCAGATTATACTGCTTTCAAAAATTTGGCGGCACATTTTAAATATCCTACCGGAAATCATGACCTAAAACTCTGCGCCAGTTTTCAACTACCGGAAGTGAACTCTTTCCAACTAATTTCGTTTTCAAGTGTTACTTTAGAAACAATCGTACTTCGAAGGGTAGGTAAACTAATTTAACGTCGGCTCAAACTAAAACTAGTGTCGGTATTTGGCACTTGCTCTCTCTGTATCTCACTCCATCCTTTATCTCCGTCGAGTACTCGAAGAAGAAAAGGGGGGTGAAAGTGACAGAGTGAAGAGGCCGCGAGCGTAATTAATCACACTTGGAAACAGACGGCTTTATTCCTGGCGCGGCTGCCTTCGATCTATGATGTTCTCTCACAATTGTGCAGATTATATCGTGACGTGGGGCTTTGTTTTGACATAATTCATAAATAATCTGAGAGATGCGAGACGTATATTCGGTCGTTGTTTGATTTGTCTTCGTTTACTGTTGTATTATTGTAATAATAACTAATAAAATGTGCCACACATTGTTCCGTCTCAATTTAAATTAAATTTTTAAATAATTCAATAATACCATAGAATGAATAATTTTTCATAACTATATTACTTTAAACTGGGTGATGTATTGAGTTCTGAGCTGCAAACTATTACCGGAGTTCCACAAGGATCTATATTGGGGCCATTAATATTTGGTTTATAAATGAATGGCTTATTGGACATTGTGGGAGATGTTGTCGGGTTCTCATATGCCGACGAGACAGTGTTAATAAAGTGTGGAGAACATAGTAAAGAAACATAAAATAAACTGAATCGGCTCCTGAGCCTAGTTAGTGGCTAGAATACAATCAAGTGTCACTTAAGAGCAAAAAGACGGTCTACATAGTATATGGAATATGTAGTACTACACAAGGCATAAATATTCACATAAAGGTTATGTTATTCGATAGAGTAAAGGAATGTAAATATCTAGGTCTAACAATAGACTGTAACATTATATAGGAAGCACACATACAGAATATTTGAAAAAAAACTAAGTAAACAGAGCATCATATGGCATAATTGCCTGGGGAGCAGCGTATGAAAAACTAATACAATTTCTAACCAACCTGTAAGACAGACTTTTAAATCTTATATAAAAAAGAGAAAATGTCCAAAATATCATTCAATCTCAGAACAGCGTTCATCCTTGAGTCTCTCGAATACGATTTTGACAAGTGCAAAGCAAAATATGTGTTAAGGAATAGAAATACTAGATTCTAGATATAGGTCACTACCTATAGCAAAAAAAACCACAAGAGAACATACGAAAAAGTAGCTACCGCTGAACAAAAAGTAACCGATAGAAATTAAGCAGCTAGCTGACAACAAAAGAACCAACAACTACCAAAAAATAACTATGAAAAAAAATACAAATCTATAAGAATAATAGCCTAAAGAGCATATCATGTAATAAAACAATTATTAAACGTGTTAAAAAAAACGAACAGCGAACTTGTCATAGTAATAGTGTTGTTTTTAGTGTAGTTGTAGTGATCCTCATCCATATATAGGTAGCTGCGCAAATCTCTATGGGATTTGTACATTAAGGTGCGCTTAGTATTTTTGAAGTGCTTATCTGGTCTCAGTATAAAACCAGATTTCTTTGATGAAATCAGCTCTAGTATTTTATTTAACGGATTCCTGTTGTACCTTATCGGTTTGGGCAATATTAATCATTATCGCGAATCCGACTTTGACAACCAGAAGTGATATTGTCTCCTGGACCTTTTCTTGCTTGCTTGACTTTCCTAAGTTGCAATAATCTATCTTGTTGTGTATCATTATGTCTCCAAGGCTGAGAAATGGATCAGCTGGTGACTGACTAATTGTTTTCCACAGGAGTTGATAGTTTTTCATGTTCTGTGGGGATGACAGTTATCAGTTGAGTATAGCGAGGGCACCCATCTGATAGCAAGCACAAGATCGCCATGGTTCTGACCACTAAAATACAAGACACCTAACTAACTTCTGGCAGATACCAAACGAAATTTAGAACATCAGATCAGGAATTTCTTTAATTACCTTGCATGCGAACCGGTCAGCCGGCAACTCCCTGACTGGCAATGAGAATCTCCGTGACGCAAGTTTCAAATCAACTAATGGAACCTCCATAAGAACCTAGAGCTGAATAACTTCATGAGCAGTGACAGCTGTGGTAAGTCTGACACGATAATGTGACACTTTCTGAGCTCTAGTTCTGTCCAGGCAAGTGGCTTAATCAAAGCCAATTCGAACCTGCCAATTAGCGTGCGACATTGGGAATGAGAAGGACGTCACAGAAAAGTAGAGGCTGATTTGACAGTAATCGAACATACTTGTACAGGTAACCATAATGTTTTTGTGCATTATTTCAAGGATTTCTGCCGGTGGCAAGTTCCTTCGGGGGATTAACAGTATATCCACAATTGAAATGCGATGATCTTCGTACTTTGGTTTAATTGTAAGTCCACGCTTTAGTGTCTAAGAACTTCTTGGGAAATAACACCAGAGTTCTTTAAACTGTGGTGTTATTTCCCAAGAAGTACTTAGATATTGAAAAATATGCTACACATATCATTCAGAAAACATCCAAGCTTTAGCTCCATATAATAGCACCGAGTAAACATAACATCTTAGACTCCGTATTTTCTGTAGTAGACTTAGATATTGGCATCAAATAGATAGTTCAGTTCGAGAATGAAGTCCTGATTTTTTTGGATTCGACATTTTATGTCCCAGCCATTATCCAAAGTGCCATAGATCGTAGTTTACAAATAATTAAATCTTTCAGGTACTTTACTGTTCTATGAAATTACACCACGTCCCCAGAACACTTGTAAATTTTTGCTCTTAACCAACTTTGTTCTAAAACTGGCACAAATGCTGCCCTGATTGCACCTTTGTGCTTTGTAAAGTTTGAACAAATGTTGATCTTTGCGCTTTTAGGAATACTTCTTGAACCATAATGGTAAATTCATTTCAAACTAGTTTTTAGAGTTCAGAATTTTTTATATATTTTATGTATCCATCCACCAGCTCTAAAAAAATGAAGCTGAAGTGTGCTATATGTACTTCCTGTGGAGCAAAAAAAGGTACAATTAATGCTTATTTATCCTTGAAAATGTCCAGCGATATTGATGAAAGGGATATAAATATAAATGGCGGACTGTATTGGAATCAAAAGGCAGCAATTAGCATTGTTAAGAGCATATCCGAAGGCATCAGAATAAACAAGGGTTAGAGAAGCACAACGAAATACATGGAACTTGAATAAACGTAAATCCCATAAACAATATTAGATATGTAGATGATAGACTTCTCTGATAATCTGTAGGAATTATAAAATATGATGGACCGCAATTTGGCTCACTAATAAACATATCGAAGAAGAAACTAGGATTCTTCTCAGAAACACATTGGGACATAGACCTTCTTATATGCGGAACTTTAGTTGAACAGGTTTACTCTTTAGATACCTGGGAATCATCATAAACGTGGAATGTGTCCCATAAGGCGAAATAAATGCCATAATTGAGCAAATCAGAACACCCACTAACATGAAAAAACTCTTTATTACTTCTAACCTTAGATTACAACTTAAGCAATGTATGGACCGTTGTTGTATATTAGCTGTTTTGCTATATGGCTACGAAAGTTGGACACAGATGGAAAAACATATAGAAGCCATCGCTGCATTTTAAAAACATCATCTACTTACCCAAAGAGTAACGAACATTGACTCTTCTTCTTAACAGGCGAAACCAACAAAAATAACCCTTGTTTAATAATAAAAATGAAATGAGTTCTACTTTGGGAATATGTTCAGAGATGCTAGATATGGATTATTGAGATTAATAATCGATGTAAAAATGCAAACGATGAGTCGGGAGACGTCAAAACCCTTGTACCCATGTCAACTGACATCTTCAGAGCAGTTGCAACAAAAACAATGCCAAACTCCATAGAGAAACAAAGTGAAAAACAGAAAATTCCTCTTTAAGGCTGAAAAAAATCTATCATTTATTGTTCCCAAATGAATTTGTCATTTATTGTTCCCTTGGCTTTGTTTCACAAACTTCTATTTGATTGGACTATTTTCCAAACTGCCTTCCGCACATGGGGGATGCAACAACTTTTGCCAATGCGGTTCAACCTCTAACATCCTGCGTTGAGGCGTCAAACAGTTTAATTAAGACGCACATTAGTTAGGTAGAATATTGGTGGTACAATGTACATAGACAACAAACACAGACACACACACACACACAAGAGATGCACAGATGTGTGCAGGTAACTTGCTATGGTTTAATATCAGCGTTTGTAAATTATGCAAGGATGCCGGGCATCCCGGGTAATTAATGTTGCGAAATATCTTTCTTAATGAGCAGCATTATAGAATGTTATGATGTTTTCAAAAGCGGATCCTCGAAGTTGGAACTTTCGCTACGAGTTTGAAATTTAATGATATTTAAGTAGATTGTTACTACTTGTTAGTTCGAAACAATGTAACTTCATTCTATGGCTTTCATAAACTATAAGATCGAGTCGAAGTTGATGCAATTTAACTAAAGGTACAGGGTGTCTACTAGAGAATGCAACATATATAATTTTGTCTTAATCAAAGTCTTGAATGTGTCACCTCTTTCTACCTTAGCTTGGAACTGTAGTTATTGTAACCTTCTGGTTGTGATTGACCAAGGTTGCTTGTCTATTCTTCGATTTAATTTAAACAATTCCAACCTTTGTAGGTTTGCTATACTATCACTTCCATTGGATTACACAGGTCTGCAAAAAACGATGTTTGAATTGTTCTAAGGAAGTGAAGGGTCATTTCCTAAGTAATTTTTCATGTAGAATCGGAATCCAGGATCCAAATTGCTTTATCACGTCAGAATTTTGACATATTCAAAGCTAAAAGCGCAAAAAATGTGATTTTCGGCTATATTTGAGATTATGTAGCCTCGCAATATTCTTTCTTCTAAGAAAACAACCGATGACACCTCAAAGTTTAAGTCTTGATCTTTCAAATGCCGTTGAGTTTGCTCAAATAGCTTACTTCTGCATTGAAATATTTCATTTTAAATCCAACATATCCAACATAAAAGAAGATCTAATACGAGAAATTTAGAAGATAACAAAAAAAGATTTCATACTGATAAATAATGAGAGATAAGGGGACAAACATTGAAAAACACCCCGGATTGTGAGAGGCGAGGGGACTCACGTTAAAAAAGCACCCTGGTTTGTGAGAGGCAAGGGGACTCACGTTAAAAAAGCACACCGGTTTGTGAGAGGCAAGGGGACTCACTTTAATCAAGCACCCCAAAGGAAACAGTCCTTACTACGTCCACGTCGTTGTTTCTGGGTAGAGCTAAAAGTAAGATTATTGCAGTTTGTAAGATGCGATGATATGTTAATTGAGGGATTAGAATTGTTGGATTTCACCTTGGAGTTTACGATACGTGTATTGCGCTTATGTAAGTTTAGGGTTTGCTGATTTGGAGTAAGAAGAGTTCTTTTTTACCGTTTTTCACCCCTTTTCACCCCCTTTAAAGTACTTGGAGGTCAGTTTGGATGCTGTAACTTTGTTTACATCGCTTCGTTACCCTTGAAAGTTCATTTATATAAAACTACGCCAAAAATATATGGAAAGTCAAAAAGTAGAATACATTTAGATCGATTTCAGCGATTTTCGCCCCCTTTAAGGAACTTAGGGGTGGTTTTGGATGGTCATACTTGGTGCATATTGTATTCTTACTCTAAAACACTCACTTACTTTAAACTGCTGTGAGCAAAAATAAAATACTCTTAGGTCGATTTTAACATTTTCAGCCCCTTTTTGCTCCCTTCACAGCGGTGGTTTTGGGACGTACAACTTGATGTACATTAAATTTTGGTTTTAAAGAATCTATTGTTGCAAAACAAAATTTAATACAGATGTGAAAACTTACAACTGAACAAACGAAATATCTCAATGCAGAAGTAAGATATTTGAGGAAACTCAACTGCATTTGAAAGAACAAGACTTACACTTTGAGGAGTCATCGGTTGTTTTTTTAGAAGAAAGAATATCGCGAGGCTATATAACCTCAAATATAGCCGAAAATCACATTTTTTGCGCTCTTCGGTTAGGATATCTCAAAATTCTGACGTGATAGAGCAATTTGGATCCTGGATTCGGATTCTACATGAAAAATTACTTTGGAAATGACTTTCTTAGAACAAAATCATGTTGAGCTGTGTTATTGATCGCCTTGCCATTCAGGGAAAACAAGTAAAAAAAATACAGGTTTTCTTGTCACGAACCTATGATGAATGTACTAAATTTTCTTACTCTGATGATTCATTTTTCCAAAACGTTGTATAAAACTTAAGATATTGTATATCAGTATATTGGACTTAAATTCTATATCGAAATTTTATCAAAGAGTTGATGATGGCCCAGAAGAAACGAAAGGTTGCAGTGAAAACTTGACGACGCCTTGTAAAAGAATGTGTTAACACGATTTTTCTTTTACGGTTCGACATTTTTAAAAATAAAAGTGATAGAGACTCGTATAACTGGAGAAGAATAAGAGACAGCGTATTTTTGTTCTAATAAACTCTAAAAAATGCAAAATTTTCTCCACCTAATTGTGTTTGTTTCTTTGTATACCTTTCTGTTAAAATGAACAAAACTGAAATTTATTAAAATTAATTATTTCGTGAAGATTTAGATGTCGAAATTCATGCTAATGACATAAACAACAAACATTAATAACTATTCGAAATTTAGGTTAGTTGAAGGGAGACTCGAAAAGAAAGTACCACAATTTCTTTGATAGATTTAGTTAACATACGAATTGTTTCGTGTGATTTCTGTCCTAGGAGTCTCAAGGAAACGCCGTTACACACATCACAACTCCCGATTTGGAGGCTCTTCTGAGTTTTTCCCAAAACTCCTAGATGTCGAAATTCAAGTTCCGAAAATATATTAAATTCAGTTATATATACTAAAAACTTAAATAAGTATTCTAAATGTCAATCAGTTTAGGGGAGCACACCTGATGAACGTTATCGACTAGAAACCATAATGTTAGGCAACCGATAAAAAAACGACACCAAAAATATGACACTAATTCTTTATATCAACAGAAACGAGTCCGACATTTTACGTTTTAAGTTCTATTATATGATAGGAGGCGGCCAAAGGAGGCTATCTGTTATTTATATAGAAACAAAAATTGATTCAGTAGTGAAAATTGGTATAAACTCCCTTCAAATGACAACAGCAATTGTTATAATGTCTAAATGACACAAAAAAGAAATCTCAGCCTATGCAAAGATAAAAAATATTCAAAGATGTTAAAAATTGTAAAAAAGTTATAAATGTCAAAAATGCCAAAAATATCAAAAATGACAAATATGTTAAATATGTCAAAAATGGCAAAAATGTCAAAAGATTCCAAAAAAATCAAATTTATCAGAAATATCAAAAATGTCAAAAACGTTAAAAATGTAAAAATGTAACAAATGTCAAAAATGGCAAAATCATCAAAAATGTTTAAAATTGTTAAAATGCCAAATTTGTTAAACTGGGTAAAAACGTCAAAAAAGTAAAAAAATTACAAAATGCTACAAATAAGCTTCATAACACAGTTCTTTCCCTTTGTTTTCCTGATACGATATTGACGGATTTTTTACTTAATTTATGCCACATATTTTGTATTGTCGTTTTCAACTGGCTTATAAGCTTTTGTTTTACAAATATAACTTCATAAGTTACCTTGGTAATAGGAATGGTACTTTATGCCAATGTCCAATTCAAAAGAATCACTATCGCTCATTTTTGATAATATAAAAACAAGTTATTCATTTATTTTAGCTGGTATTAGTGTAATAATCTGAATTCAGGAACGATAAAATATACTGTCTTCGAGGTGTCATTCTTTTGTACGCAAGACAATATATATATATATATATATATATATATATATATATATATTTTTGGTTAGGGAACCTTTAATCAGTTGCGCCTTCCACAATTGAATGTCCTCTCGAACACTTCTTTATGTATTTGTAATTTCTATGTTAGAATTTCACGATGAAATTTTCAGGTTAACTTCATCTGTCACAGATATTGAATACTCTCTTCCAGGTGTCATTCTTTTGTACGCAAGGCAATATATATATATATATATATATATATATATATATATATTGTTTCTGGTTAGGGAACCTTCATCAGTAGGCCTTTTCATCAGGTGATTGCGCAAGCGCTGCAGCCATTTTGAAATAGCCGTAATTTAAAAGTTTCGTACTGTTTTAGTTAACAATGGCTGGGAATGCAATAATATCTCTGCCAAATAATAAATTACTTGAAGAATTAATTGATGGTGCTTCACTTATTTATAACTCTGTGGAAGCACATAGCTGTGAGCAATTAAAAAGATGGTTAAAATGTCACGGACGTTCACAGCAAGGAAAAAAAAGTGTGCTGGTTGAGAGGTTAGGTATCAATACTTGTATTTACTCTTGTAAAAAATCAGAAAAAATAAATAAAAATCATGATTTCATTCGAATTTGCATGTAAAAGCACCTTAATTAATATAAAAATTAACAAATATAACTAATGTCATAATAAAATATTTATAAAATCAACATGACATTTAAAAAGGAGTTGAAAATTCTAAGACTAAAATAATGTTCATATATGCAAGCTAAATTCAATAATTGTCATTAGTTATATCTTATAATTAATTAAATCGAAGATGTATTCAATAAAAAATAAGTATGTTGAATATAAAATATTAAATATTATTTTCAGGGTAAAAATTGGTATAAGAAATAATATACCTGTCGATCCAAATGTTGATAAAGGATCAGGATTTTGTTCACTTGGACCACTTTCTTCAGAAAAATGCAATGAACAAATATAAGTGTCCTTAGTAACATCATCAATAGATTTAAATCCTCTGTCACTTCGGCCACATTTTTTCACCCACGAATCACATTTAGAACATTTTTGACATGTTTTAATATGTATTTTTTTGGATGACTTAATTACTTTCTTGCGATATTCCAGGCAAGGCTTTGGAAAGTTTATAAAATAATAGGTATTTGTTTTAAAAGATTTATACCGTGTATCACTTTTGCATACTCCATAACAACACCGCTTTGTTGTACCTTTTCGTACAGACAACATAATTATAGTTTACAGCAAAATTGCTGTATTGAATCCTGACACTTACTACTTTACTTTTATTACTTTTTTAAATCATAAACACATTTATAATAGTATTTATTAATTTTAAGTTTTAGTACGTGGGCACTTTAACACGTTTGTTTACAAATAACAGTACGAAAAAAATGGCTGATGCGAACGCATGCGCACTGAAAATGAAAAGGCCTGTTGCGCTTCCGACAATTGAATGTCCTAGTTTCCCCGAAAATCCTAGATGTCGGTCTTTATATCTCGCGTCTTCAAATTTAACAATAAATTATACTAGATATGAATGAGTATCAAATTGAACTGAACCAGATGAGGACAAAAAGCCTGAATATTCGTCTGGTGTTAAATGAAAAAATCACGCACAAGTTATTCCCAGATGATTCGGAGTACCGAATCACAACTATGCAGATTCACACTGTATGTTCTAGAAAGATACCAGGAAAGAAAATGAACTAATTAAATAAAGTATCCCCTTGACAAGTATGTTTAAAATAATCTTGCTAAGTGAGCAAAACGAGCATCATACAGAAGTGTATCTTTACAGACACGACGAGAGGTTGTTAAAGGCTCCCAAAGATAGATATCTGCCTTAATCTCACTTAATTTGAACGTCGAAATGGCCCCATTTCGTTCTCCACTCGAGCATCACTCTCATTTTTAGACGAGCTTCGAATCGAAGGAGAGCTTCTCACACAAGATTCTTTGGCGCTGTCAATATCTGCACTTATCGTAACTTTACTGCTGTTGATAGAGCGTTTATGGTGATGGAAACTCGTATAATCTGCTTTATCGATACTACTTAGTGAATTTTGTGAATTTTCACACCTTTCCAGTCAATTTTGGTTTTGTTAGTTGAATACAGGATATTTAGGAATGTTTTATATCGTTTAGTTATCGGGTGCACTTTTTGTATAATGTGAATAAATCTTAAATTACGAAATTGTGGTCAATCAAAACTAAAGTCATATATGTTTAGAGGTCACTAGCTCCAGTGAAGGCAATCTATAAAGTTATGGAACAGGATAGGTAGTCATATTGTATCACCTATTCTCAATTAGGCACAAAGATGAAAGCAATGTCTCAGCAACTTCTGAATTATTTTGGAGATGAAGAGGAGACTTTTTTAAGGTTTACAGTGCTTGTGACGAAACATGGGTCAATAACCAGTCTTTGAAAACATATCTGAAGACGCATGGAATGAAGAAAATTTACATAGAAGATAACGAACACCACTAGTATTCCACCGACAGCAAAACAAGACTTTTCAGCTGTGATTTGGTGCTTTAAAATTGTAATGTTGTTTGACTACCTACTTGATCAACACATGGTCAATACAGCTTACCCTATCACTTGATGAATTATGCTAAGAATCCTTTTGGCGACAAACAGTGCCGTCAACTACTGAATGTTATTCTTCTGCAAATCCGCATTTCTTGTGTTAAGCTCTCTTAAATATCTTGTCCTCCACCATACAGTCTCGACTTTTTCCTATATAACTGCCTCGTATTTCGTCTAGTGACGGAGGCAATATGAGCCTTGAAGAAGGTAAATTCACAATTAGTATCAACGTCGTCGTCGTGGTGCTGTCGCATACTTTACAATTATTTCGTTATCATATCGAAATGGCCCGTACCAAGCAAATCGCTCGAAAATAGACTGGTGGTAAAGCACCTAGAAAACAATTAGCAACAAAGGCAGCACGTAAAAGTGTCCTCCTACGGGCGGTGTAAAAAAAACACATCGTTATAGACCCGGCACAGTAGCTCTTCGTGAAATTCGTCGCTACCAAAAATGTACCGAATTGTTGATCAGAAAACTGCCATTCCAACGTCTTGTTAGGGAAATCCCACAGGATTTCAAGACCGACTTAAGATTTCAGAACTCAGCCCTAATGGCTTTGCAAGAAGCTAGCGAAGCTTATCTGGTTGGTCTTTTCGAAGATACCAATTTGTGTGCTATCCACGCGAAACATGTAACCATTATGCCGAAGGACATACAGTTGGCAAGACGTATACGTGGTGAACCTGCACTTGAACATTACCTAAACAACTGCGTACTGGTGCAAAGATCATCTTTTGTCTTTATCTCATGAAATTTTTTAGTCGATGACAAAAATGCTGTTCTCTTGTATGAAGCTATTCAGAAAACTAAGTTTCTACTTATAACCAATAAGGCCGTTTCACAATATTGTGACTTATTATTTTCTGTTGGTATATGTGACGTCCAGTTTATTTTTACTTTTTTTTGGGGCAGTAGCACTGCACTTGACATAAAAAAATCCGGTTTGTATTTGAGTTATTGACGAATACTAGTTGTAATGTTTTCACAATCATGTCATCTCACCTATTTATGTATTCACCTTCAGTATTTTTAAGCGTTCACTGTATTATTTAGACTTATACCTTTTATTTGTGACAACTACTTCTGTCAAGCTCTAGTACTTCATTTCTGGCGCTATCTGTCCTATAGAATTTCATTTAAAAGTTGTTCGTTATCTTGTAGGACTTCTTTAGTAGATATTCTCTTTCTAAGAGCCTGTTCTATATAATGAATGTTCTCATGCGCATGTGCTTTATTTAATCGTGAGCCTATCATCTACTGGAACAGTGTTGGTGCCTTTCACTGCTAAACCTATATAGTCCAATCAAGGACCATTTTCCCGAGTAATTTGTCCAAGCAGCACCGATTTTCCTAAAAATTTGGTTTTGAGTACTACTTACGCTCTGCTTCAAAGTTGATCCTGTTCCGGGGGTTGCTGTTGCTCGGGGGGGTGGCAACCCCGTCTCGGTGGTGAAAAATGTTATATGGAAAAAAAGTCTGGGAATGAATAAATTAACTAATTTTAAGCAAATTTTGTTCCATTAAGTTTTTTCTGAAAGTGTCGAGTTAATCGAAAGTGAAAGTATCGATTTTTCAACCAAAAAAACGTGTTTTCATACGGTATTTCGTAAATAACTAATAAAAATATGCTCTTTAAGAAAAAAAATCATTTAAATCAAAAATGTAGCTTATAAAAATAAACAAAAAAAATTTTGGGTTTTGTGGTTTATGTAGTACCAATACAAACGTAGTCATAGCTTTTTGAAATTTTGTTTTTATTTGTCAAAACCAAAGTTGAATGGTTTGTCGTGAAATAACTGAAAAACAGTGCAATTTTTGGGAAAAATTTTATAAGTCCTTTTTTAAAGTGCTTAAAATTCCTTTAATTTGATTATTTGTAAAAGTCTCTATATTAAAATTAAGCGAGTTATGGCATAAATAAGGTTGTTTTTTTTTTGTTTCTTTGACCAAAAAATGTACAAATTATCTCCTAAAAACCACCCCAGTTGAAATTAATTGCTACCACTTCACAAATCACTTGACTTACAAATTTCAAATAGACTCACAAAGTTTGACCGGTTTAAAGTAAGTAGTTTTGAAAAAAGTCGAGCCTCAAGAGAATAAATATTGTAGTTTTGTAATTTTGCAAAAAATTCCTTTTTTCAAAATAACTTAAAACCTATGAGAGATAGGTAAAATTTTGTAGAGTACCAAATTGTAGGTTTTTTTACTGTATATTTTTTTTGTATGATAAAAATTAAATTACATATGACATAGGACCGTTTAAAGTTTGAACAGCTTCATAAATATTACTATTAGGCCATCCTTTCAGCTTAAATCCTTTCAAATATAAGGATTAAATACATTTTCAATTTACATGAGCTTTTAGCTTATAAACAACCTAAAAATTGGTAATTTGTGAAGTGGTAGAAATTAATTTCAGCTGGGGTGGTATTTAGGGGGTAGTTTGTACATTTTTTTTGTCAAACAAACAAAAAAACAATATTAATTATGTCATAACTCGCTTAATTTTCATGTTAAAAACTTTTATAAAAAAACAAATTAAAGGATTTTTAAGCACTTTAAAAAAGTTTTTATAAACTTAGTATTGGTTCTACCGAAGCCACAAACCCAACATTTTTTTATAAACTACATTTTCTTACTTTCACTTGCGATTAACTCGAAAAGAATTGACTTTCAGAAAAAACTTTATGGAACAAAAGTTGCTTGAAATTAGTTATTTTATTGATTTACTTTTTTTCATATAATATTTTTCGCCTACGAGAAGGGGTAGCATCCCCCCAGGAAAAAAGCAACCCCCAGCACAGGGTACAGGGTAAGCAGAAATTAAATACAAAATTTTAGGAAAATCAGTGCTGCTTGGAGACGTACATATACAAATAGCTGAGTATGATAGTGAAATGCGAATAATGCAGTTGTTTCTAGACTTCGCTCATATATTCCGTTGCAGTTATATTGTTAATTAATTATTAATAATTAATACTTGAATTCAAAATAGTGACAATTATTTTAATTGTCCTGAAATTTATAACCATTACTAAGAATGACACAAAGGAAGAGAAACGGAGACAGGGAGATAACGAGAGAAAGGAGGTATATTATTTCGTAAGAAACTTTCGAGTCAATCGATCAGTGTCAAATGACTGCCACACTTTTTTAACTTCGGTAACTTATGCTTTGAATTTTCCGTTACATTTTCTTACTTAAAAACAAATTCTGGCAATATCTAACTAACTTCGTTAAACAACATTAGATTGAAACCTGAAATCTTTTAATTAATTTCAGTTTTTTGACCAAATTGACTTCCAAAAGCAATTTCCCCTGAACTATCAACTATTTTTTTTGTTTGAGTGGCATTTGAGGAAGTAACTATCAGAACGAAGGAAATTGGATTCAAGCTCGTTGAATTCACTACGGTGTGAACCTAATAATAATTGTTTTGGAACTCTAGTGGGACCGAATAAAACAAGGCATACTCGGGCGAAATCCAAACTTGCTCTTATTCAATTAAAATTAATTAAAGACCCTTGTGAAATCTTCGAATTCGGAGAACCTAGCCGACGTCAACCGATTTCCTGACTGGAAATTTATTATGTGCCTTATTTAGGACGTGCTCTCTATCGAGGAATTTTCACAGCCTTGCTGAGATCAGCAGCAATTAAAGAAAACAGATAGTTCACCACCATAAGTAGGTATGTAGTTTGCTTAAACAAATTCAAATAGTAACAATGAGCAATAACAGTTAACATTAAAAAGTTTTGAAGCCCTTATATTAATCTCAAGAGAATTCAGAAAAAAAAGCAATATTAGTCCATTCCATTGAAATGTAGTCCAGTAAATTGAAAATGTATTTAACCCTTATTTTTGAAAGGACTTGAGCTGTTAGGGTGGCCTAATAGTACTATTTACGAACATGTACAAAGTTTAAACGGTCATATTTAACTTAATATTTTTTCCTACAAAAAAACAACACAAATTAAAAAAAAACAAAACCTACAATTTTCTAATTTACAAAATGTTGCCTATCTCTCATAGTTTTTAAGTTGTTTTGAAAAACAGATAATTTTTTACAAAATTACAAAAATTCAATATTCTCTTGGAGCTCGACTTTTTTCAAAACTATTTACTTTAAACCTGTCAAACGTTCTGAGCCTATTAGAACTGTATAAGTCAACTGATTTGTGGTAGCAATTAGGGTATTTAGGGGGTAATTTGTATATTTTTTTTTGTGAAAAAAGAACAAACCAATCTTATTTATGTCATAACTCGTTTAATTTTAATGCTAGAGAATTTTATAAAAAAATGCATTGTTTTTTGGTTATTTCAAGATAAACCTTTCAATTTTTGTTTTGACAAATCTAAATATAAATAGGCAAAGACAAAACGATTAGGTACCATTTTCTCCTCTGTCTCTCAACCGATTTTCTTCATTTTTGTTTTGTTTAGTAGCTACTGACAACCTTCAGTGCAGAATGCTAATATTAATTTATAATATTGGTTCATTCATTAAATAAAATATAATAAAAAATTATTATTTACAGCCATACTGTCAACGTCAAACAACTGACGGTGCCGCCAATTTGATCTGTGGTGCCGCCACCGCCAGATGGTGAAAACTCAAAAAAATTGAGTAATTATATATGAAAGGAGCGATCGTTAGATACATTGTTAGAGCATGTAATTCTGGAAGTGGCATGCAAGCGTTGTTATTGTTTAGTGGTAAAATAGTCAATGTAGTAGATCACTATTGATTTTTCGGACGCGTTGCAGTAGCTTCCATATTAAATATTCTGTTTTTAATGTGAATTTAATTATTTGATTAATATATTATTATCACAACCTTCACGAAGGTGTTGTGTGAAAAAATGGTCAGACAGCGGACAATAGAGAATGTATTAAATATTTAAGTTCTCCTAGGGTGGTTGGTCCTCTCTTTTCTTTAATATTCCTAAACTTGATTGAAATCGCAAATGACGAAAACTTTTAGCTTGCAAAGAACAATCTTCGAATTATTATATCGAATATTTTTCCAGGGGCGGTTCGAGCCAAAAATTTGAGGGGTCAGTCATTTGCCAAAAATATTTCGAATACCCAACCTATTTGGTTACATTTTTATTTTCTTTTTATTCCAATTGATTTATCAATATGAGTGAACAATTTTGGTCATTACATCTACTTCCCCGATTTCTCCACTACTCTGTTTCTTATAAAAATATACTTTTTACAATTTCATGAAATATGGTGGAATTTCGACCACTGGGCGACCACTAGTTAAAACAAAAACAAGCTATAACTCCGTTTGTATTGGTTCTACAAAAACCACAAACCCATAATATTTTTTGTTTTTTTTATTATCTACATTTTTGATCTAAATGATTTTTTTCTTAAAGTGCATATTTTTAAAGTTATTTACGAAAAACCGTATGAAAACATGTTTTTTTGGTTGAAAAATCGGTAATTTCAATTGCGATTAACTCGAAAAGAATTGTCTTTCAGAAAAAACTCTATAAAACAAAAGTTGCTTAAAATTAGTTAATTTATTCATTCCCAGAGTTTTTTTTTTTCACCCCCGGGAAAAAGCAACCCCTGGTACAGGGTCTACTTTGAAGCAGATGGCAAGTAGTACCCAAATCCAAATTTTTAGGAAAATCGGTACTGCTTGGACAAATTACCCTGGAAAATGGTCATTGGCTGGACTAACGTTACATTTTTTGGGTTTAGCGTGAAAAAGTCATACACGAAATTTTATTTCTTAGATCTCAAGAGGGGTTTAATGTAAAGCGCAGAATTGTGGGGTCGCAATATTTGTCCCGCGGCCGCCATCTTGTAAAAAGGCGTGAAACTGGTTTTTACGCTATATTGGTCAAACTGCTCGTCCCACAGAGAATTTGTAAAACAAGTTTTGTTACGAATTAAGTTTTGGAGCTGTAACTTTTAGTAATAGAACCAATAATACCAAAGTTATTAACGATAATAGATAAAGATTGGGAACAATTTCTTTTTTGGTCATCAAACTTTTGTAATTATTGGTTTTTACAATAATTTCTAATCAGATTAAATATTTCCGAGAATCCTATGCAGATCAAAAGGACGCCAGTAACTGATTTCCCAAGCTGCTGTGTCCTCAACCTTTTTTATGGGCCAGTCGTTTCGTTAAGCTTCTGATATTGAAGTGTTGAGGAAGAAAAGATAATGAAGTGGCGTCAATGTTGGCAGCTCATCTTTTTTACTAATGTACTTTTAGTTTAGTACTATAGCAATTCAATTTATGGCGCTGAGCAACTCTTACAGCGACCACTAATTAACACATAGTAGTGGTCGCGAAAGTGGGGGGCGACGTCGGGCGTCCGAGGAGTGCTCTCCCGCAGTTCATTGACAACATCAGAACCCTGCATTATTTTCAAGTTTTATGGCCAAATATGTACAATGACATGTTGCGTTAGATACTCCCTAGAACTATTTCAGTAATAGATCGAAAAGATGTCTATTTTGGACACTCCGTGAAAATGGTGGGGCAACTATATGTACATATAGACTGTTAACTAAATTTGGTATTTGGTAATAATAGTGAGAAAGAAAGCTATCCAGGAAATGAATAATTATGGTGTAGCAAGCTTGAACCCCTTATGATTCAGTCTTTTGATGTTCTTATCTATTAGCCAAATTTTAGGCGCTCTATAAAGTGGAACACGCTCTAAAAGTGTTTTGTGTTTATGTAGCAAGAAACCAACAACGTCAAGTTGGTTTCATATAGAAAGTTTGTGTTACGGATATTAAATGTGGCATCTTTATCGTGTTTGTATGGATTTTTTTGTTCCAATTCTAAATTTCGAACACTTATTTGTTGCAAGAAAGAACTGTGTACAGGCAGAATAATCAAAGAGCTCCTCAACAATCGTTCAGGAATTACTAAAGATATTTTACAATTTCAGTTCACACTTTTCAGTGTCCATAAGTCTTCTATAAAAAACTGCATCTTGCATGAGACTATAAAAGCATCTATTTGGCATCAGACTTATTTTGTTTTACAAACACTCTTTGTCGTGCACATCAAAAATTCCTGATGACATGATAAATGACTATTGAACACGAAATGCCAGTCAACTTGCTATTGGAAAATTCGCGTTTCCTTCACCGTAAAAGTATTTTTCAAAGAATACTGTCAGCACGGTGTCAATCGAGGTCGTGAAATCTTTACAATCCTATGCGAGGAAAAAGTTTACAGACATTCTCCGAGATGGCGATTGAACTGTGCTGTTTGAATGAAAGGAGGGCAAACTTTTTAGTGTCCAAATGATTTTTGTCTGTCACCGAACAATAACTTCACGTACACTTTCATGTGGTCGACAAAATAGTAGACAGAGTATTAGCGATTTTTAACCTTTTTTAAATTCACCAGGGGCCTAGCGGACAAGATGAATTTAGTTGGCAACACGCGTCATTTTTATGTTATGTCAGTCAGGCAAAGATTCAATCGGACGTCCGAAAATAAAATATTGTAATCAGAATTTAATGTTTAATAGTAATATAGTAAGTCAATTGGATATGTCAACACTGTTGCAAGTAATGCAAACGAATATAGAAAAAGACAGATTTGACTTTGGAGAAAACTTGTATCTCTCTCTCTCTCTCTCTCTCTCTCTCTCTCTCTCTCTCTGTTCAGATTTCTTGTCCTAAGCTCCAAGGGCCAAAAACTTGTGTGTCTACTCCGGTGCGTTACAGGAGTTTAATTTTGACATTTTAGACATTTTTGACGTTTCTGACTTATTTGGCCTTTTTACCACTCTGAGCTTTCTGACAGTTCTGAAATTACTGACTTTTTTAACATTTTGGCATTGTTGTTAAAGGATTTTAATCTTATTTGGGCAAGGGACCAGGTGGGTTACATGAATATAGTAGTTTTGTAACATCAATGCCGGACTTCACAAGTCAACCCGAGCATGACCTATCAGGTCTGAATTTGAAAGAGTTTGGAAAATATCTAACATTTCTAAAGACATTGTATGACAAGAAAAAACAATTAAACTATACTCAGTACTTCTTATAGCAATAAGCATAAAAATCATAGATCATAACCCTAGGACCTTTAATTCAAAAATCACATCCGAAAGCTGTAACGTTCATTACCCATTGTGCAGCATGTAAAAAACTGAAGCAGCTTATATCAGTAAGACAATCGGTAAAAAAATATATCTTGTCAAATGTGTAGAAGTTTTGTTACTGGAGGTGTTTGTAGCTCCTGAGTATCTTGGATCCTGGTATCTTGGTAAATTTCCAGAGGCCGGCGATGCTAAGGCATTATTTTCTTTGTCCTCTGATAGAACTATATGCGAATCTCTGTTGGCTAACTTGTTTATAGCTCTAAAAGATGTTTAAAAAACATTTCGTACCCTTCATTCGTCAGAATATTGTTTATAAATGTTAGATCTCTCTCTCTCTCTCTCTCTCTCTCTCTCTCTCTCTTCTCTCTCTCTCATATAGGAGAGCAACGAATCTAGGAAAATTCGTTCTTCTTGGCTTAGCAGAGCAAAAGTAAGCACGTCGAACCGTTTGGTATGGGTTTATTGTTTCCATGTGACTGCATTCTGCTCGAGTTTTTGGAAGCCGACATAAATAATAACTGTCGTTAAAGATAATTGTGGAGACCTTTTATTTCCTGGCATTGTTTAAAAGTTCAAACGCAGACTGATGGGATGGAATTTTTGGGATTTGAGTTAAAATTGTAATGCATTTTATTGGAATATACCTTAATAATATGGTATATCTTTGTTTTTGGATATTTTTGGTTTTCATTTGGATGTAAGGCTATAATTTGGAAGAATCCAATAACTTTTTCAATAAAGACAGTAGTAAAAGTAATTGTTCAGTACAGATATCTTGTTTTGGTTTATTATGGTATACGGATCATTAATCTTCAATTGTACAAGGTAAGGTTAAATAAGTTCCACCGAGTTTACCTATATCTTATTAAAGATATGTCATAAAATATCTTAAAAAATGAAATACGATTCGAATAATCAATTTGTGATTACCTCGAACGTCTTTTAATGTTAAAACCGTATTATGAAATACTCACCATGTCACGTTAACGAAGTAGGAGGCTGAACTTACCTGCAAAAAAAAACAATGTATTATAGACGCTTTACATTTTGCTGCAATAAATAGTCACAAAACAACTCAGAATTAGCCATAAAATCAAAAATAGAAGTGCGGCAGTCATTTGAGACTGAAGTGAAAGTTTCTTACGAAATTATACTTCCCGTATCTCGTTATCTCACTGTCTCTGATTCTATTTCTTTGTGTCATTTCCAGTAATGGTTATTACATGTGAATTAAAATAATTGTCACCATTTTGTTACGACACAAGTATTAAACCTAATGAGTAATTTAATTCTTAATATAAATATATCTGCAAATGAACATATGACGTGGAAGTTAATTTCAGTTTTTAAATACATAATTTTTCACATACAGTTAACACAATATCTTTTAAAACAGTTACAATTATATATCACTCTGCGTTTAACCCAATAAATGTTTAATGAGGAAATACTTTAAATCCTTCTTTCTCATTTAAGATATAACTTTGAATTCTTTTCTCTCTATGTCATTTCAAATTACGGATCCATGAATAGTAATCTTCTGGACAAATATTCTTTGCAAACACGTATACTGTTCTTGAAAATCATTTGTAAACATCTTTTCATTCTACTTTTAGTCCTTCTGCAAGACTAAAGACTGATAACTGATCTTTTTTAATATTAAAATTAGCTACTGCCCAACACCAAACCATATAAATTTTTAAAATTACGTGCTCCAAAAAATATTTACATATTATTCGAATGCAACCCGCAACGCACTCATCAATACATAGTGTAATTCACGTTATCCGAAATAGAATAGCATGGCTAAACGCATCAACGATAGATATTTATTATATGTGGAAATATTTAGAAATTATTTTTACTATGCTCATAGGAAACATCAATGTTGCATTTTATTCATAGGATAACTTTTTTTTAAATTGATTCGATTAGTCGTGATATTTCGTGTCGAATAAGGTATAACAAGTAAACGTGCAGGGATGAGACAGTTGGAGTGCTCTGCAGTTCCTTCGAAAATGTTGGCGAACTTTTCGTAATAGCTCTAGCATTGCGATGATAATATGAAGCTAGTCAGCAGACAAATTTAACATCATGTAACGTTGCCCTTTTTTATATTGTTCTTTCTGACTTCTGACGTATGTTGAGTCTCTAATTTAGTATATCGCAAAGAGAGAATTGAAATGTTTATTACAATGAAAAGCAAATTTTGTGGTGGTATTGTATAATAATTGGATGTTATATTTGTTTTTTTTCCTATAATCTACTGATTTTCTATATGAGAAAAAACTTGCACAGAGAATTGAGTTGTTTGGGTACATATTTCAAGATCAAGGTATAGTGGTGTCGGTTGGAACATGTCGAAACCAATGCAATTTATTTCCATAATTATTTGTTTTCATATGTATAATTGTGGGCATCCATTAAGAAGCTTTTGCTTAAATATTTTTAGTGTATTAAAAACTATTAAAATATATTTTTCGTATTTCATTTCATAATAATCTATATTTAAAAAGGAACCCATTTCAGGCGACTTAAAATGAAAACATTTTAGAAACAGTGTGTAATCAATTACTATTTTCAGACATATATTCTTTTTTATCCGATTTAATTAAAGTACAATTCAATTGAAAATTTTAGCGTATCTCTCCCTCTCTCTCTCTCTCTCTCTCTCTCTCTCTCTCTCTCTTTTATCCCTCTCTAATTTTTATTCTTTGTCTATATTTCCCAATTAATTTTAACTTTTTTATTTGTTTTATTATTTGGACCACTTTCTATATATGTAACTAATTCACTCTATATTACGTCCACACTCTATATGCTTCTGTGTACTGGTCACTCCTTTAAAACTTAGTGGTCTATCATTTTCCGAATCAGCCTGTACAACTATAATTCAACTTAAAACAATATTACAACGGTCCTGATATCTTTAAAATTACCCTGTATAAGTATCCTCTCCACACTATTGACTCTTTCTATTTTTCTATGGTTTAAATTATTCCTGTATATCAATGATTTTAGTTCGCCCCATATGTCTAGTATTCCATTTATGCAACTGCTCATGGTCTACCCTATCTAACAAAACATCACCCTTTTTGAACCACATTTTATGACTATAAATTTACTCTGTAATTTATTTCAATCACCCTGTATATGCAACTTCTTCTAAAATTTATTAACCAATGTCTATAGTTATACCCCGTCCTGCGTCTTATGATTCAAATATCCTAACTGCTTATGCTTATATAACCAATTTTTGATACACCCTCAATAACAATACTTTTACCCGACCCTTACTTCAAACACCTTGTCTAAGCAACTACTTATGTTCCAAACTATATAACTTTTTCAAACTGCCCTGTATAATTGTAATTATACTCCACCTTATATTTCAACCATCTTCTGACAATTTTTAGAACCTTTTGTATAACTGTAATTATTCTCCGTTCTATAACGCAAATATCCACTCTGTACTATAGTTTTGCTCCACTCTTATTTCAACCACCTTATATGCGCAACTACTTAAGTGCTACCCTATACAATATTTTTAGAACCACCCCGTATAACTAATTGAATTCCAACTTATATTTCAACCATTCTATGTATACAACTGCTTATATACCACCTAATATTACATGCACGCACGGACACACCTTCAACCGTATTCCACACAGAAGAGATTGCCGAAATAACAAATTTTCGTTTTAATAATTATTATATTCCGCAATTTCACGCGACTGTAAATTAACTTCGTCTCTAAAATAAACTGACTTCAAAAGCATCAAAAAGAAAATCACCCCCTGTACGACATACTATCATGGCATACCTTGACGCAAACGAGATATTTATGATGAAAATTTGACATTTACCATGACGTTTACAGTTTTTGTGCATATATTCAATCAAGTTGTATAATACAATTTATAATATTCAAATTGCGTGAGCAGTTTTTGAGAAAACAGTGAAGACTCATTGAAAATCTCTGAAATCTAGTCCCTTTTTACTTTTTTTTCTGTTTTTCTAGAAAACCGTAAATCTCATGTTACAGACAATTATATGGGACCTTTCTGAAATGTTCCTTAATATAATGTAGTTTAAATCATCATAATTGCCCATGAATTGTAGACGAATTGATAACCTCCTCCTTTTTGGAAGTTGGTTAAAAAGTAAAAACATACGTCTTTTAAACATTAGTAGAAATGTTCTTCTGGTTATAGAACACTTTATATTCAGGTTGGCATCAGTTATTGACGAGTAATGTCTCACTTTGGATGGTTTGAATTTATTTCAGCGCCAGGTGACAAATTCCCCACCTGCCAAACTACATCCGAAAGTAATTTGTCGTCGAGGCTATCCTTTCTCAAATAACCTTCCACCTAATTTCTGACGGCAATCAATAAAACGGGACGGCATCCTAAACTTAAATATCGAATTACATCATCACGAGCGATTTCTATCGGCGCTGTAAAAGGTTAAACCCAACGTGTACAAACACACTTGAAATATCCCATTTCCAGCTACCCATCAATCTTGTCAATGACCCATCTAAATCCTTTCAAAAGAGAAAAAAAAACGTTTATTTTTTCTCTCTCGCTTTGGACTGACCTAAAACCTCTCTGAACACCATTAAAACCCGAGTTGTATCAAACATCACACGCCGACTGTTCGTTCGCATTTTCCGAAGGATAAACCTCTCCATGGGAAAAGTCTTTACTGATGGATTTAATGATGTCAAAATTACGCGCAGCCATCTATTATTCCCGTTGTTTTCCAATCAATTTACCCGCCAGTCCAGAGCCGGGGAGACCTTAAATCGTAAACAACGAACGTATAAGCTGATTTATAACAGTTGTCTCTAGATGATTGAATAACTGGCGTCGTCGGTGGTACGTTGCAAATTATTTCCACAGTTAACTAGATTGTTTAGCTTGATATGGCGCACGACAGGGTGTGCGTTTACAGGAAGATGACGGCCCTGAGACTCATTTAGCTTCGCAGCGGGCGGCAGTGTCGTTTGAAATTAAAACAGAAGAAACGAGAAATTTGTATTTCAAAGGTGACGTAATTGCGAGATAATTTGTTTATTGTGTAAGTAGAACAAGCAACACCAGGTGTTGGATATAACTTTTAAGATCGAGTAATGTATAAAATATTTTAAACAGTTCACTCCTCTTAACCGAAGTAGTAAATATAAGACAGATTACTTCTGAATATTGTAGTCTGACAAAGTTTTGCCATCCTAACAAAAATCAACCACAGCTGATTTGTATGAATGCCTTCTTCGTCATGAATTTTAGCTTTTATATTTTCATTTGTATCAGGTGGTTCAACATCTACAGTGATAGTTTTGTCTGTCAAAGTCAAATTCAAAGTGTACTTTTTCTGGATCTTTTAGTCTGAAAGATTATATACAACAATTAAAGCTGCTGATACTATTTTTGTCTTCAATGTTGTACTGGAAAAACTGTGGAACCTTTGGTGTGTCACAGATATATAAACACAAAGTTTTGCACCCTAACAGCAAACTTTTATTTTTTTCACTCTACGCTCGTTTCAACATCTAAGATGTCATAAACTGGAGGAAACCAACCAGGCGTGTTAGGGTACAAAACTTTGTGTTTATATATTTAAATGTTGTCTTTATCAATTTAAATGGTGTCTGAGAGTTCAATTTCAAGTTAATGTTTTCAGTATTAGCATACCACTTATCAAATGAAAAACCCGATGAAAAGTAGATTCTTTATGGCTAGGTATTGTAATTAGAAAAGGTTCTACCATCTTTAAGTTGCTGGAAAGTCTGTATATTTCAATTGCTTCAAACGTATCAGTATCTAAATCAGACCCCGTTTTTAATGGTAATAAAACTTAACCAACTGAACAAGAAAAATTGGAAGAATTTGATAGAGAATATCATATGGCGCTCCTAGGAACGGTTTTGTGATAATAAAGTGCTTTCGTCAAAAATGAGATCAAAGAAATTCGGATGTTCCAGAGATCTTTTTGGTTTAGTTTTTGTTACAATTTATTTCAGTGTATTTTTTGTTTTGAATGTTATTTTAATACGAATTCTGTTTCCCACTCTTTTCAGTCTTTCTGGAACATCTTGTAGGTATCTATGGTATGGTCGTTGTAGTAATGTGATTATTAAGGATATTAGTATTGTTTGGAGCATGTGTTATTCTGTTCAATTTCTAAAATGAATTGTATAGTTGGCTTTTTGTTATTGATGTCGTTTATCATTCATGTAAATCTTCAAAACAGTGTTTCCAAATAGTGAATATATTGTCGAAATAACACCACTAAACTAAACTATTCTGTTTTGTAAAAACTATTTGTTCATCTGCTTAAGGCAGGAGACACAAGAGCCCATGGCCATACGAAAATCTTGTTGTTTACCAGCAAAAAATAATTTCTGCTGATGTACGGGAATACGTTGAATATCTTGGATTTAGTTTTGACATTTTTAATAGGTTTAGAGGGATCATCTTCTAGTCAATGTTCTGACTAAGATTTATATACCACTTCTCAGACGAAATACCAAGCGCTATGTAGATTATTTTTTAATGTATAAATAATAAGTGACATGGTCACATAAATGGTCACAACAGCCCATCAGGATTTTCAAAAACTCTATCGAAAATTTTGTTGATTCAGTTTTCAGGCGTATGTCTAAGCTGTCGTTTAAAACAGGGTCAACATCGAAAAAAGTTTGTAGCATTCTCCTCAATGTTAACGTTCGACTAGCTGTTCGTCATAAGTACTGGCGATATTGTAGATAGTGTTCAACATAGAGTGTTACTAAGTTCGTTATTTGACGTTAAAAAGGAGTACCTACTTGTTTAGTCTATTTTTAAAGCAAATGTTAAATATCAGGTAGCCCATAAGCAGTATAGTTTTCATATATGGCGGAGTAGAATTATTGTCAAGCAGGGTAGTTAACAAAAAGATTGTTAAGGCTAGTTGAAATATGTGGTGGAGTGGAATTATAGTTATACAGGATGATTAAAAAATTCTTACATTGAGTAGCTATAAGTAGATACATATAGAGGGTGTTTGACAGATATGGGAGAGTAACGGTGTGGCTCCAGCAAAAAGCAGTCGCATATACAGGATGATTGGAATATAAGGTGGAGTGGAAGTATAGTTAAAAAATGTTTAAAACATGTTATAATGTCCCTAATGATAAAATGACATAAGCTAAATAACTTAACGAAATACTGTTAATAGGTTTTAAGTACGGAGTGTAATCTTAATTGCAATATTCATACCTTACAATTCGATCAAATTCGCAACTACGACAACAACTCAACTAACTAAGCTAAGTTCCATACACTTAGTTGACGAATCCTCCACAATTTGTACTCAATAAATCTACACCAAGTATTTCTAGTTAACTTAATATAATTACAGTGATGAATGATGCATACAAGACAAACCTACGCTGATTCTATTACCTTTTGATTTTCACAAGTAAACCTAAAGTTAGACAACTTCGAGTGAACTTACTTCAAGCTTAATTGATTGTTACTCCTTCGAATATGTTAATATAGAGCGCGAAATAGTGTTAGGCGACAAACCGCGAACTTAAGGAAATCATTAATTTTTATGTATTCAATTAAAATTTTAAATGATCTCGTATGCAAATATTAAGCGTCTTGAGTTCCCCAGCGGTCTTAAATAACTTTCAACCCAGTTCCGCGTGTTCACCTTTAGTGCATATGTTGGAATCTCGTATCAGCGAAATCTAAATATATCGTGAACTTTACAGAGGAGTGATTTATTTGCTACGGGTTCCTTTGTGAATATTGTAATATTGCCTGGCCGCGTTTTCATTTCATTTGGAACATTATACATTATTCACCTTGGTGGCTAGGGCATTTTAATGAACTATAAGTTATATACTGAGGACCCTAAAAGTCTGGCAATGTTTAACAAAACATATTTAAACTTTTTTCTGAACCAGTGTTGTAAATGGAATCGTTTGCCTCATTTCTGAACTGCTGAATTCACCGCAGAAATTAATCACATTTTCTAGGTACATAGTAGCAACAAAAAACATGACGGACGAATATTAATAAAATTAAACCAAAGAAGAAATACAAGTTCAGAACTTTTGTATGTGTGTATGAACATAATGTATACAGAAAGTCAATATATGAACTGGTATTGTAAATTAAATTACATTAAAAATTTGGCAAGAACTCTTCAACAAATTTCTAAACACAAGAAAAGAAATTTGATACCTGAGCAGAGGCGTTAATACAGGCCGTGTTAAAGACAAATTAGTAACAACTTTCTTTATTTAAACCAAAAAACCCTCATAGAGACTTATAAATGTTAAACAAGAAATAAAAATAATTTACGAGGGTGAATCAAATATGAACCGGACTTTTCTGTTTCTCGCCCTGTAGGTAATTCGAGTGGCGTGACGTCTCGATATATGTTAGGTAGGGATGTTAAGAAGAGGAGAGTTCGTCGGTTTGGCGAGGCGTAGTCGATGCGCTATTAGTAGCATCATGTCAGAGCAAGAGGTGCATACGTCTGTTGCGCAACGTGTTGTTATCAAATTTTTGGCGCGGGAGGGCGTTAGACCGTCTGAAATTTTGCGTCGGCTATCTGCACAGTTCGGCAATGAAACACTTCAAGGACCCAAGTGTACGACTGGCACAAAAAGTTTTCAGATGGCCGAGAGACAGTGGCAAATGAGCCTCATGCACGCCGTCCCACGACAAGCAACAATGAGGCGAATATCTACGCAATTCGTGAGCTGATTGAAGGCGTACTGCTGATCGATTTTCTGCACGAACGCCGTACAATTAATGCTGAGTACTCCAACAAGTGAAACTTGCTTATCGGCAAAAGAGGCGGGATATGTCTATCCGAAGTGTGATTCTATTGCATGCCAACGCTCGGCCACATACAGCTGCATTGACTCAAGGAAAATTGAACAAAATGCATTGGGAAACCCTTGAACACCCGCCTTACAGTCCTGATTTGTCGCCATGTGACTACCACATGTTTGGGCCACTTAAAGAAGAACTGTGAGGCCACCATTTTGAGGACAACGAAGGTGTAGAAACGTTTGTGCGCAGTTGGTTTCATTCTTTGAGAAAGGTATTAAAAAACTTCCGATTCGGTGAGAAAAATGTATACATAAGAGAGGAGACTATGTAGAAAAATAATATTTATTAAAATTTGTATTGATCGTACCAATAAAATTTTTAAAACAAAAGTCCGGTTCATATTTGATTCACTCTCGTATATTTAAAAAAGAACTGACTTCAGCTGACATAAAATAAAAAGCGTTCAGAAAAGTGTGTATTCAATCAAAAATTTCAGACATATCTTCTTTTTTATCTGATTTCAGGTACAATTCAGTTGAAAATTTTAGCGTAATCTTATCTCTCTCCCTCTTTTTCTCCCTCTCTCTTTCTCCCTCTCTAATTTTTTAACTTTGTCTATATTTTCGAAATATATTTTAACTTTTTTATTTGTTTTATTATTTGGACCACTTTCTCTATATGTAACTAAATCACTCTATGTTGAATCCACATTGTATATTCTTCTGTGTATTGGTCACCCCTATATAACTTATAGGTATATCATTTTCTGAATCACCATGTACAACTATAATTCAACTAAAGACAATATTACAACAGTCCCGATATCTTTAAAACCACCCTGTATAAGTATGAATCCTCCCCACACAATTGACTCTTTCTATTTTGCTATTGTTTAAATTATTCCTGTATAACTGTGCTCCATTTATGCAACTGCTCATGGTCTATGCAACTGCTTTTAAAATGTTTTGTAACCATGTCTATAATTATACATCGTTCTATGTCCTATAATTCAAATATCTTATGCTGCTTATGCTTATATAACAAATTTTTGATACACCTTGAATAACAATAATTTTACCCCAGCCTTACTTCAAACACCTTGTCTAAGCAACTATGTAACTTTTATTAACCGCCCTGTATAACTGTAATTATACTCCACCTTATATTTCAATCATCCTGTATATTCAACTGCTTGTGACAATTTTTAAAGCCTTTTGTACAACAGTAAATATTTTCCGTCTTACAACGCAAATATCCACTCTGTATAACTATAGTTTTGCTCCACTCTTATTTCAACCATCTTGTACTTATGTGCCACCCAATACAATATTTTTAGAACCACCTTGTATATCTAATTCAATTTCAACTTATATTTCAACCATCCTATGTATACAAATGCTTTTGTACTACATAATATTACATGCACGTACGCACTCACCTACAACCGTATACTAAATAGAAGAGTTCGCCGATATAACAAATTTTTGTTTCTATAAACTAACGAAAAATTTTCTGCCATTTCACGCGACTTTCAGCTCCCTAACTTAACTTCGTCTCTAAAAAAAACTTACTTCAAACGAACTAAAATGAAAACCATTACAAAAACCCTGTATGATATACTTTCATGGCATATCTTGACATTTAAACTAGATATTTATGATGAAAATTTTACATTTACCATAATGTTTACAGTTTTTTTGCATATATTTTTCCGATTTTCTGAAAAATTGTAAGTTTTACTTTATAGAAAAATATACTGAATCAAGCTGAAACATATCTTTGTAGAATTCATTTTATGATATTCTAATTTCTTGAGCAGTTTTAGAGAAAACAGTGAATATTCATTGAAATCCACTGAAATCTAGTCCCTTATTATTTTTTTTCTAATTGTCTGGAAAACCGTAAATCTCATGTTATAAACCGTTTTATGGGACCTTTCTGTAATGTTCCTTAATAGAATGCCCTTTAATTCATCAAAATTGCCCAAAAAAGTTAGAGACGAATTGATAACCTCCTCCTTTTTGGAAGTCGGTTAATGAACATCAATAAGATGAACGCTACAATAAGTCTGATCGTGAGTTTGCATTCCCAAAGCTTTTCACATTTCTCGTTTCTTATTTCTCATTTCTCATTCTCTTTTTTTATTGCTCATTTCTCATTGCTCATTTCTCATTTTTCATGTCTTGTTGCTCATTTTCATGGAAAGTATGGCTATAACAAAAAAACTAATCAGCCTGGTTAAACTATGTATAAATTATATGAAAAAATTCTTAACCAAACCTCCTATAATTCATAGTTTAAAGCGGTCTGAAACAGTGAGGCAGACTATTGTCAATACTCTTCAATATCGTACTTTACTGAAGGCCAACATCAAAGCAGAAGTTTTCACATAACAGGGACCAGAAATGATGCTGGCTTTTATAATTGACAATGACTTAACATGAAAAAATAATATTAAGGTCAAGGAGAATTTCTCAAAAATTTGAAGAGTAGAACTAGAAAGTTGGCTTTAAAATTAAGGAGTATAAAAACAATTATATGCAATACTTTAAAAGATAAATCCTAAGAAAAATATATGGCCTGATGCAAGAACCACCTAGTGAACAATATCGCTGAACTAAAAATGTTGTATCGTAATCCGAATGTAATAGCAATAATAAAATCTCAGCGCCTAAGATGGACAGGACACCTCCAAAGATTATCAGAAAATCCAACAGGAACAAGACCGCATGAACGACCAAAAATTAGGTGGAGAGATAAAATATTTAAATCTACATAGTATGAATGTCACTGGAGGCACATCGTCAAAGTAGGTGTGTCGTTTACAGAAGATCAATAATTGTAGAAAGCAAAGAAATATAACAGCCAATTAATATACAATTAATTAATAAACGTTCTAATTCTCTCTTTACGATAATTTAAAACTACATAAAAAGAGCAAGGTTATCAGGTTTGTTTATCAGTTACCAAGTTACGATTACATTTGTGTGTTGGCCCAGTCCCATATTATAAAGCGAACTTTGACATTAACACTTCTGAATAATATTTGAGTTTTGCATAAATACCATATTTTTAAATTCCTTAAGATCGGGCTTATACTTCTGGAGGTAGAGTGCGATGTTCATTAATAACAGACCTTAGACCATATACATCATCTGACTTTAAAAGCATAAACAGTAAACTAGCGTTTTGTTGTGTAGGTATTGCCATAAAATAGTTTGAATATGAAACTAAACGAAAAGTTTCTTTTCAGATTTATCTCTATTTGTATGTTAAATATATTATTTACAAAAACTTTTTTGAGTACTTCGTGAATTTACCCACTTATTAACTTCATTATAATTTATATTTTATCCAGAATTAAACTAATTTCTATTAGCGAAGTGAGAAGAGGCATTAAAAAATAGTCTTCTCAGGAAAAATATTTTATATACTCACTGACAAAGAAATCTCAACACCCAGAAAGAGATTTACATTTAACATTGTTTTCGTAAAACATAGACGCCATAGTAAAGAGAAAATGATTACAATTTGCTAAAGTTTGGTAAATGTTTTTTCATGTAAACTTTTTTTAGTCAATTAATATTATATTCGATTTCTGCATTTTTTAAATTTACCAAAAAAAAAAAAACAAACTGTTTGATGGGATACAAAATCCATGTTTAGTAATGTAATGCCTAGAGTTCATGTACACCGAATGTATCTACAGCTAGTGTGGTCGAATTATTCATTTATGGAAAACTGGTTTTTCATTTCGAGAAATCGCGATCCGCACGAACAGAAATCGAACTGCTATTATGAGATGTAGGCAAGCGTGGTTTGATAATACCCAAAATCAGAGAAGATTAGGAATCGGACGTCTAAGGGGCACAAATTATTATGCCCTTTAGAGACCGATTTTCGACAATTCGAAATTTGGCTGACACGTGGTTACTGGAACAAGACCATCTTTTAAGTGTCTGAACGGTTTACCGCCGAATAAAATATTTTGGATTGCAGCATTATTGACTCCAACATTGGAATGTTGAATGGCTTCAGGTCGTCTTCTCTCATGAATCTCGATTCTGCTTGGATGGACATGATGGCCGAGGAAGGCTTAGACGACATCGAAGAGAAAGACATCAACCTCAATTTGATGTTGAGCGACATGAACACCGAACAGTAGGCGTTAAAGTATGAGGTGCTATTGCACATGAAAGTAGGTCATCTTTAGCCTGTGTTCGAGGCAACCTGACAGCGCGACGTTATATTCAGGAAGTAGTGGAGCCGTATGTACTCCTTTACTGTGAAATCCCGCCAGTCTGGCCTTAGCCTAAACGGCCTCATGTTGCTCGAGTAAGGCTAAGGCCAGACTGGCGGGATTTCAGGGCGCGTTTCGGCAGGAAAAAACGCAAACACAAAAGGCCGTACTATTTCAAATCGGCGAGGCCAGACGCGGCGTGAATTTCTACCCAACGGTTCAGTATCGGGCGCATCTTCAATGTCAGCCGCCGAACGATAGGATCGGTTCCATTTTTCTGCGTTAATTCACGCTGTTGAGTGGCCACACTGGTACAAAAGAACGCGGTATTTATTTCGTCATGGAGCTCGACCAAACAGAAACCACGCGAATGATTGCAACCGGCGTGTGTGGCCAGGGTAGGCTTGCATTCCAAGTGCGTGAAAAACTGCTGGTGTGGCCTACTATGTGAGAACTCGAAAAAAAAAAGTAGAAAACGCAAAGTGAAATCCCGCCAGTCTGGCCTTAGCCCAAGGGTATTAACCGTAACAAAATCTATATATAAATTGGCAAAGACAAACCGATTAGGTACTATTTGCTCCTGTGTCTCTCAACTTGTTTTCTTCATTTTTGTTTTGTTTAGTAGCTACTGACGACCTTCAGTGCAGAATGCTAATATTAAATTTTAATATTGGTTCATTCATTAAATAAAATATGATAAAAATTTATTATTTACGTCCATACTGTCAACGCCAGACAAGTGACAGTGCCGCCTATTTGATTTGTGCCTGTGGTGCCACCGCCGCCAGACGGTCAAAACTCAAAACATCGATTAATTATATATGAAGGGAGCGATTGTTAGATATATTCTTACAGCATGTACTTCTGGAAGTGGCCTACAAGCGTTGTTATTTTGTGGTGGTAAAATAGTCAATGTAGTAGAATAGATTTCTCGGGGGCGTTGCAGTAACTTATATTAAATATTATTATATATATAATTATAATTATTTGATTAATATATTATTATCACAACCTTCACGAAGGCGTTATGTAAAAACTTGTCAGACAGCGAACAATAGGGGATGTATTAAATATTTAAGTTCTCCTAGAGTTGTTGGTCCTCTCTTTTCTTTAATATTCCTGAACTTGATTGAAACCGCAAATGTCGAAAAGTTTTAGGTTGCAAAGAACAATCTTCCAATTATTATCGAATATTTTGCCAGGAGAGGTTCCAGTCAAAAATTTGAGGTGTCATTCATTTGTCAAAAATATTTCTATTACCGATATTTAATTTTTATTTTCTATTTATGTCAATAAATTTGTCAATATGAGTGATCAATTTTGGTCATTGCATCTACTTCTCCGAATTCTCCACAACTCTGTTTCTTATAAAAATATAGTCTTTACAATTTCATGAAATAGGGTCGAATTTCGACCACTGGGCGACCACTAGTAGTAATATATATTTTTTAAATTTATGTCTATTGTTAAGAATAATACAAAGAAAGAGAAACATATATAGGGAGTAACCAGAGACAAGAAGTATATTTAGGAAGAATCTTTCCCTTCCATTGTTCATTTATTCATTTTTTTAGTTAATTGGTTTCGATAACATGCGATTGATTTGTATTCCACATTTCTTCCTCTGGCTGTTTGCTGTTTAACTTCTGTTTTTGAAATTCACAATTTGTTTTGTTGGAACTAAGATTGATAGAAATCAACTTATAAGCGACAGTCATTACAGTTTGCAGTTTTTTTCTCTTCCCATATGCTGTTTCCTTTTATCTTATAACGCTTTTTTGTTTCGAAGCTGTCCATCTTTGTCAAAACATCCATCATAAACAACGTAATTGCCGACCATCACTTTGACGTGACTCCCCTTTCACTGAGCACGTATTCCAGCCCGATCTGATAGAGCGGAAGGAAAAAATACAATTTCCACATATTTTTACACAACTTTCTTCCCTCAAAAGACGTCATCAATCTATAAGGGTTTTTTTGTGTTATAACCCCCAAACGGTCTCGATAACATCGTTACTGCTGAGAAACTTTTAGTTATATAGAAAATTCCACCTGAACAGAATTCGTTGGCGAAATCAGAAGTGTATTGATTATGTGGGAAAAGTTTTTGATTGAAAGTTTCAGGTATATAACTTCTAATATTAAATTTGGAAGAGTTTCGTAGCGACATAATATAGATTTGATGGTAGATTTGAAAACTGATAGTGAATTCTTGATGTTTGCAAAACTCTTGAAATTATAATTAATTTGTCATTCTTTTCATTTCTGTTAGGGTGAATAGGACAATCAATAGAATTTAAATTTTGCTTATTTTCCTTAATCCGACAATATAGGGTTTTTGCCTGTTCATTAGGATTTAGAAAATTGTAAATAGAAAATAAAATGTAGTAAGGTAATATCGTAAAATTGAATTGCTGACTGTCCGTATAGAAAATCTTCTTCACAGTTATTCTGAGAGAAAGAGATGTCTATCAAACTTAGATCATGTACCTCTTAGATATAGCCTTTCAAGCACAAAATCGTGGCAACGCTAGAAAGAGAGGACAACAGAGACAGTAACAGGCTATTTCACTTAGTGGGTGGAAGCAGTCAATGAACAACATGCTGAACGCATTTTATTGGAAGCAACTCCTAACAGAGTGAAATAGCCTCTTGCCCTCACTATTGCCATCTCTCTTTTTAGTCTCACCACGACATTTGTGCAAGACGAGCTATATCTAGAAGCTACATGATCTAAGCTATCAAGAATCACAATAAGATTTACAATGGAGATCGAAAATTTACAAAAACTTGCTTATCTTGATGTACTTATAGATAGAACAAACAACACAATAACTACAAGCACTTATCGAAAACTTACGAATACTAACAGATATTCGAATTTTAACTCCAACCATCCCTTGAATTCAAAGAAAGGTTTTGTAAAGTGCTTATTATGAGAGAGAAAAAACATCAGTACCCTCAGTATCAAGCGATCTACAAAACAAAGCGATTTACAACGACTCCAGAGTTGGAGTTGAAACGTGTCCAATCTCAAACAATATACAAAACAATATTTATATACAGGAATACTGCTTGATCATTTTCTAGACATCTCTTTCCTTCAAAATATCTGTGAGGAAGAACTTGTGTACCGACAACCAGTAATCCCGGCAAATTTACGAGATTGCCTTATTACACTTTGTTTTCTATGTACAATTTTCAAATACTTATCTGTTGCAAGAAAAATCTGAAGAGAGAAAACCCTAATGAACAGTCGAAATCTCCTCAACAATCTTTTCGAAATTACTTAATGGGGTTTTATTAGATTTTACAGTGTGGTAAAATTGCCACTTTTATGGGAAAAATCTTAATAAAATCACCTTTATTATTTAAAATCAACAACTGAAAGTTTGTACGAAGCGTATTTTTTAAGTAAGTACCTTTTTCCAAACCGCGACCGAAGCGCTGCGGTCGGCGTTCTGAGCATGCGCACTGGGTACTCTTGCCTACGCCCTGACGCCATTATACACTGATTCTTACTTGTTTACGTTGTTTACTGAGTGTTTTAGATGCCTGCCATCATCGTGAGTCCGGCCGATGTTCTCTTATATGATTTCTTGGTGCTAAAGTCCTAAAACCGATCGATATTCATCGTGAGATCTGTGCAATTTAGGGACAAAACATTATCAGCGATGGAATGATAAGAAAGTCCGCATGTGACTAATCAGACTAAAGATCTCATCACATCTTTTAAATGGGAAACTGTAGACCATCCCCTGTACAGCCCTGATCTGGGGCCCAGTGACTACCATCTGTTCCTGTATTTGAAGAAACACAAGCGCGGTCAGCGTCTTCAAGACGATGACGAAGTCAAAACAGTTGTGATGCAGTGGTTAACAAGTCTTGAATGAGGAGAGTATTCAGAAACTGGTACCTTATGACAAGTGCCTCAACATTGGAAGATTAATTAATTATTTTGTTTTTACTTTGGAACTCAGGACCATGATTTTCTCGGTTATGTCAAATGAACACCATGTATTCTTATATCATTTTAAGAAACTGCTTATAAAATATTTTTCTTTAGTTAAGCATTCCCTATACGTAAATGTTACAGTCGTAAAGTGATTTCGATTTATGATAGGAAATCGATATTTTGGGCAAATATTGAAAGTTTCTTAGAGTTGGCTATGGCTGCCGAATTTGCCAGAAGGTATTAAGTAATGTCAAGCTTGTCAACTAATTGTCAATTAGTATTTAAGTTTTTACTCGATTGTTCTTTTTGGTTGTGTATACAATTGGAATTCGAGAATGATGAATTTTTCTGTTGAGGAATTAGTCTATATGATCAGGATAGTATCCTGATGGTGAAATGTATCATCTAAATGTATAATAATAATGTATCATGAAATATTTCCAGAGCTCCGATTAGTGTATAAAAAAAGAAATAAATATTCTTATTACCTTGGAACAAGTACTAAGCTACGGAAGTGTACAAAAATACTATCAAACAATGAACCCAAATCACACTCAGTTACACCAGGAATTATTGGAAGTTGATTTTCTGCGAAACACGAACTTTTGTAATTGGATACAGAGATAAGAATCATGACCAAAGAGATTTTTTTTGCTTATGTACTTTCCGGAGATGGGGAGATACTCCATAAAAATAGTGATTTAAATCGCCATAATTTTCACTATAATTCGAGAGAAAATCCTTATGAAATAATTACTACTTATATTTTTGATGTTCTCTTTTTGGTGATTATGTACTTGGACCAAATATTTTTGAGGGATAACGGTGAAGTAAGGCAGCAAATGGGGTAACTATGCAATAATAATACATTTCCAGAACGATGGTTAGGTAGCGATGGACCAGTTCAATGGCCAGCTGGATCGCAAGGTTTAACGGAAGTTGATTTTTTCCTGTAGGGACGGATATGTGAAAAATTAGCTGTTTAAAATGCGTAAAATACCTGTAACTACAAAAGAGGACATGAAAAATAGAAAGAGAGTTGTTTTTTATAACTGTCGAAATGTAATCGGGCAGTAATTTTAAATATTTTGTACTAAGTATTTCGAATTTTCTGTTTAGTTTATTGTGTGTTGTTTTTTATTTTGAGAGAAAGAAGCATTCATATTTGCCAAAATGTAGTTGTGTTGTTAAAAATCAAAATAACTCTACGATTCTGATATTTGGCTACATGGACTGCTTAAAAAAATAGTTTGTAATAGTTTATGTGTCTTTTTAGTCACCCAGTATATAAAATGAAATATATCAAAAACACGATGAGTTGCAACAAAACTAGACAATTGATAAATTATTCTGGCATTGAGCAATTAACATTCTGTTATTTATTTTAAATAATACTGGGTGACAATGTTATTAAGATTTTCACATCAAAGTACACTTGTAGGATCTGATAAAATGTTAACTGCCGATAAAGGTAAGACGAGCAAAATTCAAATTCGAGATAATATATAGGCTCTTCCATTAAAAAAGTTTGGTGTGCTGTAGCTTTCTGAACCACTCTGTATATTACAAATAATGTTAAAATGTGGAGCTTGACTCTCTAATTTTTATTTAAAACTTTTTTCGTATTCCTCAAAACAACAGAGATATCAAACTCCGGAGTACAAGTTGATCACTCTGTATAACCACCAGAAATAATAAAAAACAAATTGGGGGTGCCATATCTCGGTAAAATTTCATGCTAAAGAAATTTATGTATGTATAGCGGCCCAGAACGAAAAAACTAACGTTTACAAATATTAAAAACCAAAATATATATTTTATGTTAGACATTATCTTTATTTCCAGTTGAATATAGAAGTAGGTACACAAAAAAGCTAAAAGTGGCTACTGAATGAAGATCAAATCCTGCGTATCAAAGTTGTAGATTGGATTTGGTTTGATATAATTTCCCTGGACTATTACTATTTTCCAACTTTATGTCGACACTGCACTTTCAAAAGGCCCTCAAGTGTAAACCGTTGAATGATGGCAATAGTTTCAAACACAAAGTAGCTTTATTTGTTTTAAATTTATCTCGTATCGTAAGCACATATTCAGTGATACATCAAAACGAATAAAAGCTCGGAGTTTCAGTTTGCTTATCCTTCGAAGTATTGTCGAGAAACTATCGTGAATTTTCTTGTGAAGGCCCATTCAGTCGAATAATTCCGACTAACACACACACAATTGAATATTCCGAAAGTTTCCGTAAACCAAGACAGTTCCAACATTTCCTGCTTCCCGATAGAAATGTTTCGTGCTGGATGCAACTAGCGAATCAGAAGTTGCGGACGAACTTAACCTCAACCTTGAAATTCACCGATACTCAGAAGTTCTGAGAGTTGAAAACTACGTAAATGCGTCCAAACGCCACCATTGGGATTTTAATTTTATTTCCTTGCTTGATAAAAAATCATATTCATTATAATTTAGTAATGATAGTAATTACACATACTTTATTCAAACAAACATGTGTTAATTGACAATAGTTTCGCTGACACTGTAGCTTCAACGGGCTTTGACAGAAAATTTCAACGACAAGTGTTTAAATAGACTGGACGTTGAACCTGATATAGTTATATAACACTATAATAAAATTCGGATTTGAATGATCATTATTAAAAGTTAGATAAACTATTTTAATTTAAAATAACTAGCTGTCGCCCAGTTGTCAAAATTCGACCAATTGTGTCAATATCTCTGACAGGTTAAGTAAGCTGAAAATTTTATCATGACATTCTATCCTAGGACTTTAGGGAGAACAGCAATTTCATGGAACGGATCCAGATTCGGAACCTCTGTGTGATAGTTTCCTCGAAAATCCTAGATGTCGATCTTACATCTCGCTTCTACAATTCAAGTTTTTTTCAGATATAATTCATAGGACTTTATTTGTGTTCAAATTCGTAATTCTTAATTTATTATGACAACAATTCAACCGCTAATTGGCTACCCTACATATTTATTTTTCTAACCTCACTGTATAGCTATAATTGCACTCAATTCTCTATATATTTCCACCACCCTGTATATGCATCTCTGTATATTTTTTGCACCACCCTGTATAACTGTAATTCTATTGCCACCCTCTAGTCCAAGAACCCTGTAAATTCAACCGCTAATGGGCTTCCATATATAATTATTTTATTAGCTATAATTGCACTCTACTCTATATTTTAAACACCCTATATATGCAACTGCTTATGTGCCACGAAAAAAATGATTTCTAACATATCTGGAATCGCCCTGTATAATTATAATATACAACAATTACTTTACCACTAAACAATAACAACGCTTGCATGCCACTTCCAGAAGTACATGCCCTAAGTATATAACAGCATTGGTCCCTCTATATATAATTACTCGATGTTTTGAGTCTGGCGGCCGCGGCACATTCAGTTGTTTGGCGTTGACATTATGGACGTAAATAATGAATTTTTATTATATTTTATTTAATGAATGAACCAATATTATAAATTAATATTAGCATTCTGCACTAAAGGTCGTCAGTAGCTACTAAACAAAAAAAATGAAGAAGATCGGTTGAGAGACAGAGGAGAAAATGGTACCTAATCGTTTTGTCTTTGCCTATTTATATACAGGGTGTTCCTAAATTGGAGGTACAAACGAAAAGGGGAGATTCCTTGAATAGTTTTAGGAAGAAAAAGTCCCATAAACATGGGTCCGCAAACCGTTCGTTTTCAAGATACAGAGTGTTAAAATTTCAATTTTTTTCAAGTGTTTTTCTCATAGTATCTGCACTTCACAAGATATTCAAATGAAATTTGGCATAGATATTACAATTAACAGTTTACACCTTGTGACATGCCAATTTCGATTGCAAATCTACAGGGTGATATTGTTGTCCTTCAGAACTTTTTTTTGGTGAGCCACTGGTACTTTCAAAAATTGTAAAGAAAAGCTTTGTTGTTATAGCAAACTTTATGTTCTCTTGTAGTTTTTTTGTATCTACTACCGATTTCGAGAAAAAAAATTGAATTATTAAACTAGCAATGATTCTTAAAGATTCGATAAACTGGTATAATCATCAAAAAAATGTATTACTGCAAGAAACGTGCAACTCAAAAATTAATCATAATAAAAAAACTAAATAATAACAAAGGAACTAAACTACAGCAATTGTTGAAAATGTCCTCCCCCAACCCTTATTCAAGCTTCTGTTCTTCTTCTCATAGACGATCGAACTCTTTCAAACACTCCTGGAGTATTCCTAATTGTATCAAACGCGCCTATTATACGATTTCTCAGTTCGTCTACGGTATTCACTGGCGTTATGTACACTAGAGATTTCAGATGGCCCCATAGAAAGAAATCTAAACTATTTAAATCTGGTGATCTGGCGGGCCATGGCTGATGTCCACCTCGTCCAATCCACCTATTTACATAATTTTCGTTCAAATACTCCCTAGCCAAAAGTGAAAAATGAGCAGGAGCACCGTCGTGCATGAACCACATTTCACGTCGCATCATAAGAGGTATATCACGCAATAACAAGGGCAAATCATTCTCTAAAAAATGTCTGTATGATTGACCAGTAAGTCGCCCTGGCAAGAAGAAAGGACCAATCAAATAATCGCTAATATTACCACCCCACACATTTAATGAAAATTCCTCTTGAAAATAAGCTTCTGCAATTTCATGTGGATTCTCCTCATCCCATATGTGTTCATTATGAAAATTTATGATTGAAGTCCTTGAGAAACAGGCTTCATCAGTGAATAGGATTTGGCAATCAAAATGAGAATTGTTCAATAGTCTGTTGAGGTACCACTGACAAAAAATAATTCTTGGATGACTATTTCGAGGCAAGAGCGCTTGCTTGAATGTGATAAGGATAGAGCAAAGAATCCCGCAAGATCCGCCAAACAACTTTTGTATTTAAGGTAACACTAATTTTTCTTGTACTGGTTCCTGGATGTTCTTCTATTTCGTTCAGCACTGCCTCTTCGAGTCGTGGTGTTCTCACACTTCGTGGTCTACCTGCATTAATATTTTTCGCAGAAAAAGATCCAGTTTCTGAAAGACGCCTGTGAATATTAGAGAACATCCGATGACCAGGCATCACTCTATTAGGATAGCGTTCCATGTAAAGACGCTTAGCTTCTCTTGATTTACCATTTGCAAGACCATACATGAAATGCATGTCAGCCATTTCGGAATTCGTAAAATTCGGCATGTTTTGATATTAAAATGCAACCATCTTTAATTTTCAAAACACAGGAGTTTAATTTGATGTGTCAAAACAAACAATAAATTTATTCATTCACTACAGCCTACTAGGTAGGTAACTAGATTTCTATGACAATTCGGAATTTTCTGAGGATTTCAAGAGAATCATTCAAAATTTTTTTCTCGAAACCGGTAGTAGATACGACAAAACTACAAGAGAACATAAAGTTTGGTATAACAACAAAACTTTTCTTTACAATTTTTGAAAGTACCAGAGGCTCACCAAAAAAAAGTTCTGAAGGACAACAGTGGACAGTGTTCCCGAAAAAATATCACAGTGTAGATTTGCAATCGAAATTGGCATGTCACAAGGTGTAAACTCTTAATTGTAATATCTATGCCAAATTTCATTTGAATATCTTGTGAAGTGCAGATACTATGAGAAAAAAACTTGAAAAAAATTCAAAATTTAATACTCTGTATCTTGAAAACGAAACGTTTGCGAACCCATGTTTATGGGACTTTTTCTTCCTAAAACTATTCAAGGAATCTCCCCTTTTCGTTTGTACCTCCAATTTAGGAACACCCTGTATAGATGATGTATTGCAGTTTAAATGACTTTGTCAAGAATGGATTAGATTTGTCATTGTTTACTTCCAATTATCAGTCTTACAAATTCTACAACCAGTGAACTTAATGTTTCTCTTCAATAATTATTTCTCCTCTTACAGGAAATCGACAACTAGATACTACTGAATGACCCAGAACGGATACTATAGTTCTCATTCAACAGAATTAAGGCAGCCTCTTCTCGTTTCTGTCTTGTCTTCTTTTGCTATATCCTAGTTCCTAGGCATGTTTCCATATTTTTGATTTCTCAAATCGTCGTTTCTTCATGTAATTTTTTGTGTTCATTTATTCGTACATTTAGAGGTCTAGAGGTTTCTCCAATTAGAATTTATTACATTAGTAACGAACTGTGTAAATATAATTTTTTGAGTTTTGAGTTGCTTTACTTCTATTGTTCTAGATATTAGTGTATTTCTTGTCTTGAATGTGGTTTTAACAGTAAAACTATTGGCTATACTCTTCAGTCTTTCTGACAGACCCTGCATATATTTTATAATTAGCATTATAATGTAGTTGTTCTAACTTCTTATATAACTGAATGAGGTATTTATGTTTGTTGATGAATATGTTGTCATCAGAATAGTGTACCTTTGGTTCATCATATAGTGATTTAATAACACCAGTATTTGATAGGTTTAAATTGAAACTGAAGTATCTGTTAGAATGAATCAGCTTTTTTAATTAATAATATGCCTATTAAATATAGTTTATTATTTGTTAAATTTCTGATCTAAATTTTATTGTTTGTTCTTTGCTGCTTATGTCATTTATTAATTCATTTAAGTGTGGACGATTGTGTTTCCAAATGACGAATATATCGTCAACATAACGCCACCAAGGTTTATTCTCTTTTGAAAAAATTGTTGTTAAGAAATATTTTACCATAATTCCGTTATTTTTATGAATAACTATATCGAGCTCTACCGTTAAAAAGCTCTAAAAATATCCGATTTGTTGAGATCATAGCCAACTATGATTTCCATTTAAAAAAAGATAAGTTTGTGTCATATCTTCGAAAACGAGAGCTGTCATGCAAACGAGGACATGACAATCATATTCGGGATACAATTTCCTTCAATTTTGATATTTACACATTTTTATAAAATCAAAAACAAACGAGCTAGAGGGATTTGACTAAATCGACAGAATTTCGTTTTTTCAAAATATTTAGTAAGCCATGACTTTTTACAAAAATCCGAAAATGTCATTAAATTGGGCTAGTAAAACTGCAAATCTTTCCCAATTTAACCATTGCTCTATCTCCGCTAGTTTCCGAGATCCCCATACTGATCATAAAAAAACTCACCCTGTATATTAATCTTGGTTCTTTTGTTAATCTCTTTTTTGTTAATTAATATTTTCTTCAAATTATAATGCAGTTTTACAGCTTTTTCAATTCCTACATTTATTTCTTTTTCTTGATTACCCTTTTAACTAAATTCTACTTCTAGGTAATTGAATTCGTTTACTTGTTCTACGTTTTTTATTATCCATATATACATTCAGACTTCTTTCTTTCATATAGCCATTATTTTTATTTTTTCCTTATTTAAGTTCATATCAATTTTTTTTAAGGCTCTGTTCCATTTATATAAATTGTTCGGGAGTTCACTTTCTCCTTTTGTTATTAATACTGAGTCGTCTGCCAATGCTCCCTCAAATCACTAAGGTTTCATGTTTTTGTAGCCAACCTGATATTTCTCAAACTATTTGTTTGCTTCCTTCATTATTTCATCCACAAATGCTACCAAAATGGTAAGGCTAGGGCTACCACCCTGTCCCAAGCCGTTTTTGTTTGAGAACTCATCGTTCTGGGTATTGTTGTATTTATTATCTTTATTAGGATAATTATTTTTCTTTTAATTTCTTTCTTATCGACAATTTTTCTCCCGTGTTAATAAACGATCTAGAATGAATCCGCTTTGTGCTTCTTCTAGTTTTTCTTCCACCCCTTAATTATTGATTATTATTTTCTCAAGAAACATACTTCAGATTAAGGTGTAAATTGGAAGGCAGTGAACGCTTTAGCTTGATATACATTCATCTCATACATATGACTATGATTTTCATCATGTAAAAAATATTTTACAATACGCTATTCTGTTTTATATTACCAAAAAAAAATTTTTGTCGGCCAGTGGTATTAACATGAGTTATTATAGCCTGCTGAGTCAAATATGGTTCCACCAAGAGAAGTCAATATCACCAACTACAGTACACTCCCATAAAATTTGCAATGCATGGTACATAAAATAATGCACTCTATGCGAACAATTACCTTATAATTCAATTTTGAAACACCATTAAAATAAACCCATTGCAATTAACTATTATGAAACAGTCACAATGATTGCGTTTCGTATTAAATCATTCTTTGTTAGGTTTGTATAAAATTTGTCGTTCGTATTCATTCCATTTCAACACCCAATGCATTCTGCAGCTATTATTCTCAGCCAAAATATGGAAATTACATGTTTCGAACTAATAATCATATATTTCTATTCGATTTCACACATGTTCCGCGTATCATATATCCGCTGTTAAATATGCAATGCATTGTTGTTTTTGCTTTCGATAATGTTGTGTCAGTATAATGTTTTTTGATTTGGGGAAAAATTAAATTCAGTAATTTTATACATTGAAACCAGTATAAACATGAACAAATCTCTCAGTTCGATAAAAATGCACTGTGGTCAGAATAACAACAAAAGGTATCTAAACAGAAAATGACAACAAATATTACTAAGATATACAAATTGTGTGCTGTAAGACTTCTTTTTCTATCGTACCAGTATTAGGCACATGCATCTTTTTTTGGCTATTCGTTCTGGATACATCCGATTAAACTTTCTTTCTAGCTATTCTTGAAGTTTCTTGTTACTTCACTTTAGTTCTTGTCTGTCATCTCCATTTCTTAGATAGTGTAAAAGTGTACAAGCTTTAACTATTTAAAAAAAGTCATTTCAGATGTTCAGAGGCATGTTGACTTGTTTTCTTAGCGCTCAAGTTTCCGATATACAGGGTGTCCCAATGAAAGCGAGCAACCTGGAATTTTTCCCAAAATACTCACTATTTTCAAAATCCCAAAAACTGGTCAATAGATTTACGCGGGGGACATATTTGGTCCAACTAACGGTTAATTAAATTACACATTGATCAACCCAGCGCTAGCTACTCATTTGGTTTTAAATGGAAGCCTACCATAAGTGATACGTCGACTTATAGCCTTATAAAGAAAGAATTCAACGGTATGTTGATTTTTATATTTCATCAACATTCCGACAATTCCGAGTTACGACATCGAAACAAGTTTCATACCCATGATAGACCGGTAAGAAATCTGGTCGGACATGGCAATGATCGATCCCACCGCCGACCGATGATTCCAACGGTAATTAGGGCTAGTGCGACGATCGCAGCGAGCTACGATCGCCTAGTAAAGTCACATAATTTTGAGTTTTTCGACTCCCGGAACTCCAAGAGATATCGTTGCCACTTTTGACTAGAAATGATACGGCCTTAGAGGCGTTCAGGCATAATCCCACGGATGGTAGCTTAGCACCATCGCCCGCTCGACCGAGTGCGCGAACCAAATGTCCGAACCTGCGGTTCCTCTCGTACTGAGCAGGATTACTATCGTAACGACGAGTCATCAGTAGGGTAAAACTAACCTCTCTCACGACGGTCTAATCCGAGCTCACCTTCCCTATTAGCGGGTGAACAATCCGACGCTTGGCGAATTCTGCTTCGCAATGATAGAAAGAGCCGATATCGAAGGATGCGACGTCGCTATGAACGGTTGGCCGCCACAAGCCAATTATCCCTGTGGTAACTTTTCTGACACCTCTTGCTGAAAACTGTTCAAGCCAAAAGGATCGATAGGCCGTGCTTTCGCACTCCCTATGCGTACTGAACATCGGGCTCAAGTCAGCTTTTGCCCTTTTGCTTTACGCGAGGTTTCTGTCCTCTCTGAGCTGGCCTTAGGACACCTGCGTTATTCTTTGACAGATTTGCGAATTAAAACGTGATTCCTGGATATTTTTCTGATTTCCGATGTTATTTACGAATAATAATTAATAATTTTAAAGACTTTTTGCTATTACGACAATGAAAATGAAATTGACAATTGATTTTAAATCATTTTACTATAACAGGTGTTCGAAATGGTCTCCATCCACTGACAAGGCAGTGATATAATCAATGGAGTAAGTCATTCTTCTTGGATACGATGTCCTAGATCATCTGAAGCAGCAGCACCCACACAGGTATTTAAATGCTTAAATATATATATATATATATATATATATATATATATATATATATATGTTTTAGGTGGTTTCCGGGAATTCATCCGCGTAGTTGATAACTGATCCCTGCCGGGATCGATGGTAAAATGACGACGTTTCGGCAGAGTCACATCTGCCTTCTTCAGGTCGTTTCGCATAATTCTCGTAGCCTTCTGCTTTCGCTTCTAGTTACTCGAATACTAACATTTTCTGAAGCGAGCGCGCTGTTATATAGTCGCGGCTCGGCGCCTATCGGTTGACACCGTGAACGGCTGCGTGTGATTGGCCCTTGGCGCTCAGTGGGCACGGCTCCATCCTGCTGACTTGTTATTTTCCGTTGAGTTGTTATTAGACGGGTACGGGCTGGTACGGTGTTTAATAGGATTTTCCAACAATTCGATAAGTTCTGAATTTCATTGAGTGCGTTTAGACTGTGAGGTCTCTTCGCTATTTCAATTGCCTCTCTTACGAGTCTTGATTTCATGTGTTCTATATTTGCCAGTACTCTGGTGTTCTCAAAGTCTATTCGGTGTGACATCGTGGTGGCGTGTTCCGCAATGGATGTTGTTTTTTCCTGCTTTCTTACAGCGTTCTGGTGTTCATCACGTCTAACTTGAATTCTTCTATTAGTTTGCCCCACATAGGTTTTATGATAGTCTGCACATGGAATCTCGTACACTCCCTGTTGTTCTAAAGGGATCCTCGTCTTCGGAGTTCTCAATACCGTGCTTATTTTTCTGTCTGTATTGAAAATAGTATCGATATTGTGTCTCCGTAGAATTCTCGCAATACTGTCCGTGGTCCCCTTGACATACGGTAAATAAGCCTTAGTTATTGGTGTCTCATGCTCCTCGTCTGTTTGTCTCGGTTTTGACTTTAGGGCTCTTTGAATATTTCGGTCTGTAAATCCGTTTTGTCTCAGAGCTGTTTTCAAACTGTCCATTTCCTGTTTGATGTTATCCTGGTCAGCTAGCCTTTGTGATCTGGTTACTAAAGTCTTGACGACGGCTTGTAGTTGGGCTGGGTGGTGGTGAGAGTTAGCATGAAGGTATCTGTTGGTGTGAGTTGCTTTCCTATATACCGTATGGCCAAGGGTTCCATCTTGCTTCCTATTTATGAGAACATTAAGGAATGGCAGTTGATTGTTGGCTTCAACCTCCATGGTAAATTTTATTTTGTGATGGATGCCATTAAGGTGATCTAAAAAAGTATTGAGGTGTTCCCTCCCATGAGGCCAAATCACAAATGTATCATCCACATATCGCAACCACAAACTGGGTTTAAGAGTTGTTGTTCTTAGTTCCAACTCCTCAAAGTTCTCCATAAAAAGGTTCGCTATAACTGGTGAGAGTGGCGATCCCATTGGAGCTCCTTCCACTTGTTTGTATCGTTGGTTCTCGTAAACAAAATAGGTGTTCATCAGACAGTGCCTTGTTAAGTCTACAAGGGGTTGAGGTGGTTTGTATTTTTCTATTATGATATCCAAGGCTTCGTCGATAGGGATATTGGTGAAAAGGGACACTACGTCAAAACTTACAAGAAGACACTCTGGTTGTAAGACCGTTTTTCTAAGAATTTCGATGAAATGTGTCGAATTTGTTTTACATATGAGTCTGCCCCCTGTGCAAACGGTTGAAGTTGTTGTGCTAGGTATTTGGCTAGGTGTTGTGTTGGGGATCCAACTGAGCTTACTATTGGCCTCAAAGGTGCACCTTCTTTATGTACTTTTGGCAACCCATAGAAAGTCGGACATTTCGATGACTTTTCACGCGGAATGAGTTGCAGTTGGAGATTTTTGTCGATCCTACTTGCTTGGATTTTGGCCTTGGTTGTTTTCTCTATATAAGTTGTTGGGTCAGTGGTAATTTGTTTATATGCTGGATCTTGTAGCAATATTTGAATTTTGTTTGAATAATCCGCTGAATCTAAAATTACAGTCGCATTTCCTTTATCAGCAGGTAGAATGACAATGTCCTTGTTGAGGCGCAGTTGTTTCAAGGCCTCATTTTCTTCTATAGATAGGTTCCTTTTGGGTGGTTTAGACTTTCTTAGAACATGTGACATATCTTGTCTAATTATTTCAGCGGTGTTCGCATCTAATTTTGAAACTGCTGTTTCCACGCCACATATTATGCTCTCTGTTGGTATGTGAGAGGGAGCAATAGCGTAATTGAATCCCTTAGCCAACACGCCAATCGAGGAAGTGTTCAATTGGACCGAAGATAAGTTATAAACGGTTTTATTATATTTTAGGGGGTCATATCTGGTGACCTAGCTGGCCACTCGATAGCACCAATTCTGTTAATCCATCTTGAAGGACATCGAATATCCAGAAACTCTCTAACTAGCAAGATATATGTGAACCTATTTTTTGAGATTATTCGTCCCCAACCTCTACTTGGTGCCCTCTTCAGTTTTTACATAGAAATTGAAATATATATTTTTTTGTGTTGATCCCTTAAAGGTATCCAGAATTCATTAGTGCTCCTTTACATTGCTTGCATTGATAAGGAATCCTTATAACATTAATAAAAGCTTTGTATAACAGATCGTATAACAACATTATTGTACTAGCACAAACTCTTCTCGACTTCACTGATCCACGAACTGTCCGACAAACAGTGCCTATTTTCAATCAGCTGAGTGTGACTTTGAAAAACGCTAACACTACGCGCTACATTCAAATATAGATAAAAAAAGCACGAAATTTTTCCGGTAAAATCGGCTAAGTGACAAAAACCTAAGCTCCCTCCCCCGCTCCTGAGACTAACCGTAGTATTTTTAAGATTCGTCTCCCCCCCCCTCTAAACGGTTCACGTAGTATGGGTACGTTCCCTAATGTGTTGGAGCACCATCGTGCCGAAAAACAAGTTCGTCTTCTACCAGACGATCATCTGCCTCCAAAATTTTAGTTATTCTTGGATCTACAGCCCTTGCAAGTTAGTCTAAATATTTATCTCCAGTTAAAGTGCCATCTATGAAAAAGGGTCCGACGACATGATCACCTAGGATTCCGGCCCACACATTTAGCTTTAGAGGTCGCTGAGTATGAGTCTTTCTAAATAACTGTAGGTTAATGTTACTTCAGTATCGGCAGTTATGACGATTTACCTCACCATTTAAATAAAAAGAGGTTCCGTCAGACAAGCAAGTAATGTATAAAAAATTGGGATTGTTGTTTTTGTGACCGGACAATGTTTCAAAGAATTCTATTCTTCTGTCAAAGTCGTCTTCATTTAATTCTTGAACCGCTATGGTTTTGTAGGGACGGAACTTAATAGGTTTCACAATTCAGTTCCATTAGAGCATGTACTATTATTTCAGCGTGGTGTGTAATTTAACATATTTTCACATAAACCTATTTGTGTAAAGAGTTACTAATCAAATAATTATAGCGTTTAATATCAAGCACTTCACGCTGTTTTATTATGGTTGAATTATTTTGTAAATTATTTAATTTTTATATTCATAATAATTGATTGTTTCTTCCGCTGTAACACAAACTCTTGTTAGTTCGATTACTATTAAAGTGTGTTTTTTAGTTTCTTGAAACTATCATTTATTTTCCTTATTAAGGTTAAACCGGAAGTGATAGAAAAGTAAACATTATGCATAAATGGAGGTCTTTTGGTGCACCTAATGTTACTCAGGTAGCTTATGAAACAGTAGAAGATATACCTAATCTAAAGAAGTGGTTTTTAGGGCTATTTTGCCATGGTCTGTTGTTTAATATGCAACTCCGACAGACTTCTTAAGCAGCGCGGGCGGAGGTGATTGGTGATTGGTCGGTGGAGATGAAGTGGGAAAGGACTGTGCGTCTAGCTGGTTGCTTTGGTGCAAGCTACAAAATTCATTTAAGACTCTCTTCTTTTCTGTTGAAATTCTGTGGATGTTTATATATTTCAATACTTCCTGAAGGCGAGATAAGTAGGGTGATAATGTGGACAGTACATCAGTGTTTTGATACTGTATGACGTACATGCCTTGTGACGTCGATTTTTCAGGTTGTAATAACTGACAATTCCGCTTATGTTCAGATACCCGTGTGTTTTTATCTAAACTCATGGCGTCGACAAAGTGTTACTAGGATCTTTAATAGATCGGAGAATACGGAAGTAGTATTCTTTATGTACAGTAAGTACTTAGTCCTTTCAATTGACTGCCGTTCTTTTTTATTGTGGTTTCGTGTAAAGAATCTTCTGATTTCATGGCTCAAGTAACTATTAGCCTGGAAAGCAAGGTCTCAATAGAGTAACTTAATTACAATTCTCTTATGTTTAAGATGCTCCTTGGAGTGTTTTTGGACATCTTTGTGAGTGGGTTTTCGGTAAACACTCTTTCTTGTTACTAATTTTTGTCAACAGAATTTGAACACTATTTGGTGCCCAGCACTACAACGCGCGATACTAAAGCAACCCTCCAGACCTACAGTCTCCGCCCACTCCATCTCCACCGACCAATCAGAGCCCTTCCAGTCATCTATAAATACCAGTGCTCCGCTGTTCGAGAATCCGAATCCTCTGGAGCATTGAAAAATATATCTTCATTGGTGGCGCTGATGTCAGCTACAGTTGTAGATGATACCTTCGGAAATAATTCGAATACACAACGGCATAATAACCCGGATAACTACAGTTTATCCAATCACACCGGCTGCGAAAATCATTATATTTTGTTAAACCCTGTACATTGTTTTCGTATCGATTTGATCAAAGCGAAATTTTATCACTCAAAAGGTTATTCTGTAGTTCTCATTCCTAACTGCAGTACAATAAATGATTCAGTCCTTTATGTATTTTTTATGCGACTGCCATCAATTAAATAGCATTGCAGGTAGTTCAGTTAGTTGAACATCCAAGGAAACCGATGCATTCACTGAGCCAGTTAACAAACAGCGCATACACATTGTTGCCGTTAATTTCGTTTGTGAGTTGCTTCCTCGACGGCAGTTGTTTGCCTTTCATGTCGGAAACAAAGTTCTGAACTGAAGAGTCGGCAATCGAGTAACGAACGTTACAGCGAGAACTAAAATTCAAAATGTAACAACACACGACTAGTTTCAAAGTGATATTCACTGGGGCATTGGTTTTATTTCAAACCAAATTAATTTCCTAAACGAACATATTTATTTTATCCGGTTTAATATTTTGAATAAATTGAAGTGTGTCCGAAGTTGACACAATGAATTCCGAATTAATATTAACCAAAAAAATTAAAATAAATGTAAAGCATGATTCAAGGGAATAAAGATGAAAAAAAGTGTTGCATCCAAAGGAAGGAAAACCTCCAAAAAATAGTATCTTCTTGGCTCAAAAATAGCTGCATTCTTAGCTGTGTATATACCTCGGAATACAATAACAAAATATCGATTTCTACATGTCTTTTCTCTACCACAATCAAAACAAGGGTTTATACAAGATGTTTCAAAACAAATGTGAAAAACGTTAAGGGCGACTCCCTGTTAAAAGTAAAGCATAGTTTGTTGTACAAATGTTAAGTCAAAAGTACATTATTCTTATTTTTATCGAAAAAATAAAAGCAGTAGATTAATGAAAATTCATAGAAGTTTACACACTATGAAAACATATTGTATTGTTCTATTTTCACACTAGGGTTCAGTTCAGTTCTTGGATTTATTTAAAAACACAGTCCAACTCACTTTAATTTATTACCACTACTTTAACAAAATTTATATTCACAGAACTATTACAATTTATCTTTACTATACTAATGGCAGTCGAATACCCAATGAATCCATCGCCAGTTGTTCGGATTTATATATTTCTCTCGGAATTATCTAGTAAATCAACGAGCCATCGAAATATACAACGTTGCCCGAACTTTACAAGAAACATAAGGAGAAACTAACTGCATCATGTAATCCATGAAATAAACGGTCCCATTCTGAGGAACACAAATAATTTTTTTTCATATTAAAAAAAATTAGTTGAAAAAATATTAACGAAAATATACCAAAATTTACCCCCCCCCTTATCTCGGAAACTATAAAACGCAAAGTGTTGACAAAATTAAAGTTATAGGGTCTGACCTGAAGTTTACTGGAAAAATAAGAAGAAACCTCTACTTTTAATTTTGGGGAGCAAATTACAGAATTAAATGGAAAATATAAAATTAAAATTGTTTCTAACGCATCATGTTATATATCAAATGAAAGGGCTCATTACGACGAAAACAAATATATTTTTCATATTTTTAACATAAATTAATTAAAAGATATTAACAAAAATATAAAAATAAAGGCATAGCGCCTCACCTGAACTTTACTGGAAAAATAAGGAGAAATCCCTTATATTTATTTGGGGGGGGCAAATTATAGAATTAAATGAAAAATAAAAAATTAGTAAAATAAACCTCTAATGTTAATTTTTGGGGGCAAAATTAGAATTTTAAATATATATGTATTCTTATAAAAATCAAGCGAATCCTGAAGCAGATAAAATAAAAAGTCTATGCGTGAAAAATGAAAGTGTATATTTTTATAAATTTAAAACGCTCCCTTTAAAAGGTATTGGGGTAAATATAAGAAAATGCACTCATTCTCTGCTTGTTTGAAACTGGAATATTAGAATCTTGAAGGTGGTACGGAACCCTTAGTACGCGAGTCCAACTCGCACTTGACCAAATTATTTTAGAAAACTAATATATTAAGCCCCTTTCAAACACGTTTTAACAATAGCTGATTAAGAAACATGTTTCATGCATTAACTAATAAAAATTACTGCCTTGCCATGCAATACATAAATTGATTCTTCGCATCATTGATACGGTAAAATATGCCAGGATTTCTTCTTATAACATCAGTAGACGCAATTTTGCAATTTCTGAGGTCAATATTCTGTTCACTGGTAGACTATAGTAATTCTTTCAGATATTCCTAGATACAATAACCCGAATGATTTAAATCTGTTGATGGGGCGGCCAAAGATGAGACCCACTAACTTACTAAGGTAAGATTAAGATACCCACGCAGATTTAAGCTTCAATATGCTGGAGCACCATCATGCCTGTAATACATGTCTGGTAGAGCAGGCAAATATGTCTCCCCAATTAATCTTAGAGAATTAAACATTCATCGACAGTTCCTATATACTGAATGTCGATTATGTTTAGCCTATACATGCCAGTTATGAACGATTTGAGTTTCATCGGTTGAGAAACTAGCTTCGTCCGCAAAGAGAAATTTTAAACAAATTATTCTCGATTCGAAATCTCTCAAATTTAATTTTTTTTTCGAAAGTCAAGGTTTATGTAGCCGTAGATGAACCCTGGTGAACGTCCTAAGAAGGAGGGGTCTACGATTTTAGGATACGCTTGTGTGTAAAGACAACAAGCTTCTAAGGAATCTTCGCCCATGCATAAAATTTCTACATTGGTCAAATTAACCATCTTGCAATAAATTCTATATTGGAAAAACCTCTAGACCTGTAAATGTTCGAATAAACAAATACAAAAATTACATTAAAAAAGGACAGTTTGAAAAATCCAAAATTTGTGAACATTGTTGTGACGTTGGTCATAAAATACAATTTCAAAATTCAGTTATATTACACAAAACAGAACACAACACGAAACGAAAACTAAAAGAGTACTTTTGCTTTAATTTTGTTAAATGAAAACGATTGTATCGCTACTACCTCTGTAGAATTCAATCGTTCCTGGTTCATAAGATTTTTCTAGGTTTTCCCTTATGATTTTAATGGGATCATTGAATCATCAATATTCTTTGATTGCATTTTTGGCAAATGCACTCACTATCTTATAACAAAGTCGCACCTTACATAAAATTCTGAAGATCACCCCATTTGAATTCTTGGAATTTGAAAGAAAGTTATTATTATATGATCTCTAGAAGTTTATGTGCTACCTTGTATATTATCAAATTAAATTCTCTTAGCTACGTCATAAGTCAAATAATACATATTGTCAAACATTTTCATTTTACATTTTAGAATTGTGCCTTTTTCATAGTTTCTTTGCCATTGACAACGGCGTCTGAACTAGACTCTAAAACAGAAATTTCGTGACTTGTGGTGTTATTTCCCATTGCTCTTCTCCTCCATTAATGCACAATTAAAAAGCTCAGATAACAACAAATTGGTTAGACTAATCTTAAAATATTCTAATTAATCTAACTAAGCAATGTCAAATAAAGCAATATTAGAAAAGCATTGATAGCAGCCTACGCGATTAGTTTACTAAAATAAACTTCCTAATCCGGGCATGTAATGATTTACATTTTATATTTTAATTTCAAATCGGCAAGTTTTATAAAAAAAATACAGGAGATTACAAAGTTTCTTCATACATCAGGCTATCCAAATTTATTCATTTATTTTCTTTAAATTTGGTTAACAGTAATAATAGTGGTGATCAGTGGCGGCTGGTGGGTTATAAAACTGGTGGTGCATTTTACTGGTCAAATATTGGGATTCAAAGATGCAATAAAACAAACCATAGCTTTGCTAATACTGCATTTATTTTTTATTAATTAAAAAATTCGTCGACTTTTTTCGAGAGCGAAATGTTCAATGACGTTTTTATTAAAGTCTGGCATTGATTGAATATATTTTTTTCAATACTAAGCACAGAAAGAGCATTTAGCCAGTCCTGAGAAATCGTATTTCTAAGAAACATTTTAATCCTTGACTCCAGTTTCCCTCCAAATTGATTCCCCGCCATAAATAATGCAAGGAAACCAAAATAATGTATTGATGCGATCAAATCCACACAACCATTTCTTACTATTATAAATTTCACTTTTAAAATTTTGTGTAAATACTTTATTTTTCATGTTGCACTCTTGTTTTCAATTAAGGTATGGCCTAGGTGGATCAGTCAATTTTATATCTAATTTGTTTTGAAACGATTTATTATTGGTTTTAATTTAGTCAATGTTGAAGTTGATACTCATTTTCACAGTTATGTAAACACACACACTCTGTATATTAAATATTCTTTCATAGACGTAGAGGACAAAAACAAAGCAAACACTAATTAAATCACGTAACCAAAAATTTTAATTATTGAAACGTTCGGATACGTCCGGTCAATATCAGCATAGCTCGGTGCCTCCGTGCGGCGTACGAGAATCAGCCTATTACTCCATATAGTTTGCATTAACTATCTTCTATCTCATGCGGTAAGTGTGTTATATCGTATCTGATAGAAGCTATATAAGTTTCAGCGTGCGCTAGCCGAAGTGCACGGTGAAATATTCTTTCAAGCGAATATAAGTCTTAACACAAGTTTGGATTAGAGCTTAAATTGTTTTTTGATAAATTCGTTGTTATTAAAATGATATTTATTAAACATTTTGTGTTGATTTTGAACCTTATTAAAAGCTTGTTAAATTTGGTGGTTCAGCGCACGAGTGCACTTAAGGGACAGCCGCCCCTGGTGGTGATATATTTCAAATACTCCCAATCATTGTCTTCTAATTGTTATGTGTGGCATATTCTTGATAATTTTTATTTTCTTGGGAAATAACACACAATCGAAATAAAAAGATGCATATTGAAAGAAAAACCAAACGTTTTAAAGTAGATTTTGATTTCGTTGTCAATAGCTTTAAAATATGTATTGAAAATTGCAAATTTACAGAAAACTGATCTACGAAGGATGAGCGCCCATTGTAAGACTTAGTAAAATAAAATGCCATCAAAAAAAATCACATTTGCGAGAAAATCTTCAAGGTAATGAAGTTGAAAGTGACCAGTTATTTACCTCCTAAAACTTAAAACTAGTCTCAGAATTCAAATATTTTTTAAAACAACCATAAATGATTAAAAAATGTGCATTTAAGTTTTTCGTAAATAACTCACTAATTAATTCTGAAATGAACTATACTAACGTCTCACTTTGTAGCTATTAATAATATAATTAAAAGAAAGTTACTATTGATAGTAAAGTTTATCATTCTGTAACTAAAAAGTCACAAAAACTGTCAAAATTTCAAATTTTGCAACTTTAAAACTCTGTGTAATTAAGTAAGATATAAAATTTTGTTAAAAACTTTTTTTATGCTTATGTTATGTATCTGTGGATTTTTTTGCGTTTGAAAATATAATTCATTATCATTTAATATATTTACTGGGGTAATATGGGTCTGTAATTTAAAAATGTTTGTTTGATATTAAGTTTTTATGCCACAGGATAACATCAATCTTATAAAATTAGGTTATACGATCATCATTACCATTTTTGGTTCATTTAGAGATGGAATTTATTCTGTAAATTTAAATGAGTCCACCTTTAAAGTATTGATTTGTAACATAATTGGAAAATGATTCAAAATCAGTTCATAACCAGCCAAGAAAATTCAATTGAATTGATAACCTCCTTCTTTTTGGAAGTCAGTTAACAACTAAATCCCATATTTCGAAATTAAAAGCACCTAAAAGTAAGACGGGTGTCATTTCCTTTTTTGTATGCATTTAATGCAATTACTTCCCCGTTAATTCAGACTGCAAAAAGGACACACGAAATGCCGTGCAATGTTTTATTTCATTGTGGGGAATTTCGCGACGGAGTGAAAATTCCAAAACGAGAAATGCAATCTTGCTCTGTTAAATGGCGCACTCAGGGAATTATATTTCGGTATTCCAAAGTTTTAAGTAATGAAGTTGGTTTCGCATATTTTTGCGAGCTGTCTGATGCAGTTAGCTTTTCTTTTCGCTAAAAGAAAAGCAGACCGTTGCTAGGGTGAAAGTGAATAACGTAAAGTAATTATTCTTGCAGTCTTGGAGGAAAGCCAAGTTCTACGTAGGCTTGTCGCAGAATCGGATAATTACTTATTTTATTTATTAAGACTGGCGTCTATTGCATTGACCGAAAGTAGTTTCTAAATGATTGAGGAGGTAAATGATTGTTTTGAATGTTCATCTGGGATTTTCTCTCCTCGCAATGGTTTCTGAAAATTACAGATAAGTTAAATACTTGAATATCAAGTTGTAGTATCTAAGGGCAGTTTGTGGAAACTGCCCGGAACACTAGTTGCCCTCTTATAGAAAAAACTCTCCCTCAGGATTAAGTGTGAGAAAGTAGGTTTACAGATTTGTCAACTAATATTCCAGTATAATATGTGGTGTATTTTGTGTTGTACTTATCTTTTTTTTGTGACGTTTCGATTGACCGAGTTTACCGAATAATTTTAATTTTTATGGTCCTATACCATTACACAAAAGAACGGAACTGTTGTTACTATATAGTCTATACGTCAGTCTGCCAATCTTGATTCATTTCCTTGGTGCTCCTATATTTCTTCTTTCCTTATATTTTTCATTTTATTATTATTTTAGATAACCGATTTTTCTATATGGGAAGAACATTTAGCCTCATGTTCCTCCAATTTATACATTTGGTGAAACAAATATCAACTGTCAAGTATGACTGTCATCTGTTTTTGCGGAGTTCCTATTCTTCATGTCGTCAAGTACTTTTGGTTTGCACACCAATATCTTTGAATCTGATTTCTGTGAATGAGCAAAATTTGCTGGTACACAAAAAGATGGACAAACTTATTTCTTCTTCAGATGATTAAAAGGAAGAAACTGATTTTGAAATATTGATATAGGATGACAGTATGTCAAATTTTATAAAGATTGTTACAAATTTGTTTTAATAAAAATACAACCTCATCAATATGTTCATTTGAACTTGAAATATTCACATATAAGATGCAAAATGTATGTTCATTACAAGTAATTAATAAGATTATAGAATTGTGTCCTATATTCCTATCTGTTCATTATGACTTAATATAAAGCGCTCACAATATTTTGCATGTTTTTTAAGTCCCAAAATGTCAACTGGCTACTTTTTTCTTAATTTACATTTACGGATTGTCAAACATTGTGAAGTACCTATTAACACTAAATACAATTTTGTAGAAGGTTCGCCAAACTTGGAGGGCAGATAGGTGGGCTCATGTGCTATTTTATGTAACCCATATAACGTCTAGATATCTTACGGTTTTTGTTTTTTTAATTTAATTTTTTTCTTAATTCTCAGATTTTTACATTTGAACTGTTATAACTTTATACTCTCTTTGTACGCAAGACAATATATATTATATACAAATATAATATATATGGTTTCTGGTCGGGAACCTACATCAGTTGCGCTCCCCACAATTGAATGTCCTCTCAAACACTTCTTTATGCATTTGATGCATTTTGTTAAATTTGAAGAGGCGAGATGTAAAACCTAGATGTCAGTTTTACATCACGCGTCTTCAAATGTTATAACTTTTTTATTTTTCTCTGCATCTTCAACAAATAAACTTAAATCTAATCTATGGTGTTTGTTTGCTCATCTACATTTGATATCTGATATAAATAATGGCCCACAAATGGCGAGGTTCCATAAAAAAGAGATTAAGTTAAACAAAACACTTTATCACATTACAAAAAAAATTAGATGCACATGGAGAACTTCGAATGCTTACAAAAACTTCTCTACTTAAACCCCTTTTCAACATGTATTGGAAAGTAATAAGTATCATAATAAAATTTGCAATTGTAACTTTCAAGGTGAGAACTACAAAAAATAAAAAGTATAAGTTGCAATAATTTGTTATAAATTTTGTTCAAACCAGCTTCTACCACTACGGATGCAATCGCAACACCTTTTTCTGACTCCTACAGTGGTAGTCTCATCCCATATTATTTCAGAAGCAACATTTATTCTTTCTCTTAACTGCCCTTTGGTTTCTATTTCCCTCTCATAAACTAGTGACTTGACCCGTCCACATATAAAAAAATCAAAGTGAGTCAGGTCTTTCGACCTTGGAAGCCACGGTATAGGGACAGTTCTCTCAATCCACGCGTTTGGGAATGACATGTCCAGGGGCGAACTGACGGTTCGTCTATAAGGTGCTACAGCCATTTTTTTTTTGAATTTTTCGACCTATTTTATTGGTCTGTCTTCCAATGGGATTTCATCTAATAAGATCGATGATCGCGCATTGTTTGGAACGCAACATTGATTATTTCCTTCAGCTGCTCCTTGGTATCTATTTCTATCTCGTAAATGATGAATTTTTAATGAACTGTCAGAAACATCCTGGAGATTACATCCCAGACGCGTGAATTGAGAAAACTGGCCCCTATACTTTAGCCTCTAACGTCGCCAGATCTGACTCGCTTTGGTTTTTTTGTATGTGGACGAGCCAAGCAACTTGTTTATGAGAGAGAAATATAAACCAAAGAGCAGTTCAGAGAAAGCATAAATGTTGCTTTTGAAATAATATGGGATGAGATGCGACTAGAGACTACCACTGTAGGAGTCAGAAAAAGGTGTCGCGATTGCGTCCGAAGCGTTAGGAGCCGGTTTGAACAAAATTTATAACAAATTATTGCAACTTGATGTATGTTTTATTTTTTGTAGTTCTAACGTTGTAAGTTACAATCTCAAATTTTATTATGATACTGATTACTTTCCAATACGTGTGATATATCGTTGGAAAGGGGTTGAAGTAGAGAAGTTTTTGTAAGCATTCGAAGTTCTCGATGTGCTTCTATTGTTTTTTGTAATGTGATAAAGTGTTTAACTTAATCACTTTTTTATGGAATCTCGCCATTTGTGGACTCACATAATATTTTCAAACAATTATTTGAGCCAAATATCAAATGCAGATGAGCAAACAAACACCATATATTAAATTTAAGTTTATTTGGTGAAGATGCAGTGACAAATAAAAAAGTTGCAACAGTGCAAATGTAAAAATCTGAGATAAATTAAAAAAAAACCGTAAGATATCTACATATTATATGGGCTACATAATATATCACATGAGCCCACCTATCTGCCCCCCCAAATTTGGCTAACCTTCGGCCAACCTTCTACAAAAAACCCTGTATATTGTAGGGTTGCTGCTTATCTCCCAGACTTATTACAATCTATGTTGCAAAAGCTCTAGATCAAAGGAAAAAGAAATGTAAAGCCATGACAATTCAACTTGATGATAGTACAAGCCTTTACACTGTTAATACTCTCCAAGTTGTGGACCATAAAACTAAAGTAAGAAAGAATACACGAAGTAAGAACTTGAGATGAATATGGAAAAGACTCAATGGACTAGGAGCAGAATCATCCGACGTTGAGCTAGACAACAATGGAGAAAATGATCAGCAAGGATATCTAAATTAGAGATGATTCAAAATGACTTAATTAAAGACACAATGGAAATAGAAGAAACGATTTCAACATACATAGAAAAAAAAACTTACTTGGATTAGACACGTCTAGAGTTTCCTAGCGGATTTTCCTCTGAAAATTAGATTTTCCCAACAAACAAAACTACGTGCTGCGACGACTTTCTGAGTACTGCCATGTCAATAAAACGATAGGTTACTATCGATTTTACCAAGAAAATTTTTGGCAGGTGGTAGTAATGGGCAGAAATCGACATATAAACATGCAAAAAAAAATACTTATTTTTGAATGGTTTTCTGAGCACTGCCAACTAAACTAATCAAATATTTATATCGAAATGACCAATAAATGGTAATCTATCGTTTTATTAACACGGCAGTAGTAAGATATTATTTTCCCAGGAAAATCCCCTAGGAAACCAAGGATTTTTTCACGAATTGTAAGTATCTTATATAACCTTCCAGTACTCAAGAAGGTAGGACTCAGAAAATCGTGGTTGAACTTCTAATTTAGATCTTTTGGTCTAATAGTGGTGTTGATGCAGTTCGCAGTGAAAATTTTCTATAGTATAATATTCAGTTGTTAATAGACAATGAAACTATTGGTAATCTCCCTTAACGATCAGTTGAAGTCATATTTAATCTTATTCTAATAATTAAAAAGAAACAGAACAAGAAGCTGAGATCATGACACTGAAATAGCAAAAATAAATTATCTTCCCAGTTACTTTTCAGTTACATCGCTTGCATTATCTTATTCGAAGTGATCTATGTGCCTCATTAATGGTCGTCAGGTTTTTCGAATAGTCTTGATGTTGCTCAGTGCTGAGGTCCAAGCTTTTCTTAGCTTGAATTCTTCATCTGTTGTGTTAAAACTGTTTTAGGCTTTTTGTTAGAACCTCTGTATCCTCAAAAACAATATGCTGAGGTTCTATAAGGGCATGAGCTACTATTATCTTTATCGTTGTATTCTTTTAAGCGGGTGTTAATACTACGTTTTGAGGTTCCGATATATACCGAGGCCACAAGGGCACAGAATGCAGTTGTAGCTTGCAATCCGTTTCATTCTTTATGTTGAATAGTAAGGCAATCCCTTTTAATGAGTAACCATATCTGAAGAAGGTCTATTTCAGCTTGGAGGTATTCATGCTCATATATAGCTTTTGTTCTATCTGTTAATGTTTTTATCACTCACCGTTTCGGTTTTGGATGATAGGTAGTTCACTCAGGTATGGATTAATATATACAGGTTTATCCCAAACACGAAGTCACAATTTATATCCTCCTTCTTTTCAATTAACTCATCCATAAACGCAAGTGTTCGAGTTTTTAACTCTCCATTGTGAACTCTGTATTACAGTTAATCGGATTGAGTTAACTCAAGAGACCATGCAAATGCTCTCATGCTCATTTTGATAGCTTCATGTCACAAAACTGTAATCCAGGTAATAAACCCAATAAGGAGGTTGTTATTCAAACCTCATCACGATGGCTATCATCTGATTAGGAGTACTACCCATGGCTATTCCATCTATTTGTTTCCAAAAATATTGTTTCGCTAGAAAGACAGTGTTGGAACAGGGCGATGATATCTTCTGGAAATTTCTGGCTCTTGACTTTCATAGCTTTATTCACTGTCACTGCCAAGGCACAGGAAAGATCACGTAGACAATTATGCCATTGACTTTGAAAATGCCTACGGCCGCTGATAGATCAAACCTTAGGAGAAAGAAAATCTAACAGACAGAGGTAGTCATTGCCAAACAAACTCCTTGAGAGTGTAGAGACTGTAGGAAATGTCGTGGACGCATTTATCGCCTGGGAACTAAACAAAACTAGACATAGTTGTAAAGTTCGATCGATGGAGCTACAAGATATAGCTCCTAAACTTTTTCACGAAGCTCATCATGATGAAATGCACAAAAATATATGAAGATTTGCGATATCTAATTTGTTCAGCACAAAAAACTAGCGAACTGTTGATATAACTCCCATTTGTATGACATCATTTGTTCATTGCTTGACACAAACCTAGCAGTTATTTCAAATTTTAGTGGCGATCTATTCTCTTTCGTTTTAAGTTTGGTCATAGAGTGTTGAATACCGACAATTCATCTTTGACGACCAGCTAAATGCAGTTGAAAATTTTGATAAACGAAGCTGCAAGTTATAGCTCCTTCACTTTTTGTATAAGCTTATCATGCTGAACTGCACAAAAACAGCAGAGAGTATTGAATACTGGTGACCAGCGGGAAATAGCAAACATCTAAAAAACCTTCTGTTTTTAACAATGTCACGAAATAAAAATATCGTTATTTTGCCAATTATTCGACATCCTTTGTACCTCTACTCTACCCTCCCGACCTGTATTCATCTTCCCGTTAAAAATAGCTTTGTCCAATACAATTCCAGGACTCACATATCTTTCAATAACGAAACCATCGACCCGCTGAAAAACTACAATGAAATTGAATAGAACTCGTTCGTTTGGAATTCTTTCGAATAGATTCTGATCACCAATAATAATGATTCAGTAGATTTCCAAAACAGACGCCAACGATTCGGCTGCACCTATCGAATGCAGAAGGGAAGGTCCGAATAAAAGTAGTTTTTTGTTTGACGATTAAAACAAATTGGAAACTGAAGCTGGAAGCTGGGATGAACGTCGAAAACGGATACACTACGATCGAAAGTGAGGTCATATAATTCTGATCGATGAGTTAATTTTGTTAGAGTTGTCACAAAGCAATGAGGAAATTAATGGAAAAGTTGAGAGCTCAGATGACAGGAATGTTGTGTTTGTAGATTTGTGTTGGGTGAGTGCACAGTTTGATACGTGTCAATATATACATACGTATGTGTACTGATTCAGAGATTACGTAGGGTGTTTCAAAAGTAAGGTCAAATATTGTAAGTGGTGACCCGTGAGTTCATTTTATGAAAATAAACTTCAAATGAAGGTAGAAAAATAGCCTGTTGAATATTATCTTTATATATTAATTTTGACTACATAAATGCTTCATATAATCGTAAAAACAATAATCAGTATTCCTTATATCAAGTTAAACTAAAGCTGTGCATTTATGTAAACCTCATTTATGTGAAGATTAACTAAAAATCCGTGTGATTTTAACAATTATGATTTTTTTATTTTTTTTGTTTTGTGAGGAATAACACCACAATTGAAATAAAATTTTTCCTTATGTCAACTTAAATGTCATAAATCAAACTTTCATTTTACAATTTACATTTTCAATACATATAAAGCCATTCAGAATCGACTTTGAAACGTTTGGTTTTTATTTTCAGTATATAGCTTTTCAGTTCAATTGTGGTGTTATTCCCAAGAAAACATAAAAAAATAATCAAGAATATGCCACAAATAACATTTAGAAGAAAATTATGACTTTGTTATTAACTTATACTACGGAAAATATTTTAATATTTCTCAGATGAGGTAAAATATGATCTTACTTTTATATAAACAGTAATAAGCAGTACCTACGAGAATTGGGATTTGCTTACAACTTACAACTGTTGTATTATAAATGTTAGGTAATTACAGTTACCCAGATCTTTTTCTAATATGTTCACAGTCACTTTCAATTGAAAACAACTTGTTAATACAAAAATCTATTACATCAAGCTCATCATAACTTTTCATATTTTATAAAAACTGTAAAATCTAAAATAAAACAGTACTGCCCACAACTTCCTGGGATTTTTTTGTAGAATATTTTCTTTTTTCACACTCAAACTTATACTAATATTTGTCGAATGCTTCAATTTTGGGAACGTTATCACTGCTTTTTAAATAACAACAAAATGTAGGTGTCTTCTTGATCAGAGTTTATTTATACAACTTTAATACATCGTAAGGAAAATACAAGCCATTGCCTACCGATCCAACTTCCAAAATAAAAGGGAAAACCTACAACACTATCAGAGATCATGCAGAATACATTCCATCCGAGTTAAGAAGAAAATTGCCGCCACATCACAGCAAACCACCACATCTTTATGGACTACTCGAAATACACAATGCTGTAGTGAAAAGAAAGGAAGACTAAACATCATCGCACGTCAAGGATTCAAAGTATTTTGTCGAAATTATCGAATCCATGGAACTTGGGCCAGAATATCGCTTAGTAAATTTCGACGTTTAAAACCTCTTCACAAACGTACCATTAGATGAATCTCTGGTGAGAAAGAAAGTTACTGAGGACAAAACCCTGATGGAGAGGACGGAGCTGCCAATAGATTCAATCATGGACTTACTTCAATGATGTCTCATGAAGTGCTACATTCAGAAGAAGGACCAGTTCTTCATGCATGAAGATGGATTGCCTATGGGCTCCCCGTTATCGCCGAGATCTACATGGAATGGTTCGAAGAACATACACTGAAGAGGTAAGAGAAGTAGCCTAAGATATGTTTGAGGTACGCCGATGACACTTGCATTATTTGACAACACGGAGTGAGAGAAATACAAGCATTTTTGGAGCACTTTAACCGATCCCAACCATCCATTAGATTTACCATAGGGATGGAAGAGAGTGGGTGCCTATCATTCCTTGATATAAAGTGTCAAAGGACTAGGACCGGAATCCAAACGACAGTCTACAGGAAGGCTACACATATAGGATTACATATACACTACAATTGTAACCACCCACCAGCAACAAAAACTGGGATCATCAAAACAATAATCTAAAGAGCCAAAAATATCTGCAGCACATCCGAATTACTCAAAAAAGAAGAAATGAAACTTAGAGAAGACCTTTTGGCGCATGGATATCCGGAAACCATCATTAACAAGGCGTTTGAAGAACTGGACAAAACAGCTAGGCAGGAAGAGGAAACCTCTACATTTTCGCTTCCTTCTGTACTGGATTTCAAGTTTTATAGCTGTAGTTGATTACACAGAATAATAATAAGAAGAACGACTGTCATCAGTTATTGGACGGAAAGTCATTCTAGTGCTATGGTTATGTGAGAATGCCAATGGTGTATTGAAAATTAATCTGGAATAATCCTCGTTGCAGTTCTGGCGATCATAATGCACATTGAAGTCACCAATGACTACAAAATTCTCTGTATGATCATGTTTTTAAGGATGTGTGCAGTACCAGATCTGAATTTATAATGGCACCATCCATGTTTGGGATTTAGTTGGATACACTTTTATCGTTGGTTCCGTTATTGGATTTGTGATATTTTTGGATTTTAACAAACCAGACTGAGGATTTAAGACCTCTATTCTCTCGAAACCGGTAGCAAAGTGTAATTGATGTTCATTCACCCCCTTGGCCTTCCTGAAGATTTAACCACCATGTACTGTAAGACCTAGCCCATCCAAGACCTTTTTTCTTCAGGTATGGGGCTATCAACTTCACTTAGTGCCGAAGTTTTGGCAAGTCTGGTAATCGAGGTTCCATTTTGGTTTATTGGGACATCGTTGGTTGCCGTAGAACGACGGTGTATGTTTGCTCTACAGAGGACAGCTAGTGTTGTGTCCTTACAAGGTATCTTTGCAGTGTATTTGTTTTTGCTCATTTTTTTTCACATTAAGAATGTTTTTGAATGACATTTTGAACTTATTGAATTTAATAAAGAATTATTATTTAGTCAAACTTTGACTTTAATTTGATATAAATTTGATTTTTATGCATTCTATGTTTAAATTTTGAATATCTCATGATTACTGTTTTATTAGATATTGATAATATTTGGTATTTTGTGAAAGCGTCGTGAGAGCTCGAAACGTCGACTTGTTATGATTATTTGGGATGTTTTAAAGATAGTATTTGTTCCTAGTTTATGAAATCATCATTGATTTTTCTTGACAATTAAGCTTTAGTTATAGTTTATTTTGTATTGTGCAAACTCATTTCTGATTTTAGATATATTGTGTATGTTAACGGATCACAAAACATTTGGGATTTTTTGATTATTACATTTGCTAGTGTATCAGGTATGTAATATTCTTGGTTGAACCACCAAGTTAGGTATCAAGTTCATTAAATTATTTACTGATTTTAATGATGTACAGTTTGTTCGTAACTGAAAATGAGGATCCCCCTATCTATAGATTTTAACCGATTCGAGCTGGGGTACTTTGGCGCCCAGAACATCTTTACACAGTTGGCTTGGCCCTTGTTTGTTATTTTTCGTAACTTTACCACGAAACCTCATCCTAATTTTTGCATTACAACCTCAGATGCAACAGTAACTTATACCAATCGTTGCATGTTTTTCTTCCGCCTGTGTGTAAAGGAAACATAGATCGTACCTTACAAAGCAAGTCCTTGACATCATTCAACATATGCAGTTTACCGATGCTATGCCGACGACTTAGGTTCAGTCAGTAAAATTTCCCAGATTTTTCAGTCGACTCCAATCGGCCCGAGTTCATCCGTAGGATGTTCAGTTGTTAATTGGGTTCAGTCATCGTATTTCCGTCGCATTTTTTCCTTTTTATTTATTTTCTCGAGGAGAACTTCCTCTTAATAAGCCGTTCTCGAGTCGAAGAGTATGTTGGCAACAGTAACCCCGGCGTTTGTTCGATCTATCGATCAGAGAAACCTAATAGCCTTTCATTTATCACCGTCTTCATCATTCCTTCATATATCGAGCGGACGGAGGATTTCCAATCAGGAGAAAACTTCTTGTATTTTCACCTTCATAAAACCTTCGGAGGCATTAATTAGATTTTTTAACTGCCAGTTTTAATTTGTCTCCAGGTTGCCAGATGATAAATGATCGTCGGAGTTTTTTGTATCGTTTCATAAATCATTTGGTGATGGACGGGACGACCAGATATCAACATTTTTCGTCTGGCGAGAATTGCAGAGTAATGAATCTCGCAAGGATTTGAGATTAAGCGAAAATTATTAAAAATTGTATTTCGATTGTGTGTGTGACGTCAACATAATATACCAGAATAGGGCTTAAGAGAATACAAACTTATATCCAATAAAAAATGTCTTAGCCTGATTCACTTATTGTTGGGCGCGGCTTTTCATCAGAACATTTTCGGGGTAGTGAATTAAATAATTACAAAACAATGTAAATTTATTTAAGTACGGTATACAGTTTAAACAGTCTAAAATTGAATTTAGATGCAGTAATAGTGCCGAATCCAGGATTGTCGTTTCGGTTAGACCCCGCTGAAGGTTTTATCAAAATAAATACTAAAAAGCATAGAACTCAGATGGAGTGGGGGGGGGGCGTTGAGCCCCTTAGCCTCTCCTGGATCCACCAGTGTGCAGTAATATATGTTTAGTATAATAGATACATGACTAAATGAAGCTATGACAATAGTCTCAGTCACAGTTAAGTCAACACCTATCACGTGGCTGCCAATTTTGTCAAATATCCCTCCCGCTGAGCTACGGAGACTTTCTGCTGCAAAACGAGAATGAGACAAAGCACATCAAATGAACCTTCCCATTCAGGCTGATCTTAATGACATCTCTCGAAGGCGTGTGAAATTTAGACGCCCCATATGGTTAGACAGAAACTTGCGGGAGCCACTGAACAATAATCCTAGATGGAAGTCAAATATTGAGACCCAACAAAAAGTAGTCAACATGAGTTCAGCAACAGCTGAAGTCTTCGGAAATCCCTTAACAGGTTACGATCTTTCTAGGCACCTATGGTGTCGTCTGAATCGCTTCCATACTGTCCACGAAAGATGTGGTGGCATGATGCATAAATGGAAAATCAAGCAAGTCTGGCATGCAGTTGCGGTGCCCAAAAACTAACTATGGATCACATTCTGAATGATTGACCCCTTACACGTTTTCCTGGAGGTTTCGAGGAACTGAGCAAGCTTTCCCCAATAGCTATACATGATCTATCAGTCATGGTGTCAACTACACCCACACTCATATAAGTTATCTATATATTTTTTTTTATGTTTGCTCACCGATTACTCGGAAACGGCTCAAAGGAATTTTGACAGTTTTACTGGATCATGTTTCGGGGAATAGCAAAGTGGTTCCATATTATTGTCATTAACATAGCTTTTATTGTTTCTTAGAAAATGGGGAAAAACTAACTCTCATATATCTTGGTGGAGTCGCTGGATGATGAAAAATTTGGAAAAAATTTTATTCTTAACGTGAGACAAATTGAAAAGAAATTGAATCAGTTCCGGGATATTCCAAGGTGGTCAGATATTTTTTTCAAAAACAGATTGTATCGTTTCTTAGAGAATGGAGAAAAATTTTTTACGTATTTTCTTATACTCTATGCCTTGGTGGATTCGCCGGTGTTACTTTTATGAAATTCCTGGTATTAACTGTTCGGAACATGGGGTAAATTATAAATAAGATGAATTAATCAAAATAAATGTTAGTTAATATGTATATACAGTGTGTATTCATAAATCAAACGATTTCTTTTTTATTTTTATTAATAATTTTAAAAGAAAAAGTTATTCTTCACAAACAGATTTCCATGTCACTTTTTTAACTGTAAACAAGGTGTGTCATCAAAGAGGACTTTTGATTGAAGATTAAAGTATCTTCATTTCTGTTAAGATGTAAAATTGTTATCAAATAGAAATAATTATAATTAAAATTGCTCTACCTAAGCCATTGCACTAAAAATTGTATAATAAATATTTTTGTAACTTTTCCAATTATATACTAAGTTTCAATATCAATTTTGTTTAAAAATGAGCTTTATTTTTTATAATAACTCAAATTGTAATCAAGCAGCAAAGTTTATTATATTTGAAAATTGCATCCAATTGTGCTGTATTATTAAAAATTGTAATAAAGTAAAAGTTGACTGGAAATAAATGCTAATAAATGTCAGTTAATCAACTTCAAGTTCTCAGTAGGTTCCTGTAACAGTGTGTTTTCATAAGTTGACTTCAAACGGAGAGCGTTCTTCAGAATATTATTTAGAGGAAAAATTAATCTTCATAACAATATTTGCCTGCTCGGAAACATATACTGTATTAATTATATGTCACTTTTTTCAACTGTATACGAAGTTTGTCAGCAAATCTTAATTTTGCTTAAAAGTAAAATACCTACACTTTTCATGTTATATAAAATTCTTGTCAGCACTGCTGCAATAGGAATAATTAAATGCATCTAATTATGTCACATAAAAAATGGATTCAATGGATTAATAAATCTCGAAAATTTAGTATCATAAATTCTTTGATATGTTTTAGTTAATCTACGATTTCTTTCGTTGATCTCTATCCTAAGAATGATAGGAAAATGACTTTACAAGCTGTACCACTCCCGATTTGGAGTTTCTGTGAGGTAGTTTCTTCTGAAATTCATAGATCTCAGAATATAAAATGTGTACATACATAACAAAGGTAAGTTTTTCACGTTTTTTAACTTCATTGAATTCTATTTTACTTTTAATTTATTTTTTACTTTAAACTTTTACATTTTTGGAAGTTATTTATTGGTTTGTCGTAGTATTTTATATACCGACTGTATTACTTGTTTACAATAGCTGCCTGTTGATTCGGAGCTTTGACGAATGGTTTATTATTAATTATCACTTGGACTTATCATTGATAACAATATGAACAACAATAAATCACTTTTACTGTAATTACTCTAGTTCCGTTTAGCATAAACTGATTTATCTTATATTTTTTACAATTAGTATTTGAATAATGCTTACCGTTAATAAAATACCTATCATGAATTAAAAAATAATGAATAGATTTTTTTATAGTCTATTTTTATATAATTACGTCTACGCATGTCTAGTTTTAATTTTTGAAATAAACAAATTAGTATTGTATTATTATGATATTCCGCCTTCGTTAGCTTCAGACTGGGTCACCACTGGCAGTTCGGTGATTTTGCCCATCTATAAATTGCCCAATGTGCCTACCTCAAAAACTTGCCCACCGGCTTATTAAAAAAAACTCTCAAAAGACTCTTGTAGAATAAAGGAAGGTTCAAATTCGAAAAGTAAGAATCTGTATTGATATTGTCCGTGGACACTTCCTTTTGCCCTAGTAGACAGTTGAATATATTCTATGTAAACTGAACAAAATTTTGGATCCTGCACTACGATGCGCGATACCAAAGTAATACACTAGGCGCTCAGTCCCCGCCCACTCCATCTCCACCGACCCATTAGAGCCCATTATACCCTCTTAGCCACCTACAAATACTAGTGCTCTACCACTAGAGAGTCCTCGGACAGGTGGTTGACTTTCACGAGGCATGTCCAAGAGACTTGTAACAAAGTCCGGGCTGCCCTTGCCAGACTTTACCTCCTTATAGGAAGAGCAAGCAAGCTGGGACTCTTAAACAAGCTGACTCCTATCAAGAAAGTCACCTTGCTAATGCTGACATACGCTTCAGTAGTATGGGAAAACACCAGCAAGAGCAACAGGCAGAAGAACCTATTCTTACGTCTCGCAGTCGATGCACCAAGCAAAGAGAAGACAAGAAGAACACACACCCCCCAAAAATATATATAATACGCTATATACCATAGCAAAGAATGAGCCACGAACCACAAATAAGACAGTTGCTGTACTACCAATAACGTAAGACAACGGAAACAAAACAAAGCTAATCTATCCCAAAAAGAAGACAACGATTATGCAAAAGGAAAACTGCAATAGCGTGAGCAACGACCTGAGTAAATTCTCAGGGGGTGGATGGAAAGGGAGCTGAAAATGTCCTCAATAATTTCCTGAAGGACAAATCCAAATCAAGGGCGTGTACTCGATCTATTTGTCGTCAGCGCCGCTGAAGATGTCTGCCTCAATTGCAGTTGATTCTTACAGTTTATTCATTATATTCATGTTATTTGTACAAACAAAATTTTAGGAAGGGTGATTGTTACACAAAATCTTTAGTACTTTATCTATTAAAAACTTACCTGTTACACTAAGATGAACAGTCATGGCGCTCCTCAGGGAGTCCATTCTTTTAATGGACTCCTTCGATGGTGCTATACACCTGTACTCTCCGGCTTCTTGATATATGACGTTGTCTAGTTTTAACTCTTGGGACGCCCCCAACGGATCCAGTCGACTCGATCCAGAGTCGACTCTTGACCAGCATCCATTTGTACCTGAAAATAAATTTATATGTTAAACTTTACAGGGCTGACATTTACATAACATTTCAAGCAAAAATTACCTTGCAATTGAACCTACTAATTGTCAAAAAAATATATCACAATGTCAAAAATTTCGAAATTATCAGAACTTTGAAAAATGTCAAAAATGTAAAATGACAAAATTAAATAACGTGAAATACACCTAAAACGTTAAAATCGTCAAAAACCTTAATATTGTCAAAAACGTTTAAAAAATTCAAACGTGGAAAACGGCAAAAACATTGAAAATGTCAAAAACCACAAAATCGTCAAATATGTTAAAAACGACACCCAATTTTTTAATAATTCAATTTCACTTGAAGATTTGACTATTTAGAACTTTAAATTCATATCCTGTATAAAGAGAGCAATTTTGAGTATCATAGTGAAAATTTGCAACCAATGAAAACAGAACCTCAACTCATGAATCTTCCTCCAATTGCCTTTCAATAGGAAACAATTGTAAGTTCGCAAGAACTCTGACTAACAATCAATAATCGGGAAGAACTTCCGGGATAGCGTCGCTAAACTATTACTTTTTGTTCGGAACTAGTTTACAGTTTGTTCAGAGAAAACTTAGTGAAGAATCCACTTCTGATTTATATCGTGAGACACACCTGATGGTTTTTAATGGTCGAAGTGATAAATGGAATGCGCGAAACAAATTTAACGATTAATTAAAGAATGTGACGTGGTGCTTTCGAATTTATTAATAAATCAGACGTATTGATTTATGGCTGTTAGCTGGGAAACTGAGGATGTAAATTATTCAACAAGGGTTTATTCGGATTGGAGTGTTATTGAGATCATCATTTTGAATTGATTTGTGAAGGAAAATAAGGCTAATGATTTTGACAGGTGAAATCTGAATAATTCTGGTAATCATAAGCAATTCCACTAAACATTAAACAATTTTATTAAGAGAAACAATAGTGGAATCTGTAGTTTTCTTTGCATTGTTTGGTGCGTATTGTGGGATTTTATGAGTGGAGAAGAGTTTATAATTGAAGACTGAACTAGCATTCTTAAGACAGATCTTCAGTTAGAGTTGTATGCCCTACTGATTAGGCGTTTTTACTCAGATCTTTAAGCCATCTTAATAAGTGAGGTGAGTAATATATATTATTTATTAAATATGTCAACTATTCAGATTGAGTTTTTATATATCGGTGAAAAAAACAAACTAAAATCAATATTAGAAATAAACAAACTACAACGAATTTTATTCTGCTGTCAAATTTTTCGTCAAAAAAACTGTTTCAAAATTAAAATTTCCAATAACTTTGACTATTTAACGTGCGTAGAGGTTTTTTCAATATGAGAGGTTCTTTAAGTTGCTAACAATCTTAAAACAAATGTCGGATTTTCAAATTTCGACATTGCGGAAGCAATAGGATGGAAGGAGATTGCAAAAACATTTTACTGAAGTAAGGTACGCTGGGAATTTTTAGGGTTGCTGACTCCGAAACGAAGCTGATATTTTCAGAATTCAAAATGGCGAATTCAGTATTTCAAGCTATAACAAATCTAGAATTTCCAATTTCAATTAGAGCAAATCTATATATAAATAGAGAGATTGGGAACCATTTTTCTCCCTGTCTCTCAACCGATTTTCTTCATTTTTGTTTTGTTTATATGACGACCTTAGTACAGAATGCTAATATTAAGTTATAATTTGGTTCATTATAGATAAAACTTTTTTTTACATACTGTTTTATGTTTAGGAGTAGAAAATCTGTGTTTATTTCTTGCATTTAGGTTATGGATATCAGTAATTGATTGAAATTTATTTTGGAATAATGTTTTTACAGGGTGAAAAAATACAGAGATTGGGTGGCGGAAAGTAGTCATTTAATAAACATACATGCAGAAAAGGAAATTATAGAGTAGCCCACGAAGAGTATATATATGATGTGAAATATAGGTCGGAGTAAATTATAGTTACAGAAGATTAAAAATTTTATAAACAAAAAGTCTTCTGGCAGTTCTCCATGTTTAACCAACGTAGTTCATTAATTTTCTGAGATATTCTGTCTTACTTTCTTAAACAAAATAAGGCGACAACAGGTATTCTGTTTTGTTTGAATGCTGTATTGTACAGTTTGTCTAAGGTAAGGACCACAAAGAAAGTCAGAATAATTAAAACTTAGAAAGAACTAGAGACTCACACAAGATCTCTTTGAGCTTAAAACTTAAAATATGTCTATTAGAATAAATGTGTTTCATAGAAATATATAACTTTTGCACCGGGTTTTTTACGTGATCAATAAATTTAAAGTCGGGATATATTGTAACACCAAGATTACTTGCCGAGTCACACACCTGAAGAGTTTGATCAGATATTTAAATGTTGAAATTAACTTTTAAAGTTTCTTTACTTGACATTTTTCCCAAATAATAATAATTGAGATTTAAGTGGATTAAAACTCAGCAAAAGGTCTCCTAAAAGAGTTTTGATGACTTCCAGGTTTTGATTAATAGCAAGCGGTGTTTCCTGGTAATTGTAGATATGGAAATAAAAATAGAGTTGTATGCCATCAGCAAAGGCCTGTAGTTTACAATATTTCGTAGATATGAGCAGATCAGATGTATACATAATAAAAAATAAGGGACCCAAAATTGACCACTGTGGCACGCCTGACAGAACCTGGCAGACATTGGCGAAATTACCACCTACCTGAACTTTCTTAAATGAGTTGGAAAATATGATTTAATTAGGCCTAATGAGTTAGTATCACATCTGTTATATTTAAGTTTACTCAAAAGAAGAGATAGTCAATCTTTTCAAACGCTTTAGAAAAGTCAAGTAACACGAGAGCACTTTCCCGGCCATGGTCATAAGATTCTATTATATCCTCGAATACTGACGTAAGAGCAGCAATTGTACTATGTTTTTCACGAAAACCGTATTTGTTGTCAGAAAGTACTGAAATAAGTGTAGAGCTGAGAGTATAAAATCTTTTCCAAAATTTTTGACATTGTAGGTAGGATTGATATGATTCGAAGGTCATTCAATGATTCAGATGTTTTCATCTAAGAGTAGGACGCAGATTTAGTAGGTCAAGTGCTTTCCAAGTTAGCCTTGGATTATTTATTGTGCCTCGAAATGAAGTTAAGATAGGCCCTCATTTCAGCCCTGACCGCAGCTACTATAAAGTTATGCAGCTCTTTATATCTGCTCCAGTAAGTGTTTTACGTTTAAATTTTTGTAAGGCTTTAACTCTTTATTATTACTTTAAAATAATTAAAAAAGGGTACCACTGTTAAATTTTATTCTCCACATGTTACCATTTGTTAGCAGTGAGAAAACAGAGAATAAATAGGTTAAATGCAATTTTTTACAAATCAATTTATTTCTATGAATTTGTATTCGGATAAACGCTCAAATCATAGAGACCCTCTCCTCAAAAATGTGTGCTCTAAAATCTGTTTTCAACTGAATTCACTTAACTTCAACTTCTACCTTTCTCCAGTCACGAAATATGTCTGAAAGTTTGTTCGCGATACTGTACCCTGGCAAAACTTTCAACCAACCTGAACAAAAAATGGTTTTGTCGTCAATTCAATTCTTAGGTACAAAATTTATCGTAAAAAAACTTTCGATGACATATTCTTGAATTTCGAACTTTCGGAAACGCGTCCTCGGGAGAAATTGAACGGTCTGAAGTTTGTTATTCTTGTTATGAGTCGCAATAATAACTTTGGGCTACTGAGTTGCTTAAGTTATTGTTTTATTCATGTAAATGTGCGATATTGGAGGGAAGTTTCATCTTATAAAATTAGTTATTAACAGGTGAAGCAAATGAAAGAGAATATTTGATCTCTTGGGACGTTCGATCGATGCGTTTTACTGATCTATAGCTACCTAGAGAAACATTTTACGTTGCTTATGTAATATTTTATTAAACAACTAGAATTTTAGTTTAGTAGCTTTTCCGATCCCTATGAACTTCGCTGGTTACCTTAGAGAGATAGGTAAAATTTTCAAACTTTCGCACTTACTTATGCAAAAGTTGTGTGGCGTTAGAAAAAGTTTTTAGTTGTTAGATCTTATGTTCTAAAGAAAAACTTTTCAGGTAATTTCTTCTTATAATATTTCTAAAATGAACAGTTCTGAAATCTGGTTATGATTAATCTGATTATTATATAGCATATCATGTGATGTATATACACTAAGGAAGCGTGGGTTGGAACAAATTTATTTAAAATTCAGGTGTTGTTTTTTTGGAATAACGCTCGGACACGTCGTTTTTTTTGGACTGCGGTTTTTGTGATGATAAACTCATTTATAGAGAGTGGGCCAGAAATAAATTGTGACCATCAACTTAATTTTTTGGAAATGGAAAAATTTGTTTTTTATTTTATTTTTGAATTCTGCACTGAAGTACTTTTCATGTACAATGTCCTATTTCGAAAAGGAACAGTTATTAAAAAAATTACATTTCTTTCTAAAATTAAGAAAACAACTGTAAAAATAAGGTGTTTGTTGTTTTGAACCTATTTATTTATGTCTGGTTTTTATTATTGTTGGCGGTATTTTATCGCATGAATGGAAACCCTTTTTTTAATGCTGAAGTTTTTAACACTTGTTTATTTCCATAGAAATTGTACTATAATTTTACTTCAAATAAGTAATTGTCAAATGCAGTTGCAAAATTTCAAAGTATGGCGCGTTTAACTGAAAAACAGCGAATAGAAATTTTGACTATGGTAAGATATGGCGACAGGACTCGAACACAAGCTGAAGTTTGCGAATTGTTTATTATGAAGTACCCGGAGGGGCTTTTTACACGATCGACAATTAGTAAAATAGAAAAAAAAATCTAGAAATTGGACACGTAAGAGACAATTAAAACATCTTCCAGAAGATACAAAATCAAATTTTTTGCTAGATTTACAAGAAAATCCTCGCAAATCCACTAGACAAATAGCCGCAGAACTGACTTTTCTGCGGCTATAAGTAAATCTTCTGTTCTATAATGGTTCCATAGAAATAAATGACACCCATACAAAGCTCACTTAGTTCTTCAGGAACTTACTGAAGATGATTTAGACCGGAGAGTAGAATTTTGCGAAATAATGATGGATATATGTAATGCCAACCCGCATTTTTCTAATAAGATTGTTTGATTGTTTTTTCCGAATAGGCAACATTTTGCTTAAATGGTTTAGTAAACAGTCAAAATTTTCGATATTGCACATCAGAAAACCCACATTGGATTATGAAAAGTCATGCACAGTTTTCCAAGAAAGTTAACGTATGGGCCGGAATTGTGAGTACTTCAATTGTGGGACCTTTTTTTATTGAGGGAACACTTAACTCGGAAAAGTATTTAGACCTATTTCAAAATGACATAATAGCCTGTTTAATCAGAACTTTACCCGAATGGTGAAAACCCCAATATACTGGCAGATTCGGTTTTGATTATCTTGACAATATTTTCCCAAATAGATGGATCGGAAGGAGAGGTAATATCAAATGGCCAGCTAAGTCTCCAGATCTAAGTCCGTTAGACTGTTATCTTTGGCGTTACGTGAATTCGAAAGTCTATTTTAATAAGCCGGAAAATATCCAGCAATTAAAGAATAGAATTAGGGCGGAAATACAACGAATCCTGCCACAAACGCTAAATGAAGTGTTACGAGAATTTGAAAACCGTCTTAGGTATTGTCAGGAAGTTAATGGTCAACAATTTGAACATTTCATTTGATATGTTCTTCAATTTTGAAATAAATGTAATTTTTTTAATAAGTGTTAATTTTCGGTATAGGACATTGTACAGGAAAAATTCAATGCAGAATTCAAAAATAAAATAAAAACAAATGTTTCCATTTGAAAAAATGAAGTTAATGGTCGCAATTTATTTCTGGCCCACCCTGTATAAATGAGTTTATCATATATATATATATATGTATACATATATATATATATATATATATATATATATATATATATATGTTTTAGGTGGTTTCCGGGAATTCATCCGCGTACTTGATAACTGATCCCTGCCGGGATCGATGGTAAAATGACGATGTTTCGGCAGAGTCACATCTGCCCTCTTCAGGTCGGTTCGCATAATTCTCGTAGCCTTCTGCTTTCGCTTCTAGTTACTCGAATTCCCGGAAACCATTTAGTGCATATATATATATATATATATATATATATATATATATATATATATATATATATATATGGTGAGTCACTTTTAGACGGCGGCACAATTTATTCCATTGCTTTAGTAATATTGATCTTGAGCTCGAACTTGACGAACAAATTAAGTTTTCTAATTGTGAACCCATATATTTGAGACTCGAAATGGACAGATCGGATTATGAGCTTTACCATTACCTTGACATTAACCAAGAATTTCAACTAAAGTTGATTTTTGCAATTGGAACCCATTAATAATTATTAATGCACTGAAAATGGAATGAGCAGAAAATTTTACCCGTTGCTTTGAGTTTTGAATTTTTTGCCGATGTGAAGGTTATGGCTAAGATCAACTTTCAATAAATGCGTAGCCATTACAATAGTCAACATTATTTTCAAATGACCTTGAAAGTCATGAGTCACTGATATGTTCTCATCTCTCTTGGTTTGTATTCTCTAAAGAACAATTAACCTGCCGTCTCGTCAAACTGGCATTTGAATCACTTAACCGCGAAAATTTGAAACTATAATGAAGTAAAATTGAATTAGAACAAAAAAATACCTGTATCCCTGTCTTAGATGATCTCTTTACCAAAACAACAAAGAGACAGTTTCAGTGTCCAGTTTACAGAAAACCAACCAATACCAACAGTTACCTGAATGCCTTGTTACACCCCCATCCATCACCGCCAACACCCGCATTTGCAGACCTTTTGAATTTTACAGGCCCTAACAGTAGAAAAGAGAAAAACCGAACCATGAAGCAAGCAATAAATAGAAACAGATGAAAGGAAAAACAACAATGACGTACACGGTAAGCAAGCAAGCAGCTATCGTACCGCATATTAGAGGTACTACCGATAGAATGGAACGGCTATTGAGAAAGCTCAACATAAAGTCAATAATCAAACCTCACCTCAACCTGAAATATAAAATCAAATTGCAGAATCAGGGAGTCTATAATATTTCTTGTGGAGACTGACAAAAGTCATACGTGAAAGCTCTAACTGACGCATTTCAATAAGATAGGAAGAGCATGTCGGAAATATTAAGAATAATCCGACGAAATGAAATCCATACAGAACATAAAATAGACTTTAATACCTGCAAATAATTGCCAGGGAAGACAAACACAGAAATAGGTTAATATGAGAAGCTACTCAACCTATGAGAAAACCGTGCAATAAAGGTCTTAATAATAAATATAGTTACCTTATAAATATGCAGGAGAACGATTAACAAAAACAATCAACATGGACCATAAACAACGAGGACAGAGATTGGGAAAGGAGATTAACAGCTAAAACAATATAAACCACTAATGTGATTGTACCCGAATAACGATTATACTAATTACGATCTCCAAAACCTAATATAAAAGATATAGACAGTTGTTCATTTTTTTCCTTCCAGGCTTAGAATTTCACCTTTGAAAATATCAAATGCTATATATGTACTTAGGTGACTTTTCTTAACTTGTAACAGTTAAAAAACCCTAATTTGTTACTTAATACATAATACTCGACTTTCAGAAGTGTTATTCAGAACAGCAATGTTTTAACGAAAAGAATAAAGTTGTAAAGACGTAAAACAGAGAAAACTTCACAAAAACTTTCCCAAAGAATCAACAGCCAAGAACTCGCAATATAACACAACTGCAACTCCCTTTTCGTTCAGCAGTAGTTGGCTGTAGGAAAGTTCTTAACGCTCCCACTTCTGATTTATATCGCGAAATATACCTGCGAGTTTAAAGGCAAGACGCTAAGACGAAATTAAGTAGCTTTCGCGTACGTATAAATCGAATGATGGAAAACTAAATTAAACGATTAATTTAAGTGAGATGCTCTTCGTGCGCTCTCCAGAATGCTCGGCGCGGTGTTTTCGAATGCGTTAATTAATCAAAGGTATTGATTTATCGGTGCTATCTGGAAATTAGGTGAACATGAATTGATGACGTTAAATACCTGGTGCTTATTGAAGTCAAAGTATTAGAGGAATTAGCGTCGAAAATGAACTGCTATTGGCAAGCGAGCTAATAATTTCAGAGCAAGGCATCGGGGTGGTGTTATGGAAGTTGTGTTAAGCAAATATATGGATCCATCAAAGTTAAATTGAGGTTATGTAATTATGTCGCTTCGTAAAGCCCCTTGATTAACTAGAGACTTATGTTCTACAAGGCAGGTTGAAAACAGCTACAAATGCATTTTTTTAACTTACTTTGCTTAACTATTTGATTTTAGATACCGATACATTGTGTGATGCCATCTGGAAAGGCAACTAAAACTAATTACACTAAACAGATTTAAGTTGGACGCTTTTTTCATTATATTGTTTCTTCATCAGTTGCACTTACCACAAGACACTGTCCACTTGAACAATTTTTGATGTATGTGATACATATCATTGAATATGTTGAGGACTTTTGGAGAAACTAGCTTATAGAGGTTCCGCAAGTCCTAGATGTCTAACATTAGATTTACTTCAGAATTAACTCTGTTTATATAGCGTTATATAAAGCACTCAGTTAGGAGTGGCTTGACGAAGTCATTTCTCCTAACACTCATCCATATTCGTCCAATGTGCCTCTTAAAGGTCACTTGTGACATGGCTCTAGCTTTGCCTTTCAACCAAGTTACAAGGGTAAATACTAGTTTTCTTTTTTTGAGTGGGTTTTCATCTTGTACTTGTCTTCGGTATTCTTTCCTCTTCCATACGGTTTACATGTCCTTATCACATCGGTTCTTTGTTTTGTATTTCTTCTATAATAGTTCTTTCCTTATTGTGAGTTTCCTTATTACTTTATTTTGGGACCGTATTTAGTTTTGACTTCCTAGCGGATCTTCTGAGGTAGTCCATTTCGATTGTCAGGAGTTTTCCTTCAGCGGATTTATTTTTTCCACCTACACATAGATTTTCTACATTATGAAAATTTATGATTGTAATATTGATTGAGGATTGATGAATTACTTGAATAGATGTTTTATTTGCCCAAATTCATGGGCAATTATTAGGACTCATATAAAGCCTTCAGTAGTAAATATTTATTGATTTAACTGAGTTATAACGAAAATGGTCACCATAGTTCATAGACTGGCTCTGAATATTAATTGTGATGTAAGTTATAGTACGAGTTAATTAAAGAAATTAACATTTTATCGTAAATTTTATAGACTGAACAAGAGTTATCCATCCTTCAATCACGGTCTTGTAAGGTGTTTTTGTGTTATTCCAATTCTCTCCTCTTCTGCAAAATACTTTTTCCAATCTTCTCCCTCCTTTTCCTCATATAAATACCAATTGTACTGACAACAGAGATACCCAGTAGTATAACTTTAAAAAATTAGAACCCAAGATTCACAATTGTCGTAAACTCGTGGTTTTGGTATATCGAGCTCTTGGGCATATAAATATGTTCCAAGAGACGGGTAATATGGAAATTGGTAGTGAGGCCATTGATTGATTTGATACAGTTAGGGCGGAAAACTGAAAGGGAATAGCCGACGACACAAATTTCAACCAGTCTAGTAGGCAAAGTTGGACTATCCTCAGAAAAATAGGCGCTGCTATCACATCAAAAAAAAGTTTGTTATTGATTCCAAGCTTATTGCCGATCAACGTTCTTCGTGATGTTTTGAACTCTGCCTGGATAAATAATTTGCATAGCAGTGAAAAATAAGAGAAGACTTTTAGATAAATAATGGATTTGGTGTCGGCACTTTTCCATCGAAGAATTGAATAGAGCCTTATATAAAATGAAACTGTGAAAAATACCGGTATTGTATAATATTTTTCCAAAAATTTTGGCAAAAGCGAGGAAGAAGCTCACTATTTCTAACAAATACTTTGCATTATTTTGTTCTAGTAGTACCATGATATTTTCTTTTATTTCTGAAGTCATGTTAAATAACACTTCTGAAATGTGCAAAAACTGTTGTTCTGAAAAACACTTCTGAAAACCAGTATATTAATAAGGTTGTCGACAACTCCTCCATAATTTCTGAATAATTCTATTCCAGCACAAAACTTTATTAAACTCTTGAGTGCAAGTGCTGGATTCCGGATAGAACGAATATTGACTTTGCCCTAGTTCAACCGTACGGAGACATTTTAATAAAAGCTGAGAAAACTAGTTAACAGAACCCGCACTCCTTCCACCAACTTGATGATTCGAGAGGATATGAAGAAGTTTTGTGTCGTAAAGTGCAGTTTTTTGCGTTATTGGAAGAAAATTCCTCTGGCATTAAACTTTCAATGGGTTCGAACAAAGAGATATGAAAGTAAAGACTTTCGGTTTATGATTTTCAAGAAGGATTTGTGGAAAATTAAAATTTATGTTGACATATATTGGTTTATGTATAGAAAAGATTGCCGAATCTCATTTTACTGATAAGAGAAGTCTGCATAATCTTTTCTATGTGCTCCGTTTTTGTGAAGCCCTCAAAATAATTTAATAGATCTATACTGTGTGGAACAGTGAAATTGAATAAAGTCATTACTGAACTCCCTTCGGGTGATACATTCAAAACCCATTTTTTTAAATGAAAAGTGTGGATAAGTGATATGTTTTGTGACACTGTGAATGTCGCTCAAGGAAATGTTCAAAATACTAGCGGTGAAAATCATGTCATATCCTAATCTTAAATAAAAATATATTCGACCGATCTAAGCCTTATTCTTCTCAATAAGTCATCTAAATCAAGGGGTATAGTTTTCCATAACATACATTCCATATATCCTCAAAAAATATTCTCATAAAGTATTATATCGAAAAGAACAACAATACAGTTTTTGCTTCTTCCGCACGTCATGATTGTGCGAAAGTAAGCAAAAACTGCGTTGTTGTTTCTTGCCTAACCTAATCTAACCGGGAAATACGTTTTGAGGGTGTTGTACTGAATTTCGATAATTATAATTTTTAAGCGACTTCCTTCCAAAAAGGAGGAGGTTATCAGTTTGTCGGCACGTTTTTTATGTATGCTCAATGATTATTCAAAAACAGCTTGGGCGATTTTGATGATTTAAATGGCATTGTATTAAGGAATATTAAGAAAGGTACGATATAATTTTCCATAATGGGAGATTCACCGTTTTCCAGAAAATCAGAAAAAGCAGTAATTAAACGACTACACTTGATTGAATTTCATTGAATCTAAACAGTTTTCTCTAAAACGGCTTAACCAATTTTAATATTTTAAATTGTGTACAAAGAGATGTTCCAGCTTGATTTCGTATAATTTTCTATAACTTAAAACGTTTTTCTGTTCGTAAAAATATGTGCAAAACATGATAAACATCACTGCAAATGTCAAATTTTTATCATAAATATCTAGCCTAAACGTCAAGATATTCCATGAAAGTATATGGTACAGAGTGTTTGTAACAGTTTTCATTTATAGGGCTTGCAGTCGAGTGAAATGGCACAAAATGTTCAATTAGTGTATGGAAGAGAAAAATTGTTAGATGGGCGATCTTTTCTGTAGGGTATACGGTGGAAGCAACAAGTAATGTGCGCAGTTGGAATATAGAACGAAGTAAAATTCCAGTTAGATAGGTGTGTTCGAAAAATGTGATATTGGGTGGTATATAAGCAGTTCCATATGTAGAATGGTTCAAATATAAGGTGGTATAGAATTAAAGTTATACAGGGTGGGTAAAGAATGATGTATTGGGAGGCACATAAGTAGTTGCGTAGACAAAGTTGAAATAAAGGTGAAGGAAAACTATATTATACAAATCGATCAAAAAACTTAAAAAAATGTGAAATAAGCATATGCAGATAATCGACGTATAGGGCGTAGGTTTAAAAAATTGTTAGAAGCAGTTGCATATACAAGATGATTGAAATATAAGGTGAAGTGGAATTATAGTTATACAGGGTAGTTATATAACAACAGTGTTATATAGTGTGGAACATAAGTAGTTGCTTATACCTGACATATGGAGCCAAGTATATTTATAGGTATACAGGGTGATTTAAAGAATAGAAAAACAGTCAATAGGGTGGAGAGAATTAATAATTATACAGGGCGGTTGCAACATCGTGTAGAGTTGAATCATATTTGTATAGGATGATTCGAAATGAAAGACAAATAATTAAAATTGGGTGAGCAATATTCACAGACATATACAGGGTGGTTGCAATATAGAGTGAATTAATAATAAAAAAAAGTAGCATATAAAAAGATGGAGAAGGAGAGATAAGAATTCGCAAAAATAATAACCTTAAATCAGATAAAAAAAGAATATGCGTCAGAAAATAGTTATTAATTGCACACGGTTTCAAAGCGGTTTTTATTTTAAGCCAGTTGAAGTCGGTTCTTTTTAATTTAAAGTTTACAAATTTCGATATCTCTTGAAAATACTTATTTTTAATATATGCTTACAAATACAAAGTTGCACCTAATTCAACGCCCACTATGGGAATCTTGGATACTAAAGAAGATACAAGGTTTGTTAAGTTAGTGAAAAATTGCGCATTCTTATTACCACCAGATTTCTATTAAAAAATTACAAACAACTATAGGGCGTTTCAAGAAATTGGGGAAAAACTGCAAAATATGATTTTCTAAAAATACGTACATTATCCATACCGCGATACTCAAAGTTATTGTTTTTTGTGGCCGCTAGATTGGATTTTGATCCCATTAAATCAAGCATAAAAAGCGCTCTAGGCAACTTACCTAACTATGGGAAGAAAAAAGATTAAGTTACCATCAAATATATTTTTGTATGGTTGATTTGGAATAAGTATAAGTACAACAGAGGTGACAGTTGTCAATTCAGTTTGTGAATACATTGAGTTCAAATTAGAGTTAGAATTACCGCAATTCTATACTAGCTCAACAACAATACAAAGGAAGCCAACACAACAATTTTTCCAACGATCGAAATACGTAATAACAAGGGGAAGATTCGTTGTAAATAGAAAAACATACAATGTAAGCCGTTTAAAAGATAATAGCGTCAATAGTGATAAGCTCAATACCACCTGAAATAATTGACAAGATAACTCACGATATTATCCAGAGAGTTAAGAAGTGTATCTACAACAATATACTAATGTACTACACATTGAACACTTATAATTGTTTAAAATGTTATTTGTATTACGGCAACAGTTTATTTTTATTTGTTGTAAATTGTTAAAAAGTAAGAGTAAATGGCCATGAAATTCTGTATGATTTGAAAATTTTTAATGATTTCACAGCCAAGCAAATAAAAAAATATTTGTGTTGAATTTTCACCTTTTTTTTGCCTATTACTGTAAAGCACTCTTTATGCTTGATTTAATGGTATGAAAATCTGATATGGCGGCCATAAAAACAAAATATTTTACTATCGCGGATCAAAATCTCGGTTAATTTCCTGGATAATCGACAACTACAGAGTTTCATTAAATTTCTTCTAGTGGTATGGATAATAATCTACATATTTTTAGAAAATAACTTTTTCCAGTTTTGTTGTTGTAATTTATAATTTTTTAACTGAATCATGGTAATAAAAATGCGCAACTTTTGTCTAATTTAACCCACCATGTAGCTGTTATTGTTTTCAAGATCCCCAAGTGGGTGTTGAATTTGTTGTAACCCTGTATAGACAACCATTCTGCATTATTGCTAACATCTAGGACATTTATGTTTACAACTTATGTTTAATTATTTTTCCAAAAAGTATGTTTCAAATGCCGTTTTTCAAAAACCTGACTTTCCTGTCTTGAGTAGAAAAACAAATAAAGTCTAGGAAACCACATTACTGCAAAGATTTGCCGAACTAATGACGATTATTGTCAATTTTGTCATAAATTTAAAGGAAGTGGTGTATGAAAGATTTTTCATTTCAGTATTTGACAGTGATTGAAATTTATAAGCTGTCATGCACCATGCATTTAGTGTCTGTGAAAATAGCTTTACTACCCTTCACCAATCATATTTATATTTATATAATAAAATGTAAATATTGATAAAACTTAAATTTACATTTGATCAATTCTGTTCATAATATCATTGATAACAAGGTCAGCGTGTAGTATCTGTTGCATGTTTGAAATCATGAATAATCATTCGAGATTTCAGTCAGTTGAGGAAAGCGCAATTGATGAAGGTTCTCCACTGGAAACAATATATCTTCTGTGTTCAAGGAACTTCTTCCATTAGCTGACGTTCAGGGACTGAATAATAATGACAATGAAACATTATTTCAAATTCGTTGATAGATTCTTTATTGTATTAACTGTGTAGGCTAGCAAGTCATTGAATTGTTAATAAAGACAGACATTATATATTTGGATCCTAATTTATTCGTACATATTTAACAAAATGGAATTGTCGGGGACTAAGAATTTTCAATGTTTAAAATTGTTTAAAAATAAATAATATATTTAAATATTTTCAGTCATTCCAAATAAAAAATATAATCAAGTGCAAATGTTTATAGATGAACGAACTTTGAAGAAAAATTGCTTTATAATATAAGTTTGTTTTTAGAAGCAGGTTATTTTTATTTTAAAATTTTATTTATTTTAGCATCAGAGTTACAAATTTTGAGTGATAAGTGTTGAATATTAAAATAGTAGTTAACAAATTAGTTTTGTAACTGATTTTCAGCAGCTTGTTTGAACTTTATACACGAAAAGTGCAGATGTCCGGAACAACAATTCAGTAAAAATTTCTCAAAGAAAATTAAACTGAAAACTTGGAGTTTCCATAATTTTCCCGGCGCTCGAAAGAGGAGTTTTTGAAACGGTAATAACGAACCTGAAAAAGAAAAGTTTCTAATGGTAATGGCTTCATCAAAAATTGTTCATATCTAAGTTTACAGTAATTAGAATTTCAATGACTGTTGAAACTCCGTCGTTTTACATTCCGAAACGAGCCATTTAACCGAAACGAATGTTTGCTTTTTAACGGGAAAAAGTTACGCGCCGAAACTTTATTTCGATTTCGAACTAGATGAGCTGAAATGACGTTCGTATTTTATACACTCGAAACGTTTTAGTTGTCAAATAAATAACTTAATAAATGAACAGAGTTTTCGGAAAAGTGTCTTAGTGTTTTAGTTTTTACTAAGTTCTTGTAAAATTGCATTTGTGAATTTGTTGAATCGCCATTTTCATTATTTGTTGAATTTTTACATTTTTTGAAGCGACAACTTTTTCTCTAAATGATAGCACGTAAGATTGGACGTGTTGGCATGATTATTTTTTAAACATGACTACTTTATAATAATGGTTGAATTATATTTTAACACGAAATGAATATCGACATCTAGGTGTTTCAGACAAAAGTATCTCACAAAGACCCCAACAGATGAAAGTTCTCGACTAGCAATAATATTTTGCCTTGCTTTCAATGAAATCGACAAAAATCTCAAAAATTTCAACCGAGACAAAGGTTTTGCATTTTCGCCCATCTGGCAACCCTGCATCCACATTTCAACAAAAATGTCATCAACAAAATAAATCACTTACCTTACCTACTAATAAAATTCGAGGAACGTATTCAAAAATATCATCACAACCATAAAACAATCCAAAATAATGCCATTAATTAACTCCTGCGCCGTTCTTCTTATACCTGAAATTTTCAGCGTGAGAAGTTTCAAAGTGTGTTTGTGAGAGAAAGACTAAACGAATATAGTCGCCGCAAGGTAAGTAACGTTGGAATTTATCCTCCTTGAGAAAGGCCATTACAAGTGTGGTCGAAACGTCTGAAAACTTTGTTTATATGTTGGTTCAGATAAATAGATAAATAAATGAAGCGGTCTATATCCAGAAAAACAGAATCAGCTGTGACTCTGGCCGCGAAAACCTACGTTCTCATATGAGTACAAATGTTTTAATTATAACTAGTAATTATTATTAGTATCTTTAAGTTACCCAATCCATCCCTTTATTATTTAAATATTTATAATTATTGCTAACAATTTAAGTACTTGTACTCATACTGACTATTTGCTAGTTAATATCAAGTATCAAATGCTTTAATGTTTTATATATTAACTAAAAGTTGAAATTTAAATGTCGAAATTGTACGAAATTTCACATTATTGCTTAAAAATACATAATCATAAAATAAATTGTTTATTAATTATTTATAATAAAAAAGTGTCAATGAAAATATATGGATCGATCCATGTCAACCGTATCAGTCTGACTACTATGTACCTATTTGAAAGCTGAGAGGGTACTTTCCAATGCAATGCGTACTTTTGAAAATTCCAATATTCCAACTAAAAATTCGCAACTGATTTGGTGACTTTCTAGCTAAAATTGTATCTGTTCGACGCTGATTGAAAAGTTGTGGTAGAAAGTTGACAAAATCTGAAATGACGGATCCAATATATGGCCGTTGAAAGTGCAAAATGGACAAATTTTCGAAAATCAACAGGATTGCAACTAATTTGGTGTTAAAAGGTTTCTGAGGTCGCACATCACGAATCCGCGATTGAGTGGATAAAATTTGGGATGTCAAATTCAAGTTGTTGCAAGAGATTTATAAAAATCACTACACAGACTATTTGGAAATCTTTGAATTTCGAAAATCTAATTTGAGATTTGTAATAAGCGACCTCAAAAACAATTCGAATATATAAAATTTCACTACGAAATGAATTTCGACATCTAAGAGTTTTTGCGTTCAATGGATTCAAAAAATGTCATAATATACAAAATTTGGTGTAAATTAATTGATTTAAAAAATATATATATCCGCCATTTTGGATCGACCATCTTGAAATTTACAAATCCGAACCCTGATTTGTGATTAGAGACCCCAAAACGTCAGACATCAAAATTTTTTGGCAAATCTGTTGAGTTTTAAAAAAGGCCATTTTGCACTTTCGACCGCTATATTGAATCCGCCATATTGGATTTTGACAGTCTACCTCCGAGACTTTTGAGAGGGGTCCACTATCTTCAAAGTAAGCCATAAACTCATCGTATCTGTTGATATTTTTATTATTGAAAGTATTTTATCTGGAAATAGGACTTTTCTTCTGGTCCTGGACGACATTTCTAGCCGCTAATTGTCTTTTTCAGAGCATAAGACATTGCAATTTAGTGCGTATAAGCGTTATATGAGATATTGGTAAAATTTTTTGGTTGCTTTCAATTTTATTTTATATATATGACGATTCATATCAATCGGGCACGAATTGAATACGTGTGTAGCGAGTTTACGAACAATAAGGGTATATTTACAAAAATTTGACAATCATTACAGAAATGAATAACTTTATGCATTGAAACTAATGGTCGCCAAAATTCAACTAGTAAATTTAGTAGATTTTGTAATTCTGCATAGGAAAAAAACACCTTTTAACAAGTTATATCCTGCTTACGGTACAACCTAGCCTACTCAGTTGAGAATACTCTGGTGTTTGATGTTATTAAAAATACCAAAAACTCAATGAAAAAAAAGTGATACAAAATTTCCGTAGAACTCCCTAAACGTGACGACTATGGTTACAATAAAAAGATAATTTATATATCAAAAAATCTCTCTCATAAGAGTTAACAGATGACCAGCATTTTTGGAAAAGGCAATTTATGTCAAATCTATTGAATTTGCTATCTTTGTTTTTAAATTAAATTTGGTGTTTTGAAAATAAAATACGATCTAACAAAGTCACTCTATTGAAACGAGTGCGTTTCATACATGTAAAATATTTTAATTTATTCAAACGTGTTTCATGAAATAGATCATCTTCTTTTAAATTAGGATCAACATAATCGTAAATATTTAAATATTGTAAGTAGGTGAGATAATTGATTGATTGTTTAATTCACTAGCAATCATAGGTTAACGATTCATATCAATGTATAGATGTGTGATTCTTTGAGAATTGTGACTTGTACAATTAACATTTTTTTAAATCAAAAATGCTTTACAACTTGTGTTCTGGGGGCTAGTGGTCTTTTATTATGCACAAAATAAAGCCTAAAGCCTGTAATGTAGTTCTACTACAACTTCAACAGAAAAGAAACTAGAATAAAATATTCAAGATTTATTATCTCTGTAAATTCTTAAAATAATTAAACAAATGATAAATTATAGTACCGATACATTTACGGTATTTCTTTCTTGATTTTAGCAGTATTAGAATTAAAATAACAATTTTTTAACCGACTTCCGAAAAGGAGGAGGTTATCAATTCGTCGGGTATTTTTTTGTATGTATGTATGTTACCTGATTTCTTCTCCTGTGGTGAACGTTTAATCTATTAAGGAAGATTGCTAGGTGATCTTATAAACTTTTCTGCGACATGCAACTTGCAGTTTTGTAGAAAATCGCCGAAAATTCCAAAATTCTTATCAAAAATTTCATCGAAATGACATAACGGACATTTCCTCATAAATATTTTAATTCCAATGTAATAGTGCGGTAATTTTAGGCACTGGAAGTTTTAATTGCGAATTTGCAAATTTTCTATGTACATCTCAAGCATATAGGTAGTAGAGCATAGTATTGTCGGCTCCTTAAATCAATGAGCACCAAGTTCGTTTTGTTTGTATACCAGGCAAATACCTATTTAAATGAAAACTTTTCCATTTTGCAAAGACGGTGCTTTTGGTTGTCACATTCTCCCGGCCTAATAGAAAATTCAGTGACAACACATGTCAAACTCTAAACTGCTATTTGGTGCGTTCATATACAGGGTGTTTAGTTATAGCAACCAAAATCACAAAATAAAGTGATAGAAGGAGTTGCATTTATATGATGATTGAAATATAGGACGGAGTAGAATGACAGTGGACCATAGGCAGGATGGTTAGAATATAGGGTGCAGTGGACGATTGGTGGTATAAAAATCTTGGAAAAAAAGTGAAATTAAAATTATATAGGGTTATTAAAAAACTGTTATATAATGTGGACGTAAACAAATCAGACAGGATTGTTGAAATATATACTGGGGTTGAATTATATTTATACTATGATTAAAAATTATTTATTTAATAGCCCCTAAGAAGTTGCATAAAGTGTGGAGAGAAATTAATGTTACACAGGGCGATAATATAAAATGTTAAAAATTAAATAATTTATAGGGTAGCCCATAGAAGTCATATACTATGGTTGAAATATAGGACGGATTTGCCTCCGTAAATATGGGATGGATATATAGTTTACAGAACGTAGCTAACAGGATGTACAGGATGGTTGGTACATAAGTTGGAATGGAATTATCTATAGTTATACAGAGTTGTCAAAAAAGTTGAAAAAAGGTTACATGGCATGGTCCATAAGGCATAAATATTTTGGGCTTATTAAGTCAACGCGTACTAGTACATTTTGTCCGTAAACATTTACCTGTCAATTTAAATGAAAATATATCATTGTGTAATGTTGAAGCTTTCGATGTTGCCTCGTCCTGTCTATTAAGGTTATACATATAAAATAAAAAATAAAGAATGAAAACTAAAAAGTTGAAATTAAAACACGTTTAAAAAAAATATAACCGACTTCCACCTATAACTAAAACGCTAAAATAATTATAACAAACTACAACTCTAGTAAACAAATAACACATTCAATGTTGTTAGGTACCTACCCAGGAGGTATAAAATGTAAACATTAAAAGGTGCTCATTTACATTTTTTACTTCCTGGGTAGGTACCTAACAAGATTGAATGTGTTATTAATTTGCTAGAGTTGTATTTTGTTATAATTATTTTTAGCGTTTTAGTTATAGGTGGAATTCGGTTATATTTTTTTGAGTGTTTTATCTAATAGACTAGAACTTTAAGTTTAGATCAATCCATTATTGCTTTCTACCAATCTATATTGGGGTATAATTGAGCATAATTTGATTATGCTGCAATTATACAATAGATTTTAGTTATGAAAGCTAAACTTTAGATTATAAGACGACTCAATAGAAATTTTGATATTTAGTTTGAAAAACGAAAATCAGACATGACACGGTACTGACATTTTGGGTATATTTCTGCAAGTTATTCATGCTCCATGAATACTTATGCTTTAATATTTAAGTATAGTTTTCTGATAAAAAAAAAACATGTTCAATAATAAATAATGTACTAGACATAAAAAATCACAGTTATCTATTTATGTATCTATGTAACGAAAACTTTCAAAGTAATTTTCACAAACTTAAAGAAGTCCAATTAAGCTGAAATTTGGCACACGAGCCAAGGGGCGTTGACAATACAATTCTTTAAGTTGATGTTTCCGGTTGTTTTCTTTATGTCACTGTTATTGCCTAAATACAAATTCGTCTATTAACTACTGCGATCTAGTTGGCAGTAGTAGAACTTGCTGTAATGAAATGGAAAAGTTACGCAAACAGAAAGTAAACTTTTTAATTACAAATCCTATAGACATCGTTATGAGACTAAAAAATTAGAAAATAATTATAGTTTAAAAAAGCTAAAAAATACGCTTTAGTAGCAAATCGAACGAAAAAGCAGAAAATAATTTTTAATTATAAACAGTTTATATTACAGCAATAGAAAGTTCAATCATGATTAATTACCTCAAAATAAAAATATAATAAAATTTAAATTATTAACACAATAATTCGATTCAGAATAAAAAGCGTGGGGTGCTTGAAATATTAAACTTTACAATTATATTATTGGCAACTATTTGTAAGGGGAGAGTTATGCAAATATAGTGAAATGCACCCCACATTTTTTCTCTGAATCGAATTATTCTGTTAATAAATTAAATTTTATTATATTTTTATTTTGAGGTAATTAATCATAATTGTTCGACTTCCTACTGCCGTAATATAAACTGTTGATAATTAAAAATTATTTTTTGCTTTTTCATTAGGTTTGCTACTAAAGCCTATTTTTTAGTTTTTTTTTAAACTATAATTATTTGTTTACTTGTAAACAAGAATAAAAAAATTAGAACAGGAATAGCAACGGTGTGGTAATCAGTTCCATTGTTTCTACTAAATTTATTTCAATGACTATGAAACTTTTTATTTATATCTTTAATTAGCATGATGTTAGGAGGAAACGGTTCGGCCCCTGGTAATTTTTTATTTAACCCTTTATTTTTCACGTTTTACGTTTTGTTGATGTGCCTTATGGGATATATAAAAGAAATATGACTCTTCCTAAAAACCAAATGATATCAAATATTCAATAAATTCACAAAGTACCAGCTCAAAGCTCCGTATATATTAAATTCATTAAATCCTCAAAGTAGGCTGATTCGAAGCAATTATTCGTCAACCAATTTGATGAAAGATTCTTGAAGAAAATTAGGTTAAATCGCCAAGCTCCATCGTCAGGTAATAACTCAAATCGGAAATTTTCCTCTTTTACCTTACCTACCTTTTCTCGGTTACTTCCAACTTTTTTTTACAGGAACTGATGGCAGCCAGTTGATAACGAAAAATAATAAATTTTTAATTACGGCTCCAGTTCTTAGGATTCAATTAGAAGCAATAAGAAGAGCAGGTTTTCCAAAAAAGGCGACAGGAAATGGAGCCGTACTCGTCCTCGTTTATATTAAACCGCAAGAGAATTATGGGGAATGAAATAGAGCTTTATAAAACCTTTGAATATATATGAAAAAAATTAATCGGAGAGGAATTTGTCTTAAAATGTACAAAGTGATATAGAAAAAGCAACGCCATCTTTTGAAGAGTGGCTCATAGGTATTAGAAAATGAAAATACATCATGTAACTCTCTTTTGATTTTTTTTTTATATCCCTTACAACGTGAAAACTATTGCATATAAAGGCTTGTCAAAAAAAAAATATATTATTTTCATGTCATAACTTTTTTATTTATACACCGATTTAATTTTTAATTAAATTAGCCTTATTTAAGAGAAAAATGATGCAAGAGAGCTAAATTAAGTTTTAAAAACAAATTGGCTAAGGGGTCTACCCCTGTAAGCCGTAAAATATGGACTTTCTTGGGTGACTCCGTTTAACTTTGAAACAGTTTGAAATCCTGAATATTTAGAAGTAAAACAATGTTTTGACCCCCTAACGGCTATTTTCTCTTATTTTGGGAAACTAATTAGGCGTAACGATAAATTTCAGATCTTTAGGTATCGGTGATGTTTAGAATTTAGCTTTTAATATTAAAGCTAGGGGACTATTGAGGTGTTGAAACCTTTTAAATACTTTTAAAAGTAGGAGACATCCCAAAAATATAGTTAACTCACAAAAAACTTCATTAAAAATTCACAAAACCATACCTTTTAACAAAAAAAAAGTGAAACCACTCAACCACTTGTTTAGAGAACTATGTAATGATGTCTGTAGGAATTTCACGAAATTATGAGTTTGATTTCATGGTTACTGAGCAAGGAGGCAATCAGAACTCGGAAAATTCTGGCCGTACTGTTTTTACATCACGCGACAGGAAGTTGTAGCAGGATTTGATTCACCTGAATCCTTTAATATTTAATAAAACTGCCATCTTCAATAGCTAGCACCATTTTTACAGCTTCCATTAATTCTAAATAGCAGCGGTATGCAACGAAGTAAAATTTATTATTATGTCTATTCTGTTCACTAAAATAAGAGAAATTAATCGTCAATATGTTAAATCATACCTACTTTTATTTTTTAGATTTCAGAATCTTACTTTTAAAGCTATACACAGTGGCCCTAGAAAGTGCCACCATGTGTCAAAATTTGTCAAAGTTTCAAAAGATTCGCCATTTTGTTTTTAATACTGATTTTAAAAATATGAAGTCAGCACTCTGACTCAATTTTCTCTTAAACAAGCCAAATTTAATTAATAAAAGTAATATACAAATCAAATTTCTGCTTCCTTTGACAACCCTATAGTATATTTCCCTAAGAACGTTTGTAGAAAATTGACAACCTACAAAATTATATTTGCAAACCCTACCTAAGAAAATCCAGAAAAAAGCTATAATTGGGCATTTAAAAGCTAGTGATCGCCCAATGGTCGAAATTCGACCCTATTTTATGAAATTGTAAATGTATATTTTTATAAGAAACCGAGTTGTGGAGAGATCGGAGAAGTGGATGTAATGACCAAAATTGTTTACTCATATTGACAAATCTATTGAAATAAAAAGAAAATAAAAATGTAATCAAATATTGGTATTCCAAATATTTTTATCAAATGAATGGCACCCCAAATTTTTGGCTGGAACTGCTCCTGGCAAAATATTCGATATAATAATTGGAAGATTGTTCTTTGCAATCTAAAAGTTTTTGTCATTTGCGGTTTCAATCAAGTTCAGGAATATTAAAGTAAAGAGAGGACCAACAACCCTAGGAGAACTTAAATATTTAATACATTCTCTATTGTCCGCTGTCTGACAATTTTTGACACAATTCTTTCGGTGAGGTTGTGATAATAATATATTAATCAAATAATTAAATTAACATTACAAAACATAATATTTAATATGAAAATTACTGCAACGCGTCCGAAAAATAAATACTGATCTACTACATTGACTATTTTACCACTAAACAATAGCAACGCTTGCATGCCACTTCCAGAAGTACATGCTCTAAGTATATAACAGCATCTAACGATCGGTCGATTGGTCCCTCTATATATAATTACTCAATGTTTTGAGTTCTGACTGATTAATATTAGCATTGTGCATTGAAGCTCGTCAGTAGCTACTAAACAAAATAAAAATGAAGTAAATCGGTTGAGAGACAGAGGAGAAAATGGTACCTAATCGTTTTGTCTTACCCTATTTATATATAGATACTACTTGGACAATTTTGAGTATTCGACTATTTTAGGTAAACCTTAAATTATCAGTAGAGTTCCAGTAAGCTCCCAGTTGGGTTTTTAGCATTTTTAATATTTTGCAAAAAAAGTAGGGAAGTAAATTTAAGTGAAAAAAAAACTCTTAAACGTTAACATTAGTCAACGTTATTCCTGTGACGTAACAGTCGTAGCACTGAATTCATTGAAAATTTATTTCACTGTATTGTTCCGTGTTAACTATACGTGTTCTGTTCTTATATCTGCCAATAATATAAAATATTTATAACCTTATTTAAAAGTTTATATATTTGAGTAATATTTTGTAAACAGTTTATAAACATTCACTCCCACTGAGTACAAATAATTTAGCAAGAACATCAGAAAAATATATTGTACTTATTACAAGGAACGAGAAGATTCGAAAAAATATCTTTTTAAAAAAATCACCGACTTCAATGCATAGCAACAATAATGACACTAAAAAGTGTATAACTACAATTCTTCTCCAGCGTATACTTTAACCACCCTATATATGCAATTTCCTATGGCCTACAAATACTTTTATCTAACATTTTTTAAATCAAGCTGCATGAGTATAGCTATACCTCAGCATATACGTCACCACCCTGCCACTAGCCACCCAATTTAACATTTTATAAACCACGCTATTAAACTATAATTCTACTCTACCCTATACCCCAACCATTCTTTATTTGTAACTGCTAAGGGGCTACCCTATAGGTAAAAACATTCTTTTACCATTTTTTAAAACAACTTGTATAACATATGTTCTATTCCACCCTATATTTCAACTATCATATGTAATCAACTGCTTGTGGGTTTCTAAATATATTTTTTTTCTTTATTTTTTTCTAACCAACCTGTACAAGTACAATTCCTCTTCACTCCACTCTATATTCTAACTCCTCTGTATATGCAACTGCTTATATGCCACCCAACAAAACATTTAGTTTCTAATGTATTTTAACCATCTTGAATAATTATAATACTAAATTACCCTATATTTCAATGAATTTAGATATAAGCATATAAAACTGCGTATTGGCTACATATAACCATTTTTAACAATCTTGTATAATGGATAACTATAAACTTGTATAACAATGGTATTGACAGGAAATGATAGCGAAACAGAGAACTCACCCTCATGTGAGCCTTAAATTAATTTAACATGTGACTCGTAAACTTTAACCCATCTTAAAATGGACAACTTGTTTTTTTTTGAAAAGTTTAATTAACGTTAATTCATAACCAGTTTCGATATTGCCAAAAGAAATGGTAGATCCTTCACTATTAAGGAAAATGCATCTTTTTGCCAAACCTCGTACACAGTTATCAATAAAAGTAACCTGTAAGGTTTCAAGAATATGCAATTTTTTTATAGACACTTACTTATTATTTCCTAAATATTATTAATAAGAAAATTTTCGATACTATTCTAACTAAAGTGCACACTATATACAGTTATGGGCAAATATGTGGAACCAAGCAAATATCTGTGGAATTATTAGAGATATCAAAATGAAATTTGGAAGGTGGATACTGCAGTAGATTGCCTATTTGTTTCCAAATGGTTTTACAGTTTTGAACTTCCTGTTTTACCGCAAGTAATGTCGATTTTAAAATTTGCAATGAAACACCCTGTATAGTATTTTAGTTTCTGATGAAACATTTTATTGCGAATACAAAAATATCGGGTTTAATATTGTTTACTTCAATACGTACCGAAATATTAACAGAAAAGTAATTAAGGAAAGGAAAAATCTAATATCCGTTAAAGAAATACATAATAATAATTATTAACTAAATCTAAGTGATTTTCAAAACTTTGAAACTTAACTTAACTAAACTTAATGTATTAGATTTCAAACTGAGCAGTTTACTTCTTGACAATAAGCAAGTCGGTTTTTAAATTCTCTAGTAACATTAGCTATTACTCCTGGTGTAACTCTCTGGATGTCTTGAGTTATCGGTGCAGCTAATTCTTGCAAATTATTTGGTCTATCAACATAAACCTTAGACTTTAAGTAACCCCACAAAAAATAGTCTAGTGGATTAAGGTCGGGACTTCGTGCAGGCCATTCATAAGTACCCCTTCTTCCAATCCATCTGTGATGAAATGTCCTATCTCAATGATCTCGAATAATGCGACCGTAATGGGGTGGTGCTCCATCCTGCTGAACCCAGATATTATTTGGTAATTGTCCTTTTACCTCCAATGCCGGAATAACTTGTGTCTCCAAGAGCTGTAAATACCTATCTCCATTTAAATTTTCTTGTAGGAAGCAGGGTCCCACGATTCTGTTGTTATAAATGCCGGCCCAAACGTTCAATTTTTGTGAATGTTGTGTATGAGCCTCTTGTACCCAATTAGGATTACTTTAACATAACATAACGAATAAAACATTTAAAAAATATATAACCGACTTTTACCTATAACTAAAAAGCTAAAAATAATTACAACAAAATTCAACTCTAGCAAATAAATAACAAATTCAATGTTGTTAGGTCCCTACCCAGGAAGTAAAAAATGTAAACATTAAAAGGTGCTCATTTTGTACAAATTAATTACCTACCTACTTTAACATAATAATCGACATAACTGCCGCTACTGGTAGTAGCACTTAAACAAAATGTAGCCTAGTCTGAAAACACCACATTTCTTATAAAATTATTATCACGGTTACAAATATCCATCATCGTTTCACAAAATTGCAAACGTCTGTCGAAATCGTCTTTGGAGTGTTCTTGAACGAGGCGAATTTTGTATGGATAATATTTTTCTCGTCTTAATATCCTTCCTACTGAACGACGGCTACTTCCATGCATATTGGCGAGGTCGGTAGTGGATAATTGAGGATTTTCTTTCAAAGATATAGCAACATTTTGAGCTACACCTTCATTACTTGCACTTTTTAACCGTCCACTTTTTGGTAAATTGCTAACTGTTCCACTTGTGTCGTACCTTCGCAAAGTTCTCGTCACTACTGAACAGGATATTTGTGTATTCGAATGAACAATGTTAAAAAGGCCACACACTTCTTGATGCGTCCTTTTCCTCTCCCCATACCCAATCATCATTAATATTTCTATTCTTTCTCTTTCACTTAATTCGGCCATTTTATGATCAAATTAAAACAATACAATCTTTTTACGTTCAAATAAAAAAAAACTAATAACTTATTTTGCAACTACTGCAATGAATTTCATGGACTACTAAACTTGATTCAGATTTAATTTGCGCCTGATTTAAACAAACGCACGTGTATGCGACTATGGAACAAGCAGTGCTGTTGGCTGTGACAGTAAAATGCCACCGATTGGTCAATAGAAATACAAATCCTTACCGAGCGGTTTGTTTATATCGGGCGTAAATGAAATCTGAACCGTGTTTAGCTATCATCGAATTTTTCCTTTACTTAGATACTTTTCTGTTAATATCTCGGTAGGGATTGAAGTAAACAATATCAAACTCGATATTTTTGTATTCGCAATAAAATGTTTCATCAGAAACTAAAATGCTATACAGGGTGTTTCATTGCAAATTTTAAAATCGACATAACTTCCGGTAAAACAGGAAGTTCAAAGTTCTAAAAAAATTTGGAAACAAATAGGCAATCTACTGCAGTATCCACCTTCCAAATTTCATTTTGATATCTCTAATAATTCCAGAGAAATGTTTACTTGGTTCCACATATTCCAATATTTTAATAAAATGAAATTCCAATCTGTTTTCAATTAATTTCATACTAGACTTCGAACTAAAATGATTTAAAACCAGCGCATTCACCATATATTATGATATTTTAAGAAGTCAGTTGGTTAGGTACATTATTTTTCCGATTTTTTGCATAATGGATCATTCCATGTTATTGATGATGAAATTCCAATCTCTTTTCAATTAACTTCATCCTAGCTTTCGAATAGCAATAACTAGTATGTTTTAATACAAGCGCATTCACCATATATTATGATACATTAAGAAGTCGGTTAGAGGATTTTTCCCATTTTTGGCAATAGACCATTCCATAACATGAAAAAAATATAGACCCATCTGGAAGCATCTGGGCATATTAATCCATTTAAGGTTTCTTTACGGTTTTCTTTGGTAACAGGACAGCCTGAATGTTGGGTAAGACACCACTCTGTGCAATTGTTACGCCAGACAACAATTTATTCAATTCTTCGTCGTTTCTGATGTCGAGTTGTAAATATCTCGGAATAATACGGGTCTTCTTGTTATAACGTGCAGCATTACCTCCAAAATTTCAGCACCCAAATACTCCATAACTGCTGCTAAATATATTGGTGCACCGGCGTCGACGCGTTCGGCATAATTTCCTTTCCGTAATAAACGATGAATACAGCCTACCGAAAACTGTAAACCGGGCCAGCTGGATCGCGATTTTGCCTTTCTTTTAACTTTTCCACCTTTTTCACGGCCAGACATATTGCTTGGTTAAGAATTAGACACCAAAAAAAACTAGACAATGCGATAGTGAAGACTACTCACTGCTTCGTCTGTGCGATTCGATATCAAATGAAAAAAGAATGATCGAAATCGGTTCATAGTTGCCGGAGTACTGAGGTAACAAATTCTCAAAAAATACAACTGAATTGAGAACTTCCTCCTCTTTTGAAGTCTGTTAAAAAGTGAATACAACTCGCTTGTATATGAGGCCTGCCTTTTATATTTCGCTATTAGAGATCAAAAACAAATATTAATCATCGAAAATCGCTTTATTGTTTTTCAAAATAATCCCCATGAAGATCTATACACTTTTGCATGCGTTTGAACCAATTGTCGAAGCACTTTTTTCACTCTGATTGAGGTATCTCCAAAACATGCATTCTGAACGCAGCAACCGCTTCTTCAGGTGCCGAAAAACGTTGACCTCTCAGTTTGTTTTTTACGTAAGGGAATAAAAAGAAATCATTTGGTGACAAGTCAGGACTAAACGACAGATGACTCATCAAATCGATGTTTTGAGTGGTCAAAAAGGCAGTTGTTTGAGCCGATGTGTAAGAGCTCGCATTGTCGTGGTGAAGAGTCAAGATTGACAAATTATGTGGGATTCAACGCGAACAAATTTTTTTGATTCGGCTCATTTAAACACCATACAGTCAACTGCTGTTTATTTCGGGCTCAACGCGTATCCATGATTCATCACCTGTATATTCAAAAACGCTGGTCCCACTAATGTGTTAGGTTGACTCAATCTCACGATAGGTCACATGACGATCTTGCAATATCAGTTCGCGCACAGCATCAATGTTTTCCGGAACAACAACTGTTTTTGGACGACCTTCACGAAATTCGTCTTAGAGTGAACTACGAGCTCGATTGAATTCACCATACCATCGATAAACAGTGGTCCTTGATGGAGTTTTATCGCCAAAAAAAAACTAAGTTCATCCATGCACTCTTGCGGACTTAATCCACGTCGAAATTTGTAAAAAATAATCGCACGAAAATGTTCACGATTTAATTCCATTTTTTGGCCGAGATGAATCCTTTAAGTTACTGTAAACAACACATAGCGCTCGTATGACAAAACGTTCTGAGTACGTATAACCTCAAAAATGTCAAACTTTACAATCAAGCTGTCAGTTGTCAGATTGCAACAATAGGGTTGTCCAATCCCGAAATATTAAAGGCAGCCCTCGTAAATTGCCATTTCGTTATGATCGATTCTACACTTTATTTAACCGAAGAACGGTTTGCTGTAAGTAAGCATCACATAATACCTTCTTGTACTAAAATGTTTGAGTTATAGGTATCTACTTATTGCTAATAATAACAATGCAAAGACAACAGAGCCCAGACTTGACCACAGAATCATAGACAGGGAAGAACAGCGCAGCGCAGAGCAGCTGAGCGCAGAGTAGAGCAGCGAGGGACAGTGGATTTTATAAGTAACACTTAATCTATCAAGCGGCGTTCCAAAGTTTACAATCAAAATATTGCGTTATTTCTAATACGTAGCAACATTTAACACACTTGTATTAGTTTCACTTTTATCTGTTTATATATGTAAGGCAATAATGTTAAGTAACCTTTGCCTGTTTCTAATTGTCGTCTCGAATTTAGTATCAAGGAGTTCATCTGATATACCGGTCAAATGTAAATAAGTAAAATAGTTTTTTTTTGTGATACCGGCACATCCACCAAAATGTATACGTTTTACTTCGATTTACAAAGCGCGTTATTTGTTTAAGTGACATATTTCTCAATACCATTCTCAATACTGAAATAAACAATACCTTCAGTTTAGGTTACTGTCACATACTGAAATAGCAAATCTTACTTCACATGCAACAAAAATACCATCTCTAAGAAATCCTCCATCGAATTACCCCTGGAATAAATTTCCTCTATATCCTCAATTTCGATTTGAACGTTCCAGTTTCCGCAGCTTGCAGCATACGAATGTCGTTCAGTTAACTCTCCCTCCTTCTCTCTCGCTCCACGTTTGCTTAGACTTGATGATTCAACTGTTATTACCCGCTGTCATTTCGCTAACTAGTCTTATCTCGTTTTAATCAGTATGCATGAAAATGCCCCGAGGACATGTCGGTTGAGCTTCGAAATCTCTTCAATGTCATCTGGGTAACAATAAGTGGGAATTAAGATTGCTGCTGCTACCTTTTACGAAAACAACAAATCTTCATTCGTTTCAGAACGAAAACAAAGTCGTTTTATTTTGGAGTTTGAATAGCTGGAAAATCCATTTAACGTCTCGTTGTAGCGAGGACATATGTAGATAAGGTACAAGTACGAAGTTACAACGAGCTTTTGGGGGTTTAATTGCCCACACAAGTAATAAAGGAGCGCAGCATAGTGATACCGCAAAGTTGAGGAGCTGAATGTGGACGGACGTTCTGCACAAGGGATTTTTAAAATGTCATTTTTGACGATTTTTATGTTAGAGTTCAGCTAATGCCGTGATTTTTAAGATGCCTTTTGAGAACGAATTTTAAGATCGAGTTCAGCTAATACCTATCTAATAATAACAGGTCTACAAAAAAATGTTCTGTACTTTACAAGTGACATATGATATCCGAAGTATTTTTGCCTCCTGAACACGAATCTGCCGTCAGATTTGGTCTATCACCCTTCAGTGTTCAGCAAATAGCTGAAAAGCTTCATAAAGATGAAGACTTGTGGGCTAGTCGAATCTGCACATGTGATATATAGGTTCCGAGAAAATTGAAGACTTTGGAAGACTGGTCAAACCTGCAAGTGCGATATATGGTTTTGACGTAATTTTGAGTGCTGAGCAATGTTTTGTTCCTAAAATTGTTTCAGCCCCTGTTGGTCTTCAGGAAATCGCTGAAAACCTACAGAAAATTGATGACTTTGGAAGACTGGTGAAACCTGTACATTTTCATTGCCTAAGAAATTAAATAATGACTTCGGATTTCAGTTTATATATAAACGTTTGAACATTGGATACGTCAATATATTAATATAATATGATCAGTTAATAAAGCTCAACGCAAGAATTAAAAATTCGTGTTTAAGACTAGACTAAGAAATTATACTAGATAAAAAAATAGACATAAGACTAGATAAAAGCCTTCACCCGAGGACTCTGCTGGTAAAGTGGTGAAGACTGTTGCCCACCGTCACCACGTGGAGGTGCCCCGGATGCAACTAAAGGATTAATATCTTTTACTTCTGATATAAAATTGAGAAGCCAAAAAAACACAAAACCTGTTCATGAATATGGCGCACATTGACCCACTCCTGAGGACTCTTTATTTCTCTGGAGGTTTTAGTGGTTTTGCGAAGAATGAAAAGTTTTCTGAAGACCACCAATTTTAGCAACAAAACATTGCTCAGCACTCAAAATTACTTCAAAAATCATATGTCGCAGGTGCAGGTTTGACCAGTCTTCTTAAGTCTTCAATTTTCTGAAAGTTTTAGCGATTTTCTGAAGATTAACGAGAGATGAAGCGGCTTTGATAGCAAAAACATGGTAGGCATGTGAAAATACATCGGAACCTATACATCACATGTGCGATTCTTCTTGCCCACAAGTCTTCATCTGAAGCTTTTCAACTATTTGCTGAAGACTGAAGGGTGATAGACCAAATCTGACAGGAGGCAAAAATACTTCGGATATCAAATGTCGCATCTGAAGTACAGAAAACTTTTTTGCAGACCCGTGTAATTCAATGAACTCATTATACGCTGTTGACACGTATAAATTTGATGTGGTTATTTAAAAGGGGTGCATTTTAACAAGATTACCTAAAACTGATTGTTTTTAACATTAAAACCATTCTTCTATACAGTTTTCTTCTTCATTGAGTGGTTGTGTGCAGTTCAGAAAATCTCAAGAAAGACAAACGTCACGAGACAGTTGAGTGGCCAGATTTTCATGCCAGTCCTTTTTACCTTGACATCTATTTTCTATATTCTTCCAGATTTGTTGACTCCATTGCTTCATCACGTCATCGCATGAACTTCTGCTTGGTTGTGTTATTCATTCCAGTACTCCTCGGGGTCATCTGATGTTATCCAGCTTTGTCACATGTCCAAATCAAGTTAAGAGTTTCTTATCTATAAGTTCTGGTATAGTTATTTTGGTGTACATTTCTCTTCTAATGCATACGTTCCTGATCTCTTTCCCTCTCGACCTACAGTTCCATCTAAGATGTCCACTATGATTTTTGTTGATCTTGCTAACATCCCAGACTCGGGATAGAACACCTTAAGAATGATTTTAAAATTATTGTTTAATTTTATTATTACAGTAGTACCGTCTATTTTTTTTCAAATGTTTCCTTTCCTAGTGCCTCATTATTTTATACAGTTCTTTGCATGTTCATATTCATCTGTTGCTGATCTATCTACTACAGTAAATTTCATGAGTACATATTCTTTCCGGCCTACTAATAAACAAGTGTTCCTGGCGCACCTAGCATGTGACCATAGGAGGTAGCAGGAATCAATAACTTGCTATCTTTTTGCATATTGGTTAACTTTGTTTAATAAAAGAAAATTATTACATCAATTTCATCATAACTTTTCAGTTTATCCATCTAAAAATGTTAAAAGTACCTCTAAAATACAAAACAGTAATCACTACCTACAACATCTTGGGAATTCTTGTTTGGGGAAATTTTTTTTGCACACTAACTTACTCTAATGTATTGTATGCACACCAAAGTTTCTATTTTCGGAATTTCAACAATGATTTTCAAATAATAAAAATATGTAGTCTGAATTTTAATATATCATTTACATTATTAATTTATTGGTAACGTTCATAATGCTTAAATGACTCTATGTTGGCCTTTATGACAGATAATTAGTTACTTTCTTTAACAGTAGCAAATCTGTATATAATTTTAGAGTTTTTAGATAAATAACTACAACCAATGAACTCATTGACTGCACCTACCTGCTTGTCAATTCTTTTGTATAAACTGTTAATGAAGTGATTCTATAAACAAATTGCTGTTAAATATTCAATTTCGCTCTATAGACCATACTCTAGGGAAGTTAGTATTTTCAATTGCAAAAACATCCCACAGCTGTTTGAATGGCTTTTCTTGAAGAATGTATATTGCATAACACAGAAAAACTGTTGTTAACAAATTTTTATTCCTTAATTACTTATAGAGAGTGTTTAACGTTGCAAAAATCGCAATGACAGTTTTTGTAACTTTTCTGCAACTGAATGAAAAGTTCTAGTGTCGAAAGTAAGTTTGTTTAATACGTAATTTTAATAGCGGCTAAATTATAGATTGATATAGCCGATTGGATAATTAGTTCTTGTGTTATTTGGAAAAAACTGTAAAAATTGTGCAATTTTGAATCGTTCATAGTTATTGTTTACAAACGTAAATAATTGGTAAGAATCTCAAATTTATGGGTCAGAAGGTTTTCTCGCAAATCAGATTTTTTTTCCAGGACTTTTGATTTTACGTGAAGTTTACACTGCTCCCAATTTCTGCTACGTTAATATTTTAACCATCTAAAGGAACATATTAATTTTTAAATCTTACCGTACAATATCTCATAAATTAATTTTCTCTTGGGTTTGTTTTATTGTATAGTCAAATCAAATTGAAAGCCATGACATGTCAAACTGTCTGCTGTTAGTCTAGGGACGAGAATATGTATATGGTGTTGACCCAAGTTCGAATTTCATAAGCGGTTCACATTTTTTTAGTTTTTGTATCTTTACTGTTATTATATTTTTATGTAATTATTCAATTTATTTTTCTATTGTATAAATTATGTAGGCAAATAAATATTTTGAATTTATTTAAATCTTTCAAAGAAACAATTATTTGACACATATTCTAATATTACACCAACCTCTTATATTGTTGACTTTGATTTTCTATTTTCTGACTCATTATTTCCTTTATAAAGTTTTTTCCTTTTCAAATCATCGATAACTCCATTATGATAGTGCGATCAACTTTATTAGTTTCAAAACTCTGAAAATTAAAGTCAGCAAAACAATTACGAGGGTAAATCATATATCAACAGAATTTTTTTCATACATTTATTGAATAACATTATACAGAAATCATTGATTTAGCATTTTTAAATATACCCTCCTGCGTGATCTACTCACTTTTCCCACCGATTTGGGACTTTCAGTTGTATTCTGTTTTCATAGAATGTTTGAGGGCAAATTGCAAGTCAACTGTGCATATGCTCCTCGAATTCTTCATTTATTCCAAATCGTCAAAAAAATTGTGGCAAAGACTTTTTCAGATGAGAAACGAGTTTTGGCCTTTATACTTGTTTCACCACTTTAGACGATGCGCTTCAAAAAGGCCTTCCCTTCTCGCTGAAATCTATTCAAAAGTCTTTCAACGATCTCCTAATTCACATTCTTTTGATTTACAGCCAACAACCTCGAGCACTAATGTTTCTGAAACCAAATTGATCAATTATTATTGATTGAACACTTCTATTGCTGACACCCACTTCTGACGAAATTGTCCCAAGGTTAATCGGCGGTCACGTTCAATAAGTTGTCGAACACTATTGGCATTGTTAGCTGTAAGGCTTGTTCTTGTGCGTCGATCATCGTTATCGTCCACCCTTAAATTTTCTCACGATAATGAGACAGTCTACTATCTCCTAACTGTGCCTTGAAATGAGTTAAAATTTCTAAGAGTTTAACGCTTTTAATGGTTAAAAATCTTTTGCACATCCGACGAATGTACCTCTAGCTTGGTGATGGCTGTACTCTGTACTGATCACACATCATACAATAGGTACTGACGACAAAGCCAAGCATACGCGCGTACCCGCCTCGTTTCCCCACTGCCCATAAACCAAACATCTACTCCAAATAACATAATGTAGCTCGAAACTGCAATCTAAGCAGAATAAAAAAAATAACCGTTTAAATTTGATTTACCCTTGTATATAATGTAATTTGCTTGGGAAAAGCCTTTTAAACGTCAGGTCAATTCGATGACATGCTAATCGTATTTTACCGTGAGGGGAAATCATGATCCCCTCTACTAATATTTATTCGTTGCCGAATATCAAATTGCAGAATTTCAAATAAAATTTACAGACAATAGAACAAACCCAAAAGAATATTATTATGTGATGAGTCGTACCGAAAGCTTTGATATTTACCATGTTCCATTCAGAGTTATAAAAAAGTAATTTGACGCAGAATGGGAGCATTGTAAACGTTACCAAAAATAAAGAGCTGTCGAAAAAAAATTACATTTGTCAGAAAACCTTCAAAGCCATGAAGTTGAACAGTTAGTTTCAATTAGCAATTGAAACTTTGTGCCAAGTTTCATCGTTTTAAATTTTGTTAGATAATAGCTACGAGTGATTGAAAAATCCACCTTTTTCACATTTTTCGCGAATAACTCACTTATTAATTAACCAATCCTCTCGATCAACATCTCATTTAGTAGGTTCTAAAAATGTGCATACAACACACTTACCTTTGATACTTTAAATTTTTATTCTGTTGCAGAGAAGTTACAAAAACTGCCAAAATCAGAGTATTTGCTATTTTAAACACCTGTGTAATGCGGTGTACCTCCTTAAAGAAAACAATTCAAACTCCTGTGGAATTTTTTTGCAAAAATGGTATTAAAATAATGCTAAGTTCCCTACACTACTAGTGTATTGGTGTCTTACAATTTTTACAGACCGCGTATTGTAATTCCAAATAAGCTTCATGTCGATTAATCTCCAAATGGATTCCCTAGAACACCAATCAACTGTAATGAAGGTCCAAAGTCATTTTCCAACAGTTACAGCATTAGACAACCTTCTCAAACTATCTACATTGGACGCAACAACAAATCAAATTATCTCGACGTACAGGCCGAAGGCTCCGCGTCAAAGTTGAAAGCTAATAATATCGTCTCGAACCCGATCGATATTCACCATCGTGCGGTGTTATAATGTCATTAATGTATAATCAATCACCGCACACTTCGCAGTTCATTGAGTATGCGGTCATCGTAGATATATCCCGTATGCGGAGCGTGTACGCTCTATTCAACTAACTTTGTGTATAGGCATAATGTAACGCCTTTAATGGAGAAGTTAGAGCCGCCAAACCGCCCGGTAAAACCCACTTACGTACCTGGAGGACATGCGAGTTGGACAGCTCCTCCAAGGGAAACTTCTAATTGCCTCCCGGTGGAACTGAGTTCGCCGAGGTCGAAGTCGGGCTCTTGCGTGACGTCCATGTCGTCTGGAAAGAGTAAACAAGGTTATATTATATATATACATATATATTGTCTCAACCGATTATTTGAAATTTCAGGACGATTACTGTGCTATTAGGTTGATTAAATTTTATGTCGTGTGTACTTAATTATAGTAATCGCATGGCTTTATGGGTTTTAGAACAAAATGGAGTCGTTTCCTGTGGGAAGCTATTTATTTAACTTGTTAATAGAGATGACTCTATAAATTACATATAGATAATAAGTTTAGTTTCTATTTAAATGATTTAAATTAAGGTGATATCTAAGTACTTTTTATAAACTACACAGCCAGATCTAAGAAACTCTTTTTGCATAGTGAAAGAGACCTTTTTTGCTCTGGTACCTTCTGATTCTCATCGGTCAGTTTTCTGTGAAAGGGCCCAGTGTAATTTTATGCTCAGACAGAAACAGATAATATACAAAATTCCCTAGACCTAACAATTAAAAGATAAGACAACAAACACACTTTCGCCATTTATCATAAACCTTCACACTGTGACCTTACCATCCACAAAACACCACCCTATATAACATAAACTAGCTGCATATCACTGTATCGTTCACTCGACAAAATATTACTTAACAAAACCGATAATTAACTTGAAAGAATCAAACTCATGCTGTCAACAACCCACCTTATTGACTACTTATTAAATAGAAAAAAAAAGTATACCATACTCTCACATTTAACGGAAAATCTCTCAATTTTTACAGAACAGGAACATATATACAGCCTTCACAACAAAAAACAATTTATCTAGACTTATAAGAAATAACAAATATAAGACTGACAAAAATTGTCTAAACTCGGGTGTCTAAAGGTTGAATCGTGGGAGCTTTCCCAATTTTTATATTGGTCATACTGGAAGATCTTTCAATATACGATGGCGTGAACACATAAACTTTTGAAAATCAACAACACAATAAATCTACATTTGCCGACCACTTATTAAAAGAAAACCATATACCTCAAAATACATTCGAAATTTTACATTTACAAAAGAAAAGTAATAAATCATATCTTCTTGAATCCCTCGAAATCAACAAAAACAAAAAATTCTCCGAATCTCTTAAATGATCAAACAGATACTAATTCATCTCCATTACTCAATCTCAAGATCCATTTCTAAATAATATTATATTATATTATCCATATCTGTTGTAAACCATGTTTCATAAATGTATAATTTATCTGATCTACACTCCGCCCACTTCCTCTGAAATTCCCCACAAATAAGACGACACCTTTATTTTATTACACTACGTTTAGTTTCTTTGTTAGAATTATAAATTTAGCATTCATTGTATTTCCAATTTCTGAAGAAGCCAGACTTGGCGAAACATAAGTCAAATTACTAGAAATAAAAAAGTGAAAATATAAGTGTTTGTAAGTAATCTTAAATAAATTTTTATCAAGTTGAGACTGAAACAATTATCATTACACACAGTTTGTATAATACTTTGAGAGCTGGTGGAACTGTTTCTTATAACTTTTATTCATGTACCTGTACTACAATGGAAGATTTAGCTTGTGTAATCTCGTTTCCAAAGAAACATCAATGTTCTCCATATAAAAATTGCCATAACTGGGTCGGTCTTTCACCTTTCCTTATCCCATGACTCGTGTACACTTTGCTGTTTCGAGTGAATGCCATTATACAGACATAACTACCCTGTTCTGATGGCGTATGCTATTTGTACTCACGTTTTGAGACGATATAAAAGCACAATAACGGGAACCAATGCTAAGAGCAACATCCTTCCATTTCGGGTTTATGTTACCACTATTATTACCGCTCGAGAGCTTTTCAGGAAAAGCGCGATGGAAATTTTTTACATGAATGATGGGAAGTAGAAAAACTTTATACGTCTGGAGCTGGAAGACGTATACCAGAGATAGTTTTGTTCTTTTTGGTGTTTATTTGTGGAAATGCTTTGGTAAATGGATGTTTTAGGGCGCTTGTTTAAATTTCCTGTATGTACGGGGTCGTCTAAAGTTTATTGATAGGAAACAGTCATTTCTGGAGAAGACGGATGCAAAGTAACCCGCTTTCATAGAGCTCGAGTTTTAACACAAATTGATTATCCAAATTTGTACATGGAAATTTGTACTCACTTTAAAACACTTGGCAGTATGTATATAGCTAGGGTGGGGAAACTGCTGCCACTCTCTTTTTTTGTAAAGTTCTGACTGATTGTACCGCTCAGCGGGTAGTTGGCCGCCTAGAAATGACGAGATTATAAGTTTCGTTGGTTGGACTCCGAGTACATAATTGTATGGGTTGGTGATGGTCATTTAAGGTTTTTCCTTACTAACTAAATCACTGCTGATGGACTTCGTCCAAGGTGTGCATTAATTCCTGAGCATTTTATTTCTCATATTTAAACAGCTGTAGGAAATAAATTCTTGTAAATACAAACAACAGAAAGTCGGTAATTAAGCTCTACATGATGTGCACCTGCTATTGTTTGTGAATGTACTTAACACTTGAGAAAATGTATTCATTTCTTGTAATGCTTTTAAATATAAGTATTGAGTACATAGGTACTAAATATCTGCTGCTTGTGATATCATATGTTTTTGTTAATTATCCAGAAGTTTTTGGCTCCATTTAATGTCGGTGGTGATGCACCAGTATATTAAGCAGCGGTTGAATATTTGGCTGCTAAAGTAGTTTTGGCGTTGGTTCGTGATAACAAGAGGACCCACATTCTTACAACTTTCCATCAGCAACGACGAGGAACTAAATAAGTAGTGTCTTACCAAACCGTTCTTTTCCCAAACATAATCGAAAAAAAAACTTTAATAGATTTTTGATAGGAAAGACACTATAGATAGAACTTTGGAAGTGAATAACTAAACTAAATAAACAGTTTATTAACTTAAACATTGATGGGGAGACGATTTCAAATTTTCTACAAATTAAAATAATAATTTCGAATTATAACATGTTTTCCGTAAAATTGTGGAAGCACAGAGTCTGTTAATGACGTCTAAACAAATTTCACGCACTTTGTAATTGACGGCGTGGAAAAATAATGAAATGCGACTGTTTCGGTTGACATTCCAAAAAAGGAAATCTCGTTGAGGGTAACCGATGCTGTTTTGTAATTTGATGCAGCTCACAATAAATATTGGAAGTGCTCTGGATAATTGATATTCGAGTACAAACCAATTTCAGTAATTAATTGAATTAATTAAATAATTATTTACCAGCTAACCAAATGAATGATCAGTTTAGAATTTTAATGAGTACAACGAATGTTATCATATTTTTATGAATAAGTACAGTAATTTTTCGAGAATAATTAATAGTGATATCAGACAACTTGATAATTGATTTTTTTAACAATGGAGACAAATGCATTATATTTTTTGGTTGTCGTTTAATAAATAATTGTGGCATCCCTAGTTTGCATTAACGAATTTTTTGACAGTAAAACCAAACCACACTTGGGAAAAAAAACCAAACGTTTTAGTCTCTAATATGTTATATTTAAAATTAAGACAAAGAATAAGAAAAAATTAAAAAAATTCACAAAGGCAAGGCTCAATGTACAATTTGAAATTCAAATTTTTGACAAACAAATGTTTGATTTTTTTGACAAAAGAATCAAATATCACATTTATATTTTATTAATTCAGTTTATAGTTCCACAGACAATGAGCGCAGTTGGAGACCTTGAAACTTTTGGATTTTCTAAATATAAAGTTTTTTAGGGTTCCGTATATACAATATACGGATACCCTTATAATATCACTCCGGATTTCTGCCTCTGTCACATCACAACAATTTTCTCCTAAACTACTGGACAGAAGAGGTTGAAATTTAGTATAAATGTATAGTTTGGTGACCCGATCAGGAGTCGAACGTAAAAGAAAAAAATTTGAATTTAGGGGTACTTTTGGGGGGGAAAACGAAAAAATCGACCGTTCCCCCCCTGATCTCCGAAACTACTGAGCCTAAAATTTGGAAAAAAATAGGAAATATAGGACGTTGCCCGAACTTTACTGGAAAAATAAGAAGAAACCATTAACATTAATTTTGGGGGGAAATTATAAAATGAAATAAAAATTTAAAAATAAAAAAAATTGAAACGCATCATGTAATATATCAAATGAAAGGTCTCATTCTGAGGAACACAAATATGTTTTTTTCATATTTAAAAAAAATATATTTAAAAAGATATTAACGAAAATATACCAAAATTTACCCATTCCCCCCCCCTCCTTATCTCCGAAACTATAAAACGTAAAGTTTTGAAACAAATTAGAGTTATAGGTTCGGACCTGAAGTTTACTGGAAAAATAAGGAGAAACCTCTACTTTTAATTTTGGGGTCAAATTACAGAATTAAATGGAAAATATAAAATTAAAATTGTTTCTAACCCATCATGTTATATATCAAATGAAAGGGCTCATGATGAAGAAAACAAATATATTTTTTCCATATTTTTAAAATAAATTAATTAAAAGATATTAACAAAAATATAAAAAATTTTACCCAATCCCCCCTTATTTCCGAAACGATAAGCTGAAAAATTTTGAAAAAAATGGAAAATAAAAAATTATAATTGTTTCTAACGGATCATGTAATATATCAAATCACTGGGCTCATTATGACGAATACAAATATATTTTTTTATTTTTTTTAAATGATATTTTAAAATATGTTAAAAAAATATAAAAAAAAATACCCATTCCCCCCGTTATTCCCCAAACTGTTTTATAGGAAAAATATGAAAAATCCCTAATTTTATTATTTGGCCCCAAAATAATAGAATTAAACTGCAAATCAATTATTAGAAAACCCCCATAGTAGGGACAAATTATACAATTAAATGGAAAATAAAGATTCAATTTTCAAACGCATCATGTAATATATCAGATAAAAGGCTCATTATGTGAATTACAAATATATCATATTTTTAAATCATTTTTTTTAAAGATATTAACAAAAATATTAAACATCAACTTAATTCCCACATTAGAAAATACACTATTTAAATTTTGAGAAATATATTTTATTTATATTTTTAAATAATTTGAATAACAGATTTAATAATTTATAATTTAAAACTTGACCTATTTTGCCCTTTATCTTCCAATCTACAGAGCCTCAAAACTCAGACAGTAGATTATAAAAGACTTCTCTGAATGTTAATTAGTAAAATAAAACTCTAATGTTAATTTTTGGGGGCCAAATTTGAGAATTAAATACATATGTATTCTGATAAAAATCAAGCGAATCCAGAAGCAGATAAAATAAAAAGTCTATGTGTGGAAAATCAAAGTGTATATTTTTTATAAATTTAAAACGCTTCCTTTAAAAGATATAAGGGTAAATATAAGATAATGCATTCATTTTTTGCTTGCCTGAAACTGGAATATTAGAATCTTGAAGGTCGTACGGAACCCTAAGTATGCGAGTTCAACTCGCACTTGACCAAATTATTGTTTTTGAGTGTGATGCTACTTCCATAAACAACATAAAAAACACCACAATATACCACAAATAAGCTTTAAAAGGGAAGCAGTTTGTACCTACAGTTAAAGTATTATGGCTTTTGAAATTTGTCTAAATAAGTTATTTATTAATAAATCATTTATAATTGAAACACTCGTGAGACCAAACACGACGTCATCATATTTAAAATCAAATTCGAAAATAATTAAATAGATCGCTTTAAAAATGTTCGATAATTAGAACACATTCAAAAATGACCCCAATAGAATGAATTAGAACCACATATATTTTTAAATAGTTATGGCTGAATTTCTCTCAGCAAAATAATTCTACCAGCTTCTACCATAGCTAATACCTTGATTTCCGTACCTTCATTAATAAAAAAATCTGGAATATTCCCGGCATTTTCTTCTTGTCTAAGACGATGATCTTCGTGATGAAAATATTGAGAACAAAGATGTTTTCTATTGGAAAATCTGCATTTCCTGTATTTTTTCTAGTTTATCAACACACTACCGACATATCTTCCTGTTCCAGGTCTAGAATACACTGTAATACTTAAAGAACAGTGACAGAATACTTAATTCTCCCTTTAGTTAACTTCCCGTATTTATATATTCTATATCTTCTATAAATTCACAGAACGATTTGGAAGATCAATTAACCGCCTAGATATTTCATTGCCCAATTCTCGGACGCTCGAGCACTTTAATAGCGCTAGCCGCCAGCCTCGAGGCGACCAACAGACTGCCTCTCCGATTCTACGAAATATCGAAAGACACGGGCGGATCCAGACACTTGCTCCCGGGGGGGGGATGATCCTGCACTAAATTTACCAGAATATGACTTTAAACCCATATTTCGTGGACTATTACATTAAAAATAGTCCTTATGTGGTTTAAACCCATAGAGATGACTTTCTTCTAGGCTTTTGGAGTTAAGATTTCCTCGTTTTAATATTATATTGACTAACTTTGAGGCTCTCGGTGGGGGTGATCGCCCCCCCCCCCCTTTGGATCCGCCTATGTCGAAAGATGAATGTCCATCACAATAATATTGAAATCCAATAAATACTGTAATACAAAACTACAAATACAGTATACGAAATACTATATTTTGTACTATATCGACAGAGGCAAGCTTGTTGACTGTCCGTAGGACTGGAATATAGCCTTCTTATATTTTTCAAAATTTTCTATAATATTTTTCTTAATACTCTCAATTCAGTTATATTTAATGAGAGAAAAGTTATGAAACAGTTGTCATTGTTTTAATTTATTTTTAAGATGGTTCTTACTGTTTTGAACTTATTTGAGAGTTCATTAAATAATCCAATGACCATGATAAGACTTCTTATTTGGATAGTGGTCAGTTTCATTTTCAACACTTATAAACGTAGTTCTGGTTTTAGAACTTGGTGTAATGTATCTATTACTTAATTCTATATTGTGATAGAGATGGTAGCGAATAAAACTTATCCAAATCCATTGTAGTTTTGATAGAGAAGTATTGAATCTTATTTATGATTTTCTAAATTCTATTCGTTGAAGAAGGTTAAGATTATCATAAGACACTCGCCATGCTGTAATCCCATAGTTGAATATATAATTCTGATATTTGATTCAGGCAGTAATTCGTTTTAGATTCTACTAGTAGGGGAGAAAACTTACTCCTTTTAATGTACCCCTAGCATATATGAACCCTTAATATAGAGGCGTGCGTTGGGGGCTGCCGATCAGATTAGTAAAAAAATGAAAGTAAGTTAAGTATTTGGAGAAAAGTGTATATTTCAATAATCTGACGATTTGAGGGTGGCATAGGTATATGGTCGAATCACTAAGTTGTAAAAAATATTCTATTTTGAAGGAAATCCTTTAAGGATTACGGAAAAAATATAATCTGACGTTTTTAATGGGGCAATGTAGCTACAATCATCTACAAAGTGTGGAGAGTACAGCTGCTGGCTGCTGTGTATTTTCCACTCCGCACCTCTCTTTTCTTCTGACTCCTTCTTTCTCTCACTCTCTCGGATATATTTTTTAACATTTTGAAAAATCTGTCATGACTTTTAGTCGCGTCCAAATCATCAGTCATTTGAATAGGACACTTTTTTGAGTTTACTTAACATTTCCTCTGAATATTTGACACGCTCGGATAACTTTTTTTCTACAGCCACGCCCCACTAATTATTAGTCAGATTAATATCTCTGTGTTATCAGAAAGGCATTGGGCGTGTACATTTTAAATGTCTGAAGCCCTCGAGTATTGACATGTAACTGTTTTAATTACATTATTTAAAATTTGTAGGCGCTGTCCCCCCACTAAAATGACAAACTTTACATAAACTTTCCTTAGTTTTAGGACTTAATCTTCACGATCGCATGACGCTTTAGTAACTACAAATTTAGCATCCTGGCCTTCCCTACTATACATCTTTGGCAAGATTATCAGCATAAGAAAAGATCGTATTCTCACTCATATGTTCTAGAAGTTCATTAACATACAATATATACAGCAGAGGTCCAAGTATTTTTCCTTGAGGAAACATCTTCAAATAGATTTATTTAGTTTATTTAGTTTATTTTTAAAGTTCACTGAAATTACGTTTAATTACATTTCTTAATAACCGTGTACGTAAAGTTACTTAACCTCAAAATATACTGTCAATAAACGAAAACATTTTATTAGATTTTAAAAAAATTCTGTGCTATGTACAAGGGTGATAATTGATTGAACAGATTTAGAATTGAACTTCCATCTAATTTATATGTTTGATTCACATTATAATGAAGGTTTTAATGGAAAACTCTTGAAAGGGGTTATACCTGGTTCGCCTCCTTGGAGTCTAATGTAACATGAGGTTGAAAAAGTGAGTCCTAAATTATTATAGTGTCTGATCTTTTAGAAGACTACTTAGAAGATGCTAATATAGTTCTGATGGATAAAGATTTCTCAGAGTTGCAATGGGGCTGAGTGAAAGTGATAAATAAAGTATGGTGACCGTTCTTCTATATTTGGAGGGTGGTTCTGAATTTCCTTTTAGTGAAATTGAGGATATATTTCCATTTGTCAAAGTTAGAATCCAAATGTCTATTAACATAGAGGATACCTATTGTACAAGATACATATAATAAGTGTATAGCCAAAAAGCAGCAGCCACCTATAATTAGTGAAATAAATAAGATAAATAGACCAACTGTAAATATAATTTACCATTTATTTCACAGTTTCATTAATTGAATTACACCCTAGGAATAATACTTGAAATGTATATTGCAATAAACTCCGTGGGTTCAAATTTAATTAATTTTAAAAACTAACATTCACTTCACATTGTAGAACTTTATTTAAATCAAATATTTACAACAGCTGATTCTCTATACAATTTACATCGAAAATAATAATATGACTATCTAAGCTCTACTAAATGTAGAATGGCCAGCCGTTCTTTTTATAATCTACGTCGAACTCTCTAGTAAATTTCGACGGTCATTCCCCAATTTGTTCGAGTATTCAATGCTAACACGTTTTTGCTGACTAGAAGGTTCCCGATTGTTGTTTTTACTCCCAGACGGTCAATGTTTTATTTTATGAATAATTTAGGTATCTCCAGTGGCGGCGAATATAAATTTTATAACTATCTCCATTACTAAGAGTGACACAAAGAAATAAAAATAGAGACAGGGAGATAACGAAAGACGGAAAGTATATTTCGAAATGAGTTTCCGTTTCCATCGTCCACTCTAAAATGACTGCTGCTTTTTTTATAATCGCAGGCAAAACCGCAGTTAAAAGCTTGTTTGTTATTAACCGACTTCAATAAGAAGGAGGTTCTCAATTCGTCAGTATCTGTATTTGTTCAGCGATTACTCGAAAACGGATCAAAGGTATTTCGACCATTTTACTGGATCCTATATCAGGGAATCCCGAAGAGGTCCCATATTTTTTAATTAACATAGCTTGTACCGTTTCTTAGAAAATGGGGAAAAACTATTTTATCTATTCTCCTATACTCTATACCTTGGTGGAGTCGTCGGTATTAAAAATTTGGAAATAATTTAATCCGGAACATGGGACAAATAGAAAAGAAATTGGATTAGTTTCGGGATATCCCTAAGTAGTCGCATATTTTTTTCAATTACCTAGATGGTACCGTTTTTTAGAAATTCGGAAAAAACTTTTTTACCAACTTGCTTATACAGTAAACTTTGGTGGTGTCGCTGGTACTTATTAAAAATATAGAAAAATATTCTGTTCGGAACATGGGGTATAATGCATAAAAAAGGAATTTGATTAGTTCCGGGGATGCCCAAGTGGTCCCAAATTGTTTTTCAATAACATTGTTTGTACCGCTTTTTAGAAAATTGGGAAAAACTATTTAACGACATTTTTATGCAGTAAACTTTAATGGAGTTGCTGTAACAGTTCGGAACTTGGGGTAAATTGTAAATAACATGAATTAATCAAAATAAATGTCAGTTAATATGTACATAGAGTGTGTATTCATAAATTAAACTATTTCTTTTATTAATAATTTTAAGAGAAAAGTTATCCTCCACAAACGTAAACAGTAATCATTCCATGTAATTTTTTTATCTGTAGAAAAGGTATGTCATAAAAGAGGACTTTTTATTACAAATTAAATTATCTTATTATGTAAAATCAAATAGAAGTAATTATAATTAAAAACTGCATCTACCTATGCCATTGCACTAAAAATAATGTAATAATTATTTCTGTAACTTTTCCAACTATATACTAGGTTTGAAAAAATATAGCATTTTTGTGTAAAAGTGAGCTTTTATAATATCTCAAATTGTAAACAAGTTAAGTTTATTAGAATTTAAAACTGCATCCAATTGTGCTGTATTATTAAAAATTGAAACAAATTGAATGTTGATTGGGAATAAATCAAATAAATGTGAGTTAATATACTGTAAGGTGCAGGTTGTCAGTTGCTTTCTATATACAAGTGGGTCTTATAAGTAGAATCCAAACGAAAAACGTTCTTATGAATATTATTTAGAGAAAAAATTATTCTTCACTAAAAATTTAATACAGAATATAAATTTTGTTTAAGTTAAGTACATTTATTTTTAATAACAACTCAAATTCTTATCAGACAACGTTAATTATAATTAAAACTACGTCATATTATGTTATATCAATTGAAACTGTATGAAGATTTATTATAAGATTCCGCGGAAGGGAGACTATTATATGAATGTCAGTATAATTAACAGACGTAAAAAATGATGATACTCAGATCGTCTACAATATAGTGGATCCACCTAAGTTAGAATCATGTACAAAATTTTCTTAATACATATACATATCTACAAAACAAGTTATTCTATTCAACAGTAAACGAAGTTGGTCAAGTTAATAATTGAAAGTAAAATACCTTATGTTAGGCAATATCGAGAAAGTTAATTAGATTTGAAAATTAAGCCATTGCATCACTAAAAATTACATAAATACATTAAAAAAAACAAAAACCTACTTCAAAAGAAAATTAACTAAAAAGCATGAAATAATTTTTTGCTACAATTAAATATTTTTTCAACATCGAAGTTGTGAAGTATAACTCATCAACGAACATACGAAAATATTTTCACTTTCACTTGGCACCGACATCATAAAAAGTATTTAATTGTAGCAATAAATTATTTCATGCTATGTAATTAATTTTCTTTTGAAGTCCGTTTTTGTTTTTTTAAATGTATTTATAATCAATTGGTAACAAATGCTTTTGATTAACGTGATATTTTTTTAATTGTGATATCAGGAAAAGAAAGACCTCTGATCCATTGACAAAATTATCAAACGAAAAATATTGTCGGCCTCAGTTCCAAAGAGTGAAATTCCAGCAGTGCTTCCAATGGCACTCACCAGTTGCTACTTTTCTTGCATACAATGAATATTTCATGAACGATTGCTGAAGCTCCGTGGCAAGGCGCTACTTCGACAAATTCTCGAATCATTAGCGGTTCAAATTGCTGTACCGCTGCGCGGCATTGGCCATTGAAAAACCCGGCAGTAATGCTCGCAAAAATTCCCGTGAATCGCTAAGAGACATTGTCGATAATGTCTGTTTTTGTGATTTTTCCGCTTTTTCTAAGAACTTTTCCGGTTGCATCTACATGGAATTCGACGTCATTACTTTTGATAGATGATGGCGAAGCGTAATTTGCTATCATTTTCCTGTAGTCAGCTCGGTACAAGGAAAAAAAAACGAATATTTAATTAATTGCTGGGATCCGGTAAGCTGACAATGCCACGCTGCAGCTTGTTTTTTGGAGATGTCAGCCGGCAGAATGGGATAGATAAATGAATTGGAGTCTTTTGTGTATCTGAGTGGGATATTAGGTTATTTTGCTTCAAGTTTTTTATTTTATTTAAGGAATTTAATTAATGTTTTAAATTTCCAGTCAGGGCGTCCCGGGTGTATGTAGGTCAAATTGTAATATGTTTTGCAAAGTTATACAAGGTGTAATGAAAATCACCACAGAAGTAAATTTAATATAGGGCACAACATATTAATCAAAATTTGTAATTTTTTGAAACATAAGAAATTAGATGAGTATGGTAATGAAATACAAAAATTAGACTTTTTCTAAGAGTATGTTCCGATCCGACACTTCTTTGAACTTGAAATCTCCATACAACTTTTTTTATATAATACAGCTCTCAATTTTTGTGTCTCCGATATACCTGAAACTAAATCTCGGAAGTTCGGCTACACCGTTCCTTTTACTTCAGACCTGCCGAGTTTGGCAACATGCTTCCGTATATGAAGACTGAGGCCCAACCCCAACAAAACCGAGACGGCGTGCTTCTATTTCTCTAACAGAGCAGCTAATATACAGCTCCAGGACTACTTCGATTATACCTTACCGCGCCACAATACATACCTGGAATATCTTGGCGCCACCCTAGGCAGGATACTGACCTACTCGGAACAACATCATCCACTAGCTAGACGGTGCTACATGAGGCTCTTCTTCAACTTTCCATACACCAGGGTACGGATATATCATGCAGAAACACACTACAATCCAGAAGACCAACGATATGAACTGCTAGAGAACTGCACACGTTACATTTCGACCCCATAGAGTATTGGGAGCAAAAATGGAAAGATAACTGCCTCCCTCCCCCTCCCGTCTTCGATCAGCCCCATAAAATATGAACATCACTGAACAGAATACGTACCAACCATGGCATATGCGCGGACTAACTCCACAAATGGGGTAGGGCGCAATCTACAAGCTGTGACTGGGATGCGGAAAAGCAAACCGATCAACATATGGTGATGGAATGCCCAAATATCGCATGTGAGGGATAAGAATTCCTAATGGCAACCGACGCTTCTATTAACTATGTATCTAATTTACATGTGTGTTTGTGAATCAAAATAATGTAATATCTTTTTATACACTTTTATGCATTTAATATCATGTGAAGCCATACGATAAATAAATAATGACTTTAAGAGCATAAACAGACAGACAAACAAACAACCTTGTTCCAACATCAACAACAATCGAGCCACAAAATCAATTTCAATAGTGTATACGAGGGCTGTCTTTTATATTTCGGGATTAGAGAACAAAAACAAATATTTATCATCGAAAATCGCTTTATTGTTTTTTAAAATAAACCCCATGAAGATCTACACACTTTTGCATGAGTTTGAAGCAATTGTCGAAGCACTTTTTCCACTCTGATTGTGGGTATCTCCAAAACATGCATTCTGAACGCAGCAACCGCTTCTTCAGGTGTCGAAAAACGTTGACCTCTCAGTTTGTTTTTTACGTACGGGAATAAAAAGAAGTTATTTGGTGACAAGTCTGGACTATACGGCGGATAACTGATCAAATCGATGTTTTGAGTGGTCAAAAATGCAGTTGTTGAGCAGATGTGTGAGAGCTCGCATTGTCGTGGTGAAGAGTGATCCGTCTTCGGCGGTTGGTTTTCTTCATTTCTTGGAAGGCAACTGGCAACTGGTTGTGTACCACTCAGAATTGACTGTTCTGCGTTGTTCTAGTGGTACGGTTGCAACATGTCCAGTTTTTCCAACTTTTGTTGGATTCGGCTCATCTTGAAACACCCATACAGTCGACTGCTGTTTACTTTCGGGCTCATACGCATAAATCCACGATTCATCGCCTGTCACTATGTCATAAACGTGTTTTGAAGCACCGCAATCGTATTTTTTGAGCTTTTCTTCCAACCAAACGACACGAGCCTTTTTCTGAACGATTGACAAATTGTGTGGGATCCAACGCGAAAATTTTTTTTTACATTCAAATGTTTATGCAATATTGAATTTATGCTGGTCCCACTAATGTGTAAGGTTGACTCAATCTCACGATAGGTCACATGACGATCTTGCAATATCAGTTCGCGCACAGCATCAATGGTTTCCGGAACAACAACTGTTTTTGGACGACCTTCACGAAATTCGTCTTGGAGTGAACTACGACCTCGATTGAATTCACCATACCATCGATAAACAGTGATCCTTGATGGAGTTTCATCGCCAAAAATTAAATTAAGTTCATCCATGCACTCTTGCTGATTTAATCCACGTCGAAAATTGTAAAAAATAATCGCACGAAAATGTTCACGATTTAATTCCATTTTTTGGCCGAGATGAATCCTTTAAGTTACTGTAAACAACATATAGCGCTCGTATGTCAAAACGTTCTGAGTACGTATAACCTCAAAAGTGTCAAACTTTACAATCAAGCTGTCAGTTCCAATATATGGAAAACCATTATATAATAATAAGCCGTTTTCGAGGATGCAGTTTTGAATATGTTCTACGCTAATATTTCCGTGATTTTCTAAAAACGCCGTTCGCGGAACAAAATTATTGTAAATGAACCGATATATAACTTAGTCATCGAATTCCAAATTAAGGCATCGTCCTATAACCGATAAAAATAGAAACCTAGAATTGTATTGTGAACCAAATTTATTGTTATAATCTGCATCTGCATTACAGTAGGCTTGAGTTCTGGGTTCAAGGTAACGAGGTATTAGTTCTGAACTCATTCTGAATCGATTCAAACGGTTCATGCTCTGAACCAAGTACTGCTTAGAGCATATACTCCTCTACGGATCAAGCGCCTTAATCTGTCCAACGTCTGTTTAGTTTAACTTTCATTCGAAGTTCAGTGAATATAGCCAAAATTACTTTGTTTAAACTATTTTTAATTTAATGCAGAATGTAACATCCCGAGGATGTTTACATTTAAACAATGACTAGCTTATGCATATCGTTCCGTTTTGGTTTTTTTTTGTCGATTCAGGGTTAGCAGAAATCTGAACTCTTATACGTGCTAAAAACCAGGTAGACAAAAATTGTGTTGCAACATTTTAAACAAAAAACCAAAGATGGCCGATTTTACGCAGTTAGAGAAAAATTGCTGATTTTGCCGTCCTTAATTAAAAGTTTGTTCTAGAATTTTTTTAAATGCCAAAGAAAGGCACGTGCGTAGAACACGTCGGTTAATGGCGGAAGATTCAGCCAATCGGACAATGAAAAACTCACGCGGTAGGGAGTTTTGTTGTTAACTTATTCGTGAAGATAGTACCCATATGGGAGGGGCTAAAGTTCACGAGGAACTAGTCCAGAGAATTTCCAAACTAGTTCGAGGCCGGAACTCAGGGTACAGGTTTCTTAGACCAGCAAACGGCCGGGAAGAGACCTCGTGATAGGGACTAAGTAGCGTCGGAGTACGCACAGCTAGATTGTAAACTGGTAAAGATTTCATCTGACTCCCTAAGTCGGCAAAAGGAACGAGAGGTAAAAGTTTAGGTTTCTTGTCTTATGATACCTTGTTAAATTTGGTTTTGTTTTAGTTTGTTTTTATTTATATATATATGTGTGTATATATGTGTGTATATATATATGTATATATATATATATATATATATATATATATATATATATATATATATATATATATATATATGTTTATTGGGGAGGCGTTGGATAGACTGGCTCACCAACGCTTGCTGATAAAGGGGAAGACCTATTGTAGTAGGCACCGATAGGGCTTAAATAGGGTCTAATTGTACCTGTCATTCCCAGGATTAGCGGGTATAATTAATATTGTGTCCCTTAAAGTTATTTTTCATATTTTCTTGGGGCTAATTAATTAAAAACATAAATTGGGGGAGTTACATTTGTTCTCAAGTATTGTGTAACCACTAAAAATTGAGGTTACTTGGTTTGTATTTTTTTGTATTTTTTTTTGTGTTACATATCGGGATTGTTTTATTGTTTCTAATTTTTCTTTCATTTCATTTTGTTTTTCTTCAATATATGTCTCATTTTTTTTTTCGCTGTTTACTTTTAACTCCTTCCTTCTTCCCATACAACCACCAGCATTTGAGAAGCCTGGGGACTTACCCTCTTAGAGGAGGCTAGGTGACGAAAACCAGAAGCTACCAAGGACTGAGAGTCAAGGCAGATAAGGGGCAGTAATGTTCCTTTTTATATTATTTATTTTCAGCTAACATTTACAGAGAAGGGTTCCCGGAGTCTTTCTCTCCAACACAAATTTTCTTCGGGTGGTGGCAGCATTCCCCTTTTCTCTCAGGTTCTATATACTATATTTCTTTCCCCATTATACAACAGGTTTAGGGCAAAACTGTTACACTGGTGATAGGACCCAAATTGTTACAAGAATAATTAAAATTGTTCAAATTCTGTTAAAAATCCTATTAATACTCAAGGTAAGTAGTATTTTTAACATAAAAAATATTTTTAATTAAGATGTGCGTTTACACAGATGTTGGACCACAGTTTGTTTAGTGATGAAGACCTGGATGGATTTATATGAGTTGGGACTAGAAGTGTCAAAACATATGTGTTTTGAAAAATTTGTATTTAATATTGTCAATAAGACATTTTACAGATAATGGCAGTGCTGAGAGAAATCCAACATTATATCATTGAAATGTATCTTTTAGGATTTGCTGCATATTAAGCAATATCAAACAAAAATGTAGTTTACTGTTTGAATATAAATAGTTGTATTTTTAAAATAATTATAGAAATTATTTATTTCTAGAGCAAGTTGAGATCACAAATAAGAGTTTAGCCCCAGAGTAAGAAAAAGTACAAATTGAATACATTTTTCATTGATCATCATATGTATTAAAGAGGTGAGTGTAGTAATTTCTCTTCCAGGTTTTTGTCAACTTTGGTCAGCTATCAAGACAATAGTAGAACTATAATATTCTTCATTGCTAGATAAAATATGTGATACAAACATTGCTGTGACAGTTTAAAGCAGGAGCTTTGATAACCATATTATATTAAATTATGAGATAATGAATATTTTTTCACTTTATAAGGACTTGTTAAATTTTACATAATTTGTCTAGAAATTGAAAATTTGAAGTAGTAAATATAGTGAAGATTCAGAAAACATATTTTGGAAAATCTAAGTAATCTGGATTGTAATCAAGATGATGAAAAAGAATTGCCCAGAAGATTGTAATTATTAATTACCATTGCAATTACCTACAAGTATAGGGTTTAAAAGAAAAAATGTGGCATCATGATTTTAAAAATTATATAATTATATTAAAAGTATTGCCACACTCTCTATATAATTTTCAAAAATTGTAGTGATACAGTTGTAGTAATAATTTGTTAAAATTGGATGATTTGCTAATGTTGTTGAAAAATTGAAAACTGCTATAAGTATTGATTTCCGTAGCAGTTGTACTACAAGTTCAGTGCATGTCTCTAAACATTTATAGCTTGCAGTAATTCTAAAAAGCATTCCAGGATATTTAGCTACAATTTTGGTCGATATTCCCCTGTGTAGAGTCATAAACGTTAAAGTTCTAGACAAATAAATATACATCAGATACTCCGACTATTTCATAATAATGTTGACATAAAATGAATTTCAGTAAAGTAACATTTAAATCCCAGAATTTTTATTAAAATTCCGAAAAATTTATAGGTTGGTTATATGCACTTTCGTTATGATGGTACCTATGATATGATGTGGTTAATTCTGCACCAATATCATAGAATTAAATATTAATCAAGAACAGCATTTAACCCACAGAATTTAACCACAAAACGATTTTTACAGATGACATGAAGCAAAACACTAGTTCAATTGTTTTGGACTCCAGGATCTGATTTAGGGACAGAACAAAAAAAGAACCAAAAATAATGAACCGATTCTGAACGAATTCAGAACTGCTTCCGGGAAAACACCTACAAAACAACAAAGTAAAATATAACCATAACAAATCTGTCAACAAGCAACGCAACAGAATCGACAGCGAAGTTGGCTGAGCGGATCTTTTGTCTCAGGGTTGAGAATGCCAAGTGAGACGAAACGTCTGCGAGATTTAAACTTTAATAATATTAATGAACAGATCTATTCCCTTATAAATGTTTCTTCACATTGTTTCATCCGTGAACCTTTAGGAATAATTATATACTTATATTTATATAGATAGATGGGACCCTTGGCCTCACAGTTTACAGAAAGCAACTTACATCAACAGAAGCTTTAATGCTAATTCTCATGCCCACCCAGCCCAACTATAAGCCGTCGTTCAAATTTAGTATTTAGATCACGAATGCTAACTAACCAGGATAACATAAGACAGGAATGGATAGTTTAAAAAGAAAATACAACTGATTTCCAGAAGTCAAAACCGATACCAACAGACGAGGCACCAATAAACAAAGTTTATTTACCGTCAAGAGCACCACGGGTAGTATTGCGAGAATTCTACGTCGGAGCATTTTAGAACAACAAGGAGTGTATGAGATTCCATGTACACAAGGAAACAAAACCGATGTGGGACAAACTTATAGGAGAATTCAAGACAGACGTGATGAACACAAGATTGACATAAGAAAGAAAGAAAAACAAACATCGATTGCGAAACATGCCTCCAAGATGTCACACCGAATAGACTGTGGGAATACGAAAGTACTAACACATATAGAACACCCGAAATCGATTTTGGTAAGAGAGACAATTGAGATCGCGAATATGCATCACAGTCTAAAGGCGTGCAATGGCCCCGGTTTTTAACAACTCAATCGGAAATGACTCATCAGCTAGCCCAAGCCGTGTTCACTGAGGGGCAGTCTGAGGGTCAATTAAACGCAGCCGCTCACGTGACCATCCGATATATCAGCATACCGGTTCCTATAGATCTTAATATTCGCATAACTAGAAGCTTGAGCAGGATACGATAGTTATTCGAAGAAACCAGATGAGGACAGATGTGACTCTGCCGAAACGTCGTCATTTATCAACTACGCGGATGAATTCTCGGACACCACCTGATACACATAAAGTCATGTAAATATAAATATACCCCAATACATACATGCGGACTGGTCTACTTGCTAACTTGTCAGCTGCAACGCTTTTTAAACACAAGGAACGAGAAATTTAATTCATTTGTGAGTTTAGACAGCAATTATAACGTGTTTTTATTTGATAAATCAATATGACTTCTATTTCCCGCTATATAACTTTCAAGAAATCAAACTCTTATGTTTCATTTCCTATTTTCAGCAGTATGTTTTCCGTAAATCATTGTCAGACGTATATTAACCATTTCATAAACCCTCCAACTACTTAACTAACTAAAATTAAAACTTCAGTCGGCAGCAGAGCCGCTATTGGAAATTCCAAGGAAAAATCCAAAACGAATTATCATTCGAGAAAGAAAACTGGTGGAAAGCGGAGTTTAAGGCGTCTAATTCACCGTAAACTCCCAACAAAGTGTCTATAAATAGTTGTGGTAAGTAGATTGGTTGCCGAAGTTTTCTCAAAGTTGAGGCATCAACGGCAGACATTAGTTAATTAAAGCTAGTGAACACGTTTTGTAACTCTTCTTAAACTACTCCACTTCGCTGTTTATTAATGGCCACTTATATTTTAATGACCCGCTTGAGTAGTTTATTTCCTCGAAATATCGAGGAAAAGGGTTAAAATTACTCAACCACTTAAGGGAGTTTTGCAATCTTAAGGGTAGAAATTTCAAAGCATGTCAAGATCCCTCTTGGAAAATTAACAAAACATTTAATAAGTTACCAGTAGCAAAGAGAATTTATAGACGACGAGTATTTCTCTGCGAGCGAAAGTTTTAAACACAATTCTGAATTTGTTTACTGTAAACATTCATCAGAATTAATAATAAAGTAGGAAATATTTTTACGTTTATAGACTGTTTAGTAAATATAGGGTATATGTTAAAGGAGGTATTCCCTGCATTAATCTCTGAATATTTTGAATAATTGTGGTCGTTCATTAGGGTTTTCTTTCAAGTATTTGGAAATTGTAAAGCAATTTCTAAACATTGGCCCCGATTACTGGTTGTCTTCCTCTCAAATATTCTGAGAGATATAGATTTCTACAATAGTATTCCGAAATTTACCAAAGCCGACCCTGTTTCATTTCAGTACGCAACCTATCGCTTCTAAGATAAAAATTGTTCTCGACATGGCTCGGCAGCTGTAGGATTGATGACTGATTTTACGAGTTTTCGATGCTGGTTTTAAAAAGGAAGCAGCCCACGATCGCAAGTTAGTTAGTGGAGCGAAGAGCTTATATGTAAAATTGTTGTTGTGATATTTGAATCAGCTGTTGTATATATTCGATGTAAATAAAAGTTCTAGAAAAGTGAAAGTGAATATTAGTTGTATAATTTTAAATTGAACCCACGGACTATATAACAATATGATCAGCCAGTATTCCTGAATATAAATAATGTTGTGTATATTATGAAACAACAAGAAACTATGGCAGGAGGAAAATTTAATACAAGAAGGAATAGAAAGAGCAAATGTAAGAGGGCTAGATGATATAGATTTTAAGGAACTAAGACTTTAAGACTACAGAAAAACAGAAAAGCAACAGGAAAAGATGGTTTCGATGCAGAATTGCTGAAATACGGAAGAACACTACTGCAACTGAGACTTCTCTACCTCATCAATGCTGGAAAAATAATAGAATACCAAAAGAATGGGAAAAATCAAAAGTAATATCCATATTTAAAAAGGGCGATAAAAACGATAATAACAACTCTAGAGAGATAAGCATACCCGATTCAGCCAACAAAATTTTTCCCAAACTTTTGTACACTAGACTGAAATCGATAATAGAATAAATAATTGGAGAACAAATAAGTTTCAGAAAAGGACAACAGATGGAATTTTCCCACTGCTATAAGTGACTGAAAATTTAATAAAGACACACATATCAATTTCACCTATTTATAAAAAGCCATCGACATCCTAAATAGAGAATAAAACATTTTTTAAAAAAATATAACCGACTTCCTCTTATAACTAAAACGTTAAAAATAATTATAACAAAATACAACTCTAGCAAATAAATAACACATTCAGTGTTGTTAGGTACCTACCCAGGAATTAAAAAATGTTAACATTAAAAGGTGCTCATTCTGTACAAATTAATTACCTACCAATCTAGTATATTTTTGCAGTCGGTACCAAGCAAATCTAAAATCCTTTATTGCGTACTGATCTACTACTTCATCAAACTTGATTGTTGCTTGGCACCGACTTCAAAAATATATTAGATTGGTAGGTAATTAATTTGTACAGAATGAGCACCTTTTAATTTTTACATTTTTTATTTCCTGGGTAGGTAACTAACAACACTTAGTGTGTTATTTATTTGCTAGAGTTGTATTTTGTTATAATTATTTTTAGCTTTTTAGTTATAGGTGGAAGTAGGTTATATTTTTTTTAAAAATGTTTTATTTTGAACTTTTTAGTTTTTTTGAACCCAGGTAGTTTTCATTCTTTATTTTTTATTTTGTATGTATAACCTTAATAAACAGGACCAGGTAACATCGAAAGCCTCAACATTACACAATGATACATTTTTATTTAAATTGACTGGTAAATGTTTACGAACAAAATGTATTAGTACGCGTTGACTTAATAAGGTCAAAATATATTTATGCCTTATGGGCCACGCCATGTAAGCTTTTTTCAACTTTTTTTGACAATTCTGTATAACTATAGATAATTCCACTCCACCCTATGTACCAACCATCCTGTACATACGACTGTCCACAGACAAGCATAAATTTGTTTGCTGTCTTCTGTAAACTATAGGACGGAGTAGAATCCATCCCATATTTACGAAGTCAAATCCATCCTATATTTCAACCATAGTATAAAACTCCTTATGGACTACCCCGTAAATCATTTCATTTTTAATATTTTATATTATCGTCCTGTGTAACATTAATTCCTCTCCACACTATATGCAACTTCTTTGGGCTATAATATAAATAATGTTTTTATAACACTGCATAAATATAATTCAACTTCACCGTATATTTCAACCATCCCTTATATGATTTGTTTACGTCCATATCATATAACAGTTTTTTAATCACCCCATATAATTTTAATTCCACATATTTTCCAACATTTTTACACCACCAAACGTCCACCCCACCCTATATTCCAACCATCTTGTGTATACAGCTAAACCGCCTGACCTATATTTCAATCATCATATAAATGCAACTTATTCTATAACTTTACTTTGTGATTTTGTTTTCTATAACAAAACATCCTTTGTATAAACGCACCAAATAGCAGTTTAGAGTTTGACATGTGTTGTCACTGAATTTTCTATTAGGCCGGGAGAATGTGACAACCAAAAGCACCGTCTTCGCAAAATGGAAAAATTTTCATTTAAATAGTTATTTGCCTGGAATCCAAACAAAACGAGCTTGGTACTCATTTATTTAAGGAGCCAAAAATACTATGCTGTACTACCTATATGCTTGAGATATACAAAGAAAATTTTCATATTCGCAATTAAAACTTCCAGTGCCTAAAATTCCCGCATTATTACGTTGAAATTAACATATTTATGAGGAAATGTCCGTTATGTCATTTCGATGAAATTTTTGATAAGAGTTTTGGAATTTTCAGGGATTTTCTGCAAAACTGCAAGTTGCACGTCGCAAAAAAGTATATGAGATCACCTAGAGATCTTCCTTAATAGATTAAACGTTAAAAAACTATACACATCCATAAGGAGTTTTCGAAAAATCGACCAAAATGTTAGGGATATTGGTCGATATCCACAAATTTTATCACTTTACCAATAGAATTCTTTTCCCAAATTTGAACTTTCACCAATCCGGATATATACTCTATTATTACAAGACTATATTCATACAAAACGGTTTACCACAGGAGAATAAATCAGGTAACATACATACAAAAATAGTAAAAAAAATACGCGACGAATTGATAACCTCCTCCTTTTTGGAAGTCGGTTAAAAATTATGACATATAGTGGAAATACAGGGATACCTAAAAGGAGTAATAAGAGCAATAGCAAGCCTGTACCACACCACTTATGTGCTAATTGATATATAATCGATATAAACGGAAGAGAAACAGTAGGAATAATTAAAAAACCGACTACAAAAAAAATTTAACTAAAAAGCATGAAATAATTTTTTGCTAAAACAATTAAATACTTTTTCCGACGTCAGTGCCAATTTGAACAGCGAATTTGTGAAGTACGTCTTTATTTTACAATTTTTAGTGACATAATTGCTTAATTGGATCCAGTTTTCAAATCTTATTAACTTTTTCGATATTGCCTAAAGTATGATATTTTACTTTATGCATCATTTATTAGTTTAACCAATCTCGTTTACTGTTGAATAGAATAACTTGTTTTCTAAATTTGTATAGGTATTAAGAATATTTGGTATATGATTCTAACTTATGTGGATCCACTATATTGTAGACAATCAGAGTATCATCATTCTTTAGGTCTGTTAATTATGCTAACATCTATATATAAATAGGCTAAGACAAAACGATTAGGTACCATTTTCTCCTCTGTTTCTCAACCGATTTTCTTCATTTTTGTTTTGTTTAGTAGCTACTGACGACCTTCAGTGCAGAATGCTAATCTTAATTTATAATATTGGTTCATTCATTAAATAAAATATAATAAAAATTCATTATTTACGTCAATAATGTCAATGCCAAACAAATGAATGTGCCGCGTGCCGCTGCCGCCAGACTCAAACCATTGAGTAATTCTATATAGACAGACCAATGCTATTATATACTTAGAGCATGTACTTCTGGAGGTGGCATGCAAGCGTTGTTATTGTTTAGTGGGTAAAGTAATCGTTGAATATCATAATTATACAGGGCGATTCCAGATATGTTAGAAATAATTTTTTTAATGGGTGGCACATAAGCAGTTGCATATTTAGGGTGTTTAAAATATAGAGTAGAGCGCAATTATAACTAATAAAATAATGATATAGGGAAGCCCATTAGCGGTTGAATTTACAGGGTTACAGTTATACAGGGTGGTGCAAAAAATGTTATACATAGATGCATATACAGGGTGGCGGAAATGGAAATGCAACATTTCGTAACCCATAAGCAGTTGTATATATAGTTAAGATGAAATATAGGGTAAGAGGAATTATAGATATACAGGATGGTGATAAAAAATGTTAGAGTAGGAAATGATTTATAGAGTAGACCACGAAGAGTTCCATATATATAATGATTGAAATATAGGTCGTAGTAGAATTATAGTTACAGAAGATAATTAAAAATTTCATAAACAAAAAGAGTAAATATGGTGGGTCATAGGCAGTGGCATATACAGAATTGTTTACCCGGTGGTTGAAAAATGTTAAAAAATATTATGCGTGGTCCATAAGCAGTTGCATATACAGGGTGGTGGAAATATATAATGAGATGGAATTATTATAATGAGGATTTTAATAAATGTTAGAGAATTGAGTGCAATTATAGCTATACAGGGGTGTTAGAAAAAATAAATATGTAGGGTAGCCCATTAGCAGTTGAATTGTTGTCATATTAAATTAAGAATTACGAATTTGAACACAAATAAAGTTCTATGAATTATATCTGAAAAAAACTTGAATTTCGTTACTTATTTGTAGAAGCGAGATGTAAGACCGACATCTAGGATTTTCGAGGAAACTATCACACAGAGGTTCCGAATCTAGATCCGTTCTGTGTAATTGCTGTTCTCCCTAAAGTCCTAGGATAGAATGTCACGATAAAATTTTCATGTTACTTAACCTGCCAGAGATATTGACATAATTGGTCGAATTTCGACCACTGGGCGACAGTTAGTATATTTAATAATCTCCTCCCCGCGGAATCTTATAATATATTTACAGTTTGAAGTAATATTAAATCTAATATACTTTGATAACAATTTGAGTTATTATTTAAAATAAAGGTACTTAACTTAAACAAAATTAATATTCTTTACCAAACACAGTGGACAATTTGGAATAGTGAAATGAAGATATATTATACAATTTTAAGTGATGTGGCATAATTAGATGCATTCTATAATTCTTATTACTCCTGTTTGATAAGAATTTTATATATAATGAAAAATAAAAGTATTTTTGCTTGTAACCGAAGTTTATATTTGCTGACAAACCTCCTCTACAGTTAAAAAAGTATACGTTTCAGACCATCCAAATTTGTTTATGAAGAATAACTTTTTCTCTTAAAAAAAGTATATTATGTGATACGAATCAGTATATGGAAACGTTTCAACTTCAAATTTGGATTATTTAGCAATCGCTAAGTGTTCTAGCTGGAACTGGAGTCTTATTCTTAAATTTCGCCTTGAGAAAAATTTTCTTGTTGGTCAAATAGTTTTGAGACTGAGAATTTGGCGGTTGCTGCTGTGGGTACAGTTTTTTGTTTGTCTACCGGTAGAATTTTCCATCCTAAATCCAGGTCAACTGAAGGTTCCCGATTCACACGCCGTTTACCATCGTACAGCTGGCTTCCTTGCGTTCCCTCTTTTTTAAATTTTCTTCTATTAACAAGATCTTTGTTTCATTTCAGTCTATTTGATTTGTCTACATGTCTTCTGGAAATATGATATTAGAATTCCTTTTTCCTTCCTTCTAAGGGTCTTGAAGTATATGTATGGTCTATTTAAACAGAATTGGTTGGTAGAATCAACATTAACGAGAGAGAAGTCGCGGGTTTCGTGGTCGGTTATTCTTGTCCAAGCTTTTCGCCTGAGGTATTAACTTGTTTTTTATGGAATGAGCTAGAGTTAGTTTAAGGCCAATCTTTCTCCTTTGTCTGTCTTAGTAGTAACTCTAGAGGGAGTTTATTAACTTATTTATTTATTTTTATATTGTCAACCAATTAATTTCGAAATTGTTGCCTTCGAATTTTATGACAGAAAGCATTTCGATAAGTCGAAAAACGAATGGCATAACAAACCTTCGTTCGAGACAAAACTATAAATGCCAGATAAAATTCAGATCAAAAATAATCAAACTGAAGCGTATAATGTTACATGACTTTTTTATGAGTAGAGACTGGTGAAGCATATCTGTTGACGTAAAACCGTCGGATTTATGTAAATACTATTTTATATCGTTGTCTCCGGATATGTAAAAATTGCGAGATGGGAAATAAGGTATTTTTGGAGACGAAACTCGGGACGTCACTAGAAATTTGTTTGGGGTTGAGTCCCCGCAATCATAAACTCCAGATTGTGAAACAGATAGGTATAAGTGGATTTTCGTTATATTGTTGTCTACAGTGTGTTAGTTTAAAGTCGATTTCTTGCGAAAGCTTCTTTGGAGAAAAATTTGTAGTTCAGTTAAATGTAGAAAAAAACTTTAAAGTTCTTAGTTCAGGCGAGAGCTGACATTTACTTATTATTGTTGGTAATAGACAATAACTACATAAAATTTGCTTTTCGTTCTAATAAATAATCCAATTCTTTATTTGCTATATTTTAAATTACATACAGCAGAAGTTAGGACACCACAAAAAAGGGCAATGTTACTTGTCATTAAATTTGTGTGCCGAATAAGTTTATATTATAAAATAAACATTTAACATTAAGAATAATAACTGAAATAAATATAGGAAATTATTTTCAATTTGTAAGATAATTATCTATTATTACATTTCTCATCATATCAAGGTAACCAATACTTAACCTTAAAATATAGTGTTTATTCACGAAAGCGTTTTGCCAGAACGTTATAAAGAAAAATACAGTTCCACAAGAGTTATAATTGATTGTACAAAGTTTAGGATTGAATTTCCATCAAGTATAAACAATAAAGTTTTTGGTAGGGATTACACATGATGGGTTCGTCTGCTTTAAGGCCAAGGTAATAGGACGTTGAAAAAGTGACTCTTAAATTAGTATACAGTGAGGTCTTCTTGATTCACTTGGAAGATTGTGATATAGTTCGGGCTGATAAAGGTTCCCAACCATTTGCACAGTGCTAACTGAAGGTGGTATATAAAATATGGTGATAATGCGTTCATTATTAGAATTTGATTTTCATGAAATTGAGAATACCTTTTCAGTTGCCAAAATATGACTCCAAATTTGGTTAAATACATCACGCTATAATTAATGATACAAATGCACACTTAATGTAACATTTATTTCCCTCGGTTCCATATGTTGAGTAATTAATTCTTCTCGTAATAAATGTTTCACTCAATTTTGTTTAAAATATTTAATAATATTTCTTCTAATGAAACTGATTTTTTAACCGACTTCCAAAAAGGAGGAGGTTATCAATTCGTCGCTTTTTTTGTATCTATCTTACCTGATTTCTTCTCCTGTGGTGAACCATTTTGTATGAATATGGTCTTGTTTAATAGACTATGTATCCAGATTGGTGAAACTTCAAATTTGGGAAAAGAATTCTATTGGTAAAGTGATGAAATTTGTGAATGACCACATGCGTGCATGGAAATCGACCAATATCCCTAACATATTGGTCGATTTTTCGAAAACTCCTTATGGATGTGTGTAGTTTTTTAACGTTTAATCTGTTAAGGAATATCTCTAGGTGATCTTATATACTTTTCTGCGACGTGCAACTGGCAGTTTTGCAGAAAATCGCCGAAAATTCCAAAATTCTTATCCAAAATTTCATCGAAATGACATAACGTAATAGTGCCGGAATTTTAGACACTGGAAGTTTTAATTGCGATTTTGAAAATTTTCTATGTACATCTTAAGCATATAGGTAGTAAAGCATAGAATTTTCGACTCCTTAAATCAATGAGTACCCGGCAAATACCTATTTAAATGAAAATTTTTCAATTTGCGAAAACGGTGCTTTTGGTTGTCACATTCTCCCGGCCTAATAGAAAATTCAGTGACAACACATGTCAAACTCTAAACTGCTATTTGGTGGGTTTATACACAGGATGTTTACTTATAGCAAACAAAATCACAAAGTAAAGTGATAGACGGAGTTGCATTTATATGATGATTGAAATATAGGTTAGGCCATTCAGCTGTATATACAGGATGGATAGCATATAGGGTGGAGTGGACGATTGGTGGTATAAAAATGTTGGAAAAAATGTGAAATTAAAATTATATAGGGTGATTAAAAAACTGTTATATGATATGGACGTAAACAAATCATATACAGGATGGTTGAAATATATACTGAAGTTAAATTATATTTATACAGTGTGATTAAAAAATTATTTATTTTATTGCACATAAGAAGTTGCATAAAGTGTGGAGAGGAATTAATGTTACACAGGGCGATAATATAATATGTAAAAAATTAAATAATTTATGGGGTAGCCTACAAGGAGTTATATACTATGGTTGAAACATAGGACGGATTTAATTCCGTAAATATGGGATGGATTCTACTCCGTCCTATAGTTTACAGAAGGCAGCTAACAAATTTATACTTTTCCGTGGGCAGTCGTATGTACAGGATGGTTGGTACATAGGGTGGAGTGGAATTATCTATAGTTATCTTTAATTATGACATGGAATAAATAATAGAGAAAACCACAGATCATACAATATGTATAAAGAGACAAAAGTTTATATGACATAGTGATATATTGAATAGAATATGCGAATAACTTTATTTTTGTCTAAAGCAGAAAAAATAAATGAAAATTTCAACGTGTTATATAATTTTTTGCTTTCATTATTTAATAGTACCTTAATGTTTTCAAATTTATCTTGTAATTAATTTTTATTCAAACTGGAAAAAATGTGTTTAAAATTATTAAATATTTAATCTATAAATTTCAAATATTATATAAAAACAGTTTACAAGCTCATTTTCCTATGTATTACATATACTTTGACTACTTACACACAGCAACGTTAAGAAAATGAAGTCGAGTACGTAAATCTTGGCACCGACTTCAAAAATATACCAGATTGGACGGTAATTAATTTGTACAGAATGAGCACCTTTTAATGTTTTCATTTTTTACTTCCTGGGTAGGTACCTAACAACATTGAATGTGTTATTTATTTGCTAGAGTTGTATTTTGTTATAATCATTTTTAGCTTTTTAGTTATAGGTGCAAGTCGGTTATATATTTTTTTAAATGTTTTATTTCTATTACTAATATTGGTATCAGTCACAACTATTTTTTGCATAGCACATTTAAGAATTCAGCAAATAAATGAAGTATAGAGTCTTCAAATAATTTCTTTAATAAAAGTTTATTCCAAGTAACTTTTTGAACACTTCCATTTTCTACTATAGTAAATACACATATAGGTACTGCCTTCCTAATTTTTTTTTCGTTTTTCGATTTGAAAATTCTTTATTCTAGGAAAGAATTGAAGGGACATAAAAAATGTAAAATTCTCTATAAAACAAAGTTTTTTAATCACTTTGATTGCACTGATTTGATTTTCACCCCAACTCGAGGCCTGAAGTCAATGTAATCACTATTCGCATTTTTTTACTCTTAGGTACTATTTTCGTATTTGTCTATCAGAACCACAGAAATTTTGAACAAAGAAATCTCGTTTATTGAAATGTTTATACCGAAAATTCTGGTAGAATATGGCTAAAATACATTTGAAATCAATATAGTTGAAAATTTAAACAGCAAAGAGATAAAAAACGGCCAGCAATATTTTTCCCCAGTTTGTTGCCAAAATTTACAAAATTTTCGATTTGGTGCTTCGCCTAAATTATTATTAAAGACCAGTTAACAATTTTTTTATGATCGTTACAAAATTGTACAAACATTCAACTAATCAAATAACGCTGTCGAAGTATTGATTTCATTCAGGAGGACTAGCGAAATACTTCACCAAACTCCCATTTGATTTATTCATTACAAAATTGTACAAAACACACATTCTGTATGTGACGTAGCTTAAAATTTTAAGCGACATTGAACATATGAATTGCATCAATAAACTAGATTTGGCACAGAATTACAGCATTAAATATTCCTCAATATTTCTGATAAAAAATATTCATAGATTTCTTGGAAACTTGGAAAGAGAGTTGAATGTATTTTAGATTTGATGACATGAATTTAACTCACCAGGAATTGTATGGCAAAACTACCGTAAAATAATGTAATAATTAGATTTATTAATAATTAAATACCCCTTATGGCCAGCGCACACGGAGCAACTCTTCTGAGATCACGGTTGCCAACCAGTTGAGCTTGCAACCAATTTTCAGCCAACATGAAACTTTTGACCGCAGACGAACAACAAGACTGATCACATTCTATAATCTGTCAAATTGTGTTTATGAAATTTTCTAGGTTAGGCATTGAGAAGTTAGAATTACGAAAATTCAAGTTAGTTGATTTAAATATATCAATGGTAACCCAGGTCTACAAAAAACAAGTTTTCTGTACTTTACATGTGACATATAATAACTGAAGTATTATCTTAATCTTAAATCAGATTTGGTCTATCACCCTTCAGTCTTCAGCAAATAGCTGAAAAGCTTCAGAAAATGAAGACTTGTGAGCTAGTCGAATCTGCCGTGTGATGTATAGGTTCCGATGTATTTTCACATGCGAACATGTTTTTGCTACCAAAACCGCTCCATCTCTTGTCAATTTTCAGAAAATCTCTAAAACCCTTTCGAAGACTAGTCAAACTGCAAATTTTCATTGCCTAAGAAATTAAATAATGACTTCGGATTTCAGTTTATATATAAACGATTGAACATTGGATACATCAATATATTAATATAATATTATCAGTTATAAAGCTCAACGCGAAACTTAAAAATATATGTTCCTCGAAGTTTCCTTGGACTTCCATCGTCTTGAAGTGATTGATCTCACACTTCAAGACGATCGAAGTCCAAGGAAACTTCGAGGAACGAGTTACATTGTCTGCCAACTTCAGACTAACAGTATAAATATATGTGTTTAAGACTAGACTAAGAAATAAGACTAGATAAAAAAATAAACATAAGACTAAATAAAACGACTAAATAAGAAAAATAAATATAAGACTAGATGAAAAATATAGTAAACCTTTTTTTTTAAGTAAAAGTAAAAATACATAGCTACGGTCGCATGATGATGATGAATGCGGGCCCGCTTTCTCACCCTGACCACCCTCCCGTACTGAGTATCGTACTTTACGTACGCGACCCTACATCGTAGAACTAAAATTTCCTTTAGTTGCCATGACGGCGTGAAAGCCTTCACCCAAGCATTCTGCCGGTAAAGTGGTGAAGATCGTTGCCGTCACCCTGGGGCAACTAAAGGATTAATATCTTTTACTTCTGATACAACACTAAGAAGCCAAAAAAAGACAAAAACTGTTCATAAATATGGCGCGCATTGAACTACTCCTGAGGATTCTTTATTTCTCTGGAGGTTTTTACTGGTTTTGCGAAGACTAAAAAGTTTTCTGCAGACCAACAGGGGATGAAACATTTTTAGCACTCAAAATTACCTCAAAACCATCTGTCGCAGATGCAGGTTTGACCAGTCTGTCAAAGTCTTCAATTTTCTGAAGGTTTTTAGCGATTTTCTGAAGATTGACGAGAGATGGAGCGGTTTTTATAGCATATGAAAATACATCGGAACCTATACATCACATGTCCAGATTCGACTCTTAGATCATTTACCATCTAGATATAGCCTGTCAAGCATAAAATGGCAATGCTAGAAAGAGAGAGCAATAGAGACAGTAAGAGGCTATTTCACTTAGTGGGTGGAAGCAGCCAATGAATAACATGGTGAACGTATTTCATTGGAAGCAGCTCCCAACTGAGTGAAATAGCCTCTTGCCCTCTCTATTGCCCTCTCTCTCCTTAGTCTTACCATGACATTTGTGCACTGCAGGCTATCTCTAGAAAGTAAATGCTCTAAGGATTCGACTAGCCCACAAGTCCTCATTTTTCTAAAGCTTTTCAGCTATTTGCAGAACACTCAAGGGTGATAGACCAAATCTGACGGCAGATTCGGGTTCAGGAGACAAAAATACTTAGGATATCATATGTCACATGTAAAGTACAGAAAACTTTTTTTTTATAGACCGGTGAATAAATAAATATCAGTTATTATAAGAAAACTTTTATGGCTCAAATAACCATCCAAATTGAAGTGCAATCTTAATGTTGATGGTTGATCTCACACAAAACAAAGGGCCATAGACCTGTTGGCTGTTCAAATTAAAAGATGAGTCCTAATAGTGGCTCGAGGCTTTATACAGAGGAAATACAGTAGTAAAATTTTTACTCAAAATTACATACATTACATTTTTATATAATAACAGAGCATAATAAAAGAAAAACTGTATGTTGATATATTTAAGAAACAACCAGATGGTATCGTAGGTGGTACTGAAAAAGTCTATATATTGAAAAACATTATTTCTGGATTCAAATAATCTTTCAGATGTTGGATGCTAAATATTTGCAACATAGATTGAATGCAAATAATGCAGTCTCATATATTTTCACAAGTGTTAATAAGTATAAAACGATCATTATTACCTTTTGCGTAGATGATGGACTCTTGCTTACACAAGATTAATTAACTGCAGAAGAAATCCTCTTATCTCTAAAAAAAGAAATCATTGAGTTCAATATTGAAACCTTTTTAGGAATAGAAATATAGCCAAAGCTATATGTCAAACCACTAAAGAACGCATGTGGATTAAAAAACTAGTCTGAGATTTATGTAACATAAAGAAGTTATCAGTTTCACTTTGGATGGTCAATTTAAGTGTAATTGAGTTATTATTTATATATCGCAAGACGGCAAGCATATGTAGTTCCTGTTTCATCACGTAAGAGCGCAATATTCAAGAAAACCAATTTATACACCTTCTTACTAAAACATTACCCAAGAGACCGTTTGAGGACCTACAAAGCAACATGTGTCATGAAATTTAAGGGATCTACTTTACAAGTTACGAACTATTAAATTCGCTTCATATTGCCAAACTTCTTAAGGATTATTAATGTAATTTGAATAGTGTTGTTAAGTAACTTATAAACAGTGGAAATGTCAGATTATGTTAATGAAATAAGAGGTTAAAATTAAGAAAATGCTAGTAGGTTGATTTAATTATGTCAGTGGTAAATTGTTCTATTGACAGAAAACTGTTATCGTGTAAATTATTAACATAAGTACCATCTATTCAAGCAGTAAAGTTATGTTCCTAGACTAAGCTGTTCGTATTAATAAATGAACTTCTCAAATAGAGAACCGATTTCAAAAATATTCTAGATTGGTAGGTAATTAATTTGTACAGAATGAGCACCTTTTAATGTTTACATTTTTTACTTCCTAGATAGGTACCTAACAACATTGAATGTGTTATTATTTGCTAGAGTTGTATTTTGTTATAATTATTTTTAGCTTTTTAGTTATAGGTTGAAGTCGGAAATATATATATATATATATATATATATATATATATATATATATATATATATATTTTTTAGATGGTTTCCGGGAATTCATCCGCGTAGTTGATAACTGATCCCTGCCGGGATCGATGGTAAAATGACGACGTTTCGGCAGAGTCACATCTGCCCTCTTCAGGTCGGTTCGCATAATTCTCGCAGCCTTCTGCTATATATATATATATATATATATATATATATATATATATATATATATATATGATAATAATTACGGTTGATATATCAGTTTTTCTTTAAATCGAAAAATATTATATTGACATACTTCGAATTTTGAATAAAAGCTGATTCAAGTATCTAATATTTGGTTCTTGAGGTGTAACTAATAGAGTAATTGTGTTATCCAACATGGTAGAAGTTTTTTGGCTATATTTACCGTTTCTGCCAATTTAGGAAGATAAAATATCTACCAGATTTTAAGTCAAACTATAGGCATTGTAACAAAAAAAATCATCAAAATCAGTTTAGTACTACTTACGTGATCCCCGAACAAACAAACAAACAAACAAACCAACAAACACACAAACCAGCAAGCAGACAAACTTATAATTTTATAATATTATAGATAGATACCGAATAATAAGTAATAACCTAACCTAACCTCGGGAAACGGTTTCGAGCAACCGACTTTAACTTGACTGCAAACCAGTATTATTTAATTCGTTTGTGTGCCGGTAACAACCGCTATACATTCCCAAAGTTGCAAAACAGTTTCAATCGTAGTTGCAAAACAGTTGCCCCGTTTGCGTTGGCCCTTGGAGTATTTTTTATAACATACTTTTTTATATATAGTTGCTACACCCGTTTAATTTCCCCATTTTCCCGTATAAGTAGAGGTTGAAAATTGTTACATTAATGCTGTAGAAGGTATTCTGTTCAATTGCATCAGAACTTTAGTTCGGTTACTTATGTCACACCTTTCTTTCAGTTGTGTGGTGCAAGTAAATGTGGACGTAAACATGAGAGGTCGTTAAATTTCGAGATATATCATCACTTTACGGTTATTTTATGCGCCTCTCCTTCATTAAAACTTAATCTTTTCAAGGACGGAAAATTTTATTTTATGTCTTCACTAAATAAATAGTTCATGACCCTCCGATGGCGCTTCCATCATTAAAATTATCTGCAGAGATATAAATTTCGAATTTAATTCTTACGATCGTACCGTTGAAGTGAAATTATCTGCTGGAAACTTTCGAAATTGAATTTATGAGGAAAAACGACAAGTGTTGTCGCGCTATCGAAAGATATACGACGCCGAGAAAATGGCCGTAAATTTTTTACGTACTTATAAATTGCTAAGGATCTTTTAAATGCAATTAATAATGAAATTTGCATCGGTAATTTATGAAAATTTGTTTTCAGATTGCAGTTTTTCAAACACCGCAGTTCTGACAAAATACGGAAGCTTAAGGAAAAAGTGTGTTAATTTAATTCGGTCAGTTTTGAGCATAAACAATCAATGGCATTATTTAAAACATAATAGCTCACATTCTTTAATATCCGACTTCCGGAAAGGAGGTTAATAGTACGATTATGCATGAAAGTACTTTACTTTAAGGTACAGATATGTTGGAGATATTTAGCAAAGAACCAAAAAAATCTGCAGCTGTGTAAAAGTATGGGAGGTAATCATCAGTTTAGAGGAGACTATAAGAAGGTTTAGGTTTAAATTGGTATGGGTAAAAGAGGTAGTTCAGTTGAAAAATAAATCATTTCTTATTGGGTATAAGCAGCGTACTTGCCAGGGAAAATTTTGGCTCTGGTGGGCCTTGTCTCACTTCTCTGTATCGTCTGTTGAAATATCGTTCTTATTCAAGGCAATGTCAAATATGTTAATATCGTCAAAAATGTCGCAATGTCAGAAATGTCAAAAATGTCAAAATTCTTATTCGGGGCAATAGGTTGGTGGACATATTTCTCATCTGGTTGTGTTGCCACACCATTTAGCAGTAATACTAGAGCAGAAATAAAAAATGTCGAAAGTATCAAAAAAACGTCAGAAATTCAGTAATGTCAAAAATACTCTCTTCGAGTTGTCATTCCTTTGTACGCAAAACAATATATATTATATATAACATATATTGTTTCTTTGAAGACGCGAGATGTAAGACCGACATCTAGGATTTTCGCGAGAATTTGCACACAGAGGTTTCGAATCTGGAGCCGTTCCGTGTAATTGCTGTTCTCCCTTAACTCCTAGGACAGAATGTCACGATAAAATTTTCAGGTTACTTCACTTGTCAGAGATATTGACTACTCTCTTCGAGGTGTCAATATATATTGTATATTCGCAACCTCTGTGTGCAAATTCTCGCGAAAATCCTAGATGTCGGTCTTACATCTCGCGTTTTCAAATTTAACGAAATGTATCAAATACATAAAGAAGTTTGAAGACGCGAGATGTACGACCGACATCTAGGATTTTCGAGAGAATCGGCACACAGAGATTCCGAATCTGGAGCCGTTCCGTGTAATTGCTGTTCTCTCTTAACTCCTAGGACAGAATGTCACGATAAAATTTTCAGGTTACTTCACTTGTCAGAGATATTGACTACTCTCTTCGAGGTGTCAATATATATTGTATATTCGCAACCTCTGTGTGCAAATTCTCGCGAAAATCCTAGATGTCGGTCTTACATCTCGCGTTTTCAAATTTAACGATGTATCAAATACATAAAGAAGTTGAAGACGCGAGATGTACGACCGACATCTAGGATTTTCGAGAGAATCGGCACACAGAGATTCCGAATCTGGAGCCGTTCCGTGTAATTGCTGTTCTCTCTTAACTCCTAGGACAGAATGTCACGATAAAATTTTCAGGTTACTTCACTTGTCAGAGATATTGACTACTCTCTTCGAGGTGTCAATATATATTGTATATTCGCAACCTCTGTGTGCAAATTCTCGCGAAAATCCTAGATGTCGGTCTTACATCTCGCGTTTTCAAATTTAACGAAATGTATCAAATACATAAAGAAGTTTGAAGACGCGAGATGTACGACCGACATCTAGGATTTTCGAGAGAATCGGCACACAGAGATTCCGAATCTGGAGCCGTTCCGTGTAATTGTGTTCTCTCTTAACTCCTAGGACAGAATGTCACGATAAAATTTTCAGGTTACTTCACTTGTCAGAGATATTGACTACTCTCTTCGAGGTGTCAATATATATTGTATATTCGCAACCTCTGTGTGCAAATTCTCGCGAAAATCCTAGATGTCGGTCTTACATCTCGCGTTTTCAAATTTAACGAAATGTATCAAATACATAAAGAAGTTGAAGACGCGAGATGTACGACCGACATCTAGGATTTTCGAGAGAATCGGCACACAGAGATTCCGAATCTGGAGCCGTTCCGTGTAATTGCTGTTCTCTCTTAACTCCTTGGACAGAATGTCACGATAAAATTTTCAGGTTACTTCACCTGTCAGAGATATTGAATACTCTCTTCGAGGTGTCACCTTTGTACGCAAAATCCTAGATGTCGGTCTTACATAAATTTAGTTATCAAATACATACAAGAAGTAAGACGCGAGATACGACCGACATACACACAGAGATTCCGAATCTGGAGCCGTTCCGTGGCTGTTCTCTCTTAACTCCTAGGAAGACGTCGATTTTTCCATACACAGTAAGAGATATTGACTACTCTCTTCGAGGTGTCAATTATATTGTATATTCGCAACCTCTGTGTGCAAATTCAATCCTAGATGTCGGTCTTACATCTCGCGTTTTCAAATTTAACGAAATGTATCAAATCGAGAGAATCGAATAGAGATTCAATCTGGAGCCGTTCCGTGTAATTGCTTATATACATGCGCAACCTCTGTGTGCAAATTCTCGCGATCCTAGATTCGGTCTTACATCTCGCGTTTTCAAATTTAACGAAATGTATCAAATATAAAGAAGTTTGAAGACGCGAGATGTACGACCGACATCTAGGACAGAGAATCGGCACACAGAGATCTCTGGAGCCGTTCTCGTCAACTCCTAGGACAGAATGTCACGATAAAATTTTCAGGTTACTTCACTTGTCAGAGGATATTGACTACTCTCTTCGAGGTCAATATATATTGTATATTCAGACAACCTCTGTGTGCAAATTCGTCGGTCTTAATCTCGCGTTTTCAAATTTAACGATGTATCAAATACATAAAGAAGTAAGACGCGAGATGTAGACCGACATCTAGGATTTTCGAGAGAATCGGCACACAGAGATTCCGACTGTTCTCTCTTATGTCACGATAAAATTTTCAGGTTACTAGAGATATTGAATACTCTTGTTATTTTTCTGGTTAGGAAACCTTCATCAGTTGCGCTTCCCACAATTGAATGTCCTCTCGAACACTTCTTTATGCAGTTAAATTTGAAGACGCGAGATGTAAGACCGACATCTAGGAAAAAAATTTCCGAAAACCCAAGAAGTACATAACAAGGACATAATTGTGGGAAGCAAGACCTCCTCAACAATATATGTTATATATAATATATATTGTCTTGCGTACAAAGGAATGACACCTCGAAGAGAGTATTCAATATCGCTAACAGGTGAAGTAACCTGAAAATTTTATGCTGACATTCTGTCCTAGGAGTTAAGGGATTACACGGAACGGCTCCAGATTCGGAACCTCTGTGTGTTAATTCTCGCGAAAATCCTAGATATCGGTTTTACATCTCGCGTCTTCAAATGTCAAAAATGTGAATGTTAAAAATGTTAATAACTTCAAAAATGTCAGAATGTAAGAAATGTCAGAATTGTCAAAAATGTCAAAATTTTTAAAAATGTCATTTCTCTGTGTCGACTGCTGAATTATTTTTTTATTCAGGACAATAGGTTGGTGGACATATTTCTCATCTGGTTGTGTTGCCACACCATTTACCGAAGGCTTAAATTTATTAAATTTTATCTGTTGCTCCATTGGAATGCTCTAGCGTAATTCTAAAGCAGAAATCAAAAATGTCGAAAATATCAAAATGTCAAAATTTTTCTAAAACATCAATAATCTCAAAATTATCAAAAATGTCAATGTCAAAATTATTATTAACGTCAGAAATGCCAGAATGTAAGAAATGTCAAAATTGACAAAACTTTAAAAAACATCCAAAATGTCAAAAGTGTCAAAAATGTCAAAATTATCAAAAATGACAATAATGTCAAAATGTCAATGGCAAAAAGTTGATAACGTTAAAAAGGTCAGAATGTAAGAAAGTCAAAAGTGCCAAAATGTCAAAATTTTTAAAAATGCTAAAAATGTAAAAAATGTCAAAAATGTCAAAAATTTCAAAATGTCAAAAATGTCATAAATGTCAAAAATGTTAACGTCAAAACATCATTAATTTCAAAAACGTCAAAAATGACTCAAATTACAAAAAATTCAAAAAGTCATAAATGCCAAAACTACAAATTTGCCACAAATGTAAAAAATAAAAAAGTTAATTATTACGGGCATTTTTTTGTTTTCTTCTTAAATCATTCGTGAGTTATATTGTCTCATTACTCAAATTTTCCAATAAATATTCAAGAAATAGAAACTGCAGCAAGTATGTGTAATACAAACTTTATATACGTTCAATGTATTTCGAGTGATTAGTATTTATGTACATTAGATGCCAACAGTCAAACCATATGCTCAGTGTCAAAATGAGTATAGAAAAGATCTTGATATATTTAACATACATTTTTGACATTCATAGCATTTTTGACATTTTATTATTCGTATTTATGATAATTTGCCTATGTTAATTTTTTCGTAAAACATAAGTTCAGTTTTTCTTGATATTTTTGTTATATTTAACATTTTCTATATACTGAAGATTTTAACAATAAAGCATGTCAGCACTTTATCACTTGTCAAATGTCAAAAATGTTAACAACTGTAAAAACCAGCAAACTCTAAGCGCGCGTCATAGTTAAACTCCCACAATTTTTTTCTCTATTAATGCAATAAAATTTGCTGTTCTTCCTTAAACGAAGTAAACATTATTTTTATGTTTTTTTGGGCAATAACACCACAATCGAAATAAAACGACGTATATTGATGGAAAATCAAATGTTCAAAGTCTATTCTGACTTAGTTTTCAATGGCTTTATATTTATTGATGTAAATTGCAAAATGAAAATTTGTTTACATAAACTTTTTTTAAATTTAACTTGACGCTTCTTATCTAATGATTTCGTTAAACGGTCTTGATTCTATTGGCTTACTTGACTCTTAACTATGTTATAAGCATATCTCCTTCTAGCAGGGACTGTTTTCCGCTGCTAACCTCAGACTTTTTACTTTATTTTTATTGTTGTCTACAATAACTAATTGTAATTTAACGGTATTTTACACTATTAAACTTTTTTTAGTTTTCATGTAAAATAAACATGATCAACACAACAAATTTTGTTTTATGAAGTTTTCCCATTTTATAGAAAATGCTATGACAAAAAGTTTACCACCTATTTTTTATCAGAAGATAAAACTCGAGAATCCTCTTGTTTCGAATTTTCATATTCACAAACCAGCTGAAGGAGTTTTCAGATTTATCGTACCCATAAAATTTTATTAAACTTCAAAAGCTATTCATATCATTCCATCAAGATTAAAGTCATATTCGATGGCATAAAAATAATAAAAACCCCATATTCCCAAGGGGCATTCGTTTAATAAGAAAACTCGCTTATGTTCCAGATGCAATACAATTTTCTGATACGCTCTACGATGTCTTTTAATGGGAATTTTATATATTATGTCATATGGAGTACCTTGAGAATAACCCCGTTTAATGTCTGAATTTGTTCGCAATGTTGCAGTGGCAACAGTGAGTGAAAATATAGCTGGAGCTACCTTGATCTTGTCAAAGATATCGTTTAGTTAATATTTGAGTTGAGGTATCGTTAACTTGAATGTACTGTATATATTTCAGTCATTTATTGTGAGTATGGGATAAAAATTAAATCTATTATTTTATTTGCAAATAGAATAGAATAATTTTAGTCAAGTGTTAGCAGAGTGCATTTAAAGAGAGTGGTGCGAAGAACAGAATCACAGCCATTTTCTGCTCATTTTCCACCAATAAGAATCAACTTTAAAATATATAACAGGAAACCTTTTGTGTTATGCAACCGCTCAGACCGGTGCATGTTATTATACGCCAAGCAGGATGTCAGACTGCTGGAAGAGAAAAATCCTTAAAAAAATAATGTTCTTTTACGCATTCGACTCAAAATATTAAAAGTTGATATTAAAATACATTGACATTCGAAGTAAATAAAATAGATGATTATCAAATTATGTACCTACTAATTTTATCTTTAAAAATCAAAATTGATAATAGCTTTATTAAAAAATTGAAACCTAATTGGACTACATAGTTTATTTTTTAAATTCCCCTATTGTTTTAAGTACGCCGCGACAAGTCTCAATACTTTGTCATATGCAGATTATCAGAGCATTCCAATGTTATGATTTTTTCCCTCTATATATTTTTGGTATAATAATGTGAATGAAGTTTTGGTCTATTTTACAGGAACGATATGGCACATGAATTCATTCTTGTGTTTTATGAATAATTTATATTTGGATACAAGTGTCACTGATGAAACCGAAATAAACAAGAATTAAGTTCTATCACTTTTAACATATATACAGAAAATCTGCTATCACCGATTCTACTATACATTAATCATCTTCTTATACCTTAAACTAGGAACATGTAGCATATATAACTATGACTCACTGGACATTATCGATTCAAAAACCCAAATAAAATCTAATTCACGAATTAATATTATCCATTCTGTAGCTACAAATAACCATAACAGATATCTTTATATATATATAAATCTTCTGTACGTGTGTTAGTCATTGAACTCCTCCTAAACGGCTGGACCGATTTTGATGAAATTTTTTGTGTGTATTCCAGGGGGTTCGAGGATGGTTTAGATTCACAATACGGTCAATTAGATATTGTTTTTTTAGTTAAATTATTTATTTAAAAATTGTTGATGATGTCTAAGTGTTTATTGGGAAATAACACCACACTTTAAAGGAAATTGCTGTATATTCCAAACGTTTCGGGGTCTAGATCAGACCCCGTTGTCAATGGCTAAGAAACTACGGATTAGCCATTGTTGATGTTTGGAATTTTTCCTTTAATTCATACCGCATAAAAATGCCACAAGTGTTGTTGTTGAGACAACTTACATAGGATCGCATGCGCTGTATGTAAATAAGATCGATACATCTTCAGGATTTTTTAAAAGTTTACTGGACAGGAAACTAATCACGAAAGTTTTCGCAGAGGTTTATCCGTTTAATATCTGAATTATATCGGTGTTTGGTGGTCTTTTTAACATATTTTGGAAATACCCTCCATGTACATTGCTACACAGTCATCTATACCGTTAACTCAAGGGTATTAGGGTAGTGAGAAGAAAATAAAAATTCCGACACGTAGTAATTCATATTCAACTTGTATTTTTTAAAGGGAACAACAACCTTTATATCGTTAATGGAATCACCTCTCAAAATCGTGGTCTCATGTGTTGTTAATAATACGTCCAGATCCATTCTTCGCATTCATGTAGGTGTTAATTCTTTTGTACGCAAGACAATATATAATATATATTGTTTCTGGTCGGGAACCTTCATCAGTTGCGCTTCCCACAAGACAATGTTCTCTCGAATAATTATTTATATATTTAATACATATCCTTAAACATGTAGACGCGAGATGTAAGAAACTCTAAAAGCATGTTATGAAAGAGCTATAATTTGTGGTAAATTAAGACCCCTCTTAATATAATTATACTAACCAAAAGTAGGCTTTTTGCCGACAAATAACAATTTGTTTTTGGTAAAAATTTTCTCTGACCAATAAATATTCTGCTGAAAGTTCAGAACAACTTTAATTTCTCCAAATGCCATAACCGGAGAGAATTTCTATTCCAAAGCACAATTTTTCCTCAATTTCGATAAGAATAAAACTCCTAACTCCGGTGTACGAAAATCCTGAACGGTTACATCTAGCGGAGCACGAAGTGGCAATTTATCCTGCAAGGAAAGTTTTCAGAGTGTCACGTGGCACGGGGACCGCCGCGCCGCCCGCTCCTTGCGCGTTGCTACACGCATTTGATAAATGTTGATGTACGACTATCGTCTGAATAATAGATGAGTACTGGATTATTCTCGCCATTCTCTACCACGTTTTCTTTCATCCGGAGTATTTTAAATCGGAAAATCTTTGAGACCCCACGATTATAGCTGGCAATATCTTATCGTACGTCCAGAGCTTGCCAACTCATATATAGAGTATGAGACGATGGAAATTGATTTATGGAGATTTTGGATTTTTCTATTATTTTCTTTTCCTTTGTGAAGGGGTGAACTTACACATTTTGGTCTTATCCTAAATTTTTATGTTGGAAAAATTCCGGTGGTAATGTAGTTCAGGCAACAAAAAAATTAAATCTATCTAAAACTTTAATGAATATTATAGAAATAACTTGATAACGAACAGGTAAAACAAATAACGGCTGTAAAAGTTACCCAAAAGGTTTTACTTTCTCAACTTGAATATTATCTCACTCACATTCATCCTTTATCCAATTCTGAACATAGTCCATTTAAGGCCAACTTGTGCGTTTAGGATTCAGTTTAGTACAGCAGTTCACTATATACTGTCCACCTATCTGGGACCCCCCGGATCTACTACCCACATTTTTATACATAAGGGGTAATAATGCATTTATTAGATAAGCTGCATCAGTTAGGGTTTTAGAGATGATACTTGGATTCAATTTGGTATTAATAATGAATACAAAAAAGCTCTTATTTATGCCTATTTTATACTTTCTTAGAATTTCCAGTTTAACCAAAAATGACCCAAAAATAACAAATTTCAAATGTAACTCCCTATATATTTTTCTTTAAAAAAGTGCACTTGTTTCAACGACAATGCCCCCAAACTAAATTGTACATATTTTTAAGATTCGGAGGCCATACAGGTCATTTAGTGGACTATTTGTATTAGTAACACTTTCATTACACTGTTCTTTGAAGTACGGCATAACTTACATTATGTAAAGGTGCTCCATCCTACTGAAAGTAAAACTCCGCATAACGGCATAGGGCAACTCAGTTAAGAATATCTAGCACCTTCTTGATAATAACTCGGGCCAGTTATCACCTATAACATCAGCCCATGCCAAACCTTTTCATAATTGCGTTCTCCCATTGAGTGCTCGTACCTTGTATGTTATATTTTTTATTTTGCCTGTTCTTTAGGGTTTTCCCTCCCCCGTTTTTTTTTTGTAAAATTGCCCGGATTACTAGCTGTCCCTACAGTTATTCTGAGAGCAAGAGATGTCTACAAAATTATCTACCAGTATTCCTGTATATAGTGTTTGGTATGTTGTATGACACTTATCGGCTTGAAGACGTTTCAACTCCAACTCTGGAGTTGTCAATCGCTTTGTATGGTATTTGGAGGTTTTTTCTAAAAAAATTTAGCTTTGATGTTGATTTTCCAGAATTTCAAGCCCCAAAACGCCGAAATTGAACCATATTTACCCCTCCAAATTCACTCTTATTGGTTAATTACTACGTACTCAGCCGCGCCAGGCTCTCATTGGACAATCACCATGTGCTCTGTTCAAACACGCCAAATTCCAACTATCGCGCTGATGGTGACCTATCATTTCTCACAAAATAATTTACGCCATCTGTTAGCGGCTGTCATAGTTACATTGGAAAACTGGACCGTTTGCTTCCTAGGTTAACCACCCAGTTTATGAGCCAACAAGGGCTCCTTGACGTAATCTTTCTAGTAGTTGATCGTGCATGTTGATATATGTTTAAGACCGTCAAAACGTAATAATTTCTCTCACAAGCGGCCGTCGTTGCTCTCGTGACTGACAGCATGTCAGTGTGATGCGTTTCGCCATAGAGATCCTACCAACAACATAAAAACGAGGACATGACTTCAACCAAAAGTGGGTATTTGTCTAAGAAAAACATAAGACCGTGATGCATGAGATCACGCCTTTCAAAAATGACATTACATGCCAATCAGTGTATTGGGATACATAAGACCGGAGGCCGTAATGGTACTAGTAGCTATAGAGAGAGATGGATGAAATTCAGTGGATAGAGGGAATATGGTCTGCTGAAAGCTGGAATGATAGGGTATGCGCAGTGATATTGTGTGAATGTTAGACATGCGCAGTGAGGTTGTGTGAGAATAAGACATGCGCAGTGATGTTGTGTTAGTGTTAGCTCGTAGATGATATATAGATGAAGTTTTTCTTTTTAGACACACCAAGAACAGTTTTATGAGTCACTTATATGAAGTGCGTTTCTGTTTCAATATTTTGACGGGTCCAGTCTCTCTGAATTGTTCATGATTTAAGACAGTATATTAAGTTTTTGTACGGACAACGTATAAATGACTTCAAAAGTTGACGTGTCCCAGTTTTTTATATTTCTATAAAATAAGGCCACACATAATTTTATATCATAAGTGGTTTCCACAATGTGTACAAGCAACTTTTTTTAAATTTATTAATATTAACAATCGACTATTTGGCAAGATGTAATTCTTATTTTTTGCTTCTGCAAACTGTGGCTTGTAATGGTATACTTTATGTTCCACTAACATCGAAATTGTGGAAATTAGCAACAGATTTCTGGGCAGCGTTATAGACCATTGGATGCAAGGTTCCACGTGGAGTTCAAGAAATTTCTCCCAGTATCATTTACTGAGGCTTTATTATTTATTTTCGTACTTTTGCCATGGGCGAACTAATTTTCTTAGCTTGCAGTATTGGAAAATATGAATTTTCCAAGAAAAAAAGTACTTCTGCTATAATGCTTTTAACATTTTTCAAGAGGAATATAACAATTAAAACTAAAACATGCAACATCTTCATTATTGTTCATGTGGATATATGGAAATATTGCTTTGCGATATTCTTTGATACATTGAATTTAAATTTTTCCAATGTACAAGAAAACTTATACAAGTTTCATTAAATTTTAAAAACAATTTACATTGAATAAACCGTTTTTCCGTAAAGTCTACAATTATTGTTTAATTTTCTTGGGCTAAACAGAACCGTTTATGTATTTCGAATTCATATCTGACATCTTGATGCTTGTAATACGTTAAAAAAACAGATTATTAAACGAACTAGTAATTGTCCTCACTAATATTACAATACAGTCAAATGCGCCGGCAAACTGAATGAAATTGTGGATGCATTTCATAAAGTGATACTAATTTAAACGGTGAAGCCTCAATGGAGATTCATAAGGGCAAAGAAATGAATAGTGAAATGCAAAATCTCCATAAACTATTTAATATTGCAATTTATTCTGTGGGTTCAAATCAAATTTACACAAAATATTCACTTTCACCTTCAACGTCTTTATTTTTAACAAATAAATCCACTGTTTACAAACACTATGAGTAATATTATTGGAAACAGCTAATCGCTTCTCTCCGTCGATTCAATCACACGAATGTGCAAACTCAACTAAACAACCAACTCTCACGACATATGACTTTGATAAACTAGCCGAGGGTACTCGAATTTCGATGGTTATTTTAGATTTCTCACAGTGTAATCAGTCGACCTTGTGTTGTTCATTTGTTTATTTTTATATACATTCATCGAACATTCAGGATAACTACTGTGTTGCTCTTCTGTTTTAATTTCAGCTGGTTTTATGTTTACGAGCTGTTTCTATCGGAACAATTAATTTAGAAGGTTTCTTAATTTTTTCTTTGGCAGCGTAAAATGAATTTTGTAACAATATGTTTTAAATAATTATAATTTTTACACATGTAATGTTCAAAGATGACCACCAATGTTAACAGTTTGAATTTAAAATCAATTTAGTTTTTTAACACAATTTTATTAGCTTCACATCTAACTATGTAACCAAATCTTGGTAGTCAGTTTTAGCCTGCTTATAAAAAAAATAAAAGTTGGCATGTACGTGTGAATTTAATAACAATACAATAGTTTTATATCAACATCATCTGATACATAACAGCACCATCAAGTTTATTTTTTACTTTTAACTGGCGCATTCGCCATTTTTAGACGGAAATACCTTATGCTTCAATTTTTTTAAACGTGTTTTTTAGTGTATGTGAAACTTTAATTTATTAATAATTCTAGCATAAAGCTACTAAAATACTCACATCTGACATTGAGGAAGTAACCGATGCTGCTGAATCTGCCCAACCTGTGCCTGGCGATGCATTTGTACCAGCCGCTGTGCTCACGTTTAATTTGCGTAAAATTAAGGAAACCATCAGGTGACTGTTGCACTGGCGGACTGCCTTCGTCTTTTTGCCAGACAGGTAAAGCTTTCGGATTGGAATCTACGTCGCACTTGAGAGACACGGGCATGCCTTCTCTTATCGGAAATCCGAAGCCGGGTTCTCTGGATATGGCGAATGAAGGGGTATCTGGAACGAAGAAAGCTTAATGTAGAAAACGAGATTTACCTCCAAACATATTTCACATGGAAAGAAAAATGTGAAAGGGTATCACACAATCAAGTAGTAACAGTTTTTGTAATTATATGCTCCATATAAAGGTGTTTGATCATTAATGTAAACTAAAAAAGCTCGGGAGATGTTTCTGCACCTGAACTGAACAAAAAAATGAGTTGTGCAATATGGTGGAAATCCAAATTTCATGTTTTTCATTAAAAAATACTAGTACGAAAACACGAGTATGTTCCATAATTAGGCTGATATCTATCGAACTATAAGTTTAATTTTAAACTGAAAAATGCCACTCAAAAGCTCCTAAATTACTTAAGAAAATTCCAATCTGCTGTACCTTCAAACAGATTTAAAAATAAAAAATAAATATGTTGTAAAACATTTTAATTGTACATTTCGTTATAATTTTTCATTGGCTTATAATTCGCATTAGTGTTACCCAGACGCAAAATCAAGACGAGACATGGCCAGTCAAATATTTGGCTTCTATTTTTATAGACGGCTTTACCATTAGACGAAGGACGTATCTCGTATGAAAACTGAGGTAAAAGACGTTTACTATATGGGTTAAACTTCATTTTATATGTCAATTTTCATGCGACCTACGTCGACAGTCGAGTCGTAGAGCATTCAAATGGTTTCGAGAGTCGGGGCCTTTGTCTTGACTCAAAAAATCTGGTCTTGGTGTTGTGATCTCAGTATGTTTGTCCCATTTTAGATGGGGATCAAAAATGACACCTAAATATTTGAACTCATTCACCTTACGTACGTTCTTTCGGTTTGTATGAACATCAGTGGAATATGGTAAACTGTCGCTCGATTACCGAAAGGCATATAGACTGTTTTATTTATATTCAGAGATAATTTATTTAAGGCTAGCCGTTTCGATATTTTCTATACCTCGCCAAGTTTTGTCATACGTTACAATATCATCAGCGAAAGAAAAGATCGTGTTTTGATTCATGTCTTCTAGAAGATGATTCACATATTAACATACAATATAACAACAGACGTCCAAGTATTGTTCCCTGAGGAACACCGGTAGTTATGGGTATAAAGTCACTCACTGTTTTATTAAATTCTACTTCGTTGTAGCCTGTGGCCAAAAATACTCACGAACAATTCACAACACATCTGATTGCACAGCTGCTTAGTTTTTCAAGTCGGATTTTGTGATATACCATATTAAATGCTTTCACTAGGTCTATAAGATTTATAGCTATCAATCAGTGTATCAGTGTATTGAACCTAATAGATTTCGCTGACATCTACCGTCTAGTGAGTAATTTAATGTGTTTTTATAGAAAACACTCGAACCATCTGACAATAGTGTGGTATGTGTTATGTCATAGTTTGCCTTTATAAACTTAAATTACTCACTAAATGGTAAATGTCACCGAAATCTATTAGGTTCAATACCCTGATTGTTGTCTTACTGTTGTGCTTTCGAACTTGTCATTCAAGGAACCGTATCTGACGAGAACTATATGTGGATATATATCTGTATATATATAAGAGTTATAGCTATTGATAAACTGTTATTCCATTTTTTCTAGAATCAATGTTGTGACCACATCAAGTGCATCAGTTGTTCCTTAATTTTTAATAAAGCCAAATTGCTTTTTCGATCAGATTTTGCATCTTTCAAAAAATTGATAATACGGTTGTTTTTACAAATATTTTAGCAATATTAGAATTCAGATAAATTGGTCCGTAGTTTGTTGTTAACTGTTTATCGCCAATCTTATGTATAGGGATTATTTCAGCATTTTTGATACAGTGGGCTATGTATTGAAATTTATATTAATTATATTTCGTAAAACATAAGCAGGATTTTTAAATTTCAAATGTTTTATTTCGTTGTCTATTTCAGTTATGTTAATTAGATGTACGTACATTGTTTTATTGTATATGGTGGTTGTTTAAATCTAGAGTTTGCTGAAACATTTATTCATAGAATTGGCAACTTCACTGGGATCATCAATTTTAATTTTTTTGTTTTTATCGCAAACATAATCAATGCCGTTCTGTTTTCTGGCTCTTTGCCTATTTTGGTATTTATTATTTTCCATAGCTTCCTAGAATCCTTACTGTTTCGTCTAATATGATCAGATTCAGAATTCAATTTTGCTCTTTGTATAATTTTGTCTAGGCTTTTTACATAATTGTTGTACACAGTTTTGGCTTGCTCATTATTTCGACCAGATTTCCATATATTATAAAATTATTTCCTTAGTTTTACAGGAAGCCATGATAATACATAAGAAATAATATCCATAAATAACATTTGTATATCAGTATTTTTTATTCATTTATTCAACCATAATATATACTGGAATATATAGCGTAACCTTACAAAATTTCATATAGAATTAAAAACTCCCAGTTTGAAACATTTTCAAAGAACATCTAATTTCAGTATCCATCAGTAATTCCAACTAAAGTTCTATGATCTCACATTCTTTGTGTTCTCACAAAGTAATATAATTTCACGTTGCCTCTTACATTCTCTCTTTTTCACGAGTTGCCTTTTCAGTTTTGCCAATAGAGTATTAATGGTTTCAGCCGTATTGGACCGGCTCCTAATGCCCGCTTCCTTGGTTAGTAAAATGCGGGCTCATTCCTTTAATTTTCTTTCATGTAAAAACCTTCCACAGATTACATCTACACCACACCCAATACCCGGTCGTTCTATCTCGTTTTCTCACATTCTATCTCTCTCTTTCTCTCTGAGCTTTTCGATTAGAGGATGAAATCATCCGTTTTCCCCGTTTAATTTTCTGGAAGGGAAGTATCAGAATCGAAGTTAGACAGTTATTGTGTGTTTTTTACAGAATTGTTAAGTAAACATAATTTTAGCTGATTTCATAACTCGAAAGTTAACTTTTTTTAAAAGCTACATTGCTATTCATTAGAAATAGAAAAGAAAGGAAATGTTTTTTAATAACTACCGTTTTGATATATAAAAAACAAATTAACTTTTTGTTACAATTTTATTTTTACTTAAAAGCCTTCACTTTTATCTACTTTTCTACATCATTTCTAATAACATGAAGACAACCTGCTTTCGTTATTCGCTGTCATAGAAGCTACCCTCTAATTATAGTCTGTTTTTAAATCAGGAAAACCGTTTCGAATTTCCGCTTTTACATGAGGAAATAATTTAAAATTTTGACATGTCAACTATCCGAATTTCTAAGTGTTATCACAATATTTATCAGTTGTTATTTTTTTTAAACCGACTTCCAAAAAGGAGGAGGTTATCAATTCGTCGCGTATTTTTTTTATCTATGTTGCCTGATTTCTTCTCCTGTGATGACCCGTTTTAAATGAATATGCTCTTGTTTAATAGAGTATATATCCGGATTGGTGAAACTTCAAATTTTGGATAAGAATTCTATTAGTAAAGTGATGAAATTTGTGAATGAACACATGAGTGCATGGAAATTGACCAATATCCCTAACATATTGGTCGATTTTTCGAAAACTACTTACGGATGTGTATAGTTTTTTAACGTTTAATCTATTAAGGAAGATCCCTAGGTGATCTCATATACTTTTCTGCGACGTGCAACTTGCAGCAAGCAACAGTCAAGCTTGATGAAGTACTACATAAGTAGGCAATGCGGGATTATGGATTTACTTGGCACCGACTTCAAAAATATACTAGATTGGTAGGTAAATAATTTGTACAGAATGAGCACCTTTTAATGTTTACATTTTTTACTTCCTGGGTAGGTACCTAACAACATTGAATGTGTTATTTATTTACTAGAGTTGTATTTTGTTATATAAAAATATTATAACAAAATAGTTATATGGAAGTCGGTTATATTTTTTAAAAAATGTTGTATGTATAAATATAAAATTAAAAAAACATGGATACTCTACCACCGACAAGTTGTGCGGCAGTTTCACCCGTAAAGAAAGGTAAGGGGTTAGATTTGGGTGCTTTAATTGAAAAGCAATTGATATTAAATATGTATAAATATTTTTTAAGTGATGAACCCAATATGAGAATGACCGCTCTTGTATCTAAAATTATGAATAAATTTGGTAAGATTTAGTTGTTAAAAATGGAAAAACAGATAGTTATTTAAAGCAGTTTTACTTTTAGGAGTTGCAATATCCACTGTATTTCGTTTGATAAAGGAATATAGAAAGACTTGAAATCTTCGTAGCCCCTAAAAATCCATCTGGAAAAGGAAAACTTTTTATAGTTCTACATGTTGGGTCTGAATTGGGCTTTGTTGATGAAGTTTTGTTGGTTTTTCAAGGTACAAAAACTGCAATTACCATGAGAAAATGAACGCAGATGTATTCGAAGAATAGTTTCATAAATTAATGCAATTATTACCCCCTAAAGCTGTCATTGTAACGGACAATGCTTTATACCACAGTCGTAAATTAGAAAAAATTCCAACAATGTCATCGAGGAAGAAGGATATGCAGGAATGGTTATTGTCAAAGAAAATTGAATTTAATGTAGATATGGTTCGATCTGAACTTCTACACTTAATTAACTTACATGCAAGCCAAAATAATTTGCATGTAACTGACAAAATGGCAACAGACAATAATAAAATTGTATTGAAGTTACCACCATATCATTGCGAATTATACCCTATAGAGTTAATAAAGGCTCAAATTAAAAATACAGAGGCATCTAAGAACCGTACATTTAAATTAGCAGAGGTGAAAGAACTTGTGATGGAAGCGATCGAAACTATTACAAAAATTAAGTGTGTTATTATTGCTCTTGGCGTTGAGAGCAATATCAGTTCATCGAAAAGTTCGACCACAAAGACAGAATAGACTGATTAATTAGTTGTTGAAGATTCTGTTGACTTGTTGCCTTTTTTATTACTGGTTTTTATCATTTATTTATATATTAAACAATTTTTTGAAACTTCTTGGTTATTTTTCTGTCAATTTGGTGTCCTTTGCTACAATTTCTGTATTAAATGTAGAATTTAAACGATATACACCTTCACTGCAGTGTATTGTTAGTTGCTAAAAATGTAGTGCATTTTCTGGTTACTTTTATAGTGTGAGTAGGAGTTTCATGTTTAGTCCTCCTGGTTTAAAAACAGATAGACTATAGATAAACATTGTAATACGGCCTTTTCTCAGCAGTTGTCCTCATAGAGTTGTATGGAGGATGATCTATTTGTTCACAGCCAAATGACGCGATTAGACCTTGAGGTCGATTGACCTTATGGGAACGGGGATTGTTATACCTACAGCAAAATTAGCAAGCCCCACCCCTTTCCTTTCACAATACACGGAACAGATGATTTTCTGGTGCAGAGTGCATGCTTAAATTTTACTTTCTTGGACTTTAATGACTTTATTGATTATTGTTGAGGTTTCATGGCTTATGTTAATTTGACTTAACTTATCGTCATTCTTCTCATCATATATATATATATATATATATATATATATATATATATCCCTCAAGAAAAATCATAGGAATGTCTAAAAGTTTGTTTATGTGAGTTTCAGCCAACATTTTTGGTACGCATTTCACTTTGAAAACTTATAACGAGGTAATTGTGACCGGTGTGCTGTCATTCTAATGTTTACCCATTTTCTGCATTTAATCGTCACTGATCACCAAGAGTCGTCCACTCCGTGTCTCATGATGAACGTTCGTGCGGAAATCTTGAGAAGCGCTTACCCATTTTCGTCCCATGCCATCACTTATAATGTTATGTGCATACACTTCACAAATCTGACAGTGAATTTCATCTTCTTTCACGCTTTTGACACCAAGAAAATGATTAACAGAGCGAATTTGAAAGTCTGCTGCAGTTTAAATAAACACAAACAAACGAAAACACAATCTATTGTTGCCCTAATATCCGACCACAACGCTGCAGAATGCTAATATTAATTTATAATATTGGTTTATTCATTAAATAAAATATAATAAAAATTCATTATCATACTTTCAACGCCAAACAACTAAAAGTGCCGCCACCGCCAGACGGTTCAAACTCAAAATTTTAAGCAATTATATATAGAGGGAGCGATCGTTAGATGCCCTTATATTCTTAGAGAATGTACTTCTGGGAGTGGCATGCAAGCGTTGTTAGTGTTTAGTGTAAAATAGTCAATGTAATAGATCAGTTTGATTTTTCATACGCGTTGCAGTAATTTTCACATTAAATATTCTGTTTTTAATGTGAATTTAATTATTTGATTAATATACAATTATCACAACCTTCCCAAAGGTGTTGTGCAAAAAATTGTCAGACAGCGGACAATAGAGAATGTATTAAATATTTAAGTTCCACTAGGGTTGTTGGTCCTCTCTTTTCTTTAGTATTCTGAACTTGATTGAAACCGCCAATGACGAAAAAAAAACTTTTAGGTTGCAAAGAACAATCTTCCAATTATTATATCGAATATTTTGTCAGGAGCGGTTCCAGCTAAAACTTTGGGGGACATTCATTTGTCAAAAATATTTCGAATACCGATATTTGATTACGTTTTTATTTTCTTTTTATTTCAATAGGTTTGTCAATATGAGTGAACAATTTTGGTCATTACATCTACTTCTCTGAATTCTCCACCACTATGTTTCTTATAAAAATATAATTTCGGCCACTGGGCGATCACTAGTTATAGTAAAAAATCTATTTGTTAATTGTAGGTATTAGTTGACGTACAGGTAATTATAATCAATAGAACGTTTTTTAAGGAATCTGAGCCGGTTTAATTTATTAATATTTTAATCAATTATTCCTTTTACGTACTTCTGGGACAGCAAGATACTAATTTTCACTACACTACTATAAGGGGACTATCAGTAATCTCTACTGCTGTACCTTTCACTTCAAAGAGCGTCTTCATTGGGGTATAGTTCTTATCAAAATTTCTGATAAGATGGATATCTCAAAAAGTCATAAACTATCAATAATTTTCACTTTTCAATGACTTATTTTCATTCCTACCAACTTTATATGTAGTATAATTTTGATGTTAGTGACTATTACTATAATCTCGTAAACTAATTTGCTTCCTTGTGACTCATTATAAAGGCAGGTGTATCAGCTAAGAAATATTTTATATGATCAAAACCTGTCCGTAATGTTTTATAAAAACAAATTAGGTACGCGATATCATAATTATCCTATCCACGTGCTCTACAAAATTAGTTTTAAAACTAGTTAACTAGACTTTTGGCATTGGCTTTGTAGTTGTGACAAGGATAACAGATGTGATGAAAATTTCTAGAGTCTTACTTTAGCAGAACTATTAAATGAACATAAGCAACAAACTGTTATGAAAGATATCTCCCTCTCTTTTTAGAGTAATGCATGTAAGTTTGAGCAAAACTAATATTATTATTTTAGTATTTTTTCCTGTAATTAACATCTAGGTATTCTTTACACGATTATTTCTTCATTTCTTAGTTCTAGTGAGCAAAATGTTTATTATCGTTGAATTTTAGAAATTAAAAAATTCAGTGACAATTATGACAACTGTTTTGAAATTTCAAGGTGTTCAATACAGAGTGATTTGGTGACCTACTAAGAGCGAAACAGCTCTTGTAACAATTATTTCAATCCATTGATGTAGTTATTTCATATTTGTCTCGCATTATATGTTTGCAGCTGGCCATTTATGTGTTTAAGGTGAAATATTGTCAGGTTAGGTGATTTTTGGATACGTAAAATCGTATGAGTTAGCAAGCTAACATGAGGAACGCAAGCTGAGTCTTGGCGTCGTTATCATTGTAGTTATACAAGATGGTTTACAAAATAACTCGTCCATAAGTAGTTACATACATAAATTATTTGAAATATAAGGCGTTGTAGAATAATAATTATAAAGGATGGCACCAAATTTTTTATTGGGTGGCTCATAGATAGTTGCATATACAGATATACAGGGTAGTTAAATTATATAGTGAAGTAGATTTATATTTATACAGAAGGGTTAGAAAAGCTAGTAATAATAATTTATATAGAGTAACCCTAAGTAGTTGAATATATATGGCAGTTGAAATATATGGCGGTGTATAATTGAGGAGATGAGTAGTTTAAAGTGATATGAAACTTTTTTTTATTTTGTATTTTTTGAGAGGAATGAAGGGGTTTTGTCTAAATATACCGCATGACACTTCAAAATTATCCATTTTAACAGTAAAACCGAAATAAAAACTGATGAACTTGTTATATACAACAGCAAACGATATGCACAATGAAATCTTTAACACCCATTTTTTCTTAATTATGAATTTGAATTGTTGTTATATCACCTTCATCCACTCATGTCTTCAACTATTGTTATACAGGGTTGTTGAAAGAAGTTAAAAAGAATACCCATAGAGTAGCCGATTAGAAGTTGCTTTTTATTTTCTTCTTTTGAATAACTACCACATAAACTTGAAAGTTACAATGATATATTTTTTATCTGTATATTTGTCATTTCGAATCTTCTTAATTTTTTATTTTTTTAATTTTTTGTTCAATTTGTATTCATACCACGAAAACGAGGTCTGATTTAGATCTTGAAACGTTTGGACTTTTAAAATATACAGACTTTCAAGTTTATGTGGTAGTTATTCCCAAAGAACTCAGAAAAATAAAAACCAGAGATGCTACAATTATCCTTCAGAAAACAACTAGAAGATGCTTATTCAAAGTGGTTTAAATACAGGGTGGAGTGAAATTATAGATATACTCAAAATAATATACAGCCTGATTAAAAAAATTGAAAAATGTTATATTCGGGTAGTCCATAAGCAGTTACATATATAGGTTGCAATACAGGATAGAGTGAAATTATACTTATACAGGGTGGTTAAATATTAGAAAAAAAATGGGTGGTCCAAAAGCAGTTACACGTACAGAGTAAGTTTACATAGCAAATTACTGATTATTTTGATGTTAATTTCCGAGTGATGTTCGGTCACCCAGGTAATAATTGATTTATTTAATAAAGAAGATCATTGAACAAAACAATATATTTTTGGCATTATTGTATTAAAGCTGGTATGTAATTTGCAAGCAAAATAAACCAGTAGTTCAAATATAGATATTATTGTGAGTAGTCTTAATAAGTGTCCATCAAAAAGAAAAATTATTAGGAAAATTTAACTGCAAGTGGAAGATCGTTGACATTTTCTAATTATACAACTGTGGTAGCAGAGATAGGCCTATAGTTTTCCTAGTTCGTTGTGTCTCATTTCTTTGTAACGGTTTTTTTTAGAGGTATAGAACTTTAAAATAGAATAAAACAATGATATATTTTTTAAATTAACATGAAATTTACTTTATTTGAAAGATAATCTTCTGGCATTATAATTTGAATATGACTTCTGGCATATAACCGCCACGGCTGGCTCGGACGTAGTTTAATCTGGAGGTCCAATTTTCCATTACTTTTTCCAACAATTGTGGCCATATATCGGCAATAACGCGGAGAATGTTGTCATCCAAGTGGTCAATCGTTTCGGGCTTATTGGCGAAGACTAGCGAATTCACGTATCCCCACAGAAAATAGTCAAGCGACGTTAAATCGCACGATCTTGGAGGCCAATTCACGGGTCCAAAACCTGAAACTATGCGGTTACCAAACGTTTCTTTCAATAAATTAATTGTGGCACGAGCTGTGTGACATGCTGCCCCGTCTTGTTGAAACCACAGCTCATGTGCATCATGATTGTTCAATTGATGAAGGAAAAAGTTAGTAATCATGGCTCTATAGCGACCACCATTGACTGTAACGTTCTGGCCAGCATTGTTTTTAAAGAAGTACGGACCAATTCTTCCACCAGCCCATAAAGCACACCAAACAGTCAGTTTTTCTGGATGTAACGGTGTCTCAACATGAACTTGAGGATTATTATCACTCCAAATATGGCAGTTTTGGTTAGTGACGTATCGATTCAACCAAAATTCAAAATTCGGTTATGAAAATTGGGATCAAGGGCAATCTTGTTTTGGGTCCATTCACCGAATGTACGCCTTGCTAGGTGAGCGTGTGGCTTCAATTCTTGCATTTGTTGAATTTTGTAAGCACGCAAACCAAGATCTTTCCGCAAAATCTTCCATAAAGTGCACGGACACATCTCCTCTGCACGATGGCGGATAGACTGATTCGGGTTTTCCTCTACGCTACTCTCTACAGCAGCAATGTATTCTTCTATACACACCGTCCGACATCTCTGTGGATGCGTATTATCATTTAGAGTAAACGTGGTGCGAAAATGTTGCATAGTTAATGGAATTAATTGCTCTGATGGACGATTATGTTGACCGTAAATTGGTCGTAGTGCGCGATGTGTATTTCGAACAGAACCATGATTTTAAAAATAAATTTGCACAATTTGGAAGCGTTGTTCAGGCGTCAGTCTATTCATGAAGAAATGACAAACCAAACTAAACATAAATGACAGAGTTAAAGAGTGTTGTCAACTTAATGTTCTATACCTCTAAAAAACATTATATTACGATCATTAGGACACTATTTCAGTCCTTAGTATGACAGAGCTAAGCAGACAGAGAGTCTTTGAGACTGTTCAGTAGAGTTTTCCCGTTGACCGTAAATTGGTCGTAGTGCGCGATGTGTATTTCGAACAGAACCATGATTTTAAAAATAAATTTGCACAATTTGGAAGCGTTGTTCAGGCGTCAGTCTATTCATGATGAAATGACAAACCAAACTAAACATAAATGACAGAGTTAAAGAGTGTTGTCAACTTAATGTTCTATACCTCTAAAAAACATTATATTACGATCATTAGGACACTATTTCAGTCCTTAGTATGACAGAGCTAAGCAGACAGAGAGTCTTTGAGACTGTTCAGTAGAGTTTTCCCTCCTATTTGAATACTCTCTACTTTTTAGTGGAAATTTGTTATTTGGTAATTTACTCAACGGATATCATTAATGAAAGGACTGTTAACAAAAAAATATATTGCGTTTGGGGTGCAGATTTAAAAAAAATTGGCGGAAATCAATTTGTACCAGACTTACTCTGCAAGCACTATCATTCAAAAAATGGTCACGTAAACCAGAATTTACGCCCCCAGCGGACGATTGTCAAAGAATGTTTGATTGATATACCGAAATTCCAACCAACGATGTTTTCCCAATATTTCTGAACGTTGTAATCTTTTAATGAAAATTTTCTACTGATGTCTGAACAGAAAATAATCCCCGGCATAATTGAGAATTCCTGATATCGAGAATTCCCGGAAAACGCCCATTACGGCGCTTTGAAACAGCAGAAAAGCCCCCTTTGACAAATTACGATGTAGGAAACTTCAATTTCGCTGATGTGGGCATTAAGTAATCACACAGGAAAAGATGATCGATATGTTTCTGATGAAAAGTCAACGGAGCTGCGGCCCCCGTCTCCCACCGCCACCCGCCCGTCCGGAATTAGTCTTCTGGCTGTAGCAATTTCAAGAAAATCTGTGAAATCTTTCGGATCATTAAATAATTCATCTTCCCGTTAGATAGTTAATGGGTATAATAACTGGCGATTTATCTTTATAACGTGCTCGATATGAAATATCTTCGGAAGTGTCTTGATATCTTTTAAATATATTGAAGGCTATTATTCGTCTTTTTCTAGGGCTGCACTATCTTTATGGCCGTAATCGACTGGGGTATTTCGCTGCCGGTGGACGAGAAGTTGAAATGCCAAAAACTCGATAATTGAAATCGAGACAAAAAAAATTCGAAAGGGCAGAACCTACATGCGAGCTCGGAGTTGGAAACTAAGTTTCCAGCTCGAGATAAGTTTATTTTAATATCTAACCCCTCTTTTATTTTTGTATCTCTGAAAAACTTTATGTTCATATTTATTCTGAATTTAGCAAGTGAGAAAGTCGTCGCTAAATTAGTTAGGTGCTAAGCGTAAGAATGAAATAAAAGATGTACTGGGGACAGCATATTTGTCTTAAATTACCTATAGAACATTTTGGGACCCACTTCGGAACTAAAAGATTATAACCTAAGTAACTGACAGGAAACGGTATCCCTGTAGCGCAGTTAGTCCTTTCCCTGCTACTCCTAGCTGTGGGTTCACATCAGCCAAATGTTAGGATATGATGCTTTTGTCAAACTTTTTTGATGAAAGAGAGAAAGAGAGGAAGAGAAAAGAGAGAAACGAGGAAATAGGGAAAGAGAGAAACAGAGGAAAAAAGATAGAGAGTGAGAGAGAAAGAAAGTAAGAGAGTAACCGAGTAAGAGAGTTAGGAGTAAGAGAGTACGCAAGTAAGAGACTACGAGTGTAAGAGAGTAAGAAGGTAAGAGAGTAAGATTAAGAGAGTATGAGAGTAAGAGAATATGAGAGTAAGAGTGTAAGAGAGTAAGAAAGTAAGAGAGTAAGATAGAAAGAGAGTAAGAAAGTAAGAGCGTAAGAGAGAAAGAGCATAAGAGAGCAAGAGAGTAAGAGTGTAAGAAAGAAAGAGTGAATGGGGAAAGAGAAAAAGTGGGACTGGGAGAAAGAGAGAAAGAGGAAAATAGAGAAGGAAAGAAAGAGAGAAAGGGGCAAAGAGCGAAAGAGGGAGAGAGTTAATGGGAGAAAAAGAGAAAGACAGTAAGAGAAAAGGAGATTAGGTACCATTTTCTCCTCTGTCCCTCAACCGGTTTATTTGATTTTTGTTTTGTTTAGTGGCTATTGACGACATTCAGTGCAGAATGCGAAAATATATTTATAATATTGATTCATTCATTAAATAAAGTAAAATAAAAAATTCATAATTTACGTCCACAATGCCGCCAGATTGCGTGGAGAGAAACTCGTAAGACGGATTGACTCGAATGAGAAAAACAAACTAAATTAAAAGAAAAACTAACAAATTTTGTTTGGTTCTGAAAGTTATTCTATATCTATGCTATTGAGAACGCACCCACAAAATAATTATATTATATGATAATGACAATTTATTGGGTACTGGCAAGTTTTTCTAAATATAGTTTGTGAACTAAAATCAGAAATTTGTATTGCGTGGCAACTGAACAATGTTTTCCGATAATATTTTATTATTTTAACATTATACTATTAATTTATATTGTTTTTATTTTAAAGGCTAATAGTTTCATACAATTTAAATAAGATTACAAAGCCTATGATATAAATACAAATAGTGAAATTGAAGATAAATAGTTAGATCTGACATCATGGCAATGGTTCTACTTTCTCGACCAGTTTACGGCCAACCACATTTCTAGCAGATTGAATTTCAATTTGACATTTTTTAACAATGTTAATCGCTAGGTTAATGTATCTTCTCAATGCAATCAGAAAATTATCAATGTATAATTTTCAAAATTTCAATTTCAATGAACTTATAAAAATTGTCAACATATAAAAGTATTATTTAACATAAATTAACAGGTGGTGCATTGTATTTCTTAAATGTTTTGATATAATCCCCCGATGAAAACTTTTACGTAAGTAAACTAACTATTGAGGGATTATAAAGCTAATTGATACATTTGATTCCAGATCCACTCAAGTTGAATATGTTTTTTTTTATTTCATGCCATGTGCAAATGAAAATTGAATTAGTATCAGTAATATATTGCTTTTATTCGATATAAGGTAATCTTTTAAATTAATTTTAACATGACTAAAATATTAGCAGTCAATCAAAAATTGTTAAATGTTCTTTTAACGAGATGTGATATGCTGCAAATATATTTTTACTTATTTATCTTATTTATCTAACAATATAATATATATAAAATGGGCTTGAGCAGGGACAATTATCAATATAGTGATATTTTAACACAAATGCATTTACAATCTTTGCAAAATCGGCGTAACATAGCTGACATTTGTTTCCTTTACAAGTTGTTGTCAGGTGAACTTGACTGCCCTTTCTTACTAGACAGAATATCCTTGAATACAACTATGAAAACTCGTTCTTCAGAACTCTTTAATGTGTCATTTCACAGAACTAAATATGGATTTTGTTCAGCAATGACTAGGGTATTACGTACAGGCAATCAGAACTCCTCACAAATCGATCTATTTTACAACTCCATCAGGGTAATCAAGCGCTCGTTGTACCATAATATTTAATGTCCTTTATTTTGTTTTTGATTTAATTAATTTTAAGTAACTATATTTAATCCTGTATTTTGTATAAACTTAGATTTATATGTTTTTTGTGTGTTTTGTGTTTTTTAGATTTAGTCTTAGTTTTAATGTTATTTTCGTTAAATTTTTTGTTTCGTTATTTTTATGTAAATGGGGTTACCCGTATATGAGAATAAATAAAAAAAATAATGTTTTGTTTATTTACATGTATCACATTATATGTAATTCGCGCAAACTGCACTATGACTATCGAAATTGCATTTCGGGGTTTTGGCGTTTACAAATTGATTGCTCGGGAAAAATCGTATTACCGAGAAAGAACGAAATTGTGACAATAATTATGACAGCTGAGTTTTGAAATTAAAAAAGTTTCAATACAGGATGATTTGGTAACATACTTGAAAAAAAATTCCAATACAAATTGATGTGTAGAATCTAATAAGAATTTTATCGCTATTTAATATTTTTTAAAGTAAGAATTGCTGCTTAGGCGATTTTTGGATGGGTAGAAAGTTATATGTTCTCATGTTCTAAATTGACGGAGATATAAGGCGTTGTATATTATAATTACACAGGGCGATTGCAGATATGTTAAAAATCATTTTTTTCGCGGGTGGCACACAAGCTGTTGCGTATATAGGGTGTTTAGAATATAGAGTAGAGTGCAATTATAACCAATAAAATAATTGTATAGGGAAGCCCATTAGCAGTTGAATTTACAGGGTTCTTGGAATAGAGGGCGCAATAGCATTATAGTTGTACAAGGTGGTGCAAAAAATATACAGGGATGCATATACAGGGTGGCGGAAATGGAAATGCAACATTTCGTAACCCATAAGCAGTAGTATATATAGGGTAGATGAAATATAGGAATTATAGATATACAGGATTATTATAAAAAATGTTAGAAAAGGAAATGATTTATAGAGTAGCCCACGATGAGTTCCATATATATGATGATTGAAATATAGATCGGAGTAGAATTATACTTACAGAAGATAGTTTTTATAAACAAAAAGAGTAAATCCGGGACTTATAGGCAATCGCATATTCGTAATGGTTTACCGGGTGGTTCAAAAATGTTAAAAAATATTATACATGGTCCATGAGCAGTTACATATACAGGGTGGTGGAAATATATAATGAGATGGAATTATTATAATGATAGATTAATTATATATAAATGTTAGAGAATTGAGTGCAATTATAGTTATACAGGGCGGTTAGAAAAAACAATTATGTTGGATAGCCCATTAGCGGTTGAATTGGTGTCATATTAAATTAAGAATTACGAAATTGAACAAATAAAGTCTTAGTAGTTATATCTGAAAAAGAACATGAATTTCGTTACTTATTTGTAAAAGCGAGATGTAAGACCGATATCTAGGATTTTCGAGAAAACTATCACACAGAGGTTCCGAATTTGGATCCGTTCCGTGTAATTGCTGTTCTCCGTTAAGTCCTAGGATAGAATGTCACGATAAAATTTTCGGGGTACTTCACCTGCCACAGATATTGACACAATTAGTCGAATTTCGACCACTGGGCGACAGCTAGTTTTATTTATTTATTTAACCTTAAGAAACAGTTTGTGGATCTTCAAACAGGAAAGCCTTACTAAACAATATTATATATCTAATTTAGGCCATAAACATTTAAATAGCCGTCCTAGAAACGAAAACACAACTGCAGTACACAAATTCATTTAATAATTATCCTGAACAATCATAGACCACATGACAATTGAATGAATGTATAGTATTAGTTAAGAAAGAAAGTTAAAAATGAGGAACATATATTAAACATGAAACTTAAGAAAATATATACACAGTTTACATTAGCCACAGTTTAAGAATTTTCAAAAAATAATAAGTAAGCTTGGAGAGTTCAACATTAAATAATCAAGTTAGTGACCTTCAAATACTTCCCCATCGAGAAGAAGCAATGAAGAAGAAGGCAATACATAGGTGGTTCCCTAACAATTTAGGCAGCTTGTTGTACGGTTTAAAATTTTTTCACTATTTGGTAATGTCTAGTATTACAATATAGTGATCATTTCCAAGGTAAATGTTGCTGTGTATTTGTGTAGGCAATTAAAAACATAAATAAAAAGTACTGGAAATCTTTGATTTTTTGAATGGTCGACAACGTGTTTTATATCCAGATATAATAACTAATCTTTCCAAAGGATCGCTTTTTGTGTTAACATACTGTTAATGAGACAACATAATTTTTTCTATATCATTTACGTGGAAGTAAAAAAAGTACATAGACAGTTTTAAGCACAAAAACTACTTCACCTACTTAAATTTTACAGAGATATATTTTGTACTTTAATGTTCTACAAGTTGGTCGATATGAGCTGCTCACTGATCATTTGTCATCTATGAAAATGGGCAACAAGTTAACATCAGTTTCCGAAGTAACATTACCATTAGTAGAAACGAGAATGTTTTGTTATTTGTTTTTTGGTTGTGTTTTAAACTGTTGGCACAAATCCAGTTTTCAGCTATTACAATCATCTCTAGAGAAATCTGTCACCCAAAACTATTGTAATAGACAAACTGCAATAATGAGTATAGAAAATCCACTTTGTTTGATGAGTAATATCATTAACACACGGAATGAATAATGGAGGACCAAGAATCGATCCTTGATCCATACCGAATCAACTCAACCCCAGAGAAGAAATTGTCAAGTAATAAATAACCTGCGTTCTATTATGTAAATACGGTTTGAAAAAGTCTAGTGGTAGGCCTCGCAAACTATAAAGAGGCCTTAATTTGAGAAAGAGAGAATGAGAGCGTAAGAAATAAGGGAAAAAGAGAAATATAGCGCAATAAAATTTCTCTTCATTTTTATAGAGTTATAACATGCTCTTCTAAAAATTAATCATCCTCAATAAAAACTAACTGAGTGAATAAAAGATGGGTAGTAAAAACCCATGAACGCACAAGTAAGGATAAAAATGTACCGGAAATCTTATAATCTTGTTCCAGAACAAGAAATTACACATATTAACAGTCCAGAATCACTATGGCAAAGGTCGAGAACGCTCACGGTGGTATAAAATGCTGAGTGCAGCTAGATTTTTAGTTCAGTAAATAGCAACATAGTGGAATATCTGGAACGTACTGTAACTTATTTCGGAGAACATAAAGACGATTGTACTGGTCCAATTGCTTATATAAACGCAGAAGATTTATTACTTTCAATTGTTATACTTACCCGGGATACCTAAACTAGTTTTAAAAAGTTGCGGTGCTACTGAAGGGTTAGAAGAGTGAACAAAGCAACATCTAAATATACTCGGCACGCTTAATATTTTGGAAATAACCTCGAGAGAGTTGGTTAGTTTTGCTCATCCCTCGTGAATTTAAAATACGCTCAAACCGTATTTTCCAGCGCTACATCGTCGTCAAAGCTTCAAATTACTGGACAGTATGCACTCTCGATATTCCAAACGAATGAAAAGGATTTACACCAAGTGGTGAATGTTGGCGTGACCCACCCCGCTTGCTAACGACGGGACCCCCTTATTCAACGACTACCAACTAGGAAAGTTACAAATTATAATTAGGGAGTAGGGCGGACGGGCGGTAGGGCGGCCCCTTAATGGCGTTGCAAGGAACTTCGTTAAAATTCATTGCAGGTCCGCTTTGAATTTAGTAAGGCGAATCAGTGTGCGTGATGGAGCAGCAATTATTTACAATTTGTTGTCATAAGCTAATATGGTCGTTTAAATTTCATAGTTTGCCGTCTTGAGAGTTGGCTTAATTGCGAATTTAAAGTTGTTGAACGCCAAATAAGCCTGGGAAATTACGGAGTAAGTAGCACGTGAGAATATAGTGGGAACTTTTTCAAAAAATTGTTCTTGAAGCGAAAGCTTCTTAATGGAAATCCTTCATTGCTATAAACACGAATTGAACTAGTAGGTTTGTTAAATCATAATTAACTTGGTCGCTTAGAAGTGTTTTTTTATCTGACGATTGAACAGCGAGTGAAATAGTACCAATAGCTAAAGTTCCTTCACCTATATATCCGGAAGACTAGACTAGAAACGTATTACCATTTGTGAACGCAATAACTGAAATTGAGGGACCAGTTAGAACCTTACTTGAAGGCAATCAGTTGTTGTGTGAGGGACAACCTGGTTTCTGGTATGTGCAAACTAGAGGAGAAATATAAACATAGGAAAAACGACTGTAGGCGTTTTTGTTGATTTGAAACGAGATAGTAGCCGTAAATAAAATCATCTAGTGTGGAAGATACAGCACTTTATCTTTTAACTAAACTAGATGCTACTACATCAAACAAGATAGTAAGTTTTCTACGGAGTACCTCAGGGCAGTGTTTTAGGCCCCATTTTTTTCGCTACAATATTTTTGGGGATGGCACTGTGATATCTATTGCTGGAGAAAATTTCACTGAAACAACAAACATGTTGAACGAATATTTACGTCTAATACTATATGTAAATAAATTGAAATTGAATACAGAGAAAACTGAATATATTGCTACTGATCCTGTGAGTTCAATTAGACACCTGTTGTCTAATTAATACCACTTTATTACGATGAAAAGAAATCCTTAACCATAACCTTCAATCTTCAATACAAATTTCTTGAAACACTAAAGATCTTGAAACATACAAAACAAAACACAATTCACACTGACGTTTGCTTAGAGCATATGCTTTACTACTTATGATACTCAACTGAGCTAACGCCAACTCTAACGCTCACAGAACACCTATTTATATACAATTTTCACATTCGAGAATCCTCGAGAGCACTCTATTTTTTTGGTGATCAGTATGGGGATATCGGAAACTAGCGGAGATAGAGCAATTTCACTTTCGGATTTTTGTAAAAAGTCATGGCTTACTATATATTTTGAAAAAACGAAATTCTGTCGATTTAGTCGAATCCCTCTAGCTCCTTTGTTTTTGATTTTATAAAAAAGTGTAAATATCAAAATTGAAGGGAATTGTGTCCCGAATATGATTGTCATGTCCTCGTTTGCGTAACAGCTCTCGTTTTCGAGATATGACACAAATTTATATTTTTCTGAATGGATACCATAGTTGGCTATGACCTCAAAAAATCGGACATTTTTTGAGCTTTTCAACGATATAAACTCGATATAGTTATTCATAAAAATAACGGAGGTATGGATACTTTTCTCTCTTATTTTCACTTTTAACGTAGTTAGCCATGAAATAGATTGATTTATTATTAACTATTCCAAAAAACATTGAGCGATATAACGAAAATAAGTAGGTACTTACTAAAAACTTAATGAAATTAAAGTACATAATAATGGTTACAACTTATGTTTGAAAAGTCCACCATTGTTATTTATCGCTTTCCTCACAGACCGCCTATCAATTTCTTCAATTGTTTGTATTACCGCCTCCCTTAGGTCACCAACTGTCTCATACTTTCTTTTGTATACTTTGCTTTTTAGCGCACCCCATAAATAGAAGTCTATAACTGCCAAATCGGGAGACCGGGGTGGCCATTCGCGTGGACCATTTCTTCCTATCCAAGAGTTTGGATAGATATTATCTAAGTGTTGTCTTAGTAATAACGGGTTATGAGCTGGTGCTCGATCATGTTGGAACCACTCAATTTCTAAACGAGTACTCAGATTAAAATTATGCAACATGTCTTGAAAAATGTATTGCTTCGTTAATTTCATTACGTTCCTTTGGTGGTTTAGTAAAAAATCATATCTGCGTAAACTATCGTAAAACCTCTTAAATGTACATAGAGCAGATTGACGACGATTAAAATATCTATGAAAGTATTCCTCAGCTGTACGAACTGAATTTTATGGCATATTATATAACATTCCACCATATTCAGTTTTTCTTCGTTAGAATATTCCATTTTATCACGAAAACTTGTCATTATCGACTATCAGTTCAGCACTACTAATGGAATTACTCTCAAATGAGGAAACGTCAAAGTGAAAACAATCTTTTTCATGGCTACTTACGTTAAAAGTGAAAATAAGAGAGAAAAGCATCCATAACTCCGTTATTTTTATGAATAACTATATCGAGTATTATATCGTTGAAAAGCTCTAAAAATATCCGATTTTTTGAGGTCATAGCCAAATATGGTTTCCATAAAAAAAAGTTTGTATCATATCTCGAAAACGGGAGCTGTCACCCAAACGAGGACATGACAATCATATTTGGGATACAATTCTATTGAATTTTGATACACTTTTTTTATGAAATCAAAAACAAAGGAGCTAGAGGGATTTGACTAAATAGACAGAGTTTCGTTTTGTCAAAATATCTAGTAAGCCATGACTTTTTACAAAAATCCGAAAGTGTCATTAAATTGGGCCAGTAAAACTGCAAATCTTTCCCAATTTAGCCATTGCTCTATCTCCGCTAGTTTCCGACATCCCCATACTGATCATCAAAAAAACTCACCCTGTATAAATAGGCAAAGACAAAACGATTAGGTACCATTTTATCCTCTGTCTCTCAACCGATTTTTTTCATTTTTATTTTGCTTAGTAGCTACTGACGACCTTCAGTGTAGAATGCTAATATTAATTTATAATATTGGTTCCGTCATTAAATAAAATATAATTAAAATTCGTTATTTCTTCGGTCTATTCGTGCCGCCGCTGCCAGACCGTCAAGACTCAAAACATTGAGTAATTGTCTATAGAGGGTCCGATCGTTAGAAGCTTTTATGTACTTAGAGCATGTACTTCTGGAAGTGGCATGCAAGCGTTGTTATTGTTTAGTGGTAAAATAGTCAATGTAGTAGATCAGTATTGATTTTTCGGACGCGTTGCAGTAACTTTCATATTAAATATTTTGTTTTTAATGTGAATTTAATTATTTGATAAATATAGTATTATCACAACCTTCCTGAAGGTATTGTGTAAAAAATTGTCAGACAGCGGACAATAGAGAATGTATTAAATATTTAATTTCTCCTAGGGTTGTTGCTCCTCTCTTTTCTTTAATATTCCTGAACTTGATTGAAACCGCAAATGACCAAAACTTTTAGGTTATATATACATATATTATATCGAATATTTTGCCAGGACCGGTTCTAGCCAAAAATTTGGGGGGTCATTCATTTGTCAAAAATATTTCGAATACCGATATTTGATTACATTTTTATTTTCTTTTTATTTCAATAGATTTGTCTATATAAGTGAAAAATTTTGGTCATTATATCCACTTCTCTGATTTCTCCACAACTCTGTTTGTTATAAAAATATACAATTACAATTTCATGAAATAGGGCAATGATTTTTCAACTGCCTAATGCCATAACAACTTCCATTTGATTTTTGATAAAGTTTGTCTCTTTGTGTTCACCAATCACATTTTTATCAAAAACGACTCCCAGTAATTTACATTATTCTATCTGTGTTTAATGAATTCTTTTGCGACCAATTATTTACCTCTCTATAAATTTGCTCTGCAATATGTTGAGCTGACTGATCTTTGTTTTTAAAACTGAAGAAATTTGTATAATTTTTATTTCATGTTAGATTGGTATTAAATTTTCTAAGAATACAGCAGAGCAGATCATTGGCCAAGATTACAAACAAAAATGGTCCAAGAATCAAACCTTGAGGAACGCCTGAGGTAACCTCTATTTTTTTGCTGCATGAGTTAATAACACATAGAGTTTGTGAGCGAATAGCACGCATTCCATAACGTTCTGATTTGATGAGCATAATGTCTTAGTTGACACAGTCAAAGGCACTAGAAAAATCCACAATTTATTTGAGGATACTGAGCTCTTTGTTAAAAAATTGTACTAATTTAGAGGGCATTTAACTAGTGTGTCTATTAAGTTATGAACTTTTGAAACAAGGGCATTGTGATTCGTCACTACTGTTTAGAATTATAAGATATAATTATATTGATAGAGGTAGGTTTTCTGAAGATATCGTGACACCTTCAAAAAACAAACTAAATGTTTATTTATTCCTATAATATTGAAAATTTGAAAATTTCAAACTAGTTATAAAACACGCTGTCAGGCTCTTCATGCCTAAGAGTTAAAATGTACCAATATAAGGTTGTCATGCTTTATTATTTATTTCTATAACGAGATAGCTCTTGTTATTCTCCTGCAATATATTTGACAATACGTCCAGAATATTTGTACAGATCACGTATATTTATTTGCAAATGTTGTCTTTGCCGACTCCCATTTTATTTTAATAAAAAGAAATACCGCCGAGCGTATTATTGGCAAATGTAACACAAATAAACAGAAAACATTGAACAAACAAAAGCTAAGCATCGTCTAAGTTTTTATTTAACCGTAAACAGAGACTTCAAAGATAAACGTTCCTCGTCTCTTGTTTCTTGTATTCCTTTCAATTGCATGGCCGAGAGCAAACGGCACGGAACAACAACATCAACGTTCAAGGAAAATTCTCCCTTGTACTGTAGCAATCGTATCTGGTTCTTTCATTTCTATGGCTGATTAGTTTTAACTGTACAAGTTCATTATAGCCGTTTCAGATTTTATGAGACATTTGTTAGAAATCGTTTTAATTTTTAAAATTAAATTAATTTAATAAATACTGAAATAATTTATATTTAAAAACGAACCGAATGCAGCTGACTTAAAATAAAAACAGTTTAGAAACGGTAGACAATTAATCACTATTTTCAGACATATCTTCTTTTTTATCTGATTTAAGGTACAATTCAATTGAAAATTTTAACGTATTCTTATTTCTCTCTTTTTCTCCCTCTCTCTTTGTCCCTCTCTTATTTTTATGCTTTGTCTATATTTTCCAAATATATTTTAACTTTTTTATTTGTTTTATTATGTGTACCTCTCTACATTGAACCCACACTATATATGCTTAGGTGTATTGGTCACCCCTATATAACTTATTGGTCTATCATTTTCTGAACCACCCTGTACAACTATAATTCAACTCAACACAATATTACAACGGTCCTGATATCTTTAAAACCATCCTGTATAAGTATAAACCCTCTCCAGACTATTTCTCTCTTTCTATTTTTCTATTGTTTAAATTATTCCTGTAAACCAATGATTTTACTTCACCCCATATGTCTAGTATTCTATTTATGCAACTGCTCATGGTCTACCCTATATAAAAAAATTCACCTTTTTGAACCACATTTTATGACTATAATTTTATTTCATTTCAACCACCCGGTATATGCAATTGCTTCTAAAATGTTTTGAACCCATGTCTATAATTATACCCCGTCCTACGTCCTCTGCTTCAAATATCCTAACTGCTTATGCTTATATAACAAATTTATGATACACCCTGAATAACAATAATTTAAGGGTGGGCCCTTACTTCAAACACTTTGTATAAACAACTACTTATGTTCCAAACTATATAACTTTTTTAAACCGCCCTGTAGAACTGCAATTCTACGTCACCTTATATTTCAACCATCCTGTATATTCAACTGCTTCTGACAATTTTTAAAGCCTTTTGTATAACTGTAATTATTATCCGTCTTATAACGCAAATATCTACTCTGTATAACTATAGATTTGCTCCATTCTTACTTCAACCACCTAGTATACGCAACTACTTATGTGCCACGAAATAAAATATTTTTATACATATAACAAATTTTTGTTTCGATAAACTAAAGGAATATTTTCTGCCATTTCAAAGCAACTATAAGCCCCAAACTTAACTTTGTCTCTAAAAAAAATTTACTTCAAACAAATCAAAATGAAAACCATTACAAACACCCTGTACTATATACTTTGATGACATATATTGATATTTAAACTAGATATATAGTAAAAAATTGACATTTACCATGATGTTTACAGTTTTTTTTTTCATATATTTTTCCTATTTTCAAAAAAAAATGGTAAGTTTTACTGTATAGAAAAATATACGGAATCAAGCTGGAACATAACTTTGTAGAATAGAATCTATAATATTCAAGTTTCTTGAGCGGTTTTAGAGAAATCAGTGAAGGTTCATTGAAATTCACTGAACTCTAGCCCCTTATTTACTTTTTTTTTTAATTTTCTGGAAAACCGTAAATCTCATGTTATAAACAATTATATGGGACATTTCTGTAATGTTCCTTAATATAATGCAGTTTAAATCATCCAAACCCATTTTGAATAATCGCTCGTCATACATAAAAAAATTGCAGATGAATTGATAACCTCCTCCTTTTTGGAAGTCGGTTAAAAAACGAATTGTATACAACAGGGAAAATTCCTAAATATTGTCTTAAATCCGTTTTCATTCATTTTCCTAAAAAATAACCAAACGTGTTGTGATGAATATAAAATGACCAGTCACACTCTAAAAGTACACTCGAAAATAACAGAACAAATAATATAACGAAAATTGGGAACTCGGGAAGCATTATTCACAGTACTCTTACATAAATCCAGAGAATACAATAAAGATGTATAGTTTGACTTCCATAAGGCCTTTTACAGAGTCGAACAGGATAAACGCATAGAGAACTTAAAGAGTATCAATTAGGATCCATGCGATCTAGGATTAATAAAGAAAACTACTACAACCAAACAACAATAGTGCGTGTTGAAGATATGGAGACAGATGAAATCCAAATCCAGAAAGGATTTCGCCAAGGCTGTGTCCTCTCCCCTGAACTGTTTAAGCTATATTAGAGAAACATTAATTAGCAACCTAAAATTTGCCGATGACACTGCTATAATGGCTGAAAGTCAACGGAAGGTAAAAACAAATAGGACTTACTATAAATATCGAGAAAACTAAATTTATGTTTATCAGTAAAAACCTAAACACTAACCCTATTCTCCTACCATATGAAAATCAGATAGAACGGGTGCAAAAATACAAATATCTCGGTTTCATCATAAATGCCTAAATGGATCCACATGAAGAAATTAAGAGCAGAATGGAAATGGCTCAAAGGCATTCCTCAAATTCTTCCCAATGTTTATGAACAGGAAGCTAAACCTCCACACCAGAATAAAGTATATAGAATGTTATGTGTCAGTATTGTTATACGGAGTACAGACGTGGACCTTAAACAAAATATCATTCGATATGGGAATCCACAAGTAATAAGGTGCATCGGCCGCAAAAAAAAGATGGCAATCATCAAGGCAAGAAAAACAACTAGCATAGAAAATATCCAAATAACTAGTGTTACAAACTATAATGCAGGGAAAAGAGGAGGGGAAGAAAAATATCAGTTTTGAAGTTTGAAGAAGAAGACAGACCTATTATAATGCGTACATTATATCGCCAGATTCGAGTCTTTGGAGTTATTCATACTGCCCGTAATTTATTTTTTCTTTGAAGACGACCATAGATAGATAAGACACATCCATGGACAACGACATCACATTGAGTTAATATTTTGTCATGTACATCGGATTTAAATCCCACAGATTTTTTTTCCGGTTAATCGAATCCATCGAAATTTCTTATTCTGTTTCTTCATTAATATTGTAAGAACTTGGTAATTTCTTTATTCAGTTGTGTTAATTTTTTGCCATTGAAAACATTTATACCATGCAACGTTTGAAGTATTTGAAATATACAGGCTTTACAGCAATTGTGGTGTTATTCCCAAGAAAACATAAAAGTACAAACTAGAGATGCCACAACTGTCGTTCAGAAAACAAATGGTAACCACTACCTGAAGCTGTCCATCACCAGGAATTTTAAGAATAACCAACTTACCAACTTACCGCAAATGTATCATGATTAGGCTCATTGGAATGGTCTCAATGAATTAGTAATTGACAAACAATGGATATGTTCGTATCGTTTGTGGCGAATAAAAGTCCTGGGGCCGTCTAAATGTATTCGGAAATGTTGAAGAAGCTCAATTTATTGATATATCGTTTTTTTCTTGCAATACTTCATAAGATTTACGATACAGGAAGCGTTCTACAAGAATAATTCAAACCCATCCTTCTGTTACGACTTCAGACTGGCTAGTCTAACAAGTAGTAATGATCAATTTGCCCTAGCATGTGCACAACAGAAGCAATATTCACGTTACATATGCTCCTACAAAAATGTTAAGACCAAAGAAAGGACACCTTCGTAAGCTTTATTGACCTAGCAAAAACTTTCGACACCATCCAAATACAAAACTCTGGATTTGACGACGTGAAATTCTTTGAAAATCCTTATTTGCATAAATAATAATAATGTTTAAAACATATCTCTGAGTTTAGAATGAGAATAAACACAAAAAATAATGAGAATTTCAAGATCCCAAAACATTCTTTTGCCCACTATATCCAAAGGATTAATGCTAGAGCAGGTTAATAAAATCCAATACCTAGACACAACCAAAAATTAAATTCTAAACTAAACAGGCAAGAACTGGACTTGTGAGGATGATAGGACTTGTAGTGACCCCACCTTAAACTGCATCTATGAACTCGCCTCTTAAAGTGCTTTGTCTGGTCAGTACCTAATACTGTATGGAGTAAAATCGTGGACTATCACAACTTCTGCGAATGAATGGACTGGATGAATTTTAAATGTGGACCTATCGGAGAATTCTCAAAACTGCATAAAGATAGACGGCTACAATAAATGTCTGTAAAGCAACTTATCTGGGTCATATTTTGAGAAATAATAAATGCGATCTTCGTCAATTAATTGTATAAGGAAAAACCGTAGGATGAAGAAGCATTGACAGAAATATATTTTTTGGATAAGAAATATTCGTCTTTAGATATATCTAAATTATGCAGAATTGATACGAGTTATAGAAAATCTAGAGCAGCTTGCTGAAGTAATCGCTTATTTTCATTAAATGTAGAAAGCCCCGCAAGATGAAGATTCTAGACCTGCTACGTTTGAAATTGCATACATGTGACAAGTACTCAAATATGCGCCCACTATTTCGATTTCACCTCTACAACTCTATACCTAGATTGTTATAAATGGACCTTAGGCAATATCGTTATAGAAAAACGAACTTAAATTTTCTGGACAATTCTAATATTCTAATGCACGACCAGAATAACTCAAGCTGACATTTTTCTTAAAATTGAGTAAACACGGACAATGTATTCTCAAAGAAAACCCGGCCCATAACGTCTGGAAGCAATATATGAAAAAATTTTCGGAAATACGTCAACAGAATAAAATCTAATATTTTTTTTCAATGTCAGCATGCGACAAGAAAAATAATCACTCGAAAGACGACGTTCAATTTCCATCAAACAGTCTTCAACATTCATCACTTATAGTCGAAGTCCTCGAGTTGACAGTATCCATTTTTTTTTCGGCAGCATAAATATCGCGTATAGCGAAAAATCCCATTTGCTTTTTTTGTTGACTCTTACCGAATTCGTCGTCAGATATCGAATTGGTATTGCAGAGGCGATTAAATGTTTCTCCGTGTTAACATACTTGAACAAACAGATTTATATTCATGTTTCTTTTTTGGAAACGTGAGTTACAGTTAATACGAAAATTGTTAATATTGATACAAATTCTGAATTATTATTGTTGAGTGGTATATATCGGGTATGCCAAAATACTTTCACTTGAATTCCGAGACATATAAAGGTTAATAGATATTAAAGTTGCATTTTTTAAACAGAAGACCCTGTATATTATTACATAGTTGGATTCCTCAGTCAATTCGAGTATGACTTGATGTGTCACACATGGTACCTAAAACGCACAGTTTCAGCGTTATTTCATATTTTGTAAATGAGGCTGTAATTGAGGACAAGTATTAATAACCTTCATACTACCAAAAGTCAGAATGGTGAAGTTTCTTTGTTGTGACACATATCGTCCCTCTAATTTTGAAAAGTACAATATACAAAGTTTAACGATGTATCACTTGATTTCTCCATCGAACCCCCCTATTTTTTATACGGTATGTCATAGATTAGTATATGATGAGTTTATTATATATAACAAGAGAAAAAGGTAAAGAAAAATTTTACAAATCTAGTGACAAGGATATTTGCCTCAATTGCAGAAACGTCTAGTACACAAATTGCACCTTATCAAAAATGAAAAGCTGAGAGAGGTGTAAATTTGATGAGTGGAATAACCAGTGCAATTTAACATATTGTAGATAAAGTAATTGTATTAATTAAAAATTATACTGAAACTTGTATGGATTTTAAGTAATGCTCTTTCAATTTGATTTTTTTCGATTCACTAATATTTTTTTATATTATTTGATACTTTGTTGTCTAAAACAGGGCTATAATAAGTATTAAATCTTTGTCGGACATAGATTATTTAGCATTGCTGACCTGGTCACATAATTAGACGCACTTTCCACATAATTTTGTTTTGTTCTAACGATATAATTTAAAGCATATAACTAATATATAGATATAGAATATTAAGTATTTCGACACTCTTACAGATTTCTCAGTCGGTGTATTGAACCTAATAGATGTCTAGTGAGTAATTTAAGTATATTAAGGCATACTATGCTATAACATATACCATACTCTTGACAGATGGTTCGAGTGTTTTATATAAAAACACATAAGTAAATATATATACAGAGATATATCCACATATTTAGAACTATATCATTCAACGTATGACAGCCGGTTCGAACCAGGAGTTCTCGTCATTCAAGGAAGCGTATCTGACGAGAACTCGAATGCATTTTTTTTAAAGTGCTTTGATTTGTTTTTTACAAGAGTCTCTAGCATGAAAATTAAGGGAGTTATGACATAAATAAGGTTAGTTTTTTTGTTTTTGTAATGTACAAATTACTCCCTCAATACCACACCAGTTGAAATTAATTGCTAGCACTTCACAAATCACTTGACTTACTTATTTCAAATAGGCTCAGACCGATTTAAAATAGTTTTGAAAAAAGTCGAGCCTCAAGAGAATATTGTTTTTTTGTAATTTTGCAAAAAAAATTCTTTTTTTTCAAAATAACTTAAAAACCATGATGGATAGGCAAAATTTTGTAGAGTACAAAATTGAAGGTGTTTTTTAATTTATGTTTTTTTTTTGTAGGATAAAAATTAAGATAGATATGACCGTTTAAAGTTTGTACATGTTCGTAAATAGTACTATTAGGCCACTCTTTCAGCTCAAACCTCTTCAAAAATAAGGATTAAATACATTTTCAATTTACATGAGCTTTTTAGCATATAAAAACCTACAAAATGGTGATTTGTGAAGTGGTAACAATTACTTTCAACTACCACCGCAGTATAGGGGGTAATTTGTACATTTTTTGTCAAAAAATAAGAAAAACAATCTTATTTATATCATAACTCGCTTAATGATCATGCTAGAGACTTTAATAAAAAACCAAAAAAAAAAAAGATTTTTTAAGCACTTTTAAAAAAGTATCTATAAACTTTTCCCGAAAAAACAAAAATTCAACAAACTATAACTCTGTTTGTATTGCTTCTGCAGCAAACATAAACGTTTTTTTACAAGCTACATTTTTGATCCAAATGATTGTTTTCTTTAAGTGCATATTTTTAATGTTATTTACGAAAAACCGTATGAAAGCATGTTTTTTTTTGGTTGAAGAATCTATACTTTTAATTAACTCGAAAAGAATTGACTTTCAGAAAAAACTTTATAGTACAAAAGTTGCTTAAAATTAATTTGTTTATTCATTCTCAGACTATTTTCATATAATATTATTCACCCCGCCTCCCCCCGATAAAGGGTATTATCCCCCAGCGGAAAAGGCAACCACCGGCATAGGGTCAACTGTGAAGGAGAAGGTAAGTAGAAATTAAATCCAAATATTTAGGAAAATCGGTGATGCTTGGACAAATTACCCAGTATTACCGTTTTTGCCTTCATTGACTTGTGCAATTTCTCTTTGCGTTATACCCTCTATCAATAGAACCCCTTTAGGCTTCGCATACTGCCATTGAAGGAACATTTTTTGTTACCCATATACACCTTTCTTTTCAACAAATGTTTTTATATGAATTAAGAAAACAGTTTTTGCGGTACTTAAAACTTGATTATTTGTTACATTATGTTTCCTGTTCTTATTATAAAAACTATTAAGTTTTTTGTAATCCTATTTATTTATAAACTTACATTTTCCAATGACTTATCACTGTCTTAATATGTTCAGATTGGATTCCATAATACGTAATTCTGGTAAACAACATTTTTGTGTTAACAACAATTAATCAGTATGTCGAGACACACCTACTTGGCAGAAAATTTTGACTGCTTTCTCGATTGTACTATTGTCAATTGTTGTCATTAATCATGCTAATAACATTGTTTGGTGAAGCGATTTAAATTGTAAATGAAACAAATATTATTTATACACTTTGATTAACAGCAATTTCATATTTAAATGATGAATTATAGTTATTTATTAAACTAAATCGTTTAATGAAATGTTTTTGCTGTATGCTGCTATATTTTACATTAGGTAATTATTACTATTAGTGTTAAATAATTAATAAATGCATTCTCACTTATATGGGAAACAAAATGTAAATTTCAAACACTACAAATTAAAAAACAATAAAGTTCGATTAACCAGAAGAGTTAGCAGAAGGATACTAGAACTAGATACTAGACTCTGCCGAAACGTCGTCCTCATTGCATCATCTATATATATATATATATATATATATATATATATATATATATATATAGATGATAAGATAATATAGATGATAAGAGGGGGGAAATACATTGCGTACTTAGCTAGCACGTGCTAGCCGTCGTGCGGGACTCCCGGTGCAATGACTTCAAAGCAAGAGTAAGTCGTTGCATTGAAACCAGTACACCGTATACCCGCTAAAACCCTAACCTCTTTCTCCTACAACCATGGTCCCTTGCGGCACTCTTACTCAATACTACTTCGCAAGGGTGGTTCATTGCAGATGTTTACTGCCCTTCCATTGAAAGCTTCTAAAGCCTACTCCTCGAACGTATCGCGGAGTTCTTTGAGGATAGTCTCCGCGTAATCTGATACCAAGTTCCAGGCTTGGGGGCCCTTCAGTATGGCTTCTACTAATTGTTCTGGGACGATATTAGTCTCCAGAATCCTCTCCACTTCAGCACGTTGATCCTGAAACCGGGGGCAGGAGAAGAACACGTGTTCCGCGTCCTCTATCACGTCCGTACAGTGTGGGCAGTTTGGGGAGTTTGCCCTCCTGAACCTGTGCAGGTATGCTCGAAAGCATCCATGTCCAGTCAGGAGTTGAGTGATGTAGAACCCAACCTCCCCATGCTGGCGGTTGACCCAACGACTGATGTTAGGTATCAATCGATATGTCCACCGGCCTTTAGTAGAGCTGTCCCACCTCTCCTGCCATTGCCCTAGACTCATGGCTCTTTCATCGCTGTTTCCTGTCGGCTGGTCTTTTTCTAACTTCCTGCGATTAAGCCGTCCCCTTTCTGCAGCCAGGATGTCGATTGGCAGGGTAGAGGCAATCACACTCACCGCCTCGTAAGACACAGTGCGGTAGGATGATGCCACTCGAATCGCTGAGAGCCACTGGACTGATTTCATTTTCCGGCGGTACGATGGTAGCTCGAGCGATTTCTCCCATACCGGTGCCCCGTACAACAAAACAGAAGTAGTTACTGTTGCCAGTAGCTGTCTTCTTATCTGTCTAGGGCCTCCGACATTCGGCATTATTCTAGATAATGCCCCCTGTACCCCAGCTGCTTTCTTGCTGGCCGCGGTTATGTGCTCTTTGAAGTTGAGCCGTGTGTCCAGGAGCACCCCCAAATAGCTGATGAAGGGCTGCGACTGTATGTAGGTGTCGCCTATTTTGAGGGTGATGGTTTCCCTTGCCTTTCGACTGCAACAAGAAGTGTTTCGGTCTTTTGTTCTGCTAAACTCAAGTCCGCTGCGAGCATCCAATGCTGAATTGTGGCTATAGCGAATGAGAAGGTTGTTTGTATCTCCTCTATGTGCTTGCGCACTATGATCAATGCCACATCATCGGCGAATGCCACTAGCCTGACGCCCTCAGGCAGACCGAGCAGGAGCAGGTCGTTGTACATTACGTTCCATAAGAGGGGGCCAAGAACAGAGCCCTGAGGTACACCTCCTGTGATCTTATAGTCTACTTGCCCATTTTCAGTTTGGTAGAACAAGATGCGGTCCTTGAAATACGCTGAAACCATTCTGCGCAAGTACTGCGGAACTTCCATCCTGGCAAGAGCCTCCAAAATGCGGTCCCAGCGGGCCGAGTTAAAGGGGTTCTTGATATCCAGGGTGGCTATTAGACAGTACTTTTTTCCACCTCTTCTCCATCTCTTTCCCGAGATAGCCTCTCTGGCGATGGTGGTAACGAGTGTCACGGCATCGATGGTTGATCTCCCCTTTCTGAACCCGAATTGGTTGGTGGAAAGTTTCGGCTCAACGTAGGGCTCCAGCCTATCTGCTATTATTCTTTCAAGGAGTTTTCCCGCAGAGTCCAACATACAGAGGGGACGATATGATGACGGTTCGTCTGGAGGTTTCTTTCCCCCTTTAGGTAGGAGGACAAGCCTCTGCATTTTCCACTTAGTCGGAAAAACCCCCTGCTTTAGGCAGGTCTCATACATGTGTAGAAACATGTCAGGCCTATTGGCTATGGCGCATTTTAGCGCGATGTTAGGTATGCCATCTGGACCGGGAGCCTTGCCGTTTTGGAGCCGGTTGCACGCGCCCATCAGCTCATTCATAGTCACTGATGGTATATCTTCGTCCCTCACCTGTCACGAAGGATAAGCGGGTAGCTCAGGCTTCGCAGGAAACAAGTGAGTGACAATGCGGTGCAATGATTCGGGGCAGTTCGTTGATGTCATGGGGGTGGCCTTGATTTTATGCATCACGATTTTATACGGTTTTCCCCATGGATCTTGGTCAACTTCGTCACACAACTCCTTCCAGTAGGATCTCTTGCTTGAGAGAATGGCTCTTCGTAGTTGTTGTCTTTTGATCTCATAGTCGAGCCTTAGTTCTTCTGTTGTGACCCTGTCGCGTCTCCGTGCTCGTTGATGCAGCCTTCGTGCTTGGAGACACTCTCGTCGGTGTTGTGAGATCGTGTCGTTCCACCAGTAAACTGGTGGGCGGCTGTTTGTCTGCCGTCTCCTTGGCATGGAAGCATCGCAGGACTTGACAACGCTTGTCATTACCTCTTTGGCAGTGGCTTCTGCGCTTGTTGCTATTGACAATGGTTCCTGCTCCATAACCAAGGCGAATGAATCAGCATCGAAAGCATTTTTGTTCCAGCCGACTGGCTGTGACCTCGCACGACTGACACACAATCTTCGTTTGGGAGTGGTGTTGATTTCCCAAATAATAGCTTGGTGGTCGCTATTAGTAAACTCCTCATCGACCCGCCACTCACAGCCCCCTTTAATTAGGTTGCTGCTAACGAATGTCACATCGATAATGGAGCTGGCTGTGCCTTTGCGACATGTGCTTACGTCTCCTGTGTTGAGGAGTACCAGGTTGAGCGAAGACATGGTCTCAAGGAGAGCTCGTCCTCTCGCGCTCGTTTCCCGGCATCCCCAGTCAATTGCCCAGGCGTTGAAATCTCCTGCGATGGCGACCGATTCACGCTTCCGTACATCCTCCGCCAAGGTGTCCAAGAATAACTCGAACTCCTCGAGCTGTGCACTAGGAGGTGCATAGCAGCTATAGAAGTGAACCCCTCCCACTTTGGCTCTCACAAGCCATGGTTCGGGGGTATTTGGGAGTTGTTGGAACGGAAGTTTACCGCAAGCCCATATCGCTGCTCTGTCCGTTGTGTCATTTACCCAGGACAGGGTGTCGAAGTTTTTGTACTGCTCGCAGATTATGGCTACGTCGCAATGCAATTCCCGCACCCGCTGTACCAGTAGGTCTTGGGCTGCTTCGCAATGGTTGAGGTTGAGTTGCAGTACTTTCATTTACGGGCTTGTGCTGCTCTCATCGCCTGTTGGTAGATCGGACATTTCCAACTACCCGCAACGTGCCGGCAGTCTGACCTACTATCTTTCTCTTTGCAGAGTAAGCACTTGGCAGGTTGTTGACAAGCCGAGGCATTGTGACCAGCGCCTCCGCATCTGTGACAACAACTGCTTCGGTCAGTCTTGCCTCTGCACGACTGGGCGTTGTGCCCAAAGTGCCAGCATTTGAAGCACCGTCGAAGGCTGATCCTCTCGCGAACACGTACTGTGCCCCACGCAAGTTTCAGCTTTCCAAGTGCGATGGCTTTCTTGGCCTGGACCTCTGGGAGACAAACAACTGCCGTTTGTGTTGATCTATATGCCCGTCGAAGTGATTTCACTGCCTCCTCAGTGATCTCTGCCAGGCCGTCGATATTATCTTTGAGCAGGTTTACTACGTCTTCCTTGGTACTGATCTCGTCCCAGTCTTTAATTTCAATTTCGAGATTGTACAGTGGCCCCGCTTGGGAGCTTATTCTTGATGGCGTTACAATAGCGCTCCATCTCCTGAGCGTCTGCCTTGGCGAATAACAAAAGTAGATCTCCCTTAGCTGTTCGTCGGATCTTATTGACTTTTTTGCCTATATCCTGCAAGGTGGGATCATTCTTGATACCTCGCAAGATATCTGCATGGGAGCTCTTCTCGCCTTTCTTTATAAGCAGCGTACAATGTGGCGCTGGTTTTTGCTTATTGGTCCTCGGGGCCTTTTTCCTCTTTACCACTTGCCAGTCAGTCGACTGGTTTGCAGGTTGGTTTTTGGTCTGCGGTTTAAACTTGGATTTTAATCCATTGTTTCTCTCCGCTTCTGAATTGACCACCCTACTTGTTGTTCCCTGGGTAGTTTGCCCGATGTTCTGGCGACCTTCCTTACCGGGCTTTAGCTTGGTAGCTAGCACCGGTTTAAGCGTTTTAAGTGGTGGTGCCTTACTTGATGAGGCTACTGAAGGCGAGACCTTCGGTGGCGAGGTCCTTGCTACAGAGGCTACTTTTATTGAAGCCGCCTGCTTTGGGGCCGCCGGTGTTGATGCAGCCGGTTTTGAGTTAGCTGCTTTTGAGGCAGCCGTTTTTGGGACCTCCTTTTGCTGTCCACCCTGTGTCTGAGTGTTTGACACCTTTACTGGCGATGTCTGTGTTGTAGCAGGTTTCGCTACAGGAGGTGGCCGCGTCGTTGACGTCTGATATTTGTCATATTCTGACTTAATGGCGTGTGCCAGTTTCTTGATCTCATGATGTACATTGTGCCTAGGCCCAATGAACTTCAAGAGCTCATCGATCTTTGCTCCTAATTTGTTTGGAGCGCCACTCTCATTTGTTGAACTTTGTTGGACGTCAACTCCACTATTCGCCTTTTGGAGGACCTGGCTGGATAGTGTCTTGCTGCCAGCTCTAGTTGAAATGGTCGATGTTGTACCATTACTAGTGTTCTTCTTCTTGGCACTATGTGACGGAACCAGTGATAATTCGCTCCCCCCAGAATCCGTGGAGCGTGCACCGGCCACCGAGGCTTTCACTCGATCGGAACCGGTGGCGGGATTATCCTCTGCAGAGGTACCCACCTGGGTTATTAAGTTCACCTTATCATCCATATCCATAAATGGTTTATTTTCGGGGTTCCTTCCCCTATCTGATTTTGGTCCGCCCTGAGGAAATCCTCAGTACTCCCCATTGCTGAAGAGCGTTCCCCTATCCGCCACCTGGGGAGGCGCCCGGTAGTGGACCAACAACCACCCCGGGTGTGTGTGTGTGTGTTTTTTTTTTTTTTATCCGAAGAGGGGGGAAATACATTGCGTACTTAGCTAGCACGTGCTGGCCGTCGTGCGGGACTCCCGATGTAATGACTTCAAAGCAAGAGTAAATCGTTGCATTGAAACCAGTATACCATATACCCGCTAAAACCCTAACCTCTTTCTCCTACAACCATGGTCCCCTGCGGCACTCTTACTCAATACTACTTCGCAAGGGTGGTTCATTGCAGATGTTTACTGCCCTTCCATTGAAAGCTTCTAAAGCCTACTCCTCGAACGTATCGCGGAGTTCTTTCAGGATAGTCTCCGCGTAATCTGATACCAAGTTCCAGGTTTGGGGTCCCTTCAGCATGGCTTCTACTAATTGTTCTGGGACGATATTAGTCTCCAGAATCCTCTCCACTTCAGCAGGTGATCCTGAAACCGGGGGCATGAGAAGAACACGTGTTCCGCGTCCTCTATCACGTCCGTACAGTGTGGGCAGTTTGGGGAGTTTGCCCTCCTGAACCTGTGCAGGTATGCTCGAAAGCATCCATGTCCAGTCAGGAGTTGAGTGATGTAGAACCCAACCTCCCCATGCTGGCGGTTGACCCAACGACTGATGTTAGGTATCAATCGATATGTCCACCGGCCTTTAGTAGAGCTGTCCCACCTCTCCTGCCATTGCCCTAGACTCATGGCTCTTTCATCGCTGTTTCCTGTCGATTGGTCTTTTTCTAACTTTCTGCGATGAAGCCGTCCCCTTTCTGCAGCCAGGATGTCGATTGGCAGGGTAGAGGCAATCACACTCACCGCCTCGTAAGACACAGTGCGGTAGGATGATGCCACTCGAATCGCTGAGAGCCGCTGGACTGATTTCATTTTCCGGCGGTACGATGGTAGCTCGAGCGATTTCTCCCATACCGGTGCCCCGTACAACAAAACAGAAGTAGTTACTGTTGCCAGTAGCTGTCTTCTTATCTGTCTAGGACCTCCGACATTAGGCATTATTCTAGATAATGCCCCCTGTACCCCAGCTGCTTTCTTGCTGGCCGCGATTATATGCTCTTTGAAGTTGAGCCGTGTGTCCAGGAGCACCCCCAAATAGCTGATGAAGGGCTGCGACTGTATGTAGATGTCGCCTATTTTGAGGGTGATGGTTTCCCTTGCCTTTCGACTGCTAACAAGAAGTGTTTCGGTCTTTTGTTCTGCTAAACTCAAGTCCGCTGCGAGCATCCAATGCTGAATTGTGTCTATAGCGAATGAGAAGGTTGTTTGTATCTCCTCTATGTGCTTGCGCACTATGATCAATGCCACATCATCGGCGAATGCCACTAGCCTGACGCCCTCAGGCAGACCGAGCAGGAGCAGGTCGTTGTACATTACGTTCCATAAGAGGGGGCCAAGCACAGAGCCCTGAGGTACACCTCCTGTGATCTTATAGTCTACTTGCCCATTTTCAGTTTGGTAGAACAAGATGCGGTCCTTGAAATACGCTGAAACCATTCTGCGCAAGTACTGCGGAACTTCCATCCTGGCAAGAGCCTCCAAAATGCGGTCCCAGCGGGCCGAATTAAAGGCGTTCTTGATATCCAGGGTGGCTATTAGACAGTACTTTTTTCCACCTCTTCTCCATCTCTTTCCCGAGATAGCCTCTCTGGCGATGTTGGTAACGAGTTTCACGGCATCGATGGTTGATCTCCCCTTTCTGAACCCGAATTGGTTGGTGGAAAGTTTCGGCTCATCGTAGGGCTCCAGCCTATCTGCTATTATCCTTTCAAGGAGTTTTCCCGCAGAGTCCAACATACAGAGGGGACGATATGATGACGGTTCGTCGGGAGGTTTCTTTCTCCCTTTAGGGAGGAGCACAAGCCTCTGCTTTTTCCACTTAGTCGGGAAAACCCCCTGCTTTAGGCAGGTCTCATACATGTGTAGAAACATGTCAGGACTATTGGCTATGGCGCATTTTAGCGCGATGTTAGGTATGCCATCTGGACCGGGAGCCTTGCCGTTTTGGAGCCGGTTGCACGCGCCCATCAGCTCATTCATAGTCACTGATGGTATATCTTCGTCCCTCACCTGCCACGAAGGATAAGCGGGTAGCTCAGGCTTCGCAGGAAACAAGTGAGTGACAATGCGGTGCAATGATTCGGGGCAGTTCGTTGATGTCATGGGAGGGGCCTTAATTTTATGCATCAGGATTTTATACGGTTTTCCCCATGGATCTTGATTAACTTCGTCACACAACTCCTTCCAGTAGGATCTCTTGCTTGAGAGAATGGCTCTTCGTAGTTGTTGTCTTTTGATCTCATAGTCGAGCCTTAGTTCTTCTGTTGTGACCCTGTCGCGTCTCCGTGCTCGTTGATGCAGCCTTCGTGCTTTGAGACACTCTCGTCGGTGTTGTGAGATCGTGTCGTTCCACCAGTAAACTGGTGGGCGGCTGTTGTTCTGCCGTCTCCTTGGCATGGAAGCATCGCAGGACTTGACAACGCTTGTCATTACCTCTTTGGTAGTGGCTTCTGCGCTTGTTGCTATTGACAATGGTTCCTGCTCCATAACCAAGGCGAATGAATCAGCATCGAAAGCATTTTTGTTCCAACCGACTGGCTGTGACCTCGCACGACTGACACACAATCTTCGTTTGGGAGTGGTGTTGATTTCCCATATAATAGCTTGGTGGTCGCTATTAGTAAACTCTTCATCGACCCGCCACTCACAGCCCCCTTTAATTAGGTTGCTGCTAACGAATGTCACATCGATAATGGAGCTGGCTGTGCCTTTGCGATATGTGCTTACGGCTCCTGTGTTGAGGAGTACCAGGTTGAGCGAAGACATGGTCTCAAGGAGAGCTCGTCCTCTCGCGCTCGCTTCCCGACATCCCCAGTCAATTGCCCAGGCGTTGAAATCTCCTGCGATGGCGACCGATTCACGCTTCCGTACATCCTCCGCCAAGGTGTCCAAGAATAACTCGAACTCCTCGAGCTGTGCACTAGGAGGTGCATAGCAGCTATAGAAGTGAACCCCTCCCACTTTGGCTCTCACAAGCCATGGTTCGGGGGTATTTGGGAGTTGTTGGAACGGAAGTTTACCGCAAGCCCATATCGCTGCTGTGTCCGTTGTGTCATTTACCCAGGACAGGGTGTCGAAGTTTTTGTACTGCTCGCAGATTATGGCTACGTCGCAATCCAATTCCCGCACCCGCTGTACCAGTAGGTCTTGGGCTGCTTCGCAATGGTTGAGGTTTGTGTGTTTGTGTGTGTGTGTGTGTGTGTGTGTATGTGTATGTGTGTGTGTCTATACGTAGGATTAATATGAAGTAATTATTTATCCGGGCGTAAATCCGTAATCCGTTCGTTACTTTGATTCACTTTTGAATCTTGCAGACGTTTCGCCAAGGAATTATTTTGCATTTCCAACAATGTGAGTTGCTCTGTACGTGCTATGTATTTATAGGGGTTTATAAAGAAGGCTGATTGGTTGAAGTTGACTTCCCCCGCCTCTCTGCGGTCGTTTGGATCACAGGGTCTACTCTGTGTGTTGATGTTTCGATTTCATCTTTACTGATTATTTATGTCTAAGTCTTGAAGAGTTGCAGGGTGTCGTCTTTCTGATTTAGTTTACCAATCCTCCTTTAATAATATGTTATCTTCGTTATTTGTTTTTAGCTGTCAAAATTGATTTTGTGCCCCCGTTGTAATTAGAATTTAAATAGAGAAGAAGCAGTTTATTTGTTTCTGACAGTAAGTTTCTGCTAGTCTAATCTGACCGAGATTCTTCTGTTCGTCTATACGATATATCTTTTATCACAGGTTTCACACGCAATGCTATATATATACTAGTTTGATTCTATGTTTGGATTTCTCAAAGTTCCTTTAATGTACGGTAGCGTAGTTTCCGGTTTTTTGGTAACGTTCTCCTTTGGTTTCAGTTATGTATCATGTCTTGGGTTGTGTTTTATTATTTGTTTGATTGTATGGTCTGTGTATCCAGTTTGTTGAAGGCCAGTAGTAATCTTTTTTATTTTTTGCGCTTTACAGTTGTTGTTGGTGAGCTTTAGGGATCTCGAAGTTAATGTATTGGCAGGTCCTTGTATTTGCAAAGTGTGATGATGTGAGTCTGCGATTAAATATCTATTGGGTCCCTGTTGGGTACTATGTATGATACATAAAGTCACTAAAATTGACTGAGGAATCAAAATATGTAGATACATACAGGGTGTTTCATTTTAAAAACTGCCACTTCAGTATGAATCACCATCTATTTGTTTTAGATTTTAAGTGATAGAATTTTTAGTTTATATCTGTTACCTCCCATCGTCACCTGGCAGCTGATTTTTAAAACAAGTACGAATATAACCAGAATCTTACCTCCACCCACTATTAACTCACCCAGAATATGTAGGACGGCAAACATAATTTCAACGTATTTGGTTCTTAGCCATTCCTACAATGGAAGCATTTCTTTAGGTAAACAAACGCAGTAATGAATTCGATGCTGATAAACCAAACACAAGGTGAATTCATGAAACCGCACGAACTGGCGGCCATTGTGCGCGACAAAGGCGGACAAAACTGCACACGTACACAATAACATTCTCTCAATTTCGTTGCGGTCCTTCGACAACGGAAAGCATGAATGGGAAAAATTATTGCACCAACAATAATTCGGTCAACAGCAAACGTATCCCGGAAAATAAAGGATTCGTGATTGAGTTCTGGGGTCAGCGGAGGTACGTGCTGCGAGTTGTAATCCTGACGATTGTGTTTCCATTGTTGAACTTAGATTTATTCAAGAGATAACTATAAATTTCTGGAACTGTTCGGTGAGCTGATATCTGGAGAAGGTTCCGATATGGGAATTATGAACGCATAGAGATTCTATCGGGTTTAGAGGCCCGTTTTGAATGCCGAATAGCAGGGTGTTGGGCCAAGGGATTCGGTGAATCAACACTGAGAACTTCGGTGCAGATGTGATTACTATGCTGCCGTAATATTGCCAACAAAAATTGTAATCTAGGTGACAGCTTAACAGTTTTTCTAATAAGAGGAGCTTACCAATTTGGTTGAATTATAGTATACTTTATTTTTTATTCCGTTATAAAGTACCCGCTAAATTAACGAAACTAATTTTTAAGGGTTGTGAGGGGTAGAGGGTGGTTTTTTTCAATATCAACTATAAACGTTCTTCTAGTATTTGACGAGTAAAAAATTAAGGCGGTGTAAATAGGTTGATAGCTGTTTTCCTCTTGAAGTTATAAAATATTCCGTTGCCTTAAACGTTAAGGTAGTGGGATAGGCGGTATATTTTTTTATTACGGTAAATAATTAGTTAAAAAGTAGTAAAAAATTATGGTATATTTTACTTTTGATTCCGTTGTAAAGTACTCGTTAGATTAACGAACCCATTTTTTAAGGGTTTTGAAGGGTGGAGGGTGGTTTTTGCGATAACAACAATAAACATTCCTCTAGTATTTCACGAGTAAAAGATAATGCGGTGGAAATGGGTAGTTGTTTTCCTCTTGAAGTTATATAATCTTCCGCTGGCAAACGTTAAGGTAGTTGGATAGGCAGTATAGGGGTAAGTTTAGAGGTAAAATTTTTGTATAGGGGTAAAAAATTAGTTACAAGTAGTAAACAATTATGGTATACTTTATTTTTGCTTCCGTATTAACGATATTAACGAAACAATTTTTAAAGGTTGTGAGAAGTGGGGGGTGGGTGGTTTTTGCGATAATTATAAACCTTTTACTAGTATTTGAATTAGGCCGATAGCTGTTTTCGGCTTGAAATTATAAAATATTCCGCTGGCTTAAACGTTAAGCTAGAGGGGAATGTATTATGAGGGTGGGTTTCAGAGTAGGTACAAAATTTTTGTGGTGGTAAAAAAATTCGTAAAAATTATGGTATTTTGGATTTTGCTGTAGTGGCCCCGCTAGCTTAACGGACCTAAGTATGAATATCAGTTTGTAGTTGTTTAATTTTTCCTTTATATATACAGTGATAGGCAAATGTGTGGAACCAAGCAAATATCTCTGGAATTATTAAAGATATACTGCAGTAGATTGCCTATTTGTTTCCAATTTTTTTTAGAATTTTGAACTTCCTGTTTTACTGGAAGTAATGTCGATTTTAAAATTTGCAATGAAACACCCTGTATAGTATTTTAGTTCCGGATAAAACATGTTATTGCGAATACAAAAATATCGGGTTTGATATTGTTTACTTCAATACCTACCGAGATATTAACAGAAAAGTAATTAAGGAAAGGAAAAATCTAATATCCATTAAAGAAATACATAATCATAATTATTAACTAAATCAAAGTGATTTTCAAAACATTGAAACTTAACTTAAGTAAACTTAATGTATTAGATGTTCAAACTGAGCACCGTTTATTTCTTGACAATAAGCAAGTCGGTTTTTAAATTCTCTAGTAACATTAGCTATTACTTCTGGTGTCTTGAGTTATTCTTGCAGCTAATTCTTGCAAATTATTTGGTCTATCAACATTAACCTTAGACTTTAAGTAACCCCACAGAAAATAGTCTAGTGGATTAAGGTCGGGACTTCATGCAGGCCATTCATAAGTACCCCTTCTTCCAATCCATCTGTCTCGAACAATGCGAGCGTAATGGGATGGAGCTCCATCCTGCTGAAACCAGATATTATTTGGTAATTATCCATTTACCTCCAATGCCGGAATAACTTGTGTCTCCAAGAGCTGTAAATACCTATCTCCGTTTAAAGTTTCTTGTAGGAAGAAGGGTCCCACGATTCTGTTGTTATAAATGCCGGCCCAAACCTTCAATTTTTGGAGATGTTGTGTATGAGCCTCTTGTACCCAATTAGGATTACTTTGCGATCAGTAGCGGCAGTTATGTTGATTAACCGTACCATTTAAACAAAATGTAGCCTCGTCTGAAAACACCACATTTCTTATAAAATTATTATCACGGTTACAAATATCCATCATCGTTTCACAAAATTGCAAACGTCTGTCGAAATCGTCCTTGGAGAGTTCTTGAACGAGGCGAATTTTGTATGGATGATATTTTTCTCGCCTTAATATCATTCCTACTGAACGACGGCTAATTCCATGCATATCCGCGAGGTTGGTAGTGGATAAGTGAGGATTTTCTTCAAAAGATATAGCAACATTTTGAGCTACACCTTCATTACTTGCACTTTTTAACCGTCCACTTTTTGGTAAATTACTAACTGTTCCACTTGTGTCTTACCTTCGCAAAGTTTTCGTCACTACTGAACGGGATATTTGTGTATTCGGATGAACAATGTTAAAAAGGTCACAAACTTCTTGATGCGTCCATTTCCTCTCCCCATACCCAATCATCATTAATATTTCTATTCTTTCTCTTTCACTTAATTCGGCCATTTTACGATCAAATTAAAACAAGACAATCTTTTTACGTTCAAATAAAAAAACTAATTACTTATTTTGACAACTCCTGTCACTTCTGCAATGAAATTCATGGACTACTAAACTTGATTCAGATTTAATTTGCGCCTGATTTAAACAAACGCACGTGTATTCGACTATGGAACAAGCAGTGCTGTTGGCTGTTACGGTATAATGCCACCGATTGGCCAATAGAAATACAAATCCTTACCGAGCGGTTTGTTTATATCGGGCGTAAATGAAATCTGAACCGAGTTTAGCTACCATCGAATTTTTCCTTTTTTTAGTTACTTTTCTGTTAATATCTCTGTAGTTATTGAAGTGAACAATATCAAACCCGATATTTTTGTATTCGCAATAAAATGTTTCATCAGAAACTAAAATACTATACAGGGTGTTTCATTGCAAATTTTAATATCGACATTACTTCTGGTAAAGCAGGAAGTTCAAATTGTAAAAAAAATTGGGAACAAATAGGCAATCTACTGCAGTATCCACTCTCGAAATTTCATTTAGATATCTCTAATAATTCCAGAGATATTTGTTTTTAAGTTTTCGCGGGCACTAAATGTTTAGGTGGTTTCCGGGAATTCATCCACGTAGTTGATAACTGATCCTTGCCAGGATCGATGGTAAAATGACGACGTTTCGGCAGAGTCACATCTGCCCTTTTCAGGTCGGTTCGCATAATTCTCGTAGCCTTCTGCTTTCGCTTCTAGTTACTCGAATACTAAGAATGTCAGAAGCGCTCGCGCTGTTATATAGTCGCGGCTCGGCGCCTATTGGTTGGCACCGTGAACGGCTGCGTGTGATTGGCGGTGTTGAGGACTCCGAAGACGAGGATCCCTTTAGAACAACAGGGAGTGTGATTTCAATTTTGTCTCGTGCTAATTCAATAGGTGGGGTGTAATAAATTATTCTGTGAAATGTGCACATCTAATTTACCTATAAAAGCATAATTAAAAAAAATACCTGGGACCTAAAATTAGTTCGAGCTTCTGGCCGATATTGTTATTCTATCTGAGGAGATCATTTCGGAATAGGGTGTAAGCATTTTATACCTGAAGTGTATATCTATTGTCTGCTGCGAACAGGTATTTATCTCTAAATAATAACTAAACTTGATTATATGAAATGAAACACAAACGACCTAGCGCAAAAATGCTGCTAAAACGGCATCAGCAGATGCAAAAGTTCTGCTTTGTTATCAGAGTCGGTATCTGGGACAGATGTGTAATATTCCAGTTACTTTATCTGCTAATTGATGCCGTCATTAGCTACTGGTAATAATTTCTTGCTGGGTAATAGAAGTACAAAAGTATGATAATAAATTGGTAACCGAAACCAAATCTTCATTTAGTAATCCCCTTAGAATACTTTTATTTGGCAATTGTTCACAATTACATCACTGATATAATGTAAATACACGAACTTTTTGAACAAATTTTATTGTGAATTAAGTGTGGAGTGTATTTTAGTGACTTGACCCTCACTGTACTTTTCACGACCGGTCGAATTTTTTCACAAAAACTAGACGACAGTGGAGATCGAGAGTACTCATTTTTCAAGAGCGAGAGTCTACCGTCCAAATCGGGAGCTAAAGTATCTCGCAAAGTGGATGCGCGTGAGAATAAAACAAAAAAAAAACAAAAAATATAGTGACTCTGAGTTACATTCAAAATCTAACGAATCCTTAAAAAATCAGTTCTTGATAAAGATATTTAAAGTTTTACTTAAAAGTAGTATTAGTTCGTTGTTAATAAATCTGTACATAGTGTGGGTAGATAAAAATTAAAATCCAGATAGTTAACCCAGTATGATATCTATGTATAAATTGCCAACGATTAATTTAGTTTTACTAGCTGTCTTAATTTTTCAAAACTCATAACGACTAATCAACAAAAACACAGCAAACAAAGCAAAGATTGATAACCTATTGCTACATTCCGCAAACTCCATATAATCTACATCCATTGAAACAATCCCGGGCACCCATTCACTTTGATTATTCCGGATTATTTATACTCACAAATACGTCAAGAGTTGTAGCTTAGGTAGTTTTATCTCAGCGCAGCATTAAAATCCAACGGCAAATATAAATTATCAAGCTTTAGAGAAATTGCTTCATTTTCGCTCTATGGCGTTCTGCCTACACAATACCAAGAAAGACTCGCTCTCGTGTTATCTGTGTGATTAAATGAGTTAATGTATTCCGAATATTGTTGAGCAATTTCTCACAGCTACTCAAAGGAGACGCGCCCCTCAACTCCCATCACCCCACTCCACTTCGTCACCCGTCTCACCGGATTCGTTCTATTGTATTGTAATTGAGATTTGATTATCTCTTTGCGTGGCGTTTTGTGTATGTCTGATAGTTGGAATCGCTGCCGTCTTAATCGATGTGAATAGTAAACGTTGATGAGTCACACGGGAGTCGTCCGTATAATTTCGGAAGTGGATGAAATTATGTGTACCGTAATTGGGTCTCTTCGGCTGATTTCCCACGTGAAGATGTTTTAAGAGGATTCGTGCAAGGGAGGGAAACGACTATTTATTAACTTGGCACGGGTTATTATAAATAATGTCCCAAAACTTATATAGGTCAAACAGGTAGACGTTTTAAAAAGAGAATCAATGAACACCACAAAACCGGCTTAAATCAGTAAACGTATTCCGGATATTGTTGAGCAATATCGCACAGTCACACACAAGAAAGGCGCTAGTTATTGTAGATGTTTTAGGGGGATTCGTGCAAGAGATGGTTTTAGATTATCTACTAGCTTCATCAAGTGTTTGTGAAGACTAATATTACTTAGTAGCTACACAGTTAAAAAAGTTCTCTAATCACTATTATAAACCGAATCATACGCCTAATTTTATTACCCAGGCATAGTCTACTTTTTGAAGAGAAAGTAGGTAGTGAATTGAGAATTTTTTATTTTTTGACACTCTGACTTCGATGGTGGGACGGTAATGTGGAGTGTCACAGGGTATAAACACTATATCTAAAGTTGCGAAAAAACAAGACCTAATAAAACCATTTGTTTCAATGTCCATTGAATAGGAAAATTAGGTAGAAAAATTAATAAAAAACAGACAAAAACAAAAACAACGAAATGAAATGATCAAGAGTTTATAAGTTAACTTGTAATGTCTTCCCCAAAACGTATATAGGTCAAAGACGAGAGGTTTTAAAAAGAGAGTATGTTAACACCACACATATTTTATAAAAAAAACGCATTAAATCAGTTGATAAGTTTCAAAAGGATTCGTGTAGAGAATGATGGGAGACTAATCACTTGCTTTACTCATATTTTTGTAATGGCTAAAAACACTTAGATACTATAAAGTCAAATGATTACATCTTTGTCTCGAATTCAAGTTGATCAGCACCAGGTGTTGGCCAATTAATGTAACAATGCATCTTTATTTTTTTAACACGCTTTTATTAGGTTGACCTGTATGTATGTATGGATCGGAAACATTCAACGTATTTTTCACCATCTTAAATATGTCTGATTAACTTGATTTGCACAGTTTCAAGGGTCGATGACAGTACAATTATTATATAAAATTGTTATAATGTCCTGACATTCCTGACTGGGATAATCAAGATAAAAAGAAAATATCTAGATTAGCTTTCAGGTTAATATTTGAATTATTAAGACAAACGTATTATAATGAACCGTTTGTTTTTTTTTTGAAAAATTTGAAATTTTAAGAAAAAAATAATAATACACAGGTCAACATTTGAACTAAGCCTTATAGTGTACTAGGGGTTTTTCGGGTCGCTGATTACGTTGAGAGGGTTGGTTGACCTTCATCACGTCAGGTTCAAGCGCATTTGAAGGTCAAATCGAGAGAGTTTTTGTAGAATTCTCTCGATTTGACCTTCAAATGACCTCTGGGAAAAAGCGCAAGGTGAAACAAACTATGGATTCGAACTCAGAGACCTCAAAAACATAAGCAAGATTTTTTTAGTTTTTTTTGGTAGACCCCTCTAGATTTGACCTTCAAATGACCTTGAAATAACCTCTGGGAAACAGCCCAAGGTCCAAGAAACTGCGGATTCGGACACAGAGACCTCAAAAACATTAGCACTAATTTTTTCACATTTTTTAGTAGAACTCTCGATTTGACCTTCAAATGACCTTCAAGTGACCTCAGACAAAAAGCGCAGTCAAACAAACTACGGATTCGGACTCAGAGACCTCAAAAACATAACTAACATTTTTTTCAGATTATTTGGTTGAATTCTCTCGATTTGACCTTCAAATGCCCTTGACTCTGACGTGATGAAGGTCAACCGATCCTCTCATCGTATTCAGCGACCCAAAAAACCCCTGGTACCCCATACGGCATGCCGTGTTCCGGCTTAGAGCAAATGTTGACCTGTGTAATTAAAAAAAAATCGGGAAATAATTCTGAATCAATAAACTTGGAGAACAAATTGAAAAAAATGTATTGGGACATTTGAAATCAAAAGAAACCTGTAAACTAAAAAATTGTAATTTAAACAATTTGAAAAATTTGTCAAAAAATATTCGCTGATTTAATGGAAATTACCTGCTGTTTCAACAACCAGAACATATGAAACCAGTCGCACATTTATGGCGACTTTTCAAGCTGGTTGAAGTAACACAAAACATCCACCAAGAAGGAGACACTACATTCACTGACGTATTGGACGCCTTCAGGGTTGGAGAAACACAATAAAGCCACAAGATGCTGCACAAAATTTATTTAATAAAATTGCAAACTCTGTTATCCCTGAGGATATCAACTCGACGGGAGGTCTTCCTAAGATATTATTAGTATGACTGTATGGGAATTACCATTGAAATTACCTGGGCGCATTTCCGTCATGACAATGTATATGATTCAGAGATACCAACCCGTATTTTGGTTAAGATGTATTTAAAACAATATCGATACAGTTTCCAAAAAAATATAGCTATAGTACCCCTGAAAGACGAATGCTGCTATTAATCCTGAGTTGTACATCCACCATGAACAAAATGTAGTTATGTATTTGGGTTCTCTGTTGTTTTCTGCCAGAAAGGCTTATGTAGCTGTAGGTCGCGGAATGGTATTAAAAGAGAAGAATAGAAATTTATATATTTAACATCATAAACTATCGATTTGACGATGATTCTAGTGTTAGTTAATAGAAAGTTATAATTTTTTTAAATGTATTTTCTACCAATTTTTTCGGTATAAAATGATCATATCAGGTTAAATAAACGCTCATTAAAAAGGATTTCTAATTCTCTACAACGTTTCCATTGACAGTATTATGATTTCTTCATTATTTTTTATTATATAAGCAAAAAATTCGTATTTTTGAGGGATTTTATAATTTAAACAATTTATTTCTACGAATTTGCTGTTAAAATCTTATCAATAACTTTCTATAAAATGTTACTGATCTGATAGTACAAGCGAATTGCTGTTGAATTTTATGTCCGAAAATTAGTTCAATTTTGCTCTATAGACTGGCTTATATATAATTATTTAAACAACTAAATAAACATGAAAGGAATTTGACAGATGACTATTGTCAACATCATTCATAATTCATAAAAGTGTCAGTAAGGACCAATTAGTGTTCTTAAATTCTTTCACTGGTTTAGTAGATGTTCAGCATAGGATTTCCATGATATTATAACGAATACATCTTCAAAAATTTAGTCAGTGAAAAATGCCCTCTAGAAGTTCCAAGATGTTTTGGACCGAAGAAACAAAATTAGATGAAGCTGTAAAAAGATACTGTTCAAATTTATCGTACGACAAATACAACCAGCCAAGTTTTAACAACTTTAACTATAAACATTCGTCAAACTACCATAACTTCATGTCAGAAATAGCACAAGGCTGTTACTTGAGACCAAAGAATAGCTCTGGAAGAGGCTCCTCTGGAAAAACTTCACTTCTATATGACGGTTTGACAGGCAGACGGTTTTCCCGTAAAGATTTGAGCTATTCTGAAATTTTCACCGTTCAAAACATATCCGGCAGTTTCATGATGAACAAAAGCGACAAAGAATTGCAGCTTTGTGATCTTGCTGAAAGGTTAATTGACGATCCTGACTACTGGAATTTTTCCAGGAGCCACAAGTTTCACTCCAGAGGAATCATCCAGCAGAACGTTTACACTCAAAACATTGAGCAGTACATGTTGACCGACTCTGGACCAAGATTTGAGCATGGTAGGATAACGAGTAACTTCCCCGGTGACTCGTATGACACTAGAATGTCTATCAAAAGATATGATAAATCTATAGACACCTACATTCGGAATTGTTACGAGTGTATCAGGAAGATATCTGAAGGCTTTGATGACATCCTTTTGAATGCTGGTGATCACGTCAACGACATCTCACATGTGGATTTCCTTAGAAAAGATAGAAGATCTGTTAAGAAAAAAATAACCTTTGGAAGTGCCAATACAATAAACCGGTCTACATCCAGTGATTCAGTCTCTATAACAGGCCACTTCTTGAACACTACTCATGAAAATTCAGGATCTCAAAACAAGGTACTGTTTCAGCAGAAGAGTGAAAATCTGAGCAGGACTTTTTCTTCTGAAGACAACGATGACTACAGTTGCTTTATGAAAACTGATCGTTATTGTAGTTTGAGAAATCTCTACAGCAGCAGCGACTACTCTAGGGAGAAATTTGGCCTAGAGAAATCAAGAAGACAATTTGAAAACGGGTTGATGTCACCGGATTATGAAGTTTTGATTAATCCCGAAGTTGGAGATGAAGAATACAAGAACTGGTTGATGCGAAACGACATGTTGAAGTATGTAAGACTTTCAAGAAGTAATTCGTCTGATGTTTCCAATCCAGGTCTGCAACAGCTTGAAGATTGTCCTGCTATAAGTCGAGAGATGTTAATGAATCGGGACAGTTTGCACCGTTTGGCTGACTACGGTATGGATTTGCCGAAAAAAGAGGAAATCGACGAAAACAGGTTTATTGAAGTAGACTACTATAATATGTATGAGCTCATTATTTACGAGCACATTGTCGTAATTAATTTTTTAACATTTTTCACTTCATATTTCCATCTCCGTCGAATTAAGAAGCTCGGTTACAGCGACCGAATTCTGCAAATATTGTTTTTTGGGTTGTGTTATGGTATATTTCAGCTTGTAAAGGGTTCATATTTAGGGTTGCTATTAAATTAACTGTGACTAAGAGTTTTTGTTTCATTGACTGTCGATTGAGTTCATATTTAATTAGTATGATACTGTGAGGCCTAAACTGTGTTACAGGAATATGCTTCAGTACAAAACAAATCTTAGAAGATACCACCCATGAAATTTTCTTTTTTTATTACACTCCACAACAACATATCTAGGTCAGCTCTAGTTTACAAAAAACACAACTTGTATACGGTTAGTCCTATTTTATTATTTCTTAAGATAAAAAACTTTCATTTATAAGAATTCCTTGCACAAGTTGAACTCAGAGAGGTGTTCTGAATGCTTCAGCAATAGTCAGATAGTTTGGGTGGTTCTGAAAAGATTATAAATTGATGCCCACGGTACAATCAAGCGTTATTCTTGAGAATAGACAGAACTTGTATTATTTCCCATGAAATGTTCAATAAGTGTATCTTTCTTTTTTATTAGCCTAAAAGCCAACATTTTTTAATCAGAATTAAATGATGACATATCTCTGATTAAGTCGGTTAAACCAGCTTATTTAAACTGTTTTGACCCAGGTTTGGAGTTGAAACATTTGCAAATACGGTAAGTATCATATACTATACAAAACAATTTATTATACAGGGTGGTTCAAAAGTATGGAAACCCCTGCATAACTCTTCAGGAATGTATTTTTTTTTTGAAAAATGTTATATACAAATATATTAGCATTATTCCCTGGGCATCTAATGGAGTCCTTGACCTTAATCATGAACTTGACGGTAAGATCAAGGTCAAATGCATTTTTTTAAATGAGAACTCCCATGTTTTATTCCAGATTTGGAGAGAGCGGAAAATTTTATATCCAAAATGACCTTGACCCTGACCTTGACCATAACTTTGACAACGACAAAATCCAAATGGATTTTTTATAAACAGTAACTCCCATATTTCATTATGGATTGGTGTGGGCGCAGTATTGGATGAACAAACATGACCTTGACTTTGATTTAACCTTAACCATTAGCTTGAGGGTCATATCAAGGACAAATACATTTTTACAAATCAGTACCAACATTGTTTATTCCGGATTCGGAAAGAGCGGAAAATTTTAAGTCCAAAAGGCCTTGATCGTGACCTTAGTCATAACCTGGACCTCGACCAAGGTCAAGTAGATATTTTCATATGAGAACTCTCACATTATAGTCTGCATTTGTATCTTGTAACTTGACGGTAATATCAAAGTAAAATTGGGCCCGCACACATCTAGACAAAAAAATGGGTGTTTTCATTTGGGAAAATCTGTTTGACCTTAGTCGTGATCAAGGTCATGGGTCATGCCACGGTCGGGGTTATTTTGGACATAGAATTTTTTGCTCTTTGGGGGTCCTCATTTGAACAAGTGCAAAATGGGAGTTCCGGTTTGTAAAAATCCATTTCACCTTTGTCGTCGTGAAGGTCATGATCAAGGTCAAGGTCAAAGTCTCTCTGGACGTAAAATTTTCCGCTCCTCCCAAATCTGGAATAAAAACTGGGGGTTCTCATTTGAAAAAAAAAACATTTGCCCTTGATTATGATCATCAGGTTCAAGGGTCAAGCTTACGGTTAAATAGCCAGGTGGAAATGATAAACCTTTGGTTTTTAACATTTTTCAAAAAATGCGTTCCTGAACATGAAGACTATTTGCTAGTATTATATATCTATCATTTTCTCACAATATAGGTGAGGAAGAACCGGTAATCTGGAAAATTTTACGACAATTTACTACACTTTGTTCCATATTTACAAATTTCAAATACTTATCTGTTTTATCTGTTGCATAACAAGCGGAGAAGGCAAAACCGTAATGTACAGGCAAAATATTCAGTAGTTGTGCTCATGGTTCAACTTAAATTGTTCGAAAAAATAAGACTGGGATGTGAGAATGATATTTTTTTCATTCAACAACAATCGGCAAGCGAATGCCTGTGTTGAATTTTTGTATGATAAATTTATAGCACTGAAATATATACTTTTTAAATTTACTTAGTTATAAAAGCCGCTCCCTATAGCGTAATACGAATTAGCTAATTGAAAACCTTCAAAGAAGTCCTGGGGGTTATTCGTGTGAAAAACATGTTCAGTCCCATGGAGAAGAAAAAACTCTCTCTGTTTCTCTCTCGCGTGCTGATTCTTTTAAAGGAAACAAAACGTTACTGGAACGGAATTATTTGCCAGCGAAATCTCAATACCACCTCCCCTGGGAAATGAGTGAATGGGATAGAAGGTATTTTAAAAAATCTCGTTTGCCTGATTTAAAGGCTACTGATTTTTGTTTGTGATGCGTGCAGCCGAGAAAAGAGGAAAAAAGGTAATCCGAGAATATCGTTTAATTTGACGCATCGGTAATTTTTTGTTAGTAGTCATGAGTTATTTTGGATAAAACATAATTTTGTGCTTGGAGAATTTTTTCAGTACATTGTAAATGTTATTTTTCTTTGTTTCGTGTTCACACATTCGAGTTTATTTCTGTTCTTAAATTAAGTTTGATTGAGATTCTTATCTACATGGGAATATTTCGGTTTATGTGGTTACACTATTACACGCTTAGTCCTAGAAAACAAAAAGTATGTACTGGCGCATCCACCAAATTAGAGACAATTATTGTTACTAGTGAATATTCCAATGATTTTGACATTCGGTTATTTGCGATTCGGTAAATACACTATTTTATAACAAAGTCGCACCTGGGAGCCACACATAAAATTCAGAAGATCACCCCTTTCTAATTGTTCCAATTTGAAAAGAACTTTATTATTATATGATGTTTAGAAGTTTCTGTGCTACCCTGTATATTACCAAATTAAATTCTCTTATTTACGTCATAAGTAAAATAGTATTGTCAAACATTTTAAATTTAAATATTAGAATTGTGCCTTTTTCAGAGTTTCTTTCCATTGACAACGGGGTAAATTAACACAACCCTAAAAAAAGAAATTTGAGGACTGCTGGGAAGTAAACCCCACGTGATAAAGTGCCCCCGGGTTGCTGGGTACGAAAACGATATAATTATAATGCCACAGAATAGAAACAAGATTTACTATAAAACGTTTGGAAATCCCAGACAATTTGTTGTATTAGTTTAAAAAATTTAACGCTTTTTATTTTAGTTAAACAGCTCACTTGTTGCTAAGCAAACAGCAGGGAAGATGTCGTACCAAGAAAATGTGAAATATTAACGAATTCTTCATATAAAGATAATAGATCGGAACAATTTTTTTCACTTTCTCAAAAATTGAATTTTACTCGATGAAGCGTATCAAAGTAAACTAGTTTCAGAAGAAAAACACACTTTTTATTCAACTATTATATTGTTACAAATGTACTGATAAAAACCGTATCATTTGTAACAGTCGTTCTGTCTAAATGTTCTCGGAAAAGTATCTCAACCATCCAGTATATTTATTTTTGGGCCAATAAATTTTCACTAATTATAAAGTTATCAATTCTTCTTAGAACAATTTAAATTAGACATACACTGGAATATTATTTGAATATTCCTTGAAAAATGGAGAAAGCAAATTCGTCAGAATAATCTCGCGTATTTTAATATTTCTATTATTTAACTAAAACACCCTGTATGATACCTATAAAACAAAATTTACCTATTTTGTGCTTTCGAAAGGTTAACAATAATTATTCAGTTTTAGAGTATATTTGAAATGTTAAAATGTCTTATTTGAATTAGTAATGTAAATGAGTGTTGAATTTATAACAATATGTAATTCTGTCAATCCTTGCTGACGTATTAAACAGCTTTTTGGCCAAGTTTTTTTACAATGGCTGAATAAATTCGATAATCAACAAAGGAGGGCTTGTAGGGAAAAACACTTAAAAACGTCGATTTATATTTTTAAATGAGCATTTTTTCAACAAAAAAAATTATATAGGTTGTTTCATACAAATGCAATTTTTTGGATTGTCCAAGAAAATTCTAGACATAATTTATGTGCCATATCCTACACCAATCTTCAATTGTTTCGGAAATGTAAGTGTTTTCAGATTTATTACAAAAATTAACATTAAAAAAAGAAAATTATTTTATTTCACAAATTCACTACATTACACTCAATACTTAATTACCATTTAGCTCTTTGGCATATATGTTTGCATAACGACCATACATGCTTGAATGGCCTAAATATCAATTGGAATGGGCGAACTGTAAAATTATTATGCATAAAATATATGAAATTCACATTGAATATTAACATCTGCAGGTAGTATCAGACACAATATTTTCAAAAGCTGGATTAATTACAAGTGCTAGACTTTCAGTTAGTCAGGTCGATCAACATGTTCTTCTTAACAAAATTGGTTTACATTTATTTACAGAAAAACAACCGCTTGTTATAACCACGGAATATTCAATGTCATTACAGTCATTATTCGGACATCCAATATTCGATGTCAATGGGCTATACTCGGCTCTACACCCATTTTGCGGCTATACACTGATTTTGTAGCCATAAAACAAAAGCCATATGTCGTATATATTCGGATATAACTGAAATAGATAGATAATTTTGAACTCGAATATTACTCACATCCAATATTCGGTCTATCCATCCATTCTGTGATCATAATGTCACCGAAAACGAATAATATTCCGATGATTTATAAATATTCGGAACACACAGAACATTTCAGTATTCGGATGATCGGTTAACTAGTGCCATCACTAGTTGTAACAATTAAGCGGGTTACAAAATTTATCCGATGCATCTTTACCGTTTTATCTTACTTGATTTTCTGCACCAACATCCTTTTCTAGCACGATCAAAGGTAAATGCAGGTAGAACCACAATTACAGTGCCATCTACAAATACCTTTAATGATGCTAGACAAAGAAAGAATACATCTGACGTTAGGTTGCACGGCGCAACGGTTATCTCTGGCCAAATATGAAATAAACTTTCAGACTTATTTGTATTTAAAAATGGTCTAGCCAGTATATTTGGTAACAATCCTTTCACGCAGTCTTTTTTAATAACTTATAGCTAATCGACTCTGGCAAAGAAGTCCTATTTCCTACTCAAACAAATTATGTGTTACTTACATGTTTATTAATAATATGTGTGTATCTAGAGAAAGACTAATAGAATATTTAATCCTTATAGAAAAGAAATGGCTTCTATAGCGTAGTAAATATCATACATAGTTCTCATGCTTAAAATGATTTGCCAAAAATCAGACTCGGCTTTCAAATGTTCAATAATCTCCCACAAAATGTGGATGTGGACTAAACCGAAATCGGCTACATAATGATTTTGTCGTCTCTTACTAGACGGTTACATGACTTGTCATTCTTATGAATGATGCCCATGGAATGAAAATAAGCCTTTCCGGAGGCTTTGGCGAATGACGGGTATTGTTCACATGAAAACAGGTAGGAGAGATCATATAGTTAAATCAGAGTGCCCCCCGATATGAACCAAGTAACAAGATCCAGCCTCCTGTCTCTGTAAAGAAGGGCGATGAATCTTAAACTTTGATTGTGATAAAAACTTCTCAGTTAAGCATCTTCATTGAGAAAATTTTTCTGAACTTCATCTACTTTAAGTGATATAATTTCAGCTGTGCCAATGGTACTAAGATCTAAGATCCTTATCCTAAAAGTTCACGGTTAATCGTGTCATTGTGGCTCTAGAAATGGGAACTTCTGAATAATTCCATATACTGTTTTGAACTTGGTAACCCATCTAGAAGTCAACTAAAGGAAGAACTTCTCTCCTTTTCCCCACTTTACATGCTCTACAGATGAGTATTCCTCCTCAACTGTCGCGATCTCATATAACCTTCGCCTCTTCTTTTAAATATCTTTCATTGCTTTCATCTCTGTTGTTATTGTTGTTCGTGAATTTCAATCCGCTAACATTACAATCGGAGAAACTTGGAAAAACTTTGGGTACATTCGGATCCAAGGTGGGGGGGGCGATTGCCCCACCCAGAGTCTCAAAGTTAGTAAATTTAATATTAAAACGTGAGGTAATCTTAACTCTAAAAGCCTAGAAGAAGCTCACTTCTATGGGTTTAAACCACATAACAATTATTGTTAATGTAATAATCCCAGAAATATGAGTTTAAATTTATATTTTGGTAAATTTAGTACAGGATCGCCCCACTGGAAGCATCAAATCGCCCCTCCCCCTGAAGCATCAAATCCCCCCCGAAAGCACGTGTCTGGATCCGCCCCTGAACCCAAGCTCGAACATTCTGAAGAACTATTATAATTGCTTCTAATGTTGTGAGAAGTAACTTGAGAATAAAAAGTCTTGGAGCATATTCTACTGGAGGTAGCCTACAAGGCAAAAATATCGTGGTAAGACTAAAAAGAAATGGCAATAGAGAAAGTAACGGGCTATTTCCCTCTATTGGGAGCTAGTTCCAACTGCGCACAATGCGGCACAATGCTCACCATTAACTCTTTCAATTACAGCTCTGCCTCGCACAAATGGGCACAAGAAATAACTATCTTCGGATGTTTTAGGTAAGGTTATCAAGTTAAAATAAAACTTACATAATCATAAAACATGAAGTGTGGTCCAATTAATGCCTGCAAATGGGGGCATTGGGTGGCACAAAGTTACTTTGTGCTCTGGTAGTTGGTAAACTACTTGTTACTCCCTATATTCTGCATTGCAGGCTACCTCCAGTAGTATAAACTTTAAGGTCCAATAGGTAGTTGTAAAACCGTATTAGAATACTTCTCAATATTCTCAATAGGCGTACGTTTAACGGGCATTCCACTTCCTTTTTGTATTTGCCACCAATGTGCAAAAATAGTCGTCTAGCATTAGGTGGCAGAAAAGAACAGCAAATGCATATGTTAGAAATACAAAAGCCAACTGTAGTATTTTTCCTCGAATCTTCCATACCAACTTAGATGTAGTGAAACGGAAACCTGATGGGTTTTTTCAAAGGCTGCCTTTATCGTTTGTAACATTGTCCACACTGAACCAAAGCATAGGACTCATCATCGCTAGTAAATGCACTACAAGAACAGCAAAAGTTAATAATTAACAAAACCATATTTAAATAGTTAGATGGGACGAAACGAACTAGCCAGTCGAAGTTAAGCCTCAGCTGTAGAGCAGTTTCAATCCCCATATAGATTCATCTAGGAAGACTTGTTTCTATTACAAATTTTAAATACTTATCTGTTAGACTAAAGGAGCAGCTTGTACAAGAAATATTTGGAAAATTTATATAGATCTACTAATAATAATTATAAAACTTGTCGACTTTATTCACAAAAATACAACCTGAAATTTACTGACTATCCCGCAAAATGAGCACTATCACATATTTAAAACAAAATCCAACAATCGTTTCTTTCTTCGCTCTAATTCTTAATTTCTTTCTTATCTTCTAAAATAAAAGTGCAGGCTCTGCGAATGGTTTACATGCGTTCATGTAAAACGCCAGAGCATATATGAACGCCAGAGTTAGGAACAGTACCACAAAAAATTTCAAGCAACAGCTGTTGGGCAAGATTTTCTTTAGGAATGAAGGTGAGCATCTTTGACATTGACATTTCAATGCCGGTCGCGTATTACATTTCGGTTCGATCATTTTTCATTTTGAATATCAGTTTGTTTTTATTTTACTTTACCCAAATTTTGCAGAATAGTCGACATTCTGTCAAACTGAACGAGCATGTCACTGTGACGGTTTGTGACTGAAAACAGGAAAATTTTAGTATTAATAGTAGTGCAGTCATTGATGCGAAAAATAGGGTTTTACCTCCTAAATTTTTTACTAGTAACCGATTTGCATGAAATTTTGGCTTATCTTACCCTTAACTTCAAAAGTCATATTGACTCGAACTCCGCTTTTTATTTTTAAGGGCTAAAAACAACCATTTAATGAAAAAATTAACACTGAGCCTTTTTAAAACTAGAAAACGTGATTCATATACAGGAGTGCCATTCTGAAGTATTCACCAACACAATTACCTCATGTTTAACTGACATTTAGCCCCTAAATTGAAAAAAATCACGAAAAATGATTTTTATATAAGATTTAAATATAGAGTAGATATTGTTTTACGTTACCTACTTCATTTGTCATGATTTCACCCCTTTCCAACCCTTAAAACAACCCCTCTATAAAAAATTGTATGAAAATAGTTTTTTTACAAACTGAAAAGAATTTAAAAGCTGTTCCACGTTCTCTGAAAGACTTTCATGTGTTTAAGCTTCTGAACCCTTTTGAACTACCCGTAATTGAAAATATAAGCTTATACAATTAAAAAAATTTAATTATAGAGTAAAATATCACTTTTAATTATAAAATATAAATTTATGAATTATCTGTAAATGCACTAAATCAAATTAGTAATTAATTGTAAAGAATTTGGCACTACAATACATAAAAAAAGACATTACAAACAAAGAGACAATAGTTTTGGATTTCGTTCCGAAATTTTCAGTTTACTAAGTAGAAAAAAATACGATTAGTTTTTGGCCCACAACTCCTTTAATTTTGAAGGTATCACAACTTATAAAAAAACATTTTAAAGGTAATTAAAAGAGCTACAACTTTTTTCATTACAATATATAGTGTAAAACATTTTATTTTAAAACGCTGAAGGGTCAAAGGGCTCGAGAGAGATTGCGATGGCGCTGCCGCGCGCTCTTTAAACATCTGTCAATTTTTATGTGACAGGAAAATAAACCAAACCAAACATTAGATGTTCCTCTTATTTGCATTACAGTTCACTCATTTTACGTGTAAAATACTTTTAACAGTGCTCATTTTAAAGCTTATTTCAAGCACTATAAAATCCGTTTTCATTAGAATGCATAAAATGTATCCGCTCGCCGCTAGATGGCATTGAATACATCGATTAAATTGACCAAATAAAAAACGGCTTTGATCTTTAATATCTCGCTTAATATTGCACTTAGAATACTTTGTAAAAAATCAATTTGTTCAGTTTTTTACCTGCTACAATTTTGTCCATTATTTCGTTAAAATGCATATTTTTGAAGATATTTGCAAAAACACAATGAAAAACGTGAAAAAATTCCGAATTTTCAATTGCCAACAACTTAAAAAGTATTGGGTTTTTGGAAAAAACTTTTTTTGTTTAAGATTAGGTGTTCTATCGATATACGATTATTTATTTTGCAAAAAAAATTACACCACCGAGAAGGGATGGCCACCACCCCCAGAGTGAAAGCGGAGTTCGGGTCAATATCACTTTTGAAGTTATAGGTTAGATGAGCCTAATTCCAAAATTTCATGTAGATCGATTACTAGTAAAAAATGTAGAAGGCATAATGCTTCAATGAGTGCTTTATAGCTCATTTGGAATACCTTTACAGTGTACTTCTCTATAGCCCAGTCAATAGAGACTCTTAAGTGTGAGATATACACCAAGTCTAAGAGCCCACGGTAAGATCACTACGATAAAGTCAGTTAATAAATTGAAACACGAATTAGACCTTCACTAATTGGGGAATACGTTTGTTTTAGGTTGTATGTCATAATATGGCCGCAACTATTTCTAAGTGAATTTTTTTAATTAATTTCTTTAACACTTTTACTCTATTAATTCTTTCAAATGCTTGCAACCAAATCATATTTTAATGAGTCATATATCAAATTAAGGCTATTTTGACTCTACTCGATGAAACAGGAATGTCTATTTAAAAGTTACTGACATTATGGGATGCCCACGCTAGACGGGAAAAAGTATGGGGGCGATTTGACCCTAGTGGAATATAAGCTGTACGTCACTGCAAATTTTACATTTTAATTTGTTTACAGTTTACTTGTTGAGGGCAAAAATCAGTTAATACCTCCATACTTAGTCGAATAGGATCTGATTTCTATGAAAATTTTGAATTAAGCATGTCTTATTTTCTAGCTACCCCTTATAATAAGATATTTAAAAACTTAGATTTAGCTGTTTCTTTGCCACAAAACACAAATGAATGTAAAAAATAACTCCTGTAAGTATGTATGAATTGAAATACTAGTGACTATTAGGTCACCAGTATACCAGTAACGATAAGTTGCAAATCACCGTTTTTTTAAACAGTGACTTAGGTCGCTGTTTCCGGGTGTGTGTCGGTTTGATGTGTTAAGTTAATCAAAATCAAGCAGGATGAATGTATGTTGTATAAGCGTTGCCGTTGAACGATACTGCGATTTTTTAATATTGCAGATTTTGACATTGAACCGTGGCTCATCTTGTACTCGTGCAGTGCTGCTAATAACTTTCGGTAATAATTTAAATAGTGTTTAATACATCTAATTTGATTTAAACCAAACATTCAAACCAATTAAAATAACATGCTTACCGCAAGACAGGCAGCTAGACACACTCAATTACACACTCACTATAGAAAAATAAGGACAGGACTGTACCAGGATTACGTCTAATAGGGGGTACCATGTGTGGTGCACGCAGTATCCATCTGAGGTTGATACGACTAAAGGAGGATTACGAATTACGATTACGAAAGCTTGCATTTTTACATTGCTTTCCGGGTTGAAAAAATAAAACATCACAGGAATTTATTAAGCCAAATGAGCAATGTAAATAAGAAATCTTGAAAATATTTAACGATTAAACTTTATCAAAAGCAATAATTTCGATTTCTTATGTTAAGAACACGTCAGGCCGAACCACCAAAGCAAAACGTTGGCAAGCATTTACATAATAGCCTTTTAATTTGATTGTCATATTCCGACCATTCTCTTGTGTTACTGATATTAAGGACACTAAGGACTTCATGAATACGACTATAATTATTGCTAATGGTTTACCTCAAAGCTGTTTCAACATAACAACCATTTTCAAACATTCTGCGCAATTTTCGTCATCCCAAAATCCACAGATTATAACTACACGAATTAATTTGGAGATCAAACCCAACGTTATTGAACTTTGGATACGTAAATTAGATGACGTCTAATATCCCATTACACCGTATATTTGCCTAATATATAGACTGCATAATCTACTTTCGAATAATTTACTCTAATTTAATTGAAATTGAACCTATTCTATGTACATGCATAGCGAGGGATTGCTCTGTGGTACAACACGAGTTACAGAATTTCCCTATAATGAATCTATATCAACAAACGATCCCGTATGAGCTCCAGCAATAATAACAAACAAAGAAAACAGATTAAACTCGTCATTTTAACGAGGAAATTAAATGCTCATATTGTTTAACGTATATCGAGAATCAGCACCAATTAATAAATTTACATTTTGTGTTCGTTTTGAATTAAACGTACAGGCAAATTTAGACAAATATTTTTCCTGCTACCGAATCCATCAATGTTTGATGAAACGGCTTTGTTTTCGTGCTTTTATATCGATATCGCTGTTGGTTTATTGTTTAACGAATATTTAATGAAATTGTGACCAATGATATTGGGAATTGTAATTACGAGTAATTATGCTTTGATGGATTTTAATGTTTCATTTATTTAATTTTTAGAAAAAAGGGAATACCTACAGTTCAGACGCTGCATTTTCGATATTCGAGCAATTATAAAATGTTAGATAATATTTATTCACTGATGATAAGCACCATATTCTATAAAATTCTAGATAGACGACATTAACACCAGCCGATCTGTACACAGATTTACCTCGGTTCATATTGAGGCTTAATTTTGTGCTCTATTCCATCTACAATTCATGTAGAATTGATTTTTAATGTGCATAATCTTATTCAGTATTACTCTGTGGGATGTGGATGACAACTGTATGCCATAATAGAGACCAATTATCAAGATAGATTTGGTATGAATGTTTGGATAGAATTTGTTGCAATTAACCTACTAGAACTATTAAATGGCAAAGTTTCAAAAAAATTAACCGAAAGCCACTTTCTGTCTATACCTCGTATGGGGTAAAATAGACTTTGGGGGCTGTAACTCGAAACAAACGACAGTTTGAGCCCATGGACATTTTTGAGCCACAAGTACAGAACTATCAAATGGCAATGCTTCAAAAGAATACTGCGGGCTCCTTTACTAGATGTCTTCTCAGTCGTATACTTATGCGATCAGGTACATCTATTTACTTTAGTTAGTAGGCTTTGCATATGTGTATTTGTGATTTTTGTTTTTAGTCTATCCAATTAACAGATGACCTGTTTCATCGTCCAGGAAGATTGAGAATACAAAACATTTCACTATCGTGATAGCTCATGGCTTCTCCTGCCATTGCCGTTAGCCTTATATATCTTTTTCGCACTCTCCTTGGTTACTCAGTAGAGATCCCAGATGTTCAAATTTATCTACATTTTCTATATTTGGGATGTTCGGTCGTGGGAGGTTTTCACCTCTGTCTATTACACAAGTTTAGTCTTGCTGAGGTTTATTTCCACGCCAATTAGCAGTTTTTCTCGTCACTCTGTCTAACGTTCGCCATTAAACTAAACTGCTCTGCTGCTACGCGTCGCTGTACATACATACATATTCCCATCGCACTTTCTTGAACCTCTTGAAACTTCTGTCGTCTCATATCAGTATTTCGTTGCTTGTTTTTGAAAACTCCACAAAATGTATGCACTGTTGTTGTCTAGTGAATAATATTTCCAGATATATCGATTTAATGGCGTAATAATGAAACGTTATAACAATATGTACCTCCAATAGATCATACCTATAAGAGCTAACTGATGACCTAAGTTTATTCGTTCTGCATGAAACCATCTAAGAAAATAGAATCTCACAAACAGAACTGGAAACTTGGTAAAATTGCCATTTATAAAACTGTTTGCGAATATAATAAATTTCTTAATGTACCGAATAAATTAACACACAAATTACTTCAGTCGCTCCTATTTTTTGTGTTACCCCGTATGTATCAATTAATAGCAACTTCTTTTAATTACAAGACTTTATATTGCCAAACATTCAAATTTAAATATTACATTTTCTTATAATTGCTAGTGAACACGATGTCAAACGCAGACCTTCTAATTTTTGGAACCAAAGAAATAAATTCATATTTTTACAAGTTTGCTGATTATCTGGTATTCATTTTTTACACAGATATCACCAATGAGCTACTAAATTTATTAAATCAGGTATTTTTATAAATTTTGAAATGAGGAGTCACATGACCCATGTTGCTATTTAAAAAAACTAAAGGTGTGTCTATAAGTTCAAGTTGGTCTACCGGAAAGCTTTTAATGTAGTATTTGAAAAAGAGTGGCAATCATTTGAGACTCTCTCCTTATCTCCCTGAGTCTATTTGTCTTTCTTAGTGTCATTCTTAGTCAAGGACATAAATTTCAGGAAAATGAGAACAACTGTCACTATTTTTATTACTCAAGTATTAATCCGAATGTTTAATTTAGTTTTTAATGTAAATATAATTGCAAACGAACATGTGACGTGTAACTTAATATAAAATTTGTCAAACTTTACGAACTCAAACCTACTTCAGCTATTTACTAATTTGGTCAAGTGCGAGTTGAACTCGCATACTAAGGGTTCCGTACCACCTTCTAGATTCTAATATTCCAATTTCAGAAAAGCAATATCTTTTAAAAGAAGCGTTTTAAATTTATAAATAATAATTTGGTCAAATAATAATTTGGTCTTTTAAAAGAAGCGTTTTAAATTTATAAATAATAATTTGGTCAATTGCGAGTTGGACTCGCATACTAAGGGTTCCGTACCACCTTCTAGATTAATAATATTCTTTTAAAAGAAGCAAAGGTCATTGCGAGTTGGAATGGGTTCCGTAGTTCTAATATTCCAATTTCAGAAAAGCATATCTTCGTTAAATTTATAAATAATAATTTGCCCTATATGTCTTTTAAAATATTCCAATTTCAGGAAGCGTTTTAATTAATGAAAAATATAACTTCCGTACCACCTCATTTTCCACACATACACTTTTAAATATTTTTTGGTCATTGCGAGTCTGCATACTAATGGGGTTCCGTACCACCTTCAAGATTAGCAGAGAATGAGTGCATTTTCTTATATTTGATTCGCTTGATTTTTATAAGAATACATATGTATTTAATTTTCTAATTTGGCCCCCAAAAATTAACAATAGAGTTTCATTTTACTAATAAACTTTCTGGGAAGCCTTTGATAATCTATTATCTGATGGGTCTAGAAATAATTTTAATTTTATATTTTCAAATTATTTAAAAATACAAATAAAATATATATTTAAATGGTGTAGTTTCTGTAATTTGCTCCCATAATTAGCCTTTTAAAATTAAAATTGAATTTTTAATTTCTAGATAATTTGTCCCTAAAATTACTATGTTTCTCTTATAAATTTCTGAGCACCAGTATTTTTCCAGTAATACTTGTAAACAGGTCCTCATAATAAACCCTTTCATTTGATGTATTGCCCTATACCTTTAATTTTTTTCATTTTTCCTGTAAACTTTACGTTTTATGAGTTTCGGAGGGTTATAAGGGGGTTTCTCCTTATTTTTCCAGGAATATACTTTAATTTTTTCAAAACTTTACGTTTTATAGGTAAATGGGTAAATTCGTATATTTTAGTTAATATCTTTTTAATTAATTTTTTTTCAAAATATGAAAAAATATATTTGTGTTCTTCAGAATGGGACCTTTCATTTGATATATTACATGATGCGTTTGAAACATTTTTATTTTTAAATTTTTATTTATATCTATATTTTGCCCCCAAAATTAATAATAATGGTTTCTCCTTATTTTTCCTCTAAAGTCGGGCACGGCTCGTGTATAGGGGGTTAAGAAGCAGGTTATTTCGCCCAGTATAATTCGATCAAAAATCATGGTTAATTTTGAAGTAATATATAAGTATATGAATTTACAAATAACTAAATTTTAATTATTAAAAAAATATAGGCATATTTTAAATGACGGTCTGTTTCTGATAAAAAAAATATTTTTCCAAATATGCTTTACGGTTAGTTACATATTTCACCATAAGGAATTTCAATTTCTAACAATACACATATTTGAAAATGCAAGAACCCAAAAATGCTCAGTACATATTTCACCATTAGGATTTCAACTATGCAAGAACCCAACTCATAGGTAACTATGAAGATGCGTTATAAATAACTACACTTTAAACTGCAATGTATGTATAATAATAATTTCAATTTAATATACAAAGTTAGCCATGGCTATTTTTGTATTCTATCAAAAATATAAAGAAATACAATGCACCTGCTGTTAAATAATACTTTTTATGCTGACAATTTTTGTAAATGTATTGAAATTGAAATTGTTCAAATAACAGTTTGAATTGAAAAGGTATATTAACCTAACGGCTAACGATGTTATGATATGTGAAACTGAAACCAAAGCAATCAAATTCGCTAAAACGAACATGGCCATGAACCTTAGAATTATGGCCATGATGTCAGATTTAACTATTTATCTTAAATCTCACTAATTGTATTAATATCACGGGCTTTGAGTTCTTAGTTAAATTGTATGAAACTAATTAGCCTTTAAAATAGAAACAATATAAATTAAAAGCATAAAGTTAAAATAATAAAATATTATCAGTAACACATTGCTCAGTTGCCACACAATATACAATGCTAATTTTAGTTGACAAACCATATTTAGAAAGAAACTTGGAGATAATATAACTTTTCATGCTTGAAATCTGAATAGCGTGATAATGTGGAATAACTTTCGGAACCGATCAAAATATGTTAGTTTTTGGTTTAATTTAGTTTCTTTTTCGAGTCAATCCATTTAACGATTTTCTCTTCAAGCAACCTGACGACACTGTTTAACATTGACAGTGTGGACGTAAATTATGAGTTTTTTATTTTATTTTAATTAATGAAGCAATATTATTATAAAAAATTAAGCATTCTGCACTGAAGGTCGTCAATAGCTACCAAAGAAAACAAAAATAATGAAAATCAGTTGAGGGAAAGAGGAGAAAATGGTACCCAACTGTTTTGTCTTTGCCTATTTATATATAGAATTACTACAATTTATTGATTTTTTATAAACATAACTTAGTCCTTTTTTCTTAGACAGAAAAGTTGTTTTTATCGTAACGATCTCTTGAAATTAAGTCAAATTATTGCATTTCAACCATACTGATACATTTTCTTATGTGTATGTGTGTGTCTAAGTTAAGAGTTTACCTACTTAAGCTACACATCATGTGAAACCACTAACATTGAAGATGTAAATCTAAAAATGATGTCATTCATTCTGTTGTACAAAAAAGTCGGGCAATTGCTAAATTATCCAAGTTCCAGCGTCTAGCTCCTCAGCTATTTCGAAGAGTCCAACAAACCCGAACAGCCATATTAAAATTTCAAAGTGTTCGCTGTTAGACAAGAATGAGTCTCGTGTTTTCCAAACTTCCTACCGCCCATTAATCATATTGTCTTATACTTTGACCGAGAATAATGAACACAGATAAAATAAGATTGAAGCGGGCGGAAGAAGGAAATATATATCGCGGAAAATTGCTGTAATACCTGGAGACGAGTTTGTTCTAGTTTATGAAATAAAAACGCAAAAGATAAATAAAGATTAATGAAATAATTTGTATTCAGCGCGGAAGGAAATATGCAATTGATGCTGTTTACCTTCAAAGACGAGACGGTTTTTCATTAGACTCGAGAAGGAATACTCGAAAGAAAAACAAGAAGAAGGGAAACAATGAAGTTATTTCGCGAAGTTTTGTTGTTGTAGTTGCAAATTAAACCCATGTACGTCAGTTCCGTTTAGATAAGTTCTTCAAGTAAAATTAAAAGAGACATAATGCTTGTTATAAATGGCTTATCCGAACGTTTTTATTTTTTAACCGACTTTAAGCTAGTGGAGGTAAGTCAATTCGTCTATACATAATGGAAAATGCCTTGACCGATTTCAATAGTTTAAACCATATTCCACTAAGGAGCATCTCAAAGTGGGCCCTTATATTATATTAATGCTGAAATTTGTGTCTGTCGCCTCCGCCAGGAACCAAATTATTTTCCAACAGTATTTTAATTATAATCACCGGCAAACTTTTTATGATAATATCAAGATATTATTTCTTCATAAAAAACATAAAACACATAACCAAGCTTATGCTGTCTAGGGTGGAGAAACCGTTTTCCTATCTGAGAAACTCCGAGCATCTAAAAATCAACAATCGTCATTGCTAGTTTAGATGTCAAGTCACTATACCCGAGCATACCAATCGTAAAAGCTATAGAGAAAATATCCAAAAAAATTTTAACTGGCCAAACATTGTGTAAACAACATATATTTCACATAAAACGAACAAATATGCAAACAGACAGAGGGTGCTCCTATGGGCTCATGGCAGGCACAATTAATATCCAACTTCTTCATGATATACTTCGAAGAAGTCCTCCAAAATGTTAAGCTTACACCAACGTTATGGGTTCGATACGGGGATGATATTTTCATCATTTGGCCATACGGAAAAACTATTTTGAAATATCAACAGCTTACATCCTAAAATACAATTTACTCTAGAATTAGAATAAGAAAATCGTCTCCAATTCTTATATGTTCTCGTTACCAAAACGCCAGAGACAGTGTCAATTTACACTTTACAGGAAACCAATACCAATAAATACTTGAATACCAGAACACTGCATAAATTCAAAAAGTCGCCAATTTGTGTTCATCTAAATGGATTTGTTAAGAAATCTTAAACCAAAAGTTAAGATAGAAAACCAAAGTTTATATAGTATAACTTGCAACAAACAAATAGGAGAATTTCAGCTCGGTGAATACAAATTAGTTGTTAAAAACAAATGACATCGGTCCTGTTCCAACACCAACAACAATCGAGCCACAAAATCAGTTTTAATAGTAGTAAACAGATCGCACAAACAACCCTCTACAAAACACGACTAATCCGAGAAACTATTGAAATCGATAAAAGTGGACAACTAATTAAAAGAGACGACGTCCTGCACAGCCTCCATACATGAAAGACAGTTATTTAACAACGAAGTAAAACAGAATTAGCCACACACAAAACAAATCTGTAAAACAGCGACCCACCCGACAAAATCAGAGAAGGGGGCGGAGTCAACACCGACCAATCAGAAGCGCTACGACCACCGACGGAGGCATATAAATATACCAGCTTAAATAAATTACCCCACAGTTCACCGGGACAAAGCATTGAGTATGCCAAGTGAGATAAAAGATAAAGATAAAAAAATATATTTCAGGTTATTTTTCATAAAAAAATTACCTCTTAATTTTATGTGGTTTTATTTAGATAAACCTTTTTTATTTTAAAATTGACCTCTAGAATGTACATAATTCAACTTCTAAAACAGGCCGACAATATTTTTGTGCAGAAACGAGACTATACTTTTCTGGAGGTTTATTATTCGCTAAATTCAAATCTGGCCGTATAATTGTACTATCATGTCAGGACTTGAGATATTCTAACCCAAATATGTAAAAAAAACACCGTTTGTTGGCCATTTTTGAGATTGTATATAGACGACAGATTTTTTTTCACAAATAATACGCAGTTCATGGTAAAGTATACGTCTTTCTCTGTCAACTGGCGATGAGTTTTTCCCCCTACAAATCCAGACTAAAAAATAGGAGTTCTCATCTGATAAAAATCTACCTTGGTCGTGGTTAAGGTCATGAGTAAGGTCATTTTGGACTAAAAACCATAGTCCTGTCATTTGACCTTTATTGTGGTCAACGTCATGAGCAAGGTCATTTTGGACGCAAAATTCTCCGCTCTATCCGAATCTGAAATAATTATTGGGAGTTCTTATTTTAAAAAAATCCATTCCACTTTGATATGACCGTCAAATTCCTAGTGAAGGTCTCCATCAGATAACCAGCTAAAAATGCTTTTGTATTTAACATTTTTGAAAAGAATTCATTTCTGAAGAGCTTCCATACTTTGAACCACCCCTTTATATTCTTGGTTAATCAGGCTACAGGATGTTGGGTTGGGTTGTGCGGGACTGAGTTATTTGGACATAGGTTATCTAGGCTTGGGATTTGTAGACTTATCGTTGGAGCAGGGGTGGATTTAGATTTGTCCTGAGGGAGTGGCGCAAACTAAAAATTGTGAAAATAAGACGAGTTATGAAGGGCTATTACTTGGACCTATACTATTGCAGTTTAACAAGGTATTGCTTTCCTGTCTACTGTTTACGATCGTTATAACTTAGCGCTTCAGTTTCTTAATCTGCAGTCTAGTGTGTACTATTATTAATATTTTTTTCCATTTTTCCAAAGCTTCAGAGGACAGGCGTACTCCCACGCCTCCTGGTTGGATCCGCCACTGCATTAGAGGTATGTGATCTACTACTTCAGTGATTTTCAAGCTATAAGAAAATTTTCAAATTTATAAACTTAAAATCACTCTATATTAGCGAAAAAAAAAAAGAAAAGATATTCGAGAAAACTCGATGACATTCGAAAGAGAAGGACTTATACTTTAAGATGTTGTGTGCATTCTTGTGAAAACTCTGTTGTCTATATAAAATCTCAAAAATGGGCAAAAACTTTCTCAAAATCCTGACGTGATAGAGCAAAGATTCTGGACAAAAAAATTGTCATTTGTCAGCCTGTGCAATTATTGGTTTCGATACGAGAGTAAGTTCTCATTTAGCTTATCGCTTATAATAAAATAAATCTTCCACCAAGCACATTATCAAACATCTCCGACTTACATTGAACGTTGAGTAGAACTGACACGTTGAGCGGCCTCTCCAAAGCTATATGTCGAACGTAGCACGTCAGAGTGGCATTGTGGTGTGCCCTCAATACTCTCGCTAGTCGGGCGTCGGTCCTTGCGCCGACCTTTTGATCGTGCACCGTTTCCGTGAGATTGAGCACTTCGACTGGCACTTCGGGAATCGGTGATCCGGCGATGCTGAGTTCCCAAGATAATTGAGGTTTCGGGTTGCCTTCGTCGACGACGCAAGATACCGTCAGGTCGGCGTTCTCTTTCACCGGAATGAAGGGATTTCCCGGATCGAGGATTCTGTTGTCTATCATCAAGTAGATTTTCTTGGGAGCATCTGCGAACAAAAAAAGAGAGAGTGAGCACATAAAACAATTATCTCGAGTAGTTTTTCGCTTTGAAGTTTTGCTTTTTTGCCGTCAAGAAGGAATAGAGAACGGCATTGTTCTCTAAAATAATGCTTTTAAGTCTTTCAAACATGACACATTTAGGTTTTAGGTTTTTAATAATATATAAAAGCCGTAAGATTTTAAAGATCATTAAAACACGATTTGAAATATATATATATATATATATATATATATATATATATAAATTTATAATGTATACATTTAGGAATTATTACGAAACAGAATATTCTGTAACTGACGGTCACAGCTTTGCTGGAACATGCCAAGATTTGGGCGTAATTTCATTGATACAGTGTATAATTTCGGTCTTCAATACTTCGGTGCTCTCGGACTTGTTGAGCTTTAGATAACCCCAGAGCAATAAATACAAATGGGTCAAGTTACAAGTTTTGGGCGGACAATTCTGGTCATCAAAACGGTTAATGTTTCACGAACATGAAATCTCGGACCATCTTGCTGAATCCACATGCCGTCAAGAGCTATACATTCCAATTAATTCAAGGACAAAAAACTGGGTAATTATAGCACAATAATATTCGCCATTTACCATTAATGTAATACTTTCATCATCTTCAAAGAAATCGGGTCCAATTTCACGAGACTAGAATTGCCACCAAATATTGGCATGCTTTGGATAAACTGGTTTCTGATGAATCTGTCGTGAATTTTCTCAGGTAATTTTGTTGATTAACGACGTCATCAAGATGAAAATGATTGTTTACTTTTATGTTTTTTTCGGCAATAACACCACAATAGAAATAAAACTACGTATATTGCAGAAATACCAAACGTTTCAAAGTCTATTCTGACTTCGTTGTCAATGGCTTTATATTTAAAAAAAATTTTCATTTTGCAATCACATCAATAAATCACATGCTGTAATACACTTTAGTCTAATACTATTTGTCCCAGATATTTAACACAAATTCCACAACTGGTAGTAACATGTCACAAAAACCTCTGCACCATTTACAGCGCTTTAAAATCGCCCATCAAGAAAATTGTATTCAAGAAAAGTGGTCTTCACAAGTTCCACGTTCCGAATAATTACTCGGCAGCGGATGAAGCGAGGAAAAAAAAGTTTAATGATGCATACAATTTCAATTAATTCAGAATTTCTCCACGTTGATTGCGAGCATAACAAAAATTGTTTTAAACGATGAATTATTCATATTAAATAATTTTTTTCCTCTCGAGGTTTGAATACATAATTTCACGGCAATATGAGGTAAAAAATTTTCACGAACTCTGGAGGTATTAGAATTCTTTGTGGGCCAGAGAATTTTCTTTAATTTCGAGCGAACTTCATTCTTCAATTCATTATTGAGGAAATCCATGGAGGCTTTGATATTCATTACATTGCAGTTATGAAAAAAAATTCACACAGATTATGTTCTAATCGTTTTTTTAATCCTGCAATATTATATTCTTTTCGCTTTTTTCCATCTAGTTCTTGACATTAGCGGAACTTCAAGTCAACATTTTTATCCAGTTCTTAATCTAAAAGCATGGTACATCGATAACTACATAAATGATTTTAACAAGTTTGTTAATAGCTATTACTATTTACTTCAGGGAATTGATCATTTTTTTATTAAGGCATGGACGATTTTCTCTGTATCATACTCTTGTAAGCTGGTAGTTAAGGTTAAGTGGGCTGAAAGATTAGCTTTTCTTTAAGGTGTCCCAAAGCGTAAGCTACTGAAATCATTATTCAGCTGCCGGAAAAACCTGCCATGAGCAATTAAATTTCCCATAAAATTGATTTGCCCCTCTAGGACAATTTTTTTTCCTGTCACTGAGTTTCCCCAGAATTTTGCTTCTGAATATTGATGTCATCATTGGTCTTATAAATGTTTTGATTTGAATATATTGTTTAGTACAATAAGTGTTAATTTTTCTTTTACAATACCGTGACCTAGTTCTTGGTTCATTTCGTTTTTAATATATATTATTATTACCCAAATATGTGAAATTATTGACCATTTTTACACTATTGTCCTGAGTTGTCCAGTTCTGTCCAATTCGTTTCTTATCTTGACTCAGCATCGCATTTGTCTTTTAGATCCAAAAATATGGAAATTCCTGAATAACTCTTCAAGAATGCATTTTTTGAAAAATGTTAAATATAAAAGCTTTAGCATTTCCCCCTGGCTAACTAACGGTAACCTTGACCTTGACTTTGACCATGAACTTGACGGTCATATCAAGGTCAAATGCAAATTTTCAAATGAGAATCCCCATTTTTTTATTTCAAATACGGAAAGCGCGGAAAATTTAGTTAATGACCATGACATTGGTCAAATGAATTTTTACAACCCGGAAGTCCCGTTTTTCATTCTGGATTTGTAGAGTATTGGATGACCAAACATTAATTTGACCTTGAGTTGTCCTTGACCACAAGCTTGAGCATCAAATGCATGTTTGCAAATGAAAACCGTATCGTTTATGCCATATTCGGAAAGAGAACCAAATGGTTGGTTCAAAATGACCGTTACCTTAGTCATGGCCTTGATCAAATACACTTTTTTCGAAAGAGATCTTCCATTTTTAGTATGGATTTCTATGGGGTGCAATATTGAACGTCCAAACAGGACCTTGACCTTGATGATTGTAATTGGTATTCAGATAAGGTAAACGTTTAAGTTTATTAATAGATAACTTAAAAAAATTGTTAATGGGTAAAATCATGGTAAAGCTCATTTTGGGCAGACAAATTTTCGCTATTAACGAATTTGAAATAAAAAATGAACGGTTCTCGTTTGTAAAAACGTTTGACCTTGATGTGACCCTTAATCTTATGGTCAAGGTCAAGTCAAGGTCAAGGTTATGGTCATGTCTGGTCATCCCATATTGCACTACAAATCCGTAATAAAAAATGTGAGTTCGTACCCGGTTTTTAAAACCCATTTGTCGTGGTCAAGATGATGTTCAAATTCAGGGTCAAGCTCATTTTGGATGTAAAATGTTCCGCTTTTTCCTAATCTGGAATAAAAAATGGAGATTCTCGTTTGAAAACATGTATCTGCCCTCATTATGGCTGTTCATGCTCAAGATCAAGACCAAGGTCACCGTTAGATAGCCAGGCGGAAATACCATATTTAATATTTTTCAATAAAAATCCAATCCTGAGGAGTATTGTGTCTTCTTAGTCATAATTGTATCCTAAGCATCTATTTCCATTTCCCAGGTGATTTTATGTAGAGCAATATTAAACAAAAGCAGCATTTGTCCATCACCTTGAAGGAATCCATGTTTTGTATTGGTATCCCCAGTTCACCCATTTCATAATATAAAACACCTCTATCTTGAGGTTAAAAATATTGCTGAAACTGATATGATTGGTTTACTAGAATGATTCAGTTATAAGAAGCTAACCGTCAACTTTGAAAAGAATTCACACCTTTGAATTGTACAAGTGTAAACTATCCAAAATTTAGTAAGTTCAGATCCGTCTTTTCAACAATTGCGTAATCAACATACACTCCTTTCATGACACAAATTATTTAGGAATTCATATTGATAGATATATGAGATGGGATATTAATGTTAAGAAAATGGTCATTACATTAAGAAGCATGTTATATAAATTTAGGTTTTTCGCAAATATTCTGGATTCAAACCATGATCTGGTAGAATCCAGACTATTGTACGGCATAGCCTCACCACCTCACATTTAAAATTCCTAAATGTTGTACAGAAAAAATTCCTTAAAATAACCTTCAATAACTCTAACCTATACCCCTCTAATGCATTATATTCTGAAAATAAAATTCTGGACCTAAGACAAGTATACTTCTTAAAATGTGTTTTGCAATTACAATATAAAAATTCAACACAATTATAAGACACGTCACAAAATCGATAATGTTCCATTATTATCCACTAAATTTGCCTAAAAAACTGTGGGGCAAAGAGGGTTTAGTTATCTTGCTAATAGATATATAGTTCACTCATTTAAAAAACGGGTAGTTGTTTTTATTATCAACGAAAATAAATTGTGTTCATGATCTAATAATTCTAATGTTTAATATAATTTACTAAAATCTTAATATAACTCTAAATCTATATTTGAATTTTAAAAGTTAGATAGATACTTTGTGTTCAATATGAACTATCTGTAATCCATGCACAGGTTTCACCTTCTAAGGATAAACACTTTACTGTATTTGAAACTATAGTCATTTTTATTGATAAATATCTACTTTAATTTTCTTCTATTTGTGAAAGAATTGTAAGTTAATGTAGTGAATAAATATACACGCCAACGCCAACTTCGAAAGACTGCTTGATATTCTCCAATATATTTATTCTATTACAAGAATATGGTCGAACGCGCATCAACTCACTATTCTCAAAGGAAATTTTGCAAAGAAGATTTTACGTTTTGGTGCTCTCTGGAAATTTGTGTTTCGCCATAATAATAAATAGTGAAGGGCAATTATGGAATAGAGTAATGGAGTGAGTCTGCTGATACATTTCGTGAAGGTTGGGAATGTTTATGCACCAAGGTCACCAAACTAAAACCCTCCTGTAGAGCTTTTTAATATATTTTTTTAATGTTTGGTATAAATAATAATTTCTAATTAAAGGAAAACAATTCAAGAGGCTGCAAGCGACCGAACATTAGTTTATTGAAATTATTTTATTGTTTGTGGTCCTCTATCGAGTGGTGTTACCGTTGTAGTTTATTCTACAGGGTGAAGAATTAAGAAGGGCCGATGTGAATTGTAACTAACGAAAAATTCGGGCCCATGATGCCGGCATCTCATAAACTGCACCAAACAGTTAACCGTGGATTAGATTCTGATTTGCCCAAATGCGGCAATTTTGCTTGTTGACGAATCCACTGGGATGAAAGTTTGCCTCATAGTTAAGAAGATTTCCTCCATAGAGCCAACATCCAACTTCAGTGTCTTCGAACTCTTCGGCATATTGACACAAATCTTCAAATTGTCCACAGGCTTCAGTTCTTGAGATATTTTAACTTCATAAGCGTGTAAATTCAAGTCTTTTCTGGAAATTCGCTTCAGCGAATTCTGTGAGATGTACAATTGTTAAGCACGACGACGAGTCGAGGATGACGGCTCTTCTGACGCACTTTCGCGAACACCAGCAATGTGTTCCGCAGTACGAACTCTATGAAGGAGCACAGGTGTCTTCACATCTCCTACAGACCCGGTTTGGTGAAATTACCGCACAATTTTCTCGATTGTACGCACATTTGATCAATTATGTTGACCAAAAAAAAAACACGAAGTGCACGATATGCACTTTGATTTGAACGTCCATTTTCATTAAAGGCTTCAACCACCTAAACAAACTGCTGAATGGTATACCTATCCATTCTGGCATGTGCCAACGACTGAATGTTAGAAACGTCAAAAGGAATGTCAAACTAAACTTGACATGTGGTTCACAATTACCATCGGCTCTGAAGGCTAGGTTACCCGGTACCTGTATAGAAGGACAAATCACCCTGCTTCACTTTAAACAAGTACAAAGATAAAAATGTTTACTTTTCTGGAGGCGCTTTAAAGATTGCAAGTCTCTAGTATACTGTAACGGAAATTTCTCATGACACTTTTAGGAAATTAATTAAACAATTATTAGCATAACATCATCATAAAACATTCTAGGTAACCCCATTAAATTCAGCATGTCTACAAAAATTATCACGTACACCAAATAGTTGAAATAGCAAAACAATCGACTGATGACGCACTTCGATAATTGATGTCAATCGCGAACCATCAGTCGACAGTTCAAAATGTAGCATAGTAATGATTAGATGTTGTTAGCATAGTGTAACCAAATAATCAGTAGAAATAAACAGATAGTGTTTACAACTAGTATTATTGGTCGAGGCCGCTGCTTGCAACCTTATAATATCACATGGCGATTCTGAACCGTAAATAATGACCAATCTTCACATATTTTCATTCGTCTCGTAGCCAAAATTATCAGAGTCAAGAACGGAAAATAATTTTCTTGAAAGCACATTAATTGTATAATGTCGTTAGAAACTAGTATTTGTTACTTTTCATTACATGTGTCTTCGCTTGACCTTCATCGCCCTTGAATCCTCAAATATATTCGTAGCACAATTCTCACAACGTGATTCATTTTTATAAAAATACCCCAGAAAGTTTTATTGAAAATATATAACGGAGCCCCGGGGACTGAACGCCTCCTGGCTCATGCATTTCGAGTGCCCGGCTTTATTCTAAAACAATATGAATATGCAATTATGCACACGGCGTTAATGAAATACGCGGGCATATGGAAATGGAATTTTCAATATCAAAATGCGAGCCAACGGAAACGAAATATTTTGCATATATGATATCCAAAATCTTTTGTGTACACATAATGCGATGAGAGGAAATACGAAATAGAAAATTAAACCAATAAAATGTTGAAACAACAAAACTTGTAATTTTCAATTGTATGCGTATTTTTGTTTTTACCATTACAAAGGAACTGCTAGACATTCGACCCCATTTTAAACAACTATGAAAAACAGAAGGAATATTCTAGTATTAGTCAAAACAAAAATTAAAATACAACAGCCTGCATTTAAAGCTACTGCCTGACCTATTAAAGTGTGATCTCAAGGTCTGTCTATTTGCAAAGGTCTTTCATTGTTAGGTGTTAATCTATCACATTGAACAGCTGTAACCTGTTGTATCTCTTAAAAATCTCTGGAATATGGTATTACGGTCTACGACGCGTGAAATTAAAGCCATCGATGGTTCTTAAGTCCTGCCCCCTCGATTAGAACTGCCAATCAGGACACGTCATACAGCAACACATACCCGTTCCCATCACTCGGCGGTTCTTTTCCACGACAGCATTCTACTACAATTCGATACGATGAACATAACTAAAGTTTTGTGTTTTATACTGTTGACGCGTGACTTATTGACCTCCATTTGAACCATCCCTGATAAATCTTTTAGCACTATCCCTTGTCAGCTGCGAATTATTAGTCAACCTAGTAGAGCCTAGTAAACTACGGAATTTCCTGACCTCATGGAAAGAAGAGGGACTACATGACTCCCCAGTTATACCAGTAAGTTGTGTGATCCCGACGCTTTGGTCTTTATACATCAATAATGGGGATATCAACCGCAATAAAATACGACACTAAACAAATTGAAGCTTCAAAAACGGTATTATGACACATATATAGTGAGGCTGACTGCACACGGAGCTAATCGTCATAGACGCCTAGAAGATTCGTCTCGAAGCGACGATTCCTATACGCCTATACATGGAGCGTACATGGTACGGCTATAGACAAAATTCAAATTAAATAACAGTTGAAACGATGTCCAGCGACGAAAAGCTCTATTGCTCCTCTGGTATCTACGTCGTCGAAATAAAAAGACAGAAGAAGATTCTGGGACATCCCTAAATCGTAATAGGATATTAGCCATTGCAGAGAAGGAATTATGTTACAATAGAAATAAATCATAATTTAATTTAGATTTTTATTTAATTAAGTTCATATTACATGTCCAGTCCATAGTTTTCGATATTTATGCCCAAGCTTTTTCTGTTACATCCTTTCTGGAATAGTCCTATAAGGTATTAGTGTACAATCACTGGTGATTTTCAATTAATTGCACAAACTTCGTGGTTTTATCAGACAATTTCTCGTAAAAATACGATTCTTCAACATACAGCTAAGCTTGTCTGCTTTGACGGATCCCTACCGCTTACGCATCATGAACAGTTCTGTGTAAAAACACAAGTGAGCTTATATGTTCCGTATGTCGCATCTAATACCAATCTATGACGATATGCTCCATGTGCAGAATGCCTAATCCTGTGGACAGACCTGTTCTGACAATTAAGTAACAGATTACAGTGGTTTGAGCGACCCTGGTTTTGTAATTTTCAAAGCAATAATGGATTAAATAATTATAATTTATGATGAGTAAAATACTGAAAGATTCTAAACAACTGTCATGATCAAATTCGACGTCCTAGTGTACTTTGTTTTAGTACTTAAACTGATGTTTTTTCCTGTCTCGGCTTTATTTGTTGCTAAGTGATTTGAACACATTTCCGCATCACCTTTCAGTTATGTCTACATGGTTCCTTAGATTTAATGGAAAGATTCTAAACAACTGCCATGGTCAAATTCGACGTCCTAGTGTACTTTGTTTAAGTACTTACATAGATTGAAGCTTTTTACTGTCTCGGCTTTATTTGTTGCTAAATGATTTGAACACATTTCCGCACCACTTTTCAGTAATGTCCATATGGTTCCTTAGATCTAATAGAAAGATTCTAAACTACTGTCATGATCAAATTTGACGTCCTAGTGTACTTTGTTTTACTACTTAGATTAATCATTTTTACTGGCTCTGCTTTATTTATTGCTAAATAATTTGGACAAATTTCCGCACCACCTTTTAATAATGTCCATATGGTTCCTTAGATCTAATAGAGAGATTCTAAACAACTGTCATGATCAAATTCGACATCCTAGTGTACTTTGTTTTTCTTCCTAGATTGATGCTTTTTACTGTCTCGGCTTTATTTGTTGCTAACTGATTTGAACACATTTCCGCACTACCTTTCAATAATGTCCAAATGGAAAGATTCTATACAACTGTCATGATCAATTCGACGTCCTAGGGTACTTTGATTAAGTACTTAGATTGATACTTTTTACTGTCTCAGCTTTATTTTTGACTAAATGATTTGAACACATTTCCCCACCACCTTTCAATTGAATCGTGTCTCACAATAATTTTTTCCTTCCATGTTATACCATTGGACGGTAGATACTTTGAACGTTGACAAATTTAAAGCAATATCCTACTGGAAATCATTTGATACAGTACATATGTGTTTGCAGTAAAGTTTTAATTTCAGACAATATGCTTATACACTTATGGGTTACGTTTCCCTGTTATTTGATGTGTGATGGAAATCGATGCTAAGTATCAACCCAATAATTATAATTGGGTTACCCGAGGTTTGCGTAGAGCTTTCTTTTTCTTATAGGTTTCATCTATGGATTGCTTCAATTGTGTTACTAAGTTTACAGTTACAGTTCTCTGATCTGCTAGTTTTAAAATTTTGTATGTGTTTAATGTTTGCTACGTTTTCATTGTTGCAGTTAAAATGACAAATGTTTAAGAAAATATAAAGTCCAGAGGTTGTTGATACTCTAAAAGTGTCTCAGTAGGCTATTAAATAATCAGTTAGACCTTAGTTCTCCTCCTCTTTTAAATGTTTTTTTAATAGCTTTGTGTAAGTACTAAGGTTTAATACAATGTATGCCTAATCATGGGCGTACTAGCAGGCCCCCCCCCACTGGACCTGAAACACCTGCCTTGAGTCATTAAATCTTCCCATAAAATGGCTGACTTGCCCCCCTAGACCAAACAAATTTTTTTGTCCCTGTCTCTAGGACAATTATTTTTCCGATTTGCCGCCCTCTAGGAATTTTTTTTTACTTTGCCGCTCCCTAAACCAAAAGCTGGGTACGCCACTGTTCCTAATTGTAACACAGGTATTTCAGTATATTATGCCTTTTCAGTTTGATGATAAGTGGGTATGTGTCACAGAGTGAAGCACGTATTCTCTACTGTATACTTCAATCAAAAAGATAATTAGCTGAGTGGACAGCGCCTGGTGACATTCGCGGCCACAAACTCTAAATTCAGGTGGCAAGATTATGATAACACTACCAATAGCGAATATTATTTGGGAGTATTGGACTCATTGAATCTAGAAATCAGTTAAAAGGGTCTCGCATCCCCATCAGCAAAGTATTGCTCCACCAGGACAATACTTCGTATAACAAATCCATGATATTGTAGTATATTATTCCTTTGAGTTTGATTATAAAATTTTTACACTCACTATAACCATCTCTATTTGACCAAAATAAACTCACAATACGTATTTCAAATATCAACGATAATAATTAATACCGCATAGTTATCTGTGTTGCCATCTACTAACGTTCTTTCTCCCATAAGACGATCGCGTTTATATATCTTCGCCAGTTCGAGATAATTCACTTGTGACTTCAGATATGCCAGCGTATGTGACTCTAATTCCAGAACGGCCTGAAACTCATTTCTGGATCATCAATCCATTTTCTGGAATCACTTTCTTGTTGCTCTTATTTATAGATCATTGCCAGTTCGAAATAATTCGCTTGTCACTTCAGATATGCCAGTGTATATGGTCCCCAATTCCAGAATTTCCTCGATTCATGTCTTGACCATCTAGGCATTTTCTGGAATCGCTCTTGTTTATTTGACAGGTTTTTATTGCTGTTCGCAAGTTTAGTTTTTATTTAGGATGATTAGCTTGTCGAAGGTATGTCCTTTTGGAATCATAAATTGAAATGTTATACCAATATTTATCGTTTATTCAGTTTATATATATGCTTTGAATTCTTTTCACATCTAACGTGTTCTCCAGAATTGCCCAGCGACAAATGGCTTTTTTCCATAATGCTGCTTCATAAAAAGCTTGACTGAAATGAACAACGGATTGAAGACGCTATGTCGTTTTTGAAAGCAAAAACAATATTTTGTACAATAATGCATCAGAGTTGAAATGAATGAGTCACTCTTCAAATAGGGAAGGTTGATAAATGAACTTCAATTACTAAAATGGTAAAAAGAACTGTTTTCCTGAAACTGAAGAGGTATTAATTGACGTAACCGTTATGTTGGATAAATTATAAAACAGTCATATATAAAGCCCCAGGGCGACAAGAAAGACTTAGTAAAAAGTTTGAAATTTCTTTGAATTTTAATGCTACTGACTTTCCCATTTGTTATGAGTTATTAGGCACGATCTCAAAAATTAAACTAGAAAAGCTCAGTATAAAAAACACACAAAAAACAATCGCCGTATTGCCCTTGGCTTTCACCCCATCTGAAATACATGCAAATTCGCACATGCTAACAACGCTGGCCTGACGAAAATAGAATACTGAATTTAGTTTTTTTGATAAAAAAATAAAGTTTTTATGTGTCTGTCTGGCTCATATTCGGATCCTTCTGCCTGTCTTTAAAATGGAAATGAAAAAGTAAGTGGAAATATGAAACTTGGTTTAAATATTCTCGTAAATAATCTAGTCTTAATAAAGGGTGAGTGGCCAAATGAGAAATATAATGAATAACTTAATATGTATACTTAGAGATTATTAAAGCGAAGCAGCTGAAATAATAAAGTATACTCAAATTAGCTATATGATATGAGGTATTGATGAAATATGTAGTAAAAACAAACATTGGTTGTGCTTGAAATTGAAAATATCTAAACAAAACATAGAGAGATTTAGAAAACAAGTATAAGGTAGAGTGTGACATTGTCAAAGAAATTAAACAAATCTTGGAAAATAAAAAACAAAAGCTAGGAATTACTGGAGTAAGATGGATTCATAGAAAAATAGTTCACGGCAGAGTGTGACATCCATTTTTTGGTGACGCTTCTCATACTAGATTCAACGTGCGTATTGGTAATATAGCGATGATGACAGCTATAAACATTAACGTGGTAGACATTATTTTGAACAGTTTAAATTCTAAATATACAGTATAGTTTGTAAGCAGCTGTGTTGATAACTATGCAAGAGGTATATACTGGCCAAACTCAGAATATTTCAAATAATTAAGCTGATTTCTCTTTCTCTTTCAAAATGATTGAAATAGGTATACGTCTTCTAAATGTTATTTGTGGCAGATTCTTGATTATTTTTATGTTTTCTTGGGAAAAAACACCACAATCGAAATAAAAATCTGTATATTTAAAAAATATATACCAAACGTTTCAAAGTTTTATTTATGACATTTAAGTTGACATAAAAAAAAATTTGTTTTTTTTTAATATGCAGGTAGGACAAAAATTGTAAAGATCATTTATTAAGTTAAACAGCTTTCAAGTTGGAAGAATTTGAAAGAGTTGTCTTTAGAATTTAGAAGTGGCGTTCTTAGGTAGGTACGACTTTGATATAAGATAACGATAAATGTGAACAAATAATTTTATTATTTCAATAATCTTATTAACGTCATAAGGGAAAACCTAGGAAAAACCTTATGAACTATCCCGATACTGGGTTGTTCATTCAAAAGGAGATGGCCATTACTCATTTCTTCCTCAATTGTTAGTAACCAGATACTATTGAATTCTACAGCAATAGAAGCAATACAATCGTCTTCATTCAATAGAATTAACGCAAACTCTTTTATTTTTCGTTTTGTGTTATGTTGTTCTTTGTGAAGTATAGTTGAATTGTCAAATTGTATTTTATGGCCTAGGTTCCAAGCATGTTCACAAATTTTCGATTTTTGAAATTGTCGTTTCTTTATGTAATTCTTGTGTTCATTAATTCGTACGTTTAATGGTCTCGATGTTTCTCCAATATAAAATGTATTGCATTCGCAAGGAATCTTGTATATGCAGTTTTTTGAGTTCTGAGTTTTATTGGTTGGTTTTGTTTTTGATATTAGTGATTTCAGTGTATTTCTTGTTTGGAATGTTGTTTTAACATGAAATGCCGACTCTTTTCAATCGTTCTGACAGACCCTGTATATATGGTATAGTTGTAACTGTAATGTGGTTGTCCTGAGTAGCAGTGTTAATAAGAGAAATTCTCAGTTGATTCGGAAGTTTTGTTCTCTGTTCAAGTCTGTTTAGCTCTTTGTTGATACATTTTGTGGGGTAATTGTTTCCAACTAGAACACTTTTTATAATTGTTTTTTCTGTGAAGACGCGAGATGTAAGACCGACATCTAGGATTTTCTCGCGTCTTCAAATTTAACGAAATGCATCAAATGCATAAAGAAGTGTTCGAGAGGACATTCAATTGTGGGAAGCACAACTGATGAAGGTTCCCTATCCAGAAACAATATGTATTATATTGATATATAATATATATTGTCTTGCGTACAAAAGAATGACACCTCGAATTATCATCAGAACAGTTGGTCTTTGCTCTATCATATGACATAATACTCCTTTCTTTACTGTTTTCGGATGATTTGAATTGAAATTTAAGTATCTGTTGGTATGAGTTGCTTTTTTATAAACTTCTGTTTCGAATGAAGATTCTGTTTTAATTATTAATATGTTGTTAATAAGAAGGACAGTTTGTTATTTTGTTCAATTTCTAGAGTAAATTTAATAGTTGGTTCTTCTTTATTTCATTTAATAATTTATCTAGTTCTTCCAAATTGTGTTCCCAAATTATGAAATCAAACTAAAGGTGTATTTTCGTTTGATAAAATTTCTTGTTGTTCAAATTTTTCCATAAATATGTTACTTAGTGCCGGTGAGAGACAAGAACCCATGGCCATGCTAAATTCTTATTGGTAAAAGTCATCCTTTAATTGAAAGTATATAGTTTTGGTACAATTTGTTAGTAGTCCCATTATAGTTTCAACTGATAACTGAGTTCGTTGACTTAATGAAGATTCCAGTTCTAGCAGTTGTTTTACTATAGGAAGTGTTTTAAAAAAATTGAAAGTTCACTAAACGGAGAATTTATGGAACTGACAATTGGTCTTAAAGGAATGGTTTATGAATTTTTAATAACCCATACAAAAGTGGTGGTTCAGTAAGTGTGGAGTAAGTGTTTTACGTTCTTATTCTGTGAATTATGTTTGTGGTTGTACAGTAAACGGTATACGTGGCAAATACTTAGCAATATCCAAAGTATAGTAAAATCAAATATAAGACGGTTGGCAAGAATTGGTGGTTTTAAACGTATCAGGATTGATATTCGAGGAATCCATAGGGGTGCTCCAAGTATTCACTTCAGTGGAGCAATAAGCAACAAACAAAACATCAACGAATCCGAAAGGAGGATCATAAAAACACTTAAGGACGATAAATCCATACTCATTCTACTGACAAAGGAAATGCTATACTATGTCAGATGAGGCAAGCCCGGGTAAAAACATTTGTTTCAGTTTTGACTTAATAAAAATTCATTTTTAAGATTACTTAAAAACAAAGAACACTTGGTTAAATTTTGACTTTTTTATTTATTTTAATTTGGCATATATGTACCCAAGTATGGCATCATCAGAAATTGGAAAAACTATGAATGCTAAATATATATTGCTTTCAACGAAACTACAGATAGTTTAATAAAATAATTAAAGGTGTCGTCTTAATTCTGGGGAATTTCCGAGAAAGTTGGGTGTAGGTCAGGTAAACTATACATTTATGAAACCTTGACAACAGATGTGGACAATATAATATTATTTAGAATTGAAAGTTCAGATTACGAAGTGTTCGCTTCCGTTAAAAAACTTTCGCTGTCAAAAGAGATCGAGAATGTGTCTTCAATTTTTTTGTATTTCTTTCAGTTACTGGGGTGTCCTTTATCAACATTGCACTTTGGCGTCCCTGTATCGTAATGATTAATTCATAGGCATAAGTAGCAGAAAAGAACTGAAGAAAATTCCATATATGCACAAAACAATAAAATATTTTATTGCGTCATGATAAAAGCCACAAAACTGGGTTTTAGGCTATAGCACAGCCAATTTCCCGAAACCCGGCCCGTTAATTCGCTACGAAACATGAAATAAACATCATAAAAGTGTACTCATTATGTGAAATATGATGAAATGTTTGTCAATCGTTTCGAACGTGGACGTTAATTTCCCCAAACGAGTGAAAATATCCCTTGAAATATGCCGAGCGGCTAATGCCAACGAAGTGCCATTCTGGGAGACGTAAACTCAAAACAGCTTATCCCATAACGATATTAAAAGCTCACGGACAGGTAGTTTTAAGTTAACGGTTCCATAAAATGAATTGTTCTCTTTGGAAAGCTTATACTGTTATTGTTCCCCTCAGATGGTGCTCGTACATGTATTTGCAAACAGCAGTGACGTCGTGTATCGATCTGATATTAATACGGCTTTGAGTTAGACGTCCATCTAAAATTTAATGATGTTTGCAACAAACCGAATTTATTAGTCGATAGTGTTAAATGAAGTTAAAGATAAGATAGACGGATGGCTAGCTATACAAAAAGAATGTACTACAAGAAATGTACATCTGTCTGTTAAACCATCCGAAACATAAGATGTACTTTGAAATAGACATATACTTAATATTACACTGCTGTAGCCCATAAGTGGACTCTGTTGAGAGAATGTAAATGTGATGGGAAACCCCTAACCACAGATTAAACAGAAAGAAAACATAAGTAAAACGATATAAATATATATACGTACGTTTGCACCGTGATGTTTTGGCCATTCTCTAGACTCCGCTAACAGTATATTAGTATTAAGTATATGGAGATAGACGACCTTAGCTAGTGGCTGTGACATAAGACAAGAGGTTATGACACACGACACATTTGCTTTGTCAATTTTGTGAACAACATTAGACGTGAGAGACAAAGACGCGTGACTGTAACGGGCGACACAAACAGCATTCATGCGACCGCTTACGAAGTGTCGATGTCGCGAGTAGGTTTGAGCTAAAAGAATGATCGCTATAAATTTTTCTTGTAAAAAAGACAATCTGCTGATTAATTTACGTATATAACTGGTCACCAAAGAGCATCTGTTAAAGGCGTAATCGTAAGTTGTAATTGGTAAAGCGGAAGACGAAATTGTAGCGTTCATTTGTCTCCTATCGCTGTCGCTTATTCCATTCTCCTATTTCAAATGACATCTTTAGAGTTCTCAATAAATTGTATAAGGGCAATACAATTTGATAGGATTCAAGAATACAGGATTCGAGAGTTTGAAATTTTTACTGCCAATTATGAGGAAAAAAATGTCGTTATATTCAACACTTCGCAAATGAGAGAAAAAATGTCGTTATCTTCAACGCATCGCAAATGACAGGCAGAAAACTGGCAAAAAACATTGAGGTCAAACAAGTCTTCTTCTTCTTTATCACTATAAGTTCGAGAAGTGGTGGGTAGCACCAAATGTACTTTCTGGCGTATTATTAAAATTAAGACTCAAATATTTGCAAATAAAGACCTACCGTGATTAGCTCACATTTGCGAGACGGCAGCTCATGGCTGGGAACACCTGGGCGTAAGTTGGTCATAAAACCACTAAATTAAATTTATTTCAGGGCACCAAACAGCTTTAAAAACCTGTAATGTGAAACATACCTTATAACTGTCAAAATTGATAAGAGGTTAGGGATATTCAACTGCTACTGGTTATACTTTAGAAAAGTATGTTCCCTAAATAAACTTGTCATAGCTTTCATGAAACTGTAATCAATTCACATGAGCTTCAGTCAAACAAATGTTTACTTTAATCAAATGAGTGCTAGGTAAAAAATATATACAAAATGACAAAGAAACAGATGATTAGTATTCTCAATATTCCTTTACGTAACCAGGCAATATGTGGTATTAAACGTCAAAATTACTCCATTAACAGACCGTTACATAGCCAAACTCTTCAAATGTAACCAAACAAAAAATTATCCACTTGGAATAATTACTGCCTAACCCAAACATATATTCAGCCCCAGCCAAGTATAAAGCCCTTCCAACAAAATAAGGTCTACCATCAAATACACTGGCTAAAAATATGAGTCCTACCGTTTCTTCTAACCCTTCTAACAACAGCTTAAAATTCTTCTTAAAAATTCTCTACCCATCGGTTCATAATCGAACTTCAAAACGATGCCAGGTACTAAACTTCCAACACAACTATATTTAACGACTCATATATTTCATCTAGTCGGCTTCCAAAATATTCAGAAGAGAATGCACTACATCGACGATAAATCCGCAATCAAGTGGTCTGCGGCTATTCTCATCGACAGTCGAATTCGAAAGGAAAAACGATTCTCTGGTTCACCAGCAGATCGAAATGTTATTCCCCTCCATTATCATGACAACCAAAGGGCGACATAAGGAATCCTTTGATGAAATAAATTTCTAGGATAGTACCGGCTTCAAATTTTTTAATCACAACAGTATAGAGGGTGTAGAATCTACGATGTATTGCCGTCTGTAGCACATAGTACTGCCCTAATTGTCGGAATTACGGTGTTGAGTGGTTAAGCTCTAGGTAAGCAGCGTGTATACAAGGTGATTCTATATGTTAAAAATATAGGATGATTTGCTAACTTCTTGTTCTAAGCAGGCAAGGGTGCAGTCAACAATATTTATCACCTAATGAAACTAATAACAAATTAAATAAAGAAAAAATTACCTACACAAATTTCAGTAAATTAAATATTACAGATTGTGTATGAGATTTTTGTTTGTATAAGAAATTTACTTACTACTTTCTGTTCGAACGAATTTATGTTCAGTATACATACTTTGACACATATTAACGGGTATTTCAATTTGCATAAATATGCAAAAATTTTGTTCACATGATTACACTGGAAAAAAATGCGATCCAATATTTCAGACAAAAAATGAGTCCCTATAGAGAACATGAATAAAAGGCGTACAGCTCGTATTCGGTTTCCTGAATGCCTTGTTGTGAATTTATGATTTTTTTTCGATATACACCCTTGATTACCAAAATCTCATTCGCATATAAAAGATTTTCCATGTATAAAATATACATTGTGTGCATATACGGGCAATATTTTCAGCCCGTGTTAGAACGTCCTACCGGACCGGCTTTATTTATCTGCTCATCTTTATTGGGAAAGATTCCAGTTACTGTAATAAAAATTCAAATGAGAACGTGTTGTTTGAAAAGTGGGGCAGAAGCCTAATTTCCTTTACTAGGAAATGCCCAACGCCAAAAAAGGATAGCTAAATGTGATATTGAACAGAGGACAACAGAAATAAGTATGCGCCAAATATATTTAGTAATATTCAAAATCAGCCAAATATTAGTCTGAAGCTGATAGACAAGTAACTCGTTCCTGGCATGACCGGTTAAGCGTATAATATAAATACCACGGATAATCTGAAATTCCTATCGTGAATGAGAGGAATTGATGACGATAGCAGATACACAGCTATTGAAACGTTGTGAGTTCAACCACTTCAAAACCATGGAAGTACAAGGAAACTTCGAAGAATGAGCCAAATATGTTTATATATAAATATCACTTTAATATAAGTACTGTTTATGTTTTTAAATTGCCATTGATAAATACCTATCCATAAAAACAGAGTATGAACTATACTGAGATGTAGCTAGTAACTAACTATACTATATTTTTTGCATTAAAAATCAATTGGACTACTTATTTGGCATGTAGGAATTTCAGAGAAAGTTAGCGAACCGAGAGCCCAATTTGGGGTCCCTATAGGCTAGTGTACCTTGAAATCTCTAATTGCCTATGCCCATTTCACTTGAAAATATTTAATTCTGTTATAGTAGGAAATCCATACAGTTGAGGAAAGCGCAACTGATGAAGGTTCTCGACTAGAAACAATATTTGTCTCGCGTTTAATGGTTTGTCAAATTTTGAAAATATGGTAGAATACTTAAATTGGTGCTCTACCTGTCCTAACAGTAAACATGTTGAGTTGCAAATTAACATTTTTCAAAAATTTTCTCAGTTTTTCTTGATTGAATTAGCACTGTTCTTGAATATGTGTCCGTTTAAGCAGATTTTGTGTTATAATATGACATACATGACAGTTTCCTTCTTTTTTAGATCGACTATTCACAAACGTAATAATATTATAGGTATCATGCAACATACAAAACGCGCCATCTACTGTCATTAATCAGCGAACCCACAGCCATTTTTATATATTACAGCAAATAACGCAACAGACAAAAAAGTGGATCAAATTCATCAAATTCGCAACAACAGTAAGTTTTTTATTAAAAGTAGTTCAAATTTGAAATACTATTCTGCAGTGATCTGCAAAAACTAGTAAGATTTAAGTGAAAAATTTATGATTTTCATTTTAATCAGTGAGATATGTTATCTAAAAGTTAGATTATATGGAAGAGTAACATAGAACTTTGTAGGTTCATTCTTTTTCCAGTAATAAAAATACCAAAAGAATTAATTTTTAGTATTATTAAAATTCAATATATTAAAAAATACAAAGAAAGATATCTATTTAATAGAATGCTCTTGATTTTATCTGTGGTTGTAAATTTACCAGCAAACCGGAGAGTGTAACTAGCAGTGTATTCCATAAACCCGTCAAAGAACAAGTAAACGAAGACATATCTGAGGTTTGATTTATGCAAAACGTATTTTAAATAGCCTAAATATCTACAATAACTGTTTTCTTGTAACTAAAACACGAGTATTGACTTCGAATATTAACACCAACGGATAGTATAAAATTATCTTCAAATGTAAACACGTACCTTTTTTATTATTCTGTAACATTTTTGTTATTGCGATAGGCTTATTGGGTTTTTCGTATTGGAAATATTCTCGCTTTGTATTTGGTATTGATTTGTTTTGATGTTGGATTACTCTAGGTTATGATTGTTGGTTAGATTTTCTTGACGTTCGAGACGATTTGCTAAGGGCGGGACCACACGTGCTAAATAGGTTAATGTCATTTATGGTAAGAAGATGTTGTGGAATGTCGTAGAAGAAGAGCGTTGGATGTAGGGAATTGTAGGGAATTTAAGACGATGTTAGTAGATTTGGATAAGTTGGTAGGATTTGTGAGATGTCAGTTGTCGGAAGGGGAGTTGGCCGTCGACCGTCCTCGTGAAAGGTTGCATTTGTGTAGTACCTGGGAAGAGAGGTTATGATGGTGAAATGTGGTGATAGATGTCTACAAGGGTTATCTGAATTTATACTGGCAATTTTGTGCCACCCATTGATTGGGATTTAGTTGGATACACTTTTATCGTTGGTTCCGTTATTGGATTTGTGATATTTTTGGATTTTTACGGAAACCATACTCGTGTGAGGATTTAAGACAATTTCATCACTCACTCTCTAGTGGATCTGCAGTTTCAGCAACGTGTAATTGATGTTTCCATTGGCAGTTTGGTGATATTTTTGGAAATTAGTGGAAACACGTTCTCGTTTGTGAGGATTTGATTGCTGAATAATTCCATATACTCTCGTTGGCCTTCCTGGACGACTAACTGGTCAACCACCAATTGAACATCGCACGTAAGAAATTTAGACCATCCAAGACCTTGTTTTCTTCAGTGTATAGGGCTATCACTTCACTTAGTTTGCCGAATTTTTGGCAAGTCTTGTAATCGAGTTCCATTTTGGTTTATTGGGAACAGGAAATCTTCGCTGGTTGCCGTATAGCAACGACGGCGTATGTTTGCTTCGATTCTACAGAGGACAGCTGAGTGTTGTGTCATCGCATTTGAACAAGGTACCTTTGTAATTTAATTCAGTGTATTTATTTTGCTCACAATTTGCTTTTCACATTAAAGATAATTGATTTATTTGAATAACATTTTGAACTTATTGAATTTAATAAAGAACCTGATTATTTTGTCAAACTTTTGACTGTTAAATTGCTCATATAAATTTGACTTTTATGCATTTCCTGTTTAAATTTTGAATATAATTTCATGATTATTGATTTATTGGATATTGATAATGTTTGGTATTTTGTGAAAGCGTCGTGAGAGCTCGAAACGTCGACTTGTTAATTGAATTATTTTGGATGTTTTAAAGATAATATTTGTTTCTAGATTTATGAAATCATTATTGATTTTTCTTGAAGTTTAAATGTAATTAAACACTTTTGTCAGTAACGGAATGTTTTTGGCTTTAGATTTCAGAATAACAGTACCGTTATTGAATTTGATATAATTTTGAATTATTCATAGTTCAGATGTCATTTTTGACTTTGATATTATTTTGAATATTGCTCGTTTAAGTAACTCATTTCTGATTTTGGATATATTGTGCATGTTTACGGATCAGAACAACATTTGAAGATTTTGATTAATGCTTTTGATAACATCTGTTTATTTTATCTAAGTTCACTTGATCATTAATTGATTATTACATTTGTTGATTTTGGTAATTGATTATTACATTTGTGATTTTGGTAATAATTTGAACTTAGTGTATCAGGTATGTAATGTTGATTCTTGGTTAAACTATATATATGTGTATGGAAGGCAAGAAAGAGCTTTTATAAGTATTTTGCTTACAACAAAAAGGTTCACCCTATAGGTGTTTCTTGATTAATAATTTTTATTAGTGTTTTATATTTCATTATTTTTACAAAAGCAGTTAATATTTATTGTACATGAAGTTGGCTACAGGTCGACTTGTGTTTGATGTTTTAGCAGGATTGTATTGAAATAATTTAAATGTTCATTAAATTATTTACTGTTTTATGAAGAGTTTTATTGAAGTAGGGTTGTTGTGACGTAACTGACAATATACTGAGGTTTTATTAGCCATCGAGCCCTTATCTATAGATTTCTTCTAGCCGCGGATGATTGGTAGGTTATCTTAGGCGGTTAGCTGGGGTAAAGAGGCAGAGAATCTATCTGGCGCCCAGAACATCTTTATATTGGAAAGTTAACTTACAGTTGGCTTGGCCCTTGTTTGTTAACCCACTTCCGTCTCCACTGAAGCTGCCGTGCACCCTGGTGTGTCAATGTTTACCACGTGGGCCGTAATAAAGTGGTAGGTGAGCCATTACATCTTGGCATTAACCGGCGTTTTTGAAATAACAATGCAATGAACAAAATCTAAAACCTGCTCAGGTAATATGGTTAGTTGTCAACTGCTGTTTAACATTTCCACGGAAATTCTAACTGCCAATACAAGTCTCTTCAGTTTTTTGTGTGAAAATTCCGATTTTTTTCCGAAAGTTGTGCCAGAGCCATCAAACCATTTTTAAGTTGATTGATTGTCAATAATACTTCTTGAAATGCTGGGAATCTGATATCTGAAACCAATAAATCCCATCTTCTAGCAAATTAATGGAAACTCATGGATAGGTTAGTTGAAGGTCACTTTTAAACTTGCATTTAAATACAAAAAAGTCAATCAAGTTGTTTAGACATTATTTTCTACACTGCTTGTGTCATATAGTTGAATACCATTACTTTTCGATGTATTCCTTCAATAGGCCTTTTCATATTCGAAATTTTTTTGTTCCCGTGCGTCATTTTTTTCGAGCAGTTGTCAAACCATTGGCATCTAAGTACAATGCTTTTTTGCTCGAAAAAAATGACAGAAGTTGACGCATGCCCAATAAAAATTTTCGAACATGAAAGTTTATCGCCTCCCTTCCAATCAGACGTATGGAGAAATTTCTAGAAAGTTGATTACAAATAGTTCAAAAACCAAAAATAATACTCAAAATAGTGTACAAGCAAACTGGGTGGTATTTACTTGTGTAGGGCCTCACTAAGATACTAACGAACTTTCCATCGATAATAGAAGTTAACAAAAATGGCAGATTTGCCTTTTAACTAAAATATATATATTTTTATAACATTTTAAACATGTACTTAACAATATGTAATAGGATGACGGTAAATTAGGAATAATTGTGAGTTTTTGTTTATACTGAGAACATGAACTCTAACAAAGTAAAACATCTGAAAATTAATTTTCTATGCATACTGGAAGTAGAATTATAGTCCGATGTCATGCCCAATAAGCATTTAGAATGTCTTGTTGGGTATAGTTAATATTTTAATTGAAATTGAGACTAGATAATCGATACTAATTTTTATCAATCTCGGAATCCGATCGAAGTAATATACTTTTTTTCTCTCAATTAAAATAATTGTGATCCAAAATTTAGGTCACAAGCCCGATGGCTAAAAAAAAACGATACCCAGCAATCACAATAACTGAACAAATTGAATCCATCTAAAAACGATTAATTTTTAAAATGTTCTAGAATTTTTGCAAACACAGTTTATTTGAAATTGCTAAAATGATGTCGAAATAAATTTGCTTCCATGCGTATTCGTTTGCAAAATAAAACGAAATATTAGTAATTAATTGATAGAACCATAAAAAGTCACCTATTCAGATAATATTAAAAGGGCATTCAATAACTGAACAAATTTAATTAGGTCTACAATCTAAGAAATTTATTAATTTACCCAATAGAATTATGCCACTCATAAGAGCTCTATCCCACCGTTTTAAAGCCACGTCTGGTGTCACGCAAGGGTCTTGTCTGAGTCCTTGGCGTTTTTATTCACATATTAATATTTAAGGATGAATTCTTTACCTAAATAAGCTATTAAAAGTTAGTTTGAAGCTACTAAAAGCCCTCGGAACTAAGGAACTTCAGAGGGGTCTTTTAATCTATGTACAAAGAGTTAGGTGTTTACTTATACTTCTCATGTAAATGTTACAATTACAAGCTAAACATACGAGTTTGTGTTGGTGAGGATTTTACAAATACTAATGTACGGTAATATTGGTACCACCATCACAATTTTTACAAAAATATTAAACATGTTTGTCTGTGTAGACAATTCTAAAGTACTTGAATTTTAAAGCTACCTATTATTATTCTGAGAGGGGTACTGAGGCCAAATGATTGATTAACGAACTATGTAGGGGAGAAGTCGCATTAAGGGGGCAGGTTTTGAAAGAGCCACTTGCGTTATTTCGGTAGTGTGTACGAACGAATTTGGTGGGTGATTTTATTTTTAAGTGGCAACACTGATTTCCCGTCACCCATAAACAATCGACAGTTCGTCGACAACAACGGAACGCCGGAACATCGAGTCAAAATTTTTGGCACTACAAAAGTAAGTATTTTGCCTCATTTAAGTTGTTTTTTGATATTTTATTGTACACAAATAGAGGTAAATGGATTGAGGTAGTGCATATATTTGGCTTTACACTGCGTAATAAATATACCGAAAAGTTTTATTAATGTTGTTATTCAGAAGGTTATATATTTTTTAAAAACAAGCTATGAAAGAGCCGGTGAATTTGTCTTAAAAGACATAACCGGTTCTTTCATGAATTTTGTAAATAATATATAATAATAATTTTTTTTTTTTCGTGTAGGTATTATAAAATTATTTGTTTCAGATATTCCATTATGTAGAAGCCTTGTCCAAAAAAAAAACGAAAAAGACCTGAAAAATCGGTAATTGAAGAAGCAGTCAATGAAGTTTTGCAGAAAGGTCAGTCCATAAACAAAACTGCGCTTGCCTTAAAAATAATGAGGGCTTTTAGTCCTCAGAATATAACACAAGGATTTACGAAAACAGGGATTTACCCCTTAAATTCTAATATATTTAATGAGGAAGAATTTTTGTCTTCCTATGTGAGTGATAGACCTAATCCATCACAGTCAAACAATGGTAATGAGTTGAACTTAGGGAAATATTGAAACTAACTTAAGACCAACACTTCCGCCTACTACAAAACCACTTGAAGCTCGCGAAGAAAGTTATGACGTTGTAACAGACCAGAACATCAGACCTTCTCCACACTACATAATACAGACTGGCTCTTTCATAACAGTTAGTGACTCTTTCAATACCTGAATGTTATGAAAGAGCCAAAAGACACATTTTTTAAAAATGAATATTTCACTGATTTCTGTGTTGCGTTTAAGGTTTTTTGTATGAAATTACCTACTTTAAATAATAAATAATAATTAGAGAAAAAGAAATTAGCATTTCTTTCAATAAAAGTTTTTTTTTCGCTCGGTTCAGTAAACTGGCTCTTTCATGCCACTTCTCCCTACTGTTATCAAGCAATATAATTTATATTTGACTACAAGATCTATTTATATTACTGTACAGTTGTTTTACTTTGTTCAAAGTTCTTGTAAAAGTTGCTTTTTATGAGTTTGATTGTACATAATAGAGTTAGTTGTCTTTAATACATAGTTGCTAAAATATCCTTTCACTGTTAAGCATTACCATCAAGTATCCATTTTTCACATTGTTGTTACTTTTTTCTGGATCTACCAAAATTCAAAAATAGAGCACCACACATTAACTCTTCAGAAATGCATCAAGAAGAAAAATGTTTCGTACAAAAGTCTTTAGACTTTCCTTGATTTTGACCACTACAATCCCGAAATTGAAATGGTCGTTAATTTTACATTCAGATATGACATTGAACATGACCTTGAATAAGAATCCTCAAAGAAAATTTCATGGTTAAGGTACTTTCTTAGAATGTGAACCAATGTTTGCTTGTCCTTAATTTTATTTTAGTTTAATTTTGGACTTAACATTTCGATTTAAAAATAAATATACGCATTATCAAAAATTAACTATAAAACTGGATGTCAAGAAGGCCGATTATAATTTTTTTCGCTCTATACATCTAGAATCGAAATTGGGGGTTCCCATTTGTAAGTGAAGTCCTATACATTTCTATGAAATATTTCTCTTGATAATATATTCCTGAAGTGGTATTGTGCTGTAATTTATTTTCCCATACTTTTTGAATACCTGGTATAAAACTACTGAAGTTTGCTATACATAACTATAATGAAAAGCTAACAAAAAACAGTATCCCAAAAATTCTAGTTCCGAAGAATAACGCGAAGATTGTACAATAACATAAAGCATAAAAAAGATTAACAAAACAATATATTATAAAGAAAGAGAGAGAGATAAAGAAAGAGAGAGATATGCTTCACAAGATAGTGATGTTGTAGAGACTCGCTGGAAACTGCTAAATTATTGTATTTTAGAAACGTATGAGATTATGAGAGAGGCTATTATTCTGAAGTAATGGTAGGATAGTCTTAAAAATTTACCTAAGGTGTATCTTCACTCTGCTCTGTAAACAAGTAAACCGTTCTGTACTAAATATATTTCCATCGACATAAAAACACAAAATTCAAATACCATAACTCTTCTTCCAGAAGAAACTACGTTAAAAAAACATCAAACCCTAACCAAATCCAAACTTTTTGTTAAATACCTTTAAGTATAAACATCTTTAGGGGCCGCATAATATTCTCCAGGTAATATATTTCACCAGTTTTTCTTTTCCTACATTTAAATGACAACATGTTCTTGCATTAAACGTATTCATTCGTTGCTAAAATCCAGCGTGGATGGTGTTTTTTGTCCTCGTTACTTATACGCCTTGAATTTGAAAAATATCTCCCGGCCATGTAACCAATTACTCGCACCGTTGCGTTCTTCCTGCTTCTTGTCCGTGACACATTTTCATTTTTTCCCTGCGAATCCTGTTATGAAAGCTTTCGGAAACTCGCTTAATTTGGTACCCTGGCGTTCGCTTTTATTTTTATTAACTACATGAACTGTTTATTACGCAGTTCAATTCACGGACTGCCGGATTCGAAAACAATTAATTGGAAAATAAAATATTTCTTTAAAACATAATTGAGTTCGACAGTTGACTTTGATGAAACATTTTATTGCACTAAACTTTTTTTTTCAAGGGAGGTGAAATTCGCTAACCGAACTTACAGCTGCACGTGTTTTACAGTTGCGTACTGCCGTGTGGGGTTCGACCCAGTAAAGCACCTCCATCCCCTCTAGGTACCTGGAACTCATCATAGATATATCTTCAGGTACCCCGGCGTAGTGATTATTCGACCATTACTTCTCCCACAGTCAAATACACCCGTTCCTCCCGTTCTTTAATTGTTATGATGTTTATCATATAGTCATTAAATTACTTCCACCCTTTGCGGTCCGCGGTTATAATCTCCACTATATTTTGCGGTATGATTACTCTGTTATCAGCACTCCTCTCTCTCCTACCTTTCACACTCCATTACCGTATGCTGCGGGGTGTCAACCTCTCCACAATATTCATCCACAAATCATCCTCCGCCCTTCTTATTCTCATCAAATAGGATCTAAACGCCCCATATCCAGTTAAAAACTCGGTCAATCCGTAATTCAATTCCCTAAAATTTTAACTCATCTATTCCTTTATCCTTCATATCAGTAGTTTGGTCCACTGAGCTTTATCTACAATTGCATCCCATTTACTCTGCCATAACTCTATGGTCCTTTCTCTCTCTCTCATCCTTCCCTCTCCATCTACACCCTGAACTTTTGCTCTCTCTTCAACCAAAAGCTCAATATGTACCTCCCCAGTAACCCAGTAACCACATACAACCCATGAGCCTGCGATAGGTCTTCACCTTCATCGCTCTGTGCCATAAAGGGGCCCCATACAACAAGATTGACTTCACCACCCCATACCACAGCCTCCTTTTCGTCATTCGAGGCCCATTCACGTTTGGGCGTATACTAGCCAGAGCTGCACCCATTTGCATTGCACTAAACTTGGGTTTGATGTAAAATTTCACTTCACCTTAATTATTTACTCTGTATAATCTGTATTATAATCCAAAAGAAGACATTCTGGTTCAAACAGTACTATTGTACTACAATCAAAAATAGTCTTTAAATAACTAACAAAGAGGTACTAGGAACTTCGCGACGAATGACATCCTTCCTTTTCTAACTGGCACGTGAGAATCTTCAATCGGCCACTCTAGAGATTATTCTAAAACATTACACTTGCCGATCGCATTGCTTTCTGACTTCTCGAGACAGCCATGACATCTCTCCTCACTCTCACTCACATTTTGTAGGAAAGGTTCCTTTTAAATATTTACTGTTGAATTTTATGTGCATAACTAAGTAAACCCACCTTTTGAATTATTCTACGTATAAAAAACTGATTTTTAAAACATCCAGCTAAAGACAACCACTAGCAGTGAAACTTTCTGTTCCAAAGCTGTTTAATCTCTGATAACAAATCATAAAACCGTGGACACTTTTTTAATTTTGATTTTATAAAATGCAATCTGCTTAAGTTTGGATCATTTTCATTGTATGCATGTGATACCTCGACATCATGCTGGATAGAAGTGTGTAACCCTAGTTAATACCACCACTCAGAACAAATTTAAGGAGTAGCAAACACCCTCATATTAAAATCAATTAACCTAACAGATACACAATCAAAATAAAAGTAACTAACTTATAATTAATACCTTCAGAAAGAACGGCTATAGTAACCTAATCATTAAAAATAGCAAGCTACCAAACAACAAGAAAAAAGTGATCACAGAGACAACATACAAACCGCATACAAATATTTGGTAGGGTCCCAAAGGATAAAATACCTCGGGAAAAGCAAGGAGCATTGAGCATTTAGCATATCTTGTCTAAATGCTAGGATATAAACAACATCAGGAACACAAAATAGATTTCAGCATTTGCAAATAAGTCTCCAATATCGATAACTATAAAATCCGTTCATCAAAGAAGCCCCTGAAATCTAAAGCTAGCTAACTAAAAGGTTTGAAAGAAATTAGCACCATTGTTATTCAACATGACAAAAACAACAAACTCACCAATAAGCAAAGAATTAAAGGCTAATGAGTATTTCCGACTTAAGTAGAACGTGCAAAATTGCAACACTCACCATGTTTGAACATTTTGGTTGAGGATTTTTGGTTGATTTTGGAGATTTTAGAATCTCTAAATGATAGTTCATAACTGTATTTATCAAAAATCTAAGATCCTTTCTCAATAATAATGAAACTTTATTTTGGAGAATTCTGTTTAAATTATCTGTAAGAATTGTAATTAATTTTTTTATAGGTACCACCCAGGAACAATATACTATAGCTAGCTGGTTACGCTTTGGTTGTTAAGGTTTCTGTTTTCATGATTCATTATAATATTTCATATTTAAGTTTATTTGTCAGGTATTCCTTGAATTTGGTCCACTTTAGATTCATAAACAATACCAGTACTACGTATTTAAGTGCAGTTTTCTAAGGTGTTCTTTTAATTACTATATCAGTTTTATGTGAGATCCAAAATATATGATTTTTCGTAAATTTTTGGATGAAATGATTGCATATCCAATTTTTAGTTATTTGAATAGATCCTAACAAAATTTGGGGAGAGATATTCCTTTTATCACCTAGAGTGGATCAGCCACATATCCCAACTGCTATCAACATACATTAGGACAGTATCATCCGTATAGGACAAAATCCCATCTTGCGGCATTTTACTCATAAATCATCAATACCTAAGAAAATAAAAGTACACCATTTTTGCTAATTTACTGGCATTTTCAGTAGGTGATTAGCTTTTCCTTTAAATCCAACACTATCAAATTTGTCTGTAAATGTATTTACTATGTCAAATGTTTTGGAAAAGCCTAAAAATGCAATAATGATTGATTTACATCAATCTAAGTTGTTATATATAGTACCAGTCAAAAGTCGCCTCCCCTCACGTATCTTTTAACTGTTATACTTCACGAACGAACGAAATTTGGAGAGTTAAATTAATCACTGTTAACTTCTCTACAGTAGGAACAGATGATGTAACAGTAATACATGACGTCACAATGATTCTGCCCTTACTAATTTTAAATAGGATCTTATACCAAGTGAGCTCATTTGAAAGGTTTGACAATACCTACTCAGCTATATTAATTTTGATTGGATATAGACCAATTTTTGAAGCTTAATAAAATAAATACTCAAATTAGTATTTCACATTTAATTAATGCAGATTATTCAGTTTGTGATTATTTGTCAAAAAGTTCACGTTTTTAAATTTTCTACTAATTTGCTACTTTGCAAAGTTTTTGTAAAGAAATTTATAGCTTAAATATTTGATTTTATTATTGTTTAGACGTTTAAAAGTTTATTTAAGTAAAAAGATACATATTCAAGCCGACAAAGTAGTAGCTGTCGTAATAATTGGTGACTGTTAAATGAAACTCCATGATTGTAATATATCGAAGACTCTAGGAAGTTTCTTCAGGAGTCTGAAGCAACAGGTAATGTTAGAGATGTCAAGCAATTTGGCCAACCAACAGTTAGTAATATCAATAGATTTGACATCATTGGACAAACTCTACTTCTCTACAGCTGAAGCTTGAGTAAAATATATATGGTGTCGGTAAAAACAAATATCAGCTATACAAATTAAAAATTGTGCACCAACCTTCAGATGACGACCTCGACAGAGAATTGAAATTCTAGGAAACTGTGAAAAATAAAATTAATCGAAACCAGCACAACACAACAATCATTTGTTTTAGTGATGAAAGTACCTCTATGGAACACACAAAATGTAGGAAAAAGTGAATGTTTGGGCAGGCATTTTGGGAACCACATAGTTGCACCTGTTTTCCTGATCTGAAAATCGCTAGATGTTTGAAAATGCAACTGAGTAGCTAATTCATGAAATTCTAGAAGATAATCAAGATGAATTCGGAAATTTGCAAATAACTTTTCAGCAAGAAGGTGCTCCTGCGCATTATTATGGTACAGTAAGACATTGCCTGGATAACTAATATCCTGTTAGATGGATTGAACGGCGGGGTCCCATAGAATGGCCAGCTCGGTCACCGGAAATGACAACATTAGATTTCTTTTGTGGGGGTACAAGAAATTCAAGGTTTACGATACGGAATACGACAATATTAAAGTTTTAAAACAACGAATTATTGAAGAATGCAGGGCAGAGTACGACAAGATTTACTAATAGGATGCATCTGTGTTAGCAAGTAGACATTGTACATTTTGAACACTTGGTGTAAGAATTATTTAAATTTTTACAGTGTAAATGTGAAATAATAATGTTAGTGTTTAACTAATTTAATCTTGTAAAGAGCTATCACCTGCCATAAGGTCCTATTTAAAATTAGTGGATAAAGTGGCCCTGTGACTTCATTTATAATTGTTACGGTAATATATAATAATATAGGAGTTAAATTAGTGTAAGTATAACCGTTCAAAAGATATGGGGGGTGAGAAGATTTTTGACACTGCATAATATTTTTATGGATAATATTGGTCAAAATTATCTTTTGTGGCTTTTGGATTAACGAAACCAACAAGATGTAATACCTGATTCAAATCTATAGATTATAATGTGCAATTTTTTTAAAAAATAGGTATACATTCTTTTTTAAAGACCTAGAATGCAACAATTTTAATTTTAGTTCAGAAAACTTCATTGCATCGATGACAATTCGAGTGAATACTTCATGGACTGCGGCTACATGTTATCTAATAATTGCATTATGCTCACAACACAACAACCTGCAGGATAATCTATCACAATCCACGCCTTCTCTTCGTCTTGTTTGTTTGAGTGCTGAAATTTGAATTTACATGGTGCACAACAGAGCGTGAAGAATAAATTGCCACGTCATCATTGTAACCGTCTCTCCTGAAACATATGCGATTATTGTGCAGCATTTCCCTCGTTGCCGTCTGGATGGGTGGTTTATCAGACGTCGACAATCGCAATTTCACATGGAACTGGGACAGACTGTATTCTCAGTCATATCGGAAAATGCGGGTTCGAAAAACTCTAATGTTGATAAGCAAACAAGAGAATATACCGAATTAGAAAAAACACCCAATATTCAGGTAATCAAGCAATGGCAATGAATTGTTTATACTACTGTGTTCTTTTTCCTGTAACAGATGATACCAATAAGGAAAACAAAAACTGGTAATACACTTTTTAATATTTTTAGGGTTCCGTATATACAATATACTAAACTACTGGACGGAAGAGGTTGAAATTTGGTATTAATATATAGTTGATCAGGAGTACATATAAAAGAAAAAATTTTGATTATAGGGGTACTTATTGGAAAAACTAAAACAATCGACCGCCCCCCCCCTTGATCTCCGAAACTACTGAGCCTAAAATTTAAAAAAAAATAGAAAACATAGTACGTTGTCCGGACAGGAACAATAGGAGAAACCATTAATATTAATTTTGGGGGGCAAATTATAGAATTAAATAAAAATTTTAAAATAAAAAATTAAAGGCATCATGTCATATATCAAATGAAAGGGCTCATTACGACGAAAACAAATATATTTTTTTCATATTTTTAAAATAAATACATTAAAAGATATTAACAAAAATTTAAAAAAAATTACCCATTCCCCCCTCCTTATCTCCAAAACCATAAGCTGGTAAATTTTGAAAAAAAATGGAGGTATAGCCCCTCACCTGAACTTTACTGGAAAAATAAGGAGAAACCCCTAATATTTATTTTAGGGGGCAAATTATAGAATTAAATGGAAAATTAAAATTAAAATTGTTTGTAACCCATCATGTTATATATCAAATGAAAGGGCTTATTATGACGAAAACACATATATTTTTTTAAATATTTTTAAAATAAATTAATTAAAAGATATTAACAAAAATATAAAAAATTTTACCCATCCCCCCTTATCTCCGAAACCATAAGCTGAAAAATTTTGAAAAAATGGAAGTATAGCCCCTCACCTGAACATTACTGGAAAAATAAGGAGAAACTCCTAATATTCAGTTTGGGGGGCAAATTATAAAATTAAATGGAAAATAAAAAAATATAATTGTTTCTAACGGATCATGTAATATATCAATTCACAGGGCTCATTATGAAGAATACAAATATATTTTTATAATTTTTTTAAAATGAATATTTTAAAATATATTAAAAAATATTTTAAAAAATTACCCATTCTCCCCGTTATTCCCCAAACTCTAAGACCTCATTTTTTTTTGTTTATAGGAAAAATATGAAAAAAATCCCTATTTCTATTATTTGGCCCCCAAATAATAGAATTAAACGGAAAATAAATTATTAGAAAACCCCCATAGTAATTTTTAGGGACAAATTATACAATTAAAAGGAAAATAAAGATTCAATTTTCAAACGCATCATGTCATATATCAGATAAAAGGCTCATTATGTGAATTACAAATATATCATATTTTTAAATAATTTGTATAAAAGATATTAACAAAAATATTAAACATCGACTTAATTCCCACTTTAGAAACTACACTATTTAAATTTTGAAAAATATATTTTATTTATATTTTTAAATAATTTGTATAACAGATTTAATAATTTATAATTTAAAACTTGACGTATTTTGCCCTTTTTCTTCCAATCTACAGAGCCTCAAAACTCAGACAGTAGATTATAAAAGGCATCTCTGAAAGTTTATTAGTAAAATAAAACTCTGTTACTTTTTGGGGGAGAAATTAAAAAATTAAATACATATATATATATTGTGATAAAAATCAAGCGAATCCTAAAGCAGATAAAATAAAAAGTCTATGTGTGGAAAATCAAAGTGTATATTTTTTATAAATTTGAAACGCTTCCTTTAAACTATATTAGGGTAAATATAAGAAAATGCATTAATTCCCTGCTTGTCTGATACTGGAATATTCGAATCTTGAAGGTGGTTCGGAATCCTAAGTATGGAGTCCAACTCGCACTTGACCAAATTATTTTAATAGCTATCTTTTTTAATGTTTTTTTAATAAAGAAAATATAGATGGCACACTGAAAACATCTGGGAATCTTGTCTTTTTTCATCTTGGAGCTTATACTTCTGGAGGGAGCCTGCAATGCACACAAATATCCTAACCAGACTAAAAAGAGAGCGCAATCAAGATGCTATTTCTCCGTTAACGTGCGGATTACGAATCCGCAATGCAAATTATTTGCTGATCTTTTACCATTGATTTCGTGTATGGTAGTAGCGCGCTCTGTAACTTCGTGTATTGTGGTATTGTACTCAATGCAATTGTGGTAATTCTCTAATGCATCAAGTTTCCCGCTAGATTGAATTGCGCACGCTAGCTAAGTTGTAATATATCTATTGATAAGCTTAAATATTAAAATATTATATTTCTTGGTAAGTAAATATTTATATTATTTAAAATTGTGAGTGCTACATTGAGGTAAGGTGTTTACAATGGGTTATACATATTCAAGCAGTAAAAGCTGATTTTTTTGTAGATTTTTGTGAATATGAAAAGGAACAAGAATATCTAGCAAATCTACATGGGCAATTTCTGGCCGATTCTGAGCCAGAAGTTGAATCCTATATGACGTTACTAGTTTGGAACAAAATTTTGAAAAGCGACAAGACCATGCGACTGACATGGAAGAAAATATTGAAGAATAACTGGAAATGCCAGAAATTTTGGATGTTCTACAGCATTTCATTGGCCAAGATGGAAAAACAGGTGGGGGAAACATGTTGGACAACAACGAATACAAACACGCCGTGAAAATATACTCAAAGTAAAAATTTCTGGAGTAAAGGGGAAGTAAAGAAAACTACCTCAGAGATTTGGAGTTGTTTTTTTACGGAAGAGATGTTACAAAAAAATTGTAGATAACACAAATATATTTACTAAAATGTCTTCCTACAATACCAATAGTAGATCTATAAAGAACACTGATATTTTAGAACATAGGGCTTTATTGGGTCTTTTATGTATAGCTGGGGTAACCAAAAATAATCGCAGAAATGCAGAAAATCTCTTTAGGACAAACGGCTTATCGGCAGAGTTCTTGAGATTGACAATGTCCCTTGTATGGTTCAAGTTTCTGCTCAACAATATGGTATTCCCGAAGAAAGTAGTGAAGATTGATCTGTTCACGTTTAATTATGCATCTACTATGACCAACTCAAACTTTTTTTGTTTGTTTGTTTTTGTTTAATTTGTTACAATTACGAATATAATGTTTGTATATATTGACTTTTTGTGTTTTATAGTACCCCAAATAAGGAATTTTTTTTACTTTTGTTTTCAAAATGCGAATTTTGGAGGCAATTTACAGATATTTATTTTCATATATTTCTATGGTCTATTCCATTACATATTCAACATATTTACAAGTCCCCACACATTTTGTTTTAAATTGTGTTTTGGAATTTTTAAATACAGCGGACTATGAGTTCGACGTTACATCTCGTGTACCACTGGCACACGTTATCCCTTGAAGATTAACAACAGACACAAAAATTACAGAGTAACGTAAACGAATCATTAAATTCAACGCCAGGGTTGATTTAAATTGATATCATAAAACAGTACGAAGTAAATGAGCTAGGGTGACTTTACGTAAACAATAATTCATAAAAGATATCACTGGCAGATTTAAGACATTATATCTCCAATATTGATTATGTCTTGAGTCAAATAACTTTATGTAATTCGGGCTCGTTCCTCAGAATCCCAATAACTTACATTCATGAAATTGACAATTGACAAGGAAATCGTTGACATTAAAGTCCTAGTAAACGTCAGAGTGCATATAAGGATAATGGTGCCAAATCCGGAAGCACGGCCATTTTTCGCTCATTTTCAATCAACTTTAAAATCAGAAACATGACGCCTTGTGTGTTATTTACCCTTATAGACTGGTGCAGAATTTTAAAAACCATGCAGGGTTGCCAGATTGCTTGCAGCGAAAATTCCTAAAAAATCAATAATATATTTTACGCATTCGACTAAACACGAAAAATATCATTCAAGAAATCAGCCATTGATATTAAAATTAATTACCTACATATTAAAGAAATGGGCAATAAAGAAATAAAATATTGATAATTGAGTTATTACAAATTTTCTAAAACCTAATTGGGGCACATAGTTTCATTTTTGAATCAGGTTGATGTTGTAATCCAAGCCTGTAGCCAGCGGGGGGGATCTGGGGGTTCAATCCCCCCCGAATTTTTGGAATTTTTGGTTTCGAGATTCAATTTTTAACCAATTAATCATGTTTTTCATAAGAATAAATTTTCTATTTATACGTATTTATATATCTTGGAAATACATGAACAAAAATATACATTTGGCAGTCCTAATTAGCCCATCACCAATCAAAAAAGTTGTCCAACCCCCCCCCCCTCCCCCAGGAAATCCACCCCTTTATAAGTCGAAATAATTCGGAGTACTTACAAGCTTTTGGGCTGGACACTGGTTTTATCCCTCTATAATTTTGTCGTCTTTGTCTCACTAATCTCTAAAGGTGGAAATGTTTTTGTTAGTTCTACTTTGTCATCCCTGTCTCTACCATCCATGTACTCGCCCTTTTTTGTGCTGTTCTGACTTCTGATATAAGTCAAATCTCTAATTTAGAATATCCCAACCAGAAAATTGGTTATTAGAATGAAAAGCAAATTCTGTGCTGGCATGGTATATTAATTGGATGTTATGTTTGTTTATAATACATAATACTACTATAATTTATTAATTTTCTATAAATTAACAAAGTCATATTGAAACAAAATTGTTAATGGTTTTTCTAAAACGAAACCTTGTGCTGTAAATCTAATATGCCATCTTGTTAAAGACACAAAAACAGATTAAAAAATATTGTATTAATTTTAAGATTTATTTTGCAGACGGAGAAAGGAGGGAGAGAGTACGTGAGTGTTTATGTGAGAGAGAGCAGAGAGACAGAGGTACATTCAGTTAGTCCGATTGTCTTTCATTGAGGTTATGGTTTGCTCCTATTTTCTATAATTTTAAGTCTTGTATATTAACTATTCAACTCTGCGTTTAATAATTTTCAATTATAGGACTTCTTCCATGAAAACACGAGAAAGAAATTGTGCCAAGTAAGCTCCCGAAGAACCATTCGCTTGAATATCATCCATTCAACTTTTCGATATACCCTCGTAATTGTCCGTCTATCCGCTTTTGCGATTATTCCCATTCTTTATGCTCGTTTTTTTAAGCTGCAAAGTGCATCGCATTAAACAACATAATAAACAAAACAACTGCGAGTACATTCTCTACAAAGCTCATCACTTTTAAAAGCTGCTCTTCAGCTGCCGAATGTCAATCGTAACGGGCGGGAGTTTTAACACACGAAACGCAAGAGATAGACCATTAGATCGTTGCTGCTTCTGCTGGTTCGACATAAGAAGATAATGGAAATAATAACTGCGGCCATTCATATGAATCACGCTGTTTAAAACTGGAATAGTCTTAACGATGCCGACGGTGGAAATTCCGTTCTGGAATTACCTTGGAGAAATAACAGTTATTAGGGTTATTTCGCTCCGGGGGATTTGTTCCGGTAAATTTATTTCAATTTTTCTCCGACGCTCGTTTCGCTAACGTCTTACTTTTTGTAGGATTCGATTTCGGCTGTAAAGGTTCTCGAAACAAATACATACGCTTAACTATTTTCCGATGTGTTTTTCAATTTTTAGTTTCGTAGAATTTTAAAAACGCCTACAACAACACTAACAATACTGACTTTAACGATTTTTTGTAACGAAGCTTCTTAGTGGGGGACCACACATACACATACGTCAGAACACTACAAAAAGAGCAACGTTACCAAGTTTATGGATAGTACATGTGGGATGAGAAACTAATATGGGCATTAAACTGAAAAAGTGTCCAGCCAAGATGTATTAAGGAGCTGGTCCAACGACGCTTTTAAAAGCAAACACAAATTTTGCAAAGTACAGTAAATGTACAAGAGATGGCGCTCCGAATAAGGTAATAAAGGGCTAGGGCTGAATTAAATTAATATTATACAGCAGTAGAAAGTGAATGGTATCAAAAATGTCAGAGGAAGATTTGAGACATTATATCTATCATATTGATTATATATTTGGTTATATAACGTTATTTAGTTCGGACTTGCTCCTCAGAACTCAACAAACTTAAATTTATTAAATTGAAAATTTACACGGAAATCATTGACTGACATTAACGTCTTAGTAAAGTTAAACCAAGCTCATAAATTTCGCTCCGTTAATTCACTAGAAATGATTGGACCGATGTGTGTGTGTGTTCAAGTAAATTATTGTTAAACAAGTTTTATTTTTTGTGTGAAAAAAATCACGGACAATTATAATGGCTGTACTCCTAGCAGTGAACAAGCACAACACGTTGAGATCCAAAGTGGCACAATGTTTTTACACGTTAGTATTATTGGACGTATTATTTTAACAGGCAGTTTAATACAAAAAAAAATTACGGTTAACTAGGAAATACATTTTAACAGGTTCAAAAGAAATAGCCAAGTTAAATAATTATCAAATAACTACAAATGTTGTGATTACTATTTATACTTTTAGATTAAACATGCCCAAATAATAATTGCAATTGTGAGAAGGTTAACGCCACAGTGACGTATCATTAGATTCAGCTCAACAGAATTAAAAAAACTATATGTGCAGAACATAGAGATTTATTTTAGTTTACAAAACTCATATTTTATTCAAATATAAAGATTTACAATGAAGTCTAAATGATTCAAATGTTATATAGTTTAATTGGTATCAAATATTATCGATATATTTGATAAAGAAAAAGAAATGTAATAAATAAATACAAGGTTTGTTTTTCATATATACAACTTAATAAGAAATATATGACGTTATACAATTTGAAACAAGTTATGATTCTTTTACACTGTTAGAATTAAACAATTCAAATTTGATTATTTCCTTATTGTGATAATCCACTGAATTTTAGATTTGAGGTGTAAAACAATTTTATTCAACTACATTGTAAAGGGTTAGCATGTTTTTCAAGATTATCAATCAATTTACGAGTAGATATTTTCAAAAACTGAATATTTTTCATTTAATACATTAGATCTCATTTTAAACAAATAATCCTTTTCTTTGGCCACATAAGGAGTTATACTACAAAAAATCATGAATGGGGATATAGCCAGTTCAGTGCCCAAAATGTCAAACATGAAAAAATAAATATTAATTTTGTTAATGTAAATTATGTTTGGCATAGCAATAGATGCATTTTTCCCTAAAGGTCAGCTAAATGGCCACAACAAGAGCTGTCTTTTGTACTAATTGTATGACACTAACCGGATTTTTAGGGGGATGTATGTGTATGTAAAGCAAATGCGATTTTCACTTATTCATGAAAAATTAACAATGTTTATAATTTAATAAAATTAAATAAATTTTCAAGCAAGTATAAGTATAGATAGAAACAATCATTAGTAATTATACCAGTCATAAACATCAGTAATTTTTGTATATCGATTTTATATTTGTAATTTGAAAAATAAATGATTCACCACTCGATTGTTTCATTCTCTGGTAAATAAATCAGAGTTTTAAGCGGCAATAAATAAATGAAATGAAATTGATTATGACAATTTTTTGAGGAAACTGTTTTCATATGTATATTATTGTACATAAAATCGTGAATGTATTTTCTTGATATTAGGTCGTTCAAAATGATAAATTCATGTTCATTTTATATGTTTTATTGATGACATTTCGGTCATGTTTTTGGCCTTTTTCAAATCTATTCTAAAAGTTAAATCTATTTATAACTCATGCAATTATAATAAACATACCGAAGGCGTGAGTAACTGTAAATTTAAGTATATGTTGCTATTATTTTTACATTTTGAAATACTTGAATTGAACTACACTAACGACATACGATCTGGCTATGCTCAAAGAACGATAAAAACTAATCCAACCTGTTTGTTGTTTTTACTACATAGGAGTGCATTTCAGTACCCAGGTACTTCTTGTATAAACAAATGTTCAACATTTGAAATTTTTGTTGTTATTTTAAATGGAATTGCATAATTTGTATGATGGATAGGTTTAAAACTCAAAAATATAAAGTATGTTTCCGAGATAATTTATAAGAGAATAATAGCCTTCAGTCTCAAATATAGATAAAATTTCGAAATTTTATGAATTCATAGTTACGATTGCATTAGGATTTTCTGCTATACACTAAGTTATCTTAGAAATTGACTTCAAATGAATCAAAATGAAAACCATTACTAACACCCTGTAAATACATCAAAAAGCAATTCCTTATTGTTAGCGGACTCTTTCGCATAATCAGTTAACTATTCAAAATTTGTATCACTACAAAATCAATGTAATGGTATTGACGTTGGCCCATCTTCTTAATACACCCTGTGTCCAGCTGAAGGCAGTAAATATAAAATAATTTTAATGCTAAGCCACGAGTTTTGTGTTTTTTTAACCAAGGATGTGTAAAATGTATATTTTCCATAAATTCCTATGAGATATTCTAAGAATTTTTGGTAATCTGTTTAAAATCCACTCTCATGCGACATCAGCGCCATCCCAAGTTAATGTATTTTGACGGATAGATGTATTAGATTACTACAACAACAATATTGAATAACAATAAAAAATATATATTTCAATAGTTTTGCCATAATTTAATATGTTATAATTAAACTGACCTGGTTATATATCTCCATAATATTAAATAGGTTAAGTAAGTTTGAATTACTAAAATTCAACAAATTTTATATGCTAATTGAAAATTAACTGTCCTTTGCAGTTATATTTGAGTTAAGAACTAAATTACATATTAGGATTAATACCTGAATCGTAACAAAATAGTGACAAGTTTTTTAGTTCTCCCAAAATTTATATTCATTACTAAGAAAGAGAAACAGAGACAGGGAAATAATGAAAAACGGGAACTATATTTGATAAGAAACTTTCGCTTCCATCTTTCTGTCTCAAATGACTGCCGTCCCATTTTAATTTTTTTTTATGTTGTAATATTCAAAAACCATTCGGAGTGGGGGCAGAATGATGTAGACTGTTTGAATAATCATCATCATTATCATCATCATCTTCATTTAGCTTATCTCATCAACTGCTGAACGAAAGCCTGCCTTATTTCTGAACATATTTTTTTTTATCTTGTGTCACTTGGATCCAATTTCCAGATCCTCTTTTTATATCAACTGTCACCAATTAGGAGATAGCCCTCTATTTCTATATGCCTCATGTCTTAGTCTTCACTTCTCAAGTCTCTTTTGTACCGTTCATCTGTCATTCTAGCTACATCTCCTGCCCACACCAGAAAGATAATACAATGTTTTTAAAACATACTGATGAACAATAATACCAATTTCAAAAATTGCGACACTGCCTTTGGTACAAATCAATTCATAATTACGTCAATCTGGTCTCATACATTGGAAAACGATGATGTCAAAATTCATACAACTAATTACAAACTATTACCATCAAATTATCGAAAAAAAAAATAACGAATTGGACAAAGAAATGGAGAATGTTATATACAGTAGTTTTCTAAATTTGGCAATTGTGCACATATCAAAAATGAAATAGTTGGCACACAGATGCCCCGCAGTATATCATAAATTTGATAATGAAAACTTAGATAAAACTATACCAGTTGCTACCATTCCATATTTTCCTTGATCTGGTCAAGCCGTTAGACACTTATTGCCAAAACGCTATAGACATCGTATTAGAGGAAACGCTCACATGGTATTGACCAGCAGTTTGAGTAACAGAAAACATAAAGAAAACGAGTACAATAAATTTAATGAGTATTTTACAGTTACAACTGGTGTGCCTCAAGGTACTGCATTCGGACCATTTCAGTTTCTATGATATGTTAACCCAGAAAACAGACTTTCCGCAAGTACAATAGTGGCGTGTATTCCTGTAGTTAGGCCAGCAGAGAAATTTTTTATAGGAACTTGTCATTGTAATCATATTTTGTCATTTTCTATCTCAAGCCGATCTTATACATTTTCCCACAGCACAAATAGACCATTATTTGTATCTTTAGGTGAATAATTTCGCACGTGGAAACAACAGACGGTACTCTAAAGTAGTAATTATTCGTTTAGTTGCTAACTAAAATTTTCCAGTACTGAATTGATTCGGCCCATACTTAATGACACTTGATTACTACCAGTAACGGATGGTAATTTCAACTAAAAAATCACACTTTTAAATGTTTATAAAAATATTGAAAATATAGAGTTCTCTGTCAAATTTTCTATTTTGAACGTAATTTCGTAAGTATGTAATTAAAGCAAGACATGGCAAATAGGATGATTTCTAAAATTGTTCAATATCAATCAACAACAAGGATTTGAAGACGCGAGATGTAAAGACCGAAATCTAGGATTTTCTATGTATACTATTGGGTGGAAGAAAGAATCAAATATGTATTTGATTCTTTCTTCAAATACAAATACATCCACAAAAAAATTGATATTACTTATATCAGTCAAGTACCACAAGCTCTCAAAGAGAAAAAAATGATGATGTTTTCTAAATTCACCTTTTCAAAACAAGTCACGTAAATAATACCCGTTATTACTTTCGCAAAATATCGATGGAGGTGACTGATTCCAAAGAGGCAACATCAAAGGATTTCCCCCGTAATTTGGAATTCCACTCCACTCGTTTTTTGTTTCGTGTAGTTTGTTTTTTGGCTTTCCCCGCCCGTTCTTTCATATGTTTATACATTTTACATGAGCAGACACCCAACAAAAATTCTTCTAATTTCACAAACACGTATCAGCCGCATATGCTTCTCATGTAAATACATCCGTTTCATACGTTCGATTTTGCATCGATACGAGGTTGGAATCCTTTATGTGAAAGCCCGTCTTCCGATTTGCAATCATAAAAACAATTACCTACAGATATGAGAGTTCGAAATGGAAATTTTCATTTTTCGTTTTACCGTGACGGTATTTCGATACAAGACTGACGAGTGTGATTTTCCCGGAAGCTAAATTCTGTATTTCAATTTTGTTTTATATATTTTTTATCAATAAGGACGTGTTTCGTAACTTCTAACGAATTGTTTTTATCTACGGTGTCTTATTTTGGTCTCATTCATTATTTCATTAATTTTTAGTGTAGTTTATCCTGGAAAACCCCGACAATAAAGTAACATGCATGGGGAGTTTGATATGACAGTGACTTTCTGAATAAAATTTATTTCTTCGGCAAATAAGCATTTTGTTTCTCAAGATAGTAACCGTTTAACTCAATACATTATGCCAAGTGTATTTGAATTTGTTTTGTTCCTTTGTTCCTTGCAAACAATGTGATTTCTAAAAGTGTAGCATACAAAAACTCATGCAGGTTATTTCAGTAAGATAATCGGTAGTAACTTTTTTGTTTATTTTAAAAAGGATTTTTCTTGACAAATGAGTAAAAGTTTTATGGCTAGAGCTGTTCTTTGCAGGTTCACTGAACTAATGTAAATATTTGTAGCTCCTGAATACCTTGCATCCTGTTGTGTTGGTAAGTTTCTAGAGGCAGATATTACTATTTATCTTCTAGTAATAAAACTGTGACGTGAGTTTCTGTTCTGTTGTTGGAAAATTCATGAAAACGTCGTTTATATTCAAATGATAAGAAATAAAATAGATTCATTTTCTGCAATAAATCTCGTTTTGGTCTTTAAAATAGGTTATTCTAGGACAGTTTTGAACATGTCAAAATGGTAGAAATATAGGAGCTCCTCATTTAGTAGATTTACACAATTTGAAAATAATTACAGCGGAATGATATCGCCGTCTTCATAATCATAGTTGCGACCACCTGCCCTGTTACAGTCTTTTTCTCTTCAGATTCCATATCTCTAACAATTTTGCTAGGGTGCGTTCTTTCATTCTTGTCAATGTTGATTGTACTTCCTTCTTCGTTCTTTCCCGTACTATATCTATATCAAATGTTTTCTTATCATTCTCACAATTTGTGACAAACAAGAAAAGCTATATCAAAGTGAAAATTGAAGAATAAACCTCCAACTACAACAGACAACGACTCCAGAGTTTTTGAGTTCAAACGTCCCTAAACACAGATAAGTATCAAACAATATACAAAACACTATTTTTTTTTTGTAGAAGTACTGGTTGATCATATTAATTGTAGACTCTTTCTCTAAGAATATCTATGAAATAGAATTTCTGTACGGCAACCAGTAAACACCGGCAAATTTTCGAAATTGGCTTACTATATTTTGTTCCCCATTTACAATTTTCATATACTTATTTGTTACAGGAAAAAACTAATGAAATAAAACATAATTAAGAGGCAACATATTCTCTGTTATTGTCCCTTGTTAGTTTCTTTATTCTCTTGTGAGGTATTTCCGTTGGAATTATATACATTTTTGTGGTATATCTTTGGGTTTACTTGAAATTGATCTTTTATGGGTCTTTTTGAGCATAGTTGGTTCACACTTGTTTCTAGCTATCACAAAACTCTTGTTCGATGTACTTTGTGAATCTTTCCCGGTATTCTTATTTAATGAATATTACGCTAATATTCGCCCTAAAACACTAAAAAATCAAACAAACTTGATTTTTTAGTGTTTTCCTGTTTCTATATTTTAAATATGTCTTTCTTTTTTCTTTGCATAAAACTTTTATCTTTGTTGGCTAATGATGTGTTTCATGTAAATCCAAAGACATACCCTTCGCTATTTCTGTAAGGTTTCAATTAAGAAAAAATTCGTGTTTCTTCAAAATTCCAATATAAGCCTAGTTTTTCTTGATGAATACATTTACCAGCTTCACTGAAGACAAACAGTCATCTCCTGTTACATTTCTGTTTGATTAAAAAAAATTATAATGGCAAGAAAGATTGGACTCATTTGCCTTTTCACATTATTACGAAGTTACCTCTAAAGCAGCAGGCTTACCAGAGATACGCCAATAAAAATCATAAGAAACTTCGACAGCGGCAACCTTATTTTGGTCTTGGTTTATTTCATCTAGATAATAGGTTGGCTGTTCAAACCGTGTTGAGTCAATAGAAGAGAATTTATAGTTAAGATAGGAACCGTTAGAGTTCGCTGTTGTGAAAGTTTTAACAAATTCTTCACTTATAACCTGCATTAATGCATAGTCACAGTATATGAAATTTCCGAAACTTCGCATGGGTTAAAAGAAAAAAAATATTGTAGCAGTTTAAACATTAGTTGTTTGTATCTAGTTATACCCTGATAATAATTAGATTAGTGCTTGATCAAAATATTGTTACAAATTTTCTTACAATATCACTTAAATGAGTCAATAACACATTAGCTGATCTACTACTGCTTAGTGTTGCTGTATGGCTGAATTTCTTGAGTACTTCCGTATTTTACTGGATATTTCGATTCTTTTTTATACTCGCAATCGTACTTTTCAATGATTAGTTTCTAGAGGATTCCTTTATTGGTAAAATAAAATAAACTTTGAAATTATTTTTTTTAAAACTGCTATTCCTGTGCTAACTATGAATCATAATAGGACCCATTTTAATCGCTTTTCCCATAACTTTAAGAATAAGCGAGTTGACCTCTTAACAATGATATACAACAATACGATACAAACCATTGGTCGTCGTTTAATTCTCCTCCAGACAATTACAATTCGACAAAGGTCTGCCAGAACAACGAACTTTATATTAGATTTAACACTCCCAGGGACAATACTCCGATTATATTGTTGTTTAATCTAACGGTGTACAGTGCTTTGTCCAAATTCATGACATGTAACGAATATAATGCATATTTTATGACATGTTTTTAACCACAAACATTGCTCCTGAAAGTATATCCGTGTTTTTATCGGGCTGTTTTGCTGAATCAGGGAATTAAAAAAAAGTCACGCTGTAAAATACTCTTGGTTGCTTTTTAAACATTTGTGTCGAGTTTGTTTTGGGGTTGTGTTTGTTCATCTGATTTAATGAAATTTTATAAGAGTTGAGTCGGGAGTTTAGATAAAAAAATTCGCTAGGTGACGCTAGTGAATTCTTCTATTAATTATACAAAATCAAAACAGGTTGTATGCTAGGGACATCTTTAGGTGAAAGCTTTTTACTGTTACTTTCCAACTTTAGTTATTCAGACTATATTTCCGTTAGTTATACCTTCTTGTTTGTTGTTTATACATTATTGACCTAATTTCTTTATGTTGTAGCTAATTTAAACAATAAGTGAAACCTCTTTATTGATTGTGTGGATATTATTTTATAATAAAGATCGCATGCCTCGACTTTGTGACGTGTGTTTGTCCACACGAAGCTTCATTTCAGTATAATAACTACAGTGAATAATTTATCAATCATAAGGATAAAATCTACTAGGACATAAACGAGGTCAAATATTAATTTATTGATCAACGAATTTCTTATTTCGCAAGGTGTTTTTTTTTCAAATTTTCTATTAGCATAATTGCTACTAAATAAAACATGATATATTTGCCAGTGAATTTTAAAAGATGTTCTCCACTACATAGAAGGATACTGCATAAAAATGTATAAATACAGTTTAGTTTACTCCTTGATGTTGATAGCTTAGAGTTGTTGAAACGGCGTTGAGTGTTTAAATAAAGATTTGGTGTTAGAGGACAAAACTGTGTTTTTACATTTGTGACACACCAACGGTTCCACAGCATTTCCATTTGTATAACAATGACTGACCAATTGATGGATTACAGCTATGCAGAAACCTGACCATCATCAACAGGGGACCAAAAGCTATTCAAGTCACCATATCTTATAGTGAAGGATATCTAAAGGTCTCACACTTTCTATTTCTTGCTAAAATCATATTTAGTCTACAGGGGGTCTGTAAAGACTGGAGGTATACGATCAAAACCGCAGATGCAGATGTTGAATATGTCATGATGCTTGCGTTCCTATAGCTACACGAAGTGTCTTTCCTGATACTCAGAATAGTATGCCAATTTAGATTGGAATAAGTAATATTTAAAAAATAAGTGTAGTACTAATTCACTCTATATTGCCACTACCCTGCTGTATATTGGTCATCCAATAATACTTACTTATCTATCATTTTTCGTACCGCCCTGTACAACTATAACTCAACTCCACACGATGTTGTAACCGCCCTGATATTTTTAAAACCAGCCTGTATGAGTATAAATCCGATACACCGTATTGACTGTTTATATTTGTCTATTGTTTGAATCACACTGTATACCTATAATTTTACTTCCCCCCATATTCTATATATCCAACTGCTCATAGTCTACCCTATATAAAAAATTGTGTCACGTTTTTGAGCCAAATTGCATCTCTAACCTGCCCTATAATTCAAATATCCTCACTGCTTATGCTTATATAACACATTTTTGATACAACCTGAATGACTATAATTCTACTCCACAATATAATTCAACCATTCTGTATATGCAACTGCTTCTAACATTTCTTTTAAATCCTTTTGTATAACTGTAGTAAAACTCCTCTGTATGACTCAAATATCCTTACCACGTATGCTTATTTAACAATTTGACATATATATTGATATTTATAGTTTTATTGTACATATTTTTCTTTCTACAAAATTATAAGGAATCAAGCTGGAATATATCTTTGTATAATACAATTTAAAATATTCAAATTGATTCAGCCGTTTTAGAGAAAACAGTGAAGATTCATTGGAATTAAATGAAGTGTAGTCCCGTTATGGCTGTTTTTTCGGATTTCCTAGTAAACCGTAAATCTAACGTTATAGAAAACTACATGGTACCTTTCCAAAGTAGTTTAAATCTTCAATATTGTCCAAGTTTTTTTTGAATAATCACTGAAGATGTGTTAAAAATGATGCCGACGAATTGATAATCTCCTCCTTTTCGAAAGTCGGTTAAAAAGCAGATTTCACCTTCTATAGCCAGGTGACAGCACTTATTGCTTATCTTTGAAGATTTAATTGTAATTGTAACATTAATTATTTTAAAAGCTTTTTTTGTTCACTTAGACCTTTCATCAAATCACAGAGTTTGTTAAAAGCTGTAAACAATTATAGGCAAAGTAGTCTAAAAAAAATTCTATTACTTTGACACTTTTTATCGTGCGAGGTAAAATAAATAGGGAATAGAAGGGGAGTTAGCTACTAACTAAATGACTAAATGCTTATTACTTGGTTTGGTTGAACGGAGTTTGGTAATGTCTGTGACTATAAGAAAGGACATCTTGCTTTTGCGAGGTCTCTATTAAGGAACATGGGATGTTTAGTTTTCGTTTTAACCAGATGGGTATCCTTCGATAAATGGCTTATAACTTAGCAATATCGGTTATGCAACTTATAGAGACTTTAATCAGTAGATACCCCCCTTCTTGCCTGCCTTCAACGATAACTAGTGTTAAAACAGAAAAATAAGTAATTTAAATGGCATCACAACCGATGATCGTTTTAATAACCTATAACGATTTTTTTTTCATAAGACTGCACTTTTTCATTTTCCCGTAGGAGTTAAACCTCTAGCGGTAGAGCGAGATATTAGTTCCAGCAATTTCTCTTGACCACAGCCCTTTTGTTTCCCAAAGCTACTTCTTGAGACACAGTTCGCACCCACCCTATATATATTATTAGCATCCTAGTTTAATCAGCTCTGAGCCAATAATCAGCTGATTAGGGCTTGTGTTCTGTTGGGCAATGGCGACGTTATGGTCGCAGATATACTACGCACCAATATTATAATTTTCACAGAGGAGACAATGTTTTCTTCATAATAATTGTGCTGTGATCAAGACTTACATTTAATTATCAGTTCCCTAAATCCCCTAAATGTCATCGAATTGATAATTTTCACATGATTACTGTGCCTCTAACCATTCGAGTAACTTTTATATTGATGGAAAATCAACATCTCAACTTCCTGTACTGTACTGAAAGGTGGATGATCAAATGCACTTTCTGACCTGGATTAAATGAATTTATCTATCAAATTATTTACTGGCGGAAAGGTAGATATCTATCGTATTACCGACTATTCCTTAGGTATACATTTAAATTTAAATTATATGATTTAATTCAACACTCCCCTTATTGTTATTTTTTACCTAAAAATGATTCTACAAACTGTGTTAATAGCTAACATTTAAAAACTGAGCGATTCCAAATTGCCTTTTATACAAACTTTAAATTGTATTCTATTGAAAGAAACCTTTCCATTGAAACTCTCCGACCTTTCCGTAACCAAAACACATCTCTAACTTCTATACGATACAAAATATTTTCCATTGACAAGAATTAATGAATTGGCTTTCACACTAGCCACGTCGGCATTATCTGTTTGACAACTTTGTTGATGAAATTTGTGAAGGTCCTTTTAATATCATTAGCCTGCCCTTTTCGAAGCCACCCCGCACTTCGGGAGGCTTTTTGTTTGGGCACAAATTCAATCATTCGTAGTGGATTCCCAATGTCTCTTGCTGACGCTAAATGGAAACTCAAATTGCGCTTTAAAGAAGCTACTCGGTATTCGGGAGGCGGCTCGTTGGTTGCGGTAATAAAAGACGTCTGTCTATGGTAGAATCTGGTTTATGGAGTCAGTTATGGTTTTTTGTAAAGAAATAGTAGGCTTTAAAATTTTTGTTTAAACTTTTACGAATTTAATTGCCTATTAGCTATATAATATATAAAAAAAACAGCTGACTAAATAGCCTTCTTATAAATATTCAATTTACATTGAAGATTATTCTTGAAATAGTTGTAGTAAATAACGTCATCTATGCAAATTATAAAACAAAATCCTCCGCCACGTCTGTCTGTTTGAACATCATAAATTCAAAAACAGCCTAAAGGATTTTCATACGGTTTTCATCAATGGACGAAGTGGTTTGAGAGGAAATTGATTGATATAGTAACTTTTAATCCTCATCCCTTTTTGAGATATTAAAACATAACAGCAATTACTTGAGACTGACCGATGAACGCGAAAGCTTCTTAGGAAATATACTTCTCGATATCTTTCTTTGTATCATTCTTAGTAATGGATATAAATTTCAGGAGATTAATATAATTTTCATTATATTCTTACGATATAGGTTTTAATACTAAAGTGTCATTTAGTTCTTAATTTAAACATTACTGCAAAGAAACATATAACGTGTAAGTCAACTTTAATTAAAATATAAAATATGCCGAATTAAAATAATTTAAACATACTTCACGTATTTAATACTCCAGGAAGACGTTTCTAAAATAGGCTTTCAAACTTCTGCTGTGTACAGAACTCAATAAAATAAGCAGCGTCAGTCATTTATTTGCCATGGTAAACAGATTTTTAAATTTTGGCCTAATAAGTTAAAGAGCAGACAAACATAATTATTTTACGTAAATTGTTAAGATTTTATAAATTATAGAGAAAATTGTAAATAAATTGAAATAAAAAAATGCTATTTTAGAAACACCCTGTATATAACGAGGACACTTTTAGATATCAAAACTTCTCTAGCCTATTTTCAAAACAAGAAGGTGGATTTTAGTTATTAGAATATCTCGTAGAAATTTAGGAAAAACCGGTGGCTTAACATTAATATTTGTTCATATTTAGCAATTCACATCCTACCTACTTTTACTACAGCGCCATTTTGGTCACTTCTTGAACTTGTTATTTTACGCTTTTTCAGGTTAATTCTCAAGTAAGTTTGTCAACCTCGACTCTACCATTCATAAATTTCTTAATGTTAATTTTTTTACGGAGTTCAATTTTGTCATTCTCTGCCATCCATAAAGTCGGTAATTTGCCCTTTTTGTGGTGTTCTGAGTTCTAACATATGTCAAGTTTCTAATTAACTATATCGCAAACTGAATACTGGAATGTTTGTTGGAATGAAAAGCACATTTTATGCTGGTAATGTATGTTAATTTGATATTATAGTTGTTGTGATATTCTATAACCGAAGAGACTCTTAATATATGAACTGACTCCAGTTTCTTACACTGAGAACTGAACTGTAACTGTATTTCAAGGTAAAAGACTGTCCGTTTGTCAGAAGAGTCGTGTTGGTCGGAATCTTGAATCAAATGCAATTTTTGCATTTCACCACCATATTAATCTATTTTTTATGTGGGGCTTCCATTAAGAAGCTTTCGCTTCAAAAACAATGTATAAAAATATAATTTAGTAATTTTAGATAACCTCTTTTAGTTGAGTTGGCAATTCATTTGCTAGCATCACTTAAAACTTCAAATATGAACCGATAGGCAGAGAATTTTAAGGTTGGAATAATAACTCTTTGTTAAAAGGTGAGTGTGTGACCATTTTGTAATGGAATTATAATTTACGATATAGAATTATTTTATCCCTGTTATGTTTCAGCGAGCTATTTTTACAGCTAATTTCACATCTAGGCCTGTCATTTTTACGTTTGGCTTGTTGTTTTATGGATGAGCCAATATGTTTCGAAAGCTACATGTTACGGTAGAACTACATTTATGGATTGAATCTAGTTTTTGGATGTAATATTTCAAGTTTGACCTGTAATTTCTACGATGGGTCTTACTTTGTAGGTCAAGCCTTCTTTCGTTGGAAGAACGTTTATTTTTGTCTGGTACCATATAATTTTGGATTCGACTGCAATTGTTCCATGTGGCCATTTTTTGTTGGGTCATTTTTGAAAAGTTTAGCTATTAATCCGATCGCTATTTAACAGTATAACCATTTGAAATATTTTCACTGTTCAGCTATTTATGAATGAAGTTTTTACCACTTTTGGATGATGAAGTAATTTTGCCATTTTATGGATGATACCAGGTTTTGGAAATGGCTTGAATATATTTGGTTTAAATTTTGATGGCAGTAAGTCATGAATAAGACATATTTTGGACGGATTCAATGACTTTACGTTTCTTATGAAGAAATTTTTGTAACGTACACTACTAATAATTTTTCCTGATTTATATATGATAAAAAGATTTTGTATCGTCAAATATACGAGGTAAGGTAATATTGTTAACTGATTATACTTTTTTAAAGACGTGTCATCATAACTAATAGTAGTTTTAAACGAGTATTTCATTTTTTTAGTTATTTTTTTTGTATCACGTTTTTAGTATTTTTATTTTCATTCATTTTCATTTCATATATTTTTTGTTACCTGCTTCTATCGATTGATAAGAGTAAACATTTAATTGAATCAAAAGTGACAATATTGAATACAGTTTTATGAAAGCCATGACAAGTTCATTTCAAGGAACATACATCTTAGTAATATAGCCCGTGGGAGTTTAACATCCTAAGTACATTTTTTAAGATATGTTTCACTTTACAGGTTTTTAACTAACTGTTGCCCTAAATAAAATAAAATTTGTTGTTTTAATATCTAACGCATACCCAAAAATGTTCCCGACGAAGAGCTGTTGTTTCACACATATGAGCTGATTAACGTATTTGAGTATATAATTAAATAACATCTTATTACGGCAGAACATGAATATAGGATTTTTGTAAACAGGAAGAGACTTCTGTAGCAATAAAGATGTAAGTATAAGGTATACAGGGTAAAATATTTGTAGTAGTATATATACAGATATTAGACAAATTATTAGTTTGCAGTGTAATTGCACATAATGAACCAAGTCCAAGTAATAAACCTTTAGTTCTCACTTCAGGGATATAAGCAACAGGCAGAAGTGCCCATAAAAGGATAGAAGAAAACGACAAGCGGTTAAAGCCGCGGGTTAACACCTAATAAACATTATAGTATAGTGCATATGAATATTTTGGTAGTTTCTTTTTTTTGCTGTTATTTTTTTTAATCGGGAATATGGTCTGAACACGACTGATATCTTTCTAATTGACATAAAGTGTTTCTAGTCACTTTAATACTGTCGTTATTTTAAATTTGATTAGAAACGACCTACATTAAGCAATTGTTGCTTTGGAAGTTGAAAGTCGTTTTCAGAGAAGATCGCGATACGGATTTACGTTGCGCAAAGTGTATCTCTTTATTTTATGCCTCAAACTAAGTATTTTTTTTCACTTAATCGAACAGCCTCTAAATAAAGTGGCTTTACTGTGTTACAGCTAGCACATCCCTGACAAAATAAATAAGCCACCATTTTTGCCATGTGTCTGCTTTAAGAAGTTTTATATCTATCGTATAGAAAAATTACTAAATTACATCCTAAAATTTATTAAAAGTATATTTAGCAGAATATTTTAGTGGTCTGTATCTCTCTAGGGGAACTTCAAAGGAACTGGTCATGTTAGTGGGAGATTTTCCACATATTTTGACACATCCTTATACACGTAAAAATGTATACGCCAACTCTGAACGAATTGGCAAAATTTGCGGCCAAGTATTAAACATAGAACACTTAACAGATTTGACCGCGTATACCTTCTTGTTTTCTAAACAAATACATAAATGTGTACCCTCCAAAATCAATTTTTTATGAATTATTTACAACACGTTTGGCAACAACGCTTGCGCAGCTCACGATTTACAATATTCCGAGTTAAAACTATCGATGAATGCATCAACGTGAAACTCAACGTTTTTGTATAGAGGACCCGTCAAATTCCACAACGTTGTTATTGATGAATTTTTCTGCTAGATTAGCATACGATCGTGGCGTTTTCCAATTATTTAGTTATTAATGCGTTGTCATTCGCTTGATACGACCGGATAGTAATTAATTCAGTGTAATATACATCGCTAATTATTATTATCTTGCTGCATATTTTGTTTCCGCTATGATTTCATGATTTTAATTGCGGTTTTAAATTTCACAGATGGTGAGAAATTATGGGAAAATAACATCTGTTTTCGCTGGTGCTACGACAAATTGTGTTCGCCATAATAATTTGTCAGGAGCTTTAAAAAAATCCTCATAGGGTAATAATTGCCTCGCAGATATAAAATATTTAGGCAGGGCCTGATGATACAAATGAGGCAATGTTTTCCAAAAGAACTCCAAGAATTACTATAAATTTGTTGGAGATATGTACATTTGTCTAGTGAGTGACAATATTGTTTAGTTTCAAAAATAGCAAAAAAAGAGATTTAGGACAGAGCTTGACAATAAACATCTACCAGGAATCGTTGAATTAATTTTATGAACTATAGAACATGCACCAAAATATAATAGTATACTATAAACTAAAATTATCTGTAACCCATTCAAAAATCAGATGGTGATTGGTCTTGTTAATCAAGGACCAGAAAAAATGGCATGAAATATTTTCCAGGTTTTTAACTAAAAATAGTAGGTTTAATCTTATAAAAAATGTATAGCAACCCCCTGTTTTATAAAAGAACTGACCTATAATGGCTCAAAATGATACAAACAACATTTGCCAAGAATTTTTTCAAGTTCACGAAGACAGGGTACCAGTGTCACTGGATCCCGGCTATTAGATTTTAATTTGTTTATTTGTTGTAAAATGTCAGTTGTCATTTCGTTGAGGTTTCTTATTTAATCATCTTTTCTTTGGAATTTAATGAAAAACTGAATATTACAAGTAAAAGAAAAATATATGGGACTATTTCGGGATCTTTCTTAATACCTTACTGAGAAAAATCAGTAAGTACTTCATAAAACATCTAGATGAGATGATTTTTCACATTTTTTAAAAATATATGGACTAACCCGAAAACAATAAAATTTGAATAAACTAAATCGATTAACCCGATACGAAGAATCGAGTAATATTAAAAAAAGGACATGTGCGTCCAATTTAGTACCTTTTTTTGAAGGCACTAAAAATTAATATATCAAAAAGCCAACACTCAAATCTGAATACGCAATATACTTACTCGGAAGCCAGGTTATAATCCGCTTTGGATATAAATAAAGAAAATATCTGCCTGGATAATAAATACCCCCTAACTTGTCGAGATTTTACAATCCATTGAAGGCAAGACCATATATTATTTCTAGTCGAGAACCTTCATCAGTTGCGCTCCCCTCAACTGATTGAATTCTCGAATAATTATTTATGTAGATAGTACAAATAACTGAATTTAATATTTTATCGCGAAAAATCTCAAAAAGTTAGTATCGTAATTTCTTTGACAGGTTTTAGTAAAATATTAAATATCTCCTAATTAGTACAGTTTACTACAAGACCAGAATTATTAAACAAGATAAGTTATCTCTTTGTAATTATTTATAAAGGATGCATCTTCAAAAATCCAAAAACACTTGATAAAAATAACAATGATTGCTTACAGTGTAAAATATTTTGTCATATTATGAATTAGAAAATTTAGTTTCATTACGATCAATATTTTTATGGCATTTGTTGGCACTTTATTATAGAGACTTGTTTAGAAAAGTTATTTGACATTTACTTTGACGTATACCGTTATTTCATCTATTTTTCCATTTTCAGTAAATCGACATATATTACGTTATGGAAAAATATACGGAATCAAGTCGGAATATATCTTAATAAAATACAATGTCAAATATTCAAACTGATTGAGCCGTTTTAGAGAAATCAGTGAAGATTCAATGAACAGCTGTTACAATGCACTTTGAATCATCAAAATTGATTACAGGCGGAGACACATTATCGAAACGCGACGCCACACGAGCCGACGTGTATTTAGGGCTAAAAACACACTACAATCCGCATTGTGTGTGTAGCGTATTTCTAGCCATAAGAAATAGTTAGATTTGATTTGACTTAATACGCGCCTCATATCGGGTGGTGTCATCAGGTGATGACGAAGGCAGATCCAAACCTATTGAAACGTTGTGAAATCAATCATTTCAAGACGATGGAACTCCAACGAAACTTCGGGGAACGAGTTACATTGTCTACCAGCTTCAGATCAACATTCTATCTCATTGTTAGGAAAGAACCAGTTTTAGAAATTAAATAAAAATAATACGTGGCAAGAATGTACTGTAATTATTATTTATAACATTTAAAATTAATTAAAAGAAACACATTAAAGATTTTGAAATATTAATAATACATTTTGTAGGATTTATGTCATTTAGGCTCTCAGGAATACCGACAAATGTTCGCGATACATATAGTCTGCGAAAGACTGGATGTCTGAGGTACTGCCATGGAGGGATAAATCGACTTTGTATACTAGAAAAAATAAGAGTCCCAATACTGAACTACGCATTGCTTCCTATTAGGGAGATATTTTTTAAAAGGGTTTACGACTTGGCGACTATATCCATTAAACCTTAATTTAATACAGATTAACTTATGATTGATACTGCCGAAGGCCTTGGAGTAATATCTGGGGCGCACATCCGCTTGTCAAGATCCCTTATAATATTATTCCACAAATTAAGTAACGCAGTTTACTATTGAACGACTTCCAAAATATCGTCTGGTTTTCGGGAACCATATTGTTGCGTCCCCGCACCTTGTTTGTTCTTAGTTTTCAAAATTGATTGAATTATTCAATTGATTTTTAAACTGTTGCACCTTTTTGAAAAACTCTCCGACGCGCCAATGCTAATTTATATTTGTACAGTTTTTTGTCTCTAAAGCAGAAAGAACTGCGATTCGTGTTGTGACCACCGACGAGTTCAGAAGCTTACTCTTTTTGATTCTGTTGTAAGACCGCCGCTTTTTGTTGTTATTGTGTTAGGATTTCGCGAGTTATTAGTTCCGGTCGTAACAACCGCTAAACCGCTTTCATTTGTTTCTTTTGTGTTTACAATACCGCATCATTTTTGTAAACCCGCATTTTTTGTTTGCTCAATCAATGAACATTACGTCGCTATTTTTTAAGAACAGGTGAAGCTCTAAAACAGTTCCTGCTGCTGCGGGGCTAGTCTCTGAAGAAAGAAAAGAAAGAACCAAGAAAACACCACCTGCAGGGTTTCGACTTAAAAGGTCAGTGATTAACTTTTACTCGGTTATTTCATTTACGCGACGATACATTGTTTTATTGATTGTTCCGCTAAAGGTCCTTCGTCAATTACATACTGGCATTGAACCAGTATTGAACTATAACCGCAACATCTAATTCATACATTTTTTTTTTGATATTATATGTAATGTGCCATCGTAGACATTCCACATATTATGATTCTCAATGTATTCTACAACCTGCAGTTGTACAATTTTTTCCAATACTTTCGAGGATAGCGACAGGAAACTTATAGGTCTTAGATCAGTCATGCTCATTGGATAGGCACCTTCGGGACAGGAACTACGATAGCATACCTCCCAGAAATGCCCTGTCTCAAGAAACGAATTGACTATATGAGTGATAGATAAACTCATTTTAACCATCTTTAGATTTATATCCTTTAGCGTTAGAGGTGAAACTTTTAATTATATTGATTATTAGCTGAGGGTCTACAGGTTTGAAATCAAAATTAATTTAAGTGTTAAATCTATCATAAAAATAATGCAGATATACATCATTGGGCACATTATTTGAAATATATACAGACATAAAAGAGTTATTGAATTCTGAAGGATCACTAAGATTATCATGTAGCATATTTTTTGAAGATCCAATTTTTAGTCGTCCTAATTCACGCCACAAAACTTTTTTTTCAAATTTATAAGAAAATCATGTTAGTCTTGTCTAATCGATGAAAGAATCTAACCTTATTATCGAAAATTTAAATACAAAAATATAAATTCTCCTTCCCATTATTTATTTGCTTCTCCAAGTGGTTTTCATTATAGCAAATTGAAATCAGATATTTAAATAAGCAATATTTTGTTGAAGGAACAAATAAAACGTTACGTTTCCTACTTTCAACGTCCACCTACCGCATCAACGAAATTAATTTTAACACAACCGATGTTTTGGTTCAAAGCGGTAAACGAACTTTCGACGGAATTATCCAAAAGTTTCCTCCTATTCAAATGTTTGTCTTCCTTTCAGCAAATACATATCCCTATAAATCCCGAAAGAAAATATATCACCCAATTAGGAGAGTGTGTTTGAGTTTCCTATCACATCACTTCTAATGCAAATATCGCGTCTTTGTGTTTCGTTCAATTCTTGACTTTCCGAGCCTACAACCGCATTTCGTTAGATTTGCGCTACACATGCCATCAGGGTAAACATGGCGAAATCGTGGATGAGAATTTCAATTCGATTTTTAATTTAAGAGGAACAACGGAAATCTGTGGTAAAAGAGGAAATAAATCCTTCAATGGTTCCGATAAGAAAGGTCAATACTGATTTTGAGATCAGATTAGGTTTACAGAGCTGATTTCATATTAATATGATGCCCTCAAGTCAAAATACGATTTTGCTTTATTCAATTGATCACATAATTGATGATTGTTTCGGTCTTTACTTTAATTTTAATTATATTAAAACACTAACACTGTGGTAACTTTCCCTAAGGTATTAGGTATTACTTAACAATTGTTTTGCCCTTACTTAATCTGAATATCCTTGTATAATACAAAGTTCATTATTATATTAGTAGTATTTACCTTTACTATCATTAGGATTGTACCCTAAACATATTGCACTATTTACCTGTCTAAAGATAGTTGTTGCATCTAAAAATGATCAGCTGATCATTCACCTCATGATGATAGCAGATACAAAGTTATTGAAAAGTTGTGAGATCAACCATTCCAAGACGATGAAAGTCGAAGGAAACTTCGAAGATCCTGGTCAGAACATTTTCGCCGAGAGAAGTCAGAGAAACTAGTAAAAAGGTTATTTTTTCAAAAAATCATTACTTTCTTGTAACTAAAACAAGAACATTAATCATCGTTAAAATGATAGTTTATCACGTTAAGTTTATGTGGGTTTAATATGGATACTGCCGATTAAGTAGTTTTTTGAAGAATTGCAATTTAAACATTTCTTTAGAGAATTATTGGAAACGCGAACCGTATGAACTAGAATAGTGACATCGGGTTATACTGAAGTAGTTTTTTTAATCTAATATACAATGTGTCCCAAAATTAAACGTCAAGCTGAAACCCAGGCGTGGACCCAATTTAACAAATCCGAGTAATTTTATTTAAGATATAAGCACTTTACTGAAAAATGTTCAAAAAGGATACCCTAGACTATATTTTTCAGTACTATAAATAGAGTTTTGAAAATATACTCATTGACAAAGAAAACGCAACAAATAGAAGGAGATGTTTAAATTTAATATTGTTTTGATGAAACATAGATGCCACAGTAAGGAGTAAATGATTAAAATTTTGTATAGTTTGATGAATATTTTTTATTGGAAACTTTTTTTATCAATTATATTGCAGATGTTTTTTCAATTTTTTTTTAATTTACCAAAAAAACAAACTGTTTGATGGGATCCAAATCGATGATTAGTAACGTTATAATGCCTAGAGTACGTGTACGCCGAATGTACCGCCAGCTAAGTGAATTTGAAATCGCTAAACACACGAACAAAAATCCAACTGTGAGATGTTGGCCAAGCGCCTTTTTATAATACACAAAATCGGAGAAAAGTAGACATCAGACGTCACGACGGACGACGACAAACGAAGTTTGTCGGCCATAATCTTACGCTTATGGCCGACCGATTTTCTACATCTCGAAATTTGGCTGATGAATAGTTAGGAGAACAAAGCCATATAGTAGGTGTACTAACGGTTTACGCCATATTTTGTACTACAGCATTATAGACCCCATCTTGTGCTACCTCTCACCGCTGAGCATCGATGGTAGCGGTTATCTCTGATGAATCTGGATTCAGCTTGGGTGAACATGATGGTCGAAGAACGGTTGAATGACGTCGAGGAGAAAAACGTCAACCTCAATTTGATATTTAGCGACATGTATACCGAAAAGTAGGCGTTATGGTATGGGGTGCTATTGCAAATGGAAGTAGGTAACCTTTAGTCTTTATTCGAGGCAACATGACAGCTCAACGTTAACTTCAGGAAGTAGTAGAGCCGTATGTACAACCTTACCTTAGTCGACTCATGGATCCCATACAGATTGGCCTTATGTTGGTAGAGTTAGATAAAACTTTTTAGAAGAGACCCATGTCAATCTGTTGTCATGGAATGTTTGGAATATGATGGGTACAAGGCCCGAAAATATATCCCAGTCCCCAAGGCCTTTGGAGATTCTAAGACATGAAACACAAGTAGCATGGGATTGTTTTCCTCAAGAAGAAATAAACCACCTTCTTGAATCAATGCCTAGACGTATTGGGGAGTGTATAGATCACCGCGGTTGACAAACATATCATTAACAAACTTAATAAAAAAAACTCCATGGTATTTTTTATTCAAATTTTAACCATTTACTTCTTAGTAGAGAATCTATGTTTTACCAAAACAATATTAAATTTAACTCCTTCTTGGTGTTATGATTTTTTGTCAATGAGTATATGACTGTTGTTAACTATTGTATAAGGTATAATAATTTGTTTAGTTAAGAATGACACTACATTGAATAAAAAATATACGAGTAGAGGATGGGGCACTTGGCGTAAAAAACCACGTGGTCTGCGACGGTAGCTAACCTCAAGCTCGAACCTAACGACAAGGTGGCGAAATTAAGACCTTCGGGTGTAGGCACAACTAACGGCAAGGGGGCTAACCTAACCGGACTTCCGGGTGTAGGCGTCGAAACTTCCGTCGGGTGGCGTCGGGGCGCCTCTAACGTTGGTTGGGAACGGGGGTGCATCATAGGGATAGCGGTGGTCGGTTGCAGCAGTTGGGGTGGTGGCAACGTACGCGGCGAGGATCGGGGAACGAACCTAACGGGAAGGTCGTAGGTCGAGGGTGACGACGGGTTGGTTCGGGTGCGCGGGGTCGGGAACACGGTGGCTGGCGTAACGCGGTGCGTAGCGAATTCGCTGGCTGGCGTAATGCGATGCGTAGGAAACGCGGCGGCGATCGGAAATCGGTGCAACGCTTGTCGCATGGGGTGATCACAGCCGGGTGCATCGGCCGTGGCAGGGAACGCATGTTGAATCAGAATAGTGGCGAACCGCATGTTAAGAACATATTCAGTGATTGGGATAGTGGATGAACGAAACGTATTTTGAACTTAAGCCACGAGATAAATGTATCGGTCATATGCGCGAGAGCGGCAACTCGTTCGAGTCTGTGCTTTCGTCGGTTAAACAGGTCCATGCGACCTCTGAGTCCGGACGTTAGATTCCGATACTGCATGCGTTCCCTGCCACGGCCGATGCACCTGGCTGTGATCACCCCCTGCGACAAACGTTGCACCCTACATGAGCCAGTCCGTTTCCCGATACCTCCAATGACGTCACGGCTCGCCACCCTGACGGAAGCACACGTCTGATTCCCGATCGCCACCGCGTTCCTTACGCACCGCATTACGCCAGCCAGCGAATTCCCTACGCACCGCGTTACGCCAGCCCACGCGTTCCCGACCCCGCGCACCCGAACCAACCCGTCGTCATCCTCGGCCTACGACCTTCCCGTTAGGTTCGTTCCCCGATCCTCGCCGCGTACGTTGCCGCCACCCCAACTGATGCAACCAACCACCGCTATCCCTACGATGCACCCCCGTTCCCCACCAACGTTCGACGCGCCCCGACGCCACACGACGGAAGTCCCGACACCTCCTCCTGGAACCGAAGGTCTTAGGTTAGCCACCTTGTCGTTAGCTTCAAGCTTGAGGTTAGCTACCGTCGCAGACCACGTGGTTTTTTTCGCCAAGTGCCCCTCTATTTATATGTAAACTACTATGGCAAGTTATTGCAAACGTTTGCTTAATACTTCTAGAATTCCTAAATAAAAATTCATTTAGATACTTTTTTAGCAAGAAACAGCTGGTCATTCCAAAATTCCCAACGGATATGAAATAAAACGAATGTGAAAGTTCAAATAAACGGTTATGAAAACTGTATTACTAACTATAGAGCAAATGTTCAAACTGTTTGCTACCGGCTTAACTTCGCAAACTGACGTGTTAAGCAGCAGCCAAGATTCTCTGAATATTTTACAGGCAATCGCAGTAAAAAAAGTCCCACAGGTGTAAATCGGGAGAGCGTGGTGCCAAAAAAATTAGACCAAGGCGTCCGATCAACGGTGCATACTCAAATTTTGTCGCACAGGACGGTAAAAATGAGCAGGACAACTGTCATTAAAGTGAACTTGGACTTTGACCTTTTGAATTGCCAGGGAATTTGAATAATGAAATTTATGTAGATTTTCTGCACAATCATCTGGCAAATCTGCTGGAAGATTTGATGTTAAACATTTTATGGACAAAGTTTATGCCCTTCCTGGGCAAGAATATCTGATAATACACAGGGTTGCTGTATGCACGTTATTTCACTCCAGGGGTTGTGGGTATATACAACTGCTTCCAAAAAATTTTTTACCCATGTCTATAATTATACTCCATCCTATGTCCTATAATTCAAATATCTTAACTGCTTATGCTTATATAACAAATTTTTGATACAACTTCAATAACAATAATTTTACCGCACCCTTACATCAAACACCTTGTCTAAGCAACTACTTATTTTCCAAACTATATAACTTTTTTAAACCGCCCTGTATAAGTGTAATTATACTCCACCTTATATTTCAACCATCCTGTATACTCAACTGCTTCTGACAATTTTTAAAGCCTTTTGTATAACTCTAATTATTGTCCGTTCTATAACGCAAATATCCACTATAACTACAGTTTTGCTCCACTCTTATTTCAACTACGTATGTGCTCCCCAATACAATAGTTTTAGAACCACCCTGTATAACTAATTCAATTCCAACTTATATTTCAACCATCCTACGTATGTACCACCTAATATTTATTTTTATTTTATAAGCTAATGGAATATTTTTTGCAATTTCACGCGACTGTAACTTAACTTCGCCTCTAAAATAAACTGACTTCAAAAGCATAAAATGAAAATCATTACAACCACTCTGTATGACATACTTTCATGGCATATCTTGACATTTAAACTACATATTTATGATGAAAATTTGACATTTACCATGAAGATTACAGTTTTTGTGCATATATTTTTTCGATTTTCAGAGAAATTATATGTTTTACCTTATATAAAAATGTACGGAATCAAGCTGGAATATATATCCTTGCATAATACAATTTATAATATTCAAATTGCGTGAGCAGTTTTAGAGACAACAGTGAAGTTTTATTGAAAATCGCTAAAATCTAGTCCCTTATTTACTTTTTGTTTCCGATTTTCTAGAAAACCGTAAATCACATGTTATATGCAATTATATGGGACTTTTTTGTAATGTTCCTGTTTATAATGTAGTTCAAATCATCAAAATTGCCCAAGAGGTTTTTGAATAATCGCTCGTCATACATAAAAAAAGTTGTAGACGAATTGATAACCTCCTCCTTTTTGGAAGTCGGTTAAAGGTAGGAACTTACCTTCATATTAAATTTTTTTATGCATAACGGGCGCCCCCACCATTTTTACACTGATAAAATAAGCGGACCATGATTTTTTGTTTTTTGTATTATAATTTTACTGAGAAAATACTTCATACGTACATGTCAAAAATGCACTCTACTGAAAATTAGCATAACAATCAAGTCTCGTAAATTAATCGATTATTTCCTACACCAAAACATCATTTCTAGTAAACTCATACATCAACGTATGTACGGAATTTACTCTAAATTCACTCATATATGCAATTGTTAGGGACTACTACTTCGGTGCATATACACACACTTTGCTGTTTACAAAATATCCGTATAACCCGTTTTGTGTGTGATTGATATCCGTGTGCTGTTAAGCCAGCAGTTCGGGCTTACCGAATGATAAATGGTTATTCGATATTGTACATTGTAATCCGCGACATGAAAAACAAAACACAACAGTTTGTTGCCTGAGGTAAGTAATTTTCATGTGTGCCGGTTAAAGTTGTGGATTTCGGATAAGTTTCGATAGTTCTGGCAAGGATTTATCGTATCGTGTTCTCATGTAGGCACTCACTTCCGGTATATCGGTTTACACGGATTAGATGCAGTGTGGTTGATATCGTGATGCATTTATCGCACTTGTGCAAAAATGAGCACCAGAAAATGATATGGTGAAGCAGATATTTAACGAAAATTCATTTTGAAAAATAACTAACATCAAATTTCTATTTCCTCAAAAAAGTGTTATTTTGGTCAAATCGTTTGGTGTAAACATTAAGGCAATCTATTATTTACATATTTATTTATTACCAGTCAAATAAAAGTACATGTACATTGTACATACAGTAAGGTCATAAATTAATGGATAAATTCATTTTCTACATAATTATGACTGCAAATGAAATATCCTGATACAGGTAAATTTTTATATATAGGGTGTCCCAACGATAACGAGCTGCCTAGAATATTTCCCAAAACACTCATTATTTTGTAAAAAGATTTTGCGAAGGGACATATTTGACACTAACTGTTAATTAAATTGCACCCTCATCACTACAGAGCTAGCTACTCAATTTTTTTTAATAGAACCCTACGATAAGTGACACCTCGTTTTAAAACCTGTTTAAAAGCAAGTCAACGGTGTGTTGCCTTTGATTCCAACAGCATTTAAGGCACTTGCAAATTAAATCGTTATTCCTAATAGTTTCCTGATCCTTAACGTTATAGACGAAAAATAATTAAAATATATAATTTCCGTATAATGGATTGTAAATCATTTTATTATAAAAGATATTCGATATGGTCTGCAAGGAAATGATATAATCGTGCCTCAAGTTCATTGCGCACATTGGAAAAAACATCTAGAGTAAGCCGGCTATATTCTTCTTAAATACGATATCTCAGATCGTTCCGTGACGTAGCATACATGCAAGTCTATAATTGCCGCCAAAGAAAATAATCCAGGACCGTCATATCAGGCGACCATGCTGACCACACGATGTCACCTCGCTTTCCAATCATCCTATAATAATAATAATAGTCTTTATTTATTAGTTTTAGAAAATAACAACTCCAAGCTGTACTGGGACCGCACGATACTGACTGATCGGACTGTTGCTCACAATAGACAAGATTTCGTTTTGGTAGATATAGTCTCTCGGAAAACAACTTTAATTGTCAGCAATTCCTAACAACAATAATATAAATGTCAAGCAGGCTCAGAAAATAACCAAATGTAGGGATTTGGAATTTCAAATAAATACTCAGTGGGACATTAACCACACACGAATTGTACCAATTGTTATGTCAACGACAGGAGTAGTCCCAGAACATCTATTAAACAATTTAAAATACCTCGGTCTGGACGACCATCTTTACCAACTAATGCAAAAAGCCGTCCTGTTAGGAACAGCCCGGAGGGTCAGGAAATTCATGGAGAACTGCCGCCACGACTTCAACCACGGGCTCCCACAGAGCTAAACCCTTTTAATATCTAGGATATCTGGGGTTTAGTAAATTTTCCCCTAAAATCACGCTCGCACCATTCTAGTAGTTTTTCATATGGCGGTACAGTGTTAATTGGTCTAAACTCTTAACATCGTATTGTATCTTTTTTCTTTTCAATAGGAATAACTTTACACATCTTCTAATTTTGCGGGAATGAACCTTTTTCCAAATTGCAATTTATTACGCTAAGAAATATATCACCTATAGCTGAAAATGTATATTTCAATATTTAGTCGTAACCCCATTTCTAATTTTTGAAATCTTTCCATCTTGCAACTAACTTTTATGTGATTAATACACTTTTGATGTGTTTGTTCGGTTTTATATTGTCTGCAGTTTCCTTGACACTATCTATTTAATTTATTGTTAAAATGTCTACTTATTTCATCTCTTGTAATGACACTGTTACTGAATATCATTTCTTCTTTAAATCTTCATGGTTTTTAGTATTCATCAATTTTTTTAATGTGTCCCACATTTCTGTTGGATTATCCCTGACTTGATGTTTTTTTTATTAAAATAATCATTTTTGAATATTCTTATTAAAGAGACTATTTTATTTCTTTTTTGTTTGTAACATTCCCAATCATTGTCCATCTTAGTAACTACAGCTCTCTTGTATAATCTGTCTCGTTCTTTTGTTTCCTTGTCTATTTCTTCATTCCATCACATCTTGTTTCCTATTTCCACTTTTATTGTTTTCTGTTGTTCTGGTGCAAACTCATCAAGAGTTCATATCAGATTGTTAGTTAGACTATCAGCTAATGTATTTACATTTGAAGAGTTTCTTGGCATTTTCATTTCCATTAATTAGAGTTGACAACCTAGTACATCCATATTTTTATAATTTATAAATGTTTTTATTTTATAGATTGGTACATGTTCAACTTCAAAATTTGCCATTTTTATTAAATGGTCTGTTATCTTGGGCGCCAAAAAACATCAAACTTTGAAGACGCGAGAGTGACAACAAACTTGATGTACTTTTTGTTTGTAACTAAGAGATCTATTATAGTTGCAGAATTATTTGTAATGCGAGTATACTTATCAATTAGTTGGTAAAAACCTTGCTTATTTATAACACTGTTCAATTTATTAGCATAAAAGCTGTTTCCTACACTACAACTATCGCATCAAGATTTATGTTTTCCAATATGTCATCAAAGTTTTGTAATCAGGAAATCGGTTATCTAGAAAGTTTTCTAACTGGCAAGACATAATGTGGTGGGGCACCTTCGTGTTCTACTAGAGGATCATCTGCCTCCAAAATTTCAGTTATTCTTGGGTCTACGGCGTTTGCAAGTAAGTCTAAATACTTATCTCAGTTGAAAGTGTCATATATTAAAAAAGCTTCACCGATATGATCACCTAGGATTCCTGCCTACACATTTAGCTTTAGAGTTCTAATTTACTGTGGATTAATGTTACTCCAGCCTCGGCAGTTATGCCAATTTACCTCACCATCTAAATAAAGGGGCTTCGTCAGAGAAGCAACTACTGCATAAAATATTGGGATTGTTGTTTATGTGACCAGATAATGTTTCACAGACTTCTATTCTGCTGTCAAAGTCATCATTTAATTCGTGAACCTGTTAACGCAATTTATCGTAAAGGATTTTTCAGCTCCTTTACAACATCTTCTAATACTGCTACTTCAACGTAATCGATTCTCCTTCGCTCGCATTTCATGTTAACCACGGATCTGGTTTCGTTGAATTTGCTCCACAGTTCGATAATGTAATTATGACTCAACGAGTCTTTTTGGATGCCTCTCGTTGAAATTACGAGCAGTTTCTCTAGAACAATTATTACTCTGAACATAAAGAACAATAATTTTCATTTTTTCCGCTCATACGTAAATCATTTTGTCGAGTAAGAAAAATAACGAAGCAAGTCATAACTACACTAAAGGGACTATGGAAAGAAACAAAGATATTTAGGATTTTTTTTAACGAAAGATGTTATTAATTTTTTGTTATATGAGAAGTGATATACAGTGGCCCACCTCAAAATTTACACGTCGAAATGGTACTCTTCGTTAAACAGGCTATACAATGGAGATCGTATCGAACATCTGTTATAATAAAATGCTTTAAAGTCATTATTAGTGTCATTTTCCTTGTCGTAATACCAAAAATTCTTTAAAATTATAAGCGTCAATAACATCAGAGATCAGAAAAATATCCAAGAATCAGATGTTAAAAAAAATAGTAGCTAGCGCTGGGGTGATGAGGATGCAATTTAATTAACGGTTAGTATAGCCAAATATGCCCCCCTTCGTAAATTATTTGACATGTTTTTGCGATTTTCAAAACAATGAGTATTTTGGGAAATATTCCAGGTGACTCGTTTTCAGTAAATCCCCCTGTGCATATCCCGTCCAGGATCGTTGCTGACGTGATGACGTTTCGGTAGAGCCTGATTTGCCCTCATCAAGTAGAATGTGCTAGCTTCTGGTAGAAGAGCAGTATCGTCTGAATTATAATTATCTATATTTGAACTTTTGTGTCCTTGCCTCCGCTATGCAGGCAGTTTATATATTGAGGACCTTCACTGAGTAAGTGTAGCTTACTTATTTCTTCCCTAAGATTGAGTCCCAGCACGTAGTTAATATGTTTCATATAGGTCTAACCGGCTTTATGCCCTGGAGAACTCTGGAACACTTAAATACCAGGCTGAGCTTCCACCTATGGTCATAGGCAGAGGGCAGGTCCATATTCAATATCCGAACGGCTTTTTTTCACAGACGAGATTGCTCCACAAGCACTCCGCTCTGTATTTTTCGGCTGTTTATCTATGCAGAATTCTTTCTAGAACGCATGATATATTTTCCAATGGAAAACCACAATTATTGACAATATTTCAGTAATAACAAAAAAATATTGACTAGTTTTGTCTATGATTTGAAATAACACAATTTTAATACTCAAGACTACAACACCAATTCCATATTCAAGTCTAAAAACCTTGCATACCGATTCAGGACCTCAGTTTTTATCAAAGACGAAATAAATCCCAAAAATATTCTCGACTATATATTTTTTCGTGCTAAGCTATCAATATTCTTCTTGTTTCTCCTTGTTCCTTCCGTCTCTCGGCACCTTTTTACTTTCCTTACCGAAAAAGCTGTTGCGAAATTCTCGCTTCAACTTCCAAAGATAACTACAGATCTCGCATATAACGAATATATATATATATCCCTGAATATATTCAGACGGTAATCCCGAAGATGCCGTATCGATTTTCTTACCCCCGGATTCTTCCGTGTTACATAATGATTGCGCTCTGCCTGGAAAAGTTACTCGGAAACTAGTCGTGTTGACTGATGATTTGGGAAATCACCACTCTTTCGAGGAAAAGAACTTCGCACCGGAGAACAGCCCGTGTTCCAGGTAATAGAAATATTGCGTGTGATTTTTCTTTCTCGAGCTTTCCGATTCGAATTTGGCAAAATCTATTTATATACTAAATTGTCTTGTCACAAACGGATTAATGCGAGTTTTGAAAAATTGCGTTAAGGTCAAAAAATGAACAGTATAATTTCAGCAACCGATGTGAGAGCAACTTCAAAAGTTCAATTCACGAAACAAGATTTTGATTTGCCAGATTTTCCAGACTACGGGCTTTCAAACACAAGACGATATGAAGTTTCTGGTTGGGAACCACAATAAACCTTTCAACGAAATTATGTTACTGGTCTTTCAAGAATTTACAGGCTTAGTTAAACATTGTATTTATATCACACGATTTGGGAATATTTAGTACCTCGTTTTTCTTAAGTTTCTAGCTGTTTTGCATCCACACTTTCTGCCAAAGTGTTTCTAAACTTTACTATTTGGCCAAATAATTTGCAATTTTCTCAGATACTAGAGTGTAGTCTGTTCTTGTTCTTTATTTTTCGTGACTCTATATTGGATTGTATGGCTGTTTTTGAATCTATGATACTCCCAACACAACATCTTTAAAGAGTCGATTTTCTTTTTGTCAATGACAGTGTCCACAATTCTGATCCGGAGAAGAAGATGGAGAGAATCAGGCTTATAACCAATCTCACTTTCTTACCTATCGAGATGTATAGCTTCTCCCTGTGTTCGACAATTTGGTCATTGTTGCCTTTGTTATTGCTTTTCTACATACTAGCGTTGTCTAAGAAATTTTTACTAGGTGATATCAAATGATTCCCTTCTCGCTGAAAAATTGATATAGAATTTGCTACTCAACGAACTCAAAGGCCTTAACATATTCTATAAATTAAAAGTCAGTGGTTAAATTGAACTCTCTAGAACATCTATTCTCTGGTTTTACGAGATTAGAGTTAGTGCCCTATAATTCTTACAGATGTCAGGCGATGCGTTTTTGTAAGGTAGGACACAGATTGATTTCGTCCAATCTTCAGTCCAGGTGCCTACGTTACATATCAGATTGCAAATCTTGAGTGGCACATCCACTCCTATGCCAACAAGTGCAGTCGTATTTCAGAAAGAATGCTATCTTCTCCTAGTGATTAGTTATCTTTCAACATTTTTATTGCGGCATAGACGTCTTTTCCTGATATTGAGCATTCTCTTTCTCTATTTAGTATCTGTTTAGTCGTCTCCTAAACCTTCATTTTGTATTCCTCAAGTTTTTAAGTAGTTTTCGGATTTCTACCACTTAAATGATTAAGTTATTAAATTCAGTAAAGAAAAAACAGTTACCAACAGTTTTCATAAAAAGAAAAAAACGTTAAACAGAATTGGATAAAAAAAATCATCGAGACTTCTCTAAGTTACACAGGGAGCCAGGACAACCACCTTACAGTAACAATTAAACTGTATCTATACACAGGGTCTGGCAGAAAGTTTGAAGGTAGTTGACAACAAATTAAATTTAATGTTACAGGTAGATCCAATACAAAAATACTCTAATGTCAATTATAACAAAAACAACAAAAAACAAATTAAAATCTAAAAAAATTGCATTTTATATCTAGGCATTTAAATATATGAATAAATGAACATAACAAATTATTAAAATGAGTGAACATGCTTGTGCCCTGGATCATAGAATACTATTTGACAGGTTCACTAATATTAGATATATAAGATATGCTACAAACCGAAAATGAAAGCAGTCTGACATTATTCAGTCGTTTCTACTTGAATTGATAGTAATAGAGAGTACATCCCATAATATATCCCATATCAATGCCGACGAGGTCAGATTCAGTCCTTGATATGTTTCGATTTTGAAATATACAGTACTCAATTTTAAATTTTATTCATATGTTTGAGATATATAAACAATTTTTTAAGATTTCCGTCCTTTGAGGAACGATATATAGTTAGAGCCCTCGAAAATTTCAACGGTTCAAAAATTAAATTTAGTGTCTTCAGATTCAACACTTTTAAGTTTTCAACATTTTCTAAATTAATTTCATATAGGTAATAAATAAGTTGTTCTTTAACCACATTAATACCCAACATTCAAACATCAAATTCACTATGTAAATTGAGTCCAATGGATCCCTGCCCTTCCTAAACGTGTAGGTTTCACAGTTGCCAAATGGTCGCCTGGACCACTCTGTATACAGAAAACCAACACATACCGACAGATATCTGCACGCCCGGTCCCATCCTCACCCATCTCAGAAACTGTCAGTCGTGAACTCCCTGGTGCATCGAGCTATATCCATTTCCGAACATAAAGTTTGAGAAGGGAATTAGCTTGGGTTGAGGGTACAGCAAAACGAGAGATTCGCAATTCCATTTCGCGTCACCAACATTCCCTTCCTAAGAAAGAATTGTCACCCAATAAATCAGTAGCATATTTGCCATACATCAGCAAGGTCACGGATAGGATTGGGAAGCTTCTCCATAAGCACGAGGTGAAACAATCTACAAACCACTATCCAAAATCTCACAAATGTTACCCTCTCCAAAGGATAAACAAAATCCTCTTTCATCTAAAGGTGTTTATTCCATTCCATGCTCGTGTGGGGCAGTATACATCAGTGAAACAGGTCGATCTATAAACACTCGTTTGGGTGAGCACAAAAGTTGTTTGAAAACGGGCCTGCTTTCAAACTCTGCTGTAGCTGAACATCATTACGAAACGGGCCACCAAATCCTCTTCGACAGCTCATCATTATTTCATCAGAAAATTCCGTGAGGCCTTTGAAATCGCCAAAAATCCGAAGAATTTCAACCGAGACAAAGGTTTTGAACTTTCGTCCATCTGGCAATCTTGCGTCAACATTTCCACAAAATAAATCACTTACATTATCCACTAATAAAATTACAAGACCGTGTACGAAATTTCATCAATATCATAAAATAATCCCTTTAAGTGCCCCTCTTTTACCTGAAAATTTCGGGGGGCCAATTATTTTTTCTTCGTACCTATTACTCATATAGAATTTGTACATCATTGTGACAAGTTGAATAACAAGTGAAGTTTTGAAGTGTTCGTGAGAAAAAGATGAAGTCCGGAAAAAGCAGAATCAGCTATGTCTCTGGCCACGAAAACCTCAGTTCTCAAATAACATAAGTGTTGTCTTCAGCAGTGACAGCTATGTTTCTGTAGCTTCACACTTTGGTATGGAGTCCTCGATTAACATAACTCCAAATTTGGTTTAGTTTGAACATGTGCCCAACCAACTTTGAACATATTCCTTTAAAATAACTGTAAAATATCCTACTTTCCTCTTAAAATATTTTATTGCTGTTAGAAAATTATTCATTACATGAAAAAGAAAACCAATAGGCGAGCAAGTTCAGAAATAGAACAAAACTTCTCTATAACAAGGCGAATTATCGATTATCTTTCACACAAATTGTCATTATTTGAACATGCATACTTGAAGATTCATCACTGAATTTTAATAGGTGGAGTCTTTCAAATAGATTAAAGTTCAATACACTTTTATAATAGCCATAAGAAGGAATCTTGAGTTATTCCAATACATTAGCTGCCATTCTTTCTCGAAGATTATTTGTGTATCAAAATTAAGAGTTCATTCTATACAGACTTCTTAAGAACTCTTGTAGTCCTGGGCCTCTAGTCAACAGGAGGCTCCATCTGCGCTCATTTTATTTCAGTAAGTAAGGCAATTTCAAGGAATTGCCAAAATTCTTGGTTCCCCTTTAATCTAAAAAGTCTTCTTGTGTACAAAAAGTCTTGTGTATTATGCATACTTAGCTGCAGAACAGGCGTTTCAAGTCCAAGTCTTCAGTGTTGACAGTCACTCTTCGTATTATTAAGGTTGTAATGGTCCTCCTCTTTTGTTCTTTTAGCGATCTCTCATCCTATATGTTTGATCGCAAATATAAGATACACCGCACATGCAGATTTAGAACCATTTTTTAAGTATACTATTTGTCCTAACCGTTTTAGTCTCATATTTACTTCCTAAGCGTTTATATATGTCCTTCGATATTAGATTTGTAGTAGATGCTCATTAACACATGGAAAATTCTTTAGTTCTTACCCCTTTTCATTCGACAAATCTTAGTTTAAAGTTTAAATATTTTATTACATAAATTTCGCAGCCTTCACTTTAAGTTGGCCCACAAAAATATTTCTTCTGTCTCAGTACACTTGTTTACATGAACCAGTCAATGTGACTGCATATTTCTTAATAAGAAACTTGTTCTACTATTTCTTCCATTTTGATAATAATATTTTCCCTGGTGAATTTGCCTATATTTTTTTTTTGATTAATTCCCATGATCATCTTCCACGGGGATAATGAGAGAAAAGAAAAAGCAGGCAAGTCAATTGCAAGAAGTCACAGGAATCCGTTTCAATCGGAATGATAAAGGTGTCGCTTCGTTCGCTTGCTTCGCAGTTGCAATTTTTCTTTCCAACAGGACAGCAGGGTTGACACTCCTACGACTGACCTGAAAGATTGCGACTCTTCCCCAAATTAATGAAACAAATAAATGCCTCGAGACTCTCGTTTAATCCCATCGAATTCCTGCTGTCCTCAAGAGTTGTCGCTAACTAATGGGAGATTCATTAAAATGTGTAGATGGATTTACTTCAGCCGTATGAAATGAATGTTTTATTTATACGAGAGTTTTAACGCAAACTTTTTAGAACGACGAAGAAGAAACCTACCCGTAATTGTATTATTTCAAAAGAGTTAATTAAAACGAACCCCACTTCGAATATTTCTCTTTGCTAATTTTTCGTGTAATTAAACTCAACAAGAAATGAACATTAACAATGAGAAATTGTAATTCAGCAGATTAGGCAAGGAAATAATAATAAACTAAAACTCTTATTTCCTTCATCATTCTTTGATGTTTTTTTAGCACATATGGGATGATCCAAAATTGTGACGACCTCCGGGTTTCGGTTAGAATACAAGAAACTATCCTGAGGACAAATATGCGATCCTCTCCTAGGGAGAATAAGGATCCCAGATACATCCCCAAATATTTTTTAAAAATTTTGTGTAGTCTAGATTGTCGATTTGTATGAACGCGGTAAACTTAAAAACCACCGAACGGATTTTCCTGTAGTTTCCACCAATGGACGATGTGATTCAAGAGGAAAGTTTATGACTATAACTCATTCGTTGAAATAATGACCATGATGATGTTGGAAAGTTCAAGCCGGCTAGGAGCTTTGTCGAAAGAAATCTGCCTAAGCCCTCGTGAGATATGACAAAACCATATATGGTGAATTTTCACCCTTATAGGTCTACAAAAACGTCTGCGATGGCAAGTCTATTTAAATCGATAGTAATCCAAATGAAATTAAATATGTTCGTTACCTTCCTTTGCCGGTACTATCTGGGCGGAGTACAATATACAGGGTGTTTTTCATCTGACAGCAGTGCTGATTGTAAATATACTGGAACTTTGTAAATAAGATAGCATAGAGGGTGTTAAGTATTCAGAGTGTAAGTTTACTTGGTGTAAATATACAGGGTGGTAACAAACAGAGTGTAAGTATACCGGGGCTACATATATGTAACACCCCGGTGGTGTTAGATAAATTAATATTTTTAGTTATTATAGAATCAGATCGAAATAATTATTATTACATTTTTTCGTTGTATAATAAAATGAAACGTAAAGCACTAAATAACAATTTATGTATTAAAACAGGTCTTATTGTTTAAAAAAAAGAAGTGTAAATATCAAATACACATTACGAGATTTATAAATTAAAGATAGCCGCAAGGTCAAAAACTCGGAAAAACTTTGTCAGCAGTCTAATTGGATAGAAGTAACAAAATATTGTGAAGGGGGATTTTTAAAACGCCGTCTCAAAACGAAGCAATGCGCGGAAATTGACAAGCATGAAATTTTTTTAAATTAATTCATATACGGGGAATCGGAAATTTTGCACAAACATGAAATTAAAAAAAGGGAGTGTTCAACGAGACTCGGTGGAGTTCGAGGCCGGAACTCAAAAAACGTTCGTTCGCGAAGTGGCGGATTTAGGGGACAGAAAAGGTGAAAACCAGACTCCTGGGATGTTTCACCTGTCCAAATAGGGTTTTAGGGACATTTGTAAAAGTTTGTCTAAATTTTATCGCCGAGAAAGTACCCGCAGAAGTCGCGAGTGTGTTTTGGGTTTGACAAAAACACTAGCTAGCTAGTAAATTAATTTTGGTTTTGTTTTATTTTTGTTCACAGGTAGGTGACCAGGTCGGTTTCAGACCAGAGAGAAGCTGCACAGATCATGTCCCTTAGCAAGATCATGTCCCTTAAAACCCATATTGAACCAGGCTTCCAAGATAACCTGAAAACATCAGCCGTGTTCGGGGATTTTTCTGCCGATTACGACATTGTGTGGAGGCATGGATTACCCTATAAACTTTACATGCAAACAAACCCTGCAACTTATTGATAACATGTTTACTGACAGGGTTTTCCAGATTATATTCCTCAAGGACGCTTAGTGACGGCCTTCCCCAAGGGTCGGTCCTGGCCCCTGCTGTTTTTCAACCTTTACATCTCCCATATGCCTAAAACTAGATCTCGGAAGTTCGGCTACGCGGATGACGGAGTGCTGGTCATGCAACAGCGTTTCTTTGAAGAAACAGAAACTGCCGTACTTCAGACCTAGCGAGGTTGGGAACATACTTCCGTAAATGGAGATTGAGGCCCAACCCCAACAAAACGAAGACTGCATGTTTCCATCTCTCTAACAGAGTACCGAATAGACAGCTCCAGGTCTACCTCGAGGATATCTTACTTGCGTCACAATACGCACCTGAATTATCTTGGGGTCACCCCAGACAGGACACTGACTTACAGGACGCACCTGGAGAACACGGCCGCGAAGCTACGAATTCGGAACAACATCCTCCATAAGCTGTGCGGTACTACATGAGCCTCTTCCGCTGAAACACTAAGAATTTCAGCACTTGGGCTGGCTTACTCAATTGCAGAAAACGGCGCCCCGATTTGGCTCAAACAGCGCGCATACCCAAAAGGTAGACAGAAAACTATATGCGACCATGAGGTTAATCAGCGGATAATCGACTCCTACTGAATGGCTTCCAATATTGAGCCATATACCTCCTCTAGATCTCCAGCGCAGAAATCCGTGCATAAGAATAAAACCTCCCGCCTTCGATCAACTCGGTAAAATATGGACAGAATATGTACCAACCATGGCATATGCGCAAATGAAAAGTAAACCATTCAATATATGGTGATGAATGCCCAAGTACCGCATATAAGGGATACCTTGACGATTTCCTAATTAAAATGTGTATTTATAACTTAAAATAAAGTAATTTCTTCTAATACACTTTTATGTATTTTATATCATGTGCAGCCATAGGTTAAATAAATAAATAAATAAATGTAAGGCCCATACATTTTTTTATATTTATTTTCCACTTTTTTGTCAACAACAGAAAACAAAGTTTTGTTTGAGCCATTTTAAGGGCATATAACTTCCTAAGGGTGCGTTTTAGAGCACATGTTAATAGGGACTGTTTGACTTATTTTAATGAGTTCTATACACAGCAGAAGTTTGGAACCCTATTTTAATAACACCCTGTATAACTTTATGTGCATGACTCACGAAGGTATCGGGCTGCATTAAAGGGGTTTACTTTGTTTAAAGTTACGTATGCTTGCTTGGAGGTAAAGGTTTTAAAATAACTTACATAGAAAGTGTGTACCTTTTACTATAATAAATAAATTTGTTTGATTCACAAGAGTAATACGTAACACCCTACATCTTTGAGAATAATATTAAATAGAGCTTAAATATTACACAACCTGCCAGTAGAAGTTTGCAAATCAAAATGAATTAAGAGTTATTGTTTCCGGGTTATTGAGACATTGTCGGTTGAAATATCTTCTATCGCCTCAGAAAACAAAATCTCTAAGTTAGACTCTGACCATGAAAGCTTTCTTTCTATGATCAAAAATAATTCTTCATAAAAATAATCACAAGAACTGTAGAGTTGTAGAGAATTCCCACAGCAAGCATCTGTTATAAAACGACTCAATCGTATCTCATACAGCTAGTTATATATTTTTATCGAGCAACGGATACCCCGTTCTCCTTGGAGTAAAATCAATTACGGCCTTTTATTTTACACTCGAGACGAAATATTCCCGAGTTAATTTCAGATAAGGAACGCTCTTGCTGGGAGATGTTTTCATTTGTATTCGGAAATATCAGTCTATTCTTTCCTCGAGCGGCTCTAACCGTTACGATGCCGAATTACAAAACAAACAGCTAAATCTTAACGCGCTCGAGTGCGCGAATTTCCAGACACATAACATCATTAATGTTGCGGGTTATTGTATTTCCTGCTACTTTTAATGGCACACTGTTATTATTTCGGGGGAAAATGTATATTTTGGGAGGAAGGAAACCCGATACGATCTTGAGGAAAGTTTTGAATTGATAAACGATCTTGAATAATGGCATTTTGAAAAGAAATTGTGCTTTCTCAACTTGTTTTCGTGATTTTCTCTTAGTATTTGAAGACGCGAGATGTAAGACCAACATCTAGGATTTTTAAGAGAATCAGTGCACAGAGGTTCCGAATCTGGAGCCGTTCCGTGTAACTGCTGTTCTCCCTTAACTCCTAGGACAGAATGTCACGATAAAATTTTCAGGTTACTTCACCTGTCAGAGATATTGAATACTCTCTTCGAGGTGTCATTCCTTTGTACGCAAGACAATATATATTATATATAAATATAATATATATTGTTTCTGGTCGGGGACCTTCATCAGTTGCGCTTCCCACAATTGAATGTCCTCTCGAACACTTCTTTATGCATTTGATGCATTTCGTTAAATTTGAAGACGCGAGATGTAAGACCGACATCTGTGTACTGATTCTCTTGAAAATCCTAGATGTCGGTCTTACATCTCGCGTTTTTATTTACGTAACTATTACATGCCCATTCCGGCCTATTTTACCATTGGCTTATTAAGTTACCTGTATACAGTTTACTGATATTAATTAAATTACTTTTTCCCACTAACTGACTCCGCCACTGTCAAGACATCGGAGGAGAAGCAAAGGTCCGAGGTTTAAGTCAAATTTCAAAAGCAGTGTTAATAGATTTTACGGCACTATATCAAAAATCCAAGATATACGTATTGAAGTGCACTTTATGAGCTTTCAAAATATATTTGGCATATCACTATCGAGTTTTCGTGTTTAATACCCTACGTTCTGCAAAATATTTCTACAAATTATTTAAATAACATATAGTATCGATCTTCATTGTTATCAATCTCAACGTTATAACCTATCATTAGGAGGTAGATTAAGGTTCCAGCTGTTATTACAATCAAGTTACGAATTTTTTTTTCCAGCTTTTCTTTATGAAATATGCTGCGATCAAAATTTATAAACACTTATTTTGAAGATGTTCTGATTCTCTACAATTTTTCTATTGACTGCATTCTGAACAGATCTTTACTTTTTACACTATAAGCAAAAAACGAAAATACCCCATAGTTTTTGGGGTTTTAAGGCTCAAATAATTTACTTCTACCAGTTTGCTGTTAAAGTTATGTCAGTTATGTCTTCTAAACTATTATTTACGTGATGGTTTATGCGGTTTGCTGTTAAATTTTTGTCACTTAAAAATCTCTATTGAATGGTGTATTTAACATAGTAAGAATTCTGCTCCGAAAGAATAAAAAACAAAAACGCATCCCTCCTTCTTCTTCTTTAATATAAAAAAACTTTTAAAATGCACTGTTGGGTAAAACCAGCTTATATAAAATTAAAAAGCAGTGTAAACGTTTTACCAAGTTCTATTCGTAATCAAAAAAGAATGTATAAACAATTTTATGGTAAAATATAGAGCCGTTTTCGCAAAGGCTTGTTTTTTGTTTAAATTGCTGACAATTACAAAAATGAGTTGGTCCTGACAAAAATTACTACCAAATTAATAGCAACAAACCAATATTTTTTTATATATTAATACTAATCATTTTTATTAAATTTTTCATAAAGACATCATCTAAATGTCATAGACATAATTTCAAAATAATGATCAGCGTCCGGAAGTGGGGTGCGTTTTTAATGGTACAGAAATTGTGTAAAAAACATATACCATATATATATGGTAAATGTTTTATGAAAATTAAGTCAATAAAGTTAATTTTTAATAATACATCTACAATATTTTGAGAAAGTTATAGAATTCGTTAAATAATATGGGTAGATGCCTATTTAATGCTACTTTAAGAATATACTTACATACCTGGCTGACATACGGAGAATCAAAAGGTATTTCCTAGAATGAGGAAGGGGATAGAAGAGTCTGGGCCTTACTACTTAATTTTCGGATTCGAGAACATTTACCATGCTAATGTATATATATTTTCACACCATCAGATTACATTTGAACGAAAAGAAACCCACTAACTTTTATAAAAAAGCAGATATTTTGACGTGAGAATTTTCGAGGCTGCTTTTTCGGTATTAAGTGAAAATGAGGTGAAAAAAAAATTTAATCAAACAAATTACAGTGTGTTTGGGGCATAAAAATGTAATTTTTTTTGGAAAATAAAAAAACAAAAACGTGTTTTTTTAATTTTTTTACATAAATTCCGAGGTTATGTGAAAAAAATCTAGACACAAAAGTTTTAGATATCTTTATTACCTACTTTGTCATTTAACTTTTTTCCATAGGACTTGCCAGTAATAAAGATAAACCATTTTTACCCTTAAAACCGCACCTCTTCCCACTTCCAAACCTCAAATCGCCGTAACCTATTTTTTTATAGTTGTATTCCCTTCCTTTTCCAATGGGTTTCATCCTACTATTTTTTTTTAATATTGACTCTTGGCTACACCCCAAAAACCTCAAAGTAACAAATTGAATTTATTTCAGTCTTTATTTAATAATTTTTTATGTTATTTAATCACACCTTGAGATGATCTCTGGTTATATATGCTCACAAACTTCCACGCTTTTACGAATCGAAAACCAAAGACCGCATCCCCATCCATCTTAGTGCACAAAAAATCACTTAACGACAAATAACTCTATTTTTTTGCAACTTATCAACACATTACCGACACAAATGTTAAAAAATACCAAACACTTCGTGGATTTACATATTTTTCAGATAACTGCAAGATCGAATAATAATGGCAAAGGTAAAATAATTGTTGGTACGTATAGTGAAAGCTTTAACACGAAAAAGCCGGGTTCGCCTCCTGACGAGGGCTACGTTTTTTCATAAATAACTAGGGCATGCCGCAACCCACAATACACCCAATAATTATTATGGCCGCCGCATGCTGTCGCCAAACTTTTATTTTTTTTAGGAAATCATTCGATGTCAAATGTTAATCACGTTTGCCCCCAAAAGTAACCGCAATCGTTGATAGATGGCTCCACCTGACAGAAAAAAAATTAACAAAAAACAAAGGTGCTGATTAAATTTGTTCAAATAGGTACCAGAACTTCCAGAAATTTGCAAAAGACTATAAAATAGCTGCGATTATTATTTCAAGGTAGGTTTGGTTCACAAATTTATCCTAAATCATCCAAGCAATATTTTGTTATAAAATTCATATTACGCTGCCAAAACTACAAGAAATCAATCACCCGAAATAAAAACCAGTTGCGAATGACAAAAACCGGACGAATATAAAAAAGAGTACCAACACCAGGCCTCCCGAACACTGAATCGACGTGATTCTGGAATCGAATACCATGTACACTGGCAGACCAGAAATGACCGGCAGAATTCTTGAACTGACTGAAACCTATATAAGACAAGATTGCCTTATGTGTGGTAGTTTTAATTGAAGAGAGCGCGTAGCACATCTGTTTTCAGTTTTAGTCACTTTTGTTTTGTAAATAAACTGAATTTATTTTGGTCAAATAAAGACATTTAAAGTGTATGTTAATATTTGTGCAATTGAACCCACGGAATCTAGTACAATAGTACAATACTCGATATGGTCCGGCAAGACCTTTCAAACCAAAACTTCATTTGTTTATCTCTGTGTTGAAAATTATAGATAGTATAATTCAGTAGTGGTTATGAAATTCCTTGGTACACAACTCATTCCTTTAATTTTACTAACTTTAATAAGCAAAATTCAATGTAAACGTAGAAACCTCACATAGACAATAACAACTAAACACTCTTAATTTCCTTTTCCTAACTTCATAATTGTTGCTTTGAATTATGGAATTCGCATTGTTGGCGAGTTTATATTTGTTATGCTAATAACCGAGGTCAATATGTACACTTTGAAAACAAAGATAAACAGGGATTAGTAAGGGAAATGGAATTTTTTGGCAATTCAAATTTACAGTGATAACAATCAGAGTCGGTAAATATGTTTTTACGAGAATGGAATTTTTTTGGATAGTTTTTACATTAAAAACTGCTTTTGAAAATCTAAGTGGGTTAGATAGTTAAACAAATACTATGAACACATAGGAACTATATGTGGAAAGAAATAATCTTCAATGTTTATTTGATCGAATTAAATCGGTTGAAAATTTAAAAATACATTTGACTGTACAAGGTCTTATAATATGATGAAAATCTATATAAATGTTTTAAAAGATAGCTGTTTCTAAATAGTTTCTGCAACAATGTTATTTTTGTAACATTTAATTCTACAAGTATACCAAAATTGTTTATTAAGTACCATACATGTAACTTTTAGTAACACATGTTACAAATCTTAAAATGACTCATAATTTATTTATGAAGCTTACAAAAAACGAGAAAATTGTAACTAATCCTGATAAAAAATTAGTATTTTTTAATTAATTATTAAATTTTTAGTTAGTATATTTCGGATTTTATTTCTCCAGTTTGGGGGGCTTCGTTTAGAGACAACTGGCGCCCCCCTTAAATATACAAGTTTTGCACAATTTTTCAGAGTTTAATTGTTTTTATTAAGTTTGTTAATAATGTGTTTGTCCAACGCGATTACCTATACACTCCGAATCACGTCTTGGCAACGTGGTCTACTCCTTCTTGAGGAATATTATCCCAAGCTACCTGTATTTCATGTCTTAGAATTTTGAAAAATGTGGGGGCTGGAGTCAATTTCCAAGCCTTCTACCAATCATGTTCCAAACATGTTGTATCGGCGAAAGATCGGGAAATCTGGGCGGCTATGGCAACAGATTCACCTGGGTATCTTTGAAACAGTTTAAACTGACTCAAGCAACATGAGGCCGAGCATTATATGTTAAAATGTTTGATCCAGGACCCAATTAAGGTAAGGAAGTGCTTACGGCTCCACTACTTCCTGAAGAAAACGTGGGGCTGTTGCCTCGTACAAAGGCTAAAGGTGACCTACTTTCAAGTGCAATAGCATCCCATAGCATTAAGCCTACTGTTCGGTGTACATGTAGCTCAATATCAAATTGAAGTTGATATCTTTCTCCTCGACGTTATCTATCCCCTCTTCGCACATCATGTCCACCCAAGCAGAATCGAGATTCATGAGAGTAGACGACCTCATATCATTCCACATTCCAATGTTGTCGTTCTCTGCACTGCTGTTGTTGCTATCGATGCTCAGCGGTCAGAGGTGGCACAATATGAGGTCGATAATGCTCAGCGGTCAGAGTTAGCACAATATAGGGTCGATAATGCTGCCGTCCAAAAGACGGTAATTTAATACCACAATTGCTTGAAAGTCTGAAAGTTTTCAATGGTAATAAAACTTACCACCACTGAAGAAGAAAATTAAAAATTAAAAGGTTCGCAATGACAATTTAAGTAATTTACAATAAGACATTCAGTATATTGATAGGCAAAAATTCTCAGTAAGAGAATTAATAAGAATGATAAACGAGCCAGCCAAACTGATTATCAGTCAATCCACAATGAATTTTATCACATAATAGAAAGAAACTTTTAAATTTCCGTAACAATTACTAGGAGAAACTAGTTTATCTAATCCCTTCCTACATAAGGATGCTGACCAGCACAGATTTCCTCTTAACTCTCTAATTTTCAATTTCAGAAACGTCAATGGAAATAAACACTCCGAACGGCAGGGAACGTAATACTTCACTTCGAGCTTTTCCCCATTCAGCAACGTGTTTTCCGATTATTTTCCACGAACGCCATTGAAGAAAGCTAAGCACCTCTTACTCCGTCTTCCGCTTTTTACGAATGTACTTCTTATTTTTCAGTCTTTTTATTCAATGAACGAGCACATTTCCGGATTTTACATGGACGAGAAGGTTTTTCTTTGTTGGGGGCGATCTTCTAGAATTTTTAAGCGGAAAATAATAGCGAACGTTGCGCCTTAATCCGGAGTCCTTTTTTTCTTCTCCTCGTCTAGAATTGATCTTTCGAAAGATTACTAAAAGGGCTTTTAATAAAGTTTATCGATGATTTAGTAGGATTTCACGGCCCCAAAGTCTGTTGAAAGATTACGGGCTTCCTGACAGGGATCACGTCATAATGGAATTACGAAAATCTTCAACAGGCACCGCATTATATTTGAAATAATGTTCAGAATAACGGTTGTAATTATCACGTTTATAAAACGGATCAACCAGATAGCAGTAAATGTGAGTGTAACTGGGTATTCGACGAGAGTAAGAGTGAGTAAGTAGCCGTATACGAGAGCAAAGCGAACATGCCTGATGACGGCACATGTGACTCTACAGAAATGTCGTTATTTTACCAATGGTAAGTATATCCTGTTTGTAAAATAAGTAAAACATATTAATCTGTTCATTTTATCTTAACACTTTTGGTAAAACATCGATACTTAACATTTGGCAACCTTCATTTGTAATATACTTGAGTTCATTTAAATAACTCTTAAAAATTCATCATCTATCTATATAGTGTATTCAGAAATTCTGGAGTCTCCTCGAAGAATCGAATAATGGAATCCATTTTCTATTGATATTCGTGCATCTGCAGTTCAGTAGTTAGCTCAGGTCATTTACGGAGAAAAAGACCTTTTGGTGACAAGATTATTAGTAGAACAAATCCAACATCAATTTGTTCTAATGATAAAACATGACTATTTGACATAAAATTCAATATTTTTTATAGATGCGTTTTTGTTTTTTTACAAAAAACCTCAAAAAATCGGTAACAATTTAGTTTTTTCCTTTTACACAAAATCCACCTATGGAACCATGTTTGCTACTAGAGGCAATGTTGAAGAGAAATGAAAAACCTACAAAATGAGCTACTATACGCTCAATTTTGTTAATTGGTTTCTTAGATAATGAAATCTTTATCCGAAATTCCAAAAAAATAAATAATCCCTTATATATTTTTTTATTTTATCTAAAACATTCTTATTAACTGAAGCGATAGATCTTCTCATACCCAATTCATGTTCTAAAAGTAAATACTGTAGCCCCGGTAGTTTTTGCAAAATTTCAGTCAATCCTATGGAAGATATTTTTTTAAGAGGCCGTATTACCCCACCGGATGGCCCTATCATTATGAAGAAACCACCTATGGAAAGTAGAAGAGTTGATCTCGAGACCTCTCATCTCACTTTTTCAAAATTTAAAATATAAATATATGTAAATACGGACAATATTTGGCCGTTCTATATAATTTTTCTGGACGAATCCAAATTTTTAATTTTAAGCAAACACATATTTATATTTCTTGCATAATATGGATTTATGTAATAAATTTATCAAAATGGACTACCTAAACTCCATTTTAATTTAATTTTAATATGCAAAAGACATACCTACTTATTTTAAATTTAAATAAAAAAAGGAAATTTGCCTTTTCTATTCACTGATTTTTAAAAACATACCTAAGTAAATAATAGTAGCTTCCTTTGTTTACATTTTCAGTACTTTTTATATTTTATTATAATATAGCAATGAAATGCTGATACAAATTGGTAATCGTTAATAATAAAAAAGAAAAAGGTATTCTTCAATTAGTTAACAACGCAATTTTTATGTTGTTCAATACTCAGATTCCTGTTAAGAAATTTTTATTAATAAATACTAATTAATGACAAACCAAATTACCCTAGATATATATGTTTTGATCTTTTATGCAAACATATACAACTGGAAAAATCGCTTGCAACAGCCTTCGCATTTTGCATATTATGATTGCTCGTCATTATCATTTGTGGCTAAATGGAGTTTTCTATTTTGCTAAATTTATTACATACATCCATTTTATCCAAGAAATATAAATATGTGTCTGCTTAAAATTAAAAATTTGCATCAAGATTATCTATTATAAGGATGTACTTACACAGGTACCACCCCTTAGCAATTTTTCGAATGGATTCGTCCAGAAAAATTATAGAGAACGGCCAAATATTGTCAGTATTTACATGTATTTATACTTTAAATTTTGAAAAAGTGAGATGAGAGGTCTCGAAGTCAACTCTTCTATTTTCCATCGGTGGTTTCTTCATAATGATAGGGTCATCCGGTGAAGTAATATGGCCTCTTAAAAAAATATGTCTTCCATAAGACTGACTGAAATTTTGCAAAAACTACCGGGGCTACAGTATTTTCTTTTAGAACATGAATTAGGTATGAGAAGATCTATCGCTTCAGTTAATAAGAATATTTTAGCTATAAAATAAAAAAAGTATTTTTATGGAATTTTGGATAAAGATTCCATTATCTAATTAACGAAGTTGAGCTTATCGTAGCTCTTTTTGTTAGTTTTTCATTTCTCTTTAACATTGACCATAGGAGCAAACACCGTTTCATAGGTGGATTTTGTGGAAAAGGTAAAAAACTAAATTGTTACCGATTTTTTGAGGTTTTTTTGTAAACAAAACAAGAACGCAACGAAAAAAATCTTGAATTTTGTATCAATTAGTCATGTTTTGTGGGTTTTGTTCTACTGTTAATTTGGCACGTATTTTCGTAAATGACCTGGGCTAAGTGTAGTGTCTACCATATTGCCTCTTAATTTCTCTCGACAGTCTTGATTGTTTTGTTGTTACAATAGTCTTTCGTGTTCCTCTGGAACTATACTATGGCATGGGTGGAGACATATATTTTTGTCGATAGTACAGTGACTGGGAATTTCCCTGGAAAATTTTTGCCAGTAAATCGGTTTGTCTGAAATTTTGACAGTCGGTTGAAAATAGCATAAAATACAAAACTTATATTGTCCCAAAGTGTGATCTTGCCCTGGGGATGAAAGCCACCCATTCTAGCGGTTGGAAATTAAATTGGTAAAAATAAGATAGAGGGATTAATTCAAAAAGTTTCCTATAAACATTTTTCGAAATAGCAATACTTTTTGGAGTTATTTATGATTAAAAATGTTCATTATTCGTCAAAAAACACGCTTTTCGGCGGTTTTTCTCGAATAAGTGCAAAAATTGACGTCCTACATTATTTATAAATGCACAATAGGTGTTAAGATACGACTTTGTCCGATAGTCTCTAAATTTGCAGCGTTTAAGGTGAAATAACTCAAAAAATTCACGTTTTAGAAAAAAAAATCACTAACCATATTCTAAAGTGCTTCAAAAAACTTCAAATAATATTGATTTTAAGCCATTAGGATAACAAATGACGGAGTTATTGCCAAAAAAGGGGCTAATAGATTTTTATTTTCTTTTAAATATTGCAATAAAACTTTAAATATTTACCACCATATTTTCAATTAAAGACTATCGTTCTATAATTTACTTTATTTAGATGCTTGTAAAATATCCAAAAAGCATTAGTGATTTAGGATGCACCTTTTGAAAATTGTAAGCTTTTAAAAATAATAATAATAATTTATTTTTTTTAAATTGCAGTTTTTTGAAAATAATATGAAAGATAAAAGGAATACAAAAAAATTTAGCGTTTTTCTCGTAGAACATTTTGCTTGTTTTTACTTCCGTAGCACAAAAATTAACCAAGATATCTCGACCATTTTAAGCATTTTAATCTAACAAATCTCGAAAACAACGCTTTAAAAAATCTTCACATTCATAGGAGTTTTAGTTGTTATAATTCTTTGAAAATCGATTTTGAATATAGGATAGCTTTAAAGTTAACAAAGTTATTGAGATAAAACTGACGTCATTTACACGATTTAGTATATTCAAGCAGTAGCAGACGAGAAAAAAGGAGCAACCCAAGCAGCTGTTGAACACCTTGTCATGATTCTGTGTTTACTTGGCTATAAGCACTGTAATTTGAAAATATAAAAAAATATTTTTAAATTAAAAAAAAATCCTAATTTTATCTTAAGGGTGGTTCTTAAGGCTTGAAATATCGTAATAAATTGTTTCTTGTACCATAACTATACAGAAGATTTTTATTTACTATACATACCTCTAAAAAATATTTGAAAATAAAAAAAAGATTTTTTTTTCGTAATTTTGTCATTAAAGGTGGTTTTTAAGGGTTGAAATATCATAATAAATTATTTTTCTACCATAACTACACAGAAGATTTTTATTTTTAATAAATACGTCTAAAAAATATTTGAAAATGATAAAAAAGATTTTTTTTCGTAATTTTTATTATTACACTTTTAGTGTAAGAATTACATAAATCAAACAATATAGAAATATGAAAACATCAAAATATCTCAGTCTGGAATCAGAAAACTTGCAAGGATCAAGAGTGAAATTTAATTGCAATGTAGATGTTCTTCTTCTTCAATTGATCTATAGGGTTCTTAGCCTTACCGCGAGGCCTTTAGGCTATATGTTTCTGATCTATTAGATCTTATTGAACCAGCTTCAAGTGAGTTAATCTTGTAAATTATAACATGTATACTACGTTCAGGAATGGGACTTCCGGTTTTTCACTATCAGTATTCACTCTTTGAGCGTCTACTATCACTTTCAAATCGTCTTTATGGGGGAGATTTATCCAATGAAATTTCCAAACAACTTATTTTAATTATATCTTTAGCTTAGAACCAAGACTAGCACACTCACACATGCGACCACCTCGCAATCTTGACCGAAAGTCATGCTCAGCTTCATCAGAAGTGATAAAGCTGATTACGATTTCTTTTCTTTCAAATCGTATGGGAAACATGATAAAATAGTAACATAGATTTTGTAAAAACTTGTGAAAAAATTGTTGTACCTTATAATTTACATTGCTAGTTAATACCGAAACAACACTTTTAAAATATGTTATGAATCATGCCATAAATAGTGTAAGGAGTTTGCACTGAAACAAATAACAAAAACCTTCCATAATTGTCCATTACTTACCGTTTAAATACTTTATAATTTAAAAAATCAATTTTACATTAAACTTTCCTTCCCTGCTTGGGCATAATCACCAATTAATCGAAAAACTCCTGTATTTACCAGACATCGACAAATACCAACAGTACTATTTCAAAATCTCTACAAAGGCGAAACATCTGCTGTTCGAACGTTTTATCCGTTTCTAAGGCGAAAGAACTTCTGAACGTATTTTTCGATTTTTACTCGTTTGAATTTCGCGAAAATCTTAAATTACGACATTTCCCCGGCAGGACTATCATTTTTCATCATTTCCTCGCTTTCCTCCTGCCTTCCAAACGGTTTCTCTTTTTGGAGGGAAATTCAAAGCCCATTTAATGATATCAGTGCCTGCACGAAAACGTAATTTGGAATTCCTCAGAGACAAAGTCAGTGGCTTGTGAAATATTTTCGGATCCCTGCGGAAAGTGAAATCTTCCTACTTCGCGAATGGGTATCGGAAGTGTTCTCCCACAAAAAATAAAAATTACTATCTGCCTCGATTTTTTTTTGTTCTACATCTGCTTTACTCTAACGAGAAAATATCGCAATTTATTAAAGGTGATTCAAAATATAGAAGATGATTTAAAAACATGAAACTGTTATTCTATTTAAATATTTGAGAATACCCATACTTATACTGGGTGGCTCAATAGTAGGTGGCTACGCTGAAATATTAGATTGGATTATGGGGAAAAATTATACCTTTCCATTTGAAATTCGAACACAAAATAAAAAAACCTTAGCATATCCAAATAGCGCCCCCTCTCGAGGGCTGCATTAACAGACATTGAGATATCTATTTTTCCTTTTAACAAGCAAGCTATTGTTTCTTAACAAAATCGGTAAAGTCAAACCATAGTTACCTTCTTGCCATTGGTTTACATTCTATAAATAAAAGCATTAAAACAAAACAAAAACTTAAGTTACAACAATAGTATTTTTTGACACCTAACACAAAGTTTTTTTGCAGAAAACTGGTCTTTTTCTCTCACTATAGCTGCGACGCCCCATGGCGGTAGAGGGAAAACCTAAGAAATTAACATATTTCCCTATAATATTTTTTCTTCAAAACTGTACGACTTTTACTTCTTGAGATACAGTACCTAGCTACTCTTAATGCAACACCCTGTTTATCATTTTGGAATTAATGATCAATTCAAACTAATTTCTTTGTTTCCTATCACTGTTACACAAAAGTTAAACAAAATGTATATAGTAAACAACCAACGACAGCTACAGTTATGAAAATGAGAATGAGGAATGCAAGTATCACCCAGAAAATGTTAATGTGGATTCAGAATTGTGACAAAAAAGGAGGCGACTTATCTGGGTGTGCAAGTACACAAGACTCAAAAGGCAATATTTTAATTTAAAACACTTTTTAATATCAAAATAAGAATTCATCGCAAAATTATCTTACAAAAAAAACACGTTTACGCAATAACAAATTAATTTTTAACTTCTCTGTTCTGGGGTCAGAAAAATGATAAATGTCAAGATATCCCGCCAAGTATATCGTACAGGGTGTTTGTAATGGTTTTCATTTTGATTCATTTGAAGTCAGTTTCTTTTAGAGACGAAGTTAAAGGGCTTATAGTCGCGTTATACAGGGTGGTTCAAAAAATAGTGTAATGGATGGCACATAACTAGTTGCGTATACAAGGTGGTTGAAATAAGAGTGGAGCAACTATAGTTATACAGAGTGGGTATTTGGGTTATAGGACCGAGTATATTTACATTTATACAGAAGGCCTCAAAAAAATGTTAGAAGCGACTAAAAAAGTTATATAGTGTGAAACATAAGTAGTTGCTTATACAAGGTGTTGGAAGTAGGGGTGGAGTAAAATTATTGTTATACAGGGTGTATCAAAAAGTTGTTATATAAGCATACAGTTAGGATCTTTGAATTATAGGACGGGGTATAATATAATTATAGACATGGGTTCACAAAAATTGGAGGCAGATTCATATACCAAGTTGTTGAAATAAGTTGTAGAGTAAAATTATAGTAATAAAATGTGGTTCAAAAATATGGATTTTGTTATAGGTATAGGGTAGACCATGAGCAGTTGCATAAATAGAATACTAAACATAAAGGGCGAAGTAAAATCATAGGTATACAGCAATAATTTAAGCAATAAAAATATAGGAGTCAATAGTGTGCATAGGATTTATACTTATACAGGGTGGTTTTAAAGAAATTAGGACCGTTGCAATATTGTGAGGATTTAAATTATAGTTGTACAGGATGGTTCACAAAATGATAGACAAATAAGTTATATAGGGGTGACCAATACATAGAAGTATATACAGTGAGGATGCAATATTGAGTGAATTAGGTTTACACTTATTAGAAAATAATAAAATTTAAAAAATATAATAAATACGCTAAAATATTCAACAGAATTGTACCTTAAAACAGATAAAAAAGAAGAATGTCCGAAAATAGTGATTGCTTGCACATGGTTTCTAAACGGTTTTTATTTTAGGTCAGCTGAAGTTGGTTCTATTTCAAATATAAATTATTAATTTTCTTGTTCATTTGATTTTAGTTATTACCATTGAAAACGGGGTCTGATTTAGACTTTGAAACGTCTGCACTATTTTATTGGACTAAATATGCAGACTTTCAAAGCAATTGTGGTGTTACTTCCCAAAAAAAAACAGAAAAAAAACTACTTTTTACTTTTATGAAATGTCTTCTTTGCAACAACTTTACCCTAACTGACCTTATTTTGCTTGCAGATTTCCAACGATTTGTTGAAAGTGTACGATAGCGTTGACAAATTTTCAACCTTAAAAGCCGAAACGACACTCCGAATGCGAATTTATCAGCAAACAGAAATTCCAGATGAATTTGATATATTTGTACGTCCACCGTTTCCCCGGCATTTCCTCTCCTCATTTGCATACATAGTTGGCAGACGGTTCTTCAGTTTACCATCATTTGCATTTTAAATATGCCATTACGGCCTATGTGTCATACACTCAAAAATATTGTTTACCCTACCGTGATTCTCATTTGAATTTCAAAACCATTTTCACAGTAACTAATTGCCGAATTCTGGCCTCGAGGAAACCTTTAAGAAAATTGAGTTATAAAATAAATCACACGGCAGCGTGATTTTATTACGGAAAAATTAGGATTAATGTGAAAATATCGCTCTGTAATTAGAATACGAGACGGCAGTTAGTTAGGTTAAGCACGTACTACACTCTAATATATATATATATATATATATATATATATATATATATATATATATACATATACATATATATATGTTAGATTGTATTCCTTCACGGATGGAACAATGTAGTTTCCTATGTTGTATCCGGGGTACATCCGTTTCTTGGTTTGTGCTCTGAAAAGCACAGTTGACCTGAAGTTTCGCCAAAATCTCATTTAATCTGAAAACAGAATTCTGTTTTTGAAAATGCCAAATGAGATTTAGCGAAACGTCAGGTCAACTGTGCTTTTCAGAGCATAAACCAAGAAACGGATGTACACCGGATACTACCGCGTCTGAATTTATTAAATTCTCGCCTTTACGACTCCCGCTTTGGAGCCATTATCAAGAGACAAAAGCAGATTCTCACATACCGTCTATAGGAAACTAACCTATACCAATCGATACTTAAATGCCCAATCACACCATCACCCTGCCCAATTGAGTTCTGTAATGAAATCTTTGTCTCTTAGATCTATTCGTTTAAAAGATATTGACAAGAGACAAAACATACTTAATAATCTACAACAACTCTTTCGACAAAACGGTTATCATCCGGACCACATTGCGCACATAATTCGTCAATTGCAACAACCCCCAAATACACTAACCCCATCAGAAACAGACCAGCAACACCGGAAAGGCTTCCTTCCGTACCTTCGAAGAGTCACTAACAAAATAGCACGGATTCTACAGCGACATCAAATAAAGACACTCAAACTATAGCCAACTTAACCGGAACCCTAAAGATAAAGTACCTAACGACGATCGAGGAGATTACGAAATTCCATGTCGCAACTACCCACAAAGCTACATCGGTCGTACCAATAGACGCGCCAACCATCGAGTATATGAACATTCTTTGTCAGTGCGCAAAAAAGATCCGACTTCAGCCCTCGCGCATTATCATATCCAAGGTGGACACTCTATCAACAACAGTAGGACTATCAGATCTCTCAATTCCCTCCACGATTCACGAAGCTATAGAAACAGAGAAACGACCCCTGTGTCTAAACCGACGTGATGACAGCTCCCGCCTTCCTAAAGCATGGACCTCCGTATTTGCCAGATTAAACAAAGCAGACACGCCCACCAACACGAAACCAATCACTACACACCCCCTCCCCGACCCCCCGACCGATAACTATAAACAAAAGAAGTAGAGCAGCTTCACATTCAGTTCATTTACCTAGTGACTCTTAGGAAGTAGGTAGTTTGAGGCCCTAGTTCGATCTAGACTCTTAAATTCTTTTTCACTTTTGTCTCTTGATATGTCTTTCATACTTGACGTTATTATTATCATTTTAATCAGCAAAAATTAGATTGCCTCTGGAATTTAAATTTTTCAAAAAAATATTTATAGTCTGAGGACCAAAGATGATAAAGACAAATTTGACAGTGAAACTAAGTCATGGGAATTTTTTTTAGGCTGTGGGAAAAAGAATTCAGTTGTGGTTAGTCACCGCCGCCTGCACAGGTAAATAATGAATATTGATATTATTAATTGAAATTTGAAAATCATAATGTAAATAATTGTGTACACTGAATATAACAATTTATATATAATTTATTATGTATTTAATTTTGATATTTTAACGATGTTTTAAATAGGAAGATATTTTGAGGTGTTTGAAAAATATCCAAAGATGCTGTCCCCCATCTCCAAGAAAACAAGGGAGATGAAGTGAATGGTTAGAGAAAGAGAATTTTCTACATCTTATCTCGGCGATAATTGTATATTTTAAAGTTGTTTAGGTATACTGAAGCGAGAGATAGAGAAAGTAGTTATTATTGTATTTCAACTTTTTGATTCGATATGATACTTTCTTTATAGTATATTTACTTATAAGTTAAAATGGAGTCAATAAATCTCTGGACCCAGGCCGTTATTGAGATGTAATATTTTTATTACAATCCAATTATATAAAGTTTCCGTTCCACCTTTACTTTCTATGTTTCAGTAAACGTAAATTGAATTAATCTGGATATTAGAGAAAAATAAGACATCATCAACGTCTATTAAAACGAATAAAACCTTCCCCTCAAGTGTTCGCGATTCATACAAATGTATCGCTGAAAACCTACTTATCGTAATCTGAAAACGTACATGTCGAGGATGAGCACCTTTTCAACTCGTACTTAGCTCCTCGCTTTATGCGTTCCCTTTGCATCCTACTCCACCTCACTTTTCGAGCAACAACTTCGCTGGTGATTGTACGAGAAAATGAGGACGACGTACAGCATATGATTAGGGAATATCAGAAAGGCGAATAAGAGATAAATTCACTGAAGACTAGCTGATGGTTTTATGTCTGCTTTCCTAACGTAATATAACTGTAATGTGTTCGATGGCACATTCCATAGAGAATATCCAAAATAAATGTATGAATTAGATGTTGCGGTTTTAGTTCAATGCTGGTTCAATGCAAATATATAATTGACGAAGGACCTTTAGCGGAACAATCAATAAACACGTGCCGTCACATAAACGAATCACCAAATAAAAGTTATCACTAACCTTTTATTTCGACGCTCTGGTGTTTTCTTGGGTCTTCTTTCTTCAGAGGCTAGCCCCGTAACAGCAGGAACAGTTTCTTAGAGCTTCGTCTGGACAACACGTTACACAAAAAATAGCGACGTAATGTTCATTGATTGAGCAAACAAAAAATGCGGGTTTAACAACAAATGATGCGCTTTTGTAAACACAAAAGAAACAAAATGAAAGCGGTTTCGCGGTGGTTACGAACGGAGCTAAGAACTCGCGGATTCGTAACACAATAACAACAAAAAGCGCCGTCTCTTCAGACGGGATCAAAGCGACCGAAAAGTTCGGAGTACAATACACGAACCTCCCAAGCGTCTAAACAGCTAGGGACCCAAAACACGAATGACAAATACTGTCTATATTTTACACGCAAAAAACACTTACAATTATCATTAGCGCGACGGAATGTTTTAGAAAAAGTGCAGAAGTTTAAAAGCAATGAAGTAATTCAATTAAATTGAAAACAATACACTAAACAAATTGCGGGAACGCACCAATAACGGTTGAGGATTTTAATTTTTTTTATCAATAAGAATAGTTGTAGTGATAAAGCAAAATTTAAGAATAAAGTCAATAATAAAACCATTAATGTTTTATTATTTAACAGTTGCCCATTTACAGAATAATATAGAGTCTTAAAAATTCGATGGTGGTAGCCGTTACTTTGTGATAATCAATCATGATTGTCAAACGACAAAACATATGTTAATGAAAGACTGACAAGATTCAACACAAACGTAAACTAATTTAGGGGTTCATATGAATAATTTTAAAAAATTATGAGATTAAATGAACGTTAAGTAGCACCTACGGTATTAACAAATGGAACAAAATACTACTGTTACAATTTAATTGGTCATTTAGGATGGTCTCATTGGAAAAGGTTAAGCTTCGTTGATATTTCTACCTGTTCTAATATTAAAATTTTATGGTACAGCTATGACAATGCAAAATTTTTGTATCTTGTAGTTTTGGAAAAGAATGTCCTACATCAAGTATATGGTTTGAATATGTGTAATCTGTTTTTTTTTAATTTAAATGAGCAGAAATGTACACTAAAACGGATGATAACATTTTTTGCAGTCATTGCTTCAAAAAAACTATTACAGTCTGGACATTATTAGCTTATAAACTCCAGATTTACTATATAAGTTATCTTTATCTTTAGAGTTAAAAATAGATAGTTTATGGTTTAATGGACTAAACTATCTTCACACAGAACTATGGTTCACCGATCATTTTCAGTTCCCTTGTCAAAAACTAATCTAACTAATGAATTAAATATTATCCGTTCTATAGCCGCAAATAATGGTATTCAAACTAGTATAATCATAAGTTATTTTTTGCTATTAGTGAATCAAAGCATGTACCCCTTTGTAAAATCCACAAAGCATTTGATACATATCGTTAAATTTGAAGACGCGAAATGTAAAGACCGACATCTAGGATTTTCGGGTAAACTAGCACATGGAGGTATATTGTCTTACATACAAAAGAATAACACCTCGAAGAGAGTATTCAATTTGTCTGATAGGTAAAGTTAACCTGAAAATTTCATCGTGACATTCTAACCTAGGAGTTAGGGGTAACAACAATTACATGGAACGGCTCCAGATTCGGAACCTCCATGCCCTAGTTTCCCCGAAAATCATAGATGTCGGTCGTTACATTCAATTGTACGAAGCGCAACTGATGAAGGTTCCCTAACCAGAAACAATACATATTATATATATATATATATATATATATATATATATATATATATATTGTCTTGCGTACAAAAGAATGACACCTCGAAGAGAGTGTCTACAAAGCAATTCCGATATGTCTCATTAACATATTTCGGAAAGTTTAGTGATAGAATCCAAAACTATTGAAATTTCATAACATTAAGGTCAGTTTCAAATCCCAGAATAAACTTTCAAACCTGTTTTTAACGCTAAAGATAAAGATAACTTATATAGTAAATCTGCAGTTTATAAGCTAATCTGTCTAGACTGTAATAGTTTTTATGTAGGAATGACTGTGAACATTTTCACTGATCTAAATATCAGAAAACAGAATCCACATTTTCAAACCATATACTTGATGCAGGACATTCTTTTCCAAAACTCCAAAACTAGAAGATACAAAAATTTTGCATTCTCAACGAGGCTTAACCTATTCCAAGGATACCCTTCTAAATGACACATTAAATTGTAATAGAAGTATTTTGTTCGTTCATTAATACCGTACCTGGAACTTAATGTTGTTCATTTAATCCCATAATTTCTTTAATTTATTCATATCATATCTCTTTCTCTCTCTCATGTCTTCATTTTCATTTCATCCATTTCGAATTTATTTACAGTCATTTGATTAACCATGCACTGTCATCCAAAACAAACCGGTATGCAAAATTTCAGTTCAATTTCAGAATTTCAGACCACAAATTCACTTGCAAAATTTGATTGTAGAAACTGTAACAGATGAAATTTAATTAAAGCTTGTAAAAAGCACTTTCTACTGTCTCACATTAATGCCAAAATAAGGATAATTATTCATAAAAGCCAACAAAATGCACAACTCTCACGGAAATGCAGTTTTGATGTCTTTAAATGAGTTTTCCCAGTATTCATTATCCAGATTAGCACTTTCCATTAACCTAGTATTTCACATCATAGACTATTAAATACAATAGTTATTAACCTTATTAAAATATATAATTATGGTAATTTGCTTAATGGCCAATTAATAGATTCGCATTACTGACATGGCTTCAAACAGAATGACTGTAATTATAATTTGCCGGTATTGAAGTATTTTAACTAGAAGCCATTAGTTGCTATTCATTTCCGAGTATATTTTTAATTTTAAGGGGTATTTCAATACGAGGCTAAATGTTAAGGTTCCATAAAACCTGATTTTATGTAGCAAATGATGGAAATATTTATTGATTTATGATGTATACATTTAGCAATTATGTTTGTAAAAAAATGTCATGTAAATGACTTTCAGGGCTTTGCTGGTACATACGTACTTGTAATAATTAGACCCCGCGCTTACGGCGTAACCGCGGCAGTTATACGATTCTGTAAAATGAGGTACCCTGAGTGACATTTCAGTTATTATTTTAAAAGGGAAAGCTTCTTAACGGAGGTCTACTTTTACACATAAAAATAGATGAGCAAGGGAATGAAATGCATAACTTTAAATTTCAATTTGTTTTGGTACGACACACGTTATAATTACCTGTGGTTATGACAATCATTGCAGGCAACTCAAACCTCCTATGCTCTTATTGAAACACTCTTTGGACTTTCTTCTAAGATGACAGGGTAACCGCATGTGTTTGTGCGCGTGATAAAATAGAAGGAAAAATTTGTTTCAATTCTATCTTTGCTATATATCAAACTAGAGACTTGACATAAGTCAGAAGTGAGATAGAACACCACATAAAACATTTAAAATATCTGTATATATATATATATATATATATATATATATATATATATATATATATATAACCGATTTCCACCTATAACTAAAAAGCTAAAAATAATTATAACAAAAATACAACTTTAGCAAATAAATAACACATTCAATGTTGTTAGGGTACCTGCCCATGAAGTAAAAAATGTCAACATTAAAAGGTGCTCATTCTGTTCAAATTAATGACCTACCAATCTAGTATATTTTTTAAGTGGGTGCCAAGCAAATCTAAAATCCTTCATTGTGTACTTATCTACTATTTCATCAAACTTGATTGTTGCTTGGCACCAACGTCAAAAATAAATATAGTACATTGGTAGGTAATTAATTTCAACATCAACATTGAATGTGTTATTTATTCGCTAGAGTTGTATTTTGTTATAATTATTTTTAGCTTTTTAATTATTTTCAACTTTTTAGTTTCTTTCAACTCAGGTAGTTTTCATTCTTTATTTTTTATTTTGTATGTACAACCTTAATAGACAGGACCAGGTAATATCGAAAGCTTGGGGCTTTCGATGTTACCATTACACAATGACACATTTTCATTTAAATTGACAGGTAAATGTTTACGAACAAAATGTACTAGTACGCGTTGACTTAATAAACCCAAAATATATTTATGCCTTATGCACCACGCCATGTAACCTTTTTTTAAACTTTTTTGACAACTCTGTATAACTATAGGTAATTCCACTCCACCCTATGTATCAACCATCCTGTACATACGACTGCCCAAGGACAAGCATAAATTTGTTAGCTGCCTTCTGTAAACTATAGAACGGAGTAGAATCCATCCCAATTTTACGGAGTCAAATCCGTACATTTCAATCATAGTATATAACTCCTTGTGGGCTACAACATAAATTATTTAATTTTTAACATTTTATATTATCGCCCTGTGTAACATTAATTCCTCTCCACATTTTATGCAACTTCTTATGGGCTATAAAATAAATATATTTTTAATAACACTGTATAAATATAATTCAACTCCAGCACATATTTCAACCATCCTGTATACGATTTTTTTTAATCACCCTATATAATTTTAATTTCACATTTTTTCCAACATTTTTATACCACCAAACGTCCACTCTTCCCTATATTCCAACCATCCTGTATATACGGCTGCCTGTGGACCACTATCATTCTACTCCGTCCTATATTTCAATCATCATATAAATATAACTCCTTCTATCACTTTACTTTGTGATTTTGTTTGCTATAACTAAACACCCTGTGTATAAACGCACCAAATAGCAGTTTAGTTTGGCAGGTGTTGTCACTGAATTTTCTATTAGGCCGGGAGAATGTGACAACCAAAAGCACCGTCTTCGCAAAATGGAAAAATTTTCATTTGAATAGGTATTTGCCTGGTATACAAACAAAACGAGCTTGGTACTCATTGATTAAGGAGCCGAAAATACTATGCTTTACTATCTATATGCTTGAGATGTACATAGAAAATTTTCAAATTCGCAATTAAAACTTCGAGTGCCTAAAATTCCAGCACTAATAGGTTGGAATTAAAATATTTATGAGGAAATGTCCGTTATGTCATTTCTATGAAATTTTTGATAAGAATTTTGGAATTTTCGGCGATTTTCTGCAAAAATGCAAGTTGCACGTCGCAGGAAAGTATATGAGATCACTTAGGGATCTTCCTTGATAGATTAAACGTAAAAAAATCAGCAAAAATGTTAGGGATATGGGTCGATTTCCATGCAAGCATGTGTTCATTCACAAATTACCAATAGAATCCTTTTCCAAAATATGAAGTTTCACCAATTCGGATATATACTCTATTAAACAAGACCATACTCATTCAAAACGGTTTACCACAGGAGAAGAAATCAGATAACATACATTAAAAAAAAATACGAATTGATAACCTCCTCCTTTTTAGAAGTCGGTTAAAAAAGGCAAACTCTATTTGCCGTTAAATTTGTATGCTGACTAGCTTCATATAAAAAAGCAAAGATTTTAGATTAAGACTTCTGAATAATAATTGAGATCAATATAGGAAATCATTTACCAAGGTTTAGTAAGAAGGTGTAATGACGGTAATCCCATTGCAATCAGGCAACTGCAGAGGCCTCCAAGTGTCACATCCCTGTATTGCTTTTACTGGATTATTCAGATTAATCTACAGGAATTATAGCGACTAACAGAACCAATTTTGAAAAAATGCAACATTGATGCCTCTTATATTTGCAATTAGTAAAATTAATTTTTAAATATATCTGCTTATAACAGATTATCTATCCTTGATTAGTTTAGCCATGTTATTTCATTTCGGATACCGTGAATTACCTTATATATAGATGAGTGCGTTGTGGGTTTTTTTTGGAGCAAATTATTTTAAAATTTTAAATATATGATTTAGTTCAGTTATCGGTCTTTTAGTGTGGCTGAAGGAATAAAAGTAGAATGAAATAATATATACAAATGATTTTCAAGGAGGAGCAGATGTGTTTATAAAGAGTATTTTTCCAGATGACACCTACTAGTAGTTATTATGGTGAATACAATGGTGCTGTAATTTTAAATGACATAGAGAGAAAATAATTCAAAGTTATATCTTAATTGAAAAAAATAGCATTTAAACTATTTTTTCATTACACACTGAGTGATATATAATTGTTACTGTTTTAAATGACATTGTTCAACTCTATGTGAAACTTATGTTTTTAAAAATTTTAATTAACTTGCATGTCATATGTTTCATTGCCGATATATTTAAATTAAAAATTAAATTACACATTAGGATTAATACTAAAGTCGTAAAAAAATACTATCAATTATTTTAATTTCCCAAAAACCTATATCTCAAATGACTGCAACTCTTATTATAAAAAAGATGTTTTTCTGAAAACATTACAATCCTGTATTTCAAACGTTATGACGTTTAGAACATACGTTCTTATGAAATTAAGTAAGTAATATCTTGTAGACATTAATTTAATTTTGCTTTAAAATTAGGAATCACGAAAAACTTTAGCAAATAAATAATTAAAAACTACAACACAATTTCCAATCACTAATATTACAACATGCAATCCAACTAAAATTAAAATATCCCTTTAAGTACAGCTAGTTCTGATTGATACTATATGTTAAACATAGTTTTCCATTATTCTGCCCTCACAAACCAAACATCTGTTCTTTTATGTTCCCCTCTGCAGAAATATATATCATTTCGGGAATATATTACTGTGTGTGTGTCACACAAGCGAATATATATTGTAGGAATGTATAGGGTGTTCAGCCACCAGCATCCCTGCGGCGCATCTCACTGTTGATGTTGATTTACCGAAACGCTCTTGATCATATGACAAAAAGGAATTCATTAGTGGAATAGTAATTGCCACGTATGTGGGTGTGTATTTGTGCAATTTCGACGTTCCAGATTAAGGCCTGTGGTTTGCAGAAGATGATTTCCCATTTTTGAAGAATGTATTTAAGTATTAAGTGGTAGAGCGAATAATTTAATGTTTGCCTGATATGTTTTATTATATGAATAATGTTTTGATGGGAAAGTTTCTTTTAATAGGAAGCCTGGTAGAAACCGAAACAGATGAATATGAGTAAATACCCACACCTTGTGTAAGAAACAGAGTCCAGTCCAGTCCATACAACTGCTTATGGTCTACGCTGTATAAGAATTATTTCTGATATTTTTTTAACCACATTTTAAAGTAAAATTTCTCTTTCTCTTTACTCTAAAACTATAGTCTTGCTTCTCCCCATATTTCAGATAGTAGAATACAACTGTTGATGGTCTACCTTATTTAACAATTCTTTTAAAACTTTTTTTCATCCATCCTAATGAAATTGCCTGTGGAACCCTTGGTGTGTCACAAATATAAAAACACAGTATTGCACCCTAACGCCAAACTTTTATTTAAACCCTCACCCAAACTGCAACTGCAACTATATAACAATTTTATTCAACATTTTTTTAAGCGCTTTGTATAACCAACTCTACTTCCATCTACATTAAAACCATCCTGTATACACCGCTGCGAAATTGTGAAACATTAAACTTATTTTTGAATCACCCTGTATAACTATAATTTTACTCTACAAAATATTTCAACCACCCTGTATGTGCAACTGCTTAGGAGCCCCCAAATATAACATTTTGTAAACACTTAACTATAACTCTGGTTCACTCACTATCTTATATATATGCAACTGCTTATGGACTACTCTATATAGCCATTTTTGAACCACTCTTGAAAGCATAATTTGTATTCACGTGGTATTTCAACCACCCATTATATGCAGCTTTTTCTAACATTGTTTTAAACACACTGTATGAACTATTATAATTTTACTTCGATCCATGTTTCAGATATTGCATATATGCAACAGCTCATGTTCTATCCTACAAAAAAAATATCCAACCAGTTTAACTATAAATCTATTCTACCCGCTATCTCAACGATCTTGTATTTGCAACTACTTTTCGGCCACAAAATACAACATTTTTGTACCACCCTGTATAACTATAAATCCATCAATGTTCAGTATATTACACCAAAACCGCAACTGCTTATTGGGCACCGAATATAACAATTTTATTCAACATGTTTTTGAATCTCTAAGTATGTATTACTACTACCCTGTATACGTCACTGCGTATTGGTCAACCAATAAGACATTTTTTAAATAATTATCTTTACACTTCTTCACCCTGTATTTCAACTATCCTATCTTTGCAACTTATTATAAACTACGCTATTTCACAATTTTTCCTCATATTTTTTTCAAGACATATTAAAGTATAATTTCTCTACACACCTTATTTAAACAACCCTTCATTTACAACTTGTTCTAACCTTGTTTGAATGACACTGTATAACTATAACTTTACTGCGCACCATATTTCAGGTACTACATATATGCAACTGCTATATCACAAAATTTTTCTAGCATTTTATCTAGCATTTTATACCCACCCTGAATAATTATAACTGTACACCACCCTATATTTCAACAACTTTTTATATGCAACTCCGCATTTGCTACCAAATATAACATTTTTGTACCACCCTGTAACCTTAGAACCCTACTCCACTCTATATTTCAACCATCCGGTAAATGGCACAGCTTGTAGATCATAACATTATTTTATGATATTTTTTAAACCTACCTGTATAGCTGTGATTATACTCCGCCACATATTTCAACCATCCAACTATGCAACTACTTGGGGATATAAAACAAGTTTTTAACCCCAACAAATTATAATTTCACTCCATCTTTTTTGGACCACCACGTATAACTAATTCCACTCCCCCTTATTTCTACCACATTGTATATATGCAGCTGCTTATAGCACACCAAATATAACTTTTTTTACATTTTTTAAATCCGCTATATACAGAACACCCTGTAAAATAACGCTTGTTATATAAGTTGTTTTTTCTTAAATTGAAACATGTTACTTTTGCACATTCCGAATTTAGAATAAAAGATAAGCTGATCCAGTATCTAATATTTTGTGCGTGCGGTGGAACCAATTGGTTATTGTATTACCCAACATGGTAGAAAGAAGTTTTTTCGCTATTTCTACCGTTTCTCTCAATTTAGGAAGATAAAATGTCTACCAGATTTTAAGTCAAACTATAGGCTTTGCAACTAACAAAGATTCAGCAAAATCTCTTCAATAGTTCTTACGTGAACAAGCAAACAAACAAACAAACAGACAAACTTACAATTTTATAATACCGCACTTTACTGCGCACCATATTTCAGGGATTCCATTTATGCAACTGCTATATAACAAAATTTTTCTAGTATTTTTTACCCACCCTGTATAATTATAACTGTACACCACCCTATATCAACAACTTTTTATATGCAACTACTTATTTGCCACCAAATATAACATTTTTGTACAACGCTGTATCATTAGAATCCTACGCAACCGTATGTTTCAACCATTCGGGAAATGGAACAGCTTGTAGATCATAACATTACTTTATAATATTTTTTTAAACCGACCTGTATAGCTGTAATTATACTCCGCTACATATTTCAACCATCCTATATATGCAACTACTTGTCGATATAAAAGTTTTTAACCACAACATAAACTATATTTCCACTCCATCTGATATTTCAAACACCCTGTATAAACAACTGCTTCTAACATTTCTTCAACCCATTTCATAACTATATGTCTTATGAATATAATTCAAAGATAATTGCTTACCTAACACATTTTTTAAGATTTTTTATTCACTGTATAAATATTTTACCATTTTTCAACCACTTGGTATATGGAATTGTTTCCGGCTCACTCAATATAACTTTTTTGGACCACCCCGTATAACTAATTCCACTCCCCCTTATTTCCACCACATTGTATATATCTAGCTGCTTATAGGACACAAAATATAACTTTTTTTTAGATTGTTCCATGTAATTCTACTCCGCTCTAAGTTCCCTATATACAGAACACCCTGTAAAATTACCCTTGTTATATCAGTTGATTTTTGTTAAATCGAAACATGTTAGTTAAATTTGCACATTCCGAGCTAACCCGATGCCAGTATCTAATATTTTGTGCGTGGGGTGGGATCTATTGAGTAATTGTATTGCGCAACATGGTAGAAGTTTTTTCGCTATATCTACCGTTTCTGTCAATTTAGAGAGATAAAATGTCTACCAGATTTTAAGTCAAATTATAGGCTTCGCAACAAAAAAAGATTCAGCAAAATCAGTTAAGTAGTTCTTACGTAATGCCCGAACAAACAAACAAACAAACAACCAAACAGACAAACTTACAATTTTATGATAGTATAGATGTTAAAATAAATTGTAGGAAAATATCAGCGGATAATTTTACAGGAAACTAATCACAATTTAAGATACATTTATATTGTCTCTTGTTTGAAGGTTTCGTATTCTTTTATGTGTTTATCCCATTATAATATTTTTTTAGGAAGCAGCTATATTAAAAATGATGTTTCTCAAATTCCATAATTTTATTGGAAATACCCCAAAAAAATCCCTCAAACTTTGAGCCCTTATATTAATGTTAAGTTCTCGACCAAGGCGTGTAAAGATTTCGAAATGAAAATACACAAAAACACTGATTTTTTATTTGTAAATTTCTACAACGCAGCGGCATTTTATGGCATCGCTTTGACCATAGACAGATATTTTTCAGAATTGCCCATTGTGGCCAAGACATAGCTCACACCGGCGAGGTAGTACGGGCCACTAAACCCGATTTTTATACAAAATTCGCGTTTTTGCACAATTATCTCGTAAATGATAAGAGCTACAGAAAAATACAAACGAGATAGTTGTAGGATATTAAATTTCCTACAAAAAACGACCTATGAACCGAATCGTTAAGATCAATATTTAGCGAGATATTAAGCCCTGAATTGATTTTTTTATATTAAATTTAGTAGATTATCTGTCTTGTATTGATTCGGCTATATGTAAAAATTCGTACATGGGGCTTCAAGTTTCTCGCTACCACATTCAGTACTTTAACATATAAGAAATAAAATGACATTCGTGTAAAAGTAAAATAGCTTTCTTGATTTATTTAACTTGCCCATTCCTCTTGAAACTCCATAAAAGTATTTTGTAACTATTCAGACTATCCAATAATGACACTTAGATTGTCAACATATTTTTTATGTTACTAATTCGACACTAATTGTTTAGTAACTTGTTTTTTAGGAACATTAAAACTTCTCTCATCTTTTTTGACCAAGAATTTTCGTTTCAGCGAGATTAGTTCATTACGTGTATATTGAATTCCGTATTCCCTGTCAAATAAATAAATCACATTAGTTTATGTTAGGAATTTATGGGGCATTGAGTAATTACATAATATTTGAAGTTACTCAATGGTTATCAAGAAACCGTCATGAGCCTAAAACTAACTTTCGATTAACACGCTTAGTGAATAAACAATTTTGACAAATATAAATCTGATATTGTAATACTTTCAATTTTAATAAATTATTCGATTTCTGCATAGTAATCGGTTACTATTATAAAAAAAATTGTGTCTAGTTTCATTTTTGTATAAAACAAATCTCAAACGAAACCATTATACTTAAATTCAATAAAAAATAATTTGTTGATTTGAGAGGAACTTAACACGTAACAAATCTTACATCATTCCTCGAAATTTCCTTGGACTTCCATCGTCTTGAAGTGGTCGATCTCACAACGTTTCAATAGTTGTGTATCTGCTATCGTCATCAGGTGAATGATAAGAAATTCAGAGTATCGGTCGTATTTATATCATACCCTTAATGGGTAATACGTCGCAGGTCATGGTCATTGGGTCTGATCTGGTCCAATCAGCGTTGTCGTACCTGGAGGTTGGTTGCCGCTGATGCGTAGCGGCAGAGGCCGAAGAAGAGCTCTTCAAATATTTTTAATTTGGACGCTGGGCTCGCTAATTATATTTTCGTTCGAAATTATATGTGCCGTCTCTATGAATTTTCTTTTGTACCAGTGCTCCTCCTTGTGAATTGCTCTAGCCTGGTCCCAGTTGATATTATGGTGTTCGGTCCATGCGTGATTAGCTAACCCAGACTTCGTTAGCTCTGCCTTTTGAGTAGCTGTGCGCTGTTCCTTAATCCTGGTGTTCAGCGGTCGCTTCGTCTCTCCAATGTAAATATTGCCACATTCACACAGTATGCGGTATATACAGTTATTTGGTATTGCTGGTGCGTCGGACCTCGTTCTTGTTATCATGCTCCTCAAGGTGTCGTTGCTTTTGAAGATAATTCTGATTCCATAGCTGTGTGCAATTCTTCTAAGTTTCTCCGACAGGCCTTTGGAATACGGTAATAGTAGAGTTGGTACCGTGGTGTCCTCTTCCTGCCTAGTTGGTTTGTCCAGCTCTTCAAACGCCTTGGTAATGTTCGTTTCCGGATATCCATTCGCCAAAAGGTCTTCTCTAAGTTTCACTTGTTCTTCTTTGAGGGCTTCTGGCATGCTGCAGATATTTTTGGCTCTATGGATTAGTGTTTTGATGATGCCAGTTTTCGTTGCTGATGGGTGGTTGGAATTGTAGTGAAGGTATAATCCTGTATGCGTAGCCTTCCTGTAGACTGTTGTTTGGATTCCGGTCCTAAACTTTACATCAAGGAATGGTAGGCACCCACTCTCTCTTCCATCCCTATGGTAAATCTAATGGATGGTTGGGATCGGTTTAAGTGCTGCAGAAATGCTTGTATTTCTCTCACTCCGTGTTGTCAAATAATGCAAGTGTCATCGGCGTACCTCAAACATATCTTAGGCTGCTTCTCTTTCTTCCATCTCCATGGTGAATCTAATGGATGGTTGGGATTGGTTCAGGTGCTCCAGGAATGCCTGTAGTTCTGTCTCTCCATGATGCCAAATAATAAAGGTGTCATCGACATACCTCAACCATAGCTTAGGCTGCTTCTCGAAACTCCTCAGTGCATGTTCTTCGAACCATTCCATGTAGATGTTGGCGATGGTTGGTGATAACGGGGAACCCATAGGCAACCCATCTTCTTGCATAAAGAACCGGTCCTTCTCCTAAAAGTAGCAGTTCTTGAGGCAACATTCAAGCAAGTCCATGATTGAGTCTATTGGCAGCTCCGTCCTCTCCATCAGGGTTTCGTCTTCAGTAAGTTTCTTTCTCACTATGTTGAGAGATTCGTCTAGTGGTACGTTCGTGAAAAGGTTTTCAACGTCGAAACTTACTAAGCGATGTTCTGGCCCAAGTTCCATGGATCCGATGATTTCGACAAAGTGCTTTGAGTCCTTGACGTGCGATGATGTTTTGCCCTCCAAAGGTTGGATGATTGGTAGAAGAAATTTCGATAGTGCTGCTGTTGGTGAGTTGCGCGAACTTGGAATCGGTTTGAGAGGTACTCCAGCTTTGTGTATCTTGGGTAGTCCATAAAGATGCGGTGGTTTGCTGTGGTGTGACGTCAATTTTCTCCTTGTCTCGGGTAGAATGTATTCAGCATGATCTCTGAGAGTGTTGTAACAAACTTAGAAGAATTGCACAGCTATGGAATCAGAATTATCTTCAAAAGCAACGACACCTTGAGGAGCATGATAACAAGAACGAGGCCCGACGCACCAGCAATACCAAATAATTGTATATACACCATGCCGTGTGAATGTGGCAATATTTACATTGGAGAGACGAAGCAACCGCTGGACACCAGGATTAAGGAACACCGCAGAGCTACTCAAAGGGCAGAGGTAACGAAGTCTGGGTTAGCTAATCACGCATGGACCGAACACCATAATATCAACTGGGACCAGGCTAGAGCAATTCACAAGGAGGAGCACTGGTACAAAAGAAAATTCATAGAGACGGCATATATAATTTCGAACGAAAATATAATTAGCGAGCCCAGCATCCAAATTAAAAATATTTGAGAAGCTCTTCTTCGGCCTCTGCCGCTACGCATCATCGGCAACCCACCTCCAGGTACGACGACGCTGATTGGACCAGATAAGACCCAATGACCATGACCGGCGACGCATGACCGGTTAAGGGTATTATAGGTTCGTTCCTTCAACCGATTGTCGACCAATCGGCAATTGGTTAATGCATCGGTACATGAACCGTTTATTGCGCAACTGATGCATGTACCAGTCGGTGGCTGCACCAGCGATTCTACCCTGAAGCCGGTTATCGAAATTACCGTACATTAACTGGTTGTGTATCAATCACCGTGTCACTTGGAACACGAAACTGAACCGTTCACTAAACGGTTATTGTTTTGAAGAAACGCTATTGTTCTTGTGCGCAGGTACGCGACCGTTGTGTATCGGTTATCTAGGCTGAAGGAACGAACCTAATATAAATACGACCGATACTCTGAATTTCTTATCATTCACCTGATGACGATAGCAGCCAACTTCAGACTAAAATCTTACACCAGTTTCTCTCGTGGATGATCAACGATATCATTACCATATCTTTATAAGAAAATTTAATAATCACATTGTTGATCCCAGTTCCTTTCAATTAAAATTCTCGATTTTATGTCTTGTGTTATGAAATTCCTTTGCTCTCCCAAGCGCTGACAGATCTGCTTGCTATTCTCTCGCTCTAATGAGATTATTCTATACAAATATTTCCTCGGTCTTGTATTTCGTTATGTATGAGCTCGTAAATTCTTTGTTCACTGTGTGCTTATGAATGTGCTTTAAAAAATGTGAAAAATATTTAAGTAAGAATTCTTCTATTAGCGTAAAGTGAAAAACGTTTGATGTATTATTGTTAAGTAAGGAAAAGTCGGTGCCGAATTTCTGGTTATTGTTGGAACAATGTGTTTATGTCATGTATGGCGAATGTGGGAATGCCGAACAGAGCAAACGGCACCAAACGTATGGATAGTTAACAAAAATACAGCTCGTGCCTTCGTTGAGACTCTAAGATTACTAAATCTCATCTGTTGGTCGAATTTCATCACAGGTATGATATACAACTAAGGCTGTGCAACAGCCAAACTCGCATTTGACTTTGTCAAAGATAAGATTTGAAATATACTTATTCTTATTTTTGAAAATGTCAACTGCAAGTGAAGTGAATCAAAAATCTCATTTAACAATACGAAATATGGGCATGGATTGAACGAATATAAAAACAGTAAATAGTATAAAATATATTGGAGGCGATACTTGAAAAATTGAAATTGTTCCTGTTTTTTGTTTTCGGAACGGACTGTATAAACAAGCACGCTGATGAGCTTAACTCTTGTTAGCTATTTTGTCTCTACTATAGCTTTATACTTTTAATTTACACGCGTTTAATTTTCCTACATAAGTTTCATGTAATTTGACTAAGATTACAAAAACATATTTTATTAACATTTTTTAATCCGCTCTGTATAACTAACTACAATTCTACTCCAACCTTATTTCACCCGCCTTGTATACGCAACTAGTAGGTGCCACTCAGTACAACATTTCTTGAACCACCCCGTATAACTATAATTCTATTCCCCTTATATTTCAACCCTCCTACATATGCAACTGCTTATGTACCACGCAATACCACATTTATTTTAAAGATTTTTGAACCCAACTGTAATTTTCAACCTTACTGAAATCTCGATACTTTCACGCACGCACACACCTACAAATATATACGGTACAGAAAAGATTGCTGGCATAACAATTTTTCCTTTCCATACACTAATTGAATATTTTTTGCCATTTCACACAACAGTAATCCTGTAAAAAAACTTCGTTTCAGAAAGAAACTGAGTTCAAACGTATCAGAATGAAAACCAGTATTAACACTTACCCTGTACAATGTAGTTTCATGACATATCTTAACATTTATGACTCAAACTTATGTACAAAGTTTGACATTATTATTGATCTGTACCGTTTTTTTGCACATATTTTTCCCATTTTCTAAAAAACGATATCTGTTACCTTATAGAAAAATATACGGAATCAAACTGGAATATAGCATTGAAGAACCAAAATTAAAATATTACAATTGATTGGGCCGTTTTAGAGAAAGCAGTAAAGATTCATTAAAATGCTTTCAATGCTAGCCCATTAATTACTGTTTTTTTTAACCGACGTCCAAAAAGAATGTATGTTTTATTAAGGAATATTACAGAAAGGTACCATATAATTTTCTATAACGTGAGATTACGATTTTCCCGAAAATCCAAAAAAAAAACAGTAATTAAGGGACTACATTTCAGTGAATTTCAATAAATCTACACTGTTTTCTCTAAAACGGCTCAACCAAATTGAATAATTTAAATTGTATTCTACAAAGAGATGTTCCAGCTTGATTCCATATAGATATCTATAACGTAAAGTATACCGTTTTCCCGAAAATCGTAAAAATGTTTGCAAAAACACTGTAAACATCAATGTAAATGTCAAATTTTTGTCATAAATATCTAGCTTAGATGTCAAGATTTGCCATGAAAGTATATCGTACAAGGTGATTGTAACGGTTTTCATTGCAGTCGAGTGAAATGTCACAAAATATTCCATTAATGTATTGAAAAGAAAATTTTTTAGGTGACCGATGTTTTCTATATGGTTACGGTGGTAGGTGTGTACGTGTGTAGAAATTCAAACAGCAAGCAATGTGCGCAGTTGTAATATTGGGCGAAGTAAAATTACAGTTACACTGGTGGGTTCAAAAAATGTTACAAATAAATATGATAATGGTTGGTACATAAGCAGTTCCATATATAAGATGGTTGAAATATAAAGTGAAGTAAAACTATAGTTATACAAAGTGGCTCAGAAAACTTAAAAAAAATGTTTAAATAAGCATATGCAGAAGGATATTCGAGTTACAGGGGGGAGGGTTCGAAAATTGTTAGAAGCAGTTGCATATACAGGCTGATTAAAATATAAGGTGGAGTGGAATTATACTTATACAGGGTTGTTAAAAAATACTATACAGTGTCGAACATTAGTAGTTGCTTATACTTGGCATATTGGGCGAAGTAAAATTATAGGTATACAGGGGGATTTAAACAATAGAAAAATAGAAACAGTCAATTGGGTGGAGAGGATTAATACTTATACAGGGCGGTTGCAACATCGTGTAGAGTTGAATTTCGTGTAGAGTTGAATTATAATTGTACAGGGTGATTCATAATAGACAAATAATTTATATTGAGTGACCAATACACAGAAACATATACAGGGAGTTTGAAATATAGGGTGAATTAGAGTTATACTTATAGAAAGGGGGCTAAATAATAAAACAAATAGAAAAATTAAAAAATATGTGGATAATATAAAAAAATACAAATTAGAAAGAGAGGGAGAGATAAGAATACGCTAAGATAATCAAAAGCATTGTACCTTAAATCCGATAAAAAAATATGTCAGAAAATGGTTACTAATTGCACACGATTCCTAAACTGTTTTTATTTTAAGCCAGTTGAAGTCGGTTCTTTTTTAAATATAAATTATTATCGCAAATTGATCAAGGCGAAGGAAGTTGCTGGCAAAAGTTTGTCTAAATATATTATTATTCAATATTGAGCTCTAAATCAAATAACAAAACAACAACAAACTCGCGATTTTCGAAAAACAAACAAGGTCGATTTCCATATATTGTTTCGTGCCCTTTTTGCTCAGAAACATGTACATATTGGTTGCTCCACTTCTCTGTACGACATGCCAATTACATGCCAATGCAGCCGTTTTGAATTATCGAAAAATTCAAATATATTTCGCGCTACGCGAAGGGTCGGAAAATATAAGAGGGCCGGAATTTATATGTAGAAAAGAAAGAAAATAAAAAGCATCAGCAGTCAACTCCATTTTATTTTTATGGGTCGTGCTGTGCGAATTCCGCCGGATGGCAGCACCGTCGTCGCATATGAAAGTGTCACTTGTTTATTAAAGGCGATAAATATGTCGGTCGGTCGGTGCAAGAGTGGAGGACACGGTTCCGAAAATAAATTCGAGTGTGTTAAGCAAATGCGGTTATTGGAAAAGGAACTGACGTACTTCGGTCTGTGTGTGTATATATAGGTCTTTTTTACGGAGGAAAAATCATTATTTTTTGCCAATGATTTATTATCGTTAAGGAATGAATTCTGAATTTTATGTTCTTGTTTAGATGTTTTGACACGGAGTTTGTTGGTCTATTTTGGTTATTAATTATAACGTTTTGTTCCTTATATAAAAAAAAAATTAAAAAATATATAACCGACTTCTACCTATAACTAAAAAGCTAAAAATAATTATAACAAAATACAACTCATTCTGTACAAATTAATTACCTACCAATCTAGTCTATTTTTGAAGGCGATGCCAAGCAAATCTAAAATCCTTCATTGCGTACTTATCTACTAATTCATCAAACTTGATTGTTGCTTGGTACCGACTTCAAAAATTTACTAGATTGGTAGGTTATTAATTTGTACAGAATGAGCACCTTTTAATGTTTACATTTTTTACTTCCTGGGCAGGTACCTGACAACATTGAATGTGTTATTTATTTGCTAGAGTTGTATTTTGTTATAATTATTTTTAGCTTTTTAGTTATAGATAGAAGTCGGTTATATATTTTTTAAAAATGTTTCATTTTCAACTTTTTAGTTTTTTTGAACTCAGGTAGTTTTTATTCTTTATTTTTTATTTTGTATGTATAACGTTAATAGACAGAACCAGGTAACATTACACAATGATACATTCTCATTTAAATTGACAGGTAAATCTTTACGAACAAAATGTACTAGTACGCGCTGACTTAATAAGCCCAAAAGGTATTTATGCCTTAAGGACTATGCCATGTAACTTTTCTTCAACTTTTTTGACAACTCTGTATAACTATAGTTAATTCCACTCCATCCTATGTACCAATCATCCTGTACATACGACTACCCACGGACAAGCATAAATTTGTTAGCTGCCTTCTGTAAATATAGGACGGAGTAGAATCCATCCCATATTTAAGGAGTCAAATCAGTCCTATATTTCAGCCATAGTATATAACTCCTTGTGGACTACCCCATAAATTATTTTATTTTTAACATTTTATATTATCGACCTGTGTAACATTAATTCCTCTCCACACTTTATGCAACTTCTTATGGGCTATAAAGAAATAATTTTTTAATCACACTGTATAAATATAATTCAACTCCAGCATATATTTCAACCATCCTGTATATGATTTGCTTATGTCCACATAATATAACAGTTTTTTAATCACCCTATATAATTTTAATTTCACATTTTTCCAACATTTTTATACCACCAAACGTCCAGTCCACCCTATATTCCAACCATCCTGTGTATACGGCTGCCTAAGGACGACTATCATTCTAGTCCGTCCTATATTTCAATCTTCATATAAATGCAACTCCTTCTACCACTTTACTTTGCGATTTTGTTTGCTATAACTAGACACCCTGTCAATAAATCCACCAAATAGCAGTTTAAAATTTGACATGTGTTGTCACTGAATTTTCTATTAGGCCGGGAGATTGTGACAACCAAATGCACCGTATTCGTAAAATAGGTATTTGCCTGGTATACAAACAAAACGAGCTTGGTACTCATTGATATAAGGAGCCGAAATACTATGCTTTACTACCTATATGCTTGAGATGTACATAGACAATTTTCAAATTCGCAATTAAAACTTCCAGTGCCTAAAATTACCGAACTGTTACGTTGGAATTAAAATATTTTTGAGGAAATGTCCGTTATGTCATTTCGATGAAATTTTTAATAAGAATTTTGGAATTTTCCGCAATTTTCTGCAAAACTGCAAGTTGCACGTCGCAGAAAAGTATAAGAAATCACCTAAGAATCTTCCATAATAGATCAAACGTTAAAAAACTATAGACATCCATAAGGAGTTATCGAAAAATCGACTAAAATATTAGGGATATTAGTCGATTTCCATGCACGCATGTGTTCATTCACAAATTTTATCACTTTATCAATACAACAAAACCATATTCATTCAAAAGGGTGCACCACAGGAGAAGAAATCAGGCAACATACATACAAAAAAAAGCGAAAAAATACACGACGAATTGATAACCTCCTCCTTTTTGGAAGTCGGATAAAAATACAAATGGTTTAAGTTATTCTAAGTTTGAACAAAAACAGAGAGCAAAAAGATTACATACCGAAAGCATGAAAATAAGCAAACCCATTAAAAAGTCTCAAAAAGAAAAATGATAATTTGCTTAACGCGACCGCCGCAAGATGTCGCCCCATGATGGCGCTTCAAGATGAGGCTCAAATGAGCAACCAACAATACATGTCACTCAGCTGATAGCTCCCCTATCTACGTCTCATCTAACCACTATGTCAAGTCACAGCAGCCAAAGCAACTACGCGAACTCTAACCTCTAATAGCAGCTGATACATCATAACCTCCATGACACCGCAGCCTGCCATCACCAACTTCTTCAACCTAATCTCTACGCACGCGGCTCCCAGCCGTAGTTAACAGTAAACCTCTTCAACACGTCACAGCAGCCCTTATCGGGGCTCCCGCAGTCCTGATCGCTGCGCCACGGTCGGAGAACGCGGCCCCTTGTTCACGATCACTGAACAAATGACACCCTCGCTTGAATTTCGCCCCCGCTAAATGTCAAAAGGGCCTTTAATATGATGGATACATCTCTAAATATATCGTTTACACCCTCACGTTAAGCCAAAATGCCTCTAATTAAACCATTTCCCACCTAGGGGTGCCATTTCTCACCTAGGCCCGCTCCTGTTGGCGATTATCAAGGTCATCGTGATAAATTTTCGGTAATTTTACATTAGAAAGGAAAATAACATGCCATTTCAATCGACTTTGGACTCTGACTGACATAGCCTGTATACATATTCTCACAGAAAAATCTGCAACAATGGCATGCAAAAATTGCCTGAGAAAGCACTTTTACATTACGGTGCCCTCAAAATATAACAAATATTACCTTGAGAAATGCTTAACAATAACCATGCAACGTTTTTCACCTAAGAAAATTGTCATTTTCGCAAAGAAATGTCAAATTAGCCTTAATAGTTTCGGAGATAAGGGGATGGAAATGATTTTTGTAAATTTTTCACCAGAAAGACCCCTAAATTTTTGTATTTTATTTTTTTTATTTACGATGGGGTTACTGAATTTCATTTCCGTCTAGTAGTTCTGGAGAATTTACTGTTTCCGACACTGAAAAATAATCAAAACATGCATTGGAAAAATAGATTTAATGTTGAAATTTTCGGGTGTAGTGGACTTTTAGAAACTCCACGCCGTTAAAACAAATTAATCCCTCCTGTAAAATATACTTTCTAAATCGTAGGTTTTATATTAAATGGCTCACCCAGTATATTACAGTGTTATTTAACAGTCAATTTCTCATTAGATATATAACAGTAGGTTAGTGTATTTATATAAAAAGTTAAGCAGTCTTATAAATGATTTTGTCTAAAAGAACTAACCACAACATTACACGACAAAGCTCCACATATAGAAGCCATAAGTTTCACAAATCTGAGGCCAAACCTCTTAACGTAATCCTATTACTGCAAACTCTACTTACTTAACGAAAAGTGGTATGGGTGTGACACGTACCTGAAACAAAAAACAACAGACTTGAATGTCATACATATGTAGGGAAAACGCGATCAATATTTTCTTCATGGTATGTAGGTACATTAAAATAACTGTCACATTAAGTCAACGCCAGTCGTTCCATAAATATTTAGACTCGAACTGAAGACGTTGATTTGCATAAGAACACAGAAACTTAGTTAGCTATTTGAAGTGCAAATTGTACATGTGAAGTTACCGTTCTTGGAATTCTAACTAGCTCTCCGCTAAACTCAATGTGATTGAAATGAACTAGAACTATATTGCGTGCCGTATATGGGTGCAACTTATTCCTTTTGTTGTAAGTCCCGTCTTGTGTGTATCTATAGAGGAAATTAAAGAAGAATTGGAATACTAATGCCCCATTTAAATAGGTTGTATTTTAATGATGAAATTTAAAATCACTATAAGTTTTGTTAGTAGTAAATTAATTTCTAATACAAGAAATGAAGAATGTGCATGTGTCACTTGGGAATGAACCTACAAAAACTTTTTTGCTGAACCTTTTTAATCGACTTCCAAAAAGAGGGCGATTATTCAAAAACAGCTTGCGCAATTTTGATGATTTAAACTGCATTATATTAAGAAACATTACAGAAAGGTCCCGTAGAATTATCTATAACATGAGATTTACGGTTTTCCAGAAAATCTGAAAAACGTAAGTAAGGGACTTGGTTTCAGTGAATTTCAATGAATCTTCAATGTTTTCTCTAAAACCGCTCAAGAAATTTGAATATTATAAATTGTATTCTACAAAGATATGTTCCAGCTTGACTCAGTCTATTTTCCTATGCTGAAAAAATTACCTGAAAATCGGAAAAATATATGCAAAAACTATAAAATTTGACATTTACCATGATAAATTTCAAATTTTCATCATAAATATCTGGTTTAAATGTCAAGATGAAAGTATATTGTATAGGGTGTTTGTAATGGTTTTCATTTTGATTCGTTTGAAGTAAGTTTCATTTAGAGACGAAATTAAGTTTGGGAGCTTATAGTCTCGTGAAATGGCAGAAAATATTCCGTTAGTTTATCGAAACTAAAATTTGTTATGTCGGTGAACTCTTCTATATGGTATACGGTTGTAGGTGTGTGCGTGCGTACATGTGATATTAGATGGTACATAAGCCGTTGCATACATATTGAAAAACATTGTATTTAGAGTCACATAAATAGTTGCGTATACAAGGTGGTTAAAATATGAGTGGAGCAAAACTATAGTTATTCAAAGTCGATATTTGCGTTATAGGTCGAAGAAGAATTACAGTTATACAAAAGACTTTAAAAATTGTCAGAAGCAGTTGAATATACAGGATGGTTGAAATATAAGGTGACGTAGAATTACAGTTCTACAGGGCGCTTTAAAAAAGTGATATAGTTTCGAACATAAGTAGTTGCTTATATAAAGTGTTTGAAGTAAAGGTGGGGTAAAATTATTGTTATTCAGTGTGTATCAAAAATTTGTTATATAAGCATAAGTAGTTAGGATATTTGAATTATTGGTTGAAATAAATGGTAGAGTAAAATTATAGTCATAAAATGTGGTTTAAAAAGGTGAATTTTGTTATATAGGGTAGACCATGAGCAGTTGCATAAATGGAATACTAGACATATGGGGTGAAGTGAAATCATTGGTATAAAGGAATAATTTAAACAATACAAAAATAGAAAGAGTCAATAGTGTGGAGAGGATTTGCACTTATACAGGGTGCTTTTAAAGATATCATAGTTGTACAGGGTGATTCAGAAAATGATAGACCAGTAAGTTATATAGGAGTGACCAATACACAGAAGCATATACAGTGTGGATTGCAATATAGAGTGAATTAGAGTTACATTTATAGAAAGTGGTCCAAATAATCAAACAAATAAAAACGTTAGAGGGAGAAAGAGGGAGGGGAAAAAGAGAGAGAGAGAGATAAGAATACGCTAAAATTTTCAATTGAATTGTACTTTACATCAGATAAAAAGAAGATATGTCTGAAAATAGTGATTGATTGCACACAGTTTCTAAACGGTTTGTATTTTAAATCAGCTGAAGTAAGTTATTTTTCAAATTTAAATTATTAAAGTTAATAAAGAAATGTTGATATGTTTACCGACTTACAAAAAAGTGGAACCATATCCGACGCAGCAGTTTTTTCATGTATGTTACTCACCTTTTCTAAATCGGTTTAACTGATCTATATAGTTTAAAGTGTATTATATTAAAAAATATCTGAAGATGGTCTCACATATTTTTATAACATCAAAACACAAAAATAGAGAAAAAATACTTACAATTATTTATCAAATAAGAGGTTGTATTGATTCTATAGTAAATTTACATCTGTCGTGGTTAATCTAACAGCAAATTAATTGCAAGGGTTGTTATGAAATTCATCACCACATTCAAACTACAAATATTTATATTTATACATTTAATAAGTTAACCACTGGAAGTCAGAGTTTTATTTTTTAGTTATGGTCTACTGTAATTTCTTCCAAACATTTCATCTGCAGCAGAAATCTTTCGCTGCGCGTACCATGCTCACGCTAAAAAGGAAATATAAGTTCGGGGTGATGGCTCTGTATGATGTGAGCATACTCGGAACAAATACTATGACGTACACCTACATTTCAAGAGGCGCAAATTTTCCAATTGTTAAAAAACGTAAGGCCTTAGTTACTATTACAGGAATCATGAATTTGCCTGTGCGGCTTAGGTTTAATGTTGCAGCTAAAAACTGATTCTAAATCAAAATACAGTGAGCTAAATAAACGAGGTCCTATAACCGAGCAGACTGACGGAGATTGTGAAAAAGGATTAACAGGGTAAAGCGAGAAAAACCACCACACACAGAACAACGATTATGCCACTTAAAACCTCGAAAACGAATGCAAAAAGACACATGAAGTTACCAGTTCTCTCATTCCCGTTCAGAATTCACGTTTGAAAATGTCCAATTAAATTAAATCATCTAATGAATCGTCTAATTCTACAAAAACAGTCAGTTTTCTACAGAAATCCTTTCCAAATTTGAAATATGAATTTTGGTCCATATTTGTTTCTATATTTTGCAATTTTTAATTCACCAAAAAACGGTTTAAATATTCATTAAGTTTTTGTTCATTGCTGTAAATCCTTTTCTCTAAAACACAGAAAGGGTTATGTGTGTAATTCCTTAAGGTTTTGTGTAAATTTCTTGAAATATAACGGTAATTTTTAGTGTTTGTTTGTAAATAAAGTAGCATTAACGGTGTAAGTATACCACCTATAAAATCCTAGGTCTGTGAAGTATACAGAGTGTAAGTTTACAGTGAGTACATATACAAGCAGAAGTGTAAGTATACAGAGGCTAAGTGTACAGGAAGTAAGTATAAGTTATATTAAACAAGGTCTGTGAATATGTATATGCAGTAGGGTACTCGGTGTTAGTACCCAGAATTACTGTATATACAGTGTACGAGTAGAGGATGTTTCTTAATAAAACATTATGCCAATATTCAAGGCATAAGGAATGCTAATATCTAGGATATACGTATAAGGGGCCTACTGTAAAGCATTTGTAGCAGAATATATACACAGAAAGTATATAAAATGTACATGGTGCACCGTTACAATCTGTTAACCAAGTGCAACCAATATACGGCAAGTTAAAAAATGTAACTTTATTTGTAAACTTTCTTGTGAAGCAAATCTGTCCGGCCTTTCTCAAAATGTTGGCGAGACCGAGACAAGATCTAAAAAATATCTGCGTTTTGTCATTTTTTTCGAGAACGACACAAGTTCCATCAATAACTCGATAACGTCTCGTGAAGCCATGATTTTAACCAAAGGAAGACAATCTGATTGAAGACTGAATAAATTTTCATCGACTTTCAGGATATTTTTACCACTGTAACCATTGGTGTGATTAGAGTTTGATTTTAGTTTGGAAAAAAACTACTAGAAAAGTAGTCAAGCTTAACAAATTCAGCACTTGACTTCTTCTGCTTAATAACTTCTGCATAGTTTATCGAATCACGAAACATCTCCTTACAATTCGGTGTCAATAACAATTCCGCTTTGCTCAGTCCCCAAAAGCGACCATCACAAAACTTCTAATTGATCTCCTTTACAAGACACGATCTCGTTCAACTATCAGCTCGACGTTCCAGAGAGCATCTGATTAGAAAATAGACGGTCTTCTGTTGAAACATCAGCAACGCGACCGAGGATGAGAGAGCGACACACAAGAGACTCCAAATTGGAGAGGTAAGTGACTTCAGAATTGAAATTGACAACGATGAGATTTATTGAGCTCTCTGTGAGAAACGATGCCGACGCCCGATTTCGAACGCCGATTGGATTCCCGTCACTTGCATTAGTTCTGTGTAGCTAAACATAATTGTTGTCGTTGTTAGAGCAGCCAAAGCGGTGCTATGAGCAGAGCTATGTCATTTGTAAAAGATGGAAAATAAATGGCGTTGGAAAAAAAGGAAATTGAACGACGGCATTGTGATTGCTGCGTTACATTGTGTCGTTGTGTGTGGAAATATTTTATCGTATGGAGTTTAAAATAAAAGTTAAATACGGATTTCTTTTATAACACTCTAGTTAAATGTTTTGAGATCAGAATTTGTTAGAGAAATACGAAGTTAAAACTGTTTTTAAACAAATAACACCTTACGGTCTAACTTTGGGATTCAAACTTCCAAGAACAGTGTACCTTGTGCTTGTGGCCAAACATATAAAAGTGAGCAATGGTGGCTGATGGTGTATATCTCTTTGATACAGTTCTTTACAATGTCAGTGGCTCATTGATTGTGTTGCTTATTGATGGTGGGCTTATTCCATTTGTACTTCAATATAGATCCTTCAGGTTCACGATAATTTCTGTGGGCAGTTATATCTATATATATATATATATATATATATATATATATATATATATATATATGATATGAGCTATATATATATATATATATATATATCTCATATCAGAACCCCTTTCGACATCAAATGGACTTAAACAGGGGTGCCAGTTTGGCACTTACCTTATTTAAAATATATATCCAATGAAACCAGATAAGGTAAACATCTGATTTGTATAAATGAGAACGTAGATTTTCGAATCCTTGAAAAGCCCCATATAAATGTTGCCGAAACGTCGGAAAACTTTGTTTATATGTTGTTTCAGATATATAAATTAATTAATTCGAAAAAATGACGGGGTCCAAATCCGGAAAAAACAAAATCAGCTATCTGATTTGTATACTGAACCGTCATTTATTATCAAACGAAATGTCCCTCAAAAACGAAAATCATGTGTGTGGAACTTGATGAAGTCACTATTAATATAGAGAGCTAGATGCTGGCAGTAATCATAGAAGAAAGACTTTCTAAGAAACGGTTGGACACCCATAAAGTGGAACGAGCAAACAAGTGAGACAGAGAGAAAGAAAGAGAGAGATAGAGAAAGGAAGAGACGGAGTGAGAAACAGGGCCAGAGACTACGAGAAGAAGGGAGAAAGACAGAGCCAGCGACAGAGAGAGGCAGAGAGAGAGAGAGAAAGACAAAGAGAAAGAGAGACAGAAATAAAGAGGCAGAGAGAGAAACTGAGAGAGAGAGACAGATAGTGAGAGACTGAGAGAGAGGCAGACAGAGAGAGAAAGAGAGGCAGAATGAGAGACAGAGAGAGAAACAGAAAGAGGCAGGCAGAGGGAGAGACAGAGAGATAGAGGGGGACAGAAGGAGGCAGACAGAGGTAGAGACAAAGAGATAGATGGAGACAGAGAGAAGGACAGAGAGAGATTGAGAGTGTGTGCGAGAGAGAGAGATACAAATCGACAGAGAGAGAGAGAACATAAGCATACGTTATTTATATTGGTATCTAACGATATTGAAATATTATATCTCAAATTTCACAACGATTTGGCTTCTGCGAAACTTCCAGAGTTGTTAGCCATTTTAGGTTTAAACATACAATAAACTATAAAATAAGTTTTTACAAAAACTACTATAAGAGAATGGCTGTTAATTCATTGATCGCACAAGCTAGGAACTAGGTACTTTATTATATAAAACATAAAGTCATTTGGAATTTGTAACTTTTGCAATGAAGGTCAAATTACCTGCAGGATATATTTTAGTGTTGTTGGACGTGATTTAGAATATTTGCAAGATTATTTCATAATGAGCAAAGAATGTTGATGGAAGTAATTAAATTTTTGACTCCGGTTATATATAAAAGAAAATTATATTACAATTATATGGAAGCAGTGTGAGCAGTCCAATACTAGCGAAATATAGTTACGCAGTTATTGAGAATGATATAGACAAATTACTTTTTAAGTTTTAATCTTTACCGTACCAGAAAATACGACAAAAATAATATTGTTACGAGAATTCATCCGACAGCTGGTGCAAACGGCCATCAACCAATTCGTGGAAGTGACATTATTCCGGTACTTCTGGGAATCCGAAATGGTTCGACTCTCAACAGGCCGACCGCTGCCGTTAGTGGGTACTCCCTTAAAGCTTCCAGAACATGAAAGAGTTTCCCGATGGTTCGTGGACTTACCAGACAATTCGAAGAGAAATATATAAATATGAACAGCTGGCGATAGAAGGCATTCATTTTTCGACAGTCGTATTGTATAGTTAAGATAAAATGTAAATAGTTTCTGTGAATATAAATTATGATAAAATTAAATATTTCCATAGAAATCAATTTACAAAGAAGGAGCAAGATATTTTGGACATGAAGACGGTAGGTTGAAAAGTAGCTGGTGTAGCATTCCTAAAGAAGCAGGAATGGTGCATTAAAGATTAATTAACAAAGTGGTTCAACTTCGCCCAGAAAAATACCACAGTAAGAACATGGGGAAAACGGTAACATTACAAGTGATCAACAATCATTACAGAATTCTCATTGGAAAATTCATTTCTAAATATGGTTGCCAATACACTAAGTACAATGACATAAAAAAATATATTGATACCGAGGATCAGAAGGTAAAAAAATATGTTTCCGTCTATATAGCTAATCTATCAGAAAATATTAATAGCACTGATAAACAAATTGAAGGGCAAAATAGCAACGAAAATACATGTGGTAAATCATATATTGGCCAGACAAGACATAAACTAAGACATAAGTTAAAACAACACAACTATGACCGTAAACCGATAAAGACCGGAGAGAAAGAAAAAAACAGTACTTGCTACCCACCATTTCCACACATTACAATTCTTTCTTTAACGATGTCCAATTTCTAGATATGGAATGACATGGGTTGAGAAGAAATATAAGTGAAATGACACATATTTTTTTCCAGGATATAGTGAATCTGAGCCCGGATACCCAAGGATTGAGTGAGATATACCCGAATATATTAACAGAATTTAGAAAATTGGCATAGACATTCTGGAAGTAAAATTAGTAGCCTAATTTCATGTACCGATTTTTAACGTTCCATGTCAGAATGTGTATGTTTTGTTTTAAGAAGTGTCTAACGTTGACATTTAGTTGATTGTTTTCTACTGATGTTCTTTTAAATAACCTATGTTAAAACTTTCAGGTAACGACATGACTATCTGACTATCACTATTTCTTTTTCGCTATAGTCTTAGTGATGTACATAAATAAATTTCATGAAAATAAGTTTCACTATTTTGTTACGATTCAAGTATTAATCTTAAGTTCTGCAAAAAAAAACCTATAACTTGTTAATTTTTAATTAAAATATAAATTTAGTCAATTATAATAATTCAAACCTACTTCATATTTTTAATATTCTAGCCATATGTCAACAGGTAACATGAATTAAACATTCTAAATTATGGGAACTTATTCTTATGAAATATATATTAAAATTATGGTAATTAGTGTGTAAATTCATAAGGTAGTCAGTCAGGATTTCATAATTAATAAATTTGAGACACAAACAGAGACAAACCTGCGAAGAAACTTTTCGTTCGGTTACCAATTCAACGTATTTTTGTCGAAACCTAATTCCATAAAATGAATTTGTTTGTTATGGTTTTAAAATCATATCAAGTCCAGAAGTCCGATATTAAGGAGTTTATAAATAGGATATATACTTTAAACTCAAATATTATTCAAAACTGTTAATGTAAAATCTTTAGTTTATAATAGGAACTTGGTCAGCACACAAATGTAAGGGCAACTTGTTAACTGGCAACCACACCCGGTAAAGTTACCCTTTCTGACTTCGTACTTAGGCCAAGCGTCTAATTTATAATATCGCAAACATACAATTATTATAATGTTTGTTAGAACGAAAAACAATTTATTGATTTTCTATAAACGAAAATAAAATATAACCTGCTCCCTGGTTCGTAGAAAGAAAACTAAGTTGTATGGGTATTTCAAGGTCAAAGAAATGTCGGAAAGAACTACCAGAACGAATTTTTGCTTTTCAATACCAAATTGATAAATTCATATGTGTATGTGTGAGCCTCCGTTAAGACGCTTTCACGTCAAAATAAGACGAAATTTGCGATTTTTTAATTTTTTTAAAGAAACAACATAGAGGTTAACGCTAATATCAGAACTGTGAACTTTAATAAAGTCAAACATGATACATTTAATAGATAAATTTATACTAGATGTATTAATGTTATTTAGAGGAAAATCTCTGACAGTAACATACCACAGATAAAGCAGCGTCGGCATATCAAAGAATGAACATCTCGCTGCTCAAAAACATCAATAATAATAACAATATCAGTGTCTGAAGAACACTACTAGACAAGTTGAAGTTAACGTAATTTGCGTGACGTTGATGTTCTCTCTCTCAGAGGCTTTGTGTAACATTTCTCAAAGGTAATTGAATTATTTTGGACAAAGCATCCTCGGAGAGACTCCATCGAATTGTCTTGATGTCATCCAATATTAGGGCTAAGGTACCCTTCAAATAATACTAAATTCACTTGAAGACCTGCTGAAATTCCTGCAAAATTTTCCTAACGCTCTAATTTAGTTTGTTAATGACGGTTTTGGATGGCCGGATGTTCTTTTTAATGGGGTTTCTTTGGGGACAAGTTGTCGAAAATAGTTGTTTTTCCTCTAGAACGGAAAGACATAAGAAAAGAAAACGTAGAGACTTTTGTTTGCGGGTAGATGTTTTTTAGGGTAATTCTCGTAAAGATATTATGAGACACCTATCGATGTTGTTTTGACTGTCACAAAGACTAAATTACATTTTATAGATTACTGGAGAAAACGTGTATGAAATAATTTGAAATAATCATGCAAAATATGGAGAATTAGATTTTATCACACTGAGTCTGTTGGAGTCACAACGATATATCTTTTAATTTATCATCTATATATAAATAGACAAAAACAAAACAGTTCGGTACCATTTTCTCCTCTGTCCCTCAACCGATTTTTCTTTATTTTTGTTTTGTTTAGTAGCTACTGACGACCTTCAATGCAGAATATATAAAGAATCTTTATTTATGTCTTTTAAAATAAGTAATTTAATGATAAATTCTTAATATAATCCACGTGAGTGGCGCCCACTATGAACAAGTAGCTTAATGTTCGAAATTTGACAGCAGTCGGCAGTAAAAATTCAATTGTGTACAATCGTGTAGCAAGGTATAAATATTAAATATTACTAAAATAATCGACTTTTACTTACAAATATGTATGCTCTAAAAGCCTTCTGATTTTTCTATTCATTTACGACGTTATTTTTTTACAAAACGATGACGGCAGCAACTATTGAAGTGACTAAATTTTATTTGATATAAGGTAATCTTTTAAATTGTATTTAACATCTCAGTCAACTAAAAATTGTTTACTGTTCTTTTATCGAGATGTGATATGCATGTTAATTTGAGGCATACAATGAAGTTGCTTTACGCCGTTACATATGCATATTTATACTGACTGAGATATAAATCGTTCTAGATTATAATTTTACAGGGTGATTCCAGATATGTTAGAAATCAAATGTTTTTTGGGTACCACATAAGCAGTTTCATATATAGAGTTCCTCGAAGTTTCCTTGGACTTCCATCGTCTTGAAGTGGTTGATTTCACAACGTTTCAATAGCTGTGTATCGATAGATAGAGGAATGTTTATCAAAATAGTTTAATACCGTTTTGTGTTACTCGTTGTTTCTATACTCTCTCCGCGACAGTTTAATGAGGGAGCACATTAGCTCAGTTGGCTGGAGCGTATTGCTCATAATGCAAAAGTTGGGTTCAATCCCCATGATTCACTGACCTTTTTTGTGAGTATTCGAGTGGGCTGATTTGAGGAAATTTTTTGCTGTTATAGTTTTTTAATTTAACTCGGTAGATGGCGCTAAGTAGGTTAGATTTTGCCCAATAGAGGCGCTGCAATCGGGTTGTAGGAAAAAATTTTAACAGTTGGTCCGATTTTGATGAAAATTTTTGTGTACGTTTGAATGGTACCTGGAAGGTTTTGATTCACCATTGTACCCGGTAGTGGTGTTGCGTTCGGCTTCTGAGGATTTTTTTATAATATTTGCATAAATTAAACACCAATTTTTCTACTTCTTGCGAAGCCGGGGCGAGCCTGCCAGTATATGAATATAATAAGCTAAAGACTTATTGGGACGCGGTAATTTCTGAAACAATAATCAGATTTCAAAAATTCCTTTGGTGCTTTATAGCCTATTTATTGATTATAGGCTATATAACAAATCTGTTAGGTGGTGTTGTGGGCTAGATATCTCGAAGGTGTTAATGATAATGTAACTTCTAAACGGCTTGACCGATAAAGTTTATATTTACAAAACAAATTTGTTATATCAAAATTATGGTTCATAAATAAGCTAGATACAATAGGTGGTGCTGCACAGATTTTAGTAATCATGTAACTTTTGAACGACTTGACTGATTGATATCATATTCACACCATTTCTTTGTTGTGTCGAGAGGATGGTGCAGAATAACGTCTGCTCGGACAAGAACTTCTGCTCGGGCAAAAGTAGAACAAGGCCTGTCTTGCCTAAGACAAAATAAAATCCACCGGACATCTTGCATAATTCTTAGAGTTTATGATAAATTTAAAATATATATGTTACACTATAGTTTTTACTGTACTTAATGTATATATCCCTTGATTGATTGAGAACAGTTGAACTCATATAACTAATTATATTCTTTGGAATTGATGCTAATTAGACATTTACCTTCCGTGAATAGACTAGTTTTATAGTTCATAATTTAATTCGGATCAAACTGAATTTTTATATGGTACTTCACTGATTGACTATGTCAGTACCTAGGAGTGGCTAGTAGTTACTACCACGAAAAATAGTTGTGATTTAAATAAAATATTAATTGACAACACTGTAACATACACAAGCGTAATTCTATGTGTTTTAACTATGGAGGGTTGAGTAAAGGAGGACACACTATGTGTCAGAAAAAGTGCCCACAAAATGGTTTCAATTTGGGGGAGCTGCTAGGAAGACCGGGTAATTTGTTCGTAGAAATCAGATTTCTACGAACAAATCTACCTAAATAAAATTAGGTTAATGTGAATAATTCACATCAAAAAAATTCAAAATTTGTCCAACTAGACAAGAAAAAATATATGGAAAACCAGTGTGTGAAAATGTTAGAATCCTTGTAATAAAAACTATTCTATAATAAAATGCAAGTGAAATATGTTCCATAATGATAACAGAAGAGAGAGTTTAATTATAGCAGTTTATTCAGTGATGAAAAAAATTGTTAATTACCTTTTATCCAGAGAGAGATGAACAAAGAAGTAGAAACACCAACTTTGTAAAGTGACACTTTTCAAATTAAATATCTAATACGAACAAAAAATCTAAAAATCAATATTTTTTATTTACATCTAATTCACCAACATCTATTTGTTAATAAGTAAAAAAATATTACAAATATAATTTTTTTCCCGTTGTTTAACTATTTCAAAAAGTTTTATAACAAAATAACAACTATAAAATCTTTGACTTTTATAAAAAGTCAAAACTGGAGCACACACTTATTAATTTATATCACAATTAACACACTATAAACTCATATCACTTGCAGAGATTACAAAAAACGGAGACAACCGTTTACAAAGAGAGGTTCACACAACAGATTTTCTAGGTTATATTTACGAATAACTAAATCATTCTCACTTTTTCAGCCACTTTACTTGTAAATGTAGGATATGTGCATTTCAATCCGTTGACAATTACTAACTTCGTAATATGCCCTGTCGTCACACTTGCGCCATTATGGCCATTTCTTGAACTTCCTATTTGAAAGCGTCTGCTGGACATTTTTTCAGATTTATTCCCATATAGTTTGTCCTCCTTTGCTCTACACTCCATAGTTTTAACAAAAAATACATAATTTTTAAAATAGAAATAAGATTACAACTAATTATTGATAGTGACAGGTCAATGAAGAATCGATTGCATTACTACTAATACTCTATATTCCAAGTTTCCTTATATGATTTTTCTTTAAATGTCTTGGTGTTCGCAAAATTAAGATTCGACTAAAAACTAGTATGTAGTTCAGTCTGCTACATTGACGCCAGCCGTGGATATAGATAACTTTTTTTCTGTCAGCCAAGTGCTACCAAGGTATGGTGAACTCCTATTTCAATTAACAAAGATATAGATTTATTAATCGTAAGTCTTTGTTAACATATGTTGACGTGTTTACATATCTCAGGTAAAATGTTTAGAGTAAAATAATATTTAAGAGATTGGTTTGATCATGACCGAAAAGATGTGAATTTAAATATTAGGGGTGGTATTTTTTTAGTGTATTTTAAATACAAACCCTTACATAAATACATTCTCAATTATATTCTCTTAATTTAGTTTTGCCTTAGCTCAAGCTTTTATTTGGTACTTCACTGACTGCATGTCCCATTACCTGGGAGTAGCTAATAGTGACAAACCTAAAAAATTGTCGTTGTTCTACTGATATATTAATAGACAACCCACCATGTCATTAAGTAAATACTGTACCCCATGTTCAGTGAAATACCTAAATATTTAAGTTGGTTTTCAGTTTAAATGCTTATGCTTATTCTTAAAAGATGCATGCCATCAGCAGGTGAAGTGGTTGATGACGAATAGTAAATATTTAATAGTAACAGCAATAAGCGACATATCTGTAGAAGACATTCATTTCTAAATTTCCGGAAAAAGTTATCGGGGATAAATATTTTATGCAAATATCAAGTATGACATGTTAGAGGTTAACAGACCACGAGAATTTATTGCTGATACAAAACATTTATTTCTGGATTGAAATGCTTTAACAACGTGTATGTAGTCTATGTACTATGTACCCAAATTTCAATACGGCTATTTCGATTCGGCTTTATGGAATATATTTCATTCCTTGTGATAAAAACAAACCTTATTTTACCTTTACAGCATAAGTTTTTTGCAGCTAGCTCTTAGTCGATCAAAACTGATCATAAAATAATAGCCTATTCCACTTATTGCGAAGAAGCATATTTCCCTGCAAGTCCTCTTGGAGTACTACTATGTATAGGCCATGTTTTGTTGCTATCAATACGTTTGACATTTTTGAGTCGAAATTGAATCTTATCAGAAAGTTATATTAGGATGGGTTTCTCATCTAGCAAATTTAACTTGCCTATAGATAACAACCCCGAAACACGTTATATCAGTCGAACGCAGTAAAACTTCAAGTGCACTTCCTATTGCTCACTAAACTGTTTTTAATTAAATTAATTGAACCTAATTAAGAGCTTCACTTTACTTTTATGGCACAGTAAAAGTGCTTTATTACATAATGATTTATTTAACCGGATCGAGAGGAGCACGTGCAATAAAATGCCCTCAACAAGAGGGGTAGTAATTTGAAATATGGGTGTACATTAAAGGATTTAATTTAAAATTTTCCCTGCTTGAATGATATGAGTATTTTTCTGCTGCTTCCGTAATTATTCAAACAAAACGTGGCACTTTGGATTTATATTCTTGATCGTATTTTGTTCGATATATTTGAAAACAAACTCGTTGATGTTGTTTCTCAATTGGTTCATGGCTCTCGAAAATACTAATATCATTTTATTATCCTTTTTTCTGTATGGACAATATTTTATAATTATTTATTATAGCTAAAAAAATAGTATAATTACCACTTCTGATTTCCTAAATATTATCCCACTTCTGAAATCATCCATGCTCTCTTACATCGACCGACAAGTCAACGCGCACTGTCTACCGTCTCCGTCTGATGTGGATTTTGATTTTAGAAGTAAGCAAAAAAGAAGATTTTAGAAGTAAGCAAGAAGACATGTGGACAAATCAAATTTGGCCAACCATGTATTACCCTGAATCGGCAGCCATAGGATAGATTGGGATAAAACAAAGAACTTGTTGAAACAGGAAAATTTAAAAAAGAGAAAAGTAAAAAAGCTAGCTGTATGATGATAAACAACACGGTCCCTTCAATCGACCTTCATTTGGGCCGGAGAGATCTATTGCTAGAAGAGAAAAAAATGGTACCCTCAGTATCAAGTGATCAGCAAATGACAAATTGTCACTGTCAAAGTTTTTTGACAAACAACAAAATCCACATCAGAGCGAAAATTTTTTGAAAAAACCTCGAATTACTCAACAAAACGATTGACAACGACGCCAGAGTCGGAGTTGAAACTTTTCCAAACAGATAAGTATAACACAATATACAATACACTATTTATATACAGGAATACTGGTTGATCATTTTGAGACATCTCTTTCTCTCAGAATAACTGTGAGGAAGAATTTCTGTACAGATAGCCAGTAATCCAGGCAATTTTACGAAATTGCCTTACTACACTTTGTTCTCCAAATACGATTTTAAATACTTATCTGTTGCAGGAAAAAAAATTGGAGGAGAGAAAACCCCAAAGAACAGGCAAAATAGGAAGAATATAGATGAATTTACAAAATATAAAAAGACTGGAGCAAATTTCAAAACAAATCCAACAAACATATCAATCTCAATCTGCTCCTTTAAAATCGCATGATGCCGCCACAAAATTCCCACAACCATTAATTACAAAAAACGTAATTTTGTCATAAACCAGAAGTCCTCATCTCAATTAACTGAAAAGCTCGTTTCAAATTCACTCAAATAGACGCCGAATTGTGAGGAATAAACAACAACAGAGTGGAAACGTCACCATGACGGCTCTTTATGAATCACACCGGAATGATAAGATAGTTGAAAGCTGATGATGACAGCTGAAGAAAAGATTTCCGTCCACAGCTCGTGTATAACATTACGGGAGAGAGTGTCTGCGGTGGTGCTCCCGGCTCGGCTGCCTGATCTCCCCCTCATTCAAAATTAATGAATATGTGGCATTGTCAGCCTATTGTGTAACTCGCTGTCCATTACGTCATTTGTACTTGTCGTTTCTTAATATATTTTGCGGTCGTGTTTAGTGACGCAACGTTTTTTTATTTAATGACCCAACAGTTATCTGCAATTTTAGGAAAAAACTTTTAACGTACTGTATCTGGCGAAAATATTACATAATATTCAGGGAGGAGGATTTACCGCAAGCGTTGAATAGATCCGACATAGGCAGTGTTAATTTTCTAATAGACATAATTTTATTAGCTTGAGGAAAATTGATATTTCTTTTGATAAAATAAATCTACAACAATAGGTTCACCATCAATCAAGCCTGTGACGTCACCCTTTAGCTATAATATTCCATATAAATACACAGGGTATAAATAGTTTGAGTGCAGGTATTTTAGGTGAAGGAAGTACTCTCCAAATAAAACAAAAACCTGTATATTGAAAACTTAGGTCATTTCTAATTGCCGACACATCTAGCAAACGAAGTTGCTTGTTTTGTTCTATTTCTATTTATCTACCTATACGTTTAGTAATAATAAAAATAAGAAACATATGATTCTAACATAGTGATATCATACTCTCTTCGAGATTTTATTCTTTTGAACGCAAGAGAATATATATGGTATATATTGTTTCTGGTTGGGAACCTTCATCGCTGTCAGTTGCGCTTCCCACAACAGAATGTCCTCTCCAACACTTATTTATGCATTTGATACATAACGGTAAATTTGTAGACGCGACATGTAAAGACCGACATCTAGGATTTTCGGGGAAACTAGCACACAGAGGTTCCGAATCTGGAGTCGTTCCATGTAATCCCTGCCCTCCCGTAACTCCTAGGTTAGAATGTCTCGATAAAATTTTCAGGTTCCTTCACCTGTCAGAGAATACTCTCTTCGAGGTGTCATTCTTTTGTACGCAAGACAATATATATGCTATATATTGTTTCTGGTCGGGAACCTTCATCTGTGTGCTAGTTTCCCCGAAAATGCTAGAGGTCGGTCCTTAAATCTCGCGTCTAGAAATGTACCGTTATGTAGCAAATATAAAAATAAATGTTCGAGGGGACATTCTATCGTGGAAAGTGCAACTGATAAAGGTTCCCGACCAGAAACAATATATATTATATATATTGTCTTGAGTACAAAAGAATGACACCTCGAAGAGAGTATTCAATATCTCTAACAAGTGAAGTAACCTAAAAATTTCATCGTGACATTCTAACCTAGGAGTTACATGAGGACAGCAATTACACGGAACGGCTCCAGATTCGGAACCTTTGTGTGCTAGTTTCCCCGGAAATCCTAGATGTCGGTCTTTACATCTCGCATCTGCAAAGAGTTATAATATCATCTTCGAGACCTACTTTTTGTAATTGTGTTAGCAGCTTGTACACTGGAGACCAATCAAAGATGACCATATTTAACACATACCGTGGTTGACTACTAATCCATACTTGGAGTTGCAACGTCTCCAGAGTAGCTAAGAATAGGCAATAGACAATAAAGTGATCTGTACCAGGAAGACTGGGATATTGCATATAATTCTAACTCTCAAAAGATATGTAGAGGAGAATGTCTGCAAAGGGCAAGTAATTTATAGAGATCGCCTTACCACACTTTATTACCATTACAAACTTCAAATCCTTAACTATTATACCAAAGGGAAACCCCCATGAAATAACAGCATAGCATGGATTTGGCAATGATTCAAGACCGATTAGAGAAAAATTGAAGATCACCAATCAACACCACAATCTAAACTCACAGGGAGAAGCCCACAAATCACTTCAAACGTGGAAAACTCTATTCACCTGGAAGAAGAACAATGTATATTCACATCTAGATAGTTGACAAATGAGATAACTGTAGTGACTTTAATCTCAAAACGTGTATGCAATTAACCGAGGTCTTCCCAAAAATTACTACCACTTTTAATTCTTTCCTAAATAACTTTGACTAACCCAATGCAAACATCTCCTAGCCTCTCAGTAACCCGCTAGCAACAAGTGTCTTCTTTCTCTCTTTCTCTTTCTCTCTCTCTCTCTCTCTGTTTTTGTTAGTGCAGATAACCATCATTTGTGACGTCATACTCCTCGCCGCCATGTTGCTAGTAGTCACCACCGATCTTTATGTCGTGCCGTCACACCGACAGCTGTCAACCACGACAGTAACGAGAGCCGCTACTGGCACCTATGGTGCGAGAAACTTGTACTGTTTGTACTGTGTGTTTCAGAATCGATAACCATTCAAAAAACGGAAGGCAGATCGATAAAATGAAAAAGATCTATATCAAGTACCCTAACACTGAGTTAACAAAGCACGCACGAAGCATGAGTATATAACAGCACGCTTCTTGTCGTATAACCAGAAGTTTGAGCAGATTAACAAAGGAATGTTTAGAGAATGCCTCAATTGGACTAACGTGAATGAATACTCAGAAAGCACTGATACAATTAACACTTCTTATAGAATAGAATTTAAAAAAAAAGACTAATACATTCAACGCATAAAAGGAGTATATAATATATATTGCTAAGGATTACTGTGGGTTCGAATTAATAAACACTAGGGTGGTCGTTAAAAATTTATTTTTGTGCGACGCCCCCTCACGTGTTGTTTTGACTTAAAAAAGAAAATGAAAATTTTCCCAGTGTTTTTTCATCAAAAGGAAGCTTTTGAGGGAGCGTCGCAAAAAAATAATTTTTAACGACCACCCTAATAAACACATAATTTAATAACAATATACAACTTCATGAAACAACTCAAATTGAAATTAAATGTTTAATGTCAAACGTCAAACTACAACTGAATCAATTCCTGTACATATGTTTTATCCTTCTAGACTTTCTAGAAAGTTCAAGTAAATTCCTGTATGTTTCATGTTGGCAGCCTAGAAAGGTTAGGAATTTTGTCGAAATTCAACAATATATCTGTCAAGATGACAGTGTCAATTAACTTCTATATTCCCTCGGGAGTAATCATAACTTTTCGTGACAATATAACTAGAGTAAAATATTATTTTGTCTATTCATGGGTTTTCTCTCCTCCAAATTTTTTCCTGTAACAGATAAGTATTTAAAAAATTGTATATGTAGAACAAAGTGTAGTAAGGCAATTTCGTAAAATTGCCCGGAATAATTCAAGACCTCCTCAACAATCTTTTCGAAATTACTTAGAGTAAAATATGTTACAGTAAAACAACGTCCAAGTATAATCGACTAACTAACATGAGTCTTATTACCAGAGATTTCAGGAAAAAAAAGAGGCAATCTTGTTTATTCCCTGTTCGTTGTTCCACAAGTTTATTGTCAATCTTTGTCGGATTACATGTACTCTTTCGTTAAAGAGATTGGGACACGTCTAGAATTTACGATTTCTGTACAGACGGTATTTCAACTTTTGATGAGCTTAGTAAATAAAAAGTCACGTTCCGGCTAAGAACCTAAAAGAACGTCGTCTAACATGGTGCTTCGCAGGATTTTCGGATAACACCTAATGTAGATAAAGTTTTGTTGGGAAATTCAAAGAAAGAACAAAACTAGTCGCTTCTACGAATAATAAGTAGCTAAAATGTCTTAGAGTTTCAATGTACAATGCGATGAAACGACTTTCCTTAGATACCGATAAAATACTTTCAAATATTTAAGTGAAAAAAAAACAAAAACAAATTAAAACCAGTGACAATAATTAAAATGTATTTTTAAATTTATTTTACTCTTCGATACAGTCTTGGCTACAAAAATGCTATAATAAAATATCTATTTTATTTAGGTAATGAACACTATATATTGTTATTTAGGTACGACTGTGTAAAGAACGACCGACAAAACTAATAAGCTAGATTATTCGTATTGCATATACAAATATTGTCGAAATTATAGAATAACCGTTGTATTATTATTTAAACTAACGCAACTATCATAAACTTAGTAGATTAATGGGTCGCTTTTGCTAAAAAGAATATAAAAAACATAACATGTATATATAGCGTTAGTCTGGAGCTGCTAGACAATACAATTCGTACTTCGAAGATTCCTTGGACATCCATCGTCTCGAGATGGTTGATCTTACACAATAGCTTTGGGTCTGCTATCGTCATCAGGTAAATGATGGGAAATTCAGATTATCTGTAAAATTTATACCCTTACCTCTCTCGTCCAATCAGTGTCGCCGTACCAAGCGATTGGTTGTGGTTAATTTGAACGTTGGGCTTACTAATTATATTCTTAACAGAGATATGTATACCATCTCTATGGATTTTCTTTGATAACAATGCTCTTGCCTGGTCCCAGCTGTTGTTACGGTGTTCGGTCCATGCGTGATTCGCTAATCGAATCTGTGTTAGCTCCCCCCTTTAAGTAGCTATGCGATGCTCCTTAACCCTGGTGTCCAGTGGCCGCTTAGTCTTCCCAATGTAAAAATTTCCACATTCACAAAAGTCTTTTTTAAGTTTCATTTGTTCTTCTTTGCAAATATTTTTGGGTCTATGGACTAGTTTTGTGATGATGCCAGTTTTCGTTGTTGATGGGTGCTTAGAGTTATAGTTTAGATATAACCCCGTATGTGTAGACTATTGTTTCGATTCCGGTCTTAGTCCTTTGACACTTCACATCAAGAAATGGCAGGCACCCACCCTCTTCCCTTTCCATGGTGAATCTGATGGGTGGTTATTATCGGTTTAGATGCTCCAGATAAGCCTGTAGTGTTGACAAATAATGAAGCTGTCGTCGACACACCTTAACCAGAGTCTTAGTTGCCTCTCTTATCTATTCAGTGTATTATCTTCGACCCTTTCCACGTAGATGTTGGCGATGGTTGGTGAAAACGGGGAGCCCATAGGCAATCCATCTTCTTGCATGAAGAACCCGTCCTTCTCCTGAAAGTAGGAGTTCTTCAGTAAGTACACGATTGAATCTTTTGGCAGGTCAGTCCTCTCTATCGGGGTTTCGTCCTCAGTAAGTTTCTTTCTCACTATGTCGAGAAATTCTTCTAATAGTATGATGTTTTGCACTCCAAAAGTTCGATGATTGGTAGGAAGAATGTTGATAGTTCTGCTGTTGGTGAGTTACGTCAGCTTGTAATCGGTCCGAGATGTACTCCAGCCTTGTGCATCTTAGGTAGTCCATACGGATGTTGATGGTTTGCTATGATGTGTCGTCAATTTTCTCCTTGTTTTGGATGGAATGTATTCAGCATGATCTCTGAGAGTGTTTTTTGTTCTATTTCCACAATAAAACGGAAAACCATTTCAAGACGATGGGAGTCCAAGGAAACTTCGAGGAATGTATGTATATAGTTTATTCACGCTGTTTCACTTAGTTGTTTCTGTTTTAGCTCTCCCTTGAGTTTAAATTGGCATTTCAATATATTTAGTCTTTTAATAGGAGAGTAGGCATTTCAATATTTTTTTTGTCTTTTAGTAGGAGAGTAGCTCCCATTTTAAGCGTGAACACTATGATTTTCTTAGGTGTGTATGTAATTTATATTGCTCATTTAATATATATTTATTAAAAAGTTAATGCCTATTTTTGAATTCCGTAAAGTTGCACATTTCCCGAAATAAAACAGGCAAATTTCAAACCAAATAGCTCATCCGTGATCTTGCGATTTATCCGTTAGAAGCGCCTTCAAATATTTGAAGAAAATAAAAAAATAAAATACTCCTAGATATCTGAATATTTGATGCATTTATACTTCGCATTCTACGACTGTATGATGTAAGTTCCTATCGCTTGAGTTTCCATTGGATACAAAGAGTTTTATATATTTTATTTAACAGCTGTGGAACTTCGGAATACCGATGGGATCTTTAGACTTTAAAATTTGTCACATTTACTTCGAAAATCCGAACAATGGGATCCATAAAAGTTTCCGTTAGAATAATAGAAGATACTCTTATAGGTCAATATGGCATTCAATGTTTTTTTTTTCGGAAAGTGGCTCAAGTGTTCTCCAAACAAATTCTTTGGGTTAAAAAGGATTTATTTGAATCTTTGAGGACAGTATGTGTATAAAATAAATAAGTTTAACCAAGAACGGCAATCATTTGAGACTGAAGAATTGCAGCTTTGGCTTACACCATCTGTTTCTCTTTCTTTGTGTCATTCTTAGTAATGAATATAAATTTCAGGAGAATCAAAATAATTTTCACTATTTTGTTACTATTCAAGTATTAATCCTAATGTGAAATTTAGTTCTTAATTTAAATATTATTGAAAAGAACATATGACATGTCATTTAATTTTTAATGAAATTAATTTGTTGAAATACAATAATTTAAACGTTATTGACAAATTTAATATTCTGGCAATATATAACGAGGTCACTTTAAATATAATATTATTTAAGTAGTTATTTTTAAATATCAAAGCATTTTCAGACTATTCTTCAAAATAGCTGTTATAATATAGTTTAATCTAATAAATTATGGTGGCGCTGATGAAGGAAGAGGGTGAATTTTAAACCGCGCCAAAAGTTTTTAAAATATCTCATACATATATAGGAAAAAAGTATATATTTTACATATGCTTGATAGAAAAAAAGATAAAACCGGTGGTTTATGATAAATACTCCCATTCACCCTCTTTCTATACCAGCTATACTTACAGCTGCCCTTTTTTAAGTTTAATCACCATATAAGTTTTGTCATTCTTGTAGCTGTCATCCATAAACTTGGTAACATTGCCCTTTCTTTGTGATGTTCTGACTTCTGACGTATGTCAAGTCTCTAATTTAAAATATCGTAAACAGTAAAACTGGAATGATTATTAGAACGACAAGCAAATTTTGTGTTGTTATTGTACATTAAATATAAATTGTATGAGTATTTCAAGCACAAAGAATTTCTGTGCCCGTCGGAAGCTTAGAGCATTTACTTTCTAGAGATAGCCTGCAGTGCACAAATGTCGTAAGACTAAGAAGAGAGAGGGCAATAGAGAGGGTAAGAGGCTATTTCACTCGGTTGGGAGCTGCTTCTAATAAAGCATGTTGTTCATTGGCTGCATCCACAGACCATCCACCCACTAAGTGAAATAGCCTCTTACTTTTGCCTTCTCTTTATAGCGTTGCCATGATTTTATGCTTGACAGGCTATATCTAGATGGTAAATGATCTAAGGTCCGAAGTGTCATGTCAGTCGGAACAAAATCTAGGAAAAGTGCAATTTTTGCCTTTCACTACCATATCCATCTATTTAAGTGTGTGAAAGTTTGGGCTTCCATTAAAAAAGTATTCACTTCAAAAATTAATAAAAAATATACATAAGTAATCTAAAAGAAAGAAATTATATTTTTCGGTCAGTTCATTCGTGTTCTTTCATTTCTTTCTTTAACAGATAAGAATTTGGATTCTATTATCGAAAAGAATGAAGTATTCTTCGCAGAATATCTTCCCCAAGGGGCAGTCCTGTCTTCAATGATATTTTGAATCTACACTGCAACATCCCAAGACCAGCCGACGCTATTACTGCCCAGTTCGCACACGACACCGCCATAGGATGCCAATCTTTTAGATTCGAGCCAGCCTTGAGGAGGCTGCAGTAAGCCACTGACAATTTAGCGGAATGGTGTCTTAAGTGGAAGATAGCCATCAACGAGGACAATACTCAAGCCCTGTTCGTGAACGGGAGAAGCCACGCGATCATTCCTACAGGAAACCTGACCGTCAACGGCAGACAAATTCCATGGAAAAACGAAATCAAATACCTTGGATTCTTCATCGACAGGGGGTTGACTTTCATGATGAATGTCCAAGAGACTCGTAACAAAGTCCGGGCTGCACGTGCCATACTTTACACCCTTATAGGAAGAGGAAACATGCTGGGACTCTTAAACAAGCTGACTCTATCAAGATAGTCATTTTGCCATTGCTGACGTACGCTTCAATAGTATGGGGACACAACAGCAAGAGCAATAGGCAGGCCATCCAAAGGTTGGAGAACCGATGCCTACGCTTCGCAGTAGACGCACCCTGGTTCGGTCGTAACACAGTGATTTTCAACGACTTACGACACCAAGCAGTGCTTGCACAAATGAAGAGGAGGGCCTAAGAGGCTTACGCCAAACACTGGAACAGCACCCAAAACTTCGCCTACGACAGCTGATCGACTATGGCCCCAGATTTATTGACAAATACAGACGGCCTAAGCACCAGCTCTGCCTAAGCGAAGAAGAACATGACGAAGAGGCCCAGAGGTAGAAGACAGGTGAGTATAAAATGAAGTACATAATATTATATTTTTCAGGAGACAACAATGGGACACGGGGAAACCAACCGTATCAAGCAAAGAAATGCACGCCCACCGAAGGGTAGAATACGCTCTATATCAGAACAAAGAATGAGCCATGAACCACAAAAAATACAGTTGCTGTACTACCAATATGGTAAAGCAACGGAAACAAACCAAAGCCAAGTTATCCCAATAAAAAGACAGCGATTATACAGAAGGAAAACTGCGTTAATTCTCAGGGGGTGGATGGCAAGGGAGCTGGAATTTTCTGAAGGGCAAATCCAGATCCTGGGCACAATTATGTTTAGTGTATATTGTGTATACGTATCTGTGTGAATTGAGAAAACACAGTCTGTTCGCTGTTTGGGCTTCATATAGCTATGACTGCCGTATTTTTCCTAAAGTTCATTTATTTATGAATAGCAGTTTACGTACAAACCTTTTTAATAAAATTATGATCAAGAATAGATTTTCGAACTAGAAGAAATTTGCCCTCTGTGAAGAACCACCAACTTGCAAAAATACTTAGCTTAGGAAAGGTCAGTTTAGCATAAGTAGTATTCCCAAAGAACTCCGAAAAAATAAAAGTAGTTACGTATTAGCTTATTTTCTTTGTTATCTATTCTCGACTATTTAGTTTTATTTTTAACCGACTTCCAAAAAGGAGGAGGTTATCAATTCGTATGCAACTTTTTTTTATGTATGTCCAACGATTATTCAAAAACGGCTTTGGCAATTTTGATGATTTAAACTGCATTATATTAATGGACATTACAGAAAGGTCCCATATAATTGTCTATAACATGAGATTTACGATTTTCTAGAAAATCTGAAAAAAAAAGTTAATAAGGGACTAGATTTTAGCTATTTTCATTAATTAGTCACTGTTTTCTCTAAAAGTGCTCACGCAATTTGAATATTATAAATTGTAGTACACAAAGATATGTTCCAACTTGATTCCGTATATTTTTCTATAACGCAAAACCCACCATTTTTCTGAAAATCGGAAAAATATATGCAAAAAAACTGTAAACATCATGGTAAATGTCAAATTTTTATCATAAATGTCTAGTTTAAATGTCCTGATATGCCATGAAAGTATATCGAACACGGTGTTTTAATGGTTTTCAATTTGATGCATTTGAACATCAGTTTCTGTTAGAGCAGAGAAGTTATATTCGCGTGAAAAGGTAGAAAATATTGCGTTAGTTTATCGAAACGAAAATTTGTTAGATATGTGGGCGAACTCTTCTATATGGTATACGGTTATAGGTGTATGCGTGTGTGCATGTGATAAGTGGTACATAAGCCGTTGTATACACAGGATGGTTGAAATATAAGTTGGAATTGAATTAGTTATACAGGGTGTTTCTAAACACATTGTATTGGCACATAAGTAGCTGCGTATACAAGGTGGTTGAAACAAGAGTCGAGCAAAAGTAGAGTTATACAGAGCGGATATTTACTGAAAATAATTAAAGTTATACAAAAGGGTTTAAAAATTGTCAGAAGTAGTTGAATATACAGGATGGTTGACATACAAGTTGGAGTATAATTACAGTTATACAGGGCGGTTTAAAAAATTTATATAGTTTGGAATATAAGTAGTTGCTTATACAAGGTGTTTGAAGTAAGGGTAAAATTATTGCTATTCAGGTATTTATGGACACCTCACTGACGTAGATAATATAAATAAAATTGCTTATGCTATTACATGAGATTGTGATGATGCAGTAATCGCTTATTTTCAGCTACGTAATTTAATATTGTACAATCATCTTTGTGCATATTGTTTTGTTATTCTAAAATTATTCTGATATGAACATTCAACTAGATAAGACGTATTTTTGTATTCTTAATTATATTCAAATTTTTTACTTGAAAGTAGAAAGACTGTTCTTAGTAGAAAATAAAAATTTTTTAAAAACTAAATATTTGTACCAACAAATATAAATAGGTGTATGTATAGGTGTTATATAAGCATAAGTAGTTTGGATATTTGAATTATATAACGTAGGACGGAGTATAATTATCGACATGGGTTCAAACAATTTTAGAAGCAGTTGCTTATACTGGGTGATTAAAATAAATGGTACAGTAAAATTATAATCATAAAGTGTGGCTCAAAAAGGTGAAATCTGTTATATAGATTAGACCATGAGCAGTTGCATAAATTGTGTACTAGACATATGGGACGAAATAAAATCATAGGTATGCAGGAATAATTTAAACAATAGACAAATAGAAAGAGTCAATATTGTGGAGAGGATTTATACTTATACAGGGTGGTTTTAAAGAAATACTAATATATATATATATATATATATATATATATATATATATATATATATATATATATATATTAGTATTTAGGTTAAGGGATATTGACTAATTATTGTTTTTTATGTGTATCTCTTTCATTAACATTAACCTAGCTTTATTTATTATTGATAATGTCGCTAAGTTGTTTTGTATCCGCTTTTTTGTTAATTGGTTGCCTTTGCTTCCCGATATGGATCATTTCGGAATCGACATCTACGCTTATTTGTTTTCTAATTCTCTGAGGGATTTCTAGGATTTCTATGATGGACCAACAGACCAGTGAATTAGATGTTCCATTGTTTGTGTTTGTATTGATGGTTTTTAGTGTTTTATGCTGACAATGACATTCCACATAACCTCTTAAGTTTTATTTCATTCAGTGTATGCAACAACAATTTATATCACCTCATCAATTACATAACCCTGAGGAAGGAAACAATAATTTCCGAAAGCTAGGTTAATGTGAATAAAGAGATACACATAAAAAACAATAACTAGTCAATATCCCTTAACCTAAATACTAATATATTATAATAGTGACTATTAAACTTATACAATATATATATATATATATATATATATATATATATATATATATATAAAACAAATAAAAAAGTTAAAATACATTTGGAAAATATACAAAGAATACAAATTAGGTACGGAGAAAGGGAAAGGAAGAAAAAGAGAAAGTGATAAGAATGTGCTAAAATTTTCAATTGTATTGTACCTTAAATCTGATAAAAAAGAAGACATGTCTGAAAATAATAATTGATTGCATACGGTTTCTAAACGGTTTTTATTTTAAGTCAGCTGAAGTCAGTTCTTTTTTAAATATAAATTATTATATAGATTATTTTTTAATCTTTTATATATGTAAGAAAAGTATTTTTATTTTGAATTGCGCGCGCAATTCACAGTCATTAGTTGAATCAGATGCCGTAACTAACAGGGAAACAATTAAAAGGACACATGTCAAATGGAATGTCAAATGAATTTATTAAATATAAAGGTGTAATTAATAACTTTGAATGTTGTTTCTCTGTTATTTACAGGTAAGAGTTAATTTGTAAATAATAATTTAATGTATGTTTCGTATTTGTTAATAAATAAACTCTGTTATTTACAGTGAAACAATTCTAGTTATTCCATAACCTAAGAGAGATTATCATATTATATATATATTCATGTATCATATTATCTTCGTATAGCCGTATAGCAACGGTTTGCAGGATGTTATTAGAAACCCAATTTACTTTTCTAGTACATATAAATAAATTCATTACATTTCCTGGAAGCTAAGATAAGCTCAATTCCTCGAAATAACTAGATTATCTCGGTGTCTTATAAATTTTTATTGAGAAAAATCCGAGATATAGCCGACGCTGTACTTTTAAAACGAAAATATATTTGTACGACACGACTTGTCCCTCTATATCTGTACCGAAAAGAGCATCCACAAGAAAATGCAATCTTTGAAATGCAAATCCCATAATAAATCGTCGTGTGCCTCATCGGTAAGGGAAGAATCAAACATAAATATGGAAATTGAATTAAGGAGGGAAATCATCGAACAAAGAACAGCCTACGACCATCTGCTGCCAAAGCGCATTCGAATGGATGGTGCGGGAGTCAGAGAGCGCGGATTAACCGCTCACAATGGCTTAAACAGTTTTAACAGTTACGATTTCGGGGCCGAGAATTGAATTATAGAGATATTTTTTGGGGGTGGGATTATAGAAAATGAAAAAGTCAGTATCAATGGAGAATTCGTGATTAAATGTTTCATTATCAGCTTATGGGGAATTGTAACACAGATATGGATTCATATTTGCAATGAACTATTCAGAAATAATTCGGAAAATGTTCGACAACGGTTTCCCTTGTCTAGGCTTCCTATAGAGTTGAGTAAATGAATTTTGTATCAGTTAATTGATGTGACTGATAACTGATGTAAAATCAGTACACCAGCCAATAGAGATTTTTAAGTGTATACAGGTAACCATTAACTTAATAAACTAATGTAAAAATAGACCAACACGGACAGGCAATAGTTATGTAAATAAAAACGTAATAAACTCCTAAAAAAAACATATAATAATACAATTTACCATAATTTTCATAATTTCACCATAAGAAAATTCTAAATCCGTACATGTGCCTTGACAGCTATTGTCAGTGCGCCCCTCGCTGGTTGTCGCATATTCGTACATTTTGATGTAACTAGCTGTCGCCCAGCGGTCGAAATTCGACCAATTGTGTCAATATCTCTGGCAGGTTAAGTAACCTGAAAATTTTATTGTGACATTTTATCCTAGAACTTTAGGGAGAACAGCAATTAAACGGAACGGGTCTAGATTCGGAACCTATGTGTGATAGTTTCCTCGAAAATCCTAGATGTCGGTCTTACAGCTCGCTTCTACAAATAAGTAACGAAATTCAAGTTTTTTCAGATATAATTCATAGGACTCTATTTGTGTTCAAATTCTTAATTTAACATTTATTAAAATCCTCACTATAATAATTTCATCCACCCTGTATATGCAACTGCTCATGGACCAAGCATAATATTTTTTAACATTTTTGAACCACCCGGTAAACCATGCTGTATATGCCACTGCCTATGAGCCACCGTATTTACTCTTTTTGTTATAAAATTTTTAACTATCTTCTGTAACTATAATTCTACTCCGACCTATATTTCAATCATTAAATATATATGGCACTCTTCGTGGGCTACTCTATAAATCATTTCTTTTTCTAACATTTTTCATCATCATCCTGTATATCTATAATTCCTCTCACCCTATATTTCATCTTCCCTATATATACAACTGCTTATGAGTTACGAAATGTTGCATTTTCATTTCCGCCACCCTGTATATACATCTCTGTATAATATTTTTTGCACCACCCTGTATAACTGCCTTCTATTCCAAGAACCCTGAAAATTCAACCGCTTCCTTATATAATTATTCTATATTTATAATTGCCCTCTACTCTATATTTTAAACATCCTATATATGCAACTGCTTATGTGCCACCCACGAAAAAAATGATTTCTAACATATCTGAAATCGCCCTGTATAATTATAATATACAACGAGTACTTTACCACTAAACAATAACAACGCTTGCATGCCACTTTCAGAAGTACATGCTCTAAGTATATAACAGCATTGGTCCCTCTATACATAATTACTCAATGTTTTGAGTCTGGTGGCGGCGGCACATTCAGTTGTTTGGCGTTGACATTAAGGACGTAAATAATGAATTTTTATTATATTTGATTTAATGAATGAACCAATATTATACATTAATATTAGCATTCTGCACTGAAAGTCGTCAGTAGCTACTAAACAAAACAAAAATGAAGAAAATCGGTTGAGAGACAGAGGAGAAAATGGTACCTAATGGTTTTGTCTTTGCCTATTTATATATAGATGTTTACTATTATTTTAAACCAATTTCTCGGCATTATAGCGAAAAACCAAGATACACAAATTGAAGTGTAATTTATGAACTTTCATATATCTTTAGTATATCTGCAATATAGCTCTCTAAATTATTAAATTCTAATTGTTCAAATACTAGTTATTCAATAGTATCCATCGTGAACCCATATAAACTTAATCTTAAACTCGGTAAAAAATGATCCAATCACGATGTATAAACACTGTTAAGAAATATTTCTTATTCTCTACAACTTTCCTGTAGACGGCATTACGATTACTTCATTACTTTTTATTATATAAGCAAAAAGAAAATCGCATTTTTGGTTTTTTTTATTATTTAAATAGTTTACTTCTACGAGTTTGCTGTTAAAATCTTAGCAATAATTATCTATAAACTGTTACTGACGTGACGGTATAAGCGAATTGTTGTTGAATTTTATATTCAAAAATGATTCTGCTCTATAAACTAGTGTACATCTGTTAGCTTGCAGCTATGTACAGTACTAAATAATTTTTGACGTCTGTTCTTAATTTGCTTCCGCGAAGTTGCTATTTAAATAACCGAGACCTAACCAGTCTAATCGCATATTATCAATCTTCATATTTAGTCAAGTTTTCGATATAGGGCCCCTTAATTAGGGATGCTCGATATGTATCGATATATCATAATATATCGATATATGCTGTCGATATATCGAATCAATCCGATATTATCGAATCAAATGATATCGATATATTATATCGATATATTTTACCCGATATATGAATATCGTACAAAATTAAAAGCATTTTACAATGACAATTTTCAATTATTCTCTATTTAGTACCTCATATAGACCCTTAACCCTTTGTAACGCTATGTTGACAAGGCGTTAATTCGAATGTTTTGGACTTTTTTTAAAATTTGAATACTGAACAGGCTTCATTGCCATATTAACTATGAAATTGAGTGAAAAATTAATTGAAGGTGCTTCATTAGTGCATTCTCCAGTAGACATATACTTGTAATCAATTAGGACGATTGTTAACGTACTATGGTCGTTCACAAGGCAGAATTGGTTGACAGGTTAAAAAAACATACCTATTAGGTTTAAAATAATCCTTCAAAACCTTCTAGATATAGCCAATCGTGCACAAATGTAAGACTAAAGAGCGAGAGGGCAATAGAGAGGGTTGGAGGCTATTTCACTCGGTTGGAAGCTGCTTCCAATGCAATACGATGAGCATGTTGTGCATTGGCTGCTTCCGCCAACTAAGTGAAATAGCCTCTTACTCTCTTTATTGCCGTCTCTTTCTAGCATTGCCACAATTTTATGCATGACAGGCTATGGCTGTTTTCCAGTTAGCAGAGCACAAGTGATTTTGTGCCGCACAGTGCGGCAATTTTTAGGACGTTAATTGGAACATGGTTGTTTTAAAACCAACTGGTAGAGTACACTGATGACCATAAGGTTAAAAGTGTATTACTCATAGGTTATCAATTGAGGTTTATGTGTACCTAAATTATTTACAGAATAATTCAGTAATGGCTGTTTTCCAATTATTAGAACTCAAAGTGTTTTTGTGTCGCCCTGTATGGTAATTTTCGGGCGTTATTTGGAACATACTTCATGTTTTATGATAAAGTTTTATGTTTACTTGGTAAACCTACATAAAACATCCCAAAGGCACAGTTATTTCTTGTGCTCATTTGTGCGAGCTAGTGCTGTAATTGGAACACTCAGTGCCAGCACTGTGCCGCACTGTGCTCAATTGTGCGCTAATTGGAAAACAGGGTATATCTAGAAGGTACATGATCTAAGTTCAAAATTAATCAATATATTGATAATTACAAAAAATACAATTTATTTGTAGCTAACCTTTAAAAAAAGACAATTTTAAACTTTGGAAAATTTTTATTTGCATGCCAATGATGAGAAAACCGTCCGAAAAAAATTACAGAAGTTGACGCACGCGCACAAATAATTTTCGAATATGAAAAGGCAGCACTTGTAGGACATACCCAGAGTTCGTATAAGAACAGTGTTGCCAAGGTAGATAGTATAAAGTATAAAATGTTGAGAACAGTATTCAATAGTTATCATAAGATTGCAACATCAACCTGCTTTTAGTAGACAAATTGGATATTACAAAGTATTGAGAGTTGCTGTTTGCGTACTTAGATAGTCGTGGAATTTAAAATGAAACTCACTGCCCCCCTAAAAAATTAAGTTAGTTATTAAAAATTTTCAGAAAATTTTTAATAACTCTATTATCAATATTTTATTTTTAGGATTAAATTGGTAAGTTCACGAACTTGTTTATTAACTATCATTTTACTCTGTAAGTAATTAATTTTAATATCAATTTTTTTTATCAATGGCTGGTATCTTGAATGATATTTTTCGATATATCGAATACGTAAAAGTTCTTGATTTTTTAGGAATTTTTTCTTCAAGCAATCTGGCAACCCTGCATAATTTTTAAAAATTATTGGGCTATGTAAATAAAGTTGATTCATTTCTTAAACCCTCTGCTCCTTATTTACACATGATAAACTGCAACTCTTCCTTTTCTTTATTACATACTAATTAAATACAAATTACATACAATATATCGAAAATATCGATATATTTCATCGATATATCAGAAAATATCGATACAACATTCCGATATATTATATCGAAAAAAATATCGATATTTTTGGCTCATTAACATCCCTACCCTTAATGTGTTTTTTGAACACTATATGTCAAAAGCGGTAGTGCACATAGGGTGCAAGTTTTGTTTTAGCAGAGGAGAATGGTCTTATTTTATCATCATGGACTTATTTTCTTGGAACAAGTAAGTGTTGGGAATCAATACAATGTGGTTTTCTTAAATATCCATCCATATTTGGGTCCTATGGTTACATTGATATCAATGTTCACTACTTTTGACAGTAAGCCAATGGTCCATAGCGAGGTTCGTGGTGCTGGTTTAGGACTAAACTCCAAGACCAGACTCGGCTTAGTTCATCGTGGTGGACATGTTTTCTTACAGCAAATGAATTCTGGCAATCAGTGCAATAAGATTTTCTTACATATCTATATATGGATATCATTCACTATATTTACTACCTTTATGTTGTTTAATTAATGATAGGATCATATCAAAAAGTATTTTAATTATATGGAAGTACTTCTCCAAAATTTTGTTGCTCAAATTAAAACAGCAACCGTCAGTTTCAAGAAATTGTAATACAAATTAATAAAATACTAATAAAATGTTCTTGAAGACCTCAATCAGTATATGGGTAGCCACCAATGAACTGCTTGTGGTGGACAGCCACAGACAGATCTTCAGAATAGCAGTTCTTACATTCCCGAATGTTACAAGTAGTATTTTTGTGTCTGGAAGCATTCTTTTAAGTGTACATAGTTTAATCTTAGTATCCTGTAAGACCTTAAACCTGCTTGTTTTAACAGAATATTATTTAGAAATTGAGTTCGATTCGGTAGAAAAGGCATGCGCTCAAACTGTTATTTTCCGCTTTACTGGATAGTTTATTTAGTGTTCTTACTGTAATAATACAGAAACATGTCGGTCAACTGAGCATTCTGCTAATTGCTTCTGTTATATAGCTAATTTTCACAATTTTTCCAAGAATTGTTTCAGAATAGAACAAAATCAACATTAGAGCATGAGTTCCATTTTATGTAAGAATTGCAATATATAATTCCATTCATCTATTGGCAGTCTAGGTTGTTCTTTTCTTCTCATTCTTACCGGTTTCCTATTTATGATTATTTTTGGCATCCTGTGTCTCGTCATTCGCTCTACGTGCCCTAGCCATTTCAGTCTCTGAGCTTATAAAGTAGATATTTTGGGTCTACCATATATGTTCTTTAGTTCTTCATTTTTTCTTCTCCTCCACCCACTTTCCGTTCTTATGCCTCCGTAAATGTTCCTTAACATATTCCTTTCCCATCGTTCGATCTTTTCTTCATCTTGTTAAGAACCCATGCTTCGCTTCCGTATGTAACTGTCGCTCGAATTACTTTTTTATATACTCTTTCTTTGGTTTTTCTAGAGACAAATTTGCTTTAATCTCCGCATCCGCTCTTCCATTTTCTTCGACTTTGCCCACACAAATATGTAAAATCCTCACCCTCTTAAATGTATGTTTTCGATCTCCTATTTTTACCCTTAATTCTAATTCAGTATTACTCTCCATCGCTCCCATTACCCTATAATATATGTTTTTTTCTCTTGATTTATTTCTAAACCAAGTTTCTTCGCCTCCATTCCTATTCTTCCTATCACCCTTACTAATTATCTAATTATGAAATTAAAATATTAAATGCATTTTAGTTAAAGTAGTAGGTTGGTAATTTTAGCAACAATATTTTATGATTTCCACAAGTGCACCAAGTATCTTAGAAAGTTCTTACACAAGTGGTGTTAGATTAATTGCTGTTAATCTATTATTCATAAATCCATCTTCTAGAGAATGAGCCTTAGAGCTAAATATAGCCGTGTTATAAGACAGTCTGAAACCCTAATTGGTAATTACAAATTGGAATCCGAATCTTTAATTCCAGAAAAGCTCTTTTCCTCATATTGGAAATCACAATACGGAATCTACCTGATCGTCATATCATAGACAACAAAAATAGCTATTTTGTATATTCGTTGGATTTTTCTATTTGAACTCCTACAGATAAGAAAAAAGGATTTTAAATTTTAAAAATTCCTCGAATAAAAGTATCCTTGTGTACAAAAAGTCTACCTAAGTCTCACTGACCAAATAACACTAATCAATTCTCGCTATTCAAGTTTTATAAAATAAATGTAAACGCAACATGTTGGCAGCCCATTTTCGATTGAAAACTTTTTATCAATTATTTTTCCTATTTGAATTTATGCATTTTCCAATCATGGCATTCGTTTGAGTTCTGCGATGGATTTCAAATTAGTCTCAGCGTTAATCATAATGGAATTTCCATGTACACGTCACGCAGCTAGTGTGACAAAATGAAACCATGCCATACAACAATTTAGCAGATAGGCTTGCCTTTGTGAAATATACATATTAATTTGATAATGCATTTTATATAAATAACTTATTTAATTATCCCGTCAAAAAGAGTATTTAAATAATTAAACAAAGCGGGCTATGAGAACTATGTTTTACACAACTGAAATAAACAAGCAACATACTTGACCAAATGTTCAAATTTAGCCCCTTTGATTTGTTGAAAATATCGGTCATATTATGTTTAATAAATTTTCTTGTGATATTCATTGTTTTCAATCAGATACTTCTCCTTAGATAGAAAAAAAGTCATTGGGACCCTGGAGGCCATTCGATATGATTGCGAAGTCTAGTGAATAATACGAATGTGTTCAATCATAATAGAACAAATTAATGGAATAAAATAACTATCTATTTGTATTCTAATTGATCTAGTTTGTATTTGTGAATTGTTTGGTTAGGAAGGTTAAAAACACTTGTGGACTTGCGGAAAAATCTGGATATTTCAGATCTTCTTCAGGGCCTACATTAGACCCTACTTTCAATGGTAATAAAACTAATAGAAACTTAAAAAACACAACAGGTTCATAATATAATGTTTTTATTTTCGCACTTGTGTTCAGTTCAGTTCTTTTATTTATATATAAACACAGTCCAACTCACTCTAATATATTTCCACTACTTTAAAACAATTTTATATTCACCGAACTATTTACAATTTATGTTTACTATACAAACGGCAGTCAAATACTGAAGAATGCTCTCGCCAGCTGTGCTTATTTATATATTTCTCTCGGAATTCTCTAGTAAGTTTACGAGCCATCGAGAAATGTGTTCTCGAAGCTTCGACAAAATTCGACAAATTCCCATAAACGCTAGCGATCGGCCTAGCGTCGATAGGCAAACAATATTTCGGATTTCCAGAAATATCGGAGGAATGTCGCTCCCACAAATTGGATGATGACCGATTGAACCAGCTATCGGATGAATTCTCGTAACAATAACGTCATTGAAAATGTGCTCAGTGGGAAGTGTGGTGTTGTTCCCAGAAAAATTACAAATACCTAACTAAACTGAAAATTGAATTTCCCAATCTCCTCTAGCGATGTCGGTTAGAGGCCAACAATAGGGTGCAAGGTGTCTAAATACCTTTCATTTATGATAGTTCCACTTTCATTACATACTTCCTTCTGTCTAGGTATGGATTTTTCCTTTTTCTAGACAGTTTTCTGTAATCATTGTAGATGGTCCAACTATGTTTATTTGGTCTGAAACTTTTCCTCCCTTTATTCTGTTGTACCAGTTTGTATGAAAAACAACTTCACAACTTTACTTGCTCTTCTATTTTCAGCCATTCCGCTATATATAGTTACACGGTGGTTCGAAATTATACGTTCGACAAATAGTAACCTTCTTCTAAACGAAAATCTGAAGAAAATGACGACAATCTTGTTCACGGCACATAAACAAATTGTATTTTCGGGTACTTAATCTTAGAAGTATATAACAATGACAAAAGACTCAGTAGCATTATTGCTTAACAACCTGTACCTTGAAGCCCATGTACTTTTGGGTATATCAACTGTTTTACGCATTAATGGATGATAAGTCTGACGAGCGTTGGTATTTTTTTACGAGCACGCTGTATATTCTACATTTGCATCCCTTTAGATTCATTTGAGCTTTTGGTATCTCCTGGAGATCTCTTGTATATGTGCCAAGGGTGAATAGATTAAACACTTGGCAGATGTAATGCATGACTGATAGGATTTTCTCGCTGGAGGCTCATTTCCTTAGCCAGCACATTCCAATTCTCAGGTGTTGAAAATTCACCTTTATCTTTGCCGTTCTAAAAAAAGATTTGAAATTGTTATTTGGAATATTTATTTGGAATCTGTACTTCTCACAATGGTTTCTGAAAAAGACAGATAAGTTAAGGTGTAGTATCTAGGAACAGTTTGTGGAAACTGTCCGGAACACTAGTTGCCTTCTTATAGAAAAAACTCTGTCGCAGGATTAACTGTGAGAAGCTAGGTCTACGGATTTGTCAACTAGTTTTCCTGTATAATATGTTAGGATGTATTTTGTGTTATTTACTTATCTGTTTGATGTGACATTTCGGTTCCTTATCAGGAATTGTTGTCGAAGAGTGTATTTTGAGATGATTTACACAATATTCGTAGCTTGATTGTTTGTTATGTCTGTTTATGTATTATTAAAAGGTATTTGTATGGCAATCCCTCTGTCAGCATGGTTGAATACTCTATGATCTTAGACCATATATTTCTGGCATTGTTTTAATGTAGGAGTTATCTGCCTATCTATTTTTGTTCGTGGTGATGGTAATAATTCGGCTGTGAGACTACATGTGAAGGAGGTATGGTTGATTTAAAAAGAACCAGGGCATGGTTGCCTTAGATGTAATTGGCAGTGCAACGAGATGTCGCATGCCAGCATTTCGTCCCTGAGGAAAGCTTATTGTAGTCGGCATCAGGGACAATATTTTCCGGCTAACTTAAAAGGAAAAATTTCAAAATTGCCGCAAATTCTGTCAATTCTTTTCGTTGAAGAAAAAGTGTTTTCTCGTTCTTATAAATTGCCAAAACATTTTAAGTGAATTCCACGAAACTAAACAGTATTATGTAATACGAAATGAAAATCTAATATCCAGTACTTTAGTTGAAGGGCTTGATATAAGTTTCGATTTGTTCGGCCTATTATAAGAGCCCAAAATATTCTTGAAAAGTCCCTAGCAAGGACAAACATAGTAGATAAACGACGGAGTAACGGTAGTTTCAATGAAAGCCTAAAATTTGAATTGTCCGTCATGTTTGATAGTCACAATGACTTATATTGTGACAAGACTAGAAACAGAAGCCAAAGAAGAGAGCATCATGTTTCCTTCCTTGGTGGGCTAGAGTAGCCAATGAACTACAGCGGCAGCTCTCAGTCGAGTGAAATAGCCTCTTGCTCTCCCTAAGCCCTTCTCTTTCTAGTAAACATGGAGCATTACATGCTAGAACAACGCGTCCTGATTGTTAAACAGTATTATCAACATGGTTAAAGTTTGCCTGCCACTATTCGTAAAGTGCGTCCACTATTCACTCGACCGAATGCTCTTAATGTATCTACTGTGAAAAGAATAAACGAAATTTCTAGAGCACTGCTTCAGTTTAGTGATGTGAAACACACAATAAAACATAACAGCAGTTCGCGAGAGTATGTCCGAAAGTCCAGAGACACCAATTGGATTCTTGAGCAAACAGAAGTGAATACCGATTTTGCGAACAAAATCATATGCAGCGATGAGGCCCATTTTCAGCTCGATGGATTTGTTAATAGACAAAATTGACGCATTTGAAGTTTAGAAAATCCACAACAGGTTCATCAAAAAGCAATGAATTAAAAACGTGTCTCTCTTTATTTATTGGACCGTATTTCTTTGGAGATCAGCAAGCTAATGAATTATCGGTAAATGGCGAACGTTATGATTCTATGATAACTCCGATTTTTGTGTCTCTTAGCGACATGTGGTTTCAGCAGGACGTTGCTACATTCCATACCACTCGTGAAATATTTACTGTCTTGCACAAGTTTACTCCTGCTCGTATCATTTCTAGGGTTGATGAACAGAATTGGTCATCAAGGTCTTATGATTGAACAACTTTGGACTTCTGGCTGTGGAGTTACAGGCTTATACCAACAATCTCGGAAGCACCGAAGCCTCGAATCCCGAAATTAGAGTCTGTATGTATTAAGTATCGCCATCTATATACATGAATGTTAATACAATTTTTGTCAAAAGTAAATTAATATTTTAATGATCAAAAGAAAAAAGTTTCTTTATTTTCTATCACTGAATTTATTCACAATACGTTACTAGTTTCGGCGCTTACGCGTCATTTTGAAACGTATACACATCAATGAAAAATTAAAAGTAAACCATTTTAAACATTAACAAAAAGTTACATAATTAGAGGTATGAACTGAACAGAGCAAAAACACATAAAGAAATGAAATTTTAATACAAATTGAAATAGGAGTATAAAGTTAAGTTATTTAATAATGGCCGGAAAAAACCCATTCTAAATCTCTAAATCAAACAGGTAGCTATTTTGAGGGTTACTATGGTCGATAAGTAATGAACCTGGGGAATTTTTGTGAGATTTAAAAATTTGGATTTGTTCTGAAAAAGATGTTTGATAATAATTTCTGTTATAATTTAAAATTACCGTGTTTTCAAATGAAGGGAAAGTGTGTTCTGTTTGCATTACGTGATTAGAAAAGGTTGAGTCTCTTTTTGTAATCTTTAAGTACGGTAATGTACAGAATATTTGGTAGAAAAATTTCTTGTAGTCATTCCAACATAAAAGCTGTTACAATCTGAACATATAAGCTTATAAACCCCTGACTTGTATATATTTTCTTTGTCTTTAGCATTAAATAATAAGTTTGATAACTGAAATTGCGATTTGAAACTGTCTTTTATATCTTGAGATGATACAGTTCTCGCTATATTGTTACTGACGTTTCCGAAATAAGTTAGAGAAATGTATCTTACTGGATCCGTATTGTTAACCAAGGGATAAATACTTTGATAAGTTAGTTGAAGCTCTTTGCGTGAAATTAATTTATTTATTAAGATTGAAAGAAAACCATTATTTGCGGCTATAAGATAAATTATATTTAATTCTTTTCTGAGGTCGCCTTTGAAATAGGTATAGAAAATGCGCGATGAATTGAAATGAAGTTCGACTACAAATAAAAAACAGTTTATTAACGAAATACCAAATTTAATTAAAATAATGATACATGCATTTGCTGCAAGTAAGTACAGGCATTTTCCACTCTAAACTCGGACATAAAATAACAAAGTGCTGACACCGCTGAATTCTTCGTTAATTTCTCACACCCAAACGACACAACAGCAAAACAATTAATCACCGCACCACCAATAATAACGAAAATTTCCAAAGAAGCCATTGCGGCGGGCGATATTAGCAGCTAAAGAAAGAGCAAATAAATTGGAAGTATCCAGACAATGTTTAAACCAAATCTCAACCAAAATAAAATCGCGTCTCAAAGGCTACAATACATTTCGTTTTCGAATCAGATCCGTACGAGTGTAAAGGTGGAAATGGAAAATGAAAACGTTTCCAGACGGATGAATTATGGCTCGACTGACAAAAAAAATTGTCGGTACGTTGGTTGTTGTAAATCATTTCAGGCATAAATATACAAGGGAATGCCGCTGGCGTTATTATGCTGAGGAGGGAGAGAGGCGGAACGGGGCGTGGAACGAAGTATTTTGAAATTGAGGTGTAATGTGATACAACGTTTTAATTTATTTTGATGTATAGGAGAAAATTAATGCTGAACGAATGACAAATAAAAAATATTAAATGTCATATTTGACAATTGATTGTCGACAGCTGACAGTCGCAACAATCTCAGCAGAAAATACGTTGATTATACAAGGAATATAGGATATCACACCTGAAGGAAAAGTGGTTGTTTTTCATGTCCTTGCAAAACAGTATTTGCTTCTACCAGAATAAAGAAGCCCTCTCCCACTCTCTCTCTCTCTCTCTCTCTCTCTCTCTCTCTCTCTCTCTCTCTCTCTCTCTCTATCTGCAGCATTGAGCAGCATCTAAATGATTTTGGAAAAAAATATATATTTTCCAGGAACAAAAACCAAATCCCAGAAAATGAAAGAAATGAAAGGAGAAAAGATATTCAGCAACAATGCTATACCAAGTATCTGATAAGGAAGCAAAACTTGGGTATGAGCAAACAGTATAGAACAAACAAAATACACCACAAAATATTAAGTAATTATTAATTAGCAATAACAGACATAATTTTACCAGCAAATTAGTAGAAGTAAATTACTTGAACACTAAAAACCCCCAAAATGTTTTTTTTTTGTTTCTTAGTTTTTGCATCCAGCCAGTGAAAATGTACCTTAATTAATGACAGGTGACTATTTACTTGATAAACGAATGGAAAAATGAACCAATATGCTAATATAATAGACAGCTAAATAAAATAAAACATTTAAAAAAATATATAACCGACTTCTACCTATAACTAAAAAGCTAAAAATAATTTATAACAAAATACAACCCTAGCAAATAAATAACACATTCAATGTTGTTAGGTACCTACCCAGGAAGTAAAAAATGTAAACATTAAAAGGTGCTCATTCTGTACAAATTAATTACCTACCAATCTAGTATATTTTTGAAGTCGGTGACAAGCAAATCTAAAATCCTTCATTGCGTACTTATCTACTAATTCATCAAACTTGATTGTTGCTTGACACCAAATAGCAGTTTAAAGTTTGACATGTGTTGTCACTGAACTTTCTATTAGGCCGGGAGAATGTGACAACCAAAAGCACCGTCTTCGCGAAATGGAAAAATTTGCATATAAATAAGTATTTGACTGGTATACAAACAAAACGAGCTTGGTACTCATTGATTTAAGGAGCCGAAAATACTATGCTTTACTACCTATATGCTTGAGATGTACATAGAAATTTTTCAAATTCGCAATTAAAACTTCCAGTGCCCAATATTACCGCACTATTACGTTGGAATGAAATTTTTGATAAGAATTTTGGAATTTTCGGCGATTTTCTGCAAACTGCAAGTTGCACATCGCAGAAAAGTATATGATATCACCTAAGGATCTTCCTTAATAGATTAAACGTTAAAAAACTATACACATCCATAAGGAGTTATCGAAAAATCGACTAAAATATTAGGGATATTGGTAGATTTCCATGCACGCATATGTTCATTCACAAATTTTATCACTCTACCCATAGAATTATTTTGCAAAATTTGAAGTTTCACCAATCCGGATACATACTCTATTAAACAAGACCATATTCATTCAAAACGGTGCACCACAGGAGAAGAAATCAGGTAACATACATACAAAAAAAAGCGAAAAAACACGCGACGAATTGATAACCTCCTCCTTTTTGGAAGTCGGTTAAGAAACATAATAAACTGGGGAGAATGGAACATAATAATACAGCGTATTTCTAAAATAGTGTTCCAACTTCCGCTGTGTATATAACTCAATAAAATTAGCCAAAAAGTCCCTATTAACATGTGCAATAAAACGCACCCTAAGGAAGTTAAACCCTTAAAAGGGTTCAAGCAGAACTGTTTTTTTTTCTGTTATTGTCAAAATGGTAGAAAATTAAAACAAAAATCCATGGCAAATAAAAGACAGACGTTGCCACAAGGCTTAACAATTTAAGTTATTGAGCAATTGAGCTTTGCAGTGTTCAATTGGTAAAAGTGGTGATTGGAAAATTTAAGGATACTTTATTGCAACTCATAAAATGGAGTCATATTCAAACACAGAAATGACAGACATACACTTCATGTACAGCCGTGCGGCTGGAAATGGTTTAAAAGCATGCTGTATGCGACAGCATACTCGAATAGAAGACTTCCTTCTCTACAGATATTTCAGAGAATCCATTAACTTTTAAAAGAAAATGGTTCGTTCCAACTAAGAGTAAATCATCGTGGCAGAGACAGATTTGTAAGAACATCGGTGATGGAAGGAAATGTACTGAGAGTTATGCAGGACAATACAACGGTTAATGTAAGAAGTGTCGCACGTATACATAACAGAAGTTTTTCCGTTCTTTGCCGAATTCTTTGCAAACAACTACTTCACCCTTTTCATATCCAGCGTGTTCAAGCTTCAAATTCGAGTAACAACGAACCAAGTCGGCAATTCTGCCAATGTACAGCTAGAATTTTCCAAAGAGTTCGCAAATCATTGAAGCCTCGAGCTAGATTAGGCATCGAATTGCAGAGTGGTCACTTCGACCACTTCTTGTAATTTAACTTATTATTACTACTTATAATCCCGTTATTTTCTATTTCACATTTAGCTATTATCTGAATCCGTACAAGTTAATAGGGACTTTTTGTCTTATTTTAATGAGTTCTATACACAGCAGAAGTGAAATACTTTGAGGTTGATGAATAGGCCTTGTATTTTGCTAAGGAGCTGAGTATTTTAAGGATGGGAATTATGTTTCAAAAATAGGCTTAACATTTTTTACGTTGACTGTAATTATTTCACAAACTTGTCATTTATTCTGCTGGACCTTATATTCTTCCCATGGATAGTTTTTATTGGGTCATACTTGAATAGTTTGTCTATTTATCCAGTGAGCTATTCAACAGCTTTCTGAATGCCTTTATTATATCCCGATAGCACTAGTCTATTTAATACTGTTTGCGGTGCAAAATATCTCTCTAATTTATTTAAGTTACAATGTTTCAAAAAGTATCTATTCGATTTTGAAAAACATCCACGTATTTCCAATTTTTCTGAATTTTCTTGACCCAATCTGAACAATCATTAAAAAGAATTTCTGATTCTCTAAAACTTGTCTATTGATCGCATTACTATTGGTTCATTACTCTCCATAACAGCCAAAAATTATATACTTTTTTGGGGGTTTCACTATTTCAATAATTTAATTATACGAATTGGCTGTTACAGTCTTGTTATTCCTTATATTATATGGCGTGATGATGTAAGGGAATTAAATTGTATATCCCAAAATGAGTTCAGTTTTTCTCTATATGCTGGTGTAAAAGAATATTTAGATAGCTTTAATATGCAATTATATAAAGATAACGGAATAAAAACTCGTATAGTTAGGCCGAAGAAAACAGGTGTTGCAAGAGGCAATATACCTCATACAAACACATTGAAAAAGAAAAATTAGCGGGAACTTAGTGTGGATAATAACCGTAGCTAAGCGTCAACGTTCCTTCATCCGATATACCAATAATTTACACTGAAAAATAAAATAATTCAACAAAATTAATGTCAACCACATTGAACCATAAAAATTCCAACTGTTACACTTTGAGAAGATGATTAATCGCTAAAAGCAGTCTAAAAGTGAGTTCAAAGTAATTTTTTGTAGTATAACGTAAAATTAAGACAGCAATATTGCTAGTTCCCGATTGTTTAAACAGGCGGAACACCCATTTTTATGACAAATAAAAACAGCAGACAACATGTTTCACCAATCCCGAATTCTAATGCAAAAACCACAAAATATATTAATGAAGCATTAGGATTCATCCCTTGTAAAAAGTTTGACAACACAAAACTTCAAAGATGGTGTCGAACTCAAAACTCAAACAAACCCTGTTTGAAAATTTTACATCCGACAAACAAATTAGCACTCTGTACACACTTTGTTGATCAAAAATAAAAACATTCGTTTCAGTACTTTCGCGTGACTCGAAAAGTTCCCACTCTTTAATAATTTCACAAGATTCGTTGACTAAATAATGATGAAAGTGAGTTGCTTGCCTTTGCCGACAATCTTTTGAAGATGGTGGCAACGTTTTGAAATATATGCGGGTTCACGGTTATGTGCTGGAAGCCTCATTAAGGGTATTTCTTCTTGAATTAAACGAATTACGTACTCCTTGATGCCATAGACGTCTCATAGAGATTACTGGCTGTACGAAATAACATTCAATATTCAGCAAGTCGGAAACGACATAAAATTATTTCAGAAATACGCGACAATTACGGGATTTCTCTGGTTCATTGATGTCAGAAATTCTATTGAAACACCCGAAAAGAATTTCCAAATAAATAATGATGCAGGCCTGGAAAATTATCAAAACAGTGCCATATGTAAAATATCTTTTAACATAAATACGAAGTTAGTTTTACCTAACGACCTAGCTCTTGATATGAAAATACTGTTTTTTCTAATATAATGCAAGTTGTTTTTTGAAAGATAGTTGTGGCATCTCTGGTTTGTATTTTTCATATTTTTTTTTGAAAATAACACCACAAAGTACTTCAAATTGTCCAAACGTTTCAGGGTCTAAATCAGCACCGTTTTCAATGGTAATAAAAATTAACTGAGCAATAAAATTACAAATTTAAATTGACAAATTAAGTAATACATAATTTGATATTAAATGTTTCACAATAAAACTGATGTAACTAAGAGAAATTACTGTTAATTTGATATACAGTGATGGGCAAATGTGTGGAACCAAGCAAATATCTCTGGAATTATTAGAGATATCAAAATGAAATTTAGAAGGTGGATACTGCAGTAGATTGCCTAGTTGTTTCCATTTTTTTACAATTTTGAACTTCCTATTTTACCGGAAGAAAAGTCGATTTTAAAATTTGCAATGAAACACCCTGTATAGTATTTTAGATTCTGATGAAACATTTTATTGTGAATACAAAAATATCGGGTTTGATATTGTTTACTTCAATACCTACCGAGATATTAACAGAAAAGTAATTAAGGAAAGGAAAAATCTAATATCCATTAAAGAAATACATAATCATAATTATTAACTAAATCTAAGTGATTTTCAAAACATTGAAACTTAACTTAACTAAACTTAATGTATTAGATGTTCAAACTGAGCACCGTTTACTTCTTGACAATAAGCAAGTCGGTTTTTAAATTCTCTAGTAACATTAGCTATTACGTCTCGTGTAATTCTCTGGATGTCTTGAGTTATTCTTGCAGCTAATTCTTACAAATTATTTGGTCTATCAACATAAACCTTAGACTTTAAGTAACCCCACAGAAAATAGTCTAGTGAATTAAGGTCGGGACTTCGTGCAGACCATTCATAACCCATCTTCCAATCCATCTGTGATGAAATGTCCTATCTAAATGATCTCGAACAATGCGAGCGTAATGGGGTGGTGCTCCATCCTGCTGAAACCAGATATTATTTGGTAATTGTATATTTACCTCCAATGCCGGAATAACTTGTGTCTCCAAGAGCTGTAAATACCTATCTCCGTTTAAAATTCCTTGTAGGAAGAAGGATCCCACGATTCTGTTGTTATAAATGCCGGCCCAAACGTTTAATTTTTAGGGATGTTGTGTATGAGCCTCTTGTACCCAATTAGGATTACTTTGCGACCAGTAGCGGCAGTTATGTCGATTAACCGTACCATTTAAACAAAATAACAAAATGTAGCCTCGTCTGAAAACACCACATTTCTTATAAAATTATTATCACGGTTACAAATATCCATCATCGTTTCACAAAATTGCAAACGTCTGTCGAAATCGTCTTCGGAGAGTTCTTGAACGAGGCGAATTTTGTATGGATGAAATTTTTCTCGCCTTAATATCCTTCCTACTGAACGACGGCTAATTCCATGCATATTGGCGAGGTCGGTAGTAAATAAGTGAGGATTTTCTTCCAAAGGTATAGCAACATTTAGAGCTATACATTCATTACTTGCACTTTTTAACCGTCCACTTTTTAGTAAATTGCTAACTGTTCCACTTGTGTCGTACCTTCGCAAAGTTTTCATCACTACTGAACCGGATATTTGTGTATTCGGATGAACAATGTTAAAAAGGTCACAAACTTCTTGATTCGTCCTTTTCCTCTCCCCATACCCAATCATCATTAATATTTCTATTCTTTCTCTTTCACTTAATTCGGTCATTTTACGATCAAATTAAAACACTACAATCTTTTTACGTTCAATTAAAAAAAAACTAATAACTTATTTTGACAACTACTGTCACTGCTGCAATGAATTTCATGGACTGCTAAACTTGATTCAGATTTAATTTACGCCTGATTTAAACAAACGCACGTGTATTCGACTATGGAACAAGCAGTGCTGTTGGCTGTGACGGTATAATGCCACCAATTGCCCAATAGAAGTACAAATCCTTACCCAGCGGTTTGTTTATATCGGGCGTAAATGAAATCTGAACCAAGTTTAGCTACCATCGAATTTTTCCTTTTCTTAGTTACTTTTCTGTTACTATCTCGGCAAGTATTGAAGTAAACAATATCAAACCCGATATTTTTGTATTAGCAATAAAATGTTTCATCAGAAACTAAAATACTATACAGGGTGTTTCATTGCAAATTTGAAAATCGACTTTACTTCCGGTAAAACAGGAAGTTCAAAATTGTAAATAAATTTGGAAACAAATAGACAATCTATTGCAGTATCCACCTTCTAAATTTAATTTTTGATATCTCTAATAATTCCAGAGATATTTACTTGGTTCCACACATTTGCCCATCACTGTATACATGGTAGCATTTTAAAATTCTAAAGATCGTGTGAAATAACAAAGCTTCTTTCAAATTGGTATAAGATAGTGCATTGGCGAAAAATGAGATCAAAGAACTTCTGATGTTCCAGAGATCACATTAAAGTCATAAGGGAAAACCTAGGGAACACTTTATGATCTATCCCGATACAGGGTTGTTCAAAAGAACATTACCATTATTAATTTCATCCTTGATTATTGGTAACCAGGAACGACTGTATTCTACAGAAGTACTAGCGATATAATCGCTTTCATTTAATAAAATTAAAGCAGACTCTTTCAGCTTTCGTTTTGTATTGTGTTGTATTTTGTATTGGTTGAATTTTGAAATTGTAAGTTATGACCAAAGTAATTTTTCTTACTTTTCGAATGCTCATTTCTTTATATAATTGTTGTGTTCATTTATTCGAACATTTACAGGTCTAGACGTTTCTCCTTTGATAATCACATTACTGCAACAACCATATCTTACATACAGCGTTTTATAGAAAGACTGAACAGAGTGGGCAACAGATTTAATATTAAAACAACATTTAAAACATGAAATCCCTGAAATCAATTATAACAAAAACTAAAACAAATAATATAATACAAAAATCAAAAAAAAAATCGTTTATAAAATTCCTTACTGTGAGTTTTACAGATCAACATGTTTTTAGAACAAAAAGGCTTGTGTTCTGGGGGCTATTGGTCTTTTATTATGCTCAAAATAAAGCCTGTAACGTAGTTCTACTACAACTTCAATAGAAAAGAAACTAAAACAAAAATTTCACGGCCATGGTACTGACACCAAAAAGAAATATTCGAAATACTTGCCTAATAAATCGCTTTAAATTCTTAAAATAATTAAACAACTGATAAATTATGGGATTTTGATAATCATGCAGAGACATTTACGAAATTTTCTTTCTTGATTTTAAAAATCTTTAAAATGTATTAACAGTGAAATTAAAATAACAATTTTTATAATAGTCTTAGAATAAATCAAAGTTTAACATTAGTTAAATCTATTATTCCTTTATACCAATCAATATTGGGGTATAATTGTAGCATAATTGATGAATTATGCAATAGATTTTATTTACGAAAGCTAAACTTTAGATTATAAAACGAAAGACATGCAAAGGTACTGCCATTTCGGATATATTTACATTCATGATCCATGAACACGTATGCTTTAATAATTTTTTGATAAAAAAATGATGTGGAATAATAAATAAAGTACTAGTCATAAAAAAATCAGTTATCTAAGAATCACCCTACGTGTTACCTTAACACATTTTATATTGGAGAAACCTCTAGATCTACAAATACAATAAAAAAATAAACGACAGTTACTCTCTGATTTAGACCCTGAAACGTTTGGACAATATGAAATATACAGACTTTCAAGCAACTTATGTTATTCCCAAAAAATATGAAAACCAATATAAAGCAAGCTTAGAGTGGGTGCAAATTTATGGAGCACCACAAGGATCTCGTTAGAGCTCTATAAATCTTGTTTTTGAACAATCTTTGTCGGTATTTAATTTTTAACTCTTTACTCTGCGCTGACAATCTCAATGTCTATGTCTCTAATACGAATTAAAATAACTTTTTAATATTTCAGAAATATTTTGATAATCTTTCTAATTTATCCCCAAATAATATATTTAGTCTTAAAATGCTCTCCTTTATTTTTAATAATAATATACTTTTACAAGGTGTCCAGTATATATAGGGCCAAACAAAATCCTTGACTTTTTCCTGGCCATTTTTTAAATTTCCGTGGCCAACTACAATATTTTTTAAGCAAGCTAAACTCTAATATAGATTTCTGAAACATTTCTTTAAATTTTAAGCATATCCCGATGACAGTTTCTCCCTCATTGTATCTTTTGAACGGCCATACTTACACTAATGAAATTTGGAGGGTGAAACTAAGCGATTGTAGACTTCACTACTAGTGGTACAAGATTTTTCAAAAATCATTTCTTAGCTGATGTATACTATCTATCAAATGCCTATCTGCGTATTAGATTTATGAATACTATTTCTCTATATTATCTTTACAAATCCATTTCACCTCCTTTTAAAATATATACAGGGTATTCCATCTCAAACGAGCCACCTTGAATATCTTGGTTATTTTCAAAACTGTTGCAATAAGAAAAAAACAGGTCGATTTTTGGTTCGAGGGGGAAATTTTTTGAGGTGAATTAGCGCTTGCGCGCATTCAACATATACAGCCCAATTCAATGACTTTGAGATTTGAGATAGGAAAATATGTGTTGTCGTATATCATTTTAAAGCCCTTTTTACGGACTATACTGTCATAATAAAATTTTTTATTGCAATTTCTGTACATGTAATAAAAAAAGAGTATTAAAAAAACGAATTTACAGTACAATACAATACCTCTAAAGTAAATGTTCAAAATGTCTGCCATTGACTTCCATACAATATTACAACTTTGACTGAAAGCCAAGATCAAGTGATAGGGCAGGCCATTCTATAAGACCTCTTCTTCCAATCCAGCGCCAGGGTATTCCAAATCGAGGTATTGACGAACTGGTGCGGCGTAGTGAGAGGCAGCTCTATCTTGTTGGAAATGCAATTACTCTTCATGTAGTAGAGGATCATTTTTCTATTTTTTCTATTATCAATGCATTAATTTCGTTTTCCAATATATTGTGATAAATTTCACCAGTTAAATTACCAGGAATAAACAATGGTCCAATTAGATGATTTTCCAAAATCCCTGCCCAAACGTTTAGTTCAATAAAGTTTGAAGCAAATCGATCTACACAATAAAAGGTTTCTTAAAAATATTATCCCCTCCCTCACCCCAGTCTCTATAGGTTTTTCTTAAGAAGAGGTCACCTATAACTGTCATCAGGGTTCCATTTATCTCTATATCAAAATTCATCATAATCAAATCAGCGGTTTAGGCATGAACGCCTAACAGGCAAACAAATTCACTTTCGCATTTATAAAATTAGTATGGATTATAAAAATATATAAATAACACGTTGACAAATAAAAATAAAGGCAAATGCGTAGCGAGCAAAGAAACAAAACTGAATTAAATAAGCAACCCAACTACTCGAGTAACTGAATACGTCAATGGATTGCTCACATTAATCTAAACCGACTATATAAAAACTACATGCCCCACCCTGTAAGCAAGCTAAGTTATCATCTCTAGGGACATCCCTTCCGAGAAAAAAATGATAAATAGCTTTTTCTCTGAAGAAAATTACAGTTTATTTTCTACCCGAATAGTGTCAGGAAGTATAAAAATTCCGGGCAATTTACTGAATCAAAAAAGTCACGCTGTCTCCGCGATAAATTTTGTAACATATGATTTTCTCTAACACCCTGCCGAAAATCCGCACGGCGTTTTGCCTCTCTTCACCCAAAAAAAAACCATCTTGTGTCGCCAATCAATTAACGTTAATCCGTGAAAAACCGGACGACCCTTATCTGATGAATACATTTTAACAGGGTAAATCGGTTATAAATCACCGGTGACAGTATCAAGCATTCAGGAAATCGATTATGTAGACATAAAGGATAAGCCAAGATTTATGATGCCTTTTACTTTCATTAAAAACACTTCCTCGTCGTATTTTTATTCTAAGGACAACACGAGAGTGTATGGGATTTTTTCAGGAAAAAACGATATTTTGGTCTTACGCAGATACGAACGCTTTTTTATTGTATATAACTGCTATAAATCGCCTTTAAGTAAATTCGTCGTAAATATTTTTTTGTGGGAAGGACCTCCATAGGATTATGCTGATCCTTGTTTAGATTTCGTACAAGGCCCACTAATAAACAAATGGCCCTAGCACTGGATGTACCATGTGACGATATAAGGCGGATGACTGTTTTGTATATAACCTAAATAGTATATCATACCTTTCATTGTTAGTTCTTACGTTTTAAAATGTTACTTTTAAATTAAGAAAAGTTGTATATTTTGAATAAATATCCTAGTTGAAGATCCGAACTTAAGTCGACCTTTACCGAGCTGATAATAGAATGAAACATATTTTATAATAAATTTAGTATACTTAGAGAATACATTTAAAATGGGTTGCCTAGAAAACTCCTGAATTTTTAATTATTAAAAAAAAGATTTTTAATTAAATGTTGTATGAAGACTTCCGCTAAAGATGGCGGGATAGCCGCATGAACATTAGTTCACCTTATAATTTAATTTAAAAATTTTTTATCTTAATAATGAGAATCAACACAGTTATAAGCCTAGATAAAGTGTAATTAGTGATGGAAGTGATATACTTATTTGTATGAAATTTCCCTTGATTCAAATGTTTTACCTGGTTTCAATTTTCTTTAATTCCTAGCTCTTGAAGTGAATTAATAGACGCTATTGCAGTTGACAAAAATTTTCATATTGATTAAAGCACCTTTAAGTCACAAAGACGCTATAATAGTGAATATGTGTGGGTTAGAGATATAGCCGGAAGTCCAAGGCTATCCCGTGCGGTAAATAAGTTTTGTATATAATTCATTTATCCCAATATATCACCGGTGACTAATAAGATCGACCGTCTCGTAAGAGAGAGAGAGAGAGAGAGACCAAAAAGAAGAAATGTTGCATCATCAAGATAATAAGAATTTTATCCTTAGTAAAAATAAGAAACGTATAGAATATGCAGCCGTTGGGTTGCCACTTATTTACCTGGTCGAATCACTGGGTTACCAGGTATAAACAGATATGTCGATGCCAGTTACTTTTACTTGATTGGAAAATAGAAAAAAAAATTATATCAACATAAGCGCTGCTTTCTTCTGAACAGGTTGATATAGAGTTGTCTCCAAAAAATTTGGTACTAATAGCTACTTGCCAATTTTAAAGATGTCAATTTTAACAGGAGTGGAAATGTGACAGAGAGATCCCATGTAAGTATACCGTGTAATAATAAAGTACCCAGTATCGCAGTCGCAGATGATGGGACCTCGAATATAAGAAATGCTCGGTTTTTATAAGACAGAGAATAACAACGATACTCTAGTAAACAATGAGTTTGATATTTTTGATGTTTTCCATATTTTTGATATTTCTGATATTTTTGATATTTTTGATATTTTTGATATTTTTGATATTTTTGATATTTTTGATATTTTTGATATTTTTGATATTTTTGATATTTTTGATATTTTTGATATTTTTGATATTTTTGATATTTTTGATATTTTTGATATTTTTGATATTTTTGATATTTTTGATATTTTTGATATTATTGATGTTAATTTCGAAAAGATTGTTGAGGAGGTCTTGAATTATTTTGTCTGTTCATTGGGTTTTCTCTCCTCCAAATTTTTTCCTGCAACAGATAAGTATTTAAAAATTGTATATGTAGAACAAAGTGTAGTAAGGCAATTTCGTAAAATTGCCCGGATTACTGGCTGTCTGTACAGAGATTCTTCCTCACAGTTATTCTGACAGAAAGAGATGTCTACAAAATGATCAACAAGTATTCCTGTATATAAGTAATGTATTGTATATTGTGTAATACTTATCTGTTATGGAGACGTTTCAACTCCGAGTCTGGAGTCGTTGTCAATCGTTTAGTGTTGTTTTCGAGGTTTTTTTCTAATAAAATTTTTGCTTTGATCTTGAATTTGTTGAAACGTCTCCATACACAGATAAGTATTACACAATATACAATACATTACTTATATACAGGAATACTGGTTGATCATTTTATAGACATCTCTTTCTCTCAGAATAACTGTGAGGAAGAATCTTTGTACACACAGCCAGTAATCCGAGCAATTTTACGAAATTGCCTTAGTACACTTTGTTCTACATATACAATTTTTAAATACTACAGGAAAAAATTTGGAGGAGAGAAAACCCAATGAACAGACAAAATAATTATTGATGTTTTTGATATTTTTGATATTTTTGATATTTTTAATATTTTTGATATTTTTGATATTTTTGATATTTTTGGTATTTTTGATATTTTTGATATTTTTGATATTTTTGATATTTTTAATATTTTTGATATTTTTGATATTTTTGATATTTTTGATATTTTTGATATTTTTGATATTTTTGATATTTTTGATATTTTTGATATTTTTGATATTTTTGATATTTTTGATATTTTTGATATTTTTGATATTTTTGATATTTTTGATATTTTTGATATTTTTGATATTTTTGATATTTTTGATATTTTTGATATTTTTGATATTTTTGATATTTTTGATATTTTTGATATTTTTGATATTTTTGATATTTTTGATATTTTTGATATTTTTGATATTTTTGATATTTTTGATATTTTTGATATTTTTGATATTTTTGATATTTTTGATATTTTTGATATTTTGATATTTTTGATATTTTTGATATTTTTGATATTTTTGATATTTTTGATATTTTTGATATTTTTGATATTTTTGATATTTTTGATATTTTTGATATTTTTGATATTTTTGATATTTTTGGTATTTTTAATATTTTTGATATTTTTGATATTTTTGATATTTTTGATATTTTTGATATTTTTGATATTTTTGATATTTTTGATATTTTTGATATTTTTGATATTTTTGATATTTTTGATATTTTTTGATATTTTTGATACTTTTGATACTTTTGATGTTTTTGATTTTTTTTTATATTATTGATATTTTTCAAATTTTTGAGACTTTACTGTTTTTCACATTAACGGTGACGTTGAGATTTTTTACCTTTTTTATTGTGTGAGAACCGCGTCTGAATTTATTAAATACTCGACATTTCGACTCCTGCTTTGGAGACATTATCAAGAGTCAAAAAGTGAAAAAGAGTTTCAGACTCCAGATCGAACTCGAGTTCTCAATCTGCCTACTCCCCAAGTGTCACTAAGTAGCTCAACTGAATGTGAATCTGCTCTGCCTCTTTTCTTTATAGTTATCGGTCGATTAGAAGGGGATGTCACGTGATAAAGGGGCTGTACGGTGATATTGTCCTAGTATCTACACTTATATTTATTGATAAATTTAGAAAATCCTGCTTCGTTAGAAAAACAAATAACCTAACCTAACCTTCTGCCATAATGATCTTCAGCAAGCTGTTGTAAATACTGTAATTGTAGGAAAATAATATATTTAGACGTAACATTTTATGCACAGAGCCCATGGAAATATATGTTATTCTGGAGACTTTTGGTGTTGATGTTTCCGGATCAATAGCAAAATGACCTAAATCTCAACCTGTGCAGCTTCAGTTAAAACTCTAAAATTGTTGGCAATTTTATTGCACATATTTACTACAATATTTTTATCGGGGTATCTGTGATAAAAATCATGAGCAGATCTGCGTGCACAGCGTTGTTTCTTCCCCATAAACTTCTTTAAAAAAATGATGAGTCAAACTATTGGAAAAAAGAGACATTTGCCTTTGTATTTAAACTTGTAGAAGTGATATTCACCCCCGGTTAGGCGTTGAAACTGCAGGATAACCGATACGTGTAAAATATTTCCCCCTTAAATATAAATTAATGTGTATTTTTTTGTCTTTTTCTTTCAAAGATATTTTGGGTTTCGAAATGAAAACCCTAATAGTTACCATTTTCTGTCAACACGAGAGTGACAACTAATTTGTATATACAGGGTACAGGGTCCTTTCCATAGAGCTAATACATAAAGTAGAGTGCGTGAGGTAACACTGGATGAGAGAGAAAGAAAACCTACTGGACGTATCTGTCTTTATCTAGAGTTGCATGCAATAGCTGACATCTGACTGACGTAAACAAACATCAATCAGAAGCGAAATTTAACAGAGTTAGATATGCCCACTTGGTTTTCTGTTTCTAATACCGTGCGTTACGTTTTTCTTGACTTACTCTATATTTAAAATAATATCTCTATGGATTTCCCTAGGCTACAGTTATAACTTTTCGTGAGAATAGTATTGTGTTTGATTTTATAATTTACCAGATTTCGCACCCTGTTAAAATTTTGTTAGCCAGTAACATTGAATCAATGTTAAACATGTTATATTTTTCCAGCAAACTTTTCGGAGGAAATGGCATTTTTGGAACAAAAGCTGTACATCAAACACCAATGAACTGCTGAAAAAAGAACACCCCCTTCGTCACCCGCCTGCATATCCGCCACCCTTTAGTTGGGGCAAAGGCGGCACAGCGTGAGTTATCTTATTCCCATCTATGGAATTTAGAACATGGACGTCCGCACCGCTCCGTCGTCGTCCGGAATCTCAACGGGTGCACCCGAACGCGCCCCGACTTGAAAAATAGGGAACGGAAGGGACGACCGGAAGGGAATTATCTACGACTCGTTAGATATCATTTAAATTTATGGATGGATATATTCGGCCTTATGTATGTGACACACGAAAATATTTACGTTAAACGACGCCATATTGTACGCAACGTTAATATTTGACTGGTGAAAAATACCGCCCGCGGGTCGTTTCCTCCAACCCTAGAAAGCGGTGATCATGCTAATGGCGGAGACGTACAGCATTTATATTGCTTATTAAAGAAGGCCTAATTCCGTTTCCTTTTTGCTCTCCGAAAGGACGAGAAAAAAGACCGTGGACTGAACCAAGTGAAATCGCTAGCGGAAAATCTCGACTTTAAGAACAAGAAGGGTTTTCTTGTAAAAACCAGAGATTGCCAAATTTAACGAATTTACATATTGCAAAACAACAGTTAGACAAAACTCTTATAATGTCTGATACTACACACAACCAACATATCTGAAATCAAATTATAATAAGAAAAAATGTAAACCTAATAAAAAGAGAAAATATTTGTTAAAAAAAAGATAGGTATATATGCCTAAAAAGAATTGTACTTCCAGTGACAGTGTTACTATCCCGTATTCCTTCCACATGAACGCTAATTCAATATTATTTTCAAAAATTTAATAAAAAACCTTATATGGGATTAGCAGGAGTCTAAATGGAAATAACTATTGCTTTGTCAGAAGAGGGTATGACGTACAAGGACATTGCACGAATGGTCGAAATTGCACAAGGGGTTGTTTTAAAAACCTGTAATAGGTCTCTGGAACTGGGAACTATTAAAATAGGCACACGAAAAGTAGTGGAACTGATACTACAGAACACCCGGACAGCTTCTTAGTTCTAACAGCACGAAGATGTCCCGCAACATCAATAGCTGTGTATCTGCTATCGTCATTCTCGTTCGAGATTATATATGCTGTCTCTATGAATTTTCTTTTGTACCACTGCTCTTCCTTGTGAATTGCTCTAGTCTGGACCCAGTTGATATTATGGTGTTCGGTCCATGCTTGATAAGCTAGCTCAGACTTCGTTACCTCGGCCCTTTGAGTAGCTGTGCAGTGTTCGTTAATCCTGGTGTTCAGCGGTCGGTTTGTCTCTCCAATGTAAATATTGCCACATTCACACGGTATGCTGTATATACAGTTATTTGATATTGCTGGTGCGTCGGGCCTCGTTCTTGTTATCATGCTCCTCAAGGTGTCGTTGCTTTTGAAGATCATTCTGATTCCATAGCTGTGTGCAATTCTTCTAAGTTTCTCCGCAGGCCTTTAGTATACGGTAATAGTAGAGTTGGTACCGTGGCGTCCTCTTCCTGCCTAGGTGGTTTGTCCAGCTCTTCAAACGCCTTGGTAATGATCTTTTCCGGATATCCATTCGCCGATACTCTGAATTTCCTATCATTCACCTGATGACGATAACAGATACACAGCTATTGAAACGTTGTGATATCAACCACTTCAAGACGATGGAAGTCCAAGGAAACTTCAAGGAACGAGTTACATTGTCTACCAACTTCAGAATCCCTTCCAGAGCTACAAACCCAACTTTTGCAAGCTACCGGTGTTAGAGTTTCACTAGAAACTATAAGGAAGAGACTTCGCAGTTCCACAGTTTTCCCCGCCAATTAAAATTGCACGTCTTAATTGGTGTTTGGAGCATCAAAACTGGACAAATAAAGATTGGCGAAATGTGCTACTTGGGGCTGCTGGATCAATTCCCAAACACAAAGGTGGGACTGTAATGTTTTGGGGTGGTATTATATGTGATGAGAAAACTAACTTGACTCTCATTAGACAAATTCTAAAGGTGGTATGTTGAATTAGTGCTACAACCTGTAGTCAGCCTTTGAAGAGGTGCTTTTGGCGATTCATCCCTATTTATGCAAGATAATGCACCTCTATATACCAACAGAGCTGAGAGAAATTGTTTGTGTCTATTTTGTATTGGCCTGATTGTTTCCCAGATCTCAATACAATTGAACATTTATGGTATATACTTTGAAAATGTAAAGAGCTCGTCAGAACAACCCTGGCAACGTAGCTCGGGGAAGGAGAAATAGATAGAAATGAAGAAAAGTGTCCCAAGAAGCAATTATTAAGGTCACAGTAAGCATGCCACATCGAATTGATTCTTGCATTGATGCTAGAGGCGCTAATACTAACTATTAAACTTTTAACTCCTCAGATTTTTTCTTTTAGTGAATTTAACTGTTTTTATTAAATTTCTAAGTTTCTTTGTGTTTATTTCTAGTAACGGTAATATTTGGTGGTACATAATATTTGATCATTCGAAAAACTAAACGCTGTCTCACGAGTCTTTCAATATATCAATACCTAATCTTTATTTACTTATTTTAGAAAACGAAAACATCTATGTATTTATACAGTGCGTTCCTTCAAACAAGGTGAAATGTTAGGCCTTTCAGGGAACTTAAACAATTAGAAATTTGAAAATGTCAAGCCAAGAACACTCTTTTAAATGAAAATGTCAGATGCTCAAAGTACCAGAACTTTATTTGCAAACATATTTGTAATAGTTTTAGAACTCATATTTTATATACTTGGACGTATACTCTTGTTGTAGAATAAACTTTAACTATTTCAAACAGAAACAAGTCCAAGGAATAAGGTCTGGGCTTCTTGCTGGACACAGCCAAGGCCTGTTCCCTCCAAATTATTTACCTTTGAAGATCTTAGTTGAGGTGTTACAAACTGCCCTACTGATAGATGGCGAACCATTAAGTTGATAAGAATAGGCTGGATTTTCTCACACTGTACAAAATCTGTAGTACTAATATAACAAATTGACTCAAGAAACACTGGAAACGTCACCACGCATAGATAAGTATTCTGTAATTTCGTTTCAAACATATTACACAGTTTATAAATCCATAGACCTACTTCCTTTCAGTTAATCATACGATGGTGTTTTACCAAAGAAGACAACTACTGTTACGAAAAATTGCCCTTACTACACTGTAGTTTTAAATTATTTAAAGTATTTGTTTGTTAGAAATCAATTTAAATATTTAGTCCAACTTTACATTTTTGATATTTTTCACATTTTTCATATTATTTTACCTTTCTGACATTTTTGACATTTTTGAAAATTTTGATATTTTTGAAATTTTTGACATATTTGCCGTTTTTGACATTTTTACATTTTTAAAATTTTATACATTTTTGATATTTTTGACATTTTTGCCATTCTTGACATTCTTGAAATTCTTGACATTTATGATATTTTTGGCATTTAAGAAAATTGGCATTTTTGACATTTTTAACATTGTTGACAACAAAAGGTGCTATGTTAGGGAACGGATCTAGAATGGACAATACAGATGCTCCAATGTCCATACAAAAGGACGAATATGCGAGAAGTTACTAGAACCTCTGAGTTTGCTACCTAAAATCTATTTGCAATTGTAATCGTTAAATTTGAAGACGCGAGATGTAAGACCGACATCTAGGATTAGCACACAGAGGTTCCGAATCTGGAGCCGTTCCCTGTAATTGCTGTTCTCCCTTAACTCCTAGGACAGAATGTCACGATATAATTTTCAGGTTACTTCACCTGTCAGAGATATTGAATACTCTCTTCGAGGTGTCATTCCTTTGTACGCAAGACACGAAACGGCTCCATATTCGGAACCTCTGTGTGCTAATTCTCTCGAAAATCCTAGATGTCGGTCTTATATCTCGCGTCTTCAAATTTAACGAAATGTATCAAATACATAAAGAAGTGTTCTAGAGGACATTCAATTGTGGGAAGCGCAACTGATGAAGGTTCTCTGACCATGTTATATATAATATATATTGTCTTGCGTACAAAGGAATGACACCTCGAAGAGAGTATTTGTAGTAGATTATTACAGATCTTAAAACGTCAATAGTATTTATTTACCAACTGTAAATGTACAATAAATAAAACGAACTGCGATATAAAACTACATTTAATTGAAAGTCCTTAAAATATTTTTCAAAATTAGTTTCGCTATATTGAATTAGAGATCTAAATTCCATGCCTCAATAAATACGCAAATATGAAAACTCTTCATCTGATTCTGAACTCCCTCTTTCGTATTTAGGTAGAATGCCAAAACCCAACAATTAATTATTCAAAAATTGCGACGGGACATTCCAAAGGGTCGCGAAAGGTCCCCAATCTATTTCACATGCGAAAACATTATCTCTGTTCGCGAAAACGTCCCCTTAACGTTTGTTTTAAACGTACAAGATTTCCCGGAGGACTTTCCTGCTTTTCAGGCTTCGCAGTCGATGCTTCGAAATCATTAGTTATAGCCGGTGGCGCTGCAGCTGACATCGATGTCGAAACCCGTAGAAGACATCCAGGAAATTGTAAGAGTTCATTAAAAAAAAGCAGTTCTCACAATGCGAGCGATCCGGATACTTCGAAGAGCAAAGAACAGGAAAGATAAAGCATTTGATTGCACGTAAGGCTGCTGATTCGACGAAAACCTCCTTTTCATCTGTTCCCTGTGATCCAAACAGTGATACGTTTTATTACATAGGGATTTTTCCCTTTTTTAGAGCATGTTTATTCCGGCTGCTAGCTCGTACACGTAGGAGAACCCTTTGAAGATTTGTGTTTGTTGCCCGAGATTAAAGGCCTTCTTGAGTTTTAATAAAAGAGGGCTGGTTTGTTATATTTGACCTAATTTTTTGTACTTCTCTTTCTTGGAGATGTGAATTCATTAAACGCTATTGTTATCTGCAAAATGCTATTATTAGCTTCGAATAATATGAAAATAATCGTCATAATTTAATTTAACAATGGTTTATGAAGTATTTATCTGTCTATCTTCTATCTATTATACTATTATAAAATTGTAGTTGTCTGTTTATTTGTTTGTTTGTTTGTTTGTTACCTCATCACGTAAGAACTACTGAACTGATTTTCCTGAAGCTTTTTTTGTTGCAAAGCTTATAGTTTGACTTAAAATTTGGTATACATTTTATTTCCCTACATTGACAGAAACGGTAGATATAGGGAAAAATCTACTACCATGTTCGGTAAAACATATAGAATTAATCAACTGGTTCCACCGCATGCACCAAAAATTGTTCGAAAAAGATAAAATATGAGCCGTTGCAAATATACAATATCTGACATATAGGGCGAAGTAAAATAGTTATACAATGTGAATAAAACATGTTAGAGAAAGTTGCATATAAGGGGTGGTTGACTTATAAGGTGGAGATAAATTATATTTTCCAGGATGGCTAAAAATATCTCTAAAATGGTTATATTTAGCGTGGTTATAGCTAAGTGTTTAAAAAATGTTATATTTGGTGGCCCCAAAGCAGATGCATATACAGAGTAGTTGAAATATTTTGTAGAATATAATTGTGGTTATACAGGATATAATGGTTGACTAACTGGCAGCAGTATATACAAGATAGTTTAAAATATAGATCTAAGTAGAGTTATAGCTGTAGGAGGCAGTTATTAAAAATGTTGAATAAAATTGTTAAATAGGATGGCCAAGAACAGTTGCGATTTGAGTAAAATATGTGAATTTAGTTATACAGAGTGTTTGCAAAAAAAGTTATATTGCGTGGCCCATAAGTAGTTGTATATATACTGTTATTGAGATCGGGGGCTTAGTGGAATTATAGTTTTACATTTTTAAAAAAACTGTTATATACCATGAGCAGTTGCATGCTGCTATATGGAATACCTCAAATATATGACGAAGCAAAATTATATTATTGTGTTTAACACAATGGTAGAAAAACTGGCCCAAAAATTATCAGAAATAATTGTTATATAACGAATAGGGTGGAGTAGATCTAAAGTTAGATAATTAAAAAATGTTATATTTGGTGACAAATAAACATCAGCATATACAGGGTGATTGCACTATAGGGCGAAGCAGAGTTACAGTTATACAAGGTGGGTCCAAAAAATGTCGAATAAAATTATTATATAATGTGGCCCATAAGCACTTGCAGTTTGGGTTAAATGTATTCAGGATTGGTAGATAGTTATGTTAGGTGGTTCAACAAAGTTAGAAATAATAGTTATATTGGATAGCCCATATATTTCATAAACTATAATTTTAACAGTGCTGCTTAATCTACGATAATGTTTCCAAGACTGTCTGTATCATTGTATCCTTAGTGGTGTGTTCAGGAGTTTGATTCCTCTACATTTTTCCGGTCCTCTTCGATTACCTTTTTTGAGCAGCGGATTTAATATGCATCTTCCCCACTTTGGGTACTTTGTTCTGTCTTAGAATTTTAATAATGAATTGTGCTAAATGATCTGTCATCACTATTCCACAGTAGGATACTAGTGCGTTTATTATTCCAGCCTTGCCAGTTGCCTTTCTATTTTTCAATTTTCTGTGTGCTTCCTCTACTTTCGGTATGCTAGTCTCTTCCACATTTGTGATTTCTGGTATTTATGACCTTGATAGGGGCTACTCATCTGAAGATGATCTTTGCAAATAATCTGTCCAGTGACCAGAGGTTTTTAAATGACATAAAATTCAACAGCTTCTCCCATCAATAGTTTATAAGCATTAACATAGTTTTATATAACTGACATAATTTTAACAGCAAACTCGTAAAAGTAAATTATTCGAGTACCCCAAAAAAAGTGGATATTTTTTGGTTTTTTGCTTATTTTCTGAAAAGCTATCATATTGTCATCTATAGAAAAGCTGTAGAGAATTAGAAAATCTTCAAAAGGAGTGTTCACAAATCTTGATCGGAGCATTTTTCACAGAAAATAAACAGAAAAAATTGATAAAAAGTGTTATTTTTTAATTTTTATCTTTGTTGTAATTAAAGCTCGAACTGCCTCCTAATCACAACGTTGAGATTACGTGGGCTTAGGATCTGTATCGTCCGCTAAGTAAATGTGTCAGAATTGCAATGTAATAATTTATAGAAATATTTTGTAAAGCGTACCGTTTTAAACACAATTATTCGATGGGGATATATAAAATACATATTGACATACATAAAATGCACTTTACTCGGTATATCATCAATTTTCATTATAGGGCCGTAGAATGTATTAATAATGTTTGTGAACATTGGCTTAATCTACCGACCCTTAGTTTTCCTGAGATCTCTTGACAGTGGTGCACTCAGCTAGTGGAAAAAGTATTTGAATTAATAACAGCAAACAATAAAAATAGACCAACAGGCACAGTTATAATTCAGAACACAACAGGAAAATACAAATGTATAAACTGCGGAGACAAAAACATATAATAATATAATTAAGCATAGTTTTCATCAAGTGACCCAACCTCAAGAAAATATTGGATTTGACTGTCTGTTGCATTTTTTGTGCAACATTTACTATCATTTGAAACCAATTTTCTAACGTTATAGTAAAAAATATATTTTCATATCCCGATCAGACTAGCCTAGTTAATACGATTCGCCTTGCAAAATATCCCTTATAATTATTTCAAAAAGGAGGTTATTAATTCGTAGTCACGTTTTTTTACGTATGCTCAGTGATTCTTCAAAAACTGCTTGGACAAATTTGATGATTTAAACGGCATTGTATTAAGGAATATTATAGAAACGTACCATATAATTTTGTATAACGTGAGATTTACGGTTTTCTAGAAAAAAAAACAGTAATTAAGGTACTACATTTCAGTGAATTTCAATTAACCTTCACTGTTTTGTGTAAAACTGCTCAAACAATTTTAATATTATAAATTTTATTCTGCAAATATATTTTCCAGCTTTATGCCGTATATTTTTCTATAACGTAAACATTTTTCTGAAAATTGGAAAAATATATGCAAAAAACCTGTAAACAAATTTTCATCATAGTTTCTAGTTTAAATGTCAAGATATGCCATGAAAGTATATCGTACAGGGTGTTTGTAATGGTTTTTATTTTAATTCGTTTGAAGTAAGTTTCTTTTTTAGAGACGAAGTTAAGTTAGGGGCTTATAGTCGCGTGAAATGGCAGAACATATTCCGTTAGTTTATCGAAATGAAAATTTGTTGTCGGCGAACTCTTCTAGTTGATATATACAGTTGTAGGTGAGTGCGTGCTTGCATATGATATTAGGTGGTACATAAATAGTTCTATAGATGGTTGAGATATAAGTTGGAATTGAATTAGTTATACGGGTTGGTTCAACAAATATTGTAATGGGTGGCACATAAGTAGTTCCGTATACAAGGTGGTTAAAATAAGAGTGGAGCAAAACTATAGTTATACAGATTGGATATTTGCGTTATAGGACGGAGTATAATTACAGTTGTACAGAAAGCTTTAAAAGTATTAGAAGAAGTTAAATATACAGTATGATTGAAATATCATGTGGAGTAGAAATACAGTTATATAGGGCGATTAAAAAAGTTATATAGTGTAAAACCTAAGTAGTTGCTTATAGAAGTTGTTTGAAGTAAGGATGGAGTACAATTATTGTTATTCGGGGTGTATCAGAAATTTGTTACATAAGCATAAGCAGTTAGGGTTTTCGAATTATAGGACGGGGTATAATATAATTATAGACATGGGTTCAAAAATATTTTGGAAGCAGTGGCATATACCGAGTGCTTGAAATAAATGGTAGAATGAAATTCTAGTCATAAAATGTAGTTCAGAAATGTGGATTTTGTTATATAGGGTAGACCATGAGCAGTTACATAAATGGAATACTAGGCCTATGGGGCGAAGTAAAATCATAGATATACAGGAATAATTTAAACAATAGAAAAATTGAAAGCGTGGAGAGGAATTACACTTATACAGGGTGGTTTTAAAGATATTGGGACCGTTGCAACCAATATACACCAATACACAGAAGCATATACAGTGTGGATGCAATATTGGGTGAATTAGAGTTACACTTATAGAAAGTGGTCCAAATATTGAAAGTTAAGAAATATTTGAAAAATATGGAAAATGAATACATATTAGAGACGGAGAAAAAGAAAGACAGAGAGAGAGAGAGAGAGAACAGAATTATAACTTAAATCAGATAAAAAAGAAGAATGTTTGAAAATAGTGATTGATTGCCCAAAATCGATGTTTGGTAATGTTAAACTGCATATATAGTATGTGTATGTCCAATGTGTCACCAGCTAAGTGAATTTGAAAGAGGTCGAATTATTGGTTTACGGGAGGCGGGTATTTTATTGCGAGAAATCGTTAATCGCACAAATAGAAATCCAACTGCTGTTATGAGATGTTGGCAAGCGTGACTTTATATTTCCCAAAATCAGAGAACAGTAGGCACCAGACGTCGAAGGGGCACAAATAAAGTTGAAGATCGACTTATGGCCTTTAGGGACCGATTTTCTACAACTCGAAATTTGACTGATAAGTGGTTAGGAGAACAACGCCATCTTGTAAGTATCCGAACGGTTCACCGCCGTATAAGGTCTTTTGGACTGCTGCATTATCGAGTCCATCTTGCGCTACCTCTGACCGCTGAGCACCGACGACAACGACTACAGTAGTGCAGAGAGAGACGACGTCAAGGAGACAGATGTCAACCTGAATTTGATGTTGATCGACATATACACCGAGCAGTAGGCGTTATGGTATAGGGTGCTATAGCACATGAATGTAGGTCATACACATTCTTTATTCAGTCAAAAGTTTACAATTGACAAAGTAAATAAAAGATATTTCAACCATGTTATTGCCTGGCTGTGTGGCATTACAATGTTTCACCAGCAAGCTGGGAAAAGGGGTACCTTAACTAACCTATATACTAAATATTTTAAGTGTCAACTGTAAATAAAATATAAAGTTACGGACATATAATTTCGAAACATTAAATACAAACAAAACACTAGTATAAAACAAACAAAATCATTGAATAACCAGTTCATAAACAGTACAGTAAACAACTAAACCTATCATTAACACAATGTAAAGTAGAAGACAATTGAATTATCGTAAATAACAAAAATGTTTTTTTTTAACATGTAATTTGTCGCAGATAATTGAGATTGACCTAATTCGTAGAGAAATAAAAAAAAAATTAATAGGTCAAAAATGTCAAAATCCATCGCCCCATTAGAGATCGGCCGCAAATCGACTTTGTTCGAGGTAACGTGACAGCGCAACGTTATCTTCAGGCTTCAGTGGAGTCGTATGTACTCCGTTACCTTAATTGGCTCAAGGATACAAAGATAATGCTCGGCCTCATGTTACTAGAGTTAGTTTAAACTTTTTTGAAAAGAGCCATGTGGATATGTTGCCATAGCCGCCCAGATTTCCGATTTTTGGCCCATAGAACATGTTTGAAATATGATGAGTAGAAGGCTCGAAAAAAATTACCCCAGCCCCTACGGAGGTTCTAAGACATGAAATACAAGTAGCTTGGAATAGCATTCCTCAAGAAGAAATAGAGCACCTTATTGAATAAATGCCAAGACGTCTTGGGGAGTGTATAGATAACCGAGGTGGACAAACACATTATTAACAAACTTGTTATTTTTATTCAAATTTTAATTACTCCTCACTATAGCATCTACGTTCTTTGTCAGTGAGTATATTTTGACAAAAAATAACATTATAGTCACACTCTTTACCAGTTTTTCCAACTTTTCTCGGTGAAAAATTGTCCAATTAAGTTCAGGACTTATAAACACACATACAGGACGATTTTTATTTCTTAATAACTTGGCCAATACGATCCGTTGATACTTTTTATAATATAAGCAAAAATCATCATCCATTATTGTTACTGAAGGGATGGTATAAGCGAATTGCTGTTTTTCATGTCCCAAAATGACTTTTATTTATTTGAAATACCTAAATGGCTAATATCTTATAACGGGATAAATCAAATTTCAAACACAAAGCAATATTTAACAAATCAAAAACCAGTTCCAATGAAGAATTACTTCAGCTCCATTTGTATTTCAGACTTGTTTCTTTCATACAATTTCGACATCTTTAGTGGCAATTATGCCTACCGGTAAAGTAATCTTTATATTATTTAAAACTCAAATATCAAAAACAAAGGATGAATTTGCGACCAATTACTTAAATTACCACTCCGTATCTGAACAATTCGGGAAAACCCCGGACTTAAACAAATCGACTTTAATTTTCCTTTCACTAAAGACAAACGTATTCTCATAAAATTTGGTAAACAGCTGCTATTTTATTCATCCGCAGATAAGGGCAAAGATGCGGGGTATACATTTCTCAAAACCAAAACAGAAATTTCGCATTCATAGCCTCACCAAATTCTTCGAGAACAGATGGGAGAAAAGTTTTTATGTTTAGAGCGTCATTAATTAGGTTATCAAAACTTTTTTTTTTCGTTATTGTAAGGCCCAAGGTTTCAAACTTGTTAGAGCGTTACTATATCCGGGCTTTCGAAAACTTGTTGCCTGAAGTTTTAAGAGAATTGAAAAGTGTGATTCTTGTTTTTAATTAATAAAAGTGTTATTTTAGGACAACATTGTTGTCCACAATGGTCATCAAAATTAACTGTCACTGTGTTTTGAGAACACCTTCAACTATGTTTTTAATGGTAAAGTCATAACGATAACAGATATAAAAACTGATATTCTTTTTCGATGACTCAAGTAATTGTAAAACAACAGTTCACCAAATTATAGATGTGAACATCTGATATATTTCAGCAAACTATTATCATATGTAGATTGGGTAAAAAATATGTTAGGGTCACGATGACCTAGTGTGCTAGAAAATCTAACTGATAAGGTTAAATTACGACAAAGAGGACATTAAGTGCTAGCAAAGTACCAGGCAAGCTTGGCCAAAATGACAATTTGGGACTAGGACAACCTAAAATGCTGCTAGCTCATACAGTCAGTTGGAAACCAAGCTTACATAACGTGCTATTAGAACTAGCTACATACTATCTGTGAAGCTAGGCTCTCCTACAGTGCAAGTCAAAGCTAGCTGATAAACTTAGTTTGGGAGTAAGTTGACTTAAAATTCTAGTAGGGCTAGCTGATGCTGTCACAATATGTAGAAAATAAGGAAGACCACTTTTAAGAGGTCTACAAAATCAGTGGAGGCAACAATGATGAATGATAAGGAGGAATGTAATGTGTAGACGCGAGATTTGAGGATCGACGTCAAGGATTTTCGGGGAGTAGATGAATGTAATAGCAAACACTAAATTTATAAAGTCTTAAAACAAATTCGCTTGATCCCGTTATATCTTGATGCAAGCTTATCAAGCTATGCTGAAAGGGTGCACTGATTACACTAGTGATTTGGGTAGTGAAGTAAATGTCTGGAACAATACTGACACTCAAAATGAGTTAGTACCTTTTTGAAAGTATACAATATTTTAAACCCAAGATGATATATTGCTTTATAGTTGGAACCAGTCATCAGTTGCGCCACTATTATAAGACCCAAATATTTCAAATTTGTTTACGTAATTCGAACAGCTCGTCTCGACTGACTCGCTATCCTAGATTTTTCAAAAGTCTCTATTCTGTTCTGTTAAATGTCGAAAATATGACTATTTTACATCGCCTCGCCACAATATGATCCAGTGTTACTTGCACCGAGTTTATATCAACAGGAAAAAAAGTGGAACTTTATTAATTTTCCAAATTGAACTTATAGAAAAATATTTAATCTCAACAGAACACCGTCCCCAAGAACAATAATAAAGGAATCGGATTTGCGCGAAGCGGAAAAATCCGAACAATAATAATAAGCATCCGGTGACATGAACATGGGAAAAGTTAATTTTAGTATTTCATTGAATTTTACAACTTTCGTTGAGTCTTTTGCGTTGGGTAGCTGTAGCAGAACAAATTGGATGTAATATACCTTGTTTATAAAGTTTGATTAGTTCGCGAGGATTGTTTTTCATTTAATTTACAACGAAATTTGTTCTCGTTGCTGAAAACTAAACGTTCGGGGGAAAATAAAGAGTTTTCCGCAAAATGAAAATGCACAAATCACTTTAACAGTTCCAAGTTCGTAATAACAGTTTATAAGGGGTGTTGTGCTCCATATCTGGGTGTAAATAATAACGTTTGAGAATATTAGCGAAAAAACTGTATACAATTGATTAGTAGTTGCAATGCATTGAATTCACAAAAGGTTACCAAAATGTATTAACACAGTCTTACTCACTTTGCTGATACAGCCTGGACCCTCTTGTTTGTTCAAGATAAACTCAAGACGTACTCAACGGATTCAAGAGAAAGTTTTATAAGTATAGTTAGTATTTTCTTTATGTGAATTGTTTAAATTAACGCGTCGCTGCTACAATCTCTATTAGTCCAGTCAATGAAGGCAAAAAACGGTAATACTGGGTAATTTGTCCAAGCAGCACCGATTTTTCTAAAAATTTGGATTTAATTACTACTTACCTCCTACTAGTCCTTCTCCGGGGTGAAAAATGTTATGTGAAAAAAGTTCGTGAATGAATAAACTAACTAATTTTAAAGCAACTTTTGTTTGATAAAGTTTTTCATGAAAGTCAATTCTTTTAAACGCAAGTGAAAGTATCGATTTTTCGACCAAATAAACATGTTTTCATACTGTTTTTCGCAAATAACTTTAACAAAAAAATCGTTTGGATCAAAAATGTAGGTTATAAAAAACAAAAAAATGTTGAATTTATGGTTTTTGTAGAACCAATATAAACGGAGTTATAGCTTGTTGAAATTTTGTTTTTATTTGTCAAAACACAAAAAAAAAACAATATTTATGTCATAACTCGCTTAATTTTTATGTTAAAGACATTTATTAAAAAACAATTTAAAGGACTTTAAAAAGTATTTACAGACTTTTCCCCAAAAATGCATTGTTTTTCAATTATTTCACGATAAACCTTTCAATTTTTGTTTTGACAAATAAAAACAAAATTTCAACAAGCTATAACTCCGTTTGTATTGGTTCTACAGATACCACAAACTCAACATTTTTTTTGTTTTTTTTTATAAGCTAGATTTTTAATATAAATGTTTTTAAGTGCATTTTTTAAATTTATTTACGAAAAACCGTACGAAAACATGTTTTTTTATTGAAGAAATCGATATCACATGCGATTAACTCGAAACGAATTGACTTTCAGAAAAAAACTTTAAAAAACAAAAGTGGCTTAACATAACTTAATTTACTCATTCCTAAACTTTTTTTCATATAATATTTTTCAACCCCAAGAAGTGTAGAAGGCATCGTTATTGAATTTTATCTAGAATTTGACAAGTAGAGTCTGAAAATTTTTCTATACCATTCATCGCCTGTTCTAAGATCGCTCAAAAAGAGGTTATTTTCGGAAGGTATGTTGTTTAATGCTTCCACAAGGATCCCTTTTTAGTAGCATACAAATTAAACGTGGCAATAATCTGATTCCTGGATCTAAAATTGAAAATAAAAACTATGACACTTTTGTAGCAATCCGAATTACTAATCACCATTTTTAATGAGATTTTCGATAAAAAAACTCTTGAAGTTCTAATAAACCTACTAAAAAACATTTCTAATTCGCTATAAATTACGACTATTTCCACAACAAAGTGGGTACAACCCCGAGCGAAATTACAATAATGTCCGTTCCAGTCACGCAAATCTGTTTCCTGTAAATCATTAAATAAAGTGTAAAACCGAACAGAAAAGTTATTTGTTGGTTCGCCCGCTGTTTTCACCGCCATCTAACAAATTACAAGATTATTCGATAATTACGTATCGCACGCGATGATTTGGAGTCGGCAACTTAAGCAAAGGTGTGGAGAGCTAGCTTGGGAAACCTATTTCACTTCGTCCAAACATTTTGTTTATAGTTTAGTCGTCACAGCTGTATTGTAATAAAGCCAGCCATCACCTAATTATCAATATGTTTTGGTGTCAAGACAAACACAAAAAGAAAACAACAGTTTCCTATTCAGTTGAAAATCCTCCAGAGAATATAAGGGAAACAACGCCAATAATTGTAGGTTATTAAGAAGGTTAGTATCAAATGAACAAAATATGGTATGAAACTGAACGCATGTTATAGCGATCAATAAGTCTACATTATAGATATTGTCACGGAAGTTATAACGTCCGCCGAGGGAGGACCCTGTATATACCAACCAAAGTAATCTGTCCGTTCCTGAAAAATCCACAGAATTCGACATTAGCGCCATAGGCTAATCTCGAAGACTCTTGAATGTAAAAATTGTATAAAAATTGGTGTTTTGTGATCATTTGTTTTAGTGTTGTCATAAGTTCAGTGGGTATTATAAATAGTAAATTATATGCTCTAAGTAAACGTCAGTGTAAATTGTGTTTTCTGTTGTATTTTTCAAGGATTTATATTGAAGGTTAACGTCTGATACATCTATTGTTTCCTTTCCGAGTTACAATCTTCTACACTTACGTTTCTCTTTCTTTTCCTTTTCTTCTTCCACTGTCACTTTTTAAGTTTGTACTCAGTTTAAATTGTAGTTTCAGATAAGCAATTGATACTCTTTGGAGAATTTTTTTCTCCCAGTTTTGACGGGGTTCAAAAAGTTATTTGGGATTTTTTAAAAAATCGACATTTTGTTGATCTAATTTTACAGTTTGCTACAAGTTTTCGGTTTTTCAGTGGCTCACCACGCTAAAGCTCGTATCTCACAATAACACTTAGTGTCGTTGATGATGATTCTTCTCTGATCAACAAAATTTCATTTAAAACATACACTTTCTGAAGGTGGGATAATAAGTGAAATGTAATGATGCAAAAATTTAGTTACGAATTCCAGGTTAGAAGCAGTTTCACATCCATAATTGCCGACGTTGCTATTATGGAAAAAAATCTATGATAACATTAAATTAATAGCTGAAAAATCCATTATGGTATATATTCTCTTAAAATATGTATACGTCGTTTTATTTAGATTGTGGTGTTATTGCCCAAAAAACATAAAAGTAACTGAAATTAGGTTATGAAAAAGTCTTCTGTTTATTTTTAAATTATAGCTATAAAGCCCTCTGATGTATTTCGTCCAAAAACTTTCCCCTATTATAGAAACCTCTTATATCGCAATATTATACGGAGTTTACACTACCAAAACTGCAATATTGTTGCAAAAACAAGCAAATTAAGAAAAAAATGGAAAATATGTAGAAACATTAGCTATCAATAAGGCAATGCCACATCAAATATGCTTTGATGATTTCTAACAGCATGCCTTCTATCCAGCGCCAAATATTAACAAAGGACAAGAACAATGATGAATTCAAATCCAAAGATAAAAATAATATCCACTAAATCTTAAATTTCTTTTTAGTTTTCTTGAGCAAATAACACCATACTGAGGGAAAAACATTAATATTCAAAAAATTCAAACTTTTCAGTCTTATACTGAGCAATAATATGCGATTTCTAATAACTGAATTCCGCCAGATTAAAGACGACAAGTTCACCGACAATTTAAAAATGAATTCCCCAGTAGGATTTCTTGACCAGCCCGTTAACCGGATCTAACGCCTTGCAATTGATTTCTGTAGAGCTATTTTTAACAGTTAGTTTATCACCATGAAGAAGTAAATACTCTAGAAGAACTACAACAGCATATAGTATATTATTCTTTATAACTGTCTTATTGCGCAATATTTATATCAACGATTTGTTGGTAAATGGACTTTTCTTGACGAGTTATAAGCTCTTCAAATAAATGAATAATCAGAAGAGGTAAACAAGTGAAGAAGAAGAACAAGACATGTATAATATAGTTTCAAAAGTATAATGGAAATATAATATATGAAATTATTAATATTACAACAAAATTCTATTTTGTTAACGTTATACAGGGTGAGATTTTTTGATAACCCGTATGGGGATCTCGGAAACTAGCGGAGATAGAGCAATGGTTAAATTGGGAAAGATTTGCAGTTTTACTGGCCCAATTTAATGACACTTTCGGATTTTTGTAAAAAGTCATGGCTTACTAGATATTTTGAAAAAACGAAATTCTGTCGATTTAGTCAAATCCCTCTAGCTCCTTTGTTTTTGATTTTATAAAAAAGTGTAAATATCAAAATTGAAGGTAATTGTATCCCGAATATGATTGTCATGTCCTCGTTTGCTTGACAGCTCTCGTTTTCGAGATATGACACAAACTTATCTTTTTTTGACTGGAAACCATAGTTGGCTATGACCTCAAAAAATCGGTCATTTTTAGAGCTATTCAACGATATAATACTCGATATAGTTATTCATAAAAAAATAACGGAGTTATGGGTGCTTTTCTCTCTTATTTTCACTTTTAACGTAGTTAACCATGAAATAGATTGATTTATTTATAACTATTCCAAAAAACTTTGAACGATTTTTTTATTAGGTATATCAGATATAAAGAAAGAACTAAATAAGTAGGTACTTACTAAAAACTTAAGAAATTAAAGTACATAATAATGGTTAAAATTTATGTTCGAAAAGTCCACCATTGTTATTTAGACAAAAATTGCATCTTTTTAAGATTGACATTACCGCTTTCCCCATAGACCGCCTATCAATTTCTTCAATTGCTTGTAATACCGCCTCCCTTAGATCACCAACTGTCACATAGTTTCTTTTGTATACTTTGTTTTTAGCGCACCCCATAAATAGAAGTCTATAACTGCCAAATCGGGAGACCGTGGTGGCCATTTGCGTGGACCATTTCTTCCTATCCAAGAGCTTGGATAGATATTATCTAAGTGTTGTCTTACTAATAACGAATTATGAGCAGGTGCTCCATCATGTTAGATCCACTCAATTTCTAAATGAGTTCTCAAAAAAGTGTATTGCAAAAAATGCAAGTAGCGCTCCCCAGTAAGTGATTCGTCTTAGATAAACGGCCCCAGAATAGTAGACCCTATGATACCACACCAAACATTAAAACAAAATTATATCTGGGGTCGTCTTTGTTCTACTTGAAAAGGGTTTTGTTTAGCCCAGATATGCTCATTGTGTCTATTGAACATACCGCAGTTAGTAAATCTAGTTTCATCTGACCATGGAAACTGTGAATTGTCAAGGCACATGTCTCTAAACCATGTACAAAACAAAATACGTCGATGTTCGTCACCAGCATGCAAAGTTTGATAAACTGAAAGTTTGCACGGGTGGAACTTGTGCGCTTTCAGTACCTTAACTACAGTACGTTGAGATGTGCCAGCTTCTGCCGCAATCTCACGAGTTGAAGTAGATGGATTTTGATTTATCATTGCCAAAACATTTATTTGTGCTGCTTCGTTAATTTGATTACGTTCCTTTAGAGGTTTAGTAAAAGATCCATATCTGCGTAAACTATCGTAAAGCCTCTTAAATGTGCATAGAGCAGGTTGACGAAGATTAAAATATCTATGAAAGTATTCCTCAGCTGCACGAACTGAATTTTTATGGCATATGATATAACATTCCACCATATTCAGTTTTTCTTCGTTAGAATATTATCACGAAAACTTGTCAATATCGACAATCAGTTCAGCACTACTAATGGAATTACTCTCAAATGAGGAAACGTCAAAGTGAAAACAATCTATTTCATGGCTAACAACGTTAAAATGAAAATAACAGAGAAAAGCATCCATAACTCCCTTATTTTTATGAATAACTATGTCGAGTATTATATCGTTGAAAAGCTTTAAAAATGTCCGATTTTTTGAGGTCATAGCCAACTATGGTTTCCATTCAAAAAAGATAAGTTTGTGTCATATCTCTAAAACGAGAGTTGTCACGCAAACGAGAACATGACAATCATATTCGGGATACAAGTCCCTTCGGGAGGGGTATGTTGATATTTACACTGGTTTTTGATATCAAGGGTGAAATCAACAAAGGAGCTCGAGGGATTTGACTAAATCGACAGAATATCGTTTTTTCAAAATATCTAGTAAGCCATGAGTTTTTATAAAAACCGAAAGTGGCATAAAATTGGGCCAGTATAACTGCAAATGTTTCCCAATTTATCCATTGCTCTATCTCCGCTAGTTTCCGAGATCCCCATACTGATCATCAAAAAAAACTCACCCTGTATATCAGATGAGTTTCGGAGTCATGAAACTTATTTCGTTACGGTAAGCTTTTGACTTTTCAGGGTCTCATCCGTTTGGCGAAGTAGCCAAAGAGCTAATTTGATATTAAACTCTCTTAGTTACGTTATTATGTCAGTTAATAATTTGTCGAAGGTTTTAGTTAAAATTTTACAATTTGTGCCTTTTTATATATTTGGCAATTGACAACGGGGTATATGTGGTGTTATAAAACACACACACACACACACACATAAACATTACTTAAAAGACATGTGTTCAAAAACAGAATATAAGCATCATTTAAAACATATCGTACATCTTGGCCACTTGCTAAATCTAAAATTCTATACGAAATTGAGCTATTGAACAACAATTCTGCACTCTGTGTGAGTTACAAAATCTTCCAAAAATCCCATAAAAATATTCATTGCCTAATACAAATCGTTTTCCCTGTCGGAAAAACAATTTTTTATCCCTCTTAATAAAGCACCTACAGCTCCAAATATACTTATAATTTCAGCAAAACTAATATTGTCGTTTTCCCGGGCATGATGAATGAAGGAAATCATTATTAGGGCTTTACCTTTTTTGTTCACAACAAGAGCCGACCATGTTGTATCACTCATAAAGCCATTTAAAGGAGAGCCGACTGCTCTTTCCCTGTCCGGCATAAATTGTGATTGTATCTCTCTTTTATTCTTTTTTTGAGAGTCCCTACGTATGTCAGTTTTTTGCTTTTCGAACATTAATCAACTCGATGGGAGGAACTCAATTATTACTGTTAGAAAAGGAATTGCTTGTGACGAGATAAGGCTTAATCTGTTATGATGATTGTTCGTAATAGGCAGAAACTGATTTTTGAAGCGAACGAAGCTTTATTGTATCGCCACGACCTGGGCCATGAAGTAAAGCAGTAAAAATCATCACCGTAACCGTCACTGGTTATTATTTTTCAGAAATTTCAGTTTGTTTGTTAGGCTAAACGTCTTGATGGATTACGATGAATTTAGGTACAGAAATAAATTGGATCCCGGAGACGGCGAAGGGGGAATTTTTGTATCAAACTTTTTATTGCGCAGTCCGATTTGCTTTAAACTTTACAGAATTATTTTTTATAATTGTTAATTAAAGAATGTACTTTTTTTCAAACTACTCTTAAAAGGAGTGAAATGGGGTTGTATAGATAATAGACAGAAATCGTATTAATGAAGCTCAAATTTGAAAGATAGGCAATTTATAGATAGTAGACATCACCTAAGCGAGGATTTTTAAAAATGGCATTTTAAACAGGAAGACGGCGGGGGCGGGGGGCTGACCTTTGAAACTTTTATGACAACATGTGATTTAGTTCAAATTTTGTAGAAATATTTTTGATGGCAAACGATTAGAATTTGCATATTTATTTTCTTAGACTACTCCTTAATGGTTTAAAATGGGCGGTAGCAAAGTTTATATGGAAAAATCGTAGCCAAACAATCGATTTTAAAATTATTACATTCCGCTAATTCAGCTTGGTCGTTTTACCCCGTTAAGGGGATTGTCAAAATTGTCGGAACAAGTTTGATATTATACAGTGAAATACAATAAAAATATAATTTATACTTAAGTGCTCCTCAGATTTAGTACTACAACAATTCGATAGATGGCAAATTTTACAACGCTATATGGTTTTGTTTTGTCAGATTAATAAATATCAGGAAGACATATTTTTCATTTATTCACCAATGATTGGTAAGTATTTAACCTCTACCTGCAACGCCCAACTACCCGAACTCTTTGGCAAAATCAACATTAAGACGATTAAAAACTAGTATAATATAATAATAAGTAGTGAATGTGTATATAGATGAATATATTTTACACAGTATAACTTAATACAGTGATAATAATATGGTAGGCGATAATTTTAATAACTGAGAAATTTTTTGTTGCCTAATTTTTAACCGACTTCCAAAAAGGAAGATGTTATCAATTTGTCAGCACGTTTTTTTATGTATGCTCAGTGATTATTCAAAAACTGCTTGGGCATTGTATTAAGGAATATTACAGAAAGGTACCATATAATTTTCAATAACGGGAGATTTACTGTTTTCCAGAAAATCAGAAAAAAAACAATACTTAAGGGACTTCAGTTCAGTGAATTTATACTGTACTGTTTTCTTTAAAACGGCTCAACCAATGTGAATATTTTAAATTGTATTCTATAAAGAGCTTGACTCCGAATAATTATAAATAAGAAAATGATAAGCATCAATGTAAATGTCATAAATATCTGACTTAAGTGTCAAGATATGTCATGAAAGTATATCGTACAGGGTGTTTTAACGGTTTTCATTGCAGTCGAGTGAAATAATACAAAATATTCCAGTAGCGTATCGAAAAAAAAAATTGTTAGGTGAGCGATCTTTTCTATATGGTATACGGTGGTAGGTTGGTGCGTGCATGAAAATTCAACCAGCAAGCAATGTCCACAGTTGAAATATAGTGCGAACTAAAATTACAGGTGGGTTCATAAATTTTACAAATGAAGGTGTAGGTATTGGGTATTGGTACAAAAGCAGTTCCATATATAGGATGGTTGAAATATTAGATGAAATAGAATTAAAGTTATACATGGTGGTTCAAAAAATATTGTATTGTGTGACACATAAGTAGTTGCGTATACAAAGTGGTTGAAACAAGAGTGAAGTAAAACTATAGTTGTACAGTGGAATTTTTTTTATGGATTAAATAAGCATATGCAGTAAGAATATTCGAGTTACAGGACGGGGGGTTTAAAAAAATTTAGAGACAATTGCATATACAGGGTGATTGAAAAATATAAGGTGGAGTGGAATTATAGTTATACAGGCTGTTTAAAAAAATGTTATATAGTGTGGAAAATAAGTAGTTGCTTATACTTAGCATAATAGGCGAAGTAAAATTATAGGTATACAGGGTGATTTAAAAACAATAAAAATAGAAACAGTCAATAGGGTGGAAAGATTAATATTTATACAGGGTGGTTGTAACATCGTGTAGAGTTGAATTATAGTTGTACAGGGTGATTCAGAAAATGATAGACAAATTATTTATATTGGATGACCAGTACACAGAAATATATACAGGATGGTTGCAATATAGGGTGAATTAGAGTTACATTTGTAGAATGTGAGCCAAATAAAAAAAGCAAATAAAAAAGTTCAAAAATATGTGGATAATATAAAAAAAATACAAATTAGAGAGAGAGGGAGAGATAAGAATACGCTAAAATAATCAATAGAAGTGTACCTTAAATCTGATAAAAAATATGCCAGAAAATAATTATCGATTGCACAAGGCTTATAAACGGTTTTTATTTTAAGCCAGTTGAAGTAGGTTCTTTATTTTTAATATAAATTGTTAGTTATGTGGTGGTGAAAATATTTTGAATGTCGTGGGAAAAACTAAGCAAGAAAAAATTCGACAATTGCGAGCGCCAGAACATGCTATACAGGGTGTTAATAAATAGTGTAATTATACTAGTTGTAAGTATATAGAGTGTAAGTAGTATTAGAGTAGTTCGTATTCAGCTTGAAGAATCTGAAGCAGTATGCAGAATGTAAGATTAAAAGTGAACAAAACCTTATGTTTGTATATCTGTTTCTATACATCGACATTTTCAGAAAATGACGAATAATGCCCAAACTGTGCATTTTAGGTATTATCATAAACACATAAAGTCGTATCAAAATTGACTGAGGTATTAAAATATGTAATAATATACAGGCTGTTTCATTTAAAAAATGCAACTTTAACATCTGTATATGTCCCGGAATACCAATGAAAGTATTTCTAGTTTGCATTTCAGAATTTAAAATATATACCAGTCAAGTACTGGACCTGGTAGAGTTTTCTAGTTTATGTAATATCATATTAGCAGTATTCCAGGTTTTTGGAATGTCTCGGTTCGTTAGACATGGTTGAAATGATTGCATCTTTTTTGTTAAAATTTCATCTTGTCCTTACTTTTTCTGTCAGTATTGCATCTACTACAGGTCTTACTTTCTTTAAATGCCGCACTGCATATCTTACTTCTTACTTAGAGTGTTACCTAAGCATTATTTAATGTTTAAATAAGAATGAATTTGTTTATTGCCTAATACTTTCATTTAAAATTTCGGTATTAATTTCAAACATTTGTAGGTAAATATTTTATAATATGTATTTGTTTTTTATTAAAGATAAAGAAAAGGTCATTTCTGATATATTTTGACGCAAATACATTATCAGTTTAATTGATTAATTTTTTCCTTACTCACTTATATCATTGTTTTCAGATAGGCTGATGAAGTTACAAATAACTAGAGCAAGAAAAGTTCCTACATGTACAAGTAAATTGAATTAAATAACCCTTAACTGAAATTAAAGCAAACCCAATAGCCTTCATAAAAAATTCATGTATATTAGCATCTAGAAATTAAAATTATGAAATTCAGAACTTTTACATATGAACTATCCATTTATGTTTGTGCTTGACCTACTAAAGTAAAACATAGGAAATGATTACGAAATAAATTCCATTCCAGTTCCAATACTTTCGCATTTTCTGTTCTCTGACCCCGAATCCATTATATGATTCATTCCTTCGAAAACCCGAATCCATTTTTCTTCCAATAATATGTCGGAATAACATATCAAGTCCGCATATACGTATTCACGTCAAAATCCTTTACACAGACTGAATATATTATTTTGCCATTCCGCTCCTTATTTCACGTATACCACTCTGAGGGGCTCTGATGAAAATTTTCGCTTTTCCTTAACAAGATTCTTTCTGCACCTTCTTATCAATACCCTGCCACCGATCGATACGCGTGATACTTTCCACCCCAGACTCCATTCGTCATGTCACCCTCTCGTTTTTTTTTCTGTCGTTCAAGTAACCTCGTCACACGTGTTTCGTCTTAATGGTAACTGGTTATGTAAAAATTCAAAAGCTATTTTCTATCAATCTCGATGGCAAGGCGTTAGAAGTCATACATTTTTGAAGAGTAAACTATTTAATACAGGCGAGAATGTGCGAGTAAGCTTGTTAAAATAAAAATTTTCGTCAAACGACACCAGGCAACGACATCACGCACCGACACCAGGCAACTACACAGTCCCTCAATCCATGTCCTTTTTGGTCTGCCTCTTGTCCTTCTTTCCTGTGGTGTCCTGTTTATTTATTTATTTTATTTTTTGGTAACCTTTCGTCGGTCATTCGCTGGACACACCAAACGAAGTAAGTTGTTTTTTCTATAAATGTTGAAATCGTTTCTTTTATTGTGGATGTTTCTTTGATGACGTGATTTTGAATTCATAAACATTTCCTTTTCCATAATCTAGAGCTGTAACAACATAGAATTTTAGAAAGTGTGCGGGATAAGCAGCAACAGTGTCTTAAGGTGTATTGACGATCTCCTGTTAAAATATAAATTCTAGATTACTTTGATAAAAGTGTACTTTTGTTGTAATACATCCCAAAGTTTGAAAATCGGTACTTGTTCGAAAACAAAGTTTTCTTTTGAAAGGGTTAAATAACCTCGAGTACCCTTAGAGAAATACATAGAGGCGCACCCTAACGGTTGGTTTAGTCAACATCGTAACCTGGCATTAACATCAAAACTATTAGTTAATGAATTCAATGCTCAGATCGCAGCAATTTTATATTTTAATCTTGAACCTAAAGAAAAGTAGTATTATAAAAGTAGTAGTAGTGGAAGTGTGCGAATTATGGCGTTGTGAAGCATATCTAAAACGATGCATGTGTAGTTTTAATGATAGTTTGTTATAGTTTGATTTTCAACTAAGGGCGTAAAGCATTTTGGGAGTGTAGACCGTTGAAAGAAACAGTATTAGATAGTACTTCGAAATAGTAAATCGTCGTATTAGTTTAGTAAATTGTAATAGATTTTGGTTTAGGAACAACGTTTGTAAAACGTTGCTAGGTTACTTGGATAAAAGTTCGTTTTGTGCACAGAGTATTGTTCATAAAGCATCGTGAATCTAGGACAATTGCTGTAAGAAATGTGATGAAAATTCATAAATCTTGTGTTCGATTCAGAGAAAATCAGTGGTTCCCCCATGTGAACAACGTCCTTACCAGAGCCAGAGAAACCCTGACTTAAGCATGGTCCTGATTTAAAACGACACAGCTCCTTTGCCTTCATGCTCAGATTCGAGCCTGATTGAACACACAACTATCTCTTCGTATTCAGTACGGATTCACAGGCCTTCTACAGATAGATATATACTAAATGTGTTGATGTATTTCTTGCTAACCTTTTTTTCGGTATTTTTTTTACACTCAAACCATTTTCACTGCATGACGTTCCTCTTTGGAATAAACTCTGCTCTTTGTCTTCATAACTATGGTATTTCTCTTCTAATTTATTTCATATTATTCTTCCATACACTCTACTAATTGTGCTAGTCATTAAAGATCCTCTATTGTTGTTACATTGACGTTTATTCTTGTCTGGAAAATTGATACTATGTAGGCATTTTTCCATTCATATGGTTCTACGTCAATACATCGTGTGAAAGGACACTTCAGGTTTTCATAGAGTTTAGTGGTTCCATTCTTTACAAGTTCAGCATTTGTACCTCCCGGCCCTGGAGATTTTCCATTTTTAATTTCTTTTATGGCTTTCTCTACATCCTCTATGTGTATTCGAATTTCTTCTTCTGTGTTCTGTTAATAAATAATAAATTTGTATAGTGTGTTTCCAGTCGTCCGTTGGTAGTAGTTGTAAATTGATTTCAATTTTCTCTGTAGATTTTACTTTATTTATCAATTTCCAAGGGTTCGTGCTTATTCTATCCACCGAAATATCTATCTATTACTTGTAATTTTCTGGTATATATGTTCTTTTTCTGTAGTTTAATTTTGTGCCTAGTATTTTGCTTTGCTCTTCTTCTTTTTTCATATTGAACTCTCGCTTCTATAATTCCTTTTTTGGTTCACTTCTTCTTCAATCTCTAAAGACCACCAATATTTTCTACTTTTCGGTCTCACCTTTATGCCTAATACAGTTGCTTGATAAATTTGAATATATTTCTTGTTTTGTTGTCCGGTTCTAGAAGGTAGAGATCTAGTCTTTTGTATACAGATAATTCATATGCTTATTTTCAAAACTTTCAATATTAAACTGTTGGTTTGCTTCTCGTTTTTATGGTTGTTTTTATTATTATGCCTCAAATGGAAGAAAAGGTGCCCTTAAAAAATTGTGGTGTGACGCAGAGTCATCTAATACTCAAACATCACAACAAACATTAGTGAATTACATTATATGTCGGTATTAATACGCTAATTAATCCCCTACATTTCAATATTACTAAATACCAAAATAGCTGAAGTAGATAATATTCACCAAAGAGCAAAGTCTTTGTAAAAACTTATTAATAGTAGTACGTTTATATCCAAAGACAACAAATAATTAGTGTTGAGATCAAATTTGAGAACAAGATTTAATTTATTTATTTATTATACCATCCATCAGTACACAAACCTATTAGATGGCGGAACTAAATACAGAAAATTTAGAAATGGACATAAACAATTATACAGAAAAAAATAAAAATTCCTCACTTTTTATCACACTTATGGAGGAATTTAAAATAATTAATTACATTTTTCGCATATAAAATAAAACAGAGAAAACGTTAACATATTATTTCTGGGGTTTGGTAGATAAAATGTATTATCACTACGCGAAGGTGCAGAAATCACAGGGAAACGGTGTTTTACACTGTACGACTCCTCATTTGGAGTCTCTGTGAGCTAGTTTTCCTTAAAACTCCTAGATGTCGAAATTCATTTCAATAAAATATTAAATTCAGTAATATGTAGTAAATACATAAATAATTACTCCAGATTTTAATCAGTTGAGGGGAGCGCAACTGATAAAGGTTCTCCACTAGAAACAATAGATGGTATTGCGTTCAATGGATTGAAAAATCTCGAAAAGATAGAATGACTGTACTTATCATACCCCGGACGCCAAACTAGTGCAACATATTCAAGCCTCAATTTTACAAAGGCGGGTTAACAAAGAGCGAAAGTACTTGGATCTGTAAAGCCTTAATAAAGTAACACCATACATCTTGTAATCAGACCAAAATGAAGTTTGTCCTCTAAAACGATATGGGGTTACACTGTGATCATATAATAGCAGATTCTTATTTTTACACCTTTCACTCATATTGTCCACTTTTGTGTAGCCTAACTCAGTAATTTTCATTTTATATAGCATCGTATTATAGTCAGTTTATAGAAGATATTGGACTTCAACACCAACAATGGCAATAATAAACATGATGGACTGTAATGGGCCCAGTACAGAGCCTTGGGGAACCCCTAACAACTAGAAACCACTTCATTCAACCTATAGCCTTCAGAATTTAACATGTTTAGCTGAAATGGCGTCATTCACAGAGTTTCAAGAACATATCAGTCATTTTAGAAGAGGTTCCTTACTGTGAACTAAAATACAAAATTGCAAACTAAATGTGCCTGCAAAGAATCACTTTTCTGGATATCACTGAGATTGTGGAGACATACACAAGGCAACCACTTACCTAAAATGGTGAGCTGGATGACCTTCCCCTGGACCACGAAACCAAAAGCATCCTCAGCCTCGCACTGCCACTTCCCATCATCCTCCAACCTTACGTTATCGATTAACAAATTCCCGCTAGCGTCCACGAGGAACCGGTGCCCGACCACTCTTTTGTTATTCGTGTTATCCTTAAGGATGCTCTGCACGATTTGCCCATCTTTCAGCCAGATGCTCGTGCTGAAATTTATGTTGACTGCGCATTCGAGGATCAGATTCGCGTTGGGCTTGGAGTAGATCTGAATGTAATCCGAATCACCTGCGGTAGACTCATAGCTGAGGTTCGTTCGCGTATCAGCTCGTATCGAACGCAGATGGGAGCTGCTGGAGTGGGAGTGACGCATGTGGGATTTGGAGTCCACATATCCTGGAAAACAAAGGAAAAATTATTAGTGACTGTGTATTTACCTAAAATGTTCCTGCTTTCGTTAAAGATCTACTTGTTGAGTTTCGCTTTTAATTACGTTTTATGTTTTCCTTTCATTATTTACAAGTATTACATTATTTTCATTAAGATAATTATGAAAGTTTTAAAAGATAAATTAGTAAGATATTTACTTTCATTATCTAATGACAGTTTTACCTTCAAAATATGCTGTTGGTATTAATTATCTTATCATGAAACTGATATAATCGATTTTTATTACCTTATAAATTGCCGATATCATCATAAGTTCACTATTATTTACTCTTGAGTTTCGAGGGAAACCTTCCAAGGAATTAATTGATATTTTGCTTGATTGACATTAATATCCTTTAACGTCGTGTTCAGCACCGTTATTTACCGAAGAACTTTGTACTAATTACTGTCAAAAACAAGTAAAGTTAGCTTACAAATAACGAACGTGGTAAATGTTTTATTTTCATTTTCTCTCTCCGTCTTTGACCTTATACAAAATGAAGTGTTTGCTCAGGACAAGTTAAATTTTTCAAACTACGTGTTACGCAATTAAGTAATACGAATTATTTCACTTCGCTTGCTTTAATGTTGATTTTGACAATCAATTCTGGTTGTTGGTCTATAAATGTAGAGGGACTTTGGTCAAGATTTCGGGGCCGCCGCATGTCTGTGAATGTCCTAGTTTTAGTGCAAGAAAATTTCCGATGTTAATATCATCAGATTTACCTTCAATACATATTTCGAATATTTAATGACACTGGAAGTGATTAGAGATGCTCTAAGAGTTTTTAGTGATAATTAGGGTTAGTGCGTGTTAAACCGGAGGCCAAAGGCTGTCCTGTATATAGTTATTGAAGAAGTAAAAATAGTTTATAAGTCAATTAGTTATACAGGGTGAGTTTTTTTATGATCACTATTGGGAAAGATTTGCAGTTTTACTGGCCCAATTTAATGAGACTTTCTGATTTTTGTAAAAAGTCATGGCTTACTAGATATTTTGAAAAACTAAATTCTGTCGATTTAGTCAAATCCCTCTAGCTCCTTTGTTTTTGATTTTATAAAACAAATGTAAATATCAAAATTGAAGGGAATTGTATCCCGAATATGATTGTGAAGTCCTCGTTTGCGTGACAGCTCTCGTTTTCGAGATATGACACAAACTTTTCTTTTTTGACTGGAAACCATAGTTGGCTATGACCTCAAAAAATCGTACATTTTTGGAGCTTTTCAACGATATAATACTCGGTATAGTTATTCATATAAATAACGCAGTTATGAATGCTTTTCTCTTTTATTTTCACTTTTAACGTAGGTAGCCATGAAAAAGATTGTTTTCACTTTGACGTTTCCTCATTTGAGAGTAATTACATTAGTAGTGCTGAACTGACAGTCGATAGTTTTCGTGATAAAATCATATCATATGCATTAAAATTCAATTCGTGCAGCTAAGGAATACTTTCATAGATATTTTAATCGTCGTCAACCTGCTCTATGTACATTTAAGAGGCCTTACGATAGTTTATCAACTCGTGAGATTGCGGCAGAAGCTGGCACATCTCAACGAACTATAGTTAAGGTACTGAAAGCGCACAAGTTCCACCTGTACAGTTTCTCAAACTTTGCAAGCTGGTGACGAACATCGACGTATTTTGTTTTCTACATGGTTTAGAGACAGGTGCCTTTACAATCCACAGTTTCCATTGATGGTGTTATGGTCAGATGAAACTAGATTTACTAACTGCGGTATGTTCAGTAGACACAATGAGCATATCTGGGCTAAAGAAAACCCTTTCCATGTAGAACAAAGACGACCCCAGATAAAATGTGGTTTTAATGTTTGGTGTGGTAACATAGGGTCAACTATTCGGGGGCTTTTATCTATGACGAATCACTTACTGGGGAGCATTTCTTGCAATACACTTTTTTGGACATGTTGCATAATTTGAATTTGAGAACTCGAACCTAATAAAAAATCGTTCAATGTTTTTTGGAATAGTTATTAATAAATCAATCTATTTCATGGCTAACTACGTTAAAAGTGAAAATAAGAGAGAAAAGCATTCATAACTGCGTTATTTATATGAATAACTATATCGAGTATTATATTGTTGAAACGCTCCAAAAATGTCCGATTTTTTGAGGTCATCGCCAATTATAGTTTCCATTCCAAAAAAGATAAGTTTGTGTCATATCTCAAAAACAAGAGCTGTCACGAACACGAAGACATGACAATCATATTCGGGATACAATTCCCTTCAATTTTGGTATTTACATTTTTTTTATAAAATCAAAAACAAAGGAGCTAGAGGGATTTGACTAAATCCACAGAATTTCGTTTTTTTCAAAATATCTAGTAAGCCATGAATTTTTACAAAAATCCGAAAGTGTCATTAAATTGGGCCAGTAAAACTGCAAATCTTTCCCAATTTAATCATTGCTCCGCTAGTTTCCGAAATCCTCATACTGATCATCAAAAAAAAACACACCCTGCTGTATATTATGTTGATAGCACTAGCATCCGACGCGTGCGCAATGGCTTAAAACCGTTGTACAGCTGGCAATAGCTATCCTCGTCTGACTGCTCTAACTGGGGAAGTTTACTTTCACTCTACCTTTAATATTTACCATCTTTAACAGCCAGCAACTCTTATTTGCGGGCAGATTTAATAAGGCAACCGTATATTATAATAAACAGAAAATAATATCTTTGATTTGATACATACGTACTAAATGTACGATATGAGTATAAAAATGTTACAAAATCATACCTGTGTACACCTGACTGCGCAGACGTGCGACCAAGTGCCCAACGGCAACCGTGACTGCTCGGTCTTTATATATATTGCAATGAAGTAGACAATATTTTATTAAAAAAACAAGTCAATGAAATTTTTTCACGATTAATAATGATTTAATTAAAAATACTAGCGGGAATATTTTGATAGGCAACCTGGTAGATAAATATTCTCCTAATCATAAATATGCGTAAAAATTTGTTTTTTAGCAAACACTCAATGAGTGCAATAATTCTGCAGCCCGATCTCGTACTATTATGTCATTATAAACTTGTAACACATTGAGTTGCAAATTTACTTATTATAATTCTACTAGAATCGAGCCCCAGAGGTTGAAATGTTTCAATTTTTGAATATACAGTTCTTGTTCTCAAATCTAAATTATTATTTCCCAAATAAATCGTAAAGAACTAAAGCTTGTCTATATTTATTTTAAACATTAAAACGAATTTTCATTAAGAAGACCGAAAACAATCATCAACAAAAATTAATGACTATGCCCACCTCATTTAAATGTTAGTCCATACCTCAGCTTTTCGCAAAACAGCCGCCCCCAATTAAAGTATTTGTTTAACGTAATTAAAACTTTCGCCAGCGCTTAACGACTTTCCTTTGATGTTGTATTTGACCGGACTGTTTGTACCGCAGACTATAAAAAGCGAAATCAAAATTTCTGGATGTGCAATCAAAAATTAATTATAACTGCAAAACGAACTTCATTGAGAATTCCGAGGGAAACTTTCTGAGAACTTTCCGACCGCGATGCCGGACCATAAATTCGAGTGAGAGATATATATTTTCGTGGGTAATAAATTTGAAGCAATTTCAACTCGAATTACTTTAAATTGTACCTCCGGCGAGATATCTGCTTATACAATTTGCTGTTTCTTTAAAATATCATTTGATTTTATGACTTGTGTGGGCAGAATTTTCGGATTTTCCAGTTGACGTTAATGGGAATTGTTTTCGTTATTCGTTTTCACGATTATCCCAGAAAACAAATAAACTAAATGACTTTAAGACAACAATATACTATCAGATCTTCTTCTTCTCTTTTTCTTAGGCAATTCTGCCTGGGTTGTCATTCCATCGTTTAGGTAATTGGCATATGCTTCTCTTTCTTAGTGGTGAATTATCTAGGTTTATCCTAACTATTCTGCTGTCTGCCATTTTGTTTTTATCGTCGTTTAACTTCAACTGTCCATTTATTGCGTTTATTTTTGTCTACTTTGCCTGTTCTTCTTCTATCAATTATTATCCTTTTCACAATTTATTTCGGGTTATTCTTCTGAATATTCTCATCTCAGCGCTAGTATAAATAATAGTACTAGTAGGAAACTTTGTTATTTTTATTTAAGAATATAAATAGACAAAGATGTAGAACTTTTGTGGCTAGAGTAGCCTTCTTGATTGTTCGTTGGACAAATATCTATGGCAATAGCTTCTCGAGTACCGTTCCTTAGTTAGACCAAAATAACCTGACAGTAGGTAAGCAGTGAAAACCCATTAGAACAAGAACTCCCAAAAAGGCAGAAAACTCGTTCTCTTCTAAATTGGGAGATTTGTTTTCTTGGGTAGCATATAAATTTGATATCCACATAGATACTCATCAAAAAACTGTTTGAAATACGTTAGTATATTATTATTTGGATCTATTTTATTAGTATTGTTAATTCTAATAGCTTCCATAAATTGAAATATTAGGCTGTTCTTTTTTTGACCATACGAAGATGTGTTCAGTCCATACTGTCACTGCAGCAGGCCGTCAGTATCCTGTTCGTCAAAGTCCTCACTTTCGTTGCTTGAAGATGAAATACTAGAAATCAATCGAAATAATTTTGTTGTTTTATTCGGAATAATATCTTCGGGATAGAATGTGGGATCTGCAGAATCATTAAGTGTGCTGTCTAGTTCAGCCTCCAATATATTTTCGTCATCAAATATTTTTTCTTTGAATTCTCAGTAGATGATCCATACTTGACCTAGAAGGTCCATTAGACAACGACATATAGTCTTCTGCATCTGAATCACTTGCATAGTCCGATAGACAATAGTTTTCCTCAATAGACAACTCGTTAGCCAACTCTTCCAATTATTCTTGAATCACTACTCTATTATTTCGCCTATAACAAGTTGGCCGAAATTATAAGATCTACAATTGTTTGGTGCTAGTTTGGAAGTTACTATACTAATTGATAAGACTGAAATAAAAAGAAATGAGATTATACTCAAATATTTATTTTATTGTTTCGGGTTAGTAGTGATGTTATCTACTACTTATATCAATAATTTTTATTACTCATGAATATGCTTAAATTTCAACTTGTAAAATAAACCAAATATATTAGTAGAAATAGAGGAAGATTTTTTTTATAACTGCACCAATTGTAAAATAGAACAAACAGAGCGAGAAAACCAAAAACGCATGTAAACATTCGAAATTGAGTTATTTTAAGTAACACTGGTATAGGTCTTCATACCAGTAAATCCATGAAAGGGGATTTTCCAACTATTATATTCACGGTGCGCTTTCTTTAGTAAAAAAGTAGTACACAAATGATTACAGAATTTCGTTCTGTGCATGAAATGGTATTGACCAATCGGTGTCGGATTTGTGGCCTCTGTTCAATTAAGAGTTGTTTTAATGTTACTAATGTGTTCTTGAATTATGTACTTTTAAATATAAGATGGACATAATTATGCCTTCGGCAATATCTATTTTTTGTTGATTATGACGTATTTGTGAAAATTCTGGTCAATTTAATGGATTATTAATAGAGAACGTTTTGATTAACCATTGAAAATGTATGGTCGTAATTATGTATTGTTACGACAATTCATCCGACAGCTGGTGCAATCGGCCATCAACCAATTCATGGAAGGGACATTATTCCGATAAATTCTGGGAACCCGAAATGTTTGTCTCTCCACAGGCGGACCGCTGCCGTTACTGGGAATTTCCTTAAAGCTTCCAGAACATGATGGAATTTCCCGATGGTTCGTGGACGTACCAGACAATTCCAAGATAAATGTATAAATAAGAAACAGCTGGCGATAGGAGGCATTCAGTTTTCGTCTTTCGTATTGTACAGTTAAGATAAAATGTAAATAGTAGTTTCTGTGAATATAAATTTGTGTTAAAGTAGTGGAAATAAATTAGAGTGAGTTGGACTGGGTTTTTAAATAAATCCAAGAACTGAACTGAACCCGAGTGTGAAAACAAAATATATGCTACATCCAGATTTTTCTATGTGTTGTTTTTTCACACAGTTCTGTTAAACAGTTTACTCCTACAGTTTTTCCCGACAAATTGTATAGAGAGTCTTTCCGGATCCTTTTTTGGATACACGAACCATATAGCTTTATATGGATGGATTTTTCCGTTTAATTCATGAAAATGGTCTCCGATAGGTTGTAGTTAAAGCTTTCAGGGTCTGAGTAAGAGAACTTAGGAATTTGATAAACGGTATAATAGAAAAAAAATGTAATAGCCGCCAATTTATTGTATTTAAATTGTAGACATACCATTTTTTTTAACTATAGTATTTTTAAATTACGTATTTTATCATTATCAGATAGTTAGATCAGAAGTTGTACTGTATATTTTTAATTCAGTTGCAAATTGAAATAATTTCATAATTTCGATAACAGGGATTGTTTGTTAATACCATTTTTTGGTACTTTGATATTTGATTTTTATAGTAATAATTTGATCTTCAATTAAATCTCATGTATTTTATATGGTGTGTTACCGAGTCTACTATAAATTTAAGCAGTATATTAAGTTCATAAGTAGTATAGATTAAAAATTTGGGAGACGAAATTTCTTTGGGACCAAACAAATTTTGGAGAAATTTTTTTGGAACCACAAAAATTTTGAATTTTATAGATGTTTTTGTAATACAAAAATTTTAAAGACGGATTTTTTTTGGGAGCACAAAAATTGTGGAAAAAAAATTTTTGGGGCCTCATAAATTTTGAAGACTTTTGAACCAACAAAATTTTGGAGATGAAAAAAAAAATTTGGGACCACAAAAGTTTTGGAGACAATATTTTTATTATTACATTTTTAGGAACCCCTTAAAATTTTAAATTTTAGAGACGTATTTTTTTCATCATTGGTAGAAAGTACTTCATATAGTTATTTATGAAAAAAAATATATAGCTATGCTGTGGTATCGGAACAATATTTTATATCCAAGTTAACATTTATAAGGTATTATTCACAACTTTAAGTTTAAATACTTTAAACTGCCTGGCGCCTTATAACCAAAGTTTGCCTTAAAATTTTGAAATACTGAACATATATCAGAAGTGGGATAAAATCGCAATTTGCCAACTGCCAATAACTGGAAAGTGTCCTCCGCCAAATTCTCAGACAATATGAAAAATTATTATCGGATAATTCGACTATCACGAACAAATTTCCGCTTCCGCATGATCATAATTTCTGCATAGGAATATTTGAGAACAATATTGAAAGCCATAATTTGTACCTTGTGTTTGTGACGGCAAATATTACGATCGATTATAAATTCAGACAAACGTGGCTATCGAAGCATTTCAGCTGAATAATCCTGACTTTATGCAGTCGCATAATTGCAAGTTCAGTCCAGTTGAGAAGGATTTGTTGGATTAAGTTCAAATAGCCTGACTCTATTATTATTTAGAGAGTAAACTAATTCTTCCAAAATTCAAATCTTTTATATAAAATGCAGCTCCTGTAAGTTTTTGTTCGCAAATCTACAACACTACTGCTTTTTTTTTCAAAATAGTTTTATGGCTATAGAAATTTGTAAAAGCTCAATCATTTCCTAAGCAAAAAATTAAATAATTTGTTTTTGCTGGTACCTTCACCAGAATATAACATAATTTATATTATATATAAGTATTGAATGCATCAATTACCTCGGAAACGGTTAGCACGGTTTTTCGAATTTTCGTCTGTGAGTTTTTTTAATACGGCGGAATTTTTAGTAGTATTTATATTGTTGGCAGATTTTCCATATTTCTGGAAACATATTGATCTTTGTTATTTCAAATACATCTCCGTGAATTTTTTCCTTTTTCAAAACCCTAAAAGCTACTGAATATTTTTCATGTAATACGGGGATACAAATTCAGCCGTGCGACAACAAATGTGGAGTAGAAATGGAAAGTCGATATCTGTGTTTGACTCGTCTTAATATTTGAAGTATTATTCAAGTAATTTATTTTCTGTGTAATTTCAATTCACTACCTAACATTTGGTGTCTGAAGTGGGATTAAGTAAAATATCAAACCTCAATTTATTTTTGGCAACAACCAGAAGTATGGCCAAAATGGACAAGACTAGCAAAAATATATTCAAACAATTTCGCAATAAGCTGGACGAGAAAATAACTCAGATCCTGGAAAAACCTGACAAAAAAGAGAAAGAAATTCGAGAAGAAATCCAATAATGTTGAGTGCAATCTTTTGATGAGAAACGTAAAGTTGAATTTGCGGACCTACTTACCAGCATAGATTAAAAGCAACAAAATCTTGTCTCTACCATGAAAAGTGAAGAACAAAATTTAATCGAAGAGTTATTTGCGAAATTTGAATTAAAGAGGTAAGATGAACTTAAGGATATTATAAGGAAAATGATTAATTAAAAAAAGCAAGATATTTTAAAAATCCAAAAGGAACAATTAGAACATCCAATACAATTAGTAATGCAAGGTAACAAAGCAGTTAATCAGAAAATACAGAATATAGAATCAGACAGTTTCTTCAGAAAGTACTGTCCAAAATTAACCAAATAACTGAAGTTACCCAGAAACGAGAAACCAGTGACAGATGTTGTCGCTTTAAACGTACATTTCCAACGTGACTGCAAAGTGACATTAGACAGATCACCAGTCAGAGTTGGCCCCACCAGGCCAGTCAGTATTTTTTTCATATTTTAATTACCAATTTCCACCTTAATTTCAAAAACAATTAAACCTAAAATTGTTAAAAACAAATTAGAGATATAGGGCTTCACTTGGACCTCACAAGAAAAATAAGAATAATCCCCTAATCTTCATTTTGGGGGGCAAATTATGGAATTAAACGGAAAATGAAAATTCAACTTTTTTAAACAAATATATTATATCAATTGAAAGTGCTAATTATGAGAAATACAAATATTTTATTTTGGTATCTTTAAAATAAATTGTTTAAAAGATATTAAAAATAATATTTAAAAAAATTACCACTTCTCACCTCCTTTATTTCCAAAAGTATATTAACTAAAAATTTATAAAAATTAGGGGTATAGAGAATCACTTGAGCTTTACAGAAAAAATAAGATGAAAACGCTAATATTTTGGGCGCAAACTATAGAATTAAACGGAAAATGAAACATTAAACTTTTTTCAAACGCATCATGTAATATATAAAATGAAAGAAGTTATTAAGAGTCATATAAATACATCTTTGTCATATTTTTAAAATAAAGTGTATCAAATATTAACAAAAATATAAAAAATACACATTCTTCCCTTTATTTCATAAACTATAAGACCTAAAATTTAAACATTTTTCAATCGCTCTTTATGAGGATTGTAAATGTATTTTTTTCATATTTAAAAAAAATTGTTTAAAGAATCTAACAAAACTATTTAAAAATCGACTTATTCCCCTTTTTATCTTAAAAACAGGACCTAAAAAAACTTAAAAAAATAGAAATATAGGACCTCACTAGAAATAAGGAGAATAACCTTATATTAATTTCGGAAGCCAAATAACACAATTAAATAAATTAATGTTTTTTGGAATGCTTCATGTAATATATCAAATGACAAGGCTCATTATGGAAAATAAATCTAGCTTTTATATATTTTAAATATGTGAAAATGATATATAAAAAAAATTTAAATTTCAACCCATTCCCTACTATATCTACGAACTATTGACCATGTCCAATCAATCACTATTTTCAGACATATCTTCTTTTTTATCTGATTTAAGATACATTTCAATATAAATTTTAGCTTATTCTTATCTCTCTCTCTCTCTTCTCTCCTCTCTCTCCAAATCTCCACTTCCTCAAATTCACTCTCTCAGTCTCTCGATCTCATCAACTATTTTAATATACTACACTCTAGGGCTCAATTATGGCGCCATCTATTCTCTACTGTGAACTTCATATCTCTTAAAGATTTGGTCTTACTGAGATAAAAATAGGGTTATTCTAAAACTATCTATCAACAAAATTTCAAAACAAAGTGTTAACGTTTTCTTAACTTTTGAAAAAAAGATATATTTATGCAAATCTTTTTTATGCAAAAGTTTACCTCTCTTTTTTTTCACTAAATCGTTTTTGAGTTTGTATTAAGTGACATCTGGCTGCGTGCTGTCCAAGAAAAGGCTAGCAACGCTATTCGCAACTATAAGCGAAATGTATTGACTCTACCTGCAAATCAGGATTCGTTAGTTGTACCTTGCAATCCCTACACTTACCGTATATGTGGTTATCTTGTGATACTCGGTCTGAGCAGCCTTAATAATGTTTACCTACCTGTTTATTGATACGCTATCATTCCTTCATACAGAATGACTTAACTGTGACGGGACTACTATAATAGTCATAATTTTTTTACTTATTTTACAACAACAAGATTACAACGGTCCTTTTAAGAGATATCGTTCACAAGACATCACCTGCCATGTATTGAAGTATATAAATCCATCGCTCCACACAATATGACTTTATATAACCTATCATTTTCTGATGTGATTTATAATGTATTCCTGACTATACCATATTATTTTACTTCAACCCATATGTCTAGAATTCCATTTATGCAACGGCTCATGGTCTACCCTATATAACAAAATCCACATTCCTTAACCACATTTTATGACTCTACCATTTATTTCAACCACCTGGTGCATATACCAGGTGGTCTAAAATTATACCCCGTCCTATAATATATATTTTTGAAACACTCTGAATTACAATAATTTTACCCCACCCTTACTTCAAACACCTTATATAAGCAACTACCTTATGTTCCAAATTATGTAAATTGTTTAAATCGCCCTGGACAACTGTAATTCTACTCCACCGTTATATTTCAACCAACTGTACATTCTACTGCTTCTGACAATTTTTAAAGCCTTTCGTATAACTGTAATTATTATCCGTCTTATAACGCAAATGTCCACTCTGTATAACTATAGTTTTGCTCCACTCTTATTTCAACCACCTGTTATACGCTACTACTTATATACCACCCAATACAATATTTTTAGAAGCACCCTGTATAAAATTCAATTACAAGTTATATTTCAACCTTCCTATGTATACAACTGCTTATGTACCAGCTAATATCACATGCACGCACGCACACACCTACAACCATATGCCATATATAAGAGTTCGGCGAAATAACAATTTTTCGTTTTTGTAAACTAACGGAATATTTTCTGCCATTTCACACCACTATTAAGCCCCCTAGCTTAACTTCGTTTCTAAAAAAACTTATTTCAAACGAATCAAAATGAGAACCATTACAAACACCCAATACGGTATACTTTCATGGCATATCTTGACATTTAAGCTAGATATTTATGATGAAAATTTGACAATTACCATGATGTTTACAGATTTTTTGCATTTATCTTCCGATTTTCAGAAAAATGGTAAGTTTTGCGTTATAGAAAATTATACATATATACATATCTTTGAAGAATAGAATTTATAATATTCAAATTTCTTGACCACTTTTAGAGAAAACTGACGATTCATTGAAATTCACTGAAATCTAGTCCCTTATTTACTTTTTCTGGAAAACCGTAAATCTCATATTATAGACAATTATATGGGACCTTTCTGTAATGTTTCTTAATATAATGCAGGTTAAATCATGAAAATTGCCCAAGCCGTATTTGAATAATCGCTGGTCATACATAAAAAAAAAAGTTGCAGACGAATTGATAACCACCTCCTTTTTGGAAGTCGGTTAAAAAAAGGTATTTACCACTCATTACAATAAGTTTTCTGTACCAACACAACTTCAATGTCATTCTTTTCGGAAACCTCAAAATCACCACATCCCTCTCTCTGCCTGCTCTCAAACGCGTTTATCCAAATTGAATGAAAATCCATTAGCCAGGGTTTTCATCGATAAAAACGAGCTTCTTTCGTTTACCTCAATCTATTAGTTCTTTAATCAACTCCACCTATTAACTCCTGCATAGCACGTTCTATTAAATTAAAAATTGCGAATATTCAAATTGCTTTTAATAGTCAAAAAGGTAAACGAACTAAGTTACAGTTTGGGTCGAATTAAGAAAGACTTTTCACAATTTTTGATCGTTAAACTACTTGGAAAAAAATCGGTTACAAGTGCTCGCCTGGTATGAGAACTATGCGATGAAAATGAACTCCAACCGAAACGTTTTATGTAACACGAAATATTAATGAAGTTATTTCGTTGATTCAGCCGGAAGAGCTTCGCACGCGAAGTTGCTTCACCAAAAAAATAAAGAGAAAGAAAAGAGTTTAGATGGCAATCTCAGCGGAAAGGGTTTTTATGTTAGACAACTTTGTTGTAATTGTGACGGTATCACGGATTTTAGATTGTCCGGGAATTCTGTTAGGTTTTTATGTGCGAAAAAACAAATTTAATAAACTTACAAGTAGGTACAAGAAATGGGTCTACATTATTTCAAAGATTTTTAAATTTTAAAATATTGCTGTTCAATACTCTCTTCGAGGTGTCATTCCTTTGTACGCAAGACAATATATATTATATATAAATATAATATATATTGTACAAAGGAATGACACCTCGAAGAGAGTATTCAATATCTCTGACAGGTGAAGTAACCTGAAAAATTTTATCGTGACATTCTGTCCTAGGAGTTAAGGGAGAACAGCAATTACACGGAACGGCTCCAGATTCGGAACCTCTGTGTACTGATTCTCTTGAAAATCCTAGATGTCGGTCCTACATCTCGCGTCTTCAAATTTAACGAAATGCATCAAATGCATAAAGAAGTGTTCGAGAGGACATTCAACTGCGGGAAGCGCAACTGATGAAGCCTCCCGACCAGAAACAATATATATTATATTTATATATAATAAGGAGTTAAGGGAGAACAGCAATTACACGGAACGGCTCCAGATTCGGAACCTCTGTGTACTGATTCTCTTGAAAATCCAAGGTGTCGGTCTTACATCTCGCGTCTTCAAATTTAACGAAATGCATCAAATGAGAGGACATTCAATTGTGGGAAGCGCAACTGATGAAGGTTCCCGATCAGAAACAATAGATATTATATTTATATATAATATATATTGTCTTGCGTACAAAGGAATGACAACTCGAAGAGAGTATTCAATATCTCTGACAGGTGAAGTAACCTGAAAAATTTCATCGTGACATTCTGTCCTAGGAGTTAAGGGAGAACAGCAATTACACGGAACGGCTCCAGATTCGGAACCTCTGTGTACTGATTCTCTTGAAAATCCTAGATGTCGGTCTTACATCTCGCGTCTTCAAATTTAACGAAATGCATCAAATGCATAAAGAAGTGTTCGAGAGGACATTGAATTGTGGGACGCGCAACTGATGAAGGTTCCCGACCAGAAACAATATATATTATATTTATATATAATATATATTGTCTTGCGTACAAAGGAATGACACCTCGAAGAGAGTATTCAATATCTCTGTCAGGTGAAGTAACCTGAAAAATTTTATCTGTCCTAGGAGTTAAGGGAGAACAGCAATTACACGGAACGGCTCCAGATTCGGAACCTCTGTGTACTGATTCTCTTAAAAATCCTAGATGTCGGTCTTACATCTCGCGTCTTCAAATTACTGTTCAAATTTAACTCCCAAAACAAAATATTTATTCATTTACCTAACGTTAAAAATACAATTCAATAATTCGCAAATCTCAAATTTAACACTTCAATACAATAATTAATACTTAACGTTCTATCTCGACTTAAACTTATCCAACTATACATGACCAGCGATATGAACTATGTGATCATAATAATGGACACCAATTGGAAAATTTTATCGAAATTATTTTATATTTTGTTAAATGATCCTGTTAATGCTTCAGAAAGCATCTTTAAGACTTTTATTTTTTCTTGTTATTTTGTAAATATTTTATGTTGTTATCATTTAAATAGTCGAAAAGTAGATCAATTTGGTTGCCTTCGTCGTTCTTTTGATATTGTAGTAGTAGGCTAGATAACAACTGAAATGTTTTAAAAAGCAATGACCGATTCCATTTTAAAAGAAGAAGTTTATTTTCATAAATAAGCGAGATATGTTCAATGAATGAAAACTCGAAAAACAAGATTTATTTATTTATAACTGAAAAACAAAATGTCACAACCAATACTGGATTTCACCATTGAGGTTTTCTTTAAAAAAGAGATCGAGAATGGCAGGTTTAATTTTATATATATCTAATGTAGTTACGGAGAAGACTTGTCATTTTATAGCCACTCTGTACTAAATGCATAAATAATTTCAATGAGTTGAGTAAGGCAAAACTGATGAAGGTTCTCGACTAGAAACAAGATATTGTCTTGGATTGACAAATCTCGAAAAGATAGTATAATTTCTTTGATAGGATTTCGCTAAGCTACGAATTCTTTCGGGTGATTTCACCCTTAATATCATAAGGAACCAGTATACACACAGTACCCCTCCCGATTTGGAGTCTGTGTGAACTAGTGTTTCCAGATGTCGAAATTTATTTCACGATAAAGTATTAAATTGAATAATCTGTAGTAAATACATAAATAATTGTTCGAGATTTCAATCAGTTGAGGGGAGCGGAGCAACGGTTAAATTGGGAAAGATTTGCAGTTTTACTGGTTCAATTTAATGACACTTTCGGATTTTTGTAAAAAGTCATGGCTTACTAGATATTTTGAAAAAACGAAATTCTGTCGATTTAATCAAATCCCTCTAGCTCCTTTGTTTTTGATTTTATAAAAAAGTGTAGATATCAAAATTGAAGGGAATTGTATCCCGAATGTGATTGTCATGTCCTCGTTTGCGTAACAGCTCTCGTTTTCGAGATATGAGACAAACTTATCTTTTTTTGAATAGAAACCATAGTTGGCCATGACCTCAAAAAATCGGACATTTTTAGAGCTTTTCAAAGATATAATACTCGATAGAGTTATTCATAAAAATAACGGAGTTATGGATGCTATTCTCTCTTATTTTCACTTTTAACGTAGGTAGCCATGAAAAAGATTGTTTTCACTTTGACGTTTCCTCATTTGAGAGTAATTCCATTAGTAGAGCTGAACTGACAGTCGATATTGACAAGTTTTCATGATAAAATGGAATATTCTAACGAAGAAAAACTGAATATGGTGGAGTTATATCATATGCCATAAAAATTCAGTTCGTGCAGCTGAGGAATACTTTCATAGATATTTTAATCGTCATCAACCTGCTCTATGTACATTTAAGAGGCTTTACGATAGTTTACGCAGATATGGATCTTTTACTAAACCACCAAAGGAACGTAATCAAATTAACGAAGCAGCACAAATAAATGTTTTGGCAATGGTAAATCAAAATCCATCTACATCAACTCGTGAGATTGCGACAGAAGCTGGCACATCTCAACGAACTGTAGTTAAGGTACTGAAAGCGCACAAGTTCCACCCGTACAAACTTTCAGTTTCTCAAACTTTGCATGCTGGTGACGAACATTGACGTATTTTGTTTTGTACATGGTTTAGAGACATGTGCCTTGAGAATCCACAGTTTCCATTAAAGGTGTTATGGTCAGATAAAACTAGATTTACTAACACAATGCGTATATCAGGGTTAAAGAAAGCCCTTTCGATGTAGAACAAAGACGACCCCAGATAAATATTGGTTTTAATGTTTGGTGTGGTATCATAGGTATCAAAAAAAGATAAGTTTGTGTCATATCTCGAAAACGAGAGCTGTCACGCAAACCATGCCATGACAATCATATTCGGAATATAATTCCCTTCAATTTTGATATTTACACTTTTTTATAAAATCAAAAACAAAGGAGCTAGAGGGATTTGACTAAATCGACAGAATTTAGTTTTTTCAAAATATCTAGTAAGCCATGACTTTTTACAAAAATCCGAAAGGGGCATTAAATTGGGCCCGTAAAACTGCAAATCTTTCCGAATTTAACCATTGCTCTATATCCGCTAGTTTCCGAGATCTCCATACTGATCATCAAAAAAAAACTCACCCTGTATAGGTATGTACCTTATTGTTTTGTATAAATGTTATGTGTTTATAATGATGTTAGCTAAGAACAAAACCAACTTTTTTGACATCTTGTCTTCTTACTTACTTACCCAGATGAACAGATACTATTTAGAAACAGTTACTCAATATCTAAACTTATATGTCTTTGCACATATATTTAAATTAAGAATTAAATTAGGATTAATACTTGAGTCGTAACAAAATAGTGACAATTATTTTAATTTACCTGTTATTTATGTCCATTACCAAAAGTGACACAAAGAAAAAAAATAGAGACAGTGAGATAACGACAGAAGGGAAGAATATTTCCCAAGAAGCCTCCGCTTCCATCGTCCAGTCCCAAATGGCTGCCGCTCTTTTTTCGTAGGTACCTAATGAAGCCTCTCAAGTTTTTCGTTTTCTTTTGGTAGTTTATGGAGTCCGTTAGACTGATGCCAGAAAATAATTTAAGCAGAAAATCGAACTAAGGAATTGAGTTAAATAAAACCTTGTAAGAGTATGGAACAGTGTTAGACGCAGGCCATGAGAGACCATGTCTGTGCAGTCTTTATGCGATTTGTTCCACTTTTTGAGTTTGCCACAAACGCATATCTGCATTGACTGCGGCTTGGAAACCATATTAAGAATGTAAGATACGAAAAGATGGTTTCCAATGAATAAGAATATTTTTTGAATAAAATTTACTCAGTTTGCACCGTTCAGTAAAAAAATTATATCGTTGACTTCATCAGAAACATGAAAGTACGCACAACGTATTCCAAGAGTATGATTACAAAACTGTTATTGTTGTTTCCTTTCATGTATTTATTATTGACATAAACATTAGTTAGGGTTCCAATAAAATTTCAAGCAGGTGTTTTTAATAACACTTTAGAAATAAAAACATATAATTGTCATGGAATTCCTTCACCCCTGCGCCAAATGCGAAACAAATCCCCCTCGGGCGGATTCGACAACCCCGCGGCGTCAACTTCTCCAATCTCGTTTGCCAAAATTAGCTGGGGACGTTTGACGTACAATTATATGAAAAGTCTCTCTCCCCCAGTTAATCGATTTCCGTACACCCATCTGCCTTTGGGCAATGAATTCTCTCCAACAAAGTCATTAGTGACCTGTAATTCGTCAGCGGACACATGCCACATTTTCGGACGCCGAAGCGGACACAACGTAGTGACGATGTGTCTGCCCTTGAGCTGCTCGAAATTAAACATGAATTTTATCCTCTTGTAATTTCCTACACGTCGAGATACGGGGGAAGACCGCTGGACATGCAAAACGATTATAATGAAACGCAAGATAATATAAATGTAGCACAAGTTAAATACATACAGGAAACTATTAAATAAACTATTTAAAAACTCGGTTTTCATAAAACTGAACACTTAACAGTTCAAACGCCAAAAAATATATATAAGCCAGAATTTGATACCCTCAGAAAACTTAATACAAAGGATACAATTATACCTTACAAATAGAATTTTGGAAAATCAAAATGTCTTCACTTCATAATACATCCACTAGGTAGATTTTTACAAATAATTCAATATCGTCAAACAGTCAACAATTTATAATGGATACCAGCGTAATTCAATTGTTAAAGAAAATAACCATAAATTCATCAACGTTTGGTTCAGCTACAGCAATAAACTTTGTATAGAACTCTCAGACTTAGAGTATGATATGGTAAATGTTCAAAATTCGCATGATTTTTATAAGAATACATATGTATTTAGTTTTCTAATTTGCCCCCCAAAAATTAACATTAGAGTTGTATTTTACTAATAAACTTTCAAGGGAAGCCTTTTATAATCTACTAACTGAATTTTGAGGCTCTATAGATTGGAAGATAAAGGGCAAAATAGGTCAAGTTTTAAACTATAAATTATTAAATCTGTTATTCAAATTATTTAAAAATACAAATAAATTATATTTTTCAAAATTTAATTAGTGTAGTTTCTAAAATTATTTTCAAAATTTTAGGTAGTATGGTTTCGGAAATAAAGCAAGAAATGAGAATTTTTTATATCTTCAAGTTAATATCTTGTAAACAATTAATTTTAAAAATATGAAGAATATATATTTGTATTCCTCATAATGAGCCCCTTCATTTGATATATTACATGATGCGTTAAAAAAATATGTTATATTTTCCGTTTGATTCTATAATTTGGCCCCCAATATTAATATTAGGAATTTCTTCTTTTTTTCCAACAAAAAAAATTAGGTCTTATAGTTTGAGGAATAGATGGGGGAATGGGTAATTTTTTAATATTTTTTTAAATATTTTAAAATTTTTATTTTTAAAAAATTTAAAAAAATATATTTGTATTGGTCATAATGAGCCCTGTGATTTTATATATTACATGATCCGTTAGAAACAAGTTTAATTTTTTATTTTCAATTTAATTCTATGATGTGCCCCGTAAAATGAATATTAGGGGTTTCTCCTTATTTTTCCAGTAAAGTTCAGGTGAGGGGCTATACCTCTATTTTTTTCCAAATTTTACAGCTTATGGATTCGGAGATAAGGGGGGGAATGGGAATGAGTAAAATATTAAATGAACGAATGAAAAGATTTTGAAGCTGCTTATGTTGGACATAGTGGTAGGAGTATAAAATGCCGATTAGAAAAGCATAAATATAATATTTTAGGCAATACAAAAACTACAGGTATGTTAATATTGGTATAAAAACAATTATTTTGTTGATAAGAAAAATTATATATTTACCAGGAAAGTAAAATTTAATTGACTTAGTTCACTTGAATAAACCCATTTAACTAAATCTACAAATGAGGACCTTAGTTCTGTAAGCACATCTATAACATTTATTTTTAAGTTCACGACAGGTCAGTAATCTCATAATTTTCTTACAACTTTAGTTAAAAACTTTGATCTCTGTGAATAAAACGATTCTCGCAAGGAATACTACAATCCTGTTTCTTAAGTCGAGTAGATCAGCTGGTGGCGGAACCATATAAAATTGATTCTTTGTGATGCCTCCCAAAGACTCAGTGAACTTGGACGCCATATGAAACAAACTCACTCATCTGGCCCCTTGTGGTCAATGTAGTAGTAGGAAAGAAGTATTTTCAATTTCTAATTTCTGTTGTTTATTGAATTCTGAATTGTTATAAGTTAAGCTGTTGCTCTCAAATTTCATTTTATTTATTTTGTATTCATTAAAATCATGATAATCTATTGCTGTGTTCCCTTTTGTGGAAATATTAGTTAAAATTCAGTGATGCATCGCTTCCCAAAAGAAACTGAGGTAAATAAAATAATTTTATGAAAATAGGTAACTGTATTTACTAAATAATATTTATATATTGTATAATAAAAGAAATATATTTGCGGCTACTTCAAATTGGGGTCAACCAGATTAATAGCAGTAAACTGTTGAACAAAACGCCCCAACAAATTAGGATGTCTTACAAAGTGTGTCATGCTCACTTTTCCTCAGCAAAAAGATTTGTTGGGGCTTAACAAGAAGGAAATCGAACTTGAAATTTGGTGCCATTCCTTCATTATTTCATAATAATGGTACATAATTTATTTCACAATAGTTTTTGATGTCAATACAGTACATTATTGTACAATTTCTTAGATGAGAAAACTATGGAGAATGGTAACCCTCATTTGGAAAGTGAATAGGATAATATTTGCTTAGATTTATCTTTTGCAACATGGAAAAATATCAACAGCCAAAAATAGAAGAGGTAAAAATATTACTACAGTTTAATTATATTTTTAATATATAAATATATTTTTAGATATCAGGAGACCATCACACCTTCTAAGAACTGTTAAAGGCAAGATCCTGAATCAATCAAAAAAGGTCGATTGGAATAAAGACAAACTATGTAATCTTCAATAAAAATTGTTTACCATTGTATTTTCTTTCCTTTTACAACATTTTAAACATAATAATTAGTCATCCTGCATTTCTGATTGCATCTTGGTAAAAGATGTAGTCGGAAATCAGGATGACTAAGAATTTAAAAAATACAATGTATTTAATATTAATTCGTGTTTAATTTTCCTGCCTTGTATGTTTTTTCAACCACTCACTTGAGCGCTGTAATCTAGTGAACGTGTTTTGCACGGAGAGTTTACCTATCTATATACATATATAAATTTCTTATCTATGGTTAGAGCGCATCAATATACGAAACACAAGTTTCTTCACAGAAAAACAGAGACCCAAAATTTATTTCGTCTTTTCTTCAGGGGCCTGTTTCATAATCAACTTGTAAGTTGCAGTTTTGTAATTGAATTACCAACATCAAAATTATTCTACAAGTGAAAACTTGTAAAATCCAAAATATTAGTATTAGAAATATAGAGGAGAATAGCACAGTGCACAGATCATGCAAAAATGAAAGAGTAGCGCCATCTAACATGCGCAACTATTGGCGAATGTGTCAAATTTGCCCTGACAATTCAAGGAAGTAAATGTCAACCCAAGGTTAATAAAAATGAGATAAAAATTCAATTTAGAAATAATATAACACGTAAATACTTATTAATTTCATTCTCAATATAACTATCAAAGAATATATGTCGGACAAATATATAGGAATGTTAACAAGGTAGGCCTTCCCAATTTAATTTCTCTACTACTACTTGACGTGGAAAGTTTTCAGTATGAAACAGAAACTACAAGTGCAAGTATTTTGTAACTTGTCACTTGTCTTTTTTTACTAATAATGTTAGTGTGATGATTATGAAACAGGCCCCATGAGAAGCTACTTTATTTGCTTTGGGGAAAGCCACTGATTTAGCTGTTTTCGGTTTAGGAGGTTTCAAATTTTAGTAGGGATTACTGGGTTTTTGTAGCGAAAGCTTCTTAATGGGGGCCTACATTTAGACGTATGAACACAGATGAGCAAGGGTATGAATTGGATAACTTGAGATTTCATATGTTTCGACACCGACATCACACACTTCAGATACCCATACAATTCAGTTCACTGTTCAACAAACACAGATCAGGTAAAATACATTATGAGTTTATTCTATTATATAATATCAATAATATATAGGAAATAATTTGGTCAAGTGGGAGTTGGACTCGCATACCAAGGGTTCCGTACCACCTTCAAGATTCTAATATTCCAGTTTCAGACAAGCAGGGAATGAGTGCATTTTCTTATATTTACCATAATATCTTTTAAAGGAAGTGTTTTAAATTTATAAAAAATATAAACTTTGATTTTCTACACATAGACTTTTTATTTTATCTGCTTCCGGATTCGCTTGATTTTTTTCAGAATACATATGTATTTATTTTCTAATTTGGTCCTCAAAAATTAACATTCGAGTTTTATTTGACTAATAAACTTTCAGAAAAGTCTTTTATAATCTACTGACTGAGTTTTGAGGCTCTGTAGTTTGGAAGATAAAGGGCAAAATAGGTCAAGTTTTAAATTGCAAATTATTATTCTTTTATTCAAATTATTTAAAAATACAAATAAAATATGTTTTTCAAAATTTAAATAGTGTGTTTTCTAAAGTAGGAATTAAGTCGATGTTTAATATCTTTTAAACAAATGATTTAAAAATATGATATATTTGTAATTTACATGAGCCTTTTGTCTGATATATTGCACGATGCGTTTGAAAATTGAATTTTTATTTTCCATTTAATTGTATGATTTGTCGCTAAAATTACTATGGGGTTTTCTAATATTTTTTCTTATAAATTTCAAGTCAGCCCCAGTACCCCTAGTTATTTTCAAAATTTTAGGTAGTGTTTCGGAAATTTGTGTATATCCTTATGTTAATATCTTGTAACCAATTAATATTAAAAATCTGAAAAATATACATTTGTATTCCTCATAATTATTAATCATTAATATTAGGGATTTCTTCATAATTTAGGTCTTATAGTTTGGGGAATAACGGGGAAATGGGTATTTTTTTAAATATATTTTAAAATATTCATTTCAAAAAAATTTAAAAAATATATTTGTATTCCCCATAATGAGCCCTGTAATTTGATATATTACATGATCCGTTAGAAACAATGATAATTTTTTATTTTCCATTTAATTCTATAATTTGCCTCCCAAAATGAATATTAGGGGTTTCTCCTTATTTTTCCAGTAAAGTTCAGGTGAGGGGCTATACCTCCATTTTTTTCAAAATTTTCCAGCTTTTGCTTTGGGGGGTAAGGGGGGAAGGAGAATGGGTAATTTTTTTATATTTTTGTTAATATCTTTTAAATAATTTATTTTAAAAATATGAAAAAAATATATTTGTTTTCGTCATAATGATTTGATATATAACATGATGGGTCAGAAACCATTTTAATTTTATATTTTCCATTTAATTCTATAATTTGCCCCCCAAAATTAAAAGTAGAGATTTCTCCTTATTTTCCAGTTAACTTCAGGTCAGACCCTATATAGTTTCGGAGATAAAGGAGTGGGGTATTTTCGTTAATATCTTTTTAACTATTTTTTTTAATATGAAAAAAATATATTTGTGTTCCTCAGAATGGGACCGTTCATTTATTAAATTAAATGATGCGTTTGAATTTTTTTTTAATTTTTATTTAAATCCAAAATTTGCCCTCCAAAATTAACATTAATGGTTTTTCTTTATTTTCCTGTAAAGTTCGGGCAACGTTCTATATTTCCTGTTTTTTTCAAAATTTTAGGCTCAGTAGTTTCCGAGATCAAGGGGGGAACGGTCGATTTTTTTAGTTTTCTCCCCAGAAGTACTTCTAAAATCAAAATTTCTTCTCTTACGATATGTGCTCCTGATCGGGTCACCAAACTATACACTGATACCAAATTTCAACTTCTTCCGTCCAGTAGTTTAGGAGAAACTTGCTGTGATGTGACAGAGGCAGAAATCCGGAGTGATATTATAAGTGTATCCTTATATTGTATATAGGGAACCCTAATAAACTAATATAACATCCAATTAACATAGAAAACGTGAACAAAATTTGTTTTTCTAATAAAAACTCCAATTCTCTCTTTGCGATATATTGCATTACGGACTTGAAATATGTCAGAAGTCGAAAAGAACGCTATTAATTCCACACACCTTTTGTTATATTTTTGCCGCATTTACAATTCATCGAATATGAGCTTCAACTGACAAGTTAATAATTCAAAAAAATTAACAAAATACTTCCAATTACAAGTTTTACAAATCACAATCAAACACAATATTTCAAGAATAATTTCTTATTCATTGGATTTGTAATCAGCCGACAACAATTGTTAAAGCTGAATACAAATACGCTTTCAAATCTCCTTCGGAAACTTCGCAATCATTGCAAGGGTGAAAACTTCACCGTTGACTTGGTCTGGTTTTATGATAAGACGTCAGCAAAGCCAAACGAGTGGCATCAGAAACGAGAGCAATGGCTGTATACAGTAACTGGGACGTCTCAGTAAACAGGATAATGGGAATCTGCCACTCGACATAGAGCTGGGGGCTTGTTAAGAGGCGATTTTCATTTTGCGATGTTGAATGGGAAGGAAAATGGGTACAGGATTCATGTGAATACGTTTAAGACAACACCAGCCTTCGTCCCTGGGAGTTCTACTGATCCAGACAGTTTCTGGATTATTGAACAGAATTATTTGGAAAAGAATTGAGCTCAAAACTGCTTATATTTTGTTAGTTGCTATGAATGTTCAGTAATAACGCTTATAGTTTACAAATATTCTATTGATTTAATTATTCAGTTAAAATTTCCTTTATCTTAACTAATATAAATGCGAAAGTGAGTTTGTTTGTCATGCTTTCACTGCTAAATTTATGAATCGATTATAAGGAATTTTGGCATAAAGATAGAAGGGGTGACGGAACGGGTTATTTTGCATGAAACTTTACAATTATCTAAATTCAAAAATGTGACATTTCTTGGCCCTCTTGCCACAGCATTGTGCTCCTAACTAACGCTTTCGATTTTTTAATTTGCTTGGTTGATCGCCCATAGACCACCGCTTACAATAAATGACACTGTTACAGACATTTTTTTTTGTATTTGATCTTATGACGTTGAAAGGTTCTAGAACAAACCTCTTCAAAGAGAGAGAGAGAGAGAGAAGAACCTACATAAATTTCAACCAAAAGGAAATAATAATCAATGAGCAACAATAAGAATTACAGCTGAACTATCTCACTGTAAAATCATCCGCCAAGTATATAGAACTCATAGTATTTCCTCAGAAAAATTATTCATCTAGAGCATTGTACGGTCTAAAACCATGTCTCACTTTTATGAAACCTCTTTTCAATCTACTCTCACCACATACTTTCTCACATTCTCACATTCATTTATACTCAAATCTCAATACACATACACCAGGAGTGTGTTATTTCTTTTTCACTTTACAGAAGACCATATAGATCGAAAACACAATGCTTAGCAGACAAAGTCTGCATAAGCCGACAAAATATATCGTTTTTTAGTTTGTTTAAACAATAATCCAGTTGTTTTTTTATTATGATACTAACCAACCATTCTTGATCATGTTAAAAAAGAAATTTTCTGATTGTAGATGATACCCATTCTCGTATTTAATGAAATTTTTCTTCGGTTATAAGTTTCTACAGATTGTCGTTGATTATTTATTTCCTTACGAGCCCAGAAGTGGTTCATCGAATTAAGAATCGTCTGTTATCAACACGACGGGAACCCAGACATTTAAGGTTCATAATATATCACTAGTGACTTCGGATCATTTCCTTGCGAACTGTATTATTGCTTCATTTATATCGTTTTCTCTCACACTCTGACTGAAGGGAAAATCGAAATGATTGAATGAACAACTGAGTTGTGAAATGTTGCAGTTCCAAATGGTATATTTTTTCCGGCGTAGTGTTCGACGATATGGAACAATGTATCGTATGTCTAAGTGCTTCTTGGGAAACAACACCACAGTTTAAAGAAAATTGCTGTATATTCCAAACGTTTCGGGGTCTAGATCAGACCCCGTTGTCAATGGTTAAGAAACTACGGATTCTAAGATGTAAATTAAAATATTTGACAATGTGTATTATTTGATTTTTGACGTAACTAAGAGAAGCACTTAGACATTGAAAAATATGCCACAAGTATCATTCAGAAAACAAAACGATTGTATCGCTACTACCTCCGTAGAATTCAGTCGTTCCTGGTTGCCGATGATTAAGGAAGAAATTGCTAATGGTCATGTCCTTGTGAACAACTCAATATCGGGATAGTTCATAAGGTTTTCCCTTATGATTTTAATGGGATCACTGAATTAAAAAAGTTCTTTGGTCGCATTTTTGGCGAATGCACAAAAAAATCTTATAACAAAGTCGCACCTAGGAGCGCCACATAATCAAAAATCAAATAATACACCTTGTCAAATATTTTAATTTACATCTTAGAATTGTGCCTTTTTAATCCGTAGTTTCTTAACCATTGACAACGGGGTCTGATCTAGACCTCGAAACGTTTGGAATATACAGCAATTTTCTTTAAACTGTGGTGTTATTTCCCAAGAAGCACTTAGACATTGAAAAATATGCCACAAGTATCATTCAGAAAACAATGTATCGTATCACTAAAGGTCTACACAAGTCTAGTTCAAACATATAAAGATCGTCTACTGTTTCGATGAAAACTCAAAAATCTATATCTAAACTATCTATATCTATACGAATATATAAACAAGTAATATTCGTTTGTTTGTTGGTTTGTAGCCAGTAATCTCTAGAAGTAGTGAACCGATTTCAAAAATTGATTCACTAATAGAAAGTTATGCTATCTGTGAGTAACATAGACTATATTTTATTTTGATAACATAACAAATAAAGAAAAACGAGTAATGATTTTGTGAAAATTCAATTATCTCATGGGCGACAGGTATGGAAATGTCTTTTGATAAATTTATTATTTTTCGGCAACCCAGAAAATAAACTCAAGTCAATTAACAGGTTGATTCCTTTATCATTTTGCAAAAAATGGCATGTTAAATGGGGGAAATGGGAGTGACTCTTTATTACGGAGAATTCATGACCTTCGAAAGAGAAAGTAATACGAGTGTAAATCATGATAAAATACAGTTTTCTAAAATAAATAGAAGCGGGTTTTATCATTTTGCAAAAACTCAGTTTCCGATTCCGAATTATGATATTAATTATTTTAGTTAATATAAATATTGCAAATTTTCTATTATTGAATGGGTTTCAATAATTTCTAGTAAACACAAAATTATGCAAGTTTACCCGATATTCATTGGATAGGAATTGACTGACTCTCATAAGTAATTTTACCAATATTGAATTTATGGAAACGATGAGGACTGAAAAATGTTCCAGATCTGACTAGTCGTAGGTCAAAAATGTCAAAAATGTAAAAAATGGCTAATTCTCGAAAATGTTTAAAATGTGAAAAATGTGAAAAATGTCAAAAATGTCAAAAATGTCAAAAATGTCAAAAATGTCAAACATGTCAAAAATATCAAAAATGTCAAAAATGTCAAAAAAGTCAAATTCACGTCAAATATATTTAGCTCTTCATATTAAATCCAAAAATATATATACATAAAATATAATATACGACATGTGAAAATTACTAAAAAAATATACTTCGATTACCTAAATAAATCTAATGGCACTTGAAACAATATAATTAGTCAATACACAAAAATCACAGGTGTTCATGTTTTTTTGTGGTGAATCATTTCTTTATTATTGGCAGTAAAAGTGAATCAGGTTTTAATGGGACGTTGCCGCACTGACAATAATTTACTTAACATGTATTTGGAATTTTCTCGCTTATTAAGGCCTATAGACCTAAGTGTTATAAGAGTTTTTTTTTATTTGGTGTATACTTTCCTGTATAGATAGTCTTCTGAAATAAATAGAAGCGGGCTTCATTATTTTGCAAAACCTCACTTTTCCGATTCCAAATTATGATATTAAATCTTTTAGTTAATAGGGAATTGATTTGAAATTTTGCGAATTTTCTATTGCTGAATGGGTGTCAGTAATTTCTAGGGTACAAAAAATGATTCAGTGTACCCAATATTAATTAGATGAGAATTTAGATAAACTGACTCTTATAAGTCATTTTACCAATATTGAATTTATGAAAACGATGAGAACTAAAAAGTGTTCAATATCTGATTAATCGTAGGTTAAAAATGTCTAAAATGTGAAAAATGGCACTCTCGAAAATGTCGCAAATGTCACAAATGTCAAAAATGTAAAAAATGTCAAAAATCTTGAAATGTCAAAAAAGTCAAAAATGTAAAAAAATTTAAAAATGTCAAAAACGTCAAAAATATCAAAACTCAATTCAAATATGTTTAGCTCTTCATATTAAATCCGAAAATAATGTATTTTTAGAAGCCCTTGTAGCCACATAATGTAAGGGATGTGAAAATTACTAAATGAAAAAAGTGTTCATGATAAATACGGGGAGGGATCAGCTAGTTATTAATATAAAGCTACAAAAGAAAACATAGCGGGCTCTTCTTGAAATTAGCCCAAGGACAGGAAACGGTTTTATACAATTATAATGTCAATAAAGCCCTTCAAAACCAAGTTCTCTCCCACAAAATCTACCCCTCACTCGTGAGCTTTGTTTTGTATTTCAATATTATTATAGAATCGACAATACAAACGTGTACCGTCACACGCGAACAGACAACAGATACATACAAATAGATTTCCATTAACTTCTAGATTGATGCAAGACATATATACCTAGCGAGCGTTATGAATGTGACATCGTGATCCATTTACGTGTGCCTCTATGATTAGATTCATCTGTCTACCTATCCGAGTGACGTACGTTGTCTAATTAGAAATGATATTATTGGTACGTCGTGCGCTCATCAATCTTCCGATATCGATTAAAATTTTGTCACGATAACGAATGTCACATCAAAGAGTAATTTGCATAGAAAATTGTCGTTTATTTTCCCATTGATGGGTTTCGCTGTCATTGCGGTGATCATTTATCGTGTGCTTTGATAGACTAGCAGTCGGCATTACTCTTGACATAGCATTGACTAAGTGCCCTCCTCTCGCTAGCGTTCGTTGACAGGATCTGTTGTTGTGGATACTCTTCGGTCTATCGTTTCGGATTATTTTCTCTACGCTCTTGACAACTGCGTGTCGGTTTACGCTTGTAAATAGTTCACGGAAATCTCAGTGAAACTGGGTGGATTTCAGATAACATAGCTTTCACACTTCTAGTTACAAAAAGTGTAGGTAAATAGACGAATTAAAAACTGCCTTCAATAATATACAACCAGCGTTACGACAACAGATACTCACTATATGTGACTAGCTGACCCTTTGACATCGCAAGGGTTAGGAAAATTGTGACATTTTTGATATTTTTGACATTTTCGATATTTTAGACAATTTTGACATTGTAGACATTTTTGACATTTTTAACATTTTTGACATTTTTGACATTTTTAATATTTTTGACATTTTTGACGTTTTTTAAATTTTTGACATTTTTTAAGTAAGAATTTTGTTATTTTTAAATACAAGGTAGCACAAAATATTCTAAAGATCATGTAAACAGCTTTCAAGTTGGAAGAATTCTTCCAATTTGAAAGGAACTTTATGATTAAATTACAAATAAAATTCTCTTAGTTAAGTCAAAAATCAAATAATACACATTGTCAAATATTTTAATTTACATCTTAGAATTGTGCGTTTTTAATCCGTAGTTTCTTAACCATTGACAACGGTGTCTGTTCTAGACCCCGAAACGTTTGGAATGTACAGCAATTTTCTTTAAACTGTGGTGTTATTTCCCAAGAAGCACTTAGACATTTGAGAGAGTTGTCTTTAGAATTTATAAATGGCATTCCTAGGTACGACTTTGTTATAAATCGCCAAAAATGCGATCAAAGAATTTTGCTGTTTCAGTGATCCCATTAACGTCATAAGGAAACACCTTATGAACTATCCCGAAACTGGGTTGTTCAAAAGGAGATGACCATTAATAATTTCTTCCTCAATTGTTGGTAACAGATACGATTGAAGTAGAAGCGATACAATCGTCTTTCATTCAAAAGAATTAAGGCAGACTCTTTTATTTTTCGTTTTGTGTTATGTTGTTCTTTGTGAAATATAGTTGAATTGTCAAATTGTATTTTATGGCCTAGGACCCATGCATGTTCACAAATTTTAGATTTTCCTAATTGTCGTTTCTTTATGTAATTCTTGTGTTCATTTATTCGTATGTTTAATGGTATCGATGTTTCTCCAATATAAAATTTATTGCATTTTTTGTGTTCTGAGTTTTGTTGGTTGGTTTTGTTTTCGATATTAGTGATTTCAGTGTATTTCTTGTTTGGAATGTTCTTTTAACATTAAATCAGTTGCCCACTCTTTTCCATCTTTCTGACAGACCCTGTCTGTATGGTATAGTTGTAAGTGTAATGTGGTTGTCTTGAGTAGTAATGTTAATAAGAGAAGTTCTGGGTTAATTCGGAAGGTTTGTTCAAGTCTGTTTAACTCTTTTTTGATAAATTTTGTGGGATAATTGTTTCCAGTGAGAACATTTTTTATAATACTTTTTTCTTTATTGAATTTATTATAATCAGAACAGTTGGTCTTTGCTCTATCATATAATGATTTAATAACACCTCTCTTTAATGTATTCGGATGATTTGAATTGAAATTTAGGTATATGTTAGTATGAATAGGTTTTCTTTAAACTTCTGTTCCGCATGAAGATTCTGTTTTTGTTATTAATATGTCTAGGAAAGACAGTTTATTTTGTTCAATTTCTAGGGTGAATTTGATAGTTGGTTCTTTGTTTTTTATGTCAATTAATAATTTATCTAATTCTTCAAGAAAATGTCGTCAACGTAACGCCACCAAATTAAAAGTTATGTTACTTAATGTTGGTGAGAGACAAGAACCCATGGCCATGCCAAAATCTTGTTGGTAAAAGTCATCGTTTAATTGAAAGTATGTAGTTTTGGTACAATATGTTAGTAGTTCCATTATTGTTTCAACTGATAAATGAGTTTGTTGGTTTAATGAAGAGTCCGGTTCGAGTAGTTGTTTTACTATAGGAAGTGTTTTGAAAACAGGAACATTGTTATAAAGATTTACGATATCAAAACTTGCTATTGTAAAGGTATTTTTGTATTCTATATGAGAAATGTGCACTGTTTTTTAGATAAGAAACAGAACTTCCTGTAAGAGGACGATATTTTTGTATTTTTGATATTTTTGACATTTCTATCATTTCTTACATTTTTAACATTTATGATATTGACTTTTCAGATTTTAACAACACGTTTTATCTTTTTCTTTATTTCAATAAATAAACTATTATCAAAATAAAATATGTTACTCACAGATAGAGTAGCTTTCTAGCAGTGAAAGAATTTTAAAAACGGTTCAGTTCTTTCAGAGATTACATCCTTAAAAACATACATACATTCATACTCAGAATTAAAAATACTACATAAAAAATATTAGTCATTATAAATAAACCTTTTGAATGATATAGAGCTTTGGAAATTTTAAAACACATGACTTTAAGCCAAAGAAACAAAAGAGTGAATAATGAAATAAAATTGATAAAATGTTAGTCTCATTTGAGAAAACATTAAAGTTTCAAAAAATGTTGTTTTAATAAAAGAATACTAAACTGTAAAAGGTAAATGGATGTAGTTTTAAAATTATTCAAATAAAATTCAAAAATGTTAAGGACAAAAATAATTTCGTATTAAGTGCACCAAAATCATCTTCAATGTCAAAAAATACCCCTAAATGTGGTCAGATCGGGAAGGACCTCTTTGCGTTGTTATCTAATCTAATAATATAAGATCTTTGTTAAGACTTTTAGTACATAATTACCAGTTACTCTCTGTATATGAAGGTTACTGTTCCGGAAACTTTTGCTGAAGCAAAGCATGGCCGGGGTACAGCATAAGAGTATTATTCTGTCAATGTTATCCTATCAACTTGATCTTATTTTATTTGAATCCCGTTTACCTTTTTCAATGCTGTGCGGATAGTAAGGGGTTAACTTCATAACCGTACAAATTGTTTTGGAGTTAGAAGTTAAGGAGAAAAAACGTAACTTTTCGCACCCTTAAGCAAATTTATGCTTGCAATTTTGGTACGTCAAAAAAAATTCCGGACAAACTTGACACCACTAAATTTTAGAATTATCTCTATCCCTCTGTTTTCTTTACTTGCAAAATTTCCATCGATAACGACACGTTCGTTTTACGGAAAGCCATTCGGCCGACGCCTTACACTTTATCTCCCCGCATCATTTTTATCCGGAAGAATTTCCGTTTTTTAAGCTCCCTTTCCGGAAAGAATAGCCAGTTAAAGGAAATAATGCGTATAACAAAAAGAAGTCGAGAGGGAGACAGCGGGCCGTACATCTCATAAATTCGTTGAACAACTTTGCAGCGCTCTCCGTCATGGCTGCCAGATACAGAGGAAACATTTTCTTCTTCTATGTAAAACGCCGACAAAGACAAATTTATTTTACAAAATAGAATTTTTTCGGGGGCCGTTATTGCTGCCGCCCGGTTTGCGAGGAAATTTATTTCTATACGGTAATTTCGAAGGAAGCTTTTTATGGATTCTTTTGACAAGACAGCATATGATCTGAGCTTGAAAAAACACCCGTTAAAATGCTCAGGAATTTGTTTTAACAGGTCTGGAAGACATCCATTTAAAAGTGGATACAAGTTTAATTTCCCATAAGAAGGTCTAGAGAATTTAAAATGAAAATTTTTTCATATTTCGTTGCAGCCATAACAAACCTTGGTATATTTTTTTAATGTTTTTATAAGTGCAAGATTGTCAAATCTAGCAGAAATTCATGGCTCATGGCAACATTGAGATTTGTTTCCCCCTTTATATGTTGTTTATGTGCTGTTAGGAGTTAATCAGGTTTGCAAAATGTTGACTTTTCGTATCTTCAGACCATGACAATTTAGAACTAGATGTCAAAAATTTTGTTTTAAACAGAAAGTCATTTTTCATAAAGATATGGTGGATTTCAAATTTGCACAAAATTCACAATCAGGTTGCATAATTGGATGCAGTTTTGATTTACAATCGAGTTTTACGCAAAATTCATAATTTTTGACAATCCTAGTATAAAACAAAAAAACGGATATCTTAATATTATTGAGCCGAAAGCTTCCTAATGGAGGCCCACACTTACACATATGCAACTAGATGAGTATGGTAATGAAATGCAACAATTGCATTTGTTTCGACACCTTGTTCAGACTATATCACACTTCCTTGATCTTGAAATACCCATAAAACCAAATTTTCTGTATAAGAAACAGTCTCCTCATCTATATATAAATAGGCAACAACATACGGTTAGATACCATTTTCTCCTCTGTCACTCAACCGATTTGCTTTATTTTTTGTTTAGTAGCTACAGACGACCTTCAGTGCAGAATGCTAAAATTAATTTATAATATTGGTTCAATAATTAAATAATAAAATAATAAAAAAATCATTATTTACATGCATACTGTCAATGCCAAACAGTGCCGCCAGATTGCTTGGAGAGAAAATCATAAGATAGGTTGGCTCCAATGTGAAAAACAAAGTAAACTAAATTTAAAACTAAAAATTTTGGCCCTTCGCTAAAGTTAACCTACATAGTCATGCTATTAAAATAGAACCAACGAAAAATTTTAATACATAATAATCGCCGTTTATTGGGCTCTCGCAAGTTTGCAGTTTGTAACTTTCATTGCATTGTAAATATGGTTTGTCAACTAAAATCAGAATTATGCTGGACCTCATCAATTTATTCCTGATATGTTCTTTATTTTAACCTTATACTTTTAATTTAGAGTCTTTTTATTTTTGTCGGGTAACTTTCATATAAGTTTAACTAAGATTACAGAAAATTGTGAAATTATGCACAAATTTACGATAAATAGGTAGATCTGCAACACTGAATGCTTAGCCATCTACCGGAAATTAGATTTAAATTTTGACATTTCATTACTTTTGTAGCGATTAGGTTGAAAGTCTTCAATTCAGTAAGACAAGTATTTTCAAGGTTTCAATTTCAATTCACAGAAAAAAATAGTTTTATTTAACTACTATTAATTAACAGTATGTGATTCCTATTTCTTTATATTTTCTACATAAAACAGAAATTGACATAGGTTACTACGTTGGTAAGTAAATTTTTTATATTGAAAATCCTACTTAAAATTAATGTTTTCTGACAATGAGGTTATCTTATAATTAATTTTACATTACATGGTCCCATTGCTGCAAAGTTAAAAACATTTTAAAGTTTTGTTTGAATATATTGAGTTAAGTTATTATTTATTCTAGAGAAAAATATATTTTTTTACATACATATTACCTTTGAAATCGTACACTGCTGGCTTTAAAATTTACAACCCAAATGTTCAAAAAATTTAAAATCCAAAACGCTCTACACGACAACAAAAACCACTGCGTAATTATATAGGCTAGGTTGGTTTTCAAACAATAAACAGGGCAGTGGCTGGGTAACGCTCTTTCAGACCAAGTGATGACCATCTTTTACTATCTTTGGAGTTGCCTATAGTTTAATAGGAAAATATTTAGTGTTGTAAATTATAGATCAGTATTGATTTTTCGGACAAGTAGTACTGACTTTCGTAGAAAATAATGTTTTTAATTTTTTGTTGTGATTATAATTCTGTCATTAATATAATATAATTTTCATAATATTCCGAAGGTGTCGTGCAACAAATCATCAATCAGCGGATGATGAATGAAAATGTCATTAAATATTAGAGTTTTCTTTGGGTTTTTGGTCATCTCTATTTTTAAAATCGGTTGTATGTATATGACGGAAACTTTTAGGTCACAAAAAAATCCGCCCATAATTAGATCGAACATGTTGCATAGACATATTTATTTAAAAATAATCCTGTAATTATATACATAAATAAAAAAATATTACGTGAATTATTTCTATAAATGTAATCCAAATGAAATAATAGGGATAGCAAAGACCTGGCCTACTTTTCTAATTTCGCCTCAACTCTAGATCTTATACAGACAAAATGACGTCAACTCAGAATTTTAATGAATTAGGGTCGAATTTCGACCACTGCTAGTTAATAGAAAATGAATAAATCTATATATAAATGGGCAAAGACAAAACGATTAGGTACCATTTTTTACTCTGTCTCTCAACCGATTTTCTTCATTTTTGTTATGTTTAGTAGCTACTGACAACCCTCAGTGCAGAATGCTAATATTAATTTATAATATTTGTTCATTCATTAAATAAAATATAATAAAAATTCATTATTTACGTCTATACTGTAAACGCCAAATAACTGACAGTGCCCCCCCGCCAGACGGTAAAAACTCAAATCGTTGAGTAATTATATATGGAGGAAGCGATAGTTAGATGCTCTTATATTCTTAGAGCATATACTTCTCGAAGTGGCAGCAAGCGTTGGTATTGTTTAGTGGTAAAATAGTCAATGTAGTAGATCAGTATAGATTTTTCGGACGCGTTGCAGTAACTTTCATATTAAATATTCTGTTTTTAATGTGAATTTAATTGTTTGATTAATATATTAATATCACAACCTTCTCGAAGGTGTTGTTTAAAAAATTGTCAGACAGCAGACAATAGAGAATGTATTAAATATGTCAGTTCTCCTAGGGTTATTGGCCCTCTCTTTTTTTTAATATTCCTGAACGTGCTTGAAACCGCAAATCACGAAAACTTTTTAAGTTGCAAAGAACAATCTTCCAATTATTATATCGAATATTTTGCCAGAAGCGGTTCCAGCCAAAAATATGGGGGGTCATTCATTTGTCAAAAATATTTCGAATACCGATATTTGATTACATTTTTATTTTCTTTTTATTTCAATAGATTTGTTAATAGAGTGAACGATTTTGGTCATTACATCTACTTCTCCGATTTCTCTACAACTCTGTTTCTTATAAAAATATACTTTTTACAATTTCATGAAATACAGTCGAATTTCGACCACTGGGCGACCACTAGTTATAGTAAACAAACAAATATGACATCCAATTAATATACAATACCTGCAAAAAATTTGCATTTCGTTGTAAAAAATATTCTAATTATCTTTTTTGCGATATTTTAAATTAGATACTTGACATACGTCAGAAGTGACAACACTACAAAAGGACAGTCTTAGCTGTTATTTTTGTTTATAATTTGTGTGGTAAGTTCATAGTATTATTTTACATTAAGACTAATAAATTTTTTGGTATCCGAGAACGTCAAGATAACCACTTACTAACCTCAAAAACAAAACCCCTGTACAGGCTGTTTTAAAGAAAAATCCAATTCCAAAAGAGTGATAATTGATTATACAGAGTTTCAAATTGATGTTCCATCAAGTTTAGGTCCAAGGTAATAAGAGATTAAAAAGTGATTCTTAAATTACTAAAAAGCTATATCTTCTTTATTTACTTAGAAAATGGCGATAATGTTGTAGCTAATAAAGTTTTCCCATAGTTTAGCAGAGTTATAATTGAAAGTAGTAAATAAGGTATGGTGATTATGCCTTCATTCTTAGAGGATGGCTCCTAATTTCCATTTAGTGAAATTGAGGATACCTTTTCAATTGTCAAAATTAGAATCCATCTTTTTTGTTACCTACTAGTCAAACACCAGCCCCCTAGAATTAATTATACAAATAGACCCTGCCATTTGTGGAGTAATTAATTCATTTTAAATCATCTCTATGCAAGAAATCAGTCAATCTTGTTGCGAATATTAAATAATGTTTTTTCTAATAAAACTCATTTTATTTTAGTACTAATATTCAAACATAGTACTTTTAAGAATTTTAAATGAGATAAATGTTTTCTAAAGTGAAGTGTTTACTTTTAAAACTAATTTCTTTAATAAAAGTTTATTGTAAGTAACTTTTACAACACTTCCATTTCCTACTGGTGAATAAACAAGAGATCATTGGTGCTGCAACGAAATATATACATGTGTGTTGTCATTGCCAAGCAACAAATGCAACAAATAAGGTTAATAAAGTAGTAGATATGAAAACAAGACAAGATTAGGTTGACTTGACACCAGGATATTCTAGATCCGGGTTTCCCAACCTTTTTTTATTGGGCGTCCCCAGATTATACATAATATTTTCAGGCACACCTAGATTTTTTAATTACAATATTCACAAATTATTTATTTGAATGACTTTACTGTATTTTGATTGTAAGTTAGGTATAAAAAAACTTTAAAGGAATTTAACATTAAACAAAATAATTAGAGTACTAAAGAGATACTTGAGGTTGCATGCTCTGTACCAGTTCGTTGATTCTAGGTTCAAAAGCAGTGACTGATGACATCCGTTTTAAATCAGTAACCGACAGAAATAATGAATGTGATATTGGGATGTTTAATTTTCGCATTGAATTTATTTTTCTGTTCCCTGATTGGGAAGTTCTGTTCTAGATAGATATGTAATTAATTTCTATGTACGAATCACTTGTTATCGTTCATATTTATTACATTATATGTATCTAACAACAGTAAAAGTGCAATTTTTAAAGGATGTTATTTGTACCTACACAAGCATAAGTATTTATTGCTAATGTTATGTTTTGTTAGTTTCTCAATATGCATGGTTTAAGCTATTTGCAGCAGATATTTTGAAGAACACTCTGGAGATAATGTATACTCAAAAAATATCTACTTACATAGTGTTCCTATAATTGAACCTGTTATAATTAACTTGACCTTGTTATATATTGCCAGAATATTAAATAGATGAATTAGTTTTGAATTATTATAATTCAACATATTTTGTATTTTAATTAAAAATTAACTCACGCGTCATATCTTCCTTTGCAGTTATGTTTAAATTAAGATCTAAATAACACATTAGCATTAATAGTTGAATGGTGAGAAAATAGTGCCAGTAATTTTAATTTTCCTGAAATTGATGACACAAAGAATGAGAAACAGAGGAAGGGAGATAACGAGAGTCTATTATTTCGTGAGAAGCTTTTTCGCTTCAAACGTTCAGTCTATAGTGACAGCCGCTCTTTTATACAAAATGTCTTATATCATTCCAAATAAGTAGACACAATGTGCGCTGCCCTAGATGACAAACATTACGTATTTTTTTAGAATTGGAACAATTCAAGTATTTCAGTTCGCGAGAGAGTGACCGAAAGTCCAAAAACGTCTTCAACAAATATTTATTATTTAAAACTACTATTTTATTCATTTGAGTACTACATCTCAATATTTCTACTTGTAAGTTATTTTCTTTTATTACAACGCAAATCATGTCTCACTTGATTAGATTTTCATGCTAGAATGCCCTAAAAATCGTTATGAATAAAGCTGCAAGAAATTAATACATTAGCTGATTAGTAGTAAAATAAACTCCAACGAATAAGATAACAAAGATGTGATTCTGCTACACAAATAACAAACTATGTTCCTTAATTATAAACATTTTAATGGAACACAATATAAACGCATAAAAAAATTAATAAAAACTTATTGTGCAAAATGGATGCAAAAAATGTGAGGTCAAAGTCCACTCGACAACTAAACCCACTATAAGTCCTCGAGTGACCGTACCTCGAAAGCACTAGTTTAGTTATTGATTTTAAAACAATACTGCTAAAGTAATTGTCGGCGAAATGTTATATTATTACAAACGAATTAAATTTTGCAAATTTTGCAAATTGGGGAATATATCAGTTTTTTGTAGGAATAAGGTTCTAGACAATATTTGTAATAAGAGTATCTATATGTGCCATGCTAAAAAGTTGTCGAGAATTATTTATAAACAATAAGAATTTATAAATCGATATTTTTCAGTTTTTCATCTGCAACTTCGTTGCTGTCTGCTGCAGAAAAAACATCATTACAAATGTTGATTAGATTGGGATTTTCAGAAAGTTGATGCCCTTGTTTTTTTGCAGATTAACATATTTTTTCAAAAATTGGGATTTTTAGAAGAATAGGTCTGTATCAATGTACTACCAAAGCAGTAAATAATTGTTTGTTTTAAAAAAGTTAAAATTGCAGCAAATTTGAAATAATTAGTAAAAATGTTTGTTTTGTGCATATACAGTTAGAACACCTCTACTCTGTATTGCCTGTGTTGCCTAAATAATTTTTTAAATATTTTTTAAAGAAGTTTTTTTGATGTCACAATTAAGATCCCTATAAGCAATTTTAATTTTCTGGGTTCATTTTTTTTAACATGTTTTAATTCTACAAAATAGATTTTCGAAAGCGGAAACTAAAGGCCTGAGAAACATCATTCGTAGAAAGTTTTGAGCAAAGACAAAAGTCAAAAGTGCATTGCACAAAAGATAAAAGTCGCTCGAATTTGTAGAACTCGCGCAGATGCCGACACTGGCACAGCCTTTGTGTCTTTGGCAAAATGAACAAACTTTGTTCGTTGCGTTTGAGAACTACTTCTTGAACCAACAAAATTAAAATCATAATTAAATTACCTCTTAGGCTTCTTCGCCTAACTGATGAGACCCGAAAAGGTCGAAAGCATCCATAATCCACCTTTAAAATCGTTGGGTTAAGGTGAAACCCGAATCCCAGTTTACTGCTTCGGATTCATTTGACAAAAGCAAAAGAACTTTTGGGATTTCGCAAATCTCCACGAATTTTGTGGCGCGTTTGACCCTTTTGTTCAAAAGCAAAAGTCTTTGAATCCAAAGAAGCAAAAGTATTCTTTGGTTCGAAAACCTGTTAGTTTTGGTGCTTGTTTCGACTTCGGTTCGTCTTCTTCAGCCAGGGAAAGTACCCTGAGAGAAGTTGGAATTTTCTCTAATAGAAGTGAATCTACAGAAAGTTTTGAGCAAAAACAAAAGTCAAAAGTGCATAGCACAAAAGACAAAAGTCGCTCGAATTTGTAGAACTCGCGCAGATGCCGACACTGGCACAGCCTTTGTGTCTTTGGCAAAATGAACAAACTTTGTTCTTTGCGTTTGAGAACTACTTCTTGAACCAACAAAATTAAAATCATAACAAATCCCAAAAGTTCTTTTGCTTTTGTCAAATGAATCCGAAGCAGTAAACTGGGATTCGGGTTTCACCTTAACCCAACGATTTTAAAGGTGGATTATCGATGCTTTCGACCTTTTCGGGTGTCATCAGTTAGGCGAAGAAGCCTAAGAGCTAATTTAATTACGATTTTAGTTTTGTTGGTTCAAGAAGTAGTTCTCAAACGCAAAAAACAAAGTTTGTTCATTTTGCCAAAGACACAAAGGCTGTGCCAGTGTCGGCATCTGCGCGAGTTCTACAAATTCGAGCGACTTTTGTCTTTTGTGCTATGCACTTTTGACTTTTGTTTTTGCTCAAAAATTTCTGTAGATTCACTTCTATTAGAGAAAATTCCAACTTGTCTCAGGGTACTTTCCCTGGCTGAAGAAGACGAACCGAAGTCGAAACAAGCACCAAAACTAACAGGTTTTCGAACCAAAGAATACTTTTGCTTCTTTGGATTCAAAGACTTTTGCTTTTGAACAAAAGGGTCAAACGCGCCACAAAATTCGTGGAGATTTGCGAAATCCCAAAAGTTCTTTTGCTTTTGTCAAATGAATCCGAAGCAGTAAACTGGGATTCGGGTTTCACCTTAACCCAACGATTTTAAAGGTGGATTATGGATGCTTTCGACCTTTTCGGGTCTCATCAGTTAGGCGAAGAAGCCTAAGAGCTAATTTAATTATAACATCATTCGTTTCCAATTTACATAATTAGAATATATGAAAAACTTATCATGTAACTGACATTTGTTTACAGGGTATTTAATTCTGAAATGAGAAAAAACTTCAATATAAAAAAATATAACCTTTGTACATGTTAAAGGTGTTTCACCTTTATGTGCATAAAGAATTTTAAACATTAGCATGTGTTATTTTAGATTTGGCAGCTTATGCAATTTTCCTTTTATTCTCAACCTACAAATTAATTGTTATTCCGACAATGCAGACTTAGGTGAAGAGGAACTACCCACTATAAAAAATCTTCCATATTACGGAATTTCGATAAAATTGGAGTAAATCTTCTTCTATAAATATTAAATCTAGACTTTTCACCTATTTCAAAAAATTGTCCATTATTCCACAATTGCATGTCTTGTAGAAAGTTTCATTCTAAATAACTTTTATTAAGACACTTTTTTTTCTCCAGCTATAGGAACGAAGATACAAACCTAAAACTGCAAAAAAGTATATTGTTTAACTTTTGTAAAAAAATTTCCACAACTTCCTGGGATGGAGCACTTTATCATTTCTCATGGTACTTTTACAGGGTGTTTATTACGAAGGTCGAATTAGGCAAATCCATGTTTATTTTTTTAACACCCCGCGTTTCGAGGATAAATAATGAAACTACCATAATTTCAATACAAAAAACCTCTACTTGTTGAATCTTCCTATTCCAAGTCGTTTTCGAGATATTACAATTCAAATACGGTATAGCATATCACGGCAAGCAGCCTCAAAACAGACATTTTTTTAAGTGGGTAGTGAATTTGACATGAATTATTGATTTCTTCTTTGCATAATGTCGATTTATTTATTAAAGTGAGTAATTGGAACAAAGCCTTCATTAAATATGCATAGAACTAAATAATTTGCAAATAGTGAACTCAGGAATATGATTTGTGTACAGTATAATTCAAATGCTGCAGTTATATCTAAATCGAAATGTGCCTAATCTAAAATATTCCAATGGTTATACTTACATTTAGGTGAAATAAATTGTTTTCACTCCAAAAATTCAAGTGACCGACCTAACAGAATTTCAGCTGATCATGAAGATGATATTTTAGTTCGAATTCTGGAAAATCCTGCATTAAGTACTCGGCGCTTGCAAGCAGCTACTTGTGTAAATAAATCGAGTGTATCACAAATTTTAGGTACAGAAAAATTATATACGTATCACTTTACTCCTATACAAAATTTATTGCCCAATGACTTACCACGTAGACTACAGTTCTGTCAGTGGATGCAACATAAAATCATTCAAGATCCAACGTTTCTTGAAAACATCCTATTTTCTGACGAAGCTACATTTACACGTAGTGGAGTCTTCAATTGGAGAAATTACCACTACTATGATTTTAATAATCCTCATAAGTATTAATATCTGGTGTGGAATTATTGGCGATCACTTCGTTGGTCCTTTTGTACTTCCGATGACTTAGAATTTTTGGACGTTCCTCTTATTGCAAGGCAGCATATGTGGTTTGTGCACGATGGCGCGCCACCACATTAACAGGTGGCTGTGAATTTACTTTTAGCGAAAATTCAGGAAGCCGCGAATATTCTTTAAAATAGCATTGCAACCTTTTTCAAGATAAGACGACATTTCCTAAAAAGTTTAATAAAATGCATTGATGCTAATGGTGGTCAATTTCAAAATTTGATGAAGTAAATCTATTTGTTTTTTTTTTTGCTTTTATAATTGAATGTTTTTGAAACCGTTCATGTTTTATTTAAATGACTAAGCGCCAGTCTTAAAATGTTAATATCTCGTAAACGCCTTGAAATATGAAGATTCAACAAGTATACGTTTTTTGTATTGAAATTACGGCATTATTTATCGTCGAAACACAAATTATACGGGGTGTTAAAAAAAGAAAGGCAAACTAATTCGACCTTCGTAACAAACACCCTGTAAGAGTACCATGAAAAATGATAACAAATTCTTGTTTATCGCCCTTAAAAACTGTGTCCTACCAAATTCGAGTTCAATATATGAAATAGGGGCATCCATGAAATGTGAATCACAAAACATAATACAGAACTTGAAATAATCAATTACGAAAAACGAAACGGTTTCTTTCTAACATACTGCTTAAAAAAACAAAATAAAGAATATTTTATCGCGACAATGAAAATATAGCTCACAGAAGTCGTACTGTGTGGAACGCCATTTCCCTGTGACTCCTAGGATAGAAGTCACACGAAAAAAATTTAAATTCAGTTATATGTACTATATACATAAATAATTATTCGAAGATTCAATCAGTTGAGGGGAGCGCAACTGACGAAGCTACTTACTTACTAGAGACAATGGAAACTGCTGGCGACGACGTTGTTATTGGTGTTGAGACAATTCTGTTATTATTGTAAAAAGCAAACAAAAATGAAACATTTTCTGTTGCAAGGGAAGTAGGTAAGCAATAATATTGTCAAATTATAATAAATCTAAATTTATTTGAAATGAGAGCAACACTAAGATAGGGTGTACCTACACAGTATTCTATTTTCTTCTTACGCTCCCCACCAATGAAAATGCTGAAAGATGCTGAAGTTACGCTCCGGGGTTCTACTATTATCCCTAATATCATGACAAGACTAGAGAGTAACAAAAGGAACAATAGGCTATTTACCACTATTCGGAGCTGCTCCCCTCTATCTCAGGTGACTTAACATATTGTTTTCTTTATTGCTATCTCTTCCTAGTCTTGTCACAATATTTGTGTATTACAGGCTACCTCTAAAAGTTTATGCTTAAGTGTTAGTCTTAAGTTGGTAGACAATGTAACTCGTACCTCGAAGTTTCCTTGGACTTCCATCGTCTTGAAGTGGTTGATCTCACAACGTTTCAATAGTTGTGTATCTGCTATAGTCATCAGGTGAATGATAGGTAAATCAAATTATCCCCTGTATTTACACCCTTAACCGGTCATGCGTCGCCGGTTATGGTCATTGGGTCTTATCCGGTCCAATCAGCGTCGTCACACCTGGCGGTTGGTTGGAGGTGATGCATAGCCGTAGAGGCCGAAGAGAAGCTCCCCAAATATTTTTAATTTGGAAGCTAATTATATTTTGGTTCGAGATTATATATGCTGTTGCTATGAATTGTCTTTTGTACCAGTGCTCTTCCTTGTGAATTGCTCTGGCCTGCTCCCAGTTGATATTATGGGATTCGGTCCATGCATGATTAGCTAGCCCAGACTTCGTTAGCTCCGCACTTTGAGTAGCTGTGCGGCCCTGTTGTCCAGCGGTCGCTTTCTCTCTTCAATGCAAAGATTGTGACATTCACAAGGTATGCTGTATGTACAGTTATTTGGTATTGCTGGTGTGTCGGGCCTCGTTATTGTGTTCTGACTTCTGACCTATTACAAGTCTCTAATTTAAAATATCGCCAAACGGAGAACTAGAACTTATTAGAACGGAACACAAATTTTCTGCTTGTATTGCGTATTAATTGGATATTACATTTGTTTGTTTGCTACAATTTACTAATTTTATCTAACCTGGTAGCTATTTTACATAGAAAACTGAGTTATATGGGTATTTCAAGGTCAAGAAAATGTCGGAATAAAGTCAAATTTTTGCATTTCACTGCCATACTGATTTATTTTCTTACGTTTAAGTGTGGGCCTGCGTTAAAAAGCTTTCATAACAAAAATGTAAAAATTGAGAATAAAGTGCAATTTGACAATTCAAAAAACTACGCAAAGAAGATAACACTAAAATTAAAAGTCTGCCTCAATTCAATACAAGGTTGCCGATAATGGAACCAAATGATTACTGGCCATCTCCTATATCGGGATAACTTATATGTTTTTTCATAGTTTTTTCCTTACGACGTTAATGCGATAACTGGAACAACAGATTTCTTAGATTGCCTTTTTGGCTACGTTACAATATGAGCGCCACAGACAAATTCTGAAGACAAGTCTTTTAAGATCTTTTATACAATTGTCAATGTCATCTAGAAAAAAAAGTATTTGTGAAAAACTGTGTCACCTCATTCTTATTCCTGTTTCCCTATACGACAAGAAGGATCCATCCCCATATAATGCTTTATATATATTTGGACATTGATTGAAACGTGACAGTTATTTCCTTTTCAGCGCGTGGCCTTTCGATTTATTCATGTTTGTCGGTCAGAAGGAATCACATTCAGTGTGAAAGTCATTTTCTCATTTCCGCTAGACGGTCCCATCCTTCGGCTACTATCCCGTAGTGTATTGAATTATATCAATGCGCCACAATGTCCCAGCTGACTATCCATATACCTAAACTAGTTAAATTTGCATAGGTATTCGAAACGACGCGAAAGAGAATCCCGAATTGTGCCGAGGGTAATAAAATACGGAAACAGTATGGGGAACTGATTAAAATTGAATCAGAATTCATTAAAATTGTATACGGGGTAACTACATTGGTAGAAGTCTGAAAATGAATATAATACAAAACCTTAGAATTAAAATATCGTTTAGTTCATAGTCAAAGTATTTTTTTATTACTATAAATTACTTACAGCCAAGGTTTCGAACAACGATAATTGCTTTCCTTTAATACTATCGCCTTGGCTAAATATTACTATACAAGAACAAGTTTCTCCGATTTTCTGAAAAGTTATTGAGAAAAACACTAGATCACTTTGGGATCCACCTTAAGAGAATCCAATTTAAATTATCCAAATTAGGTGAGCCGATTTCGAGTAATGGCTTAACACACATGAAAAAAACTAATTGACAACTTTTTTTTTAATCAGTAAACAAATTAATAAATAAAAAGTGTACACTTGTTAAGATTTTTGTTGCTATCAGAGACAAAACAGAGTAGTATACGTAATATTATTTATCTCGCCTTTTATATCTCGATTCTCGACACTTTACTCTGTCCTAATTATTGAATATACCCCTCATACATCATTTAACACCAAATTTAATTACGAAATATAACTCTAAACATATAAGATTTCTTCTTATTTAGAATAAACTTATTGCTCTAAATATAATGTAAATATGTTTCCGGAGATGGTTGAGGCGGAGATACAAAAATGAACAAACCTTTTTTTATGTTACCTAACCTAAGGATAACTATCCTTTGATAATTAATTTGAAATTTTTGGAAAGGTCGATGTCCTACCACAAAGTGCCTATCTCTTTGAAAACCCATTAGCTGTTGAACTAATCTATGAAAATAACAGACCATTTTCACATTTTAGTGTAATTTCGTTATTTATTGACAGTTCCATTACAGAAAATTACGTTTTTTATTAAACATTCTTTGTATTTTTTTGTTACAAAACCAGCACATCTAATTTGAGGATATGGAAAATTAAAGGTTAATACTAAGAAGCAATATGCCTATTGCATTACTTCTTATTGTTTAGGTATCATCTCCTTTGACAGTGTTGTAGTTGGTTATTTTTTATTTTTGATGTTGCAACTTTGAGTAACTCAGTGGAAGTACATTTGTGTTGAGATACATTTCTGGCTTATCTTTTTCTTGCACTAATTAATGTTGCATCTAATATTTGTAACTGTTTGTAATTGCTGTTGTGTCTTTGCTCTGTTCATGAATTTAGTCTTTTTCATATTCAATATTTCCGCTACTAAGTCTAGGAGACTTTAAATGTATTATAATGAGCAATTAGTATAGGGAGATCCGACCAGAAATAAATTTAGACAGTGTTCTCGTCAGAAACCTAGCCCAGTTCATAATCATTATCACAGAAGCATCTCACAATATATAGTCTGATAGTATGCCATTATATAAAGTTTATACATATCAAAATCTTAAGCTTGAGAAAAAACTCAAATAGAAACTGGACAGGGATTTCCGTCAAGTATGAAATTAACTTCCTCTTGCAAACAAAATAAGGACACACTACCAATGAACACGATACTGACCTATGCGAAAGAAGAACGATGAACATAACGAAGGAACAAATACAAGAAGATAAGCTCGCAAACAAATGCCTTGCTATAGAAACGAAGAAAATGGAAAAGAACAAAAGACATCCAACGTGTAGATTAAACTGAACAGTGCAAAATCTTATGAAAGAACAAAGACACAATAACGCTAATAAAGCACTAATAATAGCGATAAGACAAGTATTTGTGTTAACAGATGAAAACATCAGAATAACAGAACAAAAAAAAAGAACGTCACCAAATTCTATACAGAGCTGTATTCAACCCCCTAAATTACCAGAAGTACGCATGGAAGAAATGGTAAAGAACATAAAAAAATGGTAAGACAGCAGGAAAGGATGGAGAAACGGTCGAACTCAAATATGGTTAGAGATACAAACATGATTAAATGGAGTTACGAAAAGAAAACCAAAAATGTATTTTTTTGTTTTATTGCCTTTACCAATTTTATTTTCAAAAATATCAAAAATGGATAAGTGAAACGTTTTTTGACATACACTTACACAATATGGGTTTACTAAACATAAGACCACAAAACGATATTTTTTTCTGTTTATGAACATAAAGTCATACGAAGTATATGCTCTAAGGTCCGTTCTTAATGTGCATTGCACGCTACCTCCAGAAATATACGCTCTAAAGTCCGATATTAAGGAATTTAAAAATAGGCCATATACTTAAAACTGATATACTGCTATCGCCCGTAAGCCGAAGGGTCACCGACTAAGAGAGACAGCAGATTATACGGTACGTATATGGGTGTTGCTGTACCTAAACCGTTTTGCGCAAGCGTTGCCAAGAATCTAACAGAGAGAAAACACAACCAACAAGAGAAGAGCCAATAGGGGCATTTTCGAACATGCGCACAAGACCCGAGGTACAGTGAAACGATATAGACATATAGATTCTGCTAGCATCTGCTAGCAGTATATCAGTATTAAGTATATGAAATAGGCTATTTACTCTAACCTCAAATACTATTCAGAAGTGATCACGTAAAATGTCTATTTTATAATATGAACTTGGTTAGCTCACAAATGCAATGTCAACTAGGAAACTGGTAACCAAAGCCGATTACCATGCCGTTCATGGAGCGTTCTGACTTATGTACGTCAAGTCTCTAATTTAAAATATCACAAACAGAGAATTAGCAGGTTTACTAGAACGAAAACAATTGTGTGCTGGTATTGTATATTAATTGAATATTGTATTTATTTGCTTACTAACATTTATGATTTTCTATAAATTAAGAGACTTTTAATATCTTACCTGATCTCTGTTACTTACGCCACACGTTGGGCCGAACGTTCGCGCCAACATTGACTCGTTAATTTGCTTGATATCCACACCTTGGGACTTAATCCAGTCCACTCTCGCCATACCCAACGTGAGGTTGTCTGCATTGAAATTATTTTATTTTTACACTTAGTACATACGAGTACATTCGATGGAAACCAATTATAAATAATTTAATTTAAGAGCCTTCAAGAGAGTTTGATGAATGTTGTCGCATGTCATTGATTGAATTTAAATACATTCGCATTCATCCACAACCAATGTGTGGACGGATCACGCAGATTCCTTTGATAAAACCGACTCTGATAGGCCAACTGCCAACGTACCATTTTCTAAGCCAACATGTTGGACGAGTGTCGTTGGCGCCAACGTTCGGTCCAACGTATGAAGCCGGCATTACACAGAAAACAAAGTTGTATGGGTATTTCAGAGTCGAAGAAGTGTCGGGTCGGAACGAAGTGCCTGGGCGGAACAAAGTATAATTTTTGCATTGCACTACCATACTGGACTATTTTCACATGTGTAAACGTAGGCATCCGTTAAAGGCCTTTTGCTTAATTTTACATAACCTTGGTTAAAAAAAACAAAAACGATGGATTAAGATTAATATTTTTCCATATTTAGCAAAATCCACCGAAACTTTCTGCTATTTCGTCCGAATACACAATCGCTTACATTTTAATTAACATAAAATCACCCCAATAACTTTATTATATCTAGAGACAATTAAAAAATGGAAAAAGTCTAAATCTAATTTGCTGGTAAGTGTGAAATCTACAATACCGTCAAGGCACTACAACGAAATAGCATTTAGTTGTAATTTGTAACAGAACAGCATCATTCATATAATGGACATCTGTGACAAAAAGTATCAACTAAGTCTCAGGTACACGCAAGGAACAGTCAAATGTTGTTCCTGTGACAGCAAATATTGTGAAATAGAATGGAATATACATTCACACATATTACACAGGAAAACTAGTTGACAAATCCGTAGACTTGCGTTCTCTCAGTACACCCTGCGAAAGAGTATTTCTCTAAGATAAGAAGGCAACTAGCCTTTCGAATAATTTCCACAAATTGTTCTTGCTACACTTGGATTTTTAATTATTTAACTTACTAATTAGCCTTACGCGGCTTCACACGGGAAGAAAAATTGATGGTTAATTTAAATTCAAATATTGTAAAAAAATTCTATACCTCCTAACGGATCAAATTTTAAATCTAACCCTCTCAAATACACACAAAAAGTCTCACCAAAATCTTCCAAACCGTCGAAAAAAATTCAAACATCCCGATCGCAGCACGACCTACCGGGTTAAATTGTAAATTAATACAACCCAAATACACACACAAAATTCCCCAAAATTGGCCAAACCGATAAGGAACAGTCCAAAAAAATACAATGCGATCGCAGCAACATCTAACGAGTCCAAGGGTGACTTAAACCTTTCAAGAATTCACTGAAATACTCATAAAGAAATTCAATAAAACATGGGCATCAATCCCGAGACCTGCGCACGTAAAGGTCGCCTTGCGAGTATAGCAGCGACGCGTTGATTGAACAATTATAGTCATATTTGTAAAAAATGCAAACCAATATTAAACTATACGTAAAATCCTTCCTCTTAAAACACTTCATCTTTTTGAAACATTTCGTTAAATTTGAAGAAGCGAGATGTAAGACCGACATCTAGGATTTTCGAGAGAATCAGCACACAGAGATTCCGAATCTGGAGCCGTTCCGTGTAAATTGCTGTTCTCCCTGAACTCCTAGGACAGAATGTCACGATAAAATTTTTCAGATTACTTCACCTGTCAGAGATATTGAATACTCTCTTCACTTCTTTATGTATTTGAAACATTCCGTTAAATTTGAAGACGCGAGATGTAAGACCGACATCTAGGATTTTCGAGAGAATCAGCACACAGAGGTTCCGACCGACATCTAGGATTTTCGAGAGAATCAGCACACAGAGGTTCCGAATCTGGAGACAAAGGAATGATACCTCGAAGAGAGTATTCAATATCTCTGACAGGTGAAGTAACCTGAAAATTTTTATCGTGACATTCTGTCCTAGGAGTTAAGAGAGAACAGCAATTACACGGAACGGCTCCAGATTCGGAACCTCTGTGTGCTGATTCTCTCGAAAATTCTAGATGTCGGTCTTACATCTCGCGTCTTCAAATTTAACGAAATGTTTCAAATACATAAAGAAGTGTTCGAGAGGACATTCAATTGTGGGAAGCGCAACTGATGAAGGTTGCCTGACCAGAAACAATGTATATTATATATAATGTCTTGCGTACAAAGGAATGACACCTCGAAGAGACTTTATCTTTTCATGAAAACCGCGTTAAACTCCGTTGCGCAGTTTAAAAGATCTATGGTACAGAGGGACAAATGGCGGGACACTCACTAGTTTGTTTTATACTAGTTAAAGATGGTGTAAAAGATTATAATAAGTGGAAGAAATACTTAAGGTAACTAACGTATTTCCAATTACTACATTATACTTGAACATTTTTTTAGATGGCAGAATGGTTAGTAGATATTCTTAAAAGATAAGATATATGCCATCACGAACATTTTTGTAGAACTTGAAAACTACTGTTATGTAATATCCCAAAGTGATTCCGCAGCGTTATCGATCAAAGTTTCTAGACGGTTTGATGTTTTTTTACACTTTCAAATTTTCGTTATATTTCAACCAATTTGCACAAAACCTTGACGTATTTATTACATACCTAAACGTTCTTCATGAATTCTGTCTATCTATTGGCGATAACCTAATGAAAATCCGTCCAATAGTTTTTGAGTTTATCGCGAACATACGCGCCTAGGAGAGTTTTATAATATGTAATGATTTGTTTTTACCGAAATTATTGTGGGACAGAAAACCCAGAAGAGTAATCAAAAAAGGATAATACCTCGTACGGTATAATAACTTATACTGAACAGTTCTGTAAGAACTGAAACATCTTTGTGACACTAATGTAAAAATAAATCGCCTAATAATAATAAACCCGCATATGTGGAATATTTAACCAATTTTCCCTGCTAGAAAATAATCACTGTGATGATCAAGTAAAAGCAATGGAGGATATTGATTTGAGCAAATAGAGAATGAATACTAGTCGAGTTTCACCGTTTCATACGATGTTCTTAGGGTCGGTGGCTGAATACAGTGTTACACCCGTAGGACATTAGGGGAACTTCCTCTATTGGGAGAGAGAAAAGGTCGATAACATTTCCAGACTGATTTTATTTTCTGGACTGTTGACGTGAGGGCATTCGAGCGTTACGATTTCTATTGGCAACCTTTATTCCTGGTTGTACAACGAAAGGTGGTGGAAATATTCGTTTTTGGCAATTGACTTTTAGAAAAGTTGACAAGTGTTTGTCTAACTTTCGTACTTTGCCGATTCAGCAGCGTTCAATTTTATTAAGTAAAAATTTATAGTAATACTCAATCATGATAATAATGATTAAAAATTTTCTTGGTGTTTATAAGCACCATTTTTCTAGATCTCTTTTTTTGTGTGTGATTCTTATAACTGATATACGTACATCCATTTATAAAAATTATTATCAACCCCAAAAATTCGAAATACTTTCGTATGGTATATCTTTACCTGTAAAAATTTTCATCGTTAATCATCACACATCACTGTCACAACTTCAAAAGTGATTTTTTAGTGTATTATGCTATGAGAAAAGAGAATTAGTATGTAGCCGCTGCAAGTTAAGTACAATTAGTATATTTATTCCGTGAAAAGCAAGTCAGTAAAGTTAGCACCGCCATTTTGCAGAAATCAAATTAAAATATGTGTGAATTACGAGCTATTTACCGGCTCTTGATTTTTACCTAAACTGATTTTTGATCTCAATATTTACTATGGAAAAAGTGCAGAAAACTACTGGAGGTCATCTCACAAAAACAAGTGCCTCATATTAGGAGATATTTACTAGCTTTTAATTGACGTATTGAACGTCAACCCATAAATTTGTCTAAGGGGAAAAAACCACGAAAAAAAATTGAATTTTAATTTTAAATTAAAACCTGCTATTACCTACGAATTACGAGCTCTTTACTGGTGTACTGCAGATAAACACCTAATTATATTCAAGGGGTGAAAAACACACCCAAATTATGCAGTTTTTTCGAATTTAAGTAAATAAATAAATAAAGCGTCTTTATTGTTTCATCTATGTAATTAATATATCCATACAGCATGCACATACATAAATCTACACAGTATACACATACATAGCAAAACAAAGGCGGAGTGTAGCCTACGGCTAATCTTCCACTCAACCCTAAACAAAACTAGTTTCTTCACAAAATATTTATCACCAAAGTAGGTAATTGTGGCAATTGAACAATATGAAGGAAAGTATTGACATTGGCAAACTACATTAAGACCATTTAAAAACAAAAGTGTCGTTAAACAAGAACTTTTTAATTTTCTTTTGAAAATCATGTAAAGTTGTATCATCTAAATTTTCCAGAATAATTTTGTTATACATTTTAACTGCGTTATATGAGAAAGACCGCTGAAACATGGCCGATGAATGTCTAGGGACATATAAAAGGTTGCTGAATCTTGTAGGTCTATTGTGAATTTGATTAGCTTAACTATTTTTTTAATATTTTAATCCGGTTTTCTCGTGTGAATAATACGATGAACAAATTTACAAAAATGATATTGCCAAGTCTTTTTCATTGTTAACCAGTTTATCTCTATTAGTTTTTGACTTATATGGTCAAATTTGCGAAGTACTTTTTGAATTATTTTCTTTGTATACTCAGTTAGGTTACGGATAGTACACTGTATAACAGTAATAGAAGACTGGCAAAACAAATGTTTCACACAATTTTTTCCTCGTTTTGAAGTTTAAAATTCACTTGTTTGTATAGAGTAGTTTTAAAACAACGAATGACTTTTTAAATAACTAGTTAACATGCGTCGTAAATCTTAAGTAACGATCAAACGTGATACCTAAAATTTTTGCTTCGTCTACAATAGAAATTAATTCATTTCCCATTTTTATCGTAATGTTTTCTTTGAGATAACTATAGTATTTATTTGACGTGAACAACAAACATTTTGACTTTTGTGGGTTGATCTTAAGATTGTGACTATCACAATAGTCTTGTATCGCTAATAGATCAGAGTTAATTAATTTGCACGCATTTATATAGTCACTAGAATCAAAACTGAGACTTATCTGTGTATCATCGGCAAAAGACTGGGTGGTACACACAGTATGTTTATACAAGTCAGCCGTGTCTATAAGAAACAGTAAGAGGCCTAAAATGGACCCTTGTGGTACTCCTGATTTTATTATTTGCGATTTCAATGTACCTTGTTGTGTCCGAACTTTTTGGTATCTGTCTTGCAGGTAAGACCTAAAAAATCTTTTAACCAACCCGTATACTCCGTAATATGATAATACGTCACATAATAACGAGTGATCAACAAGTTCGAAAGCTTTAGAAAAGTCCAGGAATACCACTATAGTAGATTTTTTATCATCTAGCGATTTTATAATGTTATCACTTAAGTTGGTGAGTGCTGTAGCTGTATTATAACCCGAACGAAATCCTGATTGATATTTCGGAGAAATATTGTTATAAGTGAAGTACTCACTTAGCTGTATATACACAACTCTCTCTAGCACCTTGCTTAACACTGGTAGCAGACTTATCGATCGTAAGTCCTTGTAATCAACTTTAGGGATAGGGTTAATAATAGCTTCCTTCCAGCATTGTGGAAAGTATCCAATTTCTAAGCAACAGTTAATAATATGCGTCAAGTGCAAAATTATAACCGGCAGACATAACTTAAGCATTATAAGAGTTATTTAATGATTTACAAATTTTGAAAAGTACCAGCATAATCTACGATTCACGAACTTTTCAACGGTGTATTACACGACTACATTCAAGTCTTCCAAACGGGTGCAAACAACCCCCAAATTATGCAGTTATTTCAATTCTTATGATTTACACATTTTAAAACTCATCAGCGTAACCCGCTACTTATGAGATTTTCAACGACACATTACACGACTACATTCAGATTTTTTGGAAGGGGGCAAACAACCCAACGATTTCGCAATTTTCTCACCTTTGGTGATATTTTAATTTTCAAAACTACCATCCCCATTTACGATTTATGAGGTCATCAACGATTTCTGACGTGAATACTTTCAAATTATTGTACTGGGTGTAAACAACCTCCAACATATGCAATATTTTCAAAATATTGCAATTTTTGATTTTTAAAACTGCCATCATAATTCATGATTTCCGAGCTCTTCACGACTATTTTCAAATTAATGTAAAAACAGCATTATTTGGGGGTTGTTTGCACTACAACCCCCAAATAATGCTGTTTTTTTAAATTTTGCGATTTTCGAATTTGAATTTTCAAAACCACACTACTTTCAAATCTACAAATTACGCGCTCTTCAACGGTATACTATACGTCTTTCAAATCATTGTAAGGAGTGCTTTAAACCATAATATATTCTTTCATTCAATTAAGTTATTAAACACAGTTATTTAATAAATAATTGAATTTCTCATTATCCAGGTTCATTTTGGAGATATTGAAAAAGTTTCCTGTGTTTTACTTTTTAAAACTGATTATTGCCTTTTGTATTTTTTTGTGTAATTCATCAACGTTACTTAAAATGCTAATACTCACCTAGTAAAGGTATCATCTGTGATGATACAAGCTCATGTTAATGTTTATATTTTCAAATAACATATTGTTATAAAATTCATTTTACGCCGCCCATAGAAAAATTAACAAACCTTCGAAATTAATCATTCCAACAAAAATCATTCAACCGGCTGAAGTAATAAAAACAGATCAGGGCAAGGTCGATTGGAAGATTTGTTAGGGTTCCGGAAAAACGCTATGCCAACAATGAAATAACCATCGAAAAAGACGACGATTTTAAAAGAACATTGTACAGTTTGTGAAGTAAATTCAGTTTATATTCTGTTTGAATTGTGTCGATCAGCTGTAGTAAATAAATAGTGGATTATTTTTGGTGTAAATAACGAAATCGAATCAAATATCTGTGTTAATTCAATTCTTAACCCACGAAATTTATTGCAACATTCTCTTATTTATCTTCTCTTGAAATAAGGCTTTTATGTATTAAAATGTGTTAATTGTCTTCTAAACGTTGTGCGTGGCATTTTCTTGATTACTTTTATGTTTTTTTGGGCAATAACAGCACAATAGAAATAAAACGACGTATATTGCAGGAATATCAAACGTTCGAAGTCTTATTCTGACTTCGTTGTCAAAGGCTTTATATTTATTGATGTAGATTGCAAAATGAAAATTTGATTTATGACATTTAAAATTTGTTTTTTTTTTATATATACAGGTAGCACAAAGAATTCTAAAGATCATGAATTATAGTTAACCAGCTTTCAAATTAGAAGAATTTGAAAGAGTTGTCTTTAGAATTTATAAGTGGGCTTCCTAGGTACGACTTTGTTATAAGATAGCGCATTCGCCGAAAATGCGATCAAAGAATTATATTGTTTCAGTGATCCCATTAACGTCATAAGAGAAAACCTAGAAAAAACTATCCCGATATTGGGTTGTTCAAAAGGAGGTTACCATTAATAATTTCTTCCTTAATTGTCGGTAACCAGATACGATTAAATTCTACAGAAGTAGAAGCGATACAATCGTCTTCATTCAAAAGAATTAAGGCAGACTCTTTTATTTTTCGTTTTGTGTTATGTTGTTCTTTGTGAAGTATAGTTGAATTGTCAAATTGTATTTTATGGCCTAGGTCCCAAGCATGTTCACAAATTTTTGATTTTTCAAATTGTCGTTTCTTTATGTAATTCTTGTGTTCATTTATTCGTACGTTTAATGATCTCGATGTTTCTCCAATATAAAATTGCAAGGAATCCTATATATGCAGTTTTTTGAGTTCTAGGTTTTGTTTGTTGGCTTTGTTTTCGATATTAAAGATTTCAGTGTATTTCTTGTTTGGAATGTTGTTTTAACATTAAATTTGTTGCCCACTCTTTTCAATCTTTCTGACAGACCCTGTATATATGGTATAGTTGTAACTGTAATGTCTTGAGTAGTAGTAGTGTTAAGAGAAGTTCTGGGTTGATTCTGAAGGTTTGTTTTCTGTTCAAGTCTGTTTAACTCTTTGTTGATAAATTTTGTGGGGTAATTGTTTCCAGTGAGAACATTTTTTATAATTATTTTTTCTTTGTTGAATTTATTATCATCAGAACCGTTGGTCTTTGAAACGTTTGGTATTCCTGCAATATACGTCGTTGTATTTCTATTGTGGTGTTATTGCCCAAAAAAACATAAAAGTAAAATGTGTTAAATTTGGAAAGAAGTAAGGCGTTTCCCTATTATAGTGTGTTAAATTTGGAGAAGTCCGAAAATATTAATCTATATATAAATAGGCAAAGACAAAACGACTAGGTACCATTTTCTCTTTCTTACAACTGATTTTTTTCATTTTTGTTTAGTTTAATAGCTACTGACGACCTTCAGGGCAGAATGCTAATATCAATTTATAATATTGGTTCATTCATTAAATAAAATATAATAAAAATTCATTATTTACGTCTATACTGTCAACACCAAACAACTGACAGTGCCGCCGCCGCCAAATGGTCAAACCTCAAAGCATTGAGTAATTGCATATGGAGCGATCGTTAGATATATTCTCAGAGCATGTACTTCTAGAAGTGGTATTCAAGGGTTGATGTTCTTTAGTGGCAAAATAGTCAATGTAGTAGATCAGTATTGATTTTTTGGACGCGTTGCAAGTAACTTTCATATTAAATATTCTGTTTTTAATGTAAATTTAATTATTTGATTAATATATTATTATATTTAAGTTCTCCTAGGGTTGTTGGTCCTCTCTTTTCTTTAATATTCCTGAACTTGATTGAAACCGCAAATGACGAAAACTTTTAGGGGGCAAAGAAAAATCTTCCAATTATTATATCGAATATTTTGCCAGGAGCGGTTCCAGCCAAAAATTTGGGGGATCATTTATTTGTCAAAAATATTTCCAATACCGATATTTGATTACATATACTTTTTACAATTTCATGAAATAGAGTCGAATTTCGACCACTGGGCGACCACTAGTATTCATTATTGAGCGTTTTGCTCTTCACTTTGGATATCGGGGGTACTTAAATAAAACTTAACTAGTGTTTACCCTTATTGTATGTATATTTACATAGACAAATCTGCTTTTAAATTCTCTCTGGCAAGGCATAAAGGATATACCAACAAAACCGCTGCGAAAACGGCCAATTCACTCGTTGTCACCCCTTCATCCCTTCATCATGAACGATGTACTTGATCAACGTTAGGTCGTGTACACTAGTAGTGATTTTTCATCATTAAAATCGCATAAAGAGAGGAATCGAACAAAAGCATGTCAATTCGCATATATATGTATTATACGAAGGGGTGCGATTCGAACACGTGATTAACGTAAAGCCTCTCTCTCTCTGTGTCGCCACTTTAGACCCTAAATTTAAAATGTCACCCTCTATTTATGGTACGTCGAGCAAAAGTCCGTAAACAATGTCGATTTATTGAAAGCCTTTCACCAGATCGGAAGAATCTCAAAGTGTTGTTGAAGTAGCTGATAATGAGCTAAAATAAAATAATTACAGGTTTTGAAAATACATGTTAGTATGAAAAATGTACTTTGCAATTAAAAATTAAGGATGTTGAGAATCACTTAAAAATACAATTTTCAGCATTCATTTTCTTTTTTACACACCCACACAAACACACACATGCAAATATACAGTAAGGACGCGTGGGTTGGAACAATTTCATTTAAAATGCAGGTGTTGATTTTTTGGAAAAACGCTCGGTCACGTCGGTTTTTTTTTTGGACTGCGGTTTTTGGGATGATAAACTCCATTTATACAGGGTGGGCCAGAATAAATCAACTTCATTTTTTCAAATGCAAACATTTGTTTTTTATTTTATTTTGAATTCTGCATCTAAGTATTTTTCATGTACAAAGTCCTACACCGAAAATTAACAGTTATTAAAAAAATTGTTGATTTGAACCTATTTATTTACGTCTGGTTTTTATAATTGTTTATTTTGGTCGCATGAATGGAAACCCTTTTTTAATGCTGGAATTTTTAACACTTGTTTATTTCCATAGAAACTGTACTATAATTTTACTTCAAATAAGTAGTGGTCAAGTGCAGTTGCAAAGTTTCAAAGTATGGCGCACTTAACTCAAAATCAGCGAACAAAAATTTTGAGTATGGTAGGATATGGCGACAGAACTCGAACACAAGCTGGAGTTTGCGAATTGTTTAAAATGAAGTACCCGGAGCGGCCTATTACACGATCGGTAGTTAGTAAAATAGAAAAAAAGTTTCTAGAATTTGGCCACGTAAGAGACAATTACAACACCAAACAAATAGCTGCAAAACAGTCAATAAGTAAATATTTTGTTCTAAAATGCTTGCATAGAAGTAAATGGCACCCATACAAAGTTCGTTTAGTTCAGGAACTTACTGAAGATGATTTGGACCGGAGAGTAGAATTTTGGGAAATAATGATGGATAGATGCAATGCCAACACGCACTTTTCAAGTAAGATAGTTTTTTCCCACGAGGCAACATTTTGTTTAAATGGTTCAGTAAACAGGCAAAATTTTCGAGAAAGTTAACGTATTGGTCGGAATAGTGGATACTTTAATTTTGGGTCCTTTTTACTGAGGAAACACGTACCTCGGAAAAGTATTTAGACCTATTACAAAATTGTTGTCTTACTGTTGTGTATTACATCCAAGTATTTCACTTTAGAACTTGTCATTCAAGGAAGCGTATCTGACGAGAACTCCTGGTTCGAAACGATATATATAGATATATATATATCTGTATATATTGAAAATATTTTCCCAAATAGATGGATCGGAAGGAGAGGTAATATCGAATGGCCAGCTAGGTCTCCAGATCTAAGCCCGTTAGATTTTTATCTTTGGGGTTACGTGAAATTGAAATTCTACTTCAATAGGCCGTAAAATATCCAGGAATTAAATAATAGAATTAGGGCCGAAATACAATGAAACCTGCCACAAACGCTAAATGAAGTGTTTCGAGAATTTGAAAACCGTCTTAGGTTTGAACATTTAATTTGATATGTTGATATTTTCTTCTTATATTTTAAAATAGATGTAATTTTTAACCGACTTCCAAAAAAGAAAAGGTTATCAATTCGTCCCGTATTTTTTTTTACTTTTTTTTGTATATATGTTGCCTCATTTCTCCTCCTGTGGTGAACTGTTTTGTATGAATATGGTCTTGTTTAATAGAGTATATATCCGGATTGGTGAAACTTCAAATTTGGGAAAAGAATTCTATTGATAAAGTGATAACATTTGTGAATGAACACATGCGTGCATGGAAATCATTTAATCTATTAAGGAAGATCTCTAGGTGATCTCATATACTTTCCTGCGACGTGCAACTTGCAGTTTTGCAGAAAATCGCCGAAAATTCCAAAATTCTTATCAAAAATTTCATCGAAATGACAACGGACATTTCCTCATAAATATTTTAATTCCAACGTAACAGTGCGGGAATTTTAGGCACTGGAAGTTTTAATTGCGGATTTGAAAATTTTCTATGTACATCTCAAGCATACAGGTAGTAAAGCATAGTATTTTCGGCTCGTTAAATTAATGAGTACCAAGCTCGTTTTGTTTGTATACCAGGCAAATACCTATTTAAATAAAAAATTTTCCATTTTGCGAAGCCGGTGCTTTTGGTTGTCACATTCTCCCGGCCTAATAGAAAATTCAGTGACAACACATGTCAAATTCTAAACTGCTATTTGGTGTGTTTATACACAGGAAGTTTAGTTATAGAAAACAAAATCACAAAGTAAAGTGATATAAGAAGTTGCATTTATATGATGATTGAAATATAAGGTAAGGCCGTTTAGCCGTATACACAGGATGGTTGGAATATAGGGTGGAGCTATCCGGATTGGTGAAACTTCAAATTTTGGAAAAGAATTCTATTGGTAAAGTGATAAAATTTGTGAATGAACACATGCGTACATGCAAATCGACCAATATCCCGAATATTTTAATCGATTTTTCGATAACTCCTTATAGATGTGTATAGTTTTATTACGTTTAATCTATTATGGAAGATCCTTAGGTGATCTCATATACTTTTCTGCGACGTGCAACTTGCAGTTTTGCAGAAAATCGCTGAAAATTACAAAATTCTTATCAAAAATTTCATCGAAATGACATAACGGACATTTTCTCATAAATATTTTAATTCCAACGTAATAGTGCGGTAAATTTAGGCACTGGAAGTTTTAATTGTGAATTTGAAAATTTTCTATGTACATCTCAAGCATATAGATAATAAGGCATAATATTTTCGGCTCCTTAAATCAATAAGTACCAAAATCGTTTTGTTTGTATACCAGGCAAATTTTCCATTTTGTGAAGACGGTGCTTTTGGTTGTCAAATTCTCCCAGCCTAATAAAAAATTCAGTGACAACACATGTCAAACTTTAAACGGCTACTTGGTGCGTTTATACACAGGGTGTTTAGTTATAGCAAACAAAATCACAAAGTAAAGTGATAGAAGGAGTTGCATTTATATGAAGATTGAAATATAGGACGGACTAGAATGATAGTGGTTCGTAGGCAGCTGTATATACAGGATGGTTGGAATATAGGGTGGACTGGAAGTTTGGTGGTATAAAAATGTTGGAAAAAATGTGAAATTAAAATTATATAGAGTGATTAAAAAACTGTTATATGATGTGGACATAAGCAAATCATATACAGGATGGTTGAAATATATGCCGGAGTTGAATTATATTTATACAGTGTGATTAAAAAAATATTTCTTTTATAGCCCATAAGAAGTTGCATAAAGTGTGGAGAGGAATTAATGTTACACAGGGCAATAATATAAAATGTTAAAAATGAAATAGTTTATGGGGTAGCCCACAAGGAGTTATATATTATGGTTGAAATATAGGACGCATTTGACTCCGTAAATATGGGATGGATTCTACTGCGTCCTATAGTTTACAGAAGGCAGCTAACAAATTTATGCTTGTCAGAGGGCAGTCGTATGTACATGATGGTTGCTACATAGGACGGAGTGGATTTATCTATAGTTATACAGAGTTGTCAAAAAAAGTTGAAAAACTGTTACATGGCGTGGTCCATAAGGCATAAATATATTTTGGGCTTATTAAGTCAACGCGTACTAGTACATTTTGTTCGTAAAGATTTACCTGTCAATTTAAATGAGAAAGTATCATTGTGTAATGTTGAGGCTTTCGATGTTACCTGGTTCTGTCTATTAAGGTTATACATACAAAATAAAGAATGAAAACTACCTGAGTTCAAAAAAACTTAAAAGTTGAAAATAAAACATTTTTTAAAAAATATAACCGACTTCCACCTATAACTAAAAAGCTAAAAATAATTATAACAAAATACAACTCTAGCAAATAAATAACACATTCAATGTTGTTAGGTACCTACCCAGGAAGTAAAAAATGTAAACATTAAAAGGTGTTCATTCTGTACAAATTAATTACCTACCAATCTAGTATATTTTGAAGCCGGTGCCAAGCAAATCTAAAATCCTTCATTGCGTACTTATCTACTACTTCATCAAACTTGATTGTTGCTTGGCACCGACTTCAAAAATATACTAGATTGGTAGGTAATTAATTTGTACAGAATGAGCACCTTTTAATGTTTACATTTTTTACTTCCTGGGTAGGTACCTTACAACATTGAATGTGTTATTTATTTGCTAGAGTTGTATTTTGTTAAAATTATTTTTAGCTTTTTAGTTATAAGTGGAAGTCGGTTATATTTTTTTAAAAAAATGTTTTATTATTTTTTTTAATTTCTTGTTCATTTTGTGTTAATACCATTGAAAACAGGGTCTTATTGAGACCTTGAAGCGTTTGGACTTTTGAAATATACAGATTTTCAAGTTTACGTGGTTTTATTCCAAAGAATTCAGGAGAGACTATTAAATGAATCTAATTGGAATTCAATCTCACAATTAACAGACCTAAAAAGTTGAAGATTCTCAAATCGTCTACAATTCAGTGAGTTCACCTAAAATATGAATTATATGCAAAACTTTCTTATTATATATAAACATTAAGAAAACATTATTATATTTGAATACTGCATCTAAATAAGAAATCACTAAAATTTGTAAACTAATTACAGTTGTTAAAAATAAAATCCGACTTCAAAAACAAGCTAACAATTATTTTTTTCTGATACTACTGAATACATTTTCTGTAATCAGTGCCAAGTTAAAGTGAAAATAATTTGTGAAGTACATTCATGAGTTCTACTTTGCAACTTTGCTGTTCAACAGTGCACCGACTTCAGAGAAAAGGTATTTAATTGTTGCAGAAAAAAATATTTTTGCTTTTTAATTAAGTTACTTTTTTGAAGTCGTTTTTTTAAATGAATTATTAAAACCATTATCTATATAAAACGGATTTTTTTTTAAATGAGTAAACTTTTAATCGTATTTGCAATTATTTCCAAGTAAACAGAAAAACAGTATAACCTTTTTATGTTTGCTCTAAAATAAAAATAGGAATAAAAAATGATGAATTTTTCAAACCTTTCAAATCTGAGTGGAGTAAAAAATAATTAAATTCGTTGATATTCTATAACATCAATTACAACGTTTCACCGGCTATTTGTTTTCAATTTATACTAGTTTCAAATACTCATATTTATATTTTTTCCTGTTGTATTTTAAAATCCCGTCCAGGGCAAAGCGCTCTTTTGGGACAGAATTACAAAGTAATGTTTTGAAACCCAACACCGGAAAATGTTTTCATAATTGACGTACGCTCCCCATTGGCCATAAAAAATTCAACAACGTTTTGTCGGAAATGGTGTTTTTTTCGGCCCTATTCGAACGAAGCGTTTTACTTTAAGAGTCTCAAACGGGTTTATTTTACAAATGTTGTTACGGCACTGCTTTCTTATTTCTAGACTAACAGAATGAACTTTTGAGCAAATGGGGCGCAGGTTAGGAGAAAACTGCATTTTGGTAGTCATAGTGAGCTCTTAAGTATCTGAAATCGCCGAAAATTCCAAAATTCTTATCAAAAATTTCATCGAAATGACATAACGGACATTTCCTCATAAATATTTTAATTCCAACGTAATAGTGCGGTAATTTTAGGCACTGGAAGTTTTAGTTGCGAATTTGAAAATTTTCTATGTACATCTCAAGCATATAGGTAGTAAAGCATAGTATTTTCGGCTCCTTAAATCAATGAGTACCAAGCTCGTTTTGTTTGTGTACCAGGCAAATACCTATTTAAATGCAAATTTAATAGAAAATTCAGTGACAACACATGTCAAACTTTAAACTGCTAATTAGTGCGTTTATAGACAGGGTGTTTAATTATAGCAAACAAAATCACAAAGTAAAGTAGTTGCATTTATATGAAGATTGAAATATAGGACGGACGAGACTGATAGTGGTCCGTAGGCAGCCGCATATACAGGATGGTTGGAATATAGAGTGGAATGGACGTTTGATGGTATAAAAATGTTGGAAAAAATGTGAAATTAAAATTATATAGGATGATTAAAAAACTGTTATATGATGTGGACATAAGTAAATCATATACAGGATGGTTGAAATATATGCTGCAGTTGAATTATATTTATACAGTGTGATTAAAAAATTATTTCTTTTATAGCCCATAAGAAGTTGCATAAAGTGTGGAGAGGAATTAATGTTACACAGGACGATAATATAAAATGTAAAAAATTAACTAATTTATGGGCTAGCCCACAAGGAGTTATATACTATGGTTGAAATATAGGACGGATTTGACTCCGTAAATATGGGATGGATTCTACTCCGTCCTATAGAAGGCAGTCAACGCGTACTAGTACATTTTGTTCGTAAAGATTTACCTGTCAATTTAAATGAGAAAGTATCATTGTGTAATCTTGAGGCTTTCGATGTTACCTGGTTCTGTCTATTAAGGTTATACATACAAAATAAAAAATAAAGAATGAAAACTACCTGAGTTCAAAAATACTAAAAAGTTGAAAATAAAACATTTAAAAAATATATAACCGACTTCTACCTATAACTAAAAAGCTAAAAATAATTATAACAAAATACAACTCTAGCAAATAAATAACACATTCAATGTTGTTAGGTACCTACCCAGGTAGTAAAAAATGTAAACATTAAAAGGTGCTCATTCTGTACAAATTAATTACCTACCAATCTAGTATATTTTTGAAGTCGGTGCCAAGCAACAATCAAGTTTGATGAAGTAGTAGATAAGTACGCAATGAAGGATTTTAGATTTGCTTGGCACCGGCTTCAAAATATACTAGATTGGTAGGTAATTAATTTGTACAGAATGAACACCTTTTAATGTTTACATTTTTTACTTCCTGGGTAGGTACCTAACAACATTGAATGTGTTATTTATTTGCTAGAGTTGTATTTTGTTATAATTATTTTTAGCTTTTTAGTTATAGGTGGAAGTCGGTTATATATTTTTTTAAAATGTTGTATTGACAAAATTTTCTATGATATTTTGACATAATTGATGCTCTATTTCACTAATAACACGAATAATTTCATCTGTCAGTTTAGAAATCAATTGTGATTTCATCGCATTGACCAGATTTTTTACATAACCTAAAAGAAAATAGTCCAACGGTGTTAGATCACATGATTTTGGGGGCCAATTAACAACACCATTTATGAAATAATTATTTTGCCTGGTCATTCCTGCAACGGCCGACAAATTGCCCAGATTATTGCGTTTAAGAAATTCTTTTCTTGGTTAACCAAAAAATTTTCACAATGACAATTTGGCGGTCGGTGAATACTTGATACTGATGGTATCGTTTTTTTCTCTGCAGATTTATTTCTCCCAAAACAAGGTCAAAGAGCGCCCCCGATTTCCGCGTTGTATACCCTTATACATCTGGCTGTCTCAAATTTACTCTTATTTCAAATTTCGTCTTTCAATAAGATTTTTGTTTTATTCCAGTCTATAATATGACTGCCGGTGGTGATAAATATATGAATGGCCAAATTTGATTTGTCCACGTCTTTTCTGGAAATTTTATATGTGTTCCCATGTTTCTTCCTTCTTAAGGTCTAGAAGCTTCACCGGTATAGGTCCAGTGTTGTTTGTGACTGTAGTCATACATATCTTTCTGAAATTACTTCTTTCAGGACGTTTTTGCCTCAAAACAGCAATCATTGTGTTATCAAGATGAGAAGTTGCATAGTCCTGTTAAAACTATGTATCCTCTACATTAAAACATTTAGTTCAGCTATAAAAAACGTCAAAAAAATCAAAAACTCCATAAAACGTCACAACATCAAAAACGTTATAAACATCAAAAATGTTAAAAACATCCAAAACGTTAAAAACTTCGAAAAAGTCCAAAACGTCGAATACGTCGAAAATGTCAAAAATGACAAAAATGTCTGCATTGTCAAAAATTCGAAAGACATTGAAAATGTCGAACAAATGTAAAAAAAATGTAAAAGATATGAAATTAATGAAAACTGTTCAAGATAATATTGCCTACAGTTTTTTTTTAATTATCAGAAAACGGAAAAACTTATAAATAGCTCTGCACCATTTTTTTTCACAAGAAAACCGCTATTTTTGTGGAATTTCCACTTGAAAATTAATATATGGAACCTATTAATGAAACAAATTTAGTATAAACTATGAAAATGGCTAATATTCTAATTTTTTAACGGTTGACACAACTGCCAAGGGACAGAAAGTTTGATGGTAACTACACAAGTTTCACACTTAGAGCGTGTACTCCAGGATAAAATTCGGTAGAAAATCTCGATGACAGTGCGGATTACGGAACCCTGCGTGACTCTTAGAGCATACATCTTCTGGAGGTAGCCTGCAATGCACAAATGTCATGCCAGGGATAGAAAGTGCGGGCAATAGAGCAAAAAGCTATTTCACTCAATTGATAGGTGCAGCCAATAAGCTCATTGGATGCCGTTCCCAATCGAGTGAAATAGCCTCTTACCCTCAATATTGCCCTCTCTTTCTAGCCTTGGCACCATATTTATGCACTGCAGGATATCTCTAGCAAGTAAATGCTTTAAGGCGTGCCATGCTTCTGGATGAGGGGTAGCATCACTTCAACAGAGCTGACATTGTCAGGGCAAATCGCAACTTTTCATTGCCATCTTCAACAAACCGAATTAACCAATGGCCCTCGATGTGTCGACCTATAATTTTCATGTAACTTACTGAAGCTATTCAAAAAATGTTATGTTACCTAATAATGATTGTACGTTGTATGATGGTGCTGATCTCGTAGCACAACACTATATACTGTTGCCTACAGGCACGACACAGCAGCAGGCGAACCAGACCCTCATTCCCTCCTAACCCCTCCCCCAGTAAGAGGAAGGGGCTTCATAGGGCTGGGGGGTTTGGTTCGTCTGCTGTAGGCAACAGTCTTCAATGGTGTGCCAAGAAACCTCCACCAGCATACAATATACAATTATTATTTTATTGTATAGGCAACATAGAAAAATGTGTAGGGTTTATAATATAATAATTCTCCGTGTTCTATGTCAGTTGTATTCAACGACAAATACACATTACACATTGCAAAAGATAAAAATAAACATTTTTGTGAGTGTCATTCAAAAATTTTCAAATGTTATTTTCCGTGAAACTTGCAAAATTCTTATGGGAAAAATGTTACAGATGCATTATTCAGGCTAATTTTAGGTTTTCTGAAATTTTCAGAGAGAAAGGCCCACACAACGACATAAACGTGCCTACCAGTTTAATACAGGTCTTAGACACATATATCCAGTTTCTAAAACTTACCATTACTACGAAATTTGTTATTATGGCTTACCTTGTTGATAGGGTCTCTTTAAAACTGAATTATCGATCACATAATTTAGTAATCACATACATCAGTAATCTCCCCCGAAAGCCTTGTATCAAATATTCAGCATCTTAACATCTAAATCCTCGAAGAGGGTGAGAGCGGGAATATCGCCTCTCATTATTCAGCACCCCTTATATAGATTTGGGTATAAAGTACGGCGGTGGCTATAAGACAGCTTCCAAATATCAGTTTCGGGGTAAATTTCTTCCGAGGAAACAATGGATTGATGATATTACGGTCGATAGCGCCGAACCGAAAGATTAATTTGCTGGGAAAATTGTACTTGAGCCTTTACAGTATCGGAAATTGCTCTTTTTAACGTCGGCTCGCAGACAAAATGTATTATCGGGGGCCAGCGAATGGTTGCCTTGCCTGGCTGGTTAGATAGCTGGCGTTGGTTGTTTAGTAAGAATTCGTTGTGAGTGCGAGAAGGAAAAGATTCTTCTTCGCTCAGCACAGTCTCGATGATTGTTGAATATATACTTTTTCTTTTTTATATTCGAGAGGTTTACCGGCATGAAATTTCGTAAAGGTTCGGTTCTCGTTTTGTCTTAATAGAATTTTCGTTTGAAATGATTCGATTTTACATCAGAGATTCAAATAAAGTAGGCAACTGAAAGTAACTAAAATTGCTAGCGATAGATAAATTACGAGATTAATTAGACATAATAGTGACTTGTCGACCCTTCTTCTTCTGCAGGTCGTTAAAAATTAAAATTTTACACAAATCTATTCGCTACGTTTTGCACGGGTTTAAGAACTTCCGTTAGTTCATTAATATGTATATATGAATTATACTTGTTGAAAAAATTTAACTAAAGAAAGAAAACCTCAATGACTAGACAGAATAATAAGGGACCTCTTCCCAAGATAAAACGAATTAGTTTAGTTTCACTTCTTTAACAATTATTGAAACACTCATAATATATTTCAAGCACCCTGCATATGTAACTGATTATGAATTGCCCTATATAACAGTTTCTGCTAACATTTGGTGTACTATCCGGTATTACTGTAACTATAGTTCTACTCCATCTTATATGTCCACCACCTTGTATATGCATATGCTTATGGACCCAAAAGGTAACATTTTTGTGAACGATCCTGTATAACTACAACTCCACTCCATCCTATATAAGAAACACCCTGTAAATTCAACTGCTAATAGGCTACAGTTTAGGTTTACCATTCTTTTTTTAACCCTGCCGTATAACCATAATTTTACTACGTCCTATTTTCAGCTATCATTATAGCCCATATAATTATTTTTCCGGATTTTTGTTTAATCACCCTGTATAACTATAATCCAATTCTACTCTATACTTTAATCTACCTGTACATGGAAGTTGTTACGGGCCACCAAATCATCATATTTTGTACCACCATGCATAATTATATTTCTACAGAACCCTATATTTAAACCAATTTATGTATGCAACTGCTTATAGGCTACATATAACATTTGTGTAACAATCCTATATAACGACAAGGAGATGTATTGATTTCCACACAAAGATTCAGCGTCCATATGTGCCTCAAATTAACATGCGAACAAACAAGACTTTACCTATCCAAAATCGCCTAACCTTCCAATTTTTCTCTTTAAAAACTTGAAATGTCCATCTGCAAATATAAGTATAATACTAGAAAAATATAAAATAGTTACATAGTCCTACAAATCAATTTGTAGTGAGAGAATTTCATTCATTTCGTGAAGTATACGCCTCATTCGAATTAAATAAATCGAAATGAAAGCAGTAAGGAACACCCTCTGTGATCAATAATTATTAGTTGATATATTTTGACATTATCCTTAAGGAAAATGGCTTTCGCCTATTTTTTTGTATTTTGACATTTAAAATTTTAAAACTCGTGGATCAAAAGTATTGTTGGTATATGTAGCGAAAAATGTAGAAAAATCAACATTAAGGGACTGTCCAACCAAAGTAAAAGACTTTCAGAGTTTGTCTCTGTGGTGACTTTTGGTCCACTAGTTCAAAACCATCAAATGGAAAAGTTTAAAACAAATAGTCGCAAGTCACTTTTTTGCTATGAAAGCGCAAAAAATGAAATAAGAGCCTTAAAACTCAGACAGTAGATTATACAAAAGTTCTCTGAAAGTTTATTAGTAAAATAAAACTCTAATGTTAATTTTTGGGGGCCAAATTAGAAAATTAAATACATATGTATTCTGATAAAAATCAAGCGAATCCTGAAGCAGATAAAATAAAAAGTCTATGTGTGGAAAATAAATGTGTATATTTTTTATAAATTTAAAACGCTTCATTTAAAAGATATAAGGGTAAATATAAGAAAATGCACTCATTCCCTGCTTGTCTGAAAGTGGAATATTAGAATCTTGAAGGTGGTACGGAACCCTAAGTATGCGAACCAACGAAGTTTACTGCAGTATGTAATGTTGATATTATATTTGTTTATTACGCTTAATATTTAACCTGGTTTCTGTTTCTTACACAGAGAAATAAGTTGTATGGATATTTCAAGGCAAAAGAAGTGTCATGTCCGACGGAAGTGTCGTGTCGGTCGGAACGACGACCAGAAACTAATGCAATTTTTTCCTTTCACTCCCATATTCATCTATTTTTGTATGTGTAAGTGTGCGCCTCTGTTAAAGAGCTTTTGCTTCAATAAAATGAAACTATTATTTTACAAAACTATAACTATTACCACGTTAGAAAAGAGTTGCAAAAAGTTTATAGTCACATTTAATTAGTAGTCAAACTTGTATTTCAGAGAGACAACATCAAATTTTATTGCCAACTATTTTTATTTTAAACACGCTAAAATGCTCCAAGATAAAAGCCAGGTATTTAATTACTTTCCTCACCTATTTATAACCTCTTGAAATTGTCTCTTGTTTACAAAATAATTCCACCTTTATCGTCCCCAACTCGCGATTGTGTTTCGTCACGCAGCTTGCCCCTGTCGTGTTATATTATAATGAAATTGGCAAGCCTTCAATACAATATCCCTTTCAGCGCAACATCACACTTCCATCTATTCTCTTCTGCAACACCGCTCCGAAAAAACACTCTTTACCGGTTTCCACAACAGGGACCGCAAAGAAAAACATTATTTTTTTTCATTTCTGCAACACTCACTCCCCCTTTTTGCGAAATGAAAACATCTCGCTGATGACATTCCAACGTAGCATGAAGAAGAATGAGCACGATCATCATGCATCGTTCCTGTTGTTGCAGGAGAACATATCGAGGGTGGTTTTGCAAGCAGTGCATGCATGCACACGCCCAAAACGAATTCTCATCTTCCACTTTTATATGTTGTAATAAATAACGATCAACAGCGGTGAGAGGTTTTCATCTGGGTCGGCTTTTAAGTGAGGTACAGGAATAGATTTATGGAAAGACTCTATTATTGGTTCGGAAAAAGTATTTTACAATCTTCGTGAAGTGAAAAAATTGATACAATTCCAACATCTGTCATGAAATGATTAATCTGTTAGACAAGTCTGTAAGTACTTTTCATGATGTGCAGTTATTTCCAGATTATACACCAATCTATATATAAAAATTTAAGTCCTTTTGGGACATAAAATTTAACAGCAATTCGTGTAGATCATCACTGCAGGAACTGTTTATAGAGAATAATGGAGATGAATTTAACTGCAAATTGGTAAAAGTAAATTATTTAGATAATAAACTCTCTCAAAATGTGATTTTTGAAGCGAAACTTTCTTAACGGGGGTCCACATTTACTCATCTGAAAATAGGGAACCAAGTAATATATTAAAATTCTCTTCTTTTATATAAAATCCATAAATTATAGGAAATTAGAAAATGTAACAAAACGATATCTGCACAAAATTTGCTTTTCGTTCTAATAAACATTCTAATTTTCTCTGTTCGATATATTAAGTAAGAGACGTGACATTCGCCAGAAATCAGAAAGAACATCATAAAAAAGGCAACGTTACTTGCCCTTTAATTTTTGTCCTGACTAGCTTTATATTATAGAGTAAACATTTTACATTAAGACTTCTGAATAATAATTGAAATTAACATAGGAAATTATTTATCACGGTGTTGTAAAAAGGTGGAACGACGGTAATCCGATCGCAATGCTGAAACTATTACGAAAATCTCGTCTACTTTCACAAAGCAACTGCACAGGTCTCCAAGTATTTCATCCCTGCACGTTTACAGGGTCATTCACCTTATTCCTCGGAATATCACGATTAACCGATTCAATTTAAAAAAAAATCATACTTATGAGTAAAAAATATATATTATTTAAGTTTTCTACAAAATGGTTTCCGGGAATTCATCGACGTTGTTGATAACTGATTCCTGACAAGATCTATCGTAAAATGACGACGTTTCTTCAGAATTACATCTACCCTCTTCAAGATGGTTCGCATAAATCCCGTAGCCTTTGCTTACGCTTCTAGTTACTCCAATACTAAGATGGTCAGTAGCGTGCGCGCTGTTATATAGTCGCGGTTCGGCTCTTATCGGTTGGTACCGTGAACGACTGCGTGTAATCGGCCCTTGGCCACGTTTCGCGCTTGTTGATTGGTTATTTGCGGTTGAGTTGTTATAGGCCCGACGGTGTTTAATAAAATTTTCCAAAAATTCGAGAACAGTCTGCACATGGAATCTCGTACACTCTCTGTTGTTCTAAAGGGATCCTCATCTTCGGAGTCCTTAACAGCGTGCTTAAGTGTTTAGTATCTGTGTCTATTGGTTCATTTTCCATTGGTTTAGTAAATTATGTTAATGGTTGCCCATTTACTGTTTACTATTATTAATTAAAATCATTTTTTCCAATGACTGGATGCGGCACTGTCAAGATATTGGGAAAGTAAGGGTTGCTTTTTTACGCCAATATTCACAAACATTATTCATCAATTTTACGGTACTATAACAAAAATTGATGATATTCAAAGTGAAGTGTCCATTTAAAATAACTTTGTATATCCCCATCGATCGATTCTATTTAATACGGTACGTTCTACAAAATATTCTGTAATTTATTTAAATTGAAATTCTACAATATTAACTTAATGTACAATATAGATCTTGAGCCCGATTAGCCTCAATGATATAAGCTATCATTATGAGAAAGATTACAGTTTCTACTTTAATTACGACAAAGGTAAGAATAAAAAAAACTTTTAACCGGTTTTCGGGTTACTTCTGTGAAAAATGCGAGCCGATCAAGATTTGTAAAAAATAATTGTGAATTTTTTTTGGTTCTCTGCAACTTTCCCATTGACGGCATTTTCATGACATCATCACTTTACTTAATATAGGCAAAAACGAAAAAAATCGGCATATCTTGGAGATTTTAATGTTCAAATAATTTACTTCTAAGAAGTATACTCTTAAAATTATGTCAGTTCAGTTATTGTTTATAAACTATTATAGACGTGATGGCGTAAGCTGTTTTCTGTTGAATTTGGTGTCAATATTTTTCAAATGTCTAAGCAAAATATTGATAAATGCTATGAATGAATTGAATACAAAACATCAACAATACGGTATTCTTGAGAGAAAAGCAGAATGATCTTTAATCATAACTCTTAGTAATGCCAACAGATCAGAAAAGAGAACAGCAATTCAAATCGAACAAGTAACACGAAAATTGTACATGATTCAAAAAAGAGAAATCCTTAGATTATACTGATAAAGTAGGTAATTGTACCTTATAATTTATTAAGGGGGATAACACTTTTGGAGAAGAGCCTAATTATTCTAAAATTGACAGACATGTCCTTTGATAACGAAAATATACCAGAAACTAAAACAGTACAGTCCTTTTATTACTGTATAAAACAATAATACAAAACTGCATGCCTATTAGTCTCTTCTCGCTATGTTTCAAACTGTGAATAACAAATCACAAACAGAATCAGCAACAATTGACATGATTATTAACCTGTAGCACAAGCTGAGTTGCATACAGGGTTCGGTACGTCTGACAACTTACTATACTAAGTGAAAATATTGAATCAGAAAGTTCCAGAATATAACTGTCCAATATTAATGACTTTGTCGACTAAGAAAAACCTTTTTTTTTCATGGCGTCATTAATGTGATCTGTATGACGTCATACACAATTTTTTAAATGCGAAGCCACATTTTTATTTAAGGATTCGGAAAGAGCGGAAAACTTCATGTCCGAATATGACTTTGATCATAACCTTGAACTTGATCTTCCGGGTGATTCCAAGATCGACATCGCTAATTTCGAATCTGAAATCAGTTTTTCAAAATTCACAATCCAAGATGGCGGACCAATTTTTTGAAAAAAGTCAACCAATTGATGCACAACCAATTAACAGTAATCGATGTTTTTAATCCTGATCCCAAAGATGACTGATTCAAAGAGGGTATTCCAAATTAAAAACAAATTTGACGTTGAACTTGGCCACTACTTGTTTTGAAAATTTTCAAAAACTAATTTCATATTCGTAATCATTGTCGTCGAAACCGACGATTTTCGCAATCCAAGAGGGCGGACCAATTTTTCAAACAAAAACTGTTTTCAGATTCGAAATCAGCGATGTCGAAAACCCCCCGTACACCTAATTTGGCTATAATAGGTTGATTTTTCAAACAAACTTTGATCTTGGAATGACCTTGAAGGCCAAGTTCAAGGTCATGGTCAAAGTCATATTCGTACATGAAATTTTCCGCTCTTTCCAAATCAGTAATGAAAAATGAGACTTCGCATTTAAAAAAATTGTGTATGACGTCATACAGACCACATTAATGACGCCATGAAAAATATATTTGTCTTTTAGCTGTAGGTTTTTTGGATTATGATTTTTTTTGTGTAAGCAAAAAAAGGGTGGAAATGGCGTTCTTTTTACTTAATGACGAAGTTCACCCCTATTTTTGACAAGTTTATCCCTGTCCGCCAGCTTGATGGTAACGCTCTAAGCAGACGCTTCTCGGAAATTTGCTTAAATGCATCACAATCTTGTATGCAGTTAATTTTGCAACGTTTACTCGATGATGAGCATGACCAAAAAAAATTACCACTTTCACCCCCTGTAACTATCCTCGGTTATCACTTCCACTGGCTCCTGCCTAGAAAAGTGATGTAGTTAAAGAATTGAACTTAATAGGATACATTCTGTCCATTTTCTCGAAAACAAGCAAAAATCGGCTCTATCACTTAGACTAATAGATAAACCATAAGACTCCCAGACAAAAATCTGGACCTACAATGTCGATTTCGAGCTTTATTTTAAACAAAAGAAACTTATTTATATATTAATCAACTTTGGATCCACATGAATGCTTTCCTGCAAAAAACTATTCCATAACAATTCTCTCTATATTACAGCAGGAGTTAGAAATAATCCGGTATTACTCATAATTATACACGAAAAACAGAAACACGAAAATAATTAACTAAAAAAAAACAAAAGAAAAAGATAAGCCTTGCTAAAATTGCAGAAATACAGCGAGTTTTATTAGCCTACAATTTTGATTATACGCCACGGTGAAAACTGTGTACTCTTATAATCTGCAATTATGCTATGTAAACAGGTTCATACGAGAAATTTCACTTGGCCAGACAACAAAAGCGGAATAACTGAAATTTCCACTGTGTCTGGGCTGCACGCTGAAAATGAGACGTATTCTCTTTGCGTCAGCCCGTTCGAAAACAATAAAGAACACACATACGCGAATTCCGGAATATTTAGCTTCTAATTTGCATAAATTTTCATCTCGCATTAATCGGTTTTACGTTTAACTATGTTTTTTTCCGCAGTATTCGTACAAGATCGGGTAACCTATCCTCATTAATTATCTTATACTATTTAAAAAGCGTTCATTGTATGCATAGTCAGCTAATTTTGCATCTGGGAGTTGGATGGCTAGAAATTTATTGGTCAGGGTGTTATTTTCGAGAAAAATCATATATTTAAGAATTATCGAAAAATGCAATTACGTATCTCAATAACACAGCTGATTTATTTGGTCCTCTTCTTAGGTATGCAACCGAACATTCTTCGTAATGTTGGTTACATAAGTAGGAATTTATTACTGAATTGTTTAGTTTATAACATTTGGTAATTTTACTTCGCTCTGTGAATGTTTTATTATTTTATTTTTTTAACAGGTTAATGATAGTTTTTTTAAGGTGATAAATAAAATGAAATTGATTTGAGTCATCACGGGAGAAAAAACTACTTATATAAGCATATACACCTATATATTGTTACATAGTTTGTGGGTTTTAATTATAAAATTTTTACATTAAATATAAACGTCTTTATTCGACTAGAATAAATCCCCAAAAAAATCACCATACGGGCAATATTTACAACTACAACGATGAGTAATACCGTTGATCACTGCGTTGCCATCCACTAAACTACCACCTTCCTCATCAGACAATCGCGTTTATATATCCTCACCGATTCGAGATTTTTCACTGTTCATTTAATATACCAGCGTGCATGGTTTCCAATCTCGAAATGAACTCGAAGGCCTTTTCGTGTTTTCAGGAATTCATTTCTTGTCAGCATTTGTTTATCTTACTATTTTTATCATTTATTCGCAAGTTTAGTTTTTATATAGGATTTCAAATTTTGTGAAGGTTTTTTAATTTTTAGGAGCATAAAATGAAATACTATAACATTATGTAATATCCAAACACATTTGAGATTAAAAAGAAAACTTGATAGTATAGTAGACCCCATACCCTTAAATTGACAAAATGGAGAAGGTTATCAATTCAGCTGAATTGTTTTTGTATGCATATTATGCGATATCTTGACAGATAATGACCCAATCTCATTGAATATTGATTTGTTGCTAATTTTATTTTGCAGCACATTTAAAATTATTTTTAACTTGCATTTACCCTCGGCTTCGCTTGTGTTAATGATGATTTTGTCAACCAATTCTGGTTGTTGATCGATAGTTACAAAAAGGAGAACTTAACTACAGAGCTGTAGGTTCTACCTCGCTGACAACTGAAGATGCCAATCCATCTTAAATTTTATAATTAATCTTATAAACTCTGCTATTCCTTAGGGGTTGCAATCATGGCCACAGAATGGAGTATTATTTTAGGATGCTGCTATATACTATGTTGAATATCCTTCCATTTTGGCGCTAATACATACAATAGTAGCAAATTAATATTGATAATCAATCAATGTTGATATCTATTAGCTGATAGAAAGAAAACAGTTGCTCAGCGTCATCTATCGAAATGTTATAGTACTAAACGACTACATGAAAAAAGTGCTGCAGTAAAAAAGATGTTTTTATGTAATTTTACTATATATAATCAAATGTGTTAAACAATTCTGTTGATTAACTTAACAGGGTAAACGGACAAATCTGAATTAACTGAATGTAATCATTTTAAGGTAGAATTTAGAGTACTATTTTTCCATATACACATTGCTACTCCCATTTTACTACTTTAACGAGTAGTTTAAAAAATAAATCTGCAATCTTAATCATTTTTCAACAAAAACATGTCTTCAAAATTTCAGTGAAATCAGACGTTGCAACAAAAAGTTTCATACATACTTCAGCCCCCTCCACTGCGGGACTTAATTTCAGTTTTATATTTCATTTTCAATGCTTACCAAAAAAAGCGAAAAAAGTCACTTAATTAAAATATAATTGGGAATCCCAATTTGAATCTTCGAACAAAAAAATAAATCATAAGGTTTATAAATCTGAAATGTTTTCTAAATCCTGGGATAATGATGACAGAAAAATAACTTAATAGACAGGAGTATGGCTATGGGAAGGTTTTTGAGGAAAAAAATTTGAACACTGCTTCTTTCAAACCTTCATGTAGGTTTACTTATTAAGAGTCTCTTCTTAATAAGAAACATTAATAAATGGTAGTAAATCAACAACTATAACATCCAATTAATATACAATGCCAAATTTGCTTGTGGTTCATTTCCTGTTTGCGATATTTTAAATTGCAGACTTGACGTACGTCAGATATCAGAACACCCCAAAAAGCCCAACGTTCACAGCTCTGGTTACCAGATACCGAGTTCCCATTACATTTGTATGCTGACCAGATTCATATTATAAAGTAAACCTTTTACATTAACTTCGGAATAAAATTTGACTTTAGAGGAAAACCTCATTTTAAAATTCCTTAATATCGCTCTTTTAACATACTTCTGTAGGTATCGTGCTATACACATTAATGACGGACTTTACTGCATTTGCTTCACATGACTTTAATAGCATAAACAAAAAAATATGCGGTACTTGGTCGTTCAGGTAATTGCCATTATTCAGATTTGTTCTAAAACAGATGTTGGTTTCAATATGTATTGGATTAAACTATATTACATCAGCTACTTTGAAGAATAGCCTGAAGATGCTTTGATATGTAAAAAACATCTACTTAAATATAATCCCATTATTTAATCAGCTATACTTAAAGTGACCTCATTATATATGCCAAAATACCAAATACGTTAAGTAGTGTTTAAGTACTGGGAAATAACATAAGAGTTACGAATATTGCTGTATATTCCAAACGTTTCGGGGTCTAGGTCAGATGCCGTTGTCAATGGTTAAGAAAGTACGATAAAAAAGGCACGGTTCTAAGATGTAAAATTAAAATATTTGACAATATGTAATATTTGATTTCTGACGTAACTAAGAGAATTTTATTTGTTATATATAGGGTAGCACAGAAACTTCTAAAGATCATATAATCATAACGTTCCTTCGAAATTAGAAGAATTTGAAAGGGAGATATTCAGAATTTTATGTGGCGCTCCTAGGTGCGACTTTGTTATAAGATTCGCCAAAAATGCGACCAAAGATTTTGTTGATTCAGTGATCCCATTAAAATCATAAGGGAAAACCTAGGAAGAACCTTATGAACTATCCCGATAGTGGATTGTTCACAAAGACATCACCATTAGCAATTTCTTCCTTAATCATCGGCAACCAGGAACTACTGAATTCGACGGAGGCAGTAGCGATAAAATTTAATTTTTAATTTTTAACAAAATTAAAGCAGACTCTTTTAGTTTTCTTTTGGTGTTGTGTTCTTCTTTGTGTAATATAACTGAATTTTATGTGCAAGGTCCCAAGCATGTTCACAAATTTTGGATTTTTCAAACTGTCGTTTTCTAATGTAATTTTTATGTTTGTTTATTCGAACATTTAGAGGTCTAGAGGTTTCTCCAATATAGAATTTATTCCATTCACAAGTAATTTTATAAATGCAATTTTTTGTATTTTGAGTTGTGTTTTTTGGTTTGGTTTTTAATATAATTGATTTTAGTGTATTTCTTGTTTTAAATGATGTTTTGATATTATATCTGTTTCCCACTCTTTTTAGTCTTTCTGATAGACCCTGTATGTATGGTATAGTTATTGTATTAATGTGATTATCTTGGGAGTTAGTGTTGCTTGGTGAAGTTTGATGTTGGTTGTTAGTGATTGTTTGGTATTCGATTTTGTTTAACTCGTTATTAATAATTTTTTTTGGGTAATGATTGGCATTTTTTATAAACTTTTTTTCTTTACCGAATTTATTGATGTTAGAACAATTGGTTTTTGCCTGTCATATAGAGATTTGATGATACCCCTTTTTACTGAATTTGGATGATAAGAGATACCTATTAGTATGAGTCGGTTTTCTGTAAACTTCTGTTTCAAATGTCGATTGTGTTTTGGTTATTAAAATGTCTAAGAATGGTAATTTGTGATTCTGTTCAAGCTCTAGTGTAAACTGAATAGTTTGTTCTGTGTTGTTTATGTCGTTAAGTAATGCATGTAAATCCTCAAGATTGTGTTCCGAAATAACGAATATGTCATCAACATAATGCCACCAAACCAAAGGTTTAATCTGTTTTGAGAAAATTGTTTGTTCTTCAAATTTTCCATAAAAATGTTGCTTAAAGCAGGAGACAGAGAGGTACCCATTGCCATGCCAAAATCTTGTTGGTAGAAGTCATCATTAAGTTGAAAATATGTAGTTTTTATACAAAATGTTAGTATTTCCATTATTGTATTAATTGACAATTGAGGGCGTTGATATAGTAAAGAATTTTGTTCTAATCAAATTTTCGTAACTGTGGTGTTATTTCATAAGAAGTACTTAAACATTGAAAAATATACCACAAATATCATTCAGAAAACAACTACGTTAAGTAGGTTTGAATAATTATAATTTTAAATTTTAGGTAAAATTAACACGTCATATTTGCCCTTGCAGTTATATTTAAATTAAGAACTAAATTATACATTAGGATTAATACTTGAACCGTAACAAATTAATGACAATTAATTTAATTTTCCTGAAATTTTTATTCATAACTAAGAACGTCCCAAAGTAAGAGAAACCGAAACAGGGAAATAACGGAAGACGGGAGTATATTTTGTGAGAAGCTTCCTCTTCCATCGTTCAGTGGCAAATAACTGCCGCTTTTTTGTTAAATTTATATTCATTTTCTGTCATTTATCAAATATCTGGCGAAGGCGCTAGAAAACACATTTTGCCATAAAACAACATTTTAATTGTTAAAACCGAAGATTACCCCATTTCATTCCTGAGATAACTGATAGTGTATTTTCTGAAACAATAGCACAAATACACCATAGAAAGTAAGATAGAGTCTCCTGTTTTTAAATTCAGTTAATAAACATAAAGACTGCACTTCTCCAATAATAACCGAACACATTTATAGAAATTTCGCATTGCTGTGGAATCATCCCATGCCATTTACATTTAATAAGCTTAAAAGCTCGGCACTCGAGTACCTTTATACCTTTGATTTCCATTCGCACAAACGAGACAACGTTTACGTTCTTTCGACATGCAATGCTCGTGTGCTTCGCCAGCAGCAACAACAAAGCGCCAGGCGACAACAACAAAAGAAAAATCAGCAACGACCAGCAATCCAATCTCAAAATCACCGACGGCAATCCTACCTGGCATAAAAGGGAACAACAACACCAGAATCCTCCCCACTTTCAGTAACACGTTGAGTGTCCCCCGACCGCACTTTCCACTTTCGAACGCCAGCGCGACCGGGCATCCGCCGTATCTGAGTAGTAACACTTTCCCAACACCACGCTGCCCAATTAACACCTGCCGAAATGTGATCGGAACGCCGCCACTAAACAAAAAACAGCCGACGCTCGATCTTTACATCTATGTGTGACCGACGACCGCGACACCACGGAAGAGACGGCGTGACGTTTATAGTGGCGGGCGTAACGAGATCCTGTGTGTCTGTGTGAGTCTGATACGTGAGTGACGAAACTGTCGAACACGATCGCGCGTGTGCTCCTGCTAGTTGACTGAAGTTTCCATCCGACACTAGCTGGAAAAACAATGCAGTACATCCCGAATTCTCTCTCTTTCTCCCCCTTTCGCGAGAGATCTCGCGCCAGCGCACCCCGTTCGCGCTAGCTGGCGCATCACATCGAGAAAATAAGGGAGAGAAGAGACACGAGGGCACTAACTAATACTCTAACTGTAGATTGAAGCCGCTCTCTGGGTGTCTCTTTCTCTATCTCGTCCGTGCTCGCTCTATTGATGTCTAACAGAGTTCTTGATTTTTTTTGTAGGGAATGAGGTAAAACGTTGTGTTGAAAATGTAACGCCGCGAGAAAAATAAAACAATTTCTTTCGCAAGAATCGTCATCAAATTGTTTTTCGGAGATTAACAACTACGTATATTTTTAAACAAACATAAATTCAACTTTGTTTACAGTAAAAATTCAATTAACAATATAATCATTTAAAGAATGAAAAAACAAAATTAAGGCTTTTTAAGGTTTCAGAAATATTTTCCAAATCATTAGAGATGTATGTTTCGCTTTTTTAGGGCATTTTATGTTCATTTAACCGGTATTTGACACTTTGACTACTTTGTCCAAAATAAACAATAGTCAATATTTATATTTTATAAACATCCGCTCTATTTATCTCATGTTTAACCAACTTACTCCTAAATTATTCCTAGAGCAATAACAGTATTACTGCCAAAGTCTGAAAGTTCATTACAGAGTTAACTATTATTTCGTCATCTCCTAAATTTTGACTTTAAAGTATTTTTGTTGCAGAAAAATAACATTTCTTGTTTTTTAGTTAAGCTACTTTTGTTGTTCTTTAGTCGATTTTTTTTAAATTAATATATATTGTAGAAAAAACATCTGTACATTTCAATTATATTTGTTGGAGGAAAAAAATCAACAATCTCTTCACAACCATTGTAATTATAAGAAAGTATTTTTCCGAAAAAAGTTCGATGAAGACCAATACCGTCCGCCGGATTCAAATCGAATTAGTAACAATTTTTTCTATGTGAACCCAAAAAAAATGTCTTCGGGAGTACTGTAAATATCAAACAGCGATAAAAGGAGAACATAAAGAATAATGCTACAATAAACCTAATAATAGTGAGTTTGCATAATCCAAATGTACAAACACAGTTTTGCACTCTAACACCAAACCTTTATTTAAACACTCAACGCCTTTTCAACAACTGTAAGTTGTCATAATCAAGGAGTAAATCCAACCAACCCAAAGGAAAAAAATCCTTCGCCATCTCTCGTTTCTAATTTTTTTTTCTCATTTTCATTTCCCATTTCGTAATTCTCATTTCACATGTATTATTTCTTATTTTTCCTTGGTCATTTCTCACTTCCCATGTCCCATTTCTTAGTTCTCATTTCTAATATTATCAATTCTAATTTCATTTACTTAATATCGAGCGTAGGAATCCTCTGCTGGATACTCTACTACAGCAAGAGTAACATATAAAAAAGATATTTGTAATTTTCAGTTACTGAAAAACATGAAATAATAAGTTTAATAATAAGTATGCATACGATCGGACTATTGCTCACAATAGACCAGATATAGTTTTGGTAGATAAAGTATCTCGGAAAACAACTTTAATTGACATAGCAATATTTCTAACTAATTGACATAGCAATATTTCTAACTAATAACAATAATAAAGAAACTTTACGCAACCCACGAAACACTAACAGCCCTTATAAATGACGTAATTACCCACCCACACAAGATGTCTAGTTTCCTTACGCATGGTGCTACATACCTCTTACCAAAGGACAACCTATGTGCACAGGACCCAGCAAAGTACCCACCAATCACTTGCCTTCCAACCTTATACAAACTCATAACATCGTGCATTAATAATCGCATTTTCAAACATTGTGAACTGAACAACATAATTACTCAACAACAAAAGGGATGCGCGAAAAATTCGATGGGTTGCAAAGAACAACTGATAATTGATTCCGTTGTCTGCAATCAAGCCCACGCCAAACGACGAAATCTCTATATGGCATATGTGGACTACAAAAAGGCCTTTGATTCAGTTCCACATGATTGGCTCATTAAGGTGCTAAAACTCTATAAAGTGAATAATTGTATTATTAACTTTTTAGAACATGTCATGGCCACCTGGCAAACCAAAATCTCACTGAATGAAGCCAACTGTTCGATACAAACTGACCCTATTCCAATCAGAAGGGGTATATTCCAGGGAGACTCTCTTAGCCCGCTGTGGTTCTGCCTTGCCATGAACCCTCTCTCAAACAAACTGAACTCAACTAATTTTGGGTTCAGTCTCAAACACAACAACGTACAAGCATTAAAGATAAACCATTTGTTATACATGGACGACTTAAAGTTGATGGCAGCTACAAAACAACAGCTGCATGGTATGCTTAAAATAGTAGAAGGGTTCTCTAGTGACATCCATATGAAATTTGGCCTAGATAAATGCCGAATTATTAATATAGTTAAAGGCAAAATACAGCAGGGGCACTTCGAATTGGGAGATGGCACTTCAATTGAATCTATGGGGGAAGGTCGTACTTATAAATACCTGGGAATAAAGCAGGCTCAACGTATTGATCACATGACTATGAAAAAGGACCTAACAGCAGAGTTTTATAGAAGGGTAAGACGACTGTTGAAAACTAAATTAAACAGTAAAAATCTGTTTCAGGCTATTAACACCTATGTGTGTTGAGTGCTCAGTTACTCTTTTGGTATAGTTAATTGGTGCAAGACTGACATTGAACAATTCCAACGAAAAGTTCGAGTTTTACTAACAAAAGTTCAAAATCACCACCCAAAGAGTTATGTCGAACGTACAACTTTGCCACGGTATGAAGGAGGAAGAGGATTGACAGATCTAAGCAAACTATTAGATCAACAAATTTCCATTTTGCGTAGTCATTTCCAGAAACTCGCAGAATTTTCTGATCTACATAGAGTCATGTGCCAGATTGATGACTCAACACCACTGCGATTGACACAACAACATGTTCAAGTACACCACCAGATCACAGATCAGAAACTGCTGAAATGGAAAGAAAAGCCCCTTCATGGAAGACATATAAATGACGTCAACCAAGATAATGTCGACAGTGCAGCGTCGAACTACTAGTTGATCTCTGGTCATATGTTCCCTGAAACGGAAGGCTTTATATTGGCAATCCAAGATCAAGTAATTCCAACTACATCGTTAAAGACCCTTCCATTAACAACGATAGATGCAGGTACGGTTGCCAAACATCTGAATCTATCCAGCATGTCACAGGAGGTTGTCAAGCGTTTGCTGCAACTGAATACAAAGAACGACACGATGCTGTGGCAAAAATACTTCACCAGGAACTAGCACTGAAACATGAATTATCACAGTCGGTAAGATTACCATACTATAAATATAATCCAGAATCTGTTTTAGAAAATAACAACTACAAGCTGTACTGAGACCGCACGATACTGACCGATCGGTCTGTTGCTCACAATACACCAGATATAGTTTTGGTAGATAAAGTCTCTCGAAAAACAACTTTAATTGACATAGCAATTCCCAACAACAATAATATAAATATCAAGCAGGCTGAGAAAATAACCAAATATAGACATTTGGAATTTCAAATAAAGACTCAGTGGAACATGAACAACACACGAACTGTACCAATTGTAATGTCAACAACAGGACTAGTCCCAAAACAACTATTAAACAACTTAAAATACCTCGGTCTGGACGAACATCTTTACAAACAAATGCAAAAAGCGGTCTTGTTAGGGACAGCCCGGACGGTCAGGAAATTCATGGGAAACTGCCGCCACGTCTCTAACCACGGGCCTGAAAACCTGACAAGGGCTCCCACAGAGCTAAACTGGGGTTTAGTGAATTTTCCCCTAAAGGCACTCATTGTGTGCCTTAGAGGGAGTGTGATACCATACATTGTATGGTCAAGTCGGAATAAGTATGCATACTGACCGATCGGACTGTTGCTCACAATAGACCAGATATAGTTTTGGTAGATAAAGTATCTCGGAAAACAACTTTAATTGACAGCAATATTTCTAACTAATTGACATAGCAATATTTCTAACTAATAACAATAATATAAATACTAAGCAGGCTGAGAAAATAACCAAATATAGAGATTTGAAATTTCAAATAAAGACGCAGTGTGACATGAACAACACACAAACGGTACCAATTGTTATGTCAACGACAGGAGTAGTGCCAAGACATCTATTAAACAATTTAAAATCCTCGGTCTGGACGAACATCTTTACAAACAAATGCAAAAAGACGTTTAGTGAATTTACATACATTGTATGGTCAAGTCGGGATATGTATGCATACCTTGTTTTCTTTACTCTTTTCTTATTTCTCGTTAGAAGTTTCTCGTTTATTCGTTTACCGTTTCTTATTTCACATTCATTGGTTTAAAAGATTCAGTAGAATTTCGCATTTTTATTACATGACTGCTTTCCTAAGAAACAATATTCAAAAGATGTCGCCTCTCAAATCAACGAAACATATTCAGCAAATGTTTGACTACCAAACCAAAAAGTGGGGAAGGATCTCATTTTTGTCATGGAGACTAGGCAGCTCCGTCTTTATAACCCAGTTTTTGATACACCAGTGCTTGCAGAACAATTGCTTCTATATATTTACCATCTTGATTGACACATATTCTACAAAAACAGTCGCCATTATCCGTCAGTAAAAAAACAAAATTCGCTGAAAACCTTGCATTACTCATTCGCATGTCTAATTCTCATTCTCATTTCTCATTCTTATTTCTCATTCTCGATCCTCATTCTCATTCCTCATTCCCATTTCTCGTTCTCATTTCTCATTCTCATTTCTCATTCTCATTTCTTGTTCTCATTTCTCATTCTCATTTCTCATTCTCATTTCCCATTTCTCATTCTCATTTCTCATTCCTGATTCTCATTTCTCATTCTCATTTCTCATTCCCATTTCTCATTCTCATTTCTCATTCTCATTTCTCATTCTCATTTCTCATTCTCATTTCTCATTCTCATTTCTCATTCTCATTTCTCATTCTCATTTCTCATTCTCATTTCTCATTCTCATTTCTCATTCTCATTCTCATTCTCATTTCTCATTTCTCATTCTCATTTCTCATTCTCATTTCTCATTCTCATTTCTCATTTCTCATTCTCATTTCTCATTCTCATTTCTCATTCTCATTTCTCATTCTCATTTCTCATTTCTCATTCTCATTCTCATTCTCATTTCTCATTTCTCATTCTCATTTCTCATTCTCATTTCTCATTCTCATTTCTCATTCTCATTTCTCATTCTCATTTCTCATTCTCATTCTCATTTCTCATTCTCATTTCTCATTCTCATTTCTCATTCTCATTTCTCATTCTCATTTCTCATTCTCATTTTTCATTCTCATTTCTCATTCTCATTTCTCATTCTCATTTCTCATTCTCATTTCTCATTCTCATTTCTCATTCTCATTTCTCATTCTCATTTCTCATTCTCATTTCTCATTTCTCATTCTCATTTCTCATTCTCATTTCTCATTCTCATTTCTCATTCTCATTTCTCATTTCTCATTTCTCATTCTCATTTCTCATTCTCATTTCTCATTCTCATTTCTCATTCTCATTTCTCATTCTCATTTCTCATTTCTCATTCTCATTTCTCTACTACTACTACTACCAGCAAGCAGGTGGAGTCGAGATTTCTAAACTTTTCCTATGAAGCAGGGGCCGCTCTTCAAATATCTCATATAAACACCAATTTCTGCAAACCTTTTGCTTCTCTTCATTTAACACGTCGGTTTACATATTCTGCAAAAAAAACATTCTCCATTTTCAGTTATTAAAAAAGCAGCCTTTTGTGGTGAGAAAAAAACGAGACAAACAATTTCTTTTCCACCCTTGTAATTATAAGAAAGTTTTTTCCCGAACAAAGTTCGATGAAAGCCAATACCGGCCGCCGCCTTCAAGATGAATTACTAACAATTTTCTTTGTCTGAAGTAAAAAAAATCCCTCGCCAGAGAATTAGGAATATGAAACGGGAATAAAACGAGAAGAACATAAAGATGAATGCTACAATAAGTCCGATAATGAGTTTGTATACCCAAAGGAACTCCGAACGAATGTCTGTTCGGAAAGAAAGTTGAGCGCTTTTTAAAGATTGATATGGCCAATTTCAGAAACAATCCGAATAAATCCAGATCTGTGCAAACAGGCCCCTCGAGGCAACATTATCTTCAATTTTATGCATTTTCTACTAGGTTAATCCGAAACCTCATTTCTGTTTGAATTTAAACTTTTGCTCTTTCACATCGCTTTTTGCTCTCTATCTCGGTGTTCGCCCGATAAAAAAGTTTATGAGATATTCAATGAAATGAACGTTTTAGACTGGCGGATTTGAATTTTTCATCGTGGGCAACTATGTAGAGCACTCGAGCTATCAGAGAGGTTTTTGCAATATGTTTCGGGTCAAGTATTTAAAGAATTTAACGAAAAATATTTGTAAAAAAAATAAAACAAATCTTGTTCTTTTTAATAACGACCAGAATATATAAATTTAAATATTTACAAAACACGAAAATAACTTAATATTATTTTTTATCATATTGCTCGCAACAATTAAATATTATTATCATGTAATTCTTAGGAATTGTTTTATATAATTTTTTGTCTGGGCAAACTAAACAATTTTACTGAAATTACGAGACATACAGAGTGATTCACATTTTTTTTAATGCAGGTTTAGTATCAATCACTTCTAGTATTACTTTATGTATCAAATATATCACCTTCCGTACTACCAAGACTTTCCGTACTAGTAAGACAAAGAATTTTAATCTTATTGTCTCACATTGCGTCACTCCAACTTTGAAAGGTTTAACCGTAGATTTTTTCAGAAAAAGCCCTCATATTTAATTTCCTAACATCCAATATCTAATTAAGTGTACCACTTTCTAAGAATTCCTTAAAAAATCAAGGAATCAAAATGATAAATGATTTTTGCGGGTTTTGTTAATATTTGTAAAATATTTTTGGTCTAGAAGGTCATGGATTTTAATTTCGAATCTAATGTGAAATTCCATTACCTTTCCAACGATATTATCTGTTTTCATTCCTAATCCTTTTCTTTTAATCACCATTTCCTTATTAAGTATGGAGTTTTTTTCTACTTTAAGAAATAAAACTAGCTGTGGATTCAGAATAACTTTTTCTTAAATAGTTAAATAATTGATAAATAACCAATAAATGAGAATCTATAACACAATGGTCACGAGCATATTGGTGTCTGGATCTGAAATTTGGACAATGCAAGATCAACTGTAAATTATAATAGCGTCGACTGAAATGGACCTCTGGGAAGAGCAAATAGGCGTCAAAGTTTACCCAGGTTAAGAACGAAACAACGAAAAAACAAATGCGCTTGGAAGAAACACTTATAGCACATATTGAGAAATTGCAAGCATCTCCCTTGTTTCGAGTATTTGTTTTGAATTCGATGTTTTCTGGTTTCTGCAGTGTTTGTTACTATGACGTATAACGTATAAATGCAAAGTTTTGAACCCTGGCACCAAACCTTTCAACGCACAATTTCAACAGCGAAGCTATCCTCATCATGGAGTAAATCAAAAACTCCAAACACTCAAAAAAATTCAAACAAACATACAGTAAACATAGTACGAATACTTAGATACAAGACAAACAAAGTAAATTATTGTCAGAATTACATTAAAACAAATCGACCGAATTTATTTAAAAAAAAAAACTAAACGCTTAATTTATTAGAATAGTCGTCAATAATAAATTATTCAAAAATTATGGGTTTGGACCTTTATTTCCCCAGTACCATAAATTAATAAAGATTTCTTATTAAAAGAAGTAGACAAAACTTTTTGACAATATCATTGTACACTACTCCTCTTTTCCATGCTGCATGTAACTTTGTGTTCAATACCAGTTCCTCTTCACGGATGCTTAGAGTTTTACCATTTAAATTAGGCGCCAAATGTTACAAAATGTCTTCTAGCTTTTCATCCAAAATGAACCATTCAAATGTCGACATTGTTTTACAAACGATCCGGGACGGCTGTTTAAATCTTTTGCGAATTTTAATCTCAGTTACATTTGCACAGTGCATGGACAACCGACTGTAATAAATAACTGACAGAAACAAACAACTGTATAACAAAACATGTTTTAATGAATTAAACGTGTTCGCTGACCAACATGGGACTGTTTCCGGGGCACCGATCAACAAACTGCCGCTGCTTCATTATGAGAAATTTCTCTACCTGTTGGGTTGTTTGTAGCAAACATTCATCGGTTAGTGATCGTGATGCGGTCGAATTTGATGGTATTTTGACACAATTCCGCGAAGCTTTAATAACAATTCGTGAATATTTGGTTTAAATTAGAGCTCAACAGGTTTAGCAGTTTTCGATATGCTGACCACAAAAGGACAGAATGGTGGAACGCCGAACCAAAATATTTTAGTTCAACAAAGTCTTCATTATCGAAATAAAATCAGAGGTTAGGAAAAAATTAAGGGTACTACGAGGGTGAATCAAATACATAGTCTCCTCTCTTATGTATACATTTTTCCCACCGAATCGGAAGTTTTTTAATACCTTTCTCAAAGAATGAAACTGGTCGTGTCGATAACCAATTGCGCACAAATGATTCTACACCTTCGTTGTCCTCAAAGTGGTGGCCTCCCAGTTCTTCTTTAAGTGGCCCAAACATGTGGTAGTCACATGGCGACAAATCAGGACTGTAAGGCGGGTGTTCAAGGGTTTTCCAATGCATTTTGTTCAATTTTCCTTGAGTCAATGCAGCTGTATGTGGCCGAGCGTTGTCATGCAACAGAATCACACTTCGGATAGACATATCCCGCCTCTTTTGCCGATAGGCAAGTTTCACTTGTTGGAGTAGTTTGCAATAATACTCAGCATTAATTGTACGGCGTTCGTGCAGAAAATCGATCAGCAGTAAGCCTTTCGAATCCCAAAAAACTGTTGCAAGAATTTTCCCTGCAGAAAGACGGGTCTTGGCTTTCCGCGGTGCTGCCTCTCCAGGTTTTCGCAACTCCATGCTTGCACGTTTGGACTCCAGGGTATAATGATGCACCCATGTCTCATCACAGGTGACAATATGTCTCAAAAACTCATCCCCCTCTGCTCGATATCTTGCTAACAGCCTTTCACATACGGCAAGACGGTTTGCTTTCTGATCTTCCCTTAGAAGGCGAGGAACCCATCTTGCACACACTTTTCGGTAACCCAACTCATCTGAAATGGTTGATTGAGCACTCCCGTATGATATTCCAACGTGTTCAGCAATTGCCAATACTGTAAGATGGCGGTCACCTTCAATCAGCTCACGAATTGCGTAGATATTCGCCTCATTGATGCTTGTCGTGGGACGGCGTGCATGAGGCTCATTTTCCACTGTCTCTCGGCCATCTGAAAACTTTTTGTGCCAGTCTTACACTTGGGTCCTTGAAAGTGTTTCATTGCCGAAGTGTGCAGATAGTCGACGCAAAATTTCAGACGGTCTAACGCCCTCCCGCGCCAAAAATTTGATAACAACACGTTGCGCAACAGACGTATGCACCTCTTGCTCTGACATGATGCTACTAACAGCGCATCGACTACGCCTCGCCAAACCGACGAACTCCCCTCTTCTTAACATCCCTACCTAACATATATCGAGACGTCACGCCACTCGAATTACCTACAGAGCGAGAAACAGAAAAGTCCGGTTCATATTTGATTCACCCTCGTAAATACTTCTGAAATTAATTCAAAATTACTAGAAATATGCTCTTGTGTTTATAAATATTTCTAGTGAGATATTAGCACAAACGTCCCTTATTCTACTGTTTAGATCATTTAATGACCCCGATTCCATATCTTACAATTTTAACTTCAAATTTGTACGCAAAAAATCGAGGGGCTAGAAATCTGGTGACCGAGCTGGCCATTCGAAAGGACCGCGCCTACCAATCCATAGATTACCATAAATATCGGTTAGTCAATCTCAAATTGGTGTGAAATAGTGCGCCCACACTTCTTGTTGTTCTTCAATCGTCGAATGGATTTACTTTTGAAGTATGCAAATGTTCTGTTAAATTTTCATCGAGAAATATTGTACTTACAATACGTTTCCAGTATTCCTGTCCATACAGTAACTTTATTTTGTAGGTATAAAACTTTTGTGTTTTTAAATATTTTTTACCGCGGTTATTAAAACTCACAATCCAGAGCAACTATAGCTGTTGATTGTTTCGAGTTATTAACAATAATAGACCATATCATGTCCAACAGTTTTTCTTCTGAAATTGATGGTTTTCCTACTCCATTACTTGCAATATACCTCCAGTTGTCTAAAATTTTTACACTAATTCTCTTAGGTTTCTTTGCATAGAAGATTACTCTTACAACGATATTTAAGATTATATAGTTTTGTAAGATAATGATGGGGAATTTGGGGACTTGCAGAAAAGTACAATATGTTTACGGCATAATATTAATGACAGCAAAGGAAAATACTACTAACTAATATAAATATGAATCTAGTATTATACCACGATATTGAGATTAAGTAAGGGGGACACATTTGTATATGTTTGGTAATTTAAAAACTATAGTACATTTTTATTGATTTCAAGTAAGTCTAAAAGAGATATTTTTTTGCTTTCTTGTTATATATGTAATATTTCGAAAGTAGTTGGTGGAATGTGATTTTCATAGGCCTTTAAATGTTCAGACCATCTCGAGGAAGCCTGTCATCTGAGCGAAAATTAGTGGAAATTACCACAGTGGTTAGTGTTTCAATATAATTAAAATTATTTTTTACCAAGGAATGACCGAAACAAACATCAGCCTATATCTAACCAAAATTATATAATTGGGCAGAACTATCGAAATGTCGCTATAAACTACGTTACTCAAATATCCTAAAACTGTTGATTGATAAATACATTTATTTCTCAAAAACCTATTGTTATCTGAGTTCCAGTAAAAAGTTAAAACTCCACTGATCTGCAAAGCGTAGCTCAAATTACAGGAAACGCTATTTTATGCAGAAATTAATTCCCTTTGATGGAATTAATAAGCAAAACTGCCCCTCTGAAAAGAAATATGTATCACTCTATAAGACTTTTTAGAGTTCCCTACATTCAATATACGGATAAGATTACTCCTGATCTGTCCGTCCGGCACAATACAAAAATTGAAATTTTAACTCACTATACAATTTGGTGTACCCAAAAATTTTTAAAAAATATGGGGAATAAAGGACGTTGTCAAAGTTTACAAAAAAACAATGAGAAACCCCTAATATTAAATTTGAGGCAAATTATAGACTTAAATGGAAAATAAAAAATTATACTTTTTTCAAACATATCATCTAATATAACAAATGAAAAGACTCATTACGAGGAATTCAAATATTTTTTTTTCATACTTTTATAAATTGTTTAAAAGTATTGACAAAAATATTCAAACAAACATCCATTGTCCCTTTATTTCCGAAACTATAAATCTAAAATTTTCAATAAATAGAGACCTTACCTCACTTCAACCTTTACAGGAAAAAACGGAGTAATCGTTAATATTAATTTTGTTAGGCATATTGTAGAATTAAAAGAAAAATAAATTATTAATCTTTTTTCTGACGCATCATTTAATATATAACATGATAGGACTCATTATGAGAAATACAAATATATTTTTTCACATTTTTAAAATAATGTGTTAAAAGGTATATCCGCGAACTATCCAGCCTAAACTTTGGAAAAAACTCGAAATTTACAAGAAAAGTAAAACACAAATTAAAATGTAATTTATAAACTTAAATGCAAAATAAAACATTATTTCTGTAAAGTGCATCCGTAATGTATCAAAAATCAAAAGATTATGTAGGGCTGCACTGAAAGTTTGGTTAAAATAAAGCGAAAATCCTAACCTTAATTTTGAGGTTCTAATTATATTATAAAGTTAAATAAGTAACTACTTAATAAAAATCAACCGTAGCAGAACAAATAAAAAGGCTTTTTGGAAAAAATAAAAGTATATATGTTTTATAAATATAGATTGCAATGTTAAAAAGATATTAACGAAAGTGTAAGAAAATCCACTGATCTGAAACTGGAAAATTAGAAAAAAATATTTTATGTTTTACGTACATATTATAAGAAATCTGAAAAGTGTTACAAGCAATATTTCTATACCGGTGACTTTAAGCAGTGACTGAGACGGTCACTGTTCTTGCCGATGACCTAATTCTACGCAAAGCAGTGGATTGAGTCACTACTCACTTGCACACAGCACGGTACGGGGGTAATCTCGTAATCTCTAGTAGCCCTCATATCATATCATCCCCAGACTGATACTGTTCTACCGTTGATGACGACCTAATTTTACGCAAATCAGCGAATTAGATATATTAAACACAATTTAAATTATTACTAATAATTATTAGCAGCACCACACGAGTGCGAGAGGAGCCACGGCTCATTGTCAAACTCTCTGATATTAAAAAATCGAAGTGTTCAACGACACCGCTCATACGACTTACACTCCTCCTACTTGATTTTGATTATCTTAACAAATTACACCGACAAAACACACACAAACAGTGACCTCAGTCACCGTTTAAGGAAACGGTGATTGCAAGTCACGGTCGCCAATCTTCAATGAAACCTTTAGTATGCGAGTCCAACTCACATTTGACCAAATAATTTATGTAAAATAATGAAATAATAAATTCAGAAAACGGTTCAGAATATACTGGAAGCAAGACATATCACTAGATTGAATTAGCCAGTCAATTCACCTGATATAACTGCAATTGAAACATGTGGTATTACGCTCGTATCAACCCGGCTTATACTGCAGATGAAATAGCCAAAGCTTCAGTAGAGGACTGAAAAACAAGAGACCATCAACCGCTTGATCATTTCTATGCCCAGAAGTGGAGGTCATACAGACTAATAGTCAGTGTTTTACATGTTTTCCTACTTTTTGTGGTTCAGTAAATATTGTTGACAAATTCACACACTGTTTAATTCTTATTTTGTGGAAAATACGACTTTCCCAAAAACCATATTCAGAACACAATATACTTTTATAAATATATTTTGTTGTATTTAATATACAACAGTCGTTCCTAATTCGATTTGTGATGATGTTCCAGTAGCATACTGATCTAGATATTAATGTTACTATCAAGATAAAGATTCATTTTTACGACAACTACTTTACGAGGGTGGTCTCAGAAGTACTTAGACCGACCTAGAGATGGTGCTAGTGGTTTGCTCAATAGCAAAGTATTACAAAATACACTATCTATGAAGAATATTGTTGTAAAGTCCGTAGGTTCAATTTAAAATTATAAAACTAATATTCACTTTCACTTTTCTAAAACTTTATTTACATTAAAACAGCTGATTCAAATACAATAACAATCCCATATACGCTAGTCCTCGCGGTATAACTGAACTGGCGATCGTGGCGTGCTTCCTTTATAACACCAGCGTCGAATTCTCCAGTAAAAATCATCATCACTCCTTCCGCTGCCGAGTCTTTTCGAGAATCGTTTTTTTATCTTAAAGCGTTTGTTGTCGTACTGAAATCAAACAGGGTCGGCTTTGGGTAAATTTCGTAACACTGCCTCCCCTTTAATTCTGATCGTCCCGATCAGAAACATCCCCTCCATGGTAGGGAGCGAGTCGATCTAAATGAACCACCTTCAATTTAGCCTTGGGGTTTCGACGGATCCGGTAGACGACGTCATTAAGCCTCTTGATCACCTCGTATGGACCATCCCAGGCGGGTGTAAGCTTTGGAGATTTACCCTTGCTCCGTTGGGGGTTGTACAGCCAGACTTTGCCTCTCCTGGAACCCGACTGAATTGGCCTTGAGGTCGTATCGCGTCTTCATCCGGTCACTGGTGGCCAACATCTGCGTTCGGGCTAATTCGTGTATTGCCAGCATTTTATATCGGAGCTGGTCGGCATAATCGTCGATGTCTTGGGGAGGTTCTTCGGGGGAGCCAAATGCCAAGTCGCATGGTAATCGCAGCTCCTTTCCGAATAGGACCCTGGCTGGGGTCAGGCCTGTACTATTATGTACAGCAGAGCGATATGACAACAGGAATAGGGGAAGATGCTCATCCCAATCACGCTGGTTATTGCTGACGACCTTGGATAGGTGTTGTTCCAAGGTCCTGTTGAATCTTTCCACCATTCCGTCTGACTGTGGGTGTAATAGTGTTGTTCTCGTTTTCCTGATCCCCAACATCGTGCAGACGTTCTGGAATACATTCGATTCGAAGTTACGCCCCTGGTCTGAATGTAATTCCATCGGGACGCCAAACCCGCTGAATAGTTGTTCTACTAGCACCGTCGCTACCGTGGTTGCCTCTTGGTTGGGTATCGCCTATGCCTCAGGCCATTTGCTGAAGTAATCCATTGCGACCAGAATGTATTTGTTCCCCCTCGCAGACTCGGGAAACGGACCGGCGACATCGATGGCAATTCTCTCAAATGGGACGCCCACATTGTACTGCTCCATTCTGTCCTTGGTCCGGGTCTTCGGGCCCTTACTGACTGTACAGGTGGCACATTTGCGGCACCAAGCTCTGACGTCTTCGAAGTAGTTCACCCAGTAGTATCGCTGACGAACTTTGTCTAGGGTTTTATTCATGCCCAGGTGGCCTCCGGTAATTCCATCATGTACTTCGGTAAGGATGGCTGGTACCTTTTTTTACGGAACTACCAGTTGGTACTTGGTTTCTCGTCCATCGGCGCTTTCCCAAACTCACTTGAGCATTCCATTGTCTACTCTTAGAGAGTCCCACTGAGCCCATAACGATTTCAGCACGCCGGAGTATCTAGCTACCTCGTCCCATCGTGGCCTGGGTGCCCCTCTCATTTTGAGTGACAAGATTGGTTCGATGTCTGGATCAGGCATTTGGTCCTGGATGCACTGTTCCGTTGTCCAGTCTTCATTGGCCTGCACTCGGATCTGCCTGATGGAGATACCCTCTCGCTGTTCCGTCTTCAAACAATGCTTGCATTCCGCTCTACAGGGTCTTCTGTATAGGGCATCGGCATTATTGTGCAACCGGCCGGCACGGTGTTCCACCTTGAAGTAGTATTGCTGTAATTTCTCCATCCATCTGGCCAGTTGTCCTTCCGGTGTCTTCATGTCCAGCAGCCATTTGAGTGCGGCATGATCTGTTCGGATTAAGAAATGGCGACCATAGAGGTATTTGTGGAAATGGTCTACAGCCCTTATTATTGCAAGAAGTTCTTTTCTGGTGACGCAATAATTTCTTTCTGGTTTCGAGAATCCACGGCTGTAGTACTCGATCACCCTCTCTTCACCATCTTGCACCTGGGATAGGACGGCCCCCAAACCTGTGTTGCTGGCGTCGGTGTCTAAGATGAACTTGCCGGACTGTGTAGGAAAGGCTAGGATTGGGCTGGAACATTGTGCTGCCTTCAGTCGTCTGAATGATGTTTCGCAATCCTGATTCCAACGGAAGGTCTCCTTCTCTGTGGTCTGCCGATGTAGGGGGGCAGCAATGGTAGCAAATCCCTCAACAAAACGCCGGTAGTATGAACAGAGGCCCAAGAAGCTTCGGAGTTCATGCTTGTCCCTCGGGACTGGCCAATCACGGATCGCTTCTATCTTGTCCTCGTTAGTGCGGATTCCTGACTCGGAAACGACGTGGCCCAAAAACTCTACTTCTTTTTGGAACAAAGAACACTTCTTCGGGTTGAGTCTCAGGTTGGCGTTATTAATTCAGGAGAATACTTCGCCCAGATTCTTCAGATGGTCGTCGAATGTCTGGCCCATGACTAGAATGTCGTCGAGGTATACTAAGCACGTCCTCCATGTTAACCCGCTTAGTACATACTCCATTAGCCTCTCAAATGTAGCGGGTGCATTACATAACCCAAAGGGCATGACCGTGAACTGAAACAGCCCTTTACTGGTGGAGAACGCTGTCTTCTCTCTGTCGTTTGCGTGTAGACCAACCTGCCAATATCCACTTTTTAGGTCTAGTGTGGATTCGGGGTAGTGGATAACTGTCTTTCTTCGTGACATCATTCAGCCACGATAATAAACGTTTTCAGTGAATTTGTGAATCTGAAGAAAACTGGTCATCGTTATGTGGTACAATACGTTTATTTGAAACCCCTCAGCCCAACCAATATAAAAGCTGAACTAGATTCTACTCTGGATGGGTCTGCTTCTTCAGTTTCAACAGTGAAATATTCTGTAAATGAGTTTAAACGAGGCTGTACAAAGTGACTACACGAGCAAATGAGGTGACGACTCCAGAGATGGTGAAGAGAATCCAAAAAGCGGTACTGGATAACCTTCGACTGAAAGTAGGCAAGCTAGCAGATATTTCAAAAAGTGCAGTAGGTACATCACATATTATCTAAAAATGTCTTCATGAGAATACTGTTAACACGATGGGTGCCGCATTTGCTCACCTCAAGCAAACGCAGTCTGCTGAAGATGTTTTAATTGAGTATTTAGCAAAGTTTTACAACAGCAAAGCAAAATTTTTACGAAGTAACCAAGGACAAAACATGGGACCACCACTTCACAAATGAGACAAAGACCAATCAAAACAACGGACTGAACAGGGCAATCGGCTCCAAAGAAGGCGAAGACCGTTCTATCTGCAGCCAAGGGTATGACGTCGATTTTTTGGGATACGCGTGGGATAATTTTCATTGAATATCTTAAAATCTTATGCAAAGTTTGAGAGAAGAAATCATGCAAAAACGGCTAAATTAGGCAAAGAAGAAAATGTTGTTTCATCAAGAAATGCACTACTCACAAAGTTTCAGTTGCTAATAATTTTCTGTTCCCGAACTTGAAAAAACGGATCAGTGGTCAAACATTATGAAACGATGAAGAAGTGATGTTGGGAGTTAGTGGCTATTTTAAGAAGCAAGACAGTTCTTATATAAAAAAGGTTTCGAACTTATTAAACATCGCTGAGAAAAGTGTATAGAGCTGAAAGGTGATTATTTTGAACTAGAAATATATTTTTTTGCAAAATTGTTGTGTTTTCATTGTTGGGTAGAGTAAGTACTTTTGGGACCATCCTCGTAATGAAATATTCGTTTTAACTTGCACATTTCAGTTCTTATTAAACTCTTTTGTAATTTCAGTTTTCAAGCTATATGTTTTAAATAAAAAAGTTTTACTGTTCATGACGTAACAACAATTCCGATACCAAAGAACCTAACTTGATCTTTGGTGTTTTTATCAAGGAAAGTTTGGCATAAATTCGACAGCTTCTATAAAGATCGCATTTCATAAATTATCCAAATCTGGGTTACATCAGTCTCACAAAGTTTCTGTGCATAGTAACGGTCGATATTGAGAGTTTCGTAGACGGTAACTAGTGTCACGCTGTCAGACTTCGAGAGGTGATTTCCATTTTCACAGAAGGTATGTTGAGATGCATTTTCTCCAATGGAACACCGATTTGTAATTGGTCAGTGCTAATGTTTCCATTTACGTTGTTGATTCTTCAAGGTAGGCTTAGCATCAGTTTCAATCCTAAAATAAATATAACTGGAATCTTTCATTATACAGGGTGTTCCTAAATTGGAGGTACAAACGAAAAGGGGAGATTCCTTGAATAGTTTTAGGAAGAAAAAGTCCCATAAACATGGGTCCGCAAACATTTCGTTTTCCAGATACAGAGTGTTAAAGTTTCAATTTTTTTCACGTTTTTTTCTCATAGTATCTGCACTTCACAAGATATTCAAATGAAATTTGGCATAGATATTACAATTAAGAGTTTACACCTTGTGACATGCCAATTTCGATTGCAAATCTACAGGGTGATATTTTTTCGGGAACACTGTCCACTGTTGTCCTTCAGAACTTTTTTTTGGTGAGCCACTGGTACTTTCAAAAATTGTAAAGAAAAGCTTTGTTGTTATACCAAACTTTATGTTCTGTTGTAGTTTTGTCGTATCTACTACCGATTTCGAGAAACAAATTTTGAATTATTAAACTAGCAATGATTCTTAAAGATTCGATAAACTGGTATAATCATAAAAAAAAATGTATTACTGCAAGAAACGTACAACTCAAAAATTAATCCTAATAAAAAAACTAAATAACAACAAAGGAACTAAACTCCAATTGTTGAAAATGTCCTCCCCCAACCCTTATACAAGCTTCTGTTCTTCTTCTCATAGACGATCGAACTCTTTCAAACACTCCTGGAGTATTCCTAATTGTATCAAACGCGCCTATTATACGATTTCTCAGTTCGTCTACGGTATTCACTGGCGTTATGTACACTAGAGATTTCAGATGGCCCCATAGAAAGAAATCTAAACTATTTAAATTACATTTTTCGTTCAAATACTCCCTAGCCAAAAGTGAAAAATGAGCAGGAGCACCGTCGTGCATGAACCACATTTCACGTCGCATCATAAGAGGTATATCATCCAATAATAAGGGCAAATCGTTCTCTAAAAAATGTCTGTATGATTGACCAGTAAGTCGCCCTGGCAAGAAGAAAGGACCAATCAAATAATCGCCAATATTACCACCCCACAAATTTAATGAAAATTCCTCTTGAAAATAAGCTTCTGCAATTTCATGTGAATTCTCCTCAGCCCATATGTGTTCATTATGAAAATTTATGATTGAAGTTCTTGAGAAACAGGCTTCATCAGTGAATAGGATTTGGCAATCAAAATGAGGATTGTTCAATAGTCTGTTGAGGTACCACTGACAAAAAATAATTCTTGGATGACAATGTCGAGGCAAGAGCGCCTGCACCCTCTGAATGTGATAAGGATAGAGCAAAGAATCCCGCAAGATCTGCCAAACAACTTGATGACTTGTATTTAAGGTAACACTAATTTTTCTTGTACTGGTTCCTGGATGTTCTTCTATTTCGTTCAGCACTGCCTCTTCGAGTCGTGGTGTTCTCACACTTCGTGGTCTACATGCATTAATATTTTTCGCAGAAAAAGATCCAGTTTCTGAAAGACGCCTGTGAATATTAGAGAACATCCGATGACCAGGCATCACTCTATTGGGATAGCGTTCCATGTAAAGACGCTTACCTTCTCTTGAATTACCATTTGCAAGACCATACATGAAATGCATGTCAGCCATTTCGGAATTCGTAAAATTCGGCATGTTTTGATATTAAAATGCAATCATCTTTAATTTTCAAAACACAATAAATTTATTCATTCACCACAGCCTACTAGATAGGTAACTAGATTTCTATGACAATTCGGATTTTCTGAGGATTTCAAGAGAATCATTCATTTCTCGAAACCGGTAGTAGATACGTCAAAACTACAAGAGAATATAAAGTTTGGTATAACAACAAAGCTTTTCTTTACAATTTCTGAAAGTACCAGTGGCTCACCAAAAAAAAGTTCTGAAGGACAACAGTGGACAATGTTCGCGAAAAAATATCACCCTGTAGATTTGCAATCGAAATTGGCATGTCACAAGGTGTAAACTCTTAATTGTAATATCTATGCCAAATTTCATTTGAATATCTTGTGAAGTGCAGATACTATGAGAAAAAAAATTGAAAAAAATTGAAACTTTAACACTCTGTATCTTGAAAACGAAACGTTTGCGGACCCATGTTTATGGGACTTTTTCTTCCTAAAACTATTCAAGGAACACCCTGTATTATAATATCTCACTATAAGATTACTCTGTTCATCCGTTAATAAATTGAAACGCAATTTTAATAAAGGTTTACTAATAAAGGAATACGTTTCTGTTAGATTGTCTGTCAAAATATGGCAGTAACTATTCTAACTGAGCTTTTTTATTCATTTTTTAACACATTTTCTCAATTATTCTTTAAAATATTTTCAAAAACATCGTATTTGAATTAGTCATATATTAAATTAAGGCTATTTCTTCTGTTCACAGTGAAACAGGAATGCATATTTAAAATTTACTATAAATAGGAATTGTCCACGTTAGAAATAAGGTAAGCACAAGATGAAGTATGATGGTGATTTGACCCCGACTGTATATAAGCTTCGTACTTATTCGATTGAGATCTGATTTCTGTGAAAATTTGGAATTAAGCTTGTCTTACTTTCTGGATCGAAAGTAATAAAAATATTCCAGATATCTTTTGTATTTAATGGAAGAAAAGTACTACTTGTAGTAAAAAATTTAAAAAACATAGATTTAGGGGTTTCACTACCAAATTCTACATTAAGAAAATACAAATGACTATAAAAAATAACATTTGTAGCATGTGGAATTGAAATGACCCTTTTGGATTTAAAATGTTTGTAGCTAATCTTTTATATTTTGGGGGAATCACTATATTAAAGCACAGCATGCACAGCCCATGTGAGAAGCAAATTTGCCATACTTTAACATCATTTCCTTTGAAATCGAGCTATCATTTTTGGACGAAAATTTGTGTAAACTTTATGACAATATTGCTTTCCGTCGATCTCGTATTTTCTACATTATAAAAGCCCAATACAGAAACCCAATATAAAACCAAATCTATTCTAAATTGTACTCACTGACATAAAAATCACAACACCCAAGAGATATTTAAATTTAATATATTTTTGGTAAAACATTGATGTTATAGTAAGGAGTTAATGAATAAAAAAATACCCAAAAAGTTAATTATTTTTTATTAAATTTGTTAATAATGTGTTGGTCCACCGCGATTGTCTGTACACCCCCCAACACGTCTTGAGATTGATTCAATAAGGTGGTCTATTTCTTTATGAGGAATACTATCCCAAGGTACCTGCATGTCATATTTTAGAACCTTCAGAATAAGTAGGGACTGGGATAAATTTCAAAGCCTTCTACCGATCATATCCCAAACATGTTCTATGGGCGAAAGATCGTGGGATCTGGGCGGCCATGGCAACAGTTTAAACTAAAACGAGCAACACGGGGCCGAGCATTATCTTATTGAAATAAGGGATCCATTAGCCGATTAAGGTAATGGAGTACATACTGCTCCACTACGTCCTGAACATAACGTTGCGCTGTCATGTTGCCTCGAACAAAGACTTCCATGTGCTATAGCACACGATATCATAACGCCTACTTTTCAGTGTACATGTCGCCCAACATCAAATTGAGGTTCAGCCATCATGTCCACCCAAGAAGAATCGAGATTCACCAAAGAAGATGACCTGATGCCTTTTTACATTCCAATGTTGTTTTTTGTAGCACTGTAGTCGTTGCAATCCTTGCTCAGAAGTTAAAGGTAGCACAAAATGGGGTCGATAATGCTGTTGTATAAAAGACCTTATACAGCGGTTAACCGTTCGAACACTTATCAGAGTTTCTTGTTCTCTTAACCACTCATCAGTCAAATTTCAATTTGTCGAAAATCGTTCTCTAAAGGTCATAATCTTAGACGCTAATCTTGAACTTCAGTTGTGCCCCTTCAACGTCGGTTGAATACTCTTTTCCAATTTTGGGAATTATCAAACCAATCTTTATCAGTAATTATATCACCACCATAATTTTCAGTTTCATAAATAAGAGGCTTTTCTTGCTAATAAAAACAACACGATGTGTAACTTACTTTGTTTCCCTTTGTATACTAAAATTTAACTGACAGAATTAGATACGTATTATTTAAAAAATAGGATTTAAATCAGAACTCTACCAGCCGTACCTAGAGTAAATGTATGCTTCTGGGTTTGGTCTTGTTCACTGATCGTATACCTACATAAAAATTCAGTTTGGGCATGTCTTCTGAATAATAATTGTAGGTTCAAAAATAATCCACCAAAATGGGATACGATACATTTATAAATATAGTAGCTTATTTGTTTTATCACTGACGAAAACCAACATTCATGAGACACAAATTAAAAAACACCACAGATGAATTTCAACTGACCATTTATTTATTTTAGAGAAAAACAGAACACAAGTTTGTCCCTCATAGAATAAATTAGTAAATTCTTGTTACACTTGTGCGAAAGTGTCAGCTGAAACTGCGCGGACTTTTTCAATAATTCGTTGTATTACAACGTTATTATTGAAAAAATCTAATGTTGTCAGGTCCAGTCAACTAGCTGGCCTTGTTTTATGTGAAAGTTTTATATTATTAGTAACCTTGTTATACGGTCATTGAAAAATTACCAGCCTTAGAAGACAAATTAGGTTATATTTAGAATCGGTAACATCAAATTAGTAAATATTATGTGATATATATCATTAATAAATTTGAAAGTGTAAATATATTGGTCAATGTAAGGAGTAATCTAATATATTTCAGCGAAAAAACGAAAATGAATCAAATTTATTTCAATTACAAACAACATTAAGCATTTCTCAGAAGCAGCTAGTGGCTCTACCTCGAATAGAAACTTATTCGGAAACTCGACCGCTAATGGAGAACTAAGGAAATGCGGAACAAATGGTACAATAATTCACTCAGTTCGGAAAAGCGAGAAACGGCTGTTAGAAACGTGATTCGTACAAGAAAGGGCGTAAGATATCACTTTGTGAACTATTTAAAAGTGATAGTTTTAGAGGTAAACCGCAACTTCGTGGTGTCTTCTAGCGCTATCTAAGTTATGACTACTCCAACATTTGTCATCAATTTGTCTTTGTGATAGGATGAAAGTAATTTAAAGAAAAGTTAGAAATTGGGAGTAACACTACGTATTTGGGCAATAGACTGTGTCATGTGCTGGCATTATTTTATTTTAATGAGTTTAATTTCTTATTTTCTTTTATTTATACCGTAGCTTTATTTATCTGTACTTCCAAACCAATATATAAAGAGAGTTGTTTGTGTTGTAAACTTCTCTACTAGTGGTAACAGATGGCGTAACAGTAATAGATGACCTGCATTCTGCGATAATTCGTTGTTTTAAAACATTAATATTGTCGGGTTCCGTATCGTAAACCTTGGATTTCAAGTACCCCTGTCAGGTCCGGTGACCGAGCTGTACATTCTATGGGACCTCGCCGACCAATCCGTCTATCACGATATTATTCATCCAGGTAATGGCTTACTGCACGATAATAATGGACAAGAGAATTTTCTTTTTGAAATGTTATTTCCAAGGAATTCATCTGATTCTGGACATTTTGTGTTTCACATTTCCATTAAGAGAATAAGTAGTTTCGTCACTAATACAATATTTTTTTTGTAGTGAAGGTTTCGATTTCGAATTTTATTTGTCATAATTTGACAAAATACCAGTCGTGTGTGGAGATTGTCATTTGAAAGTTAGTGCCCTATTTTTAATTTGTATGGAGGAAATTTGTTTTTTACCAATACCCTATGTACTGTACTTTGACAAACTTCACCGATAGACGCAACTTTAGATTTCGAAGAAGTAGAGTTTACTACCTTTTGTCCAATTACGACAATTTTTTGTCGAGCAGTTACCACTACTAGAAAAGTTTTAAATATGGAGTGCAGAGCCCTGGAGGACAAACTTAAATGGGAATAAAACTGAAAAAGGATCCAGCGGACGCTTTCAAATAAGAAGTTCAAGAAATGACCAAAATGGCGCAAGTGTGACGACAGGGCATGTTATGAAGTTAGCAATTGTCAACGGATTAAAAGGCACAAATCCTACATTTAGAAGTGAAGTGGCTAAAAAAGTGAGAATGATTTAATTATACGTAAATATAATCTAGAAAATCGGTTATGTGAACTTCTCTTTGTAAACAGTTGTCTCTGTTTTTTGTCATCTCTGCAAGTGATATGAGTTTATAGTGGGTTAGTTGTGATATAAATTAATAAGTATGTGCCCCAGTTTTGACTTTTCATAAAACTCAGTGATTTTATAGTTTTTATTTTGTTATAAAACTTTTTGAAATAGTTAGTGGGAAAAATTTGTATATTTGTAATATTTTTATACTTGTTAACGAATGTTGGTGAATTAGATGTAAATAAAAATTATTTATTTTTACCTTCTTGTGTTTGTATTACATATTGATTTTAAAAAGTGTCCCTTTACAAAGTTGGTGTTTCTACTTTCTTGTTCACCTCTCTCTGGATACAAGGTAATTAACAATTATTTTTATCACTGAATAAACTGCTAAAATTAAATTATCTCTTCTGTTATCATTATGGAACAAATTTCATTTGCATTTTTTTTTCTAGAATAGTTTCTTCTTCAAGGATTCTAACATTTTCACACACTGGTTTTCCATATATTATTTCTTGTCTAGTTAGACAAAAAGCTTCATTAGCTACATTTAAATGACTAATTTTGACTGTAGTTGTATTTTAAATATTTCCAAAGGTACGCCTGGTGAGTGCCCCTGGTAAGTTTGTTGAAGTTCTCGAGTTGATGGAGAATGCCATAATCAGCTTTATAGTTGTGTAATAAAGGGTTCTTCAGAGTTTATGTAGGATATTTATCTTGACTTTTATGTGCAAATAAAATTTTGCTTATAAGTCATTTGTATATGTGTAAAAGATATTTCATTGACTTAACACTTTATTAATGTTAAATACAAACCTGGTTGCTTAACTGCAATGGTTAAATTTGCATTTTTTGGATGTGAATTCTTCACATTCATCTAATATTATTCAGTTAGGTTTGTTCGTAGAAAACTGATTTCTACGAACAATTTACCCGGTCGTCCCAGTGGCTCCCCCAAATTGAAACCATTTTGTGGACACTTTTTCTTACACAGAGTGTGTCCTCCTTTACTCAACCCTCCTCCATAGTTTTAAACCTTTCATTTTTTGCCTCCAAATTTCATTAGTGTTATAACCGTTTATAAGGGGGAGGGAGTTTTGACTGGCACTAAGGAAATGCGCCCTATTCCTATAGAAGTACAATATTTTCGTCTGGAGCATTATTGGTCTCAAAAACGTTAAAAACTGTTAAATTGCATTTCCAAATCTACAAAATGGCAGGAATGTAAATTATAGAAGAGCTTGATCTGGTTGTTCAAACGAATTTATATGTATTAAGAAGAATGTTCATTGAAACTTGCATCTGTATTCATACAAAATTCAAACTGTGTTCAAACTAAGATTTATTAATTCTATAACCTCGTGTTGTCAATCAAAATTGTCGTTTCTGGGATAGAGAAAACCGTCATCTGATTTAATAGAGAAATTTCGGCAAACCCTAGCTGGAACATCATAGCACACAATACTACTACTACTACTACATAGTTAATTTCCCTGACAGTCTGATCTGAAAAATGGAAAATTGAGTGGGCGCCTCATCCCCCAGATTTTACTACCTAGATTTTTTTCGTAAGGATACTTGAAAAGAAAAATCAATATTAATCGCCAGTACACGTTAGAAGACTTAAGAAACAAATTCCACTTGTTGAAATATAGCTGATTTATGTTACACGCTCCGGAGAATATCAGGTAAAGAGCTTTAGAGAGCGGTCTCTTACTTCAGGGAGGAAACTTCGCTGTAGGGACGCTTCTCTATGATTTTGAGCCCACTGTTTGCTCTGAGTTATTGCGTTTAAAACCCGTAAAACTTGTTCTAGACTGCTAAAATAATTATAGAATTATTTTTGCCTTTGAGGCTCTTGGGTGAACGAGCGACAATCTCATCATCGTGCTCCTCCACAGGACTCGTTCAAACCTAACACTTGACTCTATATACTTTGCCTCACTCTTTATTCATGTATAAACATAAAGTTTTTTACCCTAACACCTAGCCATATCAAAATAAGTTACGCGGTAGAGCGCCCGAATTAATTAGGTCCCGAAACCCTAGTAAACTAGCTGAAATTCAAACCCTCCTAGGAAATCATATTGGAGAACCGCGGGATCTTCCGGCTCTTATACAGGACTTGCAAAGAATGCGGCAAAAGCCCAATGAATCCCCTCTTGCGTTCTCTGCTAGACTCCAGACGCATCAAGCAAAAATGCTAGCAGCTATAAACAAGCAAAATTTAACCATCAACGAAAAACAGGCGCAGATTGACTTAATAGTAGAGTCAATGGCTCTTAACAGCCTCCTCACGGGTTTAGAGCTCATAATTGGTCAACTCGATCGCGCTAGCTACCCCTGCAGTGTTTCCAGAATTAAACGAGAACTACAATTGTCACACTTACAAACTCATAAATTTTCAGGCAATATAAATTTCCAGCAACCCTCTCGTAAGCCAAGTAATGGCCCACCCACAAAACAATGTACATTCTGTAAGAGAATAGGCCATTCAGCTATTGAATACATCATTAGATCGAAGTCCAACAGAACCAAAGCTTTGACAGAATCAAAGTTTTGGGAAAAATTTTAAAAGACCTCGCCCTAATCCCTTCGCCCAAAATTCCAGTCAATAAAATTACGAGCAGCCTCGTCAAACAAACTTTTCACCTAACAGGAATTTCCAACAACACCCAACCTCCAAATACGGACCAATTTCAACCGAACCCTAACTTTTACCGCTAACAAAGAACTCATCACCTAAATAGCAATGGCTTCGAAAATCATAAATTTGAACAAACCTATTCGAACCCCAATAACCAGAACCAGAACCAATACACAGATTTCGACAATAACGATTTTACTTACGACAATTCCAACAATGACTTTGACGACTATTTATAAGCAAACTCCTTCCCGTAGAGAAAAAAAAGAAACTATGTGCTTATACATCTCTGACACACCAAATGTTCCACAGTTTTTCCAGTCACTCTTTATTATCGCTATATCAGCATTCATTTAAAAAACATAAAATTTGAACTATCCTGTACATTGTGACGAAGTTAGTGTATTCTACGAAACCGTTTAAAGGTTTAATAAACAAGTGGAAACAATCGAAGCGTGACTATTTGAAAAATAACAACTTTAAAATACTATCGCCTTGCTTCCGCTCGTCAGCCTTACTAACCCCGAAGATAACAAACCTCCCGAATATAGCGATGGAAATAACAGATAGCCCCGTTAACCTCCAGTAATATTTCTTACCATTATCAGCTGTTGGAGAAATTTATTGCCGTACTGTTCTCACAAGCACCTCTCCTCTTTTTCAGCGATTTAATTCGTTCGGTTTTCGGAAACTCCCCGACGAATTTACACCAACGGGGTATCACTCGACATTAAAATGCTCGTTTAAGAAATTAAGGTTTTAGTCTGAAAACGGTAAATTATCAACAACACTTCATATTACCTTCACCTATGTATCTAATAACTATCTATAAGTGTGTAAACAAATATAGAAAGTCGAGCCGCATCGATTTAAACTTCTCAAGTGTATGTAATCCGCATGACATTACAATAATTTAGTATCATATTGGGTATTTGTTGGTTGCATTACCGTTTTTTTACTGTTGGTCCCGAAAAATAGTACATATATAAATATAATTGCGAATTATTCTGGTGTTCATCCTTTATATTATTTTGCCTGTTCACTGGGGTTTTATCTCCCCAAAATTTTTATTATTATTATTTAAAATCGTATTTGGAGAACAAAGTGTAGTAAGGCAATTTTGTAAAATTACCCGGATTACTGGCTGTCCGTACAGAAATTCTTCCTCACAGTTATTTTGAGAGACAGAGATGTCTTAAAATGATCAACCAGTATTCATGTATATAAATAGTGTATTGTATATTGTGTTATAGTTATTTGTTTGGAGACGTTTCAACTCCGACTCTGGAGTCGTTGTCAATCGTTTAGTTGAGTCTTTCGAGGTATCTTCGAAAAATTTTTGCACTGATGTGGATTTTGCTGTTTGTCAAAAAATTTTGACAGTGACAATATGTTATTTTCTGAGCACTTGATACTGAGGGTACCATTTTTTGCTCTTCTAGCAATAGATCTCACCGGTGCTGGTTAATATTAACCAGCACCGGATGCCATAGCATAGATTTGGATAAAACAAAGATCTTATTGAAAGTGGAAAATTTAAAAACGAGAAAACTTAAAGAAGCCAGCTTTATGATGATAAACAATACGGAAATCGGGGCCCCTTCAATAGACCTTCATTTGAGCTGGAGAGATCTATTGCTAGAAGAGCAAAAAAATGGTACCCTCAGTATCAAGTGATCGGCAAATGACATATTGTAATTCCACATCAGTGCAAAAATTTTTTAAAATACCTTGAAAGACTCAACAAAACAACGACTTCAGAGTCGGAGTTGAAACGTCTCCAAACAAATAACTATAACACAGTATACTATAGACTATTTATATACAGGAATACTGGTTGATCATTTTAAGACATCTCTTTCTCTCAGAATAACTGTGAGGAAGAATTTCTGTACGAACAGCCGGGCAATTTTACGAAATTGCCTTACTACACTTTGTTCTCCAAATACGATTTTAAATACTTATCTGTTGCAGGAAAAAAATTTGAAGAGAGAAAACCCCAATGAACACGCAAAATAATTCAAGATCTCCTCAACAATCTTTTCGAAATCCCACCCACCCAGAAGGAGATATTTAAATTTAATATTGTTTTGGTAACATATGGAGGCTATCATAAGGCGTAAAGTTTATTATTTTATTTTAATTAAGTTTGTTAATAATGTGTTTGTCCTCCGCGGTTATCTATACAATAAGGTGGTCTATTTCTTCTTGAGGGATACTATCCCAAGCTATTTAATGTCTTAGAAACTCCAAAGTCCGTGGGGGCAGGGGTAAATTTCTGAGTTTTCTACCCATCATATCCCAAATATGATCTATGGGCGAAAGACCCAGGCATCTGAGTGGCTATGGCAACAGATTCACATGGGTCTCTTCAAAAAAGTTGAAACTAACTCGAGAAACATGAGGCCGAGCATTATATTGTTGAAATAAGGGAACCATAACGTTGAGCTGTCATGTTGCCTCGAATAAAGCTAAAGATGTCCTACACCCATACCATAACGTCTTCTGTTCGGTGTATGTCTCGCAGAGGTAACCCAAGATAGGGTCGATAATACTGCAGTCCTAAACACCTTATAATCATTCAAATTTCAAGCTGTAGAAATTCGGTTTCGAAAGGCCAGAAGTTTAGGAACGGTTCAAAAAATTTTTTAGAAAGATTCTTTTGTCACGTAGGATATGAGCTCATATTTTTCAAAAGCTGAGCAATTCTTCATAAATGATAGCTAAAAACCATCTCGATTATGTCAACTTTCAAACACAAAAAACTGCACACATAGATCCACATATACAGAGAAACCCAGATACTACACACCATAAACTCATAACACCTCTTTTCTTGCGTCGCAGGTTAATAAGTTTTAGTGATAACTCCGGCGCATGCACCAATATCTGACGAAATACGTTCTTTGATTAGTTCTAGTACCTAATATTTCTTCTAGTACCTACGGTCTATTTTCGGTTATTCGTTCTATTTATAGAACTTTTTTCAGGTGTTCTTCCTGAAGAGACAACATGTTTCCATGAGCAATTCTTCGTAATAATTTGTTTAAATATTTGCGGAATGTGTCTATTTTCTGTGCTATTTGTTCTTAGGTTCTTAGGGACCAGCCACAACTCTAATAACTCCAATGTGTTTTTATGATTTTACTACAATATAATCTTTCATATGTTTGTCTTTACATTTATTTAGAATTTCTCGAATATATCTTAATAAAATAAAATTAAAATATTCACACTGATTGTGCGATTTTAGATAAATCAGAGACCATTGACTGTACTGCAGTCCCTTAATAACTGTTTTTTCTAATTTTCTGGAAAAGGATAAGTATCACGTTATAGAAAATTATATGATACATTTCCTTAATATTCCTTAATCCAATGCAGTTTGAATAATCAAAATGGTTGGCGGTTTTTGAATAATCGATGAACATACATACAAAAAGATGCTGACGAATTGATAATCTTCTTCTGTTTGAAATTCTGCAAAATTATTTAACCAGCAATTTTTAAAAAGAAGGGTGAGGGTGAACTAGAAAATTGAAAAAAATTATGTTATGATTTACTCAGATTGTAAAAAATTTTCAAGGTGTTATGGAATCCTTAGTATGCACTTCGCACTTGACCAAATTATTTGCAATTATAATTTATTCAAACGAGAACACAATACGTTTTGCCTCGATCAATTCATAAGGAAGAATCATGAAGGCAGGTAGCAATTGTCGACACCTAAAACCAATTCCATTGGTCATTTGTGAAGCTCTTATAACGAGAAATGAAACCTACACAGGTTCTCATCCCTTTTAGAGACATCACAAACGGAATGTGTTTCCATTTAGTTGCCTCAGTTCTAGATTGGTTTTCGCTCGATGCTTTGTACATAAGCAACTGCCAGAGATTACAGAGGGAGAATTGATGAGGTATCTCTGCCTTTTATCTATTAATTTCGTTCAAAATTCAGCGGTTGGATTTATCATGGTGTACCGCTGTACATTAGAACACGAGGGTACGTTGAAAAGTTAACCCTAAAGTAGCAAATAATTTTAATAAAATACAACTCTAGACAATAAATAACACATTCAGTGTTGTTAGGTACCTGTACCTACACATGAAATAAAGAATGTGAAGATTAAAAGGTGCTCATTCTGCCTATCTAGTATATTTTTGAAGTCTTTATGTCCTAAGGTTACATTAGAAAAATTAATATGGTCGTTAAGTTTGCTTAAATTTTCTAATGTTCCACGCAACCTTGTTAAGTTTTCTTTCATAATCGAAATTGGTCCAGCCGTTTATACAAGATGCCATGATCAAGGAAAACAGGGATCCATTTAGATATATATATATATATATATATATATATATATATATATATATATATATATATATATGTTATATCACACTTCTCAATATTAACTTTTTTAAAAAAGATTTTTATTAATAACAAACAAAATAATAACTTTTAAATACAAATGAAAAATAACGATATAAAGTGACAGAGTTACTGAGTAATAGTGAATACAACATTAGAGCAGTTTTACAATTTATAACATATAATATGCCGAATAAGCAAAGTCGACGCTGCGATTCCCACGGATGTTGGCGGCGCCGTAATATGACACCACACGTGTCGCTGAGTCAGCTGGGAGTGTTGAACTATCGTTGCGATATAAGTTCGTACTAAGTTCATGGTATAAACTTATATAACAACTCCCATCCATATAAAAAAGTTGATGGTACAGCATCAACTTTTACGTCAAGTTCTGGAGTTCTGTATCGTCGGTTGGATTCAGGAGGCTGTGTAGCTTTCCTTTGGGCTTAGGGTTTGGTGGTGCTGTCGGTGGCGTGTGCTGGACAGCGGAGCTTGGTGTAGTGGTATCCTTGAACCTCTTCTGGATTGACTTCATTATGAGCAGGATAATCACAATTACTACTAAGGTGGTCGTTGTGATTGTGAGCCAGGACGTATGCTTTTCTAAGGGTGGTTGTTCCATCAGCTTTTCCAGTTCCTTAGAATATTGGGAGAGCTTATGGTTGGCAACATCTAGGTCTTGTACATCTAATTCTTGTAGCTGTAGGGGTGTCAGGTTTGGCATCTCATTGGCGGCTGGCATGCCGTTGCAGCAGTTGAAAGGAATGTCCACTGGGTGGTTTCTGTATGTGATGTTTTGGACATTTTTAGAAGTTCTTGTAGCATGGACCCTTGTGTTGTCGATAAAGGCATTGCAGTCGGGTTGGATTTGCAACACTGAATTTGTCGATATGGTTTGTGTCACGACATCTTGCCCTTTGCATTTGATGGTGATGGCCAGTGGTCTTGAAATCGAGATCAACCAAAAGTTTACGTCAATCTCTTGGATATTATAGTCTGCTGCATATAATATCAAACTTTTGCAGGTGTCTGGAAGTGTGACTGGCTGTCTGAGAAGCTGACCTTCGCAGATGGCATCTTTGTCTATTGGATGTGATATAGCTTTGGAACAAATCTTATGATGTTTAGTTAAGGGCTTGCAGTCACCCAGGTCTTCGAAGGGTGTGTATAATAACGAATCGTCATCTCTCGCGATAAATTTTGTCTTTATTGAAAGTATATGATGAAACCCTGTTCGATCATCCAAAATTGGGATCGGATAAAGGTGGTAAAGGGTGTAAATCTCAGGATCAACTAAAGGAATTTTGAGTACAAAAATGATTTTGGTGTTGATTTGAAAAGCTTCCAATTCTATCAAATCAATGTACTGAGCAACATTTGAACTGTAAATAGGAAGTGGTAAATTATTTTCATGTAGTGATTGAGAAATCTTTTGAAGGGAATCGACCAAATCTACTGGGGTTATGATCGAACTATGTAAAATTTTTAAGCGGGCGAAAGAGACTGCAGTTAAAACATCATCGAGAGTGTTTTCGATAAATATGTAACTCTCCATTAGGCTTTCACACAGATCCAAGATATTGATTTGAAATTCATGAAAATCAAGATCATTTGAAATGTATAAAATTGACTGCCTTATTTTTTCAATGTTATTCGAGAATAATTTCTCCTCGGATTGAAATTTTTGTAAAGTTTTGTTGAGGCTCGTAATGACTGAGGTTGTTACAGATATTTGTTTCTTTACTAAGTCCTGAATTTGGTGTTGGTCTTTAGTAATTTTAGTTATACAGTCATTTATGTATTCACCATCTGTTGCGTCTAAGTTTCCTGAAATAGCTTTCCAAACTGATCCCAGTCCGTTAATAAGTCCGCGTTTTCTTCTGTTAGTAGGGTAAGTTTGAGTGTCAGCGAAGATGTCTGTATATTTAGAGTTAACGGATTTAGAAATTTGTTTCAAGAGGCTAACATGTGTTTGTATTTTTGGTTTAAATGATTTCGTATTAGTTGTGTTTTCGTTGATTGTCTCTAAAATTCGGTTTAGTATGGCGTCGTTATTTGAAATAGCACCTCTGAAAGGGCTGAGGTCTTTGAAGACAAGAAGTGACCATTTGTCGTTTGAAATTTTAAGTGTGCCTTCTTCATGGAAGAAAACTCCTATTGTATTGTTAACGGGTGTAAGAGAGTATTGTTGGAGGTTCACGACTGAAAACAGTCCACAGAATCTGAAAAGAAGGGATTCATTCAAAATATGGTTTTAGTCTGTCAAAGTTAATTTTACTAATTTGGTTAGTCTGTAAGTTTATAACTGTGGCAGAGTTTTTTCTAATCGCGGTGATTTCAAAAGGTCCATTGAATTTGTTTTCAGATTTGCTTTTAATCTGAGACTCTTTCACGTAAACTTTGTCGCCTACTTTGTATTCTGGTTGGTTAGTCGAAACATGTTTGTCAAATCTAACTTTAGATTTTTGTTTTTGTTGGTCGGTTTTTGCGCGGGCAAGTCTATAATAGTAGTTCATTCTGTTGTTAAAGTCCCTAACATATTTGGAAATGAGTTTTTCCTGATCGTATATTGTTTCGGGGGGTCTACTAGAAGTATGCCCAAAGATAAGTTCATAGGGCGTGAAACCGGTAGTCTTGTTTTTAGTATTGTTGTAGCAGATAACTGCGTAGGGGAGGACGTTGAATGGATGTTCATCCGGATGTTCAGCTGTATTTGCCCTTATCATTTCCGCTAAAGTCGCGTGAAACCTTTCGATAGAACCATTTGATTCGGGATGGTGGACACTTGAAAAGGATAGTTTTATGTCATATAGTTCGCACAGGTCCCTTATGAGAGTGTTATCAAATTCACGTCCATAATCACAATGGATGCGAAGAGGTGTACCGTAATGTTAAAAGAATATTAGGAGGGTGTTTACTACAGTTTTAGCTGTTTTGTCACCAATTGGGTAAGCCTGAGTAAATTTGGTGAGTTCATCCCTAATAGTCAGTGCGTAGTTTCTGGTTGGATATTCGAAAATATCAATGTTGATACGTTCGAAGGGCGTTTTTGGTGTTTCAGTTATGACAAAAGGAGCACTTAAGTTTTTTCTACAGAACTTTACCTTTTGGCAAGTTTCGCAGGACTTAATAAATTGCTCTACACTTTTGATTAGTCCAGTCCAATTATACTTTTCTTTTATGCGTCGGATGGTCTCGTTAATTCCACGATGAAGGTTATTTTTGCCGCAGTGGTACTGCTGCAGTATAACGGGAATCTCGTCTTGAGAAGGGGTTGTCACAATATTTTGACAAATTTTAAGTTTTACGTCTTTGTCTGCAAGTATAAAGGATAGTGTTTCAAGAATCGGTAGTTCTACGTTGTTTTCAATGCAAAAAGTTTCGGATTCGTCGAACTGGTCTTGATTGTTATAGAGAATGTTGAAAAGATGTGCAACAACTGTTCCAGGATCAAAGGGTAAAGGGACAATTAAATATTTTCTATGCCTTACAGTTTTGCTGGCTAGAACGTTTAGAGTGTCAGTAGTGAAGTTTGGGTCTTCTTCGAAAATATCTTCGATGATTTTGTCATGCAAGTCATTGAGTTTATTTTGCCAGAAGAAAGTGACTATTCGTTTGTGAGATTTGTCTAGAAGTTGGGCGTTAGAAATTTCTATTTTTGAATAGTCGATTATCGACTCGGTTTTATACAATTGAACAAATCTATTAAATTCTGTTGTCATGCGTTCGTCATGATCATCGCGTTCTTGATCATTGTCGGAGTCGTCGGAGTTATCGTGACTAGTACCTGGATCGGGTTGTTTTGGGTCGGTTTCGTTATTTGCGAAAATTTTTATCTTTGAAAGAAAGTCGGTGCATTGTTTGAAGTGATTAATTTTGATACGGGAAAGAGCGTCTGCGTTCAAGTTTACCTTGCCGGGCTTGTATTCGATTTTATAGTTATACTCCTCTAGTTTGAGGCGCCATCTAGCTAGGCGACTGCCAGGGTCTTTGATCGAAAAGAGCCAAGTAAGCGGACGGTGATCACACAGGAGTGTAAACTTTCTCCCAAAAAGATAAGGTCTGTAGTGCTTGACCGCCCAAACAATGGCTAGCAGTTCCCGTTCGATAGTGGAATATCCAGTTTCTGCAGCGCAGAGTGTACGGGATGCATATGCTATAGTAAGATCTTTTCCTACGGGGCCTTGTGAGAGAACCGCTCCAATTGCAAAAGCACTAGCATCAGTAGTGAGCAGGAATGGTTCTTCGAAATTTGGGTAGATCAAGATAGGGTCAGATACAAGGGCTTGCTTCAGTTCGTTGAAGGAAGACTTGCAATCTGCGTCGAAGATGAATTTGACGTCTTTTTGCAGGAGTTTCGTTAGGGGCTTTGAGATCTTGGCGAAATTGGGGATAAAACGTCGGTAATAACCGGCGAGACCAAGAAAAGATTTAACATCTTTAGGAGTTTGGGGTTGAGGAAAATTCTGGATGCATTCAACCTTTGAAGGGTTTGGTTTTACTCCTTCTTGGGTGATCAGATGACCTAGGTAAGCAACTTCCTTACGGAGAAACTCACACTTGTCAGGTTGAATTTTCAAGTTTGACTGTCTAAGACGCTTAAAGACTTCTGTCAAACGGGACATATGCTCATGGATGGTTGGAGAATAAACGATAATGTCATCCATGTAAACAAGGCAACGTTCATTCTGGATGCCCAGAAGAATGTTGTCCATGACCCTCTGAAAGGTAGAAGGTGCATTTTTCAGACCAAATGGCATACGAACGAATTCGTAATGGCCATTGTCAACAGAGAAACCGGTCTTGGGAATGTCTTCCTCAAGGATTTCCAACTGGTGAAACCCGGAAGCGAGATCCAGTGTCGAAAAGTATTGACACTTACCAAGTTGGTCGAGGAGATCAGAAATGTTGGGCAGAGGATATTTATCGTCTACAGTTAGTTCGTTTAACTTCCTATAGTCGATAACAACTCGCCACTTTTGCTTACCAGAAGCATCGAGTTTCTTGGGGACGACCCATACGGGGGAGGACCAAGGAGAAGAAGAGTGCCTGATAATGCCTTGATCAAGCATTTTGGAAATTTGGGTTTTTACTTCCTCCTTATGCACTTGAGGATATCTGTACGATTTCGTGAAAACGGGCTTGGCATTATTGGTGTCAATAGAGTGTTTGACGGCGTTAGTAAACGTCAAAACATCGCCTTCGAGATAGAAAATATCTTCGAATTCTAAGCAGAGATTCGTGATAAGTTCTCGCTCTTCGTCGTTAAGATGTTCTGTCCGAATTTGTTCCCTGATAGTAAAGTTTCTGTCTAAGTTTGTAGATTCACAGTAATCGTGTGTATTCAGATTTAAGAGAGGGTGTGTATGGTCAAGGGGTTCTAAATGAAGATTGGAAAAGTTAACAGTTTTCGGCATTGCGTTCGCGTTTATTATCGAAGTCAGAAATTCTCCCTTTGAATCAACACGTACAACCGCGTTGGGAAGTCGTACTTTGTCAATTACTTGTGTCGGTAAAATTGCGTCAGTATTTCTAAGTTCACATTTAAGTTGGAAAATTTGTTCGGTTCGTGCCTGGATTGTTATTTGATTGTTATAAATATGAGTGTGTGCGTTAGTACTGGGGGTGTCTGTTGGTTGTGTATTAGATTGGTCGTGATCGGGCACTTTATGTAGGGGGATAGTTTTAAAGTTAGTAATTAATTGTTTGGATTTTAAGTCGACGATACATTCATAATGCTCAAGAAAATCAAGACCTAATATCCCATCAAACTCAATATCTAGATCGTAGATAAAGACCTTGTGTGGATTGCCTAGAGCGAAAGGAATGAGGGTGGATTGTGAGATCGGGATTTTCTCATGAGTAATGCCTTGAATTGTTACTCTTTCGGGAGATCGTTGTGAGAAGTTTTTGACAGTGTTTTCTTTGAAAATGGAGATACCAGCTCCGGTATCAATTAGTAGTTTAAATTTTCCAGAAGCGTCGTTGATATAATAGAGGTTCTTGGAATTTACTGTCAGAAGGGGACTTAAAGAAATGTTTGTTCTGGGAAGTTCAGATCGGGATTGAAGTCTTCCAAATTCAAGTTCTGTATTTGAGTTTGGACTTCTGAGAGGGTAGTTGTCGAATCGGGGGGCTGATCTAGGCTCGGAAGCGCTAGAAAATCCTGGTATTCGTGAGGACTGAAAGGTTCGACAGGGGTATCATCTACTATTTGGTCGAACTCAGGGCTTTCATAGTTTTGGTCGTTATAATCGAAATTCTGCTGGTTATTATCAGTATAATAATCATAGTCATTTGCAGAATATTCGGGATAGTTGACATTATGATGGTTGTTAAAATGGTGGGTTCTTTCGGAACGATAATTTGGGTTTGTCTGTATTACAGACGGTCGAAAGTTGTTAGGCTTGAAAGGAGGTCTTTGAAAATTATTTGGTCGGAATTGTTGACCTTGATGATTGTTATTATTATTGATTGGATTTGGCCTCGAAGATTGATTCGGCCCAACGAAATTTGGTCTGTTATTTTGATTGAAAGGCTGAGGGTTATTTTGATATCTCAGGCGACAATCCGCAGCAATGTGACCTAATCGCCCACAATTTAAGCATTTAGGAGGTGGAGTTGGTTTTCTAGCCTGAAAAGATGGCTTAGGTGGAACAGATTTATGTACCTTTTGTTCCTCAAAATAGGATAGTTGAAGTTCTCTTCTTATCCGTGAATGTGCCTCAAGAAGATCCTTCGGATTACTGGCACGGATAATTTGGCCTAATCGAGGTTCTAAACCGGTAAGTAATGTGTTTAAAACCATGGTGTCAACGAGAGTGGTTTGAGCGTCTTTCTGCTCGGTGCTTAGACTAGGAGCTTTTTGGATACATGAGTGCATTTTCGCACTCAATACTTGAAGCCTATTATAGAATGTTAAGGGAGACTCATTGGATAATTGTTTTAACCGTTGGAGATCGTGAATTAATGAAGAGAGATCACGAGAATCTCCGAAGTGTAGCGTGAGAAGCTGTTTAATCTCAAGGTACGACGCAGGGTTTCTAGAGTTTATTAACTGCGCCGCTTTGCCTCTTAATTTATTTTTAATGTGGATCACTAATAGGTATTTTTGATCCGCGGTAGACATGTTGTAAGCACAATTACAAGCATGTATGAAGGTGGCCAAGGAGATTTGGTCTCCCTCAAATTCGGGAATGATTGAAAATATTTCCGATAACCGGTATTTTTCGGTTTCATCGGAAACAACGTTGTTTGTTGCTTGTGCCATTGTGATTTGTTAGATTTAAAAATGTAAACAAGTTGACAGAAAAAAAATAAAACAAACGAGGGATTGTATAAAAAGTAAAAAAAAATATTAATAGAGTGTATGTAAATGGGGAATAAACGATATTTTGGATAATAGAACAGTAAAGAATGGAGTAATAAAATAAATATTTAAACGTAAATCAGAATATATCAAATAAATGTTTCAATTCAAATAATGAAATAATAAATCAATTCAAAATAATATATCAAGATTACCAAATAAATAAAATAATCAATCAAATAAAAATCAAATTATCAAATATATCAATCAAATCAATTAAATAAATTGTTAAAACCTTAAACGTTAGACGATTCACTACTACTCACATCAACAGGAACATTGGAAGATCCGTGTTCTCCTTGTTATCGCAGTTGGGACTTCTTCCAGGTTCTTTGCTCCGTTGAGGGATAGGAATCCGCCGCTACCAGTTAGAATTAAGCTCGTGTTCTAGTAACGTTGACGGATCCTACTGACTGCGCCAATTTGTTATATCACACTTCTCAATATTAACTTTTTTAAAAAAGATTTTTATTAATAACAAACAAAATAATAACTTTTAAATACAAATGAAAAATAACGATATAAAGTGACAGAGTTACTGAGTAATAGTGAATACAACATTAGAGCAGTTTTACAATTTATAACATATAATATGCCGAATAAGCAAAGTCGACGCTGCGATTCCCACGGATGTTGGCGGCGCCGTAATATGACACCACACGTGTCGCTGAGTCAGCTGGGAGTGTTGAACTATCGTTGCGATATAAGTTCGTACTAAGTTCATGGTATAAACTTATATAACATATATATATAATACTCAGAGGCTTCCGCGGTCATTACTATGAACAAGGCTAGGTTCCGGGTGAGAACCGCGTCTGAATTTATTATATACTCGACGTTTCGTCTAGATCGAACTCGGGGCCTCAATCTGCCTACTCTCCAAGAGTCACTAGGTAACGGAACTGAATGTGAATCTGCTTTTCTTCTTTTATTTACAGATATCGGTGGACTAGAAGTGGATGTCACGTGTTCAAGGTGCTGTATAGTTATTGGCTGGGTGTTGGTGGGCTTGTCTGGTTTATTTAATCTGGCAATTAAGGAGGTCATTCTGTAGGAAGGTGGGAACTGTCATCGCGTCGATTTAGACAAAGTGGTAATTGAAAGATGTAATAGTCCTACTGTCCTTGAAGTTGATGGAGTGCCCTGTTTCACGCATCATCATATTCAAACAGGGCACTCTGTCAACTTCAAGGACAGTAAGACTATTATATCTCTCAATTCCCTTAGGGCTTCCACTATTTGCGAAGCAATAGAAATAAAGAAACCACTTTGTCTAAATCAACGCTATGAAAGCTCCCGCCTTTCTACAGCATGTACCTCCGTAATTGCCAGATTCAACAAACCAGACGCGCCCACCAACACCCAACCAATCACTACACAGCCCCTTGAACTGTCTTCTCTTCGGTTTAGAGAGAGTGGTCGTTTTTCTATTTCTATAGCTTCGCTAATAGTTGATGCTCTAAGTGAAATGAGAGATATAATATTCCTACTGATGAAGTACCCTGTTTGGATATGATGACGCGCAAGAGCTGAAGTCGGATCTTTTTTACGAACTGACAGAGGGTGTTCATATACTCAATGATTGACGCGCCTTTTGGTACAACAGATGTAGGTTTGTGGGAAATTGCGACATGGAATTTCGTAAACTACCCGATCCTGGTTAGGTACTTTATCTTTAGGGTTCCCGGTTAAGTTGGCTATAGTTTGACTGGTGTTGAAGACTGCCTTTATTTGATGTCGGTGTAAAATCCATGCTATTTTGTCAGTGACTCCTCGAATGTACGAAAGGAAGGCTTTCCGATGTTGTTGGTCTGTTTCTGACGGGGTTTGTGTACATTTTACAACAGGATTTGTTGAAGATTATTAACATTGTTTATGTCTGTTGTCAATATCTGTTAAGCGAATCGATCTAAAAGCCAAAGATTTCATTACAGAACTCAATTTGGCAGGATGATGGTGTGACTGGGCACTTAAGTATCGATTGTATGGGTTGATTTCCTATAGACGGTATGTGAGAATCTGTCGTTGTTTAAAGTTAGAGAGTTTAGGGCCTGAGGTTCGATTTGTTCCATGAAAATGTTAGCAAGCAATTGAGTATGTAGAAAGGCTGTCTTTTAAATAATATAAATACAGACAGTCTTCAATTTCAATATGTTTAAGCTATAGCCTGAGTTTTATTAATATATAAATAACTTTAATTATACATTGTATATAGTATAGTGTCATGGATTGGGGTCACCCAAGGATTCTTTTATATTGAGGTTCCAAAGGTGTTGCAAAGACGTACTGAGGTATAACGAGAGTATTGCCTTCTAAAACTAAGTTCAGAGAATCACCTCGAAAACTACGGCACCATAAATAAAACATGAATCAATATCAATCATAGCATAATTAATCTTTGAATTACTGTATGCGCAGGAACGAAAGTAATCATATCACATCGGCTCACAGACTCATCGTTCTAATATTCTAATATAAACTCTTGTTTAGTCGGTTAAAAATAAGTTTTACAATAAAAAATCACTCCAGCAACAGTGATTCTTCATAGATTTTCAGGCAATGCAATCAGTTGTATCGCAACATTGTCATTGTTATGTTACACTCTATAACCAATTACTACGACTTTGATATTACGATCGAGACTGGTGAATAGACCTCAGATAGTTTCCAGCCATCATCATCTTCGAGGGAAAACACCCGACGGCTGCTCTGGAAAACCAGCCTCGTTAGGTTATCACCGTGTATCAAAATAAAACCGCAAAAAGAACGGAATTGTTTCTGGAAAGTATGAAAAGGGGATAAAAGCCGTTCTGACAAAAGACTTGCAGAGAATATAAACGACGGTATCGGCGGATGAAGAATCCGAATATATAGTAAAAAGAGTGTCACCTAATTTCCACTCTGATGCTTACGCGATCTACTTTCCGGCTTGCGATGGCAGCGCAAGACGATGCCAAAGAGGGATTTTTGCCAACCGTAACTTCTCTAATATTTTCTCTTTATTTCTCCCGGCTCGCTTTTGATTTATTATGAGGGGGTTGAATTAAAATATTTAGCTCTGGAAGAAGATTCGAGTCATTTTAAAAAGATATTAGATGGAGATGAAAGATGCGAGCATGAAGTTAGAGTCGTGGAGAATGAGCTAGAGGTAGAAGGATTTGTTTTTGCAAATTAAGCAAAAGTAAAATTGTATAGCGAAAAATTGTGCAAACCATGGTTGTAAAATAAACTAGTACAATTTTTTACTCAAATTTCTGACTTAGAAAATTACTAATTACATGGGTCATTAAGTCTAGGGACTAGACTGTTCTAATAAGACTTGGGGAGTAAGCAGTTTGAGGTCTCCAGTTCAAACCAGAATCTTAATATTTAATTTGTATTTTGGTCTTCTGATAACGGCTCCACAGCAAGAGCCGAAACGTTATAGTGCGTTTTATTTTAAAAAAATTACTTGTGCCTAGTATTTTAAAACTATTTAACAGGTTACAGTCCTACTTGACGGGAAGTGTAGGTACTACAGCAGGCTTACGATAGCTCCAAGCAACTGTTTGATCATCCCAAATTCTACGGCTCTGACGGAATTGCCATTCTAACACGATTTTTCGATACTACGTAAATACGTAGTAAACTTTCATCAGTATTATCAAAAAAACATAGTGTTATTTATCGGAAATTCTTGAAACGAATGAATTGAACAATTAGAAACAAAATGTGGTTAAATTTTTTTTATAATTTATAAAAGAAAAGGGTGACAATTATTTAGGCTGAACGATGAAAACCACATATCTTACAAAATATACTTTCCGTCTCTCGTTATCTCCCTGTATCTGTTCCAGGAGAATTAAAATAATTGCTACTAGTTTGTTATGACTCAACTATTAATCCTAATGTGTAATTTAGTTCTTGATTTAGATAAAACTGCATAGAAAAATATGACGTGTAAGTTAATTTTAAATTAAAATATAAAGTTTGTTAAATTATAATAACCACACCTGCTTCACCCATAAATATTCTTTCTTTTTTTTTTTGTTTCAGAGGAGGTGAAATTCGCTAACTGAATTAAAAGCCTTCAATTTATTGACATTGCCAAAAAGTCAAGCTACAAATATTGAGAAACATTTCAAAAAAACATTGTTGGACAAAGAGTCCTGATAAGTACAAATCCTCTCCACACTTTCTATTTTTTTTTTGTTTAAATTATTCCTGTATATCAATGATTTTACTTCGTCCCATATGTCTAGTATTCCATTTATCCAACTGTTCCTGGTCTATCGTATATAACAAAATTCACCTTTTTGAACCACATTTTATGACTATAAATTTACTCTACCATTTATTTCAATCACCCGGTATATTTTTTTAACCCATGTCTATAATTATACCTCGTCCTACGTCCTATAATTTAAATATCCTAACTGCTTATGCTTATATAACAAATTTTTGATACACCCTCAATAACAATAATTTTACCCCACCCTTACTTCAAACACATTATCTAATCAACTACTTATGTTTCAAACTATATAACTTTTTTAAACCGCCTGTATAGCTGTAATTATATTCCACCTTATATTTCAACTATCCTGTATACTCAACTACTTCTGACCATTTTTAAAGCCTTTTGTATAACTGTAATTATTCACCGTTCTATAATGCAAATATCCTCTGTATAACTATAGTTTTGCTCCACTCTTATTTCAACCACCTTGTATACGCAAATACATATATTTTTAGAACCACCCTGCATAACTAATTCAGTTCCAACTTATAATTTAACCATCGTATGTATACAATTGCTTATGTACCGCCTAATATCACATGCACACACGCACACACCTTCAACCGTATTCCTCACAGAAGAGATCGCCGGAATAACAAATTTTTGTTTTAATAAGCTAATGGAATATTTTCTGCAACTTCACGCGACTGCAACTTAACTTCGTCTCTAAAATAAACTGACTTCAAGGCATCGAAATGAAAATCATTACAAACACCCTATACGACATACTTTTATGGCAAATCTTGACATTTAAACTAGATATTTATTATAAAAATTTTACATTTACCATGATGTTTACAGTTTTTTTGCATATATTTTTCCGATTTTCAGAAAAATTGTAAGTTTTGCGTTGTAGACAAATATACAGAATCAAGCTGGAACACATCTTTGTAGAATACAATTTATAATATTCAAATTTCTTGAACGGTTTTAGAGAAAACAGTGAAGATTCAATGTAAATCGCTGAAATCTAGTCCCTTTATTTACTTTTTTCTGATTTTCTAGAAAACCGAAAATCTCATGTTATAGACCATTATATGGGACCCTTCTGTAATGTTTTTTTATATAATGCAATTTAAATCATCAAAATGACCCAAGCCGTTTTTGAATAATCGTCCCACATACATAAAAAAAAGTTGCATACGAATTGATAACCTACTCCTTTTTGAAAGTCGGTTAATAACTATTTGCCTCCTCAATCATTTAGAAACTACTTACTAATCCTTAGTATTTAATAGTCATACATAAATCGATGCGACAGTTTACTACATTCCATTGATGTTCATATAAACGGAAGGAACGTACGTAAGTAGAATCAGTTCAAATACTTAGGTGTCATTTTTGATCCCCATCTAAAATGGGACAAACATATTGAAAATATTATAAAAAAACAAATATTTGGTATTTATTTTTTATAAAATATCCAAATATATGGACACTGAAACATTGAGAATAGTGTACTACGCTCTGTTCCATAGTATAATCAATCATAGCAATACAGCATGGGGAGGAGTCTATATCAATAATCTTAACCTGCTGCAACGGTTACAAAATAGAATATTAAAATTGTAAACAAGAATAAATACCTTTCCAACAAAACCCCCACTGAATTTGGATCAAATTTGCTGGCTACAATCTCTATTATATCATTATAGAGAATTAACTAATAGAGACATGACATCTAATTCCAAAACCAAATGTAAAAGTTTACAGTTAAAGTTAATGAAAAAAAAAAGTAACGAGAAAAGAAGTCTTGTCGAGGACATTAAATTGTTTAATGAACTCCCAAATGAGTTCAAAACACTTAGGGAAAACCAGAAAAAACAAAGAAATTAAAACAATGGATTCTGAATAACGTTTCATGATTTTCCTTTCAGTAAATATCAAACAAGAATATTAAGACTATAAGTATCATACTAATATAAAATAAGTATAATTTAAATATAATATGAACATAAAACAAGGAAATAAGACAAATATTTGAGTAAGTCTATGTACATATTTTATTTTTATATATTTTCCGATTTTGTTAACATTTATTAGTTTTAGCTTTTAGTTTTGGGAATAATAATTAGAAGTTATATCCCAGTCCTACGCACATGCAATTAGATCGCCTTTGTAGGTGTTAGTATATTATAATTCTTTTTTTTTTTGTATTAGCATATTACTGGTTTTCAAATCAATAAATATTAATAGAACACAGATATTAAAGTAAGTCAAAAATAACAATATTCTTTACATTGATCATGGTATGAAAACAAAATATGTATCATTCTTTATTTAAAAATTAGTGATAAGAAAGAAATAAGTTATTACATATGTTGCAAGAACATATTTCTTTGTACTTTATCAGAAAATAACCAACTTCTATGATGTTTTTCAGTTTTTCAGTATTTGTGAAGGGCACAAAATCCCTTCAATTTGGATAATTATATGGATTAATATAATTGAGAAGCCAGAAATAAATATCTATATATAAATAGGCAATGACAAAATGATTAGGTACCATTTTCTCCTCTGTCTCTCAACCGATTGTTTTCATTTTTGTTTTGTTTAATAGTTACTGACGACCTTCAGTGCAGAATGCTAATATCAATTTATAATATTGGTTCTTTCATTAAATAAAATATAATATAAATTCATTACGTCCATACTGTCAACGCCAAACAACTGACAGTGCCGCCGCCGCCAGACGGCGTTAGTTAGTTAGTTAGTTGCTGATATATTCTTAGAGCATGTACTTCTGAAAGTTGCATGCAAGCGTTGTTATTGATTAGTGGTAAATTAGTCAATGTAGTAGATCAGTTTTGATTTTTTAGACGTGTTGTAGTAACTTTCATATTAAATATTCCGTTTTTTGTTATTGTGAATTTGATTAATATATTATTATAACAACCTTCCCCAAGGTGTTGTGTAAAAAATTGTCAGACAGCGGAGAGAATTTATTAAATATTTAAGTTCTCCTAGGATTGTTGGTCTTCTCTTTTATTTAATATTCCTGAACTTGATTGAAACCGCAAATGACGAAAACTTTTAGGTTGCAAAGAACAATCTTCCAATTATTATATCGAATATTTTGCCAGGAGAGGTTCCAGCTAAAAATTTGGGGGGTCATTCATTTGTCAAAAATATTTCGAATACCGATATTTGATTACATTTTTATTATCTTTTTATTTCAATAGATTTGTCAATATGAGTGAACAATTTTGGTCATTACATCTACTTCTCCAATTTCTCCACAACTCTGTTTCTTATAAAAATATACTTTTTACAATTTCATGAAATAGGGTCGAATTTCGACCACTGGGCGACCACTAGTATCCATAACAACACTGTACCACGTATTATACATAAAAAATAAAACCTGAGAAGATTGGATAGTGTATTTCAATTACTGGTTCTGAACTTCCAGTTTAATATTAATCTCAAAGATACAACATCCCAGGAATAAGGAGTCATGCAAATATATTCTCCATTTTATGAGTAGCCAACAAATATGTATGTTGCATATTTTAGTTTCTTTCTAAGAGATGGCGAAGTAATTTTGACCATAAGACTGTTATCTGTTATTTTCAGTTGTCATATGCAAATAGCATTAACAATAACAACTGTTATTTAAAAATAGCAGTTTTGCCGATGACTGCAAGAGCGTGTAACGCCAAAAGTTTTTAGAATATCTCACAGATATGTTGGAAAAAATAGATATTTTACATAACTTGGTTGAAAAAAAAACAAAAACTGTGGATTAACATTAATATTGTTTTATATTTAGCAATTCACATCATACCCTCTTTCTATAGCAATGCCATTCTGGTCACTTCTTGAGGAACTTTCAGCTGGACCCTTTTTCAGTTTACCCCCATATAAGTTTGTCATCTTTAACTCTATCATTCATGAACTTGGTCACATTTCTCTGTTTTGTGGAGTTCTAGTCTGTCATCCTTGTCTCTACCATCCATAAAATTGCTAATGTCGCCCTTTTTGTGGTGTTCTGACTTCTGACGTATGTCAAGTCTTTAAGCTAAAACATCGCAAACAGAAAATTGGAATGTTTATTAGAGCGAAATATGCTATTTTGGAAACATTTTAAGAATATGTATTTAGAACATAACATGAAATCTTAGTCAGAAGATGCAGAGTTCCGTATAGGTCGTCTAGATATTAATGAAGAAATTATCCTTGCAATAGTTAAATTGTTCTATAGAACCCAAAATGAGAGATGGCCCTCCACGTTATTAAATACTACCTGACTTCTAATATTTAAAAGAATCAAATCCCTGTGACTTCCCGATGGATTTCCTAATAATTTCAATGCAAAAATCGTATTCCATCTTATCAACGACCCACCAATAACATTATCGACTCGAGTATCATATCGCGATCTCATTTTTCAGATTGCCAGACATTCTCATTCCCCGAATGCTGCAAAAATACTCCCTCAGATCATTTTTCTGTTCGAAAATAAAAAGATGATCTGAATATTAAAGACACTCTGGCCAGAATGAATCGGCGAAGGAAATATGGCACGTTTAACTGCCGCTCTCGATGGCACGCAATCGATAAAGCGACTAGCTCTAGCGCTCCGGTCGCTGGTTTCAAACTAATCAAGATTCATTATCCCACTTAAGTTCGGACGAAATTGTCAGCTTTTATAACTCCATTTGTTATGCCGTTCGGAAAATATACACACCGATATACGATGAACACGAAACGGCAAATATGCACACGTATTATTGCCTAACAACTGTAATCCATCAAAGGGAATCGGGGTACTGTTTATTCTGTATGAATTTTTTAATACCATATATAAAATAGTGAGTTGTTAAGTTTCCTGTAATTGGTATTTTAACCCTTAAGAGTTACTTTTTGCGGATGCATCGGTCTTTCCATTATTTGCTTTACCCCAGATTCCAAATTTTGCTTGTTAACAAATCCACCCAATTCAAAATGTGCTTCATCGCTGAAGATGATTTTGTTGAAAAAATTCACATTTTCAAGTTTATGTTGTATGACCCAATTAACGAATTGACGACGTAAATCAAAATCTGTTGGCTTTATTTCTTCCGTTATCTGAATTTTGTAAGCCTTTAAATGAAGATCTTTGTGCAAAATTCTGAATAAAATGTTTTTTGGAATGTTTAATTGCTGTGCACGATGACGAATTGATGTTTTTGGTTGTTCAACAACAATTCCAACAGTAACAGCTGCAATATTTTCTTCTCAACGTCCACGACTATGATATGTTTTGCTTTTATCATCTATTACTGAACCAGTTTCCACAAATTTTTGAACCATTATTCCATATTCTGTACAAAATTTTCTTCCAACTTCTGCACAAATTTTACCAAATTTAAGATAATTTTTAATAATAAACACGCATTGCTCAATCGTATATCTCTCCAGTTTTGATAACCGGAATATTCCTACTTGTCCTCTGTCAAATAACATATGATATTCTAGTACAAAAAATATAACTGGCGGGCAAATTTACAAATTAACCTCAAATTGGAACACCTTTTATAAATGTAAATATATATATTTTATATTGGATAAACCTTTAAGCGCTAAATGTAAGAATAATTGAGCATAAATCCGAAAATTCCAAAATTTATGAGCATGCAGCATTAAGATCTGAAGTTCTTGACAAGCCATCTTCTTCAGGTCATAAGGTCCCCCAAACAATTCAGTACATTAACAAATATACTGGGTCATTCTGAAATTTTAAAAGGTGTAGGGAACAGATTGAATGAGAAATTCACATTAAAAATTTACTTAAAAAACTTTAATTTACAAAATTCCTTACGGATATAAAAATTCTATATTGGACAAACGTTTAAACATCTAAATCTACAAATAATGGAACATGTCGAAAATTCCAAAATATACTAACATGCCCCCTAAGATCTGAACTTCTTGATAAGACTACTCCTCCAAGAAATCCTGTCACCCAACACAATCAACTTACAACGACAACCTTCCGGAGTTATTCAGAAAGAGTTAAAAGAGTTAGGAACAGACGGAACATGAAAATCAGAATAAAAATTAACTAAGTAACTTTCATTTACAAAATTCCTGTTGGTTGTAATAAATTTTATATTGCACAAACCTCTTAGCGTTTAAATATGCAAGTCATTGCTACTCCCCCAAGAAATATTGTTACCCAAAACCATCAACTTACAGCAACAACCATTCGGAGTCATTGAAATAAATTAAAAAGAGTATGAAACAAACTTAATGTCGAAATTCATTTCGCGATAAAATATTAAAAATTAACTCAGTAACTTTCATTTTCAAAATTCCTAGCAGATGATGTAATACACTTTATATTGGACAAACCTCTAGGCATGTAAATGCACGAAAAGCTAAACATAAAAATTACATAAAAAAATATAAATCGAAAATTGCAAAATATATTACTATGCACACTTAAGAATTGAACATTTATATAAGCCAACTCCTTCAAGTGTTACTATCATCCAAGACAAGCAACTTACAACAACAATCGTAAGGGATCATTCAGGATTCAGATATATTACATTCATTTAAAAAAGTATTTGCGGACGTAATAACTTTTATATTGGACAAACCTCTAGGCATCTAAATGTACGAGTAACTGAACATAAAAATTACATACACAATTACAATTCGAAAATTACAAAATATATCAACATGCACCCTTAAGACCAGAAATGCATGATAAATCATCGCCTCAAAGTAATACTGTCAAGACAATCAACTAACAACAACAACCATACATATTTAATGTAAGAATCACATTAAAAATCAGCTAAAAATAAATTCACTTACAAAAGTCCTGCGGATGCAAGATATTTTATATTGGACAATCCTCTAGGCATTTAATTTATGAATAATTGAACATCAAAATTACATAACTGAACTATAATAGACAATTTGAAAACTTTACAAAAAGGTTGAATTTTTTGACATTTTTAATATAGGTTTTGGACGTTTTTCATTCTTGGACGTGTCTGATTTTTTTTTTTTTTTCGTTATAGACCTTTCGACATTTTTGACATGTTCGACAATCTACACGTATTCGACGTTTTTGACGATATTCAGCGTTTCTGCCGTTTTCAACATTTTTTTTACCGAATCTTTTTACATTCTAGGCATTTTTAATATTTTTCACATTTTTGACAATTTTGACATTCTTGACATTATTAACTTTTCGAGATTTTTCAATCCATTGAACGCAAGACAATATATTGTTTCTAGTCGAGAATTTTCATCAGTTGCGCTCCCCTCAACTGATTGAATTCTCGAATAATTATTTCTCTATATAGTACATATAACTGAATTTAATATTTTATCGCAATATGAAATCCGACATCCAGGAGTTTCAGGAAAATCTAGCTCACAGAGACTCCAAATTACCAGTGGATTGAAAAATCTCGAAAAGTTAGTATGGTAATTTCTTTGTACAGGTTTTAGTAAACCTACGAATTTTTTCGTGTGATTTCTATACTAGGAATCACAGGGAAAAGTTACACACAGTACGACTCCCGATTTGGAGTCTCTGTTAGCTAGATTTTCCTGAAACTCCTGGATGACGGAATTCATTTCGCGATAGAATTCTTGACGTTTAGACATTTGGCATTTTTGGCATTTTCGACATTTTTGACACAGTGTGTCCTTTTGAAAAATTCTTTGTGTATTTGATACTTATCAATGAATAGGTTGACGCGAAATGTAATGTTCGACATCTAGGACTTTTGGGTAAGCTTGTGCAAAGAAGTTCCGCATCTCCAGATTGCAAATGCTCAGAAGTCAGTCATCTACGCGCCGTCGAAAAAGTAGCAATACTAATTATAATTTATAGATGATCTAAGTATTGTGTATTAAATTTGATATGCTCTCTTTCATACTTTTATGCAGATTATATTCAATGCATGATTGTACCTTATATAGAATATTGCACTCCAATATTTATTTATTTGAAACCAGTAATATGATAATACAAAAAAATAGAATTATAATTATATTGTACTGCACCTACAGAGGCAATCTAGTTGCCTGTGCGTAGGACTGAGAAGAGATATGTTTAAATAGTCAATAATAAAGTTTAAAGCGAATACTATCCAGTATAAATCTGTACTTAAATACACTATTAAAATATATTGGTACTATACTGTATGATTTTTTTAAATGAATATAAATATATAACCTTACTTTTATGCTTATATTGGCTTATAGCAAGTTGGTTAAAGGCTTAGGATTTAGACTAACTTCTGTCCTTTTAACCTATTAATACATCAGAGGAAAATTAATAAAATTGAAAATCGAGGGAAAAGTTCGAACTTTTGAAATCGTCTCGAAGAGAATTAATTATCTAACAGCGTCAAATAAGAGAGTCAACTTTCTTGAAATCAATTAACTCCATAACAAAGTTGGGACGTAATAATATGTTCAATACGAAACCTTTCAACTTTTAAGCGATATCCTGCTGGGAGTTTTAACTCTGCGAGGATTCTGGAATCTTCTTTGATTATTGTTTAGATGTTTTTGCGCTTGCATGTTGAATTTAATATTTCTCGATTTCTTAACTTACGAGAGCACGGCTGATGAAAAGTTATAGAAATTTTAAATACCATTGGCATTTTACATTACGAACAACATTGTTTTTGTACTATGATTCTGAGATTTTATTTGGATCTCTTACTTTGAACTAGCCGATGGATGGATGAAAAAGTTTTGAAAAGTTTTTTGTTCGTTTAGGTATTGTTAGGAATGCTTTAATTAACTTTTAGACGCAATGTCGTCCAGTTGAGGGCTTGCCTTCCAAAAGCTGTTTGTTCAATAGCGTTTTCTCGCTTTTCTATCCTCATTACTTCTAGAAAGTATTTCTGATTGTACCTTACTGAATATCTTCCTTACAGAAGCTATGACAGATATAAATCTTCGATCAAACAGTCTTCCGGTTTACAAACAGAATTTTGCACTCACACCGTAATGAATATGTACAGAATTTGATATTAAGCTAGGTAGTAGTACTTTGTCTTACTGGTCGTGTTAGTAATGAATATCAATCAATCATCAATAAAAACTAATTTTACGAATAAACAAACTTTTGTTCTTTGAACATATAAGTAAGAATAAAAGTCCCGAAAATTTCAATCCTTTCGGAATTAGATAATTATACCCCCCCCCCACGTTAGCAAACCAGAATCACGAGAACGACAACTAGGGTATAAAAGGTCGACGTATAGCAAGATTGGAGTTCAATAGATGTAGCGATGTAGCGGAACATCTGATGGAAGTGTGAGTTCATCTCTACCCTTTTGAAAGTAAATATTTTGTAGAGTGATTGTTTTGTGATTTATTTCGGTGAAATAAAAGACGTTTAAATTTGGCGCAGTTTTTAACCCGCAGAATCCGAAATAATATGAATGTTTTTGGGGAACAAAAAAACACTAGTCTTATTCAAGATTATTCAAGCTTCATAAAAACTTCATCAGAAACAGACCAACAATTCCGAAAAGCCTTCCTTCTGTACATCCGAGAAGTCACTGACAAAGTAGAATGGACTCTAAATCGATATCAAATAAAGATACTCTTTCACAATAATCAAACTACCTAACCAAGAACCCTAAACAGAAAATACCTTATGAGAGTCGAGGCGTTTACCAAATTCCACGTCACGACTGCCCCCTAAGCTACATCGGTCGTACCAACAGACGCGTCTACCATCGAGTATATATACAGGCTCTGTCTTTCATAAGGATCCGACTTCATCTCCCACTATTTGCCATACCCAAATAGGACACTCTATCAACTTCTAGAACAGTAGGACTATTATATCACTCAATAGCCTTAGGACATACACTATTCGCGAAGCTATAAAAATAGAAAAACGACTCCTCTGTCTTAACCGAAGCGATGTTAGCACCCGCCTTCCTACAGCACGGAACTCAGTACAGCCCCTCACCACAGGACATCCCCTTCTAATCAACCAACAACTAAATATAGATAATCGAGGCAGAGCAAATTCACACTCAGTTCAGTTCTTTAGTGAGCCTTAGAGGGATGGCAGATTGAGACCCCGAAATCGATCTAGAGTCTGAAACTCTTTTATTTAAATGTTTTAGTGGGACAGTATTTTATTAAGATCTAAACATGTAGTTCTAAATCAATCTTTTAGTGACTTGGGGACTAGATAGACTGAGACTCCAAGTTTGGTTTAGAACCTAATAATCGTTATTATCATTATGTTTCATTTTGTCTCTTGGTAATGACTCCAAAGCACTGCTGAGTGATTTTTCTTGATAATAGGAAATATATGATTAATAAACTTTGCCATATTTGAAGGTTTAGTTTCAAGCATCATAAAGGAAAACAGATATATATATATATATATATATATATATATATATATATATATATGAATACTCAAGTATTCAATAAATTCAGACGCGGTTCTCACCCGGAACCTAGCTTAGTTCATAATAATGACCACGGAAGCCTCTCAGAACATATATATATATATATATATATATATATATATATATATATATGTTTGTGTATACTGTTTCACGGATGGAAATATGTGGTTGATGATTTATTCCGGTGTACATCCGTTCGTCTGTATTCACTTGACGTTTCGCCAAAATCATATTTGGCTTTCTCAAAAGATACTAAGTTACTTAGTATGATTTATTCCGGTGTACATCCGTTCGTCCGGAATAAATCGTCAACCATATATATATATATATATATATATATATATATATATATATATATATATATATATATATATATAGAAAGGTCAAGAAAATTACAACAAATATTATATAGGGTATTCAAGACCACCCTTACATTCCCAATAAGATGGCACCAACCTATTTCTAAAAAACTGACGTTTCCATCGGTAAAAAGGGTATACTGTATCGACTAGACGCAAAATAAGCTTCCAATTTAAACAAAAAGCAGACTTTTGTTAGTAAAATTTTTTGGTAAAATGCATTTTTTGTCCTCTGAGGTAATTTAGACCAGAAAATCAGAATAAAACAGCTTTATATATAAAACAAAAGTATGAACTCTTCCAGAATACTTGAAATAAAGCAATAATCACTTTCGGTTCATTCCGGAAGTACGAGATTTTAACCGGAAGTTCGTTGTTCTTGAACATGATATTCACATTCCAAACTTGGATTCGGTATCTATGTAGAATTAACCGTAGCAAAGCAGACTACTCGCGTCCGGTACTAACCGGAAGTGTAAAACTGGTTCCGGGAGTTCGATTTCTCAAACTAAAAAAAACGATATTTCTAGACTAAGTATTTTGCCTTACCACGCTTACTTTTAAATAGCCCGAATCCAAGTTTGGAATGTACATATATCGCTCAAGAAAAACATACCTCCTGTAAAATTTCCCACTTCTGGATGAAACCGGAAGTAATTATGGCTTTATTTGTTTAATTAAACTCTTATTTTCTTTCTTTTGCATATAAAGCTGTCTTACAGGGATATTCTTTTCTAAGGAACTTCAGAGGACTAAAAATGCATTTTTTCAAAAAAAAATGCAAACAAAAGATGTATATTTTTCAATGTAGAATCTAAACCTGATATAAAAATTTGCATGTTCCATTTGAAAATATCAACCTTCCGCTCTGTTTAAGTTACCGGAAGTTTATTTTGCGTCTAATCTATAGAGCATACCCCTGTTACCTATGGAAACGCTGTCAATTTTTTTAAATAAATTGGTTGGTGGCATCTTATTGGGGTGTACGGTTGGTCTTGAACACCCGGTATATACACATATACACAAATAAATATACATTGCTCATAGATATTATCATATTAGATACAGTCAGGTTCTGAGTCAATATGATGCTTTTTAGATTTAGATTCTGTGTCTACCTCAAACAAAAAAAAAGTGCGAATCAGTAACCAGAAAAATAATAATCCCACAAACTTTGAGAAACGACCCCTAATCCTATATCCCTTTCTGAATAATTAACTGTCGCAAACATAACCTTCAGCAAAACGAGGTCATTAAAAGAACATATTAAAAAAAGGTCGCAGCAAGGATGAAAGAAGCTAATCCACTGCTGTCCTTTTTAATGATAAATCAACTGGAAATGTCGGACAGTTCTCAGTCCGTCGTGGAATACATAATCAAAGAGGCCCGCGTGCATTAACGAAGATTTAAAGTTACCTAAACCGTGCCGTTATTAGAGACAATAAATTCCGCTAATTAATTTCGTTTGAGAAACACGTTGCCCCGAACTTCCCTCCCCCGTCGCGCGGGCAACTTTCCAACCCCCGATTCCGCTGTACATGCCGACGCCTGCTGCAGGATGCTGACACGACGGCGATGCTCGCCACCCTATGCCGCGGTGTGCGAGAGAACAGCGTCTCTAAAAAGAATATTACGTATTTAGCACTTGCTGTGGATGAATGAAAGAAGAAGAAAAAGAAACGTGTTCTTGAGAAATGAAACACTCCTGGAAACGGTCTTTCTCGATGCAGTCGGAGAAATAAATAGCGCTGCTGCTGCATCTGGTAATATTTTTCTATCGAGAGAAACGTTTTTCAAGAGAAATGTACACGTTAAGAGTTATCGTCATGCACTTACTAGTCGCCAGTAATGAATAATCAACATTTTCGTTCGTTGAACAGTCAGTTTTGTTAGCGCTGACAAGAAAAATTTATATTCAGAGTGTTTGTTTTTATGCTGCACTTGTAAGGACGACTTTATGCATTCTTCAAAAACGTCATTCAAGGATTCTAATGTTTTAGTGCTCTCAGTAAAGTCACAAGGAAAAATTTTGTGAACTATCCCTATATAGGGTTGTTCAAAATAAAACTAGGAACGCCACAATTTTACTGAAGTAGGAGCTTTGCATTCGCTTTCATTTAATGCGTAACACAAAGAGACCCCTGATAGCCCTAGACGCTGACATTTATTTCACATATAAATGATCAATTCAATTATATATATGAGAAGAAAATAATAATACATTTAAATAAAACAAAGAAAGATACGCCATACAAGAAAATCAATGGATCGAAAAATAAAAAAAATTAGACAATTTGCGTAATGCTCAGTCTAACGCCAGACCTTCTGCTAAATTAGAAAAACACAGATGTAACACCCGGTGGTGTTAGATAAATTCTTTTTTTAGTAATTATTTAATCAGTCTGAAATAATAATTATTTCATTCTTTCATTATTGCCTTAGAAAATTAATCGTAAAGCCGAAATTTATGTCTATGCGCTAAATAAGCAATTTATATAATGAAATAAGTCTTGTTTAAAAGAAAGGAAATGTAAATATCAAATACACTTTTCAAAATTTAACATGCTTTTTATTTTTCTGCGTTCTTTGGGAATAACACCACATAAACTTGAAAGTCTGTATATTTCAAAAATCCAAACATTTCAAGGTCTAAATCAGACCCCATTTTCAATGGTATTACACAAAATGAACAAGAAATTCAAAAATTTAAAGGATTCTCAATGACAAATATCGTAATCACAATGTCAATGTCTGATTTAGACCTTGAAACGTTTGGACTTTTGAAATATATAGACTTTCAAGTTTATGTGGTGTTATTCCCAAAGAACTCAGAAAAAATAAAAACCAGGGTTGTCACAATTACATTCAGAAAACAACTGAAAAACATGTTATTTTATTTTAAACAATGTTGAATAGTTTATGCATTGCTGTTGCCGGTTCGATCTTTTTGTCGACTAAGGTTGTTGTTTGTTAGTACAAATGTAATATTGAACGTGCGGAAAATTAGCAAAAATCAAAGATGGCCGAAAGGTCAAAAACTCTAATAATTCTAAAGAGGGATTTTTAAAACGCCATCTCAGAACGAACCAATGGATGTGCGGGAAATCGACAAATAGAGGAAATTTGTTTAAATTAATTCATATCCGGGGAATCCGAAATTTAGCGGGAACATGATATTAAGAAAAAAATAGTCATTAGGACTCGAAGGAATCTTCAACGGGACTCGGTGGAGTTCGGAGCCGGAACTTAAGAAAAATAGTCGTACGGAATTAGGGGACAGAAAGTTGGAAACCAGACTCCTAAGAGAGGAATATTCCACCTGTCCAAACAGAGCTTCAGGGAATTGTATAGATGTTTGTCTAAATTGATCGTCGAGGAAGGAAGTCGCGAAAGTCGCCAGTGAAAAAGTGAGTGAGAAAGATTTTAGCTAGCTAGTGAATTCATTGGAGTTATATTTCTTGATTCACAGGTAAACCTTTTTGATTAACGGATAAGTCCCGGTGAGTACCTTTATATTTGTCTAACAAAGGACTGTTAGTGCCAAAAATCTATGAGTTTTTCCGTACAATTATAGGTTCAAATTCTGAACCCATGGTAGAGGTTTCATAGACCAGCAAATGACAGGGAAGAAACCTCGCGATAGGAACTAATTAGCCTCGGAGTAGGAAAAGCCAGATTGTGAAATTTTAGTGATTTCACTAGACCCCTTGAGTCGATAAAGAAACGATCAGCAAGCATTTGCTTTTTGATATATTATTTAAATTAGTTTTTCTTGTATTTACCTTGGGATATGCTCATAAATTCTTTGGTTAAACTGGCTCACCAACTTTTGCCGATAGAAGGGAAGACGTATTGTAGTTTGAGTCCGTATAGAGCTTCACTAGGGTTGAATTGCCCCTTTCATTCCCAGTATTAGTGGGAATAATTACATTGCAGTATTGTTCTATAAATTAATTGTTGTATTATGGGTTGGTTAAAAGCCATAATTTTGTGGGGTTACATTTTTTTTATATTGTTTAACTAACAGTATTCAACTTTTTCATTTATCTATTATTTACATTGTGGGTTTGAATTACTGTTTCTAATTTTTCCTTTAATTTTATATTCAATATATATGTCTTTTTTGGTATTTACTTTTAACTCCTTCACCTTTCCTTTTACAACTACCAGCATTTGCGAAGCCAGGGGACTTACCCTTTTGGGGAGACTAGGTGACGAGAAGCCAGAAGCTACCAAGGACTGAGAGTCAAGGTAGATTAGGAGCAGTAAAGATCATTTTAAATTTATTTTTCAGCAAACATATGCAGTCTCCGGTCTTTTTTTTCTTACAGGATTTTAGCTGTATAATAAAAATAGTAAACCTGTAGAAATAGCGGGCTATTACAAAGAATATTTTTGTAAACCCCCATTAGTTAGATAAATCAATATAACAACAGCTTAATTACCGCTTTTGCAATCTTAAATTCCGTGGGCGCTCGCTTTCTTAGCGACTGGCAATTGATCGCATTCGACTTATCTACATCAATAACGACGACTAATACCAAACAGATAATCACTGCTATGTTATCAATTCAACTCAAGCTTCCACGGTCATTATTATGAACTATATTGATGAGATGTATCAGCGCTTCTTACTAAAGGTATTAGACCATTTGTTAGATGAACTACTTCAAAAATATTTAAGAAATAGCACTTTTAAATAGGAGGTTTCATGAAAAAGGGATCGATAATACAGGGCCTCTTCATTGAACTGGGAGATCACCGGGCCTTAATCCACTACACTACTTGCGTTGGAGCAGAAGAATTACAGGCAAGCATTATACAACTGATAAACTCAATAGTTCTTCCTGAAATGATTGAGAAGGCAACTCACGAAATTACCGGAGAATTGAGAAATATTTCTACAACAATGGACTACACTTTGAAAATTGTTTAAAATGTTATTTGCACTACGGCAAATGTTATTTATTGTTATAATATAATGATTTAAAATCCATTGTCAGTTTCATTCTTCTTGTCATAATAGCAAAAGTCTTTAACACTATTACTATTTTAATTATTATTCAACAATAACATAAGATATCAGAAAATTATTCAGGCATCACGAGGTATTACTTATTGAGTTGCTAGCGCTGCGTTGCGATTTTCAAAATAATTAGTACTTTGTTAAATATTCCAGGTAGCTTCTCGTTGGGACACTCTGTATAGGGTGTTTCTTCCAAACTTCTACTGTGTATAGTACTAATTAAAATAAGCCAAAAAATCCCGATTAACATGTGCCCTAAAACGCACCTTTAGGAAGTTATAAGCCCTTGAAAAGGCAACACACAACTGTTTTCTTTCTGTTATTGACAAAACAACTACGTTTTTCGACATAAAAATCATAAGCGTCCTATTTAAGTTGTTGAAGGGGGTTTTCGGCCCGTATTTTTTTTATTTCATTTATTTATAACTTTCTCTATTTATAAAATCTTAACAATTTTACTTAAAAAAATATTATCTTTGTCAAAAATCGATATTTGAATGGTTTTCGAGTAAGTTATTAGGTCAATAATTACAAAAATATGTTTACCTTAAAGTTATTGATAAACTGTCAACTGAACTTTGCAGTGTATAATTAGTAAAAGTGGTGATTGGAAAATTAAAGTATACAACATTATTACAAGTCATAAAATGGAGTCATTTTCAAACACGGAAATGATAGATAATGCACTTTATGTACGACCATGCGTCTGGAAATGTATTAGAAGCGAGGCGTCTGTATGCGGGAGCAAACCCGAATAGAAGACTTCCTTCCTCGAAGTTGCCTTGGACTTCCATCGTCTTGAAGTGGTTGATCTCACAACGTTTCAATAGCTGTGTATCTGCTATCGTCATCAGGTGAATGATAGGAAATTCAGAGTATCGGTCGTATTTATATTATACCCTTAACCGGTCATGCGTCGCCGGTCATGGTCATTGGGTCTTATATGGTCCAATCAGTGTCGTCATACCTGGGCTGGCTAATTATATTTTCGTTCGAGATTATATATGCCGTCTCTATGAATTTTCTTTTGTACCAGTGCTCCTCCTTGTGAATTGCTCTAGCCTGGTCCCAGTTGATATTATGGTGTTCAGTCCATGCGTGATTAGCTAACCCAGACTTCGTTACCTCTGCCCTTTGAGTAGCTGTGCGGTGTTCCTTAATCCTGGTGTCCAGCGGTCGCTTTGTCTCTCCAATGTAAATATTGCCACATTCACACGGTATGCTGTATATACAGTTATTTGGTATTGCTGGTGCGTCGGGCCTCGTTCTTGTTATCATGCTCCTCAAGGTGTCGTTGCTTTTGAAGATAATTCTGATTCCATAGCTGTGTGCAATTCTTCTAAGTTTCTCCGACAGGCCTTTAGTATACGGTAATAGTAGAGTTGCTACCGTGGTGTCCTCTTCCTGCTTAGTTAGTTTGTCCAGCTCTTCAAACGCCTTGGTAATGATCGTTTCCGGATATCCATTCGCCAAAAAGTCTTCTCTAAGTTTCACTTGTTCTTCTTTGAGGGCTTCTGGTGTGCTGCAGATAGTTTTGGCTCTATGAATTAGTGTTTTGATGATGCCAGTTTTCGTTGCTGATGGGTGGTTGGAATTGTAGTGAAGGTATAATCCTGTATGCGTAGCCTTCCTGTAGACTGTTGTTTGGATTCCGGTCCTAGTCCTTTGACACTTTACATCAAGGAATGGCACCCACTCTCTTCCATCTCCATGGTGAATTTAATGAATGGTTGGGATTGGTTCAGGTGCTCCAGGAATGCCTGTAGTTCTGTCTCTCCATGTTGCCAAATAATAAAGGTGTCATTGACATACCTCAACCATAGCTTAAGCTGCTTCTCGAAACTCCTCAGTGTATGTTCTTCGAACCATTCCATGTAGATGTTGGCGATGGTTGCTGATAACGGGGAACCCATAGGCAATACATCTTCTTGCATGAAGAACCGGTCCTTCTCATGAAAGTATCAGTTCTTAAGGCTGTAGCTCCAAAAAAGATGCCAGTACTAGATATCATCAGCTCCGTGGAGTCAGCAATAGGCAGCAAAGAGACACCGAAACTGGAGGAATTCCGAATGAAAGTCAGAACCGCAATTGAGAAAACACAACACATCAAACAAAACATCAACGAATCCGAAAGGAGAATCATAAAAACACTTAAGGACGACGAATCTATCATCATTCTACCAGCTGACAAAGGAAATGCTACCATCCTGATGGACAGAACGGACTACAACAAGAAAATCGACGAAGTACTGTCGAAAGGAAAATACAAGCCACTGCCTACTGATCCAACATCCAAAATAGAATGGAAAACTTACAACACTCTCAGAGATCATGCTGAATACATTCTACCCGAGACAAGGAAAAAATTGACGCCACATCACAGCAAACCACCACATCTTTATGGACTACCCAAGATACACAAGGCTGGAGTACCTCTCAGACCGATTACAAGTTCGCGCAACTCACCAACAGCAGCACTATCGAAATTCCTTCTACCAATCATCCAACCTTTGGGGGACAAAACATCATCGCACGTCAAGGACTCAAAGCACTTTGTCGAAATCATCGGATCCATGGAACTTGGGCCAGAACATCGCTTAGTAAGTTTCGACGTTGAAAACCTTTTCACGAACGTACCACTAGACGAATCTCTCAACATAGTGAGAAAGAAACTTACTGAAGACGAAACCCTGATGGAGAGGACGGAGCTGCCAATAGACTCAATCATGGACTTGCTTGAATGTTGCCTTAAGAACTGCTACTTTCAGGAGAAGGACCGGTTCTTCATGCAAAAAGATGGATTGCCTATGGGTTCCCCGTTATCACCAACCATCGCCAACATCTACATGGAATGGTTCGAAGAACATACACTGAGGAGTTTCGAGAAGCAGCCTAAGCTATGGTTGAGGTATGTCGATGACACTGCTGTATATACAGCATACCGTGTGAATGTGGCAATATTTACATTGGAGAGACAAAGCGACCGCTGGACACCAGGATTAAGGAACACCGCACAGCTACTCAAAGGGCAGAGGTAACGAAGTCTGGGTTAGCCAATCACGCATGGACCGAACACCATAATATCAACTGGGACCAGGCTAGAGTAATTCACAAGGAGGAGCACTGGTACAAAAGAAAATTCATAGAGACGGCATATATAATCTCGAACGAAAATATAATTAGCGAGCCCAGTGTCCAAATTAAAAATATTTGGAGAGCTCTTCTTCGGCCTCTGCCGCTACGCATCACCGGCAACCAACCTCCAGGTATGACGACACTGATTGGACCAGATAAGACCCAATGACCATGACCGGCGACGCATGACCGATTAAGGGTATAATATAAATACGACCGATACTCTGAATTTCCTATCATTCACCTGATGACGATAGCAGATACACAGCTATTGAAACGTTGTGAGATCAACCACTTCAAGACGATGGAAGTCCAAGGAAACTTGGAGGAACGAGTTACATTGTCTACCAACTTCAGACTAACAGAAGACTTCCTTGTTGAGAGCTATTTCAGAGGAAACAGCAACGTTTAAGAGTTGGATGGAGAAAATTGATAGGCCGAGGTTGTACCCCTTGGACTATTTTTCATGTGGTCATCTTAAAGCAAAGGTTTCTAAAATTCCAATTGAGACCATTCAACAACTACGGAAGAAAATTGAAACTGAAATGAAGCAAACACCTGAAATCTTCCAAAGTTTCGCAAATCAGTAAAGCGTCGAACTAGATTATAAATCGAAATGCAAGGGAGTCACTTCGAGCAGTTCTTGTAATTTAACTTTTTATTACTAATTTTAATTCCATTATTTTATTTCTATTTCACATTTAACTATTGTCTGAATACGTAATTAGTTCTTTAATTAGTAAGTGTAACTCTAAATGTAAATAGTCTTAGTTTATGTCCTAAATTATTTATTAAATGATCAGATCATTCATAAATGCAAGTTATTTAAATAATGTTACTGAATTTTCAAGCTAAATTTACTTTAAAAATGTTGAAAATATCGATACAACAATACATTTTTTAAATAAAATTGTTAACATTTTATAACTATGTAGAAAAAATTGTAAAACAATTGAAATAAAAAAATACGGCCGAAAACCCAATTCACCAACCTAAATAGTACGCTTATTATTTGCATGTCGAAAAACGGAGTAGCAAATCTTATTTATCATAAAAAATTATGTAAGGACTTCGGTTCAAGATGCCGGGGTGGCCGGTCGTGTGTGTGTGTGTGTTAGGCTAAAGCTAGGCAATATCATTTAATTCCAAAAATATCTACTCTGAAAATGATTCGTCAACAAATTTAACCACATATACGCTTTTGATAGTGCTTAAAGACGCTCCTAGAGTGAATTGTGTTAGTGATCAGAAGGAAGTCAAAGGCCACCTCGCCCCTGTATATAGTTTACATGTTAAAAAAATAAGAAAAGTTTATTTAATTTAAAAGGTCAAGATGCCGGGGTGGCCGATCGTGTGTGTGTGTGTTAGGCTAAAGTTAGGCTAAGATCTCGTTTAATTCCAAAAATATCTACTATGAAAATGATTCATCAACAAATTTAACCACATATACGCTTTTGATAGTGCTTAAAGACGCTCCTAGAGTGAATTGTGTTAGTGATAAGAGGGAAGTCAAAGGCCACCTCGCCCCTGTATGTAGTTTACATGTTAAAAAAATAAGAAAAGTTTATTTAATTTAAAAGGTCAAGATGCCGGGGTGGCCGGTCGTGTGTGTGTGTTAGGCTAAAGTTAGGCTAAGATCTCGTTTAATTCCAAAAATATCTACTATGAAAATGATTCATCAATAAATTTAACCACATATACGCTTTTGATAGTGCTTAAAGACGATCCTAGAGTGAATTGTGTTAGTGATCAGAAGGAAGTCAAAGGCCACCTCGCCCCTGTATGTAGTTTACATGTTTTAAAAAAATAAGAAAAGTTTATTTAATTTAAAAGTGAATCAAAATTTAGTTCAAAATTTATATAGGATTGTACATATGGTGGGACTTAAACATATACACAGTTAGTTAATCGAAACATGAGTCTGGTCAATAAGAACTCACTGTTCAAGACCATAATGATCCTTAATTTGGTCGTTTGTTGAAAAAGAAGAAAAGTTATGTAAGATCAATACATTTTTTTCCATTTATTTTTAAGCGTTTTGTCAATAACAGAAAAAAAAACAGTTTTGTTTGAGCCCTTTTACGACCATATTATAACTATCTAAGGGTACATGTTAATAGGGACTTTGTGTCTTATTTTAGTAAGTTCTATACACACCAGAAGTTTGAAGTTCTATTTCATAAATACCCTGTATATTGTAAAATTTCTATATTCTGCAATTCATTCATCAGTTTAAACGCTACTCAAAAACGTAGTTGCGGGCAAAAGTTAGTTTTTAATAAATGCCTTACATATAATTCAACCTGAAAATATTCGATTATCGATTTTTCAGCATAGTTTTGATAAAAGCACTCCCAATTTTTTAATGCACCAAAAATTATCCCTCAACTTCACATTATTAATAGCCAGGCTTACGATCTCATCTCGATTTGTCGGTGGAAATCCGACCCAAATATGAAACAGTAATCATCATAAATACGACCGGGCGATATCCTTTCGGAGCATGTTGCCAGCGGTCAGTCGAAGAAGACTATCATGTTCTGTCCTGCTTTACACCAAATTTGATACCGAAAGAGAAATATCATTGTGCTTTATGTTATGTGTGTGCTTTGTATTGTCCTGCGGTTTGTTACGGCACGGCAGACAGGATTAATTTCGGACCGGTAGGAGAATTAATCCTTGGCAGTCCTGCTATCTCAGTCATACATGGAAGCCGAAATAGGTCCTGTGAGAGAAGGCTCTCCGATTTCATTCTAGGTAACAAAAATATGATCGAAAGTGGGCGTGTATAAAATTGGAATACAAGAAAAAACATTCCAGACGTGATTTAAGTGAAAAATACATGTCGTATGTTAAAGTACAAGGTTGAAGTTGAAACAGTGTTCCCAAATCTACTGAAAAATCAGTAGATCTATTTTGATTTTAATTGTGATAATTAGGAAGCGGAACACACTGAAGAAATTTGATCCTTGTTAGAATTTTGGGAATTATACTTGAAATTTTTGTATGTGAAACATCTACTAGGACGCCTTGGCAATAAAATCCACTGATTTGCCGTCACTGCAAACGGCAGGACGCTGATGGCACCGCTGACGACTCCCTCGTCTGTGTGTGTCCTGGTATACTACACGCGTCACTGAATTTTTGTATAAGCTGCATACTATGTCCATCGGACTATAGTATACTTGACAGGTTTACCGCTTGTATGCAGGCTCTGCATTTTTTCTTTAGAATATTATTGTTTTTAAAATGCTTAAAAAATCAAATCAGTGATATTATTATTTAATCAGAATTTGAGTGACTCCAATGAAATGTCTAATATGGGTGCACAATGTTTATGAAACATTATGCTTTATGAAACAATTTTCCGATTCAAATCAAAAATTAGTAAAGTATCTATTTATATATTTTCCATTTTATTACTATTTAATTTTATTTGTTCATGTTAAGTTAGATACATGTTTACATGTTTAAATGAAGTGAGATTTCAAAAATAATTTATATTTTATAACGAAGAAGTGGCGTATTCAAATTCAATGTAAAACCCATTGTTATAAGTAATAAAAAAAATTGACCAGCACAAAAGCATATCTTGGTGCATAAAAGAGGTGTACCAAATTTCTTAATGATAATTACAATAGCGTCACAATGGTTATATAAAAAAGACTTTTTTCTGAAAACTTTACCACCGTTACTTTACCACAATTGCTCCCTTATATATTTTATCTTACTTTTGAAACACCCTCTATATCTTGTGACAATTAAGTACCAGAAAAATTCTCATTTAAATTGCCCGCACTAGGTATATATCGTAATTTTAAAATTTTGTAGGTTGGTACTAGTAGTAGTAGTGTCCTAAATTACTATACCAGAAGGGCCAAAAATGAGAGAGGTATGTCAGCAAGTTTGTTTAGAACAACTTTTGCAAACAGTCGACATCAGTGGTATTTTGTGAATTTTACAATGAAAAAAAAATATATTGAGAAAGAACTGTTTAACAAATATTGCATTTCTAATGAAATTTTGTACAAACCGTTCAAAGACGATCGAGAAGTACCTAGTCGAAGATTTGACTCGTTCCGGAAGACTTTGAACCTCTGGCACTGACGAAAATTATGCAAAAGTCAAATAAATTGTGCTTGAGAATCATCATGTGAGTATAAAAAAGATAGCACAATACCTTAACATAAATCGTGAAACAGCTAATTTGATTTTGGTGAATCGTTTGGTATGGGCCGTGTTGCTGCTCAATTTGTTCCAACTGAGCTGAATTTTCTCCAAAAAGAGCATCATGAAGACGTTTCGTTGGACATCCTCGATCGTTGTAACTCAGATTCCACAAAAAAAAAAGATCCGGATCCGATATTCGAAGCATGGTCCATCACAAGTTTGTTCTAACGGTCCAGACAGTCAATAAAGAGTGCTATTTAAATAAATGTATTTTTATAATAACTGTTAATTTTCGGTACATGAAAAATACATAGAATTCAATGCAGGATTCAAAAATAAAATAAAAAAGAAATGTTTCCATTTGAAAAAAATGAAGTTGATGGTAGCATTTTATTTCTGGCCCACCCTATATAACTGAGTTTATCATCACAAAAACCGCAGTCCAAAAAAATGTCGTTTTTCCAAAAAAAAACAACACCTGAGTTTTAAATGAATTTGTTCCAACACACGCGTCCTCACTGTATGTACCTACACATTGTCTATAGCTCATTTATGCAAAAAACTATTATCCTCATTTTCCAAAAAAAGCTTAAATTGATCTAATTCAGAGTGTATTTACATTTAGCACAAAGAGGAAGATTTATGTCACGTCTCTTTAACAGGCTGTTATAAGCATCACTCGAACCTAAAACTATGTAATCAAAGGTAAATTTAACCTACTTCTAATTGGCATATCGAAAACGAACTTTGTATGTATATGTAGTTTGGATAACAAAACAATAATTTGGTACCACGAGTGTTATCTGATATATAAAAAAGAAATCTAACAGCTTACGACCAAATAATAGAATTTTTAGTTACCACCGGCGCGTTCACCCGAATGTATATACAATGCTTTCATTTCAAAACTAACTCCCCGAAATAAATTTTAATATATTTCTAAAGGAAAAAGATACATCATTTTTTAAAATCAGATTATTATTTACAGAGTAATGCCATTTGGTAAGATAATGGTAAAGTCGCAGCTCGAATTCCTCCCGCACTTTTTGAAACTTGAAACTTCTCTTCTCTTCACACTCCTTCAGCATTCAACGTCTAAGGTCAGGAATATCGTTTTATACACTACAGTTTTTAGATGCCCCATAAAAAAGTTAAGGGGCGTTAGATCGGATGTTCTTGGTGGCCATTCTATAACACCTCTTCTTCCAATCCATTTTTCGGAAATGTCTCATTAAGGTCCGGTTGTATAAAAATCATTTGATCCGCAGATCAACTGAACCTCGTTTAAATCATGAACCTCAGTCAAGTAATTTTCTGTTGTATAAATGAGTCTGTATGGTGGTTCAGTTGAACCGCGTTTTAATTATGTTGGTAGTATGGATTGTTGGGAATATTTATTTTTTCATTATTTGTTAGCCTCCGATGACGTATTATACGTAATAATAGACCTGGTCGAAAAATGCAAAGACAGAATAGAATGTGGGAAAACAGATCGCGCAAACAATGGATTAAAGCACCAGTTTAATAGTGCTAAAGACTTTTAAAAAGTAAATATGAAAATATTAAGAAAAGATCGCCTCACAGGTGCAGGGGAAGATCAATTGAAAAAAATCGAATTAGACGATATGAGCAGGATCTACAAATTGCTAGACATGAGTCACAGCAAAGACAAAATGACATAGCACCGGAAGCAGAATTGAAAATGCAAATTCGGGTTTTGGAGAAAAATCAGCTGGAAGAACATTAGATTTTTGTATTTATAATTTTCTGTTCAAATTCTTCAAATGTTCGAATAATAATAAAATTAATGAACTGCATTACCTTTTTAATTTTATTTCCAGACGAATTGTTTCAATAATATGTCGTATAACATCTTAGGTGAGACAAAATCTTTGTAAAAAATCAGTTTCGTCCCAAATATCACAATGATTTAACCGTTCACAAAAATTATGCGGCAACCTGGAATATAACACTGCATCAACCAGACCCAAAAAATCTTCAGCGTGTGTTAAAACCTCATTAAAATTAGCCATTTTTTAACTTATAGTAAGCTATCAATAATGGGTATAAGCACATAACGAAAAGTCCGCTTGAAATTAAGTAGCTTTATATCTGTCAAACTCAAAACAGAACTCGGTTCAAATCGTTGATCGGTCAAAATGCAACGTTCATCTTAAAACCGATTGACTGATGTTCAACGTTTATACAACACAAATTTTACTCTTGATCTGCAGTTCAAACTGTGGAGGTGCTCAGTCCTGTTGAAAAAATAGTTTTTTTTGGTTTAGTAACAAAGTTCCATGGCGTTGTTCATCTCCATAAATAAATATTATTTCAATTCTTTCTTGTAAAGAATAAACCATTGTCGAAATTTGATGATCAGTATACAACGAAAACACAACTAAAAATAAATTGTTTACATTTACAGTAGCAAATATCTTTCGCAAAAACATTAAGGAATTTTTCTTACTTGTTTATCTCGGTGTTTATACTTATGTTACTTTTTTTCATTTGCAATTCAAAATTTTTAATTTGTTGTGGTTTCTAGGTCATTACACTGTAAAAAATAATCTGATTTAAAAAATGATGTTTCAAAAGATTGGCAAAATAGAGACCATTTATAAAGAGGTATCACATGATACCCCTTTGTATATAAACTTGTAGAAGTGATATTCACCCCCACTTAAGGGTTGAAACTGCATACAATACGTGTAATATGTGTGCCCCGTAAATTTAAATTAACGTGTTTTTCTCTTTTTCTCTTAAAGATATTTTAAAAGTTATTTTGCTTGGTTAATTTTAAAATAAAAGCCCTGTATTATATTTCCTTTTTATTCGATTTGCTAAACATTTTTTTTAGTTTTTTAAACTAAAATTTATTTACAGTAGGCCCGCAATTATGTAAGTTTTTTCACATTTTATATACTCAGATTCAAATAAAGCAATTCCACTACAAACAATTAGTTTCCTGGGCTATTTCAAAACGTTGCTCATATACGAATCTTTGAAAAAAAATTCAATAAACCATTTCCAAAAAAAAGTTATATTTTCTTACAATCTCCAACAAACGCTCAAATTCCCGATTAATACAAAAACATATCGGAAAACTTCTTTGGAGGAGAAAACCGCATGTAAGAATCTAAATTGAAAATTTAATTGAATATGCGAATCGAAACGAAAAGAAAAACTACGAACGAAAGCAAAAAAAAAGGAAAAACAAAACTTTGTATTCATTCGAGATACTCGATTGTTTCTTTCCCGAACGTATTTCAACGAATTGGAAAGGATTCGAACAAGTAGGCTTCTCATACCTATTCGCATACATTTTCGTTCGGGAGAATAATCAATCCGCTTTTTTGAGGTTTTACACGTCGAGAAAAAACTGATGAAAATAACATTTTCCGACCGTGTAGACGTGTTCTTCTAAAACGCATAAGTGATGAATATACTTTTTATGTGACTATCGGATTAGAATTTAAAACAGATGACAGGAATTTGAATCCGTTACAGTTATTAATGTTTTACCCAAGCCTACTTAATATCTAATTAATCATACCCTGTACACAAGATGATAAACGCTATTTATAAGTTTTTTTCAAACTTATAATTTAATTATATAACATATTATAATTACAGAGAATCGGCAAAAAATGCATTTTTGTTCTTTGTCAGCCCTAGATATACAATTTTTACGAGCAGGGACAAGAACTTGACTTTGGTGGGCACCCTTGGGGCATGTCAGCAAACAAATATTTTGTGTGGAATTTTTTGTATCGAATAAAAAAAGAAAGAAAAAATTATTTACATTCTTTACCAATAACACCGGAAATATACAAAGTGGAGCAAAAGTCACGAAAAGTGGAGAAAAACACACCACAAATTAAGTTTATAACTTTAGAAAACTTGTCTAAATACAATTTGCAGCGATTTATTGGTTATATTGTTTCAGAAGAATGTTTTAAACCACACACAATCAAATGGTCTTGCGGTTATATAATTTTCTATAAAGTGAGATTTATGGTTTTCCAGAATCAGAAAAAAACAGTAATTAAGAGACTACATTTCAGTGAATTTATTTCAATAAATCTACACTGTTTTCTCTTATACGGCTCCACCAATTTGAATAAATTAAATTGTATTTTACAAAGACGTGTTCCAGCTTGATTCCGTATAATTATCTATGACGTAAAACATACCGTTTTCCGAAAAAGGATAAAAATATTTGTAAAAACACGGTAAACATCAATGCAATTGTCAAATTTTCATCATAAATATCTAGCCTAAATGTCAAGATATGCCATGAAAGTATATTCTACAGGATGTTTCTAACGGTTTTCATTGCTGTCAAGTGAAATGGCACAAAATATTCCATTAGTGTATCGAAAAAAAAATTTTTTAGGTGAGCAGTGTTTTCTATATGGTATGTGGTGGTGGTGTGTGGTATACAGGGTGGTTCAAACAATGTTGTATTGAGTGGCACATAAGTAGTAGCGTATCGTATACAAGGTGGTCGAAATAAGAGTGAAGTAAAACCATATTTACACAGAGTGGATAAAAAAACTTTTAAAAATGGTTGAATAAGCATATGCAGTAAGGATATTCAGTTCTTTTTTAAATATAAATTATTTATATCAAACTTTATAACAAAAACAAAACAACTGAATATATGATTTTAACGTTTTCCGGTTTAACAAAGTATCATTTTAACATATCTCCTTCTGGTTCTACTTTCAACTTTGAAAAGGGAAATGTCAAAGTACAAGTACAACCAATCCATACGTATACTTGGCATCAAATTACAAAAAAAATGGAATATACAATTGATTATTAAAATATCGCCAAAGAGATAAACTAAGGTGCAAAAAAAATAAAGACATCAAAGAAGCAAAATATTCAAAACGTATATGGATCAATTGACCCATGAGGCCGTTGGGAAACAGAATAAAATTATTGCAAGAAATTTTTTTTAGATTAATAAGGAAATTTTAGATTTGTTAGAAAACAAAAGCCGTATATAATTTAGGTGGGTCGCTACTCTACAGGCGATGATGACAGAGATGTACGACTAGGTATATCAAAAAACTGCTACTTGGTACAAACAGATCCTAAAAATAAAAAAGAAATTCAGGGAAAAGAATCGAACCCCCTTAACCCCCCCTTAACTCCTCCCCCCCTCCCGGTGAGAGATAGACAATTTATTAGAAAGTTCAAAATCAAAAACAAATGGCAATAAACTTCAAACAGGGTATTAGTGTACGAAGCCTTTCTTTGTACGCCATGTGACTGACAATATTTTTTTTCTTTTGGATTTAATCTGGTTATCTCTACGCAGTTCTTTATCGAACGGATTGATTTTATTGGAAGTAGTACTGATCCCATTGGAGATCTTTCAACTAAAAGTGCATTATTAGTTCCATAAGACGCTAAGGTGGTTTGTATTTTTTCTGTTTTAGTCCATAACTATGTCAATTAATAAACTAAAGGAAAGATACAAGAAGTTTTCAAGGCCATGAGATTTGTATCTAGTGGATTAAATAAGAACGTATTACTATTTCGACTGATTGTTGAGAAGGTCCTTGATTATTTTAACTATTCTATGGAGTTCTCTCCTAACTTCTTTTTTCTGTTATGGACACATTTCAACTCCAAATCTGGAAACGCTGTCAATTAGGTATTGTATGTTTTTGTTATGCTTTATTGCTTGGAAGTTCACGAAGAAGTACAATTTTGCGAATTTTCAAATAAATAGTTTATCCAATAAATAACTGCATAACTAGAACAATATACAGTAACTGGCAACGACTCCAGGCTTGCAGTTCAAGAATCTCCAGACCAGAGAAAAATGTGAGAAGAGAAAACGCCAATGAACAGTTAAAATACTAAGCTTACTATTATTCACAAAATTAATGCGCATAGATTCTTATTCTGATATTCAATCTCTGGACGACATAGAATTTTACATACTTTTCAAGACTTCCAAAAGATTGTAATCGAGCTTTTGAGAATTATGTTCCGATTTCTAACAGTGTAAAATCACAGTTTAGATATGTAATAAATATATTTAGTTCTGAATAACTAAGAACCATATTATAAAAATAAGTGTTACTCATTACATAGCAACAATATTTTCAATATATTCGTCAAAAATATTAACTGCCATTTTAGGACTCTTTCTATAAAATTCCCGTATGATAGCAGCACCAATCAGGTTTACAATCAGTGGGCGATATAGTTTCCTAATATCAATGATTTAAAATTGTTTTGTGTTTGCCACAAAAACATGAAACCTGACAAGGCTGACAATTGACATGAATGAAAGCATGTCAGCCAATTGACAGACTACAGCTACAACGTAACTGTCAAACAAATTCATGTAAGATAACGTAAATATTTATTCGCAGTTCTTTTAGAATTCGTACAATGTGAGAACAAATAAACTTAGAAAAAAATGGCTCAGGGAGTACTGAGCTCGGATATTTCCAGGAGAAATCCTCAAGACGATTACGAATTGATTCAAAGGATAGGGAGTGGAACTTACGGGGACGTCTATAAGGTATTTGAATTTTGCTAACATATTTATTGGTTTACTGAATTTCGTATTGCAGGCGAAGAGATTATCAAAGAATGACTTCGCTGCCATCAAAGTTATTAAATTGGAACCTGGTAAGTTTTTTACATAATAGTTTTGTACAGTTTATGAAACCATGATCTTTGTACAGGAGATGATTTTGGAATTATTCAACAAGAGATTTTAATGATGAAAGACTGTAGGCATCCCAACATTATTGCTTATTATGGTAGCTATCTAAGAAGAGACAAACTGTGGATTTGTATGGAATATTGTGGTGGAGGATCTTTACAAGACATTTACCACAGTATGTTACTTAACCTTACATTTTGTTCATTGTTAACAGTTTCTTCTTTTAGTTACTGGTCCACTGACTGAAAATCAAATAGCATATATGTGCCGAGAAACTTTATTAGGTCTTCAATATCTCCATGGCATGGGAAAAATGCATCGAGACATAAAAGGTGCAAACATTTTGCTTACTGAAAATGGAGATGTGAAGTTAGCTGACTTTGGTGTTTCTGCTCAAATTACAGCAACAATTAATAAGAGGAAGTCATTTATTGGGACACCATATTGGATGGCACCAGAAGTAAGATGCAAACGAGTTTATTCATTTCAAAATATTGCACTATTTTGTTATTATTAGGTGGCTGCTGTCGAACGTAAAGGTGGTTATAATCAGCTCTGTGATATTTGGGCAATAGGAATTACAGCAATAGAATTAGCAGAATTGCAACCTCCAATGTTTGATTTGCACCCCATGAGAGCTTTGTTTTTGATGTCAAAAAGTGGTTTTAAACCTCCCACCCTTAAGGACAAAGATAAATGGTAAGATGCACAAAAATGATAAGATCTAATCATATAAAATTTGTTAAACAAATTAAATTGTTATACAAGTTATCAGATTTGTTTTTATGTATTTACAAGATCTCTATTTTTATTTTAGTATAAAATTGTAATATACAGAAAAAACAGGTTTCAATGATATGTACAAATTTGTCAGCTCAACATTTTATCATTAAAATATTGTGCTAAGATTTATATAGATATAAAAATTTATTGGATTGAAACAATGTTTTTTTGACACATCAGCTCTGAGAAAAAGTTCCTTTTATAGCAAATTTAAAATTAATTGTCTCACACAGAGTCATAAAACATATTGTTGCACACATAAAGGAAAACAGCAGATTTAATATATTGGATAAAAATTTAAGAATTAAATAACTTCTAATTTAAAATGGAACTCCATAGTACTTTCGTAATTATAATTACCTAAAAATTGATGCTATGTGGTTTGTGAACATAAAATACTGAAAACTAAATTAAGTACAGAAAACAAATTTATGGAGCACATACAAACTATAGTCAATTTCATAACAGTGTTCAGTGCATTATTTAAGGGAAATTTATCATAAAATTTCTGAAAATATTATTTAAAAAAACTTATTCAGAAGTTATTTTTTTAATTTCTACATAGTATGAAAAGTCAATCAGACTTATAGAGAACGTTATTTTTAATTCAGTCTTGTGTTAAATACATATATCTATTTCATCGTAAATTGAAACTCACAATTTTCTGAGTTTTTTTATATCTGTAACATCCACTGCCCTACTTGAACATCTTCTAATATAAAATTTCAATTTATCAAATTTGTTCAAGAGGATATGAGTGATATACTTGACATTAAATGAAGGTGATGCATTAACTTTACTCTTCTTCAGGTGTAACCCTTGAATAAATACTTCTGGCTGAGAATGATACAGTGCAGAACAACTGAATTCAGAAATATAGTATTAAGTTGTGATTCCATTATTAAAAAAAGGATATAGTGTCACCCTTTTCAATCTCTTGTTCAACAAGTATGCTGAACAATTTACCTGCATTTAATCGCCTTCACTTTTATTGTAAAGGAACTAAAATTCATCTTTCAAGTTTAAATTTAAGTGGTGAAGTTTTGTACTATTTTGTTTTATACTATTTTGCAGATTTTGAAAACTCACACTGTATGTCCAGGGCATAATCGTTACTTATTGACACATATCACTTTATTGAATAGTTTTCTCATATGTAGAGTACAAAGGGTTCAAATTAAAAGTTGGTGGGAAACTGCTCAGAAAATGTCTGATCTCCTGAACATCTCAATGTTGGGATGTCAACATCAGGAATTTATAGGATAGCATGTTCATGGGGTATATAACAGTACCACCCAGCCATAGGCGGCGCAAGAAGTAAACTTAATATGGACAAAATACATTTCGCGAGGCCCTCTGATGGTGCAAGAAGAAGGGACTATAAAATCAAAAATCATTGAAATTAAGATTTGCCGCGCGAGCCTCTTTGCCCCGGGAGGGCCTTAGCCCTGCGAGGCCGTGGGCGTTGCGAGACCCTTTATCCCGCGAGGCCGTGGGCGGTGCGAAGCCCTTAACCCCGCGAGGCCGTGGGCGGTAGCCCACACCGCCCACGCCTTACGCCGCCTCTGCACCCAGCTGAGCATCTGAACATGGATGAAATGTTACAACTGACTGCCACAAAACATGCATTACGTTCATATTATACAGTACCAATATACTGATGCACTATCAACCACATCACACTACCAATCTTGCCTCCAGTGGGAAGGCATGGAAATTTATGAACATCAACACTATTTTAATAGAAAGAAGGTCTAAAGCTGAATAGAGTATAATATGGAATCCCACTCTACAGTTCACGAAACCAAAGCCATTGATGAGTCTATCAAACCCGCCCCTTAGCTTCCACCAACCAATCAGGACACTTCATTGGTCAACAGACAAATAAATACTAGTTGCAGATGAAACGTTCGGAGACCAGCGAAAACAGTCCAGAAAACCTTTTGTATGATTTTTTAGTTTTGTTTGTTTTCTGTATAAACTTTATTTAATGTGTTCTTGTTTTTTTTTTTCTATATTTTTATGAATCTAAAATTTACTTTCAGGAGTTCAACATTTCACAATTTCGTAAAAGTTGCTCTCACAAAGAATCCGAAGAAACGACCCACGGCGGAGAAATTATTACAGGTAAACAAAAAATTTCCACAAACAACCAATCAGAAGATGAAATTTCAATTTTTTGCAGCACGCAATCTTCCAAGGAGATATGAATAGAAGACTGGCCATAGAATTATTGCAAAAAGTTAACAATCCATCGCACATGTTCACGGATATGGACCCTGACGAAGATGGAGTAAGTTTCACAAAATTTTATTGTTAGAGGTGTCACAAGTACCAAACAATTTTTTGCAGGCTGTTCCGAACGTACCTCAAAGAATCGCATCACGTCTGACCTCGAGACCAAAGCCTCAAAATGCCATACTTTCGGCCATACAAGTGGAATCGGAAATACAAAGATTAGATGAATCAAATAACACTTTACAAAGAGTAGTTGGTAAGTCTGCAAAATATTTTTTCTGGTTAAATATTACACAGTTCATTATAGGAGAAAGTATGAAAAACAATTGAAGAAACTTATAAAATTATAATTATTCTTCTTCAAAAAGCCCTTAATGGGCAAGTTTGGTTTTTAACCTGGTCCATATTGACCATGAACCATTGAATTAGTTGGGGTAAATTATTACAGTTTCCAAAAATTCCAAATATTATAACTTATTAAATGGTTTAAATTTACTTGAGTTGGTAATCCTAATAATGGTACATCTATTTACATCTATGGCAGCCACTTTGGACTTCTAGGGTGTTCTAGATTCTGTGTTAACTTTACAAACTAATCAAAACCGCACAAACATCAATCACTTGTTGAGTGTCTGACACTTTTTAAAACCTCCACAAATTTGAAAAAAGTTGAACAAAGCTGTAGTCACTTTTTGAGTGATTTAAATAAAAGCAAAGAGATTATCAGTCAGTTAAAAGGCCCCCTCCCCTCATATCTTTTGAACAGTTATACTTCCACTAATTAAATTTGGAGGGTGAAAAACGATTGCTAGTGCTAGTGGCAACAGATTACATCATTGGGCCACTGTGGCCACTACTTTAACCTTATGGCAACTGATCTTTTGAAAGGTATGGACAAAACCTATTCAGCCTCATTAATTTTGTTTAATTATTTTTCATATTTACACTGTAAGTATTGAATCAGATACATACAGCAAGTTTTCAAAATGTGCTCGCTGTACTAACTGTACTGTATAACTAAGGTATATTCGCAGATTCACATTCAAAAAGTACACTTATCTCATGCATCCTACCCAAAAAAGCAAAATTCACCTTTTAAAAAACTTTTTAAATAAACATATTCTTCTCTTTGTTGACAAGATCAACATAACTTTGCTGTATTTAAAATAAAACTAAATTTTGTTTATAATGAACTGTACAAGTAAGTCTGTGGTTGTCTCTCCATATTGATCAAAAGTCAAAATTATAGTTAAAGAAATATATGGGTGAGAAGGGTACTAAATGAAATTGGGACAAAAATGATTTACTTAACAAAGCATTGGGAAAATAGTATCTCAATTATGCTAATAAAGTATCAATTGTTAGTACATCAATGAAAAATAAATAGCACAAGAAAAAATGAAAGGAATAGGGAATGTCATCAAAAAGTTTAGCTACTCATTCATAGATGGCACATAGGATAGATTTTATAGTGTACATACTTAAACAAATGCAAAGGATTAATCAGCATCTTCTTATTCTTTTTTTTTTGTGAATAGGAGTATGAATCATCTTATCGGCAGTACGATAAATAACTTTATTTTGAAGCATATATAAGGTATGCAGCATTGCAAATTCTCTTTATTCCGGAGTCTTGTTTGTCATGCATTAATGAGTGTGTAGTTAAAAATCCATTTTTATTTGTTAATAGGAATAGGAATCGTTTTATCTGCAATATCATAAATGACTTTATTTTGTGGCAATATATAAGGATAAAAATTTTTATTTTTAGAAATACCTAATGTTATTATAGAAGAGAAGCCCCCTAATTCATGGGATCTAATGGACATTATGAATAATGTCACTAGTGTACACAATTGTATGGATCATCAAAATCAAAAATACGGAATGGGTACCGCATTCGATTCTCTTAATCGAGAAAAGTAAGTCTGTGTTCTATTTTATTTCATTGTATCAATTCTAACTTTTTCTGGTTTAAATTTTAGTGATGCCATTACTGTGATCAACTTGCATAAAATGCAAAATGATGTATAAAAGTTCTTAATTTTTAAGTGTAAATGAGAAATCATTGTGTTATCAGGAATTGTTGAAAAATTGTAACTCCCAATTACTTATCAGTTATTGAATTGAAATCTTTCGGTTAGTCACATGTATTTACATAACAAATAAACTCCAAGTATATTATTTTCAACGCAAAAACGGCACCAAATGGTGTACTTTCAATTAATTTTTAATTACCCAAAAATTGGTTTGTCATTGTAAAAGAGATTTTATCAACATTTGAAGCTTCACAAGCCTATAAAATGCAAAATTATTTATTTTTGACTGTAAAATTGAGTGCTAAATTTGTAACATTTCCTTTGAATGTTATGTTTTTTATTTATTTTTACATAAACTGTTATTCTTCAAGTTAGTTGCACTCATTCTATTTACACACTGTATATATACTATAAATATGATGACATAAGAAAACGTATTAAAAATGTAATGAGTATTGTTTTACCTTCTATCTTAAACAGTTTGAAGTGTGTATATTCTGATCCAGTAATGGTATCACATAACAGTAATTATTATACTGGGAAACTTTTAATTCTACCAGGGGCATATTTATTTCAACTTGTTAATTGTTTTCTTTGCATCATTTTATTTCCCAAACTACACTTACTACATATTATCATATATTTTTTGCTTATTTTATACCTTATTTTATTGGGCCTTTCTATTTTTCTTAGCCCTGAAAGGCAGGTTGTGACAGGTGCACAGATAATGAAAATGTCTTTAAGGTTAGACAGTGTTGTGTTTTGGATATTCACAAACAAGATTGCACAAAATTAAAACAAAGATTAATATTTACTGATTTGGATTTTCACTTTTCATTTATAGGTTGTACAAATAAGAAATATTTATATAAAAAATAGAACCCCAGAAATATATAATTGGAAAAAAATACTGGAAATGTTGTATCCAAAGATCAAACTTTTGAAACATTTTTGTCAACCCAATCTTTTCAGAAAGACAATAGTTCAGACATTTATTATTAGATTTTCTCCTTTTTTTCGTCTACCGAATTGTGACAAAATAAAAGTAAAGTAAACATGACTAACTTTGAAGTATTTAAGTGATAATCTAAATTAATTTACAGAATTACATGCCAATTAAATGTATATTGAATATACTGGTTATTATGTGCACTCTTGTTAATCATTTACTGTGTTGTTTATGTTGGATGCAATGTGATTTGTAGCATCCACCTAATTTCTTGCAAATCAACATTTTGGGGAACATCAGTTATATCTGCAACTATATGTCACTGTGATTGTTTCTTTTCTGTTTGATTTCAATTGGTTACTATCTCAAACAGTATTTTGACAAAGGACTCGACTAAGCTTTTATACCCTCTCATATGCAACTAGAGTGCATAATATTTAGTGTTAAAGGGGAAGTGAGTATCAGAATTAGAGAACGCATCTTCTAAGAAAATGTGAGTCACTTAAAAAGGATCCATCCATAGAAGAAAACAAGCCTTGAAACAACCTCAGCGCATCAAAGCCATTGCAATTGTGCCTGCAGACAAAGAAGACACGACTTAGTTTTGGATCCATCATAAATAATATACAAAAATTGCAACAAGATATGGCAAACTACAGACCCAACAATTTATCTGGAAAAGAGAACCAAAGCCAATATCAAAGCAGGTAGAATCGACCATAATATCCAACAACAACTTATTCCAAAGGATAGTTAGCTCAGATGGGTCCCAATACAATCAGGGTGCGTTGTAAGCTTTGACATAGTATCCCTTTATAGCAACATTTATATAGTCGAAACTATCGATAACATTGTAGAAAAATGCAAACTATTTCAACATTTTAGGAACTTAATAAATCACTGTCCAAATAACATCTAAGATAATATTATAATAATATACTATTAGATAAATCCCTCAACATAGTGAGAAAGAAACTTACTGAAGACGAAACCCTGATGGAGAGGACGGGGATGCCAATAGATTCAATCATGAACTTACAGCAGTCTTGCCGCACAAACTGCTACTTTCTGGAAAAGGACCAATTCTTCATGCAAAAGATGAATTGCTTATGGGCTACACATACTGGGTTATACTTATACGACAAATCTAACCACTAATCAGCAACGAAAAATGGCATCATCAAAACAACAAACTACACATGAAACTTAGAGAAGACTTTTTGGCTAATGGATATCCCAAAACAATCATTAACAAGGCGTTTGAAGAACTAGATAAACCACCTAGGCAGGAAGAGGAAACTATGATAGCAATATACCAATATTACAAAAACTCTAAGTAGCCACAACTTGAACAAGAAAAATCAGTTAGCGTTGAAAATTTCGAAGGCTAGGTCTCCTTTAAATCAACAGGAAACGAATAAAATTCTCAGCACAGGCTACCAGAAAACGTATATAGGACAAATCAACAAGAAGGTTAAAGCTAGATTAGTTAAGCACGAAAAAAAACTGCATCCATTTTATATCGAATAGACTTAGTAAGAGATAGACAAAATATCGACCGTTTACCAACGATTCCAGGATTTATACGGATTAATATACAACGTTATAAATAGTTGGGGATATAAAGGTGTGAAATTAATTGGATGTTTGTTAGTTCACAACCAATTTTATTCGGAGAATTTGCTTGATATGTGAAGCTGCAATTAGTAATTTAATGTCAACATTTCAAATTTAATTCTCTTGAAGCCTTAACACTTACTACAAATAGTTTAACTTGCAATTAACATTAGTCGATTAGTTATTGCATGGACATGTCGTTCAGTAGTCAATAGATTTGAAATAAAAATTGCATTGAATAATAGCGGGGTTCTAACTTTCACGATGTCATCTTAATGAGGTGTTCTCATAATAATTTCATTTAACATAGCAGCTAAAATTATAAATTCGTAACAATTATTTTTAATCGCGCATATAAGTTACCTGCTTAACAAAAACTTGGAATTTTAAATTGTTTAATGTTATGTACAGGATGTTAAAAATAAGATGATTATCAAAATTGAACAATCATTGTAATGAAACAGAAAATCTATCTGGTGCCCCAGTAAGGCGAAAAATGATTCATTTAAAGTTATAAGAAAAATCATTATCATGTAAAATACGTTAACATACAGAATAAACTTCTCAAAGAATTCAGTACGTTTAACCGGAATTCATACTAATATTGATGTCTAAATTGATTTGCTTCTAATCCGTCTCTACAGCTGGGGCTACAGAAAAGGCCGAGAGAGATCTGGAATCGAATTGGGTTTCTCAAAACAATAACAAAGCATCACATAACGAATCATAGCGGATTTCTTATTTATAACACCCTGTACACAATTTTGCTTATCGAATCGCGAATATTTCAAATATTACCAACATCTTTCAGCGGAAATATGAGATTTAAAGTTATGTTAATTTTCAAAATTAAATCCTTTATAATGTACAAAAATAGAGAGATATCAATTCACGTCGCTTAAATATTCGAGATGTTCGAACTATTTGTAAATAAAATCCGACGACCAAGAAATATTATTATTCTTAATTTGATACTAGCTTCAACCAGGAAGTGTAATAAGCTTGACCGTTAATTCGATACGTTACAAAAACTGTATATTTTTGTAATCAAAATGAACAATAGTACCAAGTAAGAAGAGACCAAGGAATGTGAACCTCACTAATGCTTTGGCGCTATAGCTCCATATTGTTGAAAAAGGGCCTTTCCACTTCGTCAATTTGTAGTTCTTGAATTCACACTTTATTGCTTTTGACAATACTTTTATGACTGTATTAATTCGCTGAGTACAAATTAATTAACTAAATATACATAGAACTTTATTTATATCCGCAATACAGTTTATTTATAACAACCTTGATTGTCGAGATGTTTGAATTTTTTTGTGTGTTTAGTATTTCTTGATTTTCGGATTTTCTTTATACAAAAAAGTTTTTCCACAAACCCAATAGGTACCAGTGCAAAACTAAGTACCATTTTGTTAGAACAGTTAAAATAGTTTAACTATAAATAATTTTGATACAATTAATTAACTGCCAAATATGACATAAAGAACTAAATAGATCAGTTATTTTAAGTTTGTTTTTTTTGTTTTTTGACTTGTGTAAACTGCATGGAAGTTTTGTTTTGTTTTTGTTTTGTCAACCCAGTTTTGTTTACTGCTATTATTTTTTGTTTCCTTTATTTTTAACCTGTGTTATGTTATTTAGGAGTCTTTTGCAGTACATAGATGAAGAGTTAATGATGAGGTAATTTTTGAACAATTTATTCCAGCTTATTAACTAACACACATTACCCCGCTTTGTTTTTTTTTATTTTTCTTTTAATTCAAACACACCGTTTTACCCTAATTGCTTTTGGCTTTATCTGTACTTTTTATATCGTAACAATACAGCCTAAAGTCGGTACTCTTCTATCAAGTACGACATTTAAAGGGAATTCACACCTCAATGTTTTTTGATTATTCTAGGGGAACCTACAAAAATCATCACAAGGATTACGAATCACAGTAAGTTTTTTGATTAGTATCCATCATAGATTTAGGGATAAGAAACTGAATTTTTAGTTGCCCCTCTCCTCCCATATGTGTTGTATATTTATCACTAATTACATTTTTGTTTGATAGAACAATAGCTCAATTAAAGTTTTAATATTTACTTTTTAAACATTGAAAACGTTCTTAAGAAGTAATACAATGCGTTTGTTCTACAGTTATTTGGATAAAATTTGATTTATTTTAACAGACAATGGTCTGGATATGTTTTATTTATAGGCAAAACTATTTGCGATAGTGTTTATACAATTCGTTTTTTTTCTCAATGTGCAATAATTTTAACTATTCCCCATGTTCACACGACCTAACCTCTCTTTTGGTTAAGGCTATATCGTGAATTCTATTCAAACGATTTTCGTAGAAAAACTGGTGTAGTTTATTTTGATCTTGATCTGGTTGAGTTAGATTTTTTTATGTATCAGACCAAGAAAGAATTTTTTCATCAAAACATTATGGGACACTATTCAAATCTTTGGACTGATCATCGAACTTAATTACTAAAATTTTATAGCCAAATAGTATTAGTTTTCTTATTTAAAGCAGGATTTTTTTATGTAAAAGTGTCAGTAAAACCTCGAGTGGGTAAAGATGGAGTTTACCAGATTTGTGAATGATTTTAAGAAACTTCTTGATCCGGGTATGAAGTTAAGAATGACTAAAATTAAAACAACTAAATCAATAAACTGCCCTGGTATAAGAGAACTATCTAACGAAATAATTTGACAAGAATAAAACGTCATTTCTGAACCCGTTAGTGTCAATTCGGAAGGTACTAAGGGCTCCTACCTCTATCCTCTTTTTTTCTAGTTTTTATCAACTACATAAGTTAAAAGTGATCAAATTCTCCGAATTTTCTTTATAATGTAATATTTTTATTTTCACACTTGGGTTCAGTTCAGTTCTTGTATTTATTTAAAAACACAGTCCAACTCACTAATTTATTTCCACTACTTTAACACAATTTATATTCACAGGACTATTTACAATTTATCTTTACGATACTAAAGGCAGTCGAATACTGAATGAATCCATTGCCAGCTGTCCGTATTTATATATTTGTCTCTGAATTATTCTGGCAAGTCAACTAACCATCGGGAAACTTCTTTCATGTGTTCTGGAAGCTTCAAGGGAATTCCCAGTAACGGCAGAGGTCGGCCTGTTGAGAGACAAAACATTTCGGATTCCCAGAAGTATCGGAAGAATGTCCCTTCCACGAATTGGATGATGGCCAATTACACCAGCTATCTGATGAATTCTCGTAACAATAACAATATAAATTCTAATCATAACAGAATTCTTTATAAAAGAGCTGATAGAATTTAATGTAACCTTGATAATATTTTGCCATAACTTTTGTGGAAGACTCTTGATGTGATTATTTAGAAATTTAATGGCAGTTGATGTGACTAAGGACCTTGAAGTATATTCCTATATAAATGTTTTCGAGTTAAGTTCTTATATTAGGAGGCGTGAGATTCTTAAACTACCAGTAATTGTGCGGCTTCACTAAAAATCCTCACTCGACAATAGTTCACGGTATAACAGAACAAATTTTTCTTCGTCAGCTAGGAACTAGCCATGGGAGTTGCGTAAGATTGGCATATCTCGAAGAGTCAGCATATTTTTTTAATCGCAACGATGTTACTACATGCCTTGCAAACATTGATCAGTGGAAAATAAATGCCCAACCTATATGGTTACGCCTAGGTGACACAGCCTTTGAACCAACAGCATGACATTGAAAAAGAAAACATAGAGTCCATGTTTCAAAAACAAAGTTATCACACCATCAATCACTCGCACGATTTCTATTGAGTAAAAATGGCAGGATCCAATTTATCACTTAAACTACAACCAATTCATTATTTCAATTCAGTGTTATGCCTTTTGGATTATGTTATATTCCAGCCGCATTTTGAAAGTATAATGTTTGTCTAAGTGGGCTATTAGAGGACAACATTATCTACCTCGGCAATATTGTAAGCATCAACCACACTGTGACGGGAATTCATCCAATATCTGGTGCAATAGGCTTTCATCTGATAATTCGTGGAACTCAAAATGTTGGTCTGTCTACCCGAGTCCAAATCTAACAGACATTCATGGAATTTCCTCGAATCTTCGAGAACACGTAAAAGAAATTTCCCGACGGCTCGTTGATCTGCTAGAGAATTCCCAGAGAAATATATTAATACGGACATCTGGCGATAGCATTCATTCAGTATTCGACTGCCGTATTGTTAAGATAAATTGTAAATAGTTTTATGAATATAAATTGTATTAAAGTAGTGGAAATAAATTAGAGTGAGTTGGACTGTATTTTTAAATAAATCTGAACTGAATCTGATTGTGAAAATAAAAACATTGCAATACATTCGATGACAAGCAACAAAAGCTTGAGGGATGTGTTTAGTAAACTCGAAACTGCCACCTTGATACCCAATCCCAATAGGTGTTCCAGATTCCAGAAGGAAATGAAATTCTCAGACAGGGGTAACGACCAATGAAGACATAATAGAAACCATTCGTGATTGGCTAGTAATTAAATTTTTGCTGGCAATTCGTGGAATACACTTGAATATTTTTCTACGTAGTTTTTAGTTAAGGTAAAATGATTGTGTCTAATATACTCCCAAACTTTTGCTATTATTCTTAATTTTGTCTAAAATTATTGCGAAAGCAATATAAGATCGGTAGGTAGTACCTGTATAATAATACATTGTACGGTCATTTATGTCAATTTGACTAGTTAGTTCCCGGCCATCTGTCGTCCCTCACCTCTCAATATTATGTTCATTCTCTTCATTTTCTTAACAACTTTATGAATCATTCATTCATATAAAATGTCGTTAAATCGATTATCTGACTTATGTAAATTATATTCTAACCAAATATGCACGTCGTAAATGGGTGTTGTTGCATAATTAGCTAGCTGCCCACTCTTACCTACGATAAAGTCTTAATCGACATATATTTAATATATTCAGTGATTCGTCATTAAATAAATGTTGATTTTGGCATCTAAGCATAATTTTGTTGATGTACCCGACTATTAGTTTAGATAATATAACATTGTTCTCGTGATACAGTTAACATAATATTTATGATACGATCTACCGAACTCTGGGTATGTTATTTGAAACAATTGTATTTATCTACGTACTATTTTGTTTAATTGAACAAAAGCGTCATTCAAATTTAGTAATACCACTTCTTGATTTTTACTGTAACGTTTTATGAGTATTAAAACGAACCCACGTGGTTGATTTTCAAATGTTTAATAAAATTCCACAATTTTTTCGGAAGATTATACTGCTGCTAATTGTTTAATTACAATTTGTCTAATTCGTTGACGTTGTATTGAAAAATTATTTTAAATTGTTTATTAAAACATAATTCATATTCATATTTCCCGGAATTATATCAATTATATCAAGTTTTTAGGAGAACTCATTGAAATAAACATGGTTTAGAATTGTTAAAGCTTATTTAATTTCCTGGAAGGAGATGTCACAAACTCCTAGAAAAAAATATACTGAAAGAAGAAAAGAATAAAGGAAAATCAGCAGTTGAAAGAAGGAGAAGCAAAAAAGGCAATTTCAACTGATGAGAAAAAAGTAGATCGTGAACTTGAAACGTTAAAGAAACGTTTAAATGTAGAAATGTTTATGGGTTTCTGCATATACTTACATTTGCATTAAAATATGATAGGTTTAACAATGATAGTAATAATTGATCTCGTTTATGACTCAGATGATATTCTGGTACAAGTCTTCGTTATTCATTAAATATTTGAACAGTCGACTTAATTATTTTAACAGTTAAGTCTCTAACCATGATTTTATGTATTATTGGCTTTATGAAACACCTCAAGTAAAGCAGCAAGCAATTTTAATAAACTTCTTGTAAAAAACAACTAAACACTATTAAAATCATAATACGAGGGCTGCCTTTTATATTTCGGGATTAGAGAACAAAAACAAATATTAATCATCGAAAATCGCTTTATTGTTTTTCAAAATATTCCCCATGAATATGCATGCGTTTGAACCAATTGTCGAAGCACTTTTTCCACTCTGATTGAGGTATCTCCAAAACATGCATCCTAAACGCAGCAACCGCTTCTTCAGGTGTCGAAAAACGTTGAACTCTCTGTTTTTTACGTACGGGAATAAAAAGAAGTCATTTGATGACAAGTCAGGACTATACGGCGGATGACTCATCAAATCGATGTTTTGAGTGGTCAAAAATGCAGTTGTTTAAGCCGATGTGTGAACGTCGTCGTCGTGGTGCTGTCGCATACTTTGCATTAATTTCGTTATCATATTGAAATGGCCCGTACCAAGCAAACCGCTCGAAAATCGACTGGTGGTAAAGCACCTAGAAAACAATTAGCAACAAAGGCAGCACGTAAAAGTGCGCCCGCTACAGGTGGTGTTAAAAAACCACATCGTTATAGACCCGGCACAGTAGCTCTTCGTGAAATTCGTCGCTACCAAAAAAGCACCGAATTGTTGATCAGAAAACTGCCATTCCAACGTCTTATTAGGGAAATCGCCCAGGATTTCAAGACCGACTTAAGATTTCAGAGCTCAGCAGTAATGGCTTTGCAAGAAGCTAGCGAGGCTTATCTGGTTGGTCTTTTCGAAGATACCAATTTGTGTGCTATCCACGCGAAACGTGTAACCATCATGCCGAAGGACATACAGTTGGCAAGACGTATACGTGGTGAACGCGCTTAAAAAAAAATAATTATAAAATGTGTGTGCTCGCATTGTCGTGGTGAAGAGTGATCCGTCTTCAGCGGTTGGTTTTCCTCATTTCTTGGAAGACAACTGACAAACAAATGGTTGTGTACCACTCAGAATTGACTGTTCTGCGTTGTTCTAGTGGTACGGTTGCGACTTGTCCAGTTTTTCCGAAAAAACAGGCGATCATTTGCTTGGAAGTGCTTCGTGCGCAACAACTTTTGTTGGATTCGGCTCATCTTGAAACACCCATACAGTCGACAGCTGTTTACTTTCGGGCTCATACGCGTAAATCCACGATTCATCATCTGTCACTATGTCATAAACGTGTTTTGCAGCACCGCGATTTTTGAGCTTTTCTTTCGACCAATCGACACGAGCCTCTTTTTGAACGATTGACAAATTGTGTGGGATCCAACGCGAACAAATTTTTTTGACATTCAAATGTTTATGCAATATTGAATGTATGCTGGTCCCACTAATGTGTAAGGTTGACTCAATCTGACGATAGGTCACATGACGATCTTGCAATATCAGTTCGCGCACAGCATCAATGGTTTCCGGAAGAACAACTGTTTTTGGACGACCTTCACGAAATTCGTCTTGGAGTGAACTACGACCTCGATTGAATTCACCATACCATCGATAAACAGTGGTCCTTGATGGAGTTTCATCGCCAAAAATTAAATTAAGTTCATCCATGCACTCTTGCTGACTTAATCCACGTCGAAAGTTGTAAAAAATAATCGCACGAAAATGTTCACGATTTAATTCGAGACCGAGATGAATCCTTTAAGTTACTATAAACAACACATAGCGCTCGTATGTCAAAACGTTCTGAGTACGTATAATCTCAAAAATGTCAAACTTTACGATAGAGCTGTCAGTTGTCAGATTGCAACACTAGGGTTGTCCAATCCCGAAATATAAAAGGCAGCCCTCGTACCACTCATTATTTACCTTACCTATTTTATTTTATGAATGAATTTAAAAAAACGTACCTTGCAGTGAAAATATGTGGTTGGGGACAGCCAAGGAACTCTCAGAGAAAGCTTCTTAACGGAGGCCCACATTTACAAATACGAAAATAGATGTGTATTGTAGTGAAATGCAAAAATTACAGTTATTTCTAGACTTCTTTACTACCGACACGACACTTATTTGACAATTGAAATACCCATACAACTCAGTTCTCTGTGTAAGATATTAAGTATCTCTTCATTTATTGAAATTCAAATGAATTATAATAAATAAACAAATATAACATCCAATTAATATACAATACCAGCACAAACTTATATGGGAATTAAACTGAAAACAATGTCCAGCTGAGAGCATTAAATAACGAGTTCAAGAAGTGACCAGAATGGCGCTGTTATAGAAAGAGCGTATGCTGTGAATTGCTAAATATAAAATAATATCAATGTTAAACATCGGTGTTGTCTTTTTAAAACCCATATATAAAGTATATATTATTTTAACTAAAAATCTATGAGATATTCTAAAAACTATTAACGCATCGTTCAAAATCCACTCTCCTGGTATATCAACGCCACCCTAATTTAATTCATTTTGACGGACACATTTTACTATGTATTAGATTAATCTATTTTGAGAATCGTCTGGAGATCCTTTATTTCTATGTTCCCATTATTTAATCTGTTGTAAGTAAAGTGACCTCGTTATACATACCGGGTGTCAATTAAGTCCCGGGACGGTTGAATATTTGCTTAAGTACTTCATTTCTGGAAGAGGTCAAGGTCATTTCTTTAGTAACTTTGACCTTGGACCTCATTTTTGAGGTTATTTTGAGGTCAACCTCATTTTTTTAATGAGAACTATTTTTATTGCGGAATCAGAAAGAGCGGGAAGTTTTACGTCCGGAGAAGTATTGAGGTATGAGGTTGTGGTAACCCTAGAGGTCAAATAATGACTTCTTAAAAATCTCGCGAATTCAGTGGTATAACAAAATAATCAAAGGTCATACCCTAGGTTAGTCTTAACGAGAAACTGAACGATAACCTTTCAAGCTCATTTGAAGGTCAACCTACTTTATTCATGTGGAAACCCGTATTTTTGATACCTCATACCTCAATACATATCTGGACGTGAAATTTCCCGCCCTTTCCGATTCCGCAATAAAAAATAGGGGATCTCACTTTAAAAAAATGAGGTCGACCTCAAAATAACCTCAAAAATGAGGTTCAATGTCAAATCCAAGGTCACCATCGGATTCCTTGGTCAAAGTTACTAAAGGAATGACCTTGACCTTTTACAGAAATGAAGCAAATATTCAGTCGTCCCAGGACTTAATTGACACCCTGATATGGCAATAATAGTAAATAGGTGAAGTAGGTTTGAATTATTATAATTCAACAAATTTTATATTTAAGTAAATATTAGCTTACACATCATATGTTCCATTGCAGTTATATTTCAATTAAGAACTAAGTTACACATTAGAGTTAATCCTTGAATCGTAACAAAATAGTGTCAATTATTTAATTATTCTGAGATTTCTGTCCATTACTAAGAATGACAAAGAAAGAGCAACCGAGACAAGGAGATAACGAGAGCGGGAAGTATATTTCATAAGAAGCTTTCGCTTTCATCGTTTAGTCTCAAATGTCTATCGCCCTTTTTATAATTGTATTTGAATCTTTAATTAGTAATTTTTGTTATAAGACTGTATTAGAAATTGTGTTTTTATGCATAAACGATTTTTTAAATTCAATATCTGTTATGCGGTTGAGCCCTTTAAACCTAAACCGACCCTGATTGGTTAAAAATAAAGCTGTTACGAGTTGTGATGACAGTAGAAAAAAAAATTGCCAAATGAATTTGCTTACCAACTAGAATCTGTGAAATCTGATTGCATAACTCAAATTTTCAAATAAAAACGTTTCTTATTGCACGTTTTTGAAGAAGCACCCCTAACAACGAATTTGAGTACGATATGTTATTTTGATTGTCTTCCTAAAAGAAGAAAACTTTTGTGGTTATTGTGCATGCATTGTGACATTATTAACGATCCCTAACTTCATTACATCATCTTAACTATTAGCTGTTGTTCACACTTAAACTAACAAATTGTGTTCCATCTGTGAATCCCCGCCCACCTTAACGACATTAACACACGCTTTTTCCCAGAGCAACGTTGCCAGTTCAGGATCACAACAACGTCGTGAAATGCGACGTTCATCCGACACCTTCTAGTCCCAACAACGACGAACAAGCTTTCAACGGATCACCCCGAAGGCATTCCTCGCTGGACGAAATCTTCGGTATGGTGAATTCGTTGGATTTGAACAGCTACAGACAGCGGTCATTGAGCGACAGCAGCAGAGGGGAGAGGAACAATCGAGAAAGGGTGAAAGCTTATGGTAAGAATGTTATAAATCCATCAGGATGGTACGATCAGGGCTGCCAGATTCTAGAATTGGTTACAAAATATGTATAATATGGTTATTTTAGGTATCCAGTTTGTAGAACATATTGTATAATTGGATACATAACTAAAGTCAAATCTGTAGTAAATTTTGCCAGGTTTGCAACATTAAAATAGTTCGTAATCATTGAGAACAAGTATTTTAAAATTTACTAAAATCCGAAGTAGCGCTCTTCTAGATAGTATGTGTAAATGTAACTTGCCTACGCCTGCGCCACCTATTGTTGTTCCTTTTTACCAATATTTTTGGTTTGTATAATCACATGTGATTTTTTATAATTTTAAGGATCTAGCTATTTAATGGAAGTTTGCTCTGCTCGCAGCCCTATGTATGATAACTATCTGGTTTAATCACGACAAAAATATGTTTCTTAGTCTGAAGCTGCTAGACCATTGCCTACCAGCTTCAGACTCGTTCCTCGAAGTTTCCTTGGACTTCCATCGTCTTGAAATGATTGTAAAAATATGTTTGGGTAAAATCTATTTTGTTTTTCGTACTGTATGTAGGAATTAATATGAAAATAAGTGATCTGAAAAAACTATTTTATTAGTTTTCGTCCATGACCCACTAATAAATAAATGACCCTGGCACTGGATGTACCACGTGACGATATTATGTTTTTGAAAGCTTTTGTATATCTACGAGTTCATGCTTTCGATCCGCACAAGGTATACGATACCTTCATAAGAAAAGCAGCTCCAAAACATCTTGCAGATGTTTAACTATGTCATTAATATGAGCTGCCTTACATTTTTCGTTACTACTTTTCTAGCAATATATCTCTGCCTTTTATACAAAAATACAAAAAATGCTGATATCTAAAAACAGCGGATTTCTCCAATCTTCCTTCGAGCTTTCCCGTTTTTGTTCACCTCGGTGTCGCTTTTTTTATTAAAATTCTTGTTTGCAGCTCCAAGCTCTCGCTACATTCATTGGGACTATATCTATGAGTCACTGATGTGTGTTCACCTTTATGCGCTTTTTTGAAATAAAGCTTTTCTTAAACATAATTCAGCAAAAATTAGATAATTCTATAAAAATAACAACACAAAGCAATACTTCTGCAGTTTAGCATATCTTAGTACTCCCTGATTGTCAGAACTCAATTCGGTAAAACAAAATGACCGTGGCTTTTGACATAAAGATATTGCCAACCATATGAAAGTAAAATTGCTGAAATTATTATATACATTAATTTGTATATGACTGTAGTTTCAACAGGGTACACTTAACCTAACGTTTTCTGTTTCACCTAAAAATACGGTTTATCCTTCAAAATAAGCTTTTCCTTTATCAATGCATGCGTATTAAGTGCTTGTCTATTAGCAAGTCACAGACGCCATAACGGAAGGAAAAAGGCGTGCGTCAAGCCTGTAGCCAGCGGGGGGGGGTCAGAGGGTTGTTATATTATCGTTTATGTTCATAATCTTTCTCTATTTCGTATAATATATTTTACTAATTTGTGCCTAAATTACAATAAATAAAATTGAAAAATACTTTATATGGAAAAAAATAGCCAAAATAGTTCACGTTAGATATTTTTAAAACTGCAGAAATCAAAGATAAATCAAGAACATAATCTGTTTTAGATGAACTAGATTTTCTGAATTAAATTTTATAACTAATGTTTAATGGACTGATTCAGTCAGTGATCACGATTAAATTGAGATCTGGTCCCCTAATCTGTGTCAAGTCGGAGACTATCTGGTATTCTAAATATTTGTCACAAACTCTTTGGTACTCTCTCACTTCGCAGGTATTATATGTTCAGCTTGTATGGATTTCAGCGTGTTCAGAAATCATGTCTGAATATAATTTATCTCATATTTCGTAGAAGGACAACGTCACACAAGTTAAAAGTACCAATTGGTTGACATTGGATGATTAAAGGAAATTGCATTAAAATAACGAAGATGCAGAGTTTACTTAAACCCATTTGTTTTTCTTCTTTTTTTTTAATCAAATCAAATTGCGTTAATTACAAAAATTGATCAATTTCTTTACACCAGTTATATTTTCGAAAAATACAATCATTGAAATTGTAGCGCCATCTTTTATCGAAACCAGGTACTTATCATACAATCCCAACTCTTTAGAGATTGTTATATTAAAATGTTCGTTCCTAGAAAACGAACCGGAGATGAACCACCAAGATACGTGTCCACCTGTACCGCCGAGGAAGCATCGTCGGAGACACACGCCCCCAAGACCCCCTAGCAACGGATTACCGCCTACGCCGAAAGTACATATGGGGGCTTGCTTTTCAAAGGTAACTGTTTTATCGATAATTCTGGATTTTACAATAATCAAAAATTTGGAACTCTTTTACAGGTTTTCAATGGTTGCCCTTTGCGTATCCATTGTACCGCGTCTTGGATACACCCCGAAACTCGTGATCAACATTTACTCATTGGTGCTGAAGAAGGAATTTACAATCTGAATCTAAACGAACTTCACGAGAACTATATAGATCAATTATATAATAGGCGGACGGTATGGATGTATGTTATCAAGGATGTACTTATGACTTTATCAGGTAAGTTGATTACTATAAAATATTTCCTTTAAACATACATACATAGTATAGTATTTCTCTGGGGAATTGGAAAATCTGAAGAATTGGAAAACTTACTGTATATAGATACAATCTTTCCTGAAGAATCTGTATATAGATAAATTATTCTTCTCGTGAGGAACTGAAGTCCTGCCGTGGTACTCTGATGAATAGAAAAGTATTGTAGACTCGAAAATTTTGTCGTCATAAGGCATAACCGTGGTGTAACGATGATACGAGTTATGAGTACGAACATTTCTAAAGTGAAGTCACTTTTCGATTCTACAGAAGTTTTATATCGATCGTAGTCCAACGGCTGAAAAACTGAAATCAGAAAAATTTTATTTCGGAGGCCTGGAGCTTTGACACTCAGAAAATAACTGATGAATGAATTAGTTGACGATAGATAGACTGATTTGAATAACTTAAGTGCTTAGAAGAACTGAACTTGAAGTAGATGAACATCAAAGTAAAGGGATTACAAGACATCACTTTCAATCAGTGCGGCATCGTAACCAGAATTTGTTACAACTGTAACTGGAATTTGATTTCTGATACAGTTGTTATCTCATGGTTCCAATTTTTAGGAAAAATTGTTTTACTGCTAACTGTAGTGATAAAATTTCTCACAATTTTGAAGTCAAAACTATAACCAATTCTTGGCTGCAGCTTCTTCAAAGTACAGTCGATACTGTTAAATAGCAACAATTAGAGAAAGAGATACATTGATCTTAAAAAAAGCAAGCAGTTGAACTACTAATAGATACCAAAATGAAAAACTAGCAAAGTAGGATCCCTCAATTAAATAATACAAAACGAATAGCTAGTCTAACCTTGTCACTTTCAAAAAGATAGACCATACAAATTCTAAAAGATTGCTTCTCGACAACCAGCTATGAAAGAATTACCAAATATCTAAAAGATGATTGCTTCCTGATTTGCATCAGCATTATAGAAAATTTAGTAAATCTTGGCATTCCTTTGTTGGTTCAGTAACCCATGGATTTTACATGGAAATTTTGATAATCCAAAATTATGGTAAACAAAAATCTTTGTTTGAAGTAAGAAATTCTCCCAAGAATAATAGATCAGTTCTCAGGTAAACTTGAGCTTGCCTTGTTAATTTCTGGTTCCATGACTAAATTTTTCTTGGCTCTTGTTTGTTTTAGTAACAGAAAACTAGTCATTGAGGATCATAAAATATCTGATAAACGCAGATAACCAGTTCAGAACTTGTCGAAGTTCAATCGCAACAGAACTTTTGACCTCATACGGTCTACAGGGTGGTCAACCTATCATGACGAATTGCTGTCTCACTGAAAGTTAAAAAATAAATAGGTTTTCATAAAAACAGTCGTACTTCATTAGATAACTACATACTCTTAGTGATTTTTTATCACTGTCATAATACCTATCGAACAGGAGTTTCTACGATAAAAACGATATCATCAGCAAATTGAGGTTATTGAGCCTTCTTCCAATGCAATAGGAAAAACGACATAAAGGGATCTCCCGCACTGATCTGGATCCGAAAAGACCAACTCTGCTTACTATAATACGCAAAATATTGCTTGATTCTACCGACAAGTGGTTTAGCCATTCGAGCATCGAATTCAAAGTCATAATGACTATGGCAGTGAAAAACAATATTACGAAAGCGAAGAAACTCAGAAAAAAGATCGACTATTTAAGGGGAGCTATAGCAAGAAACAGTGGTTGGGGCTAACATGTCGCACATTAATAACAAGCAAATCGGTCTGTATTGCCTGACTCTCTAGGCATCCCGATTTATTGCCTGTTGATTATTTCTTGTGAGATTACCTTAACAGGTCCTCGAGAATACTCCAGTAACAAATAAGACTAATCTCGAGGGAAATGCAACGGACATTATTTAAACTTAATTTTTAATAAATAAGTGATTGTAGACACTTAAATAATAATATGTTTTTGTTTGCTTTTGTTATTTTAGGAAAGACTCCGCAATTGTTCAGGCACGACCTCTTAGCTCTCCAAAGTAAACAGTCTCATAGGTTTAGTTTGCACATGAACCGCATACCGGAGAGACTGGTTCCCAGGAAGTTCGCGCTAACTACCAGAGTACCCGATACCAAAGGTACCTTGAAATGTTGTATAGCTCGGAACCCTTACAACGGTTACAAATATTTGTGTGGTGCTACTATAAACGGTATCTACCTGATGCAGTGGTACGATCCTCTGAACAAATTTATGCTACTCAAGGTAAGTGAGAGTTATTTAAGGAAAATAAGCAGTCGATATATTAGTTTAGCTATGTCTTGACTGGTGAATATCATACATTCTATAAACTTTTAATTATTTTCTTTCTCATAAAGTTTAGAAAATTAAACTACTATCAATACTCAAAATTTAATTTGAAGAATCACTTATTTATCTTTTAAAATTTCAAAAATGTTTGAGTCGAAGCTGTACATTCTGTTTCAAAGCATTTCATGAGACCCCTTCTAATTTTTTGGGGTAGTTTTTTAGGAAGTGCTCCAAGAAAAAAGTAGTTACAAGGTAGTAGGTCCGGAGACCGTGGAGATAACTCCATATACGCGCCAAGTGTTACACATGGTTTTGCATTATTTTTATCATATGACATTTGTGAAAATTCATTTTCATTTCTTCAGTGCACTTTATCAAATTTGGAACAGGTAAAACCAGTTTTTTTTGTATAAGATTAGTCATTGTTTAGCGATATTGTAAAAAAATTATCTGCTACAATTAGGAGGACGATGCATTATCATCAGTGCCTTTTAGTTTCAGCAAGACCGCCACTTATCATGCATCCAAAGCGCCAATGACTCTTAAGAGAACATTTCACTGAACAATTGATTCCATTACGTGACGATGTGAAGTGGCCTCTTCGGTTACCAGATCCGTCACCGTGTGACTACTTTTTATGTTGATTAAAAGTTGCTCTGGATAAAAGAGATTGTTGATAAAATACTATCACAACATGAAAGTGAGTTTAGACAAACATCATCTAATACAAACAATGCACTTCCAATTATAAACCTCCAAACGCCATCATTTTAAAGACGAAACCGCGAAAATATGGCATTCGTTTAATCATCCGGTTGTGATATTGCTTTCTTTTTGTTTTCAGCATGTCGAGTGCATTCTTCCGAATCCTCTGAACGTATTCGATATGATCATCACTCCGGAATTAGAGTATCCAATGGTATGTGTTTCAGTGAAGCAAGGTTACCAACCAAATACGTTTAAACTGGATTTGATAAACATGAACTCAGGTTAGTATTTTCCATGGTTTTGTTATGGTAATACAGTAACACTCTACTATAACATTCCAGTCATGTTAGTCTCGCATATCTTGTAAATCCTCTTGTATATGTGGTAGTTTTATAATAGAATTGCCTTTACCGTATATCTCTACTACAACATACAAAATATTTTGTAACGAACTAACAAAAGCTGTCGGCGTCTTCCTTGTTATCGCCGCAGTGGAGTGCGAGTGGAGTTTTTTAGTAATCGTATTTCGTTGAACAGCATTTCTTGGCATACTCAATAACATTAACAGAAAGAACGAATAATGTAAAACGTGTAAAGTCTTATCTCTTAGTGTTTTGTGAAGAAACCGTTTTCTGACTAGCTGACTAGTACAGATATTTTTAGTTATAGCACCTCCGTTAAATTGTTGTAGTGGCCACCCCATTCACCGGATTTAAATCCCATGGAACATGTAGATTTAGATTTGGAGAAAACTCTCCGTTTTGTATACACTATTTTTTTGCGGATTACATGTAAATAAAATGTCTTGCAAATGGAATCAATAAATTACTCCTGGGTGTAACACGTAATAATGTCACTGGGTATATATTTTAATACTTTTAGAATAGTTAAATTGATTCTTGATTTAGGTCATAATTTCTTCTGTTCTAAACATCTGTTAGAAAAAGTGGCTTTGACAATTGAACAAAAATTTTAGTATTAATTTTCAGAAATTATTTATTCTTAGTTCTTATGTCTATTAACCAAGATAAATAATTGAAATCACTGGTGGATATTACTAAAATATTTAATTAGTGTTTTATATCAGGTGACCAAAATCTCAAATTATTGCATTGTCTTTGAAACGACATACCCAAAATTTAATTTCTATACGACAGTTAAAAGTTAAAATTTACTTCCAAGATTTAAATAGTCCCAAGTGAAGCTAATAAAAGCGTGTTAAAGACTTGCATAACAACACAAAATAATTTGTATTTTTGATGCAAAAGGCTCTTAACGCAGGCCCACGCGAAAATAGATCAGTATGGTAGTGAAATGCAACGATTAGACTTTGTTCCGAGAAGTTGTTCCGACACTTCTTTGACCTTGAAATACCCATACAACTTAATGTTCTGTCTAAGGAAGCAGGTTATATATTAAGAGTCTTTTAGTTTATAAAAAATCAATAAATAGTAGGTAAATAAACAAATATAACATCCAATTAATATACATTACCAGCACAAAATTTGCTTTTCGTTCTAATAAACATTCTAATTCTCCGTTTGCGAATATTTTCAATTAGAGACACCCTAAAAAAGGGTAAAGTTACCAACTGTGCTTACCAGTTACCAAGTTACTATTTGTTACATTTGTGTGCTGACCACATATCATAAACAAAACATTTTTACCATTAACACTTCTGAATAATGTGTGAGTTTATAGTAAATACCCTAGTTTTTATATTCCTTAATATCGAACTTTAGAACATATACTTCTGGAGGTAGCGTGCAATACACATTAATAACTGACCTTAGAGCATATATATATGACTTTAAGAGCATAAATAAAAAATTATCTTTTTGTTGTATTAAAACCAAACGAAAAGTTTCTTTGCAGGTTTGTCTCTGTTTTGTGTCCAATTTAGTATTTATGCAATTATGTTTGAGTGCCTTTCTGTTATAATTAAGATGACCTCGTCGACTAGTAATTAGGTGAAGTAGGTTTGAATAATTTATATTTAAAAAGAACCGACTTCAGCTGACTTAAAATAAAAACCGTAAAGAAACCGTATGCGATCAAACACTATCTTCGGACATGTCTTCTTTTTTACCTGATTTAAGGTACAATTCTATTGAATATTTTATCATGTTCTTATCTCTCTCTTTCTCCCTCTATTTGGAAAAATTTCTATAAGTGTAACTCTAATTCACTCTATATTGCATCCACACTGTATATACTTCTATGTATGGGTCACCCCTATATAACTTTTTTGTCTATCATTTTCTGAAACCACTCTCTACAACTATAATTCAACTCCACGCAATATTGCAACGGTCCTGATATCTTTAAAACCACCCTGTATAAGTACAAATCCTCTCCACACTATTGACTGTTTCTATTGTTCTATTGTTTACATTATTACTATATACATATGCTTTTACTGCAACTCATATAACAAAATTCACTTTTCTTAACCACATTTTATGACTATAATTTATATCAACCTCCTGGTATATGCAATATTTTTGAAATCATGTCTATAATTATATAATACCCCGTCCTATAATTCTAATATCCTAAATGCTTATGCTTATATAACAAATTTTTTATACCCCCTAAATAACAATAATTTTACTCCACCCTACATCAAACACATTGTATAAGTAACTACTTATGTTCCACACTATATAACTTTTTTAATCGCCCTGTATAACTGTAAATCTACTCCACCTTATATTTCAACCATCCTGTATATTCTACTGTTTCGGACATTTTTTGAAGCCTTCTGTATAACTGTAATTATACTCCGTTCTATAATGCAAATATCCACTCTGTATAACTATAGTCCACTCTTATTTCGCCCACCTTGTATACGCAACTATTTATGTGCCACTCAATACAATATTTTTTGAACCACCCTGTATAACTAATTCAGTTCCACCTTATGTTTCAATCACCCTATGTATGCAACTGCTTATGTACCACCTAATATCACATACATGCATTCACACACTTACAACCGTATACCAGAATAGATCGCTGTAACTTAACTTCGTCTCTAAAAGAACCTAACTTCAAATGAATCAAAATGAAAACCATTACAAACACCCTGTGCGATATACTTTCATGACATATCTTGACATTTAAACTAGATATTTATGATGAAATTTGACAGTTACAGTTTTTTTGTACATATTTTTCCGATTTTCATAAAAATGGTATGTTTTACGTTATAGAAAAATATACGGAATCAAGCTGGAACATATCTTTGTAGGATACAATTTAAAATATTCGAATTGCTTTAGCCGTTTTAGAGATTCATTGAAATTCACTGAAATGCTTTTGCGGTTTACGCTGGTCATACATAAAAAAATATATGCCGACGAATTGATAACCTCCTCCTTTTTGGAAGTCGGTTAACAAAACCTTGGCAATTATTTTAATTCGCCTAAAATTTCAGCCAATTACTAAGAATGACACAAAGAAAGAGAAACAGAGACAGGGAGGTGACAAGAGCTGGAAGCTTTCACTTCCATCGTTCAGTCTGAAATGATTGCCGCTTTTTCTCATTGAGTTGCACTGCTCATTAACCATCTTTATTATCAAGTAACTAGTGATGAGAAGGTCTCTAAAAACAAAATTGACTTTTCACTTATTTGTTAATGTGGTGCTGTTTAGTTCATCAAAAATTCTATTCTAGGTGCTAGCTGGTTCCATTCGGACGAGTTACACGACATCGACGGCACGACAACTGTAATACCTCGTAGGGAAAATTTAGATATAGTCTCGATTCATCAATTAGACAAAGACTCGATATTGGTGTGTTATGATAACTTAATTAAAATAGTCACCCCCCAAGGGAAGCTCAAGATAAATCCAAAGCGAATAGCAGAATTAAGGTTTGACTTCAGGATCGAAAGTATATGTGAGTATTTTGTTTTTTAATAGGTAAATTAAAAGTAATCGAAAATTTGTTTCAGTGTGTCTTATGGATAGTGTGTTGGCGTTTCACAAGCACGGCGTGCAAGGAAGGTCGTTGAAAAACGGCGAAATCACGCAGGAAATTACAGACACATCGAGAACTTACAAACTGTTAGGATTCGACAAGTAAGTTCGTGTTTTTTTTTCTCGCCATTGCGCTTTCAAAAACTACGGTTTGTTTCAGGATCGTAATGTTAGAAAGTAATTTACTGCAAACTGGTACTTTAACGAATGAAGAGGGCCATGATTTATATATTTTAGCAGGGCATGAGGCTAGTTATTAGATAAGGTAAAGTATGTTGTAATTTTTCACTCGTTTTCTTTTCATCTTCGTTGTTCTCGTTTTCCACACTATCAACTTTGAAGCTGTTCTTCATAATTGACTCTTTATAGCTTTTTCCTTTCTTTACTGTCTGATATTGTTATAACATTCACTTTACGCCCCCAAAAAAATAAGAAACCTATAAACTAATCATTCTGATAAAAACGTTGTGAATAAGAAAAAAATAGGCAATCCCGAAAACTCGATTGATGTAAAAATGAGTTCAACGTGATTCCCGAATCGAATACACATGCACTCTGGTATATTCGACGATCCTCTTTAAGGGCGATTGTTTTATGAGGCGGGCAGTCACTGTTTTGTGAACAAGACATTTTATTTTGCTAAAACAAAGACCCACGAAATCTATTGCAATATATTACATTCGTCCTTCGCTATTAGCATACTCATACTCATCATCATGTTCATATCAGACTTTATATCTGTTCAGTTGTCTCATGTCTGCAATCATTTTGCATCTCCTCAATGTTTAATATGAACGTATTACTGTTAACTGAAAGGTTTATCCTCAATTCTACTTTGAATTTGCTTTGTTTCTTCCATTTGTTATATCTGTTGCATTTCTCTCATTCCTCCTTGTTAGCTTTGTAGTCGTTTTCTGTATCATGTTTTATTACTATTTGACAGAAAATTGATTCCCTTGTCACTAATTCTGCCCCGTCAGTTTCGAACACCAGATTGTTTCATCTGCATTCGTTTCCTTTAGCCTCAGGATTAATTGTATAACAATTCTACACTACTCTAGTTTGTGTTCCCATCTATATCTTTCATTTGTTAACCATGTGGTTTTTCCTCACTATTAAAGACAATGTGATCGTTATTTTTTCCCACACTGTTATTTCTGCAATCATATTTCTTCCCTTAATGTTTTAGGGAAAAATTATAAGAACACTTAAAAAGCACCGAAGAAGATATGAAAAATTAGCTTTTAACAACACAATAAGTGAATAACAAATATCACTCTGTCATATCCCAATACCGGAAACTCCTTAATATAAGTTTGGAGCATGTCATTAGTTCCAAAAAAACTAAGAACAGGAGCTCAAGAATACATCCACACAGTAAAATTCCTGAAAACGGTCGGAGCTTTTAGCAAGACAACAATTGAAAAACAAAAATCACTCAATACTATCCCAGGAATGTTAACAGACCAAGGAAACTTCTTAATATAAGGAGGAATCATGACATCAGTCCCAAAAGGCTAAGAACAGAAGCTCATGATGCCATCCACAGTAAAATACCTGAAATGAAAACGGTCAAAGCTTTTAGCAAGACAATTGAATAACAAAAATCACTCACTGCCATCCCAGGAATGTTAATAGACCACGGAAACTCCTTAAAATAAGTTTAGACCATGTCATCAGTTCCAAAAAACTAAGAACAGAAGCTCAAGAATACATCCACAGAGTAAAATTCCTGAAAACGGTGGGAACTTTTAGCAAGACAACATTTGAATAACAAAAATCATTCAGTGTTATCCCAGTAATGTTAACAGACCAAGGAAACTCATTAATATAAATTTGGAGCGTGACATCAGTTCCAAAAAGCTAAGAACAGAAGCTAAAGAATACATCCAGAGACTAAAAGTTCTGAACACAGTCTGAGCTTTTAGCAAGACAACAAGTGAATAACAAAATTCACTCAATGCTATCCCAGGAATGTTAACAGACCAATGAAACTCCTTAATATAAGTTGGAACCATGACATCAGTCCCAAAAAGCTAAAAACAGAAGCTCATGATTTCATCCGCTGTAAAATTACCTAAATGAAAATGGTCAAAGCTTTTAGCAAGACAACTAATAACAAAAATCACTCAATGGCATCCTAGGAATATTAACAGACCAAAGAAACTCCTTAATAAATTGGGACCATGACAGCAGTTCCAAAAACCTAATAACATAAATAAGCTCAAGATTTCATCCACAGAATAAAATTCCTGAAAACGGTCTGAGCTTTTAGCAAGACAAGTGAATAACAAAAATCACTATCCCAGGAATTTTAAGAGGCCAAGAAAACTTCTTAATAGAAGTTGGGACCATGACATCAGTTCCAAAAAGCTGAGATCAGAAACTCATGACAAGAAATAGCAACCAATTTTGTATATTTTGTTTCATACACTTATTTTTATGAATGGTTATTTTTTCATCTGTTTACCTCTCTATGGGCTCACCAGATTTTCTATTTTATTCTTCGGATTGAAGAGTCATGGAATATTTCTCAATATTTTTCTGTGCTTGCCTTCCAAGTCACTCATTATGTTAAAACCCTTACTTTCATTGTTTTATTTTTCAGCTTATGAAGAAAAAATTAAAAAATTCTTTCTTTCAGTTGAATGGTGGTTATCAACATAATGTTAGGTTGGTTTGAACTTAACTTAGACTGCAAGAAGAAAGAATACAGAAACCGTGTTGATCCCCGCAACCCCGGGGAAGGACCTAATCAAAACATTAAAACATTTAGAAAGTTTAAAATTACATAGATACATACCCGCCTACATTCTACTGCTCTTTTCAGGCACCTTTAACATGGCGACTAGCGTTAATCATCCCTCTGTGTTGTATTTTTTCCAATCAAAAATTTTGCGGAAGAAGAAGGAAGACTAGTGTGATAATATAGTACGATTTCTTCGGAAAATCTTATCAATTTAATGATCGGTATGTTGAAAGGCTCAGAGATGCTGGATCATTACTCTGAAGCTTAAATCAATGTAAGGAATCAATAAATTGTTTTACTGCATAGATTCGTTTTTAAAAGTCTTTATTTTTCCGAGGTGCGGATGGTTTTCGAGATTTTTTTTTGTAAAGCATCTTAAACACACTATAATTTAGAACAGGGTCCAGTTGATTAAAAGGATTCAATCGAGAGGCCTAAAACCAAATTCGTGTGCCAAATAAGAAACATGTCTGTACACTGTGTGTAATAATTATTTTCATGTTTATACGAAAAAAGTCATGCCAGAAGATTTATAGTTTGGCCTCATGCAGAATAATTAATACACAAAACATCTAGATGGACATCAAGCCAGTAAAAAAAACTTTTTATTCCAAGGTTTTTCCAAACTTTCGATTACTTTCTTATAGAACGATTTTACGTGATTTTCATCTATAATACAGTGAAATCCGCATTAAATGGAGTCGAGTGGACAAAGAGATATAGTTCACTATACCTGAGTGTTTATCTTATGAGAATTAAACAACTTCCAAGATAGAAAAACTGCATTTTGTTTAATTGTTCTGCAAAATAAGTTTGACTTTATTTAATTTTGAAAACATTTCAATGCTGCTTTCTTGCTGAAGCTATTTCCTTGTAAGGTTTGAACACAGATAAGAGTCTCTTCTGTAGTCACCGCAGGTTCTTCTTCGATATCATCTTCTTGTTCCATATTCTCAACTTCTTACCAAGTCTGTGTCAGGCAATTCTTCTCTTAAAGCAACGTTATTGTCGACATTTACGAACTCCTCAAAATCATTTAAACACATTAATTTGTTTATTCGTAGTAGTTCCGCCAATAGAACGTCATTTTCTGGATCGCATTGGCAACTGTTTTTAACATACCGGCGTGACGAAAATAATTTCGAATAGTTTGTGTAGAAACTTCATCCCATGAAAGGCTTACTAAATTCACAGGGTCCAAAATAGTAATGTTTTTCTTGATGTTGGTACTTTCTGGAGTCTCCATAATTTTAATATGTATGTATGTACGTACATAATGTTGAACTTACCAAACACACACCAACCAATTATCTGTAACATTTCTAGCCACTGAAGCCGACTCGCCAAATATTTTTCTAAACAATGTTATGCCTTTTTCTGAAGCGGTCAAGGCATCCAGAGCTGCATTTGAAGTCCTCATCGATTAATGTTCCAAATTCTTCTGCATTTATTTTGAACATTGGTCCACTCACTAGAAAATTGTTTGCCCTTTTTAGTGGACACCACTGGAATAACATTTCAACGACCTCAGGATGCGACGGCAGACGCATTTTCTTCTTTTGATTGTTTATTTTCCAATCCCTCTGAATTTTTTCCCGATTCTTCCAAATATTTGACACAGTATATTAAACACACATTTGCTTGAGATGTTCCTTTTTCAATATCACTTATTATTGCCAATTTTCCATGTAGCGTAAATGCTCGTTTCACACTTTTACCCATATTTTTGAAAAGCCGAGAGGCAAATACGACGCCACCTACCGCTTAACAAACGCTACGTCGTAAGAATACTGCATAATATTGCATCAGTAAACTTCTTGCCAGGGGAATCACAGGAATAACTCGCTTATGATAGACTAATTCTGGTTCACTACCGGCGAGGTTCCATTATAAACGAGTCCCTCTTGTCAGAGAATTTTAAACGTATTTAATCCAGGATTTGAAAAATTGTTCATTACATGCAAGATTCCATTGTAAGCGAGTTCATTATAAATGGATTATACTGTATATAAAATATACATACAACCAAACTTATATGGAGTCACCTAGGAATTACATGAAAAACAGTATTTTACTATTACTAAATTATTTTGAATTAAAAAAGTGCTTATCCAAATCAAACCGATCAAAAAAAAATTGAAAATAAATAAATTAATTTATTGTTACACAAATAACAAAAATGTGAAAATCACCAAAAACTAAGATTAACTAAGACATTTTTGACGATTTTATTTTACTAGTCACTATTACCACCTCTCGCAGCAATGCAAGAACGAATTCGACATAGCATGCTATCTATGACCTTAATAATTTCTTATTGGGGCAACATTTATCCATTCCTCTAATGTTCCACGAGCTGCTCTACATTGCTAGAGTTGTTCTGACGAGCTCTGATCCTTCTTTTAAGAATATCCCACAAGTGTTCAATTGGATTAAGATCCGGGGTACAAGCAGGCCATTCCAAAACAGTCACACCTTCCTCGATTAAACAATTTCACGCAGCTCTGCTGGTATGTGGAGGTCACGGTGTAAGATAAGAAGATGGACCGTCTTCCTATTCCCACAATACCATAAACGCCTTCCTTAATGAGGATTTAAATCTTTAGTCATTAGATGGCGCTGCTTAGCATGTGTACCATTCAAGGTCATTACCAGTCTGCTGGTACTTTTTATCATTAAACTACATTTTCAGACATAAGTGTAACAAATACAGTTTGAGTTTTTCAAAAACAAGAACAATATATATAGTCTGCCTTTATAATTTTTCATTGTTGTGTTGAAGTCAAGTTACCTTTCTTGTTCTCTTTATCATTTAACAACCCCTCGTCGCCAGATGGCGTGGGCTATTAGACTTATATTTTAAAATTTGTGCATTTTAAAGCACTATTTACCATTTTAATAATATATGTGTATCTAAGAAACTAACCCAAATTTAATTCTTACGATATTTTTTATTTTATTATTATATCTTTGAACAAATAATTGGTACACGTGTTATGGTGGCGCCATCGGTAGTTATTAAATGAAATCGTCGTTAAATTCTCAGCTTTTGATACGGGTCGGTCCACCTTCATATCTTACACGGTGGTGGAGGAGCATTATCTTGTAGGAGAGAATCTCCAAAGGTTAACTACAGGTTGTAGCTCTAATCCCACATACCTCGGACCTCTTAGAGTTTGTATAATGGAAATCAAATCAGTTTTCTTATCACTTATGATTGCACCCTATAAATAGTCCCACCAGGTGTTTGGCGACCGAGCAGCACAGGTCTGAAAGGGATATTGTGGGATTTCTTCGTGCTGTTTGAACTAAGAAGCGGGCCTGGCCTTCTGTAATAACTCTTCCACGATTTGTCTTGGGTGTATTTTTGGATTTGGGCATACCCTGTACCAACAGAGCAATAATTCTTACCATTTGGACTTATCATAACCCCACATAACCCATTTTTAATTAAATAATATTTAATTAGCATTGATGCGCACCGAATACGAGATAGTAATACTCTCCTCTGAAGGAACAAATCTTTTAACGCATATACACCTACTTTTTTTTCTACTATGTCTACATTTTTTCCTTATATAAATTTTCTTTTATAATTAAAGTGTGATTCCTTATAAGTTTAGTTGTGTGTAAATATCTTTTTGAGATCATCGAACAGGTAGAAGTCAAATGGGGCTAGATCTGGTGAATATGAAGGATGTGGAGTCAATTTAAATCGTAAACCGTTAATTTCGCCATCGTCTTTATATGCGTATGGATAGGTGCATTATATTTAGGTGAAAGAGCGTTTTTTTTTTCAAACTTGACTTCCATTAATGTTCGTATTTATCAATATTAGCGGTAGGCAAAATTTTATAGTTTGTTTTTTATGCTTTACAAACTTTTCAGAAAAATTTCAAATGTTAAAATTCATGACAGTTGAGTTAAGATTATTCTTTTAAAACCTACAGTTTATGAGATTTTTACGAGATTTTAGAAATTCTCCGAAATTGTGTGTAAATTTCATGACAAAAATTTTCATATGATTCAAAAACCGTTTTATTTTTTACCGTTCAGCTTCAAATGTAAATGATAATAACAGGAATGTGATTTCTTGAGAATATATTCTGTCATCATATTTTTTTAGATGGATATTAAAATGCTATATTTCAAATTCCAAGAAGAATTCACAAATGTTTATATAGATATAAAATTTAATCTAGTAAGTGAAAAATATTAAATTTTAGAGAAGAGACGTTTTATAGAAATTAGTGAAATAATTCAGAACTCAGGTAATGTGATTTTAAGTACAATAGGACGAATTCTATTTTCAAAACTTTAAATTTATTGGTGTTTTACGTACTTTTGTTTTAAAGTATGTACAAGTGGAATAAAAAAAATATTCAAAAATGATTTTCAATTTTTAACTGTGTGTGTGTTTTTTTTTTCATTTTTGAGTAAAACCATTATAAAGTTCATAAATTATATATAATATAAAAAAAATGAAATAATAATTTGTTCAACCATATTTCGAAAAAAAGTGTTGGTTAGTTCTACCCCTATTGATCCCAGCACTTTCTACAGCTGACCTCTCAGAATTAAAAAATTCACTTTTATTGAAAAATATTGGGGCCCCAGCACAGTTAAAGATTAATATCTATAAACTACCTGAGTTGAAAAGAAATCCGTTTTTTAACCGTCGAACTTTTTTCACCCTTATTTGCTTTTGTGCCATATAATATTTATTTTTTGTTGTGTGTGTATGTAACACAAATTGATTCAAACCACATGTACTGTGAATATTGAGAAAAATGACAACTGATTATTTTGAGTTAATGTCATTGTAACTCAAGTTTGTATCTGTAAATTGTTTAAGTAGGATTACTCTTGAATTAAAACAAAACTACAGGTAAGTAGAAACCACTGAGAGATTGCTAAAAAATAATCATTTAATTTATTCAATGCTCGAATGATACTGATAAATAAAATAGCTGACATTTAAACTTTTCTAACCTTCTATTTCACCTTAGTCTTATTATAAACCACTTAATTTTTTTATTGAATTTTTTTGTTATTTCCTCGATTTTTCGTTTTCTTGCTCGGTACCAAATTTAGTTTTTATTTAGTATTTTGCCAGGAAACTGCTTCTATCTAAAGCAATTTTTGCAATCCATTTTTATTTGGACGACACTCAAAGATAATGAATTATTGAATGACCCTGTAAATCTATGAATGCCATGTTGTGCTTGGAATACAAATTTCATTAATTGATTATTGACCTATTGGTATTATTATACCACATTTTTTAATTATAGAAAAAAAATTCCTTCACCAATTATAGTTGAATATGAAATAATCATGAAAAATTGGAGTCTTACAAGTGCATATGGTTTGTAATCTTAAAATTTTTACAAGAACATTTACAGTGTTTAGTAGTATTTATGACAGTTATTGATACTTTCCATTTAGAATTTCCTTAAGAATTTTTTAGTCATCTAACATTCTTTATATAATAAATTGAAAAAAAAACTTATATTTCAATTCGATTTCTGTATTTTGCTCTAATTGTCAACAACAGCGTTCTGGCTGTGTTTTCAAATATGTAATATGATTGTGATGAGTGTTTTTCTTGTACATATTGTATATTACTTATTAAAAAATATATATCAACCACATACCAAAAAAAGAACACTATTTATTATTTTCATTATGACGGAGAATTACGTTTAGTTGAACAACAATATTTAATTTTTTTCATATTTTGTTTATGTTACAACTTGTAATATATCATTAGTTTTATTTAACTAAAATAAAAGAATTCACATCAAATCGTTTGAGTTTTATTTTATCAGGTGATGCACAGTCCTTAAAAAATATGTGCTCAGTGTTAATAAAGTCTGGCTCCTACAGGTAGGTATTAGATAATTCATTTAATCCTTTCAGTACGAGTTAAACTCATCACCAACTTCTCTGCTTCTGATGTTAATTAAACAACCCGATTAATACGATTTTTTTTCATACCACACCTCTTGAATGTGTCAGCCCAACCAAGACCATAAAAAATGACATAAAGTAGCATAGATGATCTAAGTATCCATATACAGACTGTAAATTCGCAATGTAAATACAGGGTGGTTGTAAACAGATTATAAGTATTCAGAGGGTACATATACATGCTAAAGAACATGAAGCAGTATACGAAATGCGAAAATTTTGTAGGTCAGAGGAAAAACTCGGTATAAGAGCGTCGGAGAATGGCCCTTTGATTTTGACAACAATGAGCATTTGGGAGTATACAGGGTGTAAGTAAGTGAGGGTAGGTAGTAAATAGGGTATAAGTTTACAAGGAGTACATGTCGAGGGTAAAATATATGTGGTAATATAGCTTTAAGTATATAGGATGTACGAATAGATATTTTTTTGTAAACCATGTGAGTCTTCTGTAGCAGTATGCAAGGTGCAAGTATATATGTTGTTACAATTTAGGATATAAGTATGCGAAATATATAGAGTGAAGGAAAATATACAGGGTGTACATATCATGGTTTACAACTTCATTATGTTACTGCGGTCAATATTATACTTTTACCAAAAAATGAACTACTGTCAGAATTTGCATATTTTTTAAAATGTGAATGAGATCAACCCGAAAAATTTGTACTATGTAATAATCGTCATTTATTGGGCAGTAACAACTTCTTACTGTCCACGTAGCGTCATTTGTAGGTTACATGCATGCTACATGTGACAGTAGTATTTTGCGTTTCACGTTCTGTCCAAATGATTATTCTAGCATACAATTTTATCAGAACACGACTTGTAGTTTGTTTGTGCCTGCAAGTGAGTTTCAGGGATTGATTTTTTCAAACCCTGGATTACTGATAACATAAAACTTCTGCAAAATTTACGATCAGAGCACTTCAAAGGTATAATGCTAATAAAAATGCGCAAACTTGGAATTATGGTACTGCTGTAAGTCAGGCAAATACTTTAAGTTCAATCTACAAAAACAGTAAATTTCATAATGCACTTAATTTCTCTTTTCTAGTGGCAAGCACACAACAAATATATAATATCAGCATGACCTTAAAATCTAACGCATGTGGGTCTGATGGAATAACTCTTATAATGCGTAAGTTATGTCTGTCGGTTATAATTTTGCACTTGACTTATTAACTGTTGCTTAGAAATTGGATACTTTCCACAATGCTGGAAGGAAGCTATTATTAACCCTATACTTAAAGTTGATAATCCTACGGACTGCAAGGACTTACGACCGATAAGTCTGCTACCAGTGTTAAGCAAGGTGCTAGAGAGAGTTGTGTATATACAGCTAAGTTAGTACTTCACTTATAACAACATTTTGCCGAAATATCAATCAGGATTTCGTTCGAGTTATAGTACAGCTACAGTACTCACCAACTTAAGTGATAACATTATAAAATCGCTAGATGATAAAAAATCTACTATAGTGGTATTACTGGACTTTTCTAAAGCTTTCGAACTTGTTGATCACTCGTTATTATGTCACGTATTATCATATTGCGGAGTATGCGGGTTGGTTAAAAGATTTTTTAGCTCTTACCTGCAAGACAGATACCAAAAAGTTCGGACACAACAAGGTACATCGAAATCGTAAATAGTAAAATCAGGAGTACCACAAGGGTCCATTTTAGGCCCCTTACTGTTTCTTATATACACGGCCGACTTGTATAAACATACTGTGTGTACCACCCAGTCTTATGCTGATGATACACGGATAAGTCTCAGTTTTGATGCTAGCTAGGATTAATATCTATTGTATGAGAATGGTGATATTATTTCTTTTTTCCTGAAATTTACTACTATTTACTATTTTATTGTTATGTCTTGAAATTCACAAAACCTTAATCTTAATCCTTTTATTAGTACGCCGTTTAAATCTTGTAATTTGCATAAAGTGTTGGTCCTTTTTAAACTCATAATAGCATTGTATAACTGTTTACGATTATCAATATTAGGTGGAATCATCCTAAATTTCAGGATAAAGATTCTATGGGGAATTCCCATTTAATTAACGGATTTAATTTCTTTATAGCCAATGAGAACTGTTCCTTTAGCCCCACCATTCCCTCTCTTTTGCATCTAGTTTGTGTAGTTTTTACAACAAGTTTCAGTTTTTAGTCAACGTTCAGTTCAGTAAGTCTGTTTACATAGGTTACTTTAAAACTCCGGTTAACTAACGTACTTTGTAATTTAACAAATCGTTCAGTTGCTTGTAACATATAACCGCTTAGGTTTATGTTTAACTCACGCATTAGTGCAGTTCTTCTTTTATGTAATAAACCCTTTTTTATTTAGACATTTATTTGTTTTTCATACATTTATTTGTCATAAGCTTCGGTTACTTAAGATTTACGACGCATGTTAACCAGTTATTTAAAAAGTCATTCGTTGTTTTAAAACTACTCTATAGACACAAGTCAATTTTAAAATTCAAAACGAGGAAAAAATTGTGTGAAACATTTGTTTTGCCAATCTTCTATTACTGCTATACAGTGTACTATCCGTACCTAACTGAGTTTACAAAGAAAATAATTCAAAACGTACAAAATACCTGCTGTAGACTTGTTTGCGAACTTGACCATATAAGTCAAAAACTAATAGAGATAAACTGGTTAACAATGAAAAAGACTTGGCAATAGCATTTTTGTAAATTTGTCCATCGTATTATTCACACGAGAAAACCGGATTATCTTTGGGGAAAAATAGTTTATGCTAATCAAATTCACAATAGACCTCAGCTGTCTTTCTTATTTAACGCAGCTAAAATGTATAACAAAATTATTCTGGAAAATTTAGATGATACAACTTTACTTGGTTCTCAAAAGAAAATTAAAAAGCTCTTGTTTAACGACACTTTTGTTTTTAAATTGTCTTAATGTAGTTTGTCAATGTCAATACTTTCCTCCATATTGTTCAATTGCCACAATTACCTACTTTGGTAATAAATATTTTGTGAAGAAATTTGTTTTGTTTAGGGTTGAGTGGAAGATTAGCCGTAAGCTAAACTCCGCCTTTTGTTTTGCTATATATGTGTATACTGTATAGATTTATGTATGTGCATGCTGTATAGATATATGTATTACATAGATGAAACAATAAAGACCCTTTATTTATTTATTTCATTATTTACATCATGAATGAAATACACGAATTTAATCTCTATTGATATTAATATAAATACACCTTACTGTTACGCGAGAATATCTTATATGAAAGGTTCGGTACTTACCGTTCAGCACTTTTTACATGATTGAGTAAAAAATAACAAATCGTATTTGTAAATAGTGTTATAAATAATAACCTATGGATCGTGATATAGAAATATATGAAAGTAAAATGTATTCAATTGCATTTTATTTGTTACGTTTAATAGTCATACATACTTGAGTATTATAAAATACAAATTAAATGTTTTCGAAGTTCAGCTAAACTTTGTATTACGGCTTTAAATGGACAAAATTCACTGCTGAAGTAGCCATTATAAATAGACACATGTCATGTCTGCGTCTTGCAATACGCTTGAAGTAATGACATGTTGTTCCCTTTATTTCATATTAGCCGTTACCCGCGGTTTCACCCGCGTACGGAATGTTCAAGCCTTCACAAAAGGAAATAACTTATGAAACATAAGAGTTATCCTACATAAAAAAATTTCTAACTTGTTTGAACCACCCGACTTAACCATAAATCGACCAATCCAGAATATATTTTACCCAAACTGCAAGTACTTATGGGCCACCCTATATAACTATTTTATTCGCCATTTTTTGAATCACCTTGAATAACTGTAACTCTAGTTCACCCTATATTGCAACCATCCTGTATATGCGGCTGTTTTATAATTTTGGAACACCTGACTATAACTTTTCTCTACTCTATATTTCAGCTATGCAACTGTTTATGGTGTACCTTGTATATCAATTATTTTTGATATTTTTTTAACCACATTTTAAAGTAAAATTTCTCTTTACTCTATATATTAATCAACCTTTATATGAGCTTTTTCTAACATTGTGTTACACACTCTAAAACTATAATCTTGCTTCTCCCCATATTTAAGATATTCCATATAGTCTTTTTTGATCCATCCTAATGGAAATGATGTGGAACCCTTCGTGAATCACAAATATAAAAACATAGTTTTGCACCCTAACACCAAACATCTATTTAAACCTTCACCCAAACTGCAACTGCTTATTGGCCACCCTATATAACAATTTTATTTTTAAAAAAATTAACAGCTTTGTATAACTAACTCTACATCTACATCTACATTAAAACCGTTCTGTATACACCGCTGCCAATTTGTCAAACATTACAACTTATTTTTGAAACACCCTGTATAACCATGATTTTACTCTACAAAATATTTCAACCACCCTGTATGTGCATCTGCTTAGGGGCAACCAAATATAAATACTTCTAATCGCACTGTATTTTACTTCGATCCATGTTTCAGATATTGCAGATATGCAACAGCTCATGTTCTATCCTACAAAAAAATTATCCAACCTGTTTGACTATAAATCTACTCCACCCGCTATTTCAATACCCCGTATAACTAATTCCACTCCCCCTTATTTCCACCACATCGTATATATCCATGTGCTTATAGGACACGAAATTTAACTTTTTTAAAAATTTTTAAATCCATGTAATTCTACCCGCTCTAAGTTTCCTATATACAGAACACCCTGTAAAATTACGCTTGATATATGTTGATTTTTGTTAAATCGAAACATGATACATTTGCACATTCCGAATTTTGAATAAAAGCTAAGCTGATGCCAGTATCTAATATTTTGTGCGTGCGGTGGACCCAATTGTGAAATTGAATTACTCAACATGGCACAAGTTTTTTCGCTATATCTAAGGTTTCTGTCAATTTAGAAAGATAAAATGTCTACCAGATTTTAAGTCAAACTATAAGCTTCACAACAAAAAAAGATTCAGCAAAATCATTTAAGTAGTTCTTACTTGATGCCCGAACAAACAAACAAACAAAGAGACAAACTTACAATTTTATAATAGTATAGATGCAAGATGAAAGCAAGCATACAACAAGGGAAAATCACCAAAGCGTGCGTATGAAGCGACGCTAGGTGGACACTAGGGCTTAATATTGTAAATGCTAAAGGGTGGAATGGATCGATATATTGAATATTTTCCTAAACATTTTTTTAAACAAACCAAATTATAAAATTATATTTTTTGTATTTCTCATGAGTCCTTCGATACGTTTCACGATCCGCTTGAATGAATAATATTTAATTTTGTTATAACATTCAGTTTACGCTGTCGAAAAAATTAAAACGCCTTCTAGAAAAGAATCTCTAAATAAAAACTTCGGGATAATAAAAACCGGTTGAATACAATAAAGAGCAACAACAACGGCAGTCTCGAAAACTTCGATTAATGAAAAAAACTGAGTTCGAGGCGATTCTGAAATCGAATACCATAAACCCTGACAGACCAGAGATAACTGAAGTAATTCTTAAAGTGTACAAAATGTATAAAACGCATTTGTTTGATGGGCACACAGTGTTAGTTAAATTAGCATGTAGCACAGCAGCTGATAGTATTAGTCACTTTGTTTTGTAAATACGTGAATTTATTTTGGTAACATAAAGATGTTTAAAGTGAGTGTGCATATTTATTTTATCTTGGTAAACTATGGCTAATACCTTATAATCACTATGTTTGTTTAAATTTTAGGTTCAATAGTTTCGTTGATAAATTAAATTTAATACTAAATTCATAAAAAATGTTGAAATTCATTTTACTTTTTTTCAAACTCAAATCACTCTATAAGAAAGAGATGAGATAGGGAGAAGGGGATATGATAAATATAGTGGAAAGATTTTGTTTTGTCGGCCAGTCCCTACAACTTAGGAATCTCTTGTTTTATTTCTTATTGCAGCAAAAGCGATTAAAACATTAACAGAAGTTGTTTAGCGACTTTCCGGTACTTTGCGCAACATAATTGTGACTTTGAGGTTAAAATTGTCACTTGGGTGTTACGTTATATTTCGGGAGGGAGGAGTACAGAAAAATGTTACAGCGCGTTATATGGGGTGTTAAAATCTTCAAAAATTTCGTTAAGTAATACTTGAACGCCCCCCCCCCCTTCAAGACTCCAATCCAATGGCCTCGCTAAACTGAGGCAGGGGAGCTGCCCCTCTCTATACTTCTCATGTCGATTTTTGGTCCTATGTGAAATAAAACCTATAATTATTTGTTTTAGTTAGTACGAAGTACCCTAAACGTACAATTCTATCTATGTAAACATAATATTTATGATTAACTCATTTTTGGCGAAGCTCCTCTTTCTATTTAGGAATGTCGATATCTAGAACTTGAATCTTGAATCAATTATAATATCTCGAAAAGAAGTTATCAGCACTATCTGACAATAATATCAATCATCCTTAGATCCTCCACCCCAACGTATTTTTATCTTTATTGCAACTAACTGTCGGTTTACAGTACGTGGAAATTTAAAATGACTTTTGGAACTGTGGAATATGGAATTTTTCATACGCATTATTATACGATTCAACTCTTTGGCAGAGTCATTTGTTTGCAAATACCTCCTTAGCAAAATTGAACTTGCAGTTTCCGTTTCGCAATTACAATTGTTGCATTGTTCAAAGACTAATCGGGATAAACAGCATTATTGATTAAATTCCAGAGCAGCCGCACGCATTTTACAGCGGACCAATTAAACACTCAACGGAATCTCATAGAGTTCAAAATCAACAGTTGACATAGGCAACGCTGATTCATCTCATTCAGATGCTGTAACAATTTTGGTGCCAAAATTTTCCAAAAGTCCATGGAATTGAATATATTTTACGATTTTTTTACATCGTTTTTGTTGTGAGTAGCAAAATGTGAAGTGATTTTTATTGCGATAGGTTCAAAGTTGAGGTCTAGAGATATTTTACAGCATCCCATTGGATTTAGGAGTTATCTTCATATAAAATGTCCTTAATATGCAAATAAGGAATTTGATCGGACTGATTGTATGTTTTGAATATTTTTCTGCAAGTAAGTAACTTATTCTGTAAAAATTTGAGTCGCTGATTTAAAAAAATTATCGTAGAATTAAGTACATTTTTTTATTATAAATTTTTTATAAACATTACGTCTGCAAAGTAAAGCATATATTTTAATTGATAGCTATTAAGGAAAATTCCCAAAACAGGACTTTTTGGTTTTTATTTTACTCTTCTTCCAAATAATATTCAAAAATACAGGGCGAGGTAACTGTAAGTGTTGGGGTAGAATTTTTTCAATGATAAACAGTAGTTTCTGTCCTAATTCCAAATATGTCTCAATGAGCTGACTCTAAAAGTTTGCCTCACTTTGCTTTATCACAGTACTTGCAGAAGTATATAATTCATGTGTTTATTTAGGTTCACCTGTATTTAATTTGTAAATATATTTATATTTTGCTACTTCGGAAAAATTTGGATTTTTGTAGTTTTTTCTTTATATATTCGTCCCTATAGCTTGTAGAAAAAAGTTTCTTAATAAAGGTTATTTAGAATGACTTTTTTTACAAGACGGATGGCGTGGAATTTTGAATTTTCTCGAATAATAGCAAAATTTATAAAATATGTGAAAAATTTAATTTTAATATTTGATTTACTCCAGTACTCTGGAATATGGCAGATTTTTTAATAATTTCTGTAAAGACTGACTATTTTTAATATAATAAGTCAAGAAATATAATGTATCCAAAGTTATAATGAAGTTTGATGCACTAGATCGCCCTCCTTGAAGCTTGTCACTAGAACCGCCCCTGAGGAGGTTAAAAAAATGAAAATTGCAAGATCTGCCAAATCTGAAATAACAGATGTAATTGTTTGAAATTGTTTGTACAGATAAAGATAAAACACCTTTATCATGTACAAAGGTTGACACTAGATTTATTTTTTTATATAAATTAAAATCTTGTATACTAATTTCAGTTATGTGGTAAGTTTTTCATATGTTTTAAGTATGTAAAATGGAAAATAAGGATCTTTCCTAGACCTTTAATTTCCGGTTTCGGAATTTTGTGAAATTAATATATGTTAAAAATTGACCCACAAGATTAAAGTTGAATAAAATCAACTAAACGCTTTTAAATCAGTGAAAAAATATTTAAAACATTTATTTTGATAATTGTACAGAATATACTAACTTCAAATGCCCAAAAAAATTGTTGTTTATTATTTCAGATTTGACAGTTGATGCATTTTTCAGATTTTTTGAAAGCAAACACCTAATTACGGTTCTGTAAGTGAACTTATACAGACGCATTCTTGGTAGGATTAACTACTTTAAACAAAATCTCTTTGTTCAGATTTAGGAAACCAATTGAATAAATTTTCAGTACCAAATCTGGATTTTAAAAACAACATTTCTACGAAAAAATCCAATTATCGAAAAAACGTGTTAATTCTTAAAAATATAATGATATCAATCTTCTAAAATAATTATTCTAACCAACTTTTGTTAAGAATTTTTTTTTCGGCAGTCGATAGCAAGGAAGTTATAGAAAAATACTGAAGAAAAGGTCGATTTTTAAACCTCTATTTGTTAATAAATATTTTTGCACAGCTTTTTGGCGTAGCGCATATACACTTATTATAGATATTGTGTAGAACCCATTCCTACAAAAACAGATCCATTCCCCAGTTTGCAAAAAAGAACCGCGTAATTTGTATCAGAGTATTTGTAAACATGAATAAGTGTTAAAAAGTATTAATGACATGTACCTGTCCCAAAATATGATTTTTGCCAAAGGGGTATTTATATGAGTAGAATAAGATATTTTTGTTAGTGTAATAGACTGCATGTGGTCAATTCTAAATTTAAAAAAATGTATTAATGTTAGTAAAATTTCAAGTATGTGCAAGTTGTAAATGTTCCCAGGCTAGTTTTTATTGGGAGGGGGTAGAATTACTTCTCTTCGTTATGACCACTTAGCAATAACTGTAACTGCAGATCTAGTAAATATTTTGTTAATTTTGAGAGGAGGCCAAATTCCCTCTGGATACACTTATGGAAGTGTTTGTGTTTCTTATAGTTTCATAATTTTTTTTTCTTGAAAAATGCTAATTCCAATAATTGATCAATTTTTTTCAGTTGCCAAAAATACAACGGGACCCAAAGATTATTCAGATGCAGATTACTACTTGAATTTCGATTATGATATAGAAAACAACTCGAAAATCATGAACTCCGACCAAGACCCGTTCATTTTACCCAACCCCGAAAGTCTCGAATCCAGATACACCATTGACGTTTTGCCAAACATCGAGCTACCAGAGGATTCCCTAGCCGACTCCGATTTAAAGGACCATGACTTCATCGACAATATTATGTACGTTTACTACGGCTCCCCCACAAGAAATATGGGCACATACGGGAAGGAAATCATAATTATCGGGTCGGTTTTGAGCTGTGCAGCGCAGATGTTGACGATCTTCTGCGTCATGCTCAAGAAAAATCCGAGGGGAGAGAAGATTATGAATTACATATTTTTTCAAATTATGGGGACATTCTGCATATCAAATTTAATATTTATGTTAGGTGTTTACGTAAGTATCAGTCACTTTCAGTAGTTTCTTTCATATTACATCGGTTCCACTAAGAAGATGGTCAAGGTAAAACATGCGCGAGTGCCAATCAAGATGAAACATGGTAAATATTTCATACAAAAAAAATCGGTTGGAACTGTCGATTTTCATATTCCCCCGGAAATATTTTGCGCATCATCTGCGTTTGTCCCTTCAAATCCCTCCGCCCCCACAGGGTCGACTCCAAAATATTGCATGAGAATAGGGGTCTAGTACCTTACTTTAAAGGTAATCAAAATCTCAACGCATCTAAATCTGTAAATTTGATGCAGCCTTTTTTGAACAAATAAGGTTAGAACTATAAATCAAGAAAAAATCATTGCTCGGTAAAAAAATGTAGATTCATCACATTCTTTGGTCTCCGACTACTTTTAATGCCTTTAATTTCTCCTACTATTATTCCCCGTTGAATACAATCTCTCCTTTAAATGTGACCGATCCATTTAGCTTTTCTTATTCTCATAGTTTGTTGCATTTCACACATTTCAAAACTCTCAAGTTATTTTTCTTTTTTTTAATGTTCATGTCTCTGATCCATATAAAACCACCCTCCAGATCTAGCATTTTGCGAATCTTCTACTCAGCTTCATGGGAATCTGTCTTTGCTGTTAATAGGTCGTTTACTTTGATAAATGGTGTTTTGCCCATGACTAATCTACTCTTGATTTCTTCAATTGAATTTATTATTTTTCCCAAATATTTTAATTTACTTACTTGTTCCAGTTGTTGTCGTTCCAGCATAATACCCGCATCTACTGTTTTTCCTACAACGCATACAACAACCTTGTCTCACTCCTCGTCCTATGATTATTTATTTTCCTCCTTTACCAGCATTTGTGACCTCTGTGAAGCTCTCGAATAAAGCTTCGGCCTTTCTAATTCACTTGAATATCCTTCAGTATTTTCAATAGTATATTCCAATCTACTCGGTCAACCGCTTTTTCACACACATACATTCCCTTGTTCTTCTAAATCAGTCTCTCTCTCTCTCTCTCTCCTTGCTAATATTCTGGCACAATCTATAGCATCGCGGGTTTTCCTTTCCTAAATCCAAACTGATCTTTTCCTAGGTTTTCTTCAGTTTTATCTTCAGTTATTTTCAACAGTATTCCCTGTTATTACTTTGGTGAGATGGCAGATAAAGTTTATGGTTCTATAATATTTGCATTGCGTTGACTTTGTTTTCTTGGGTAAGGCAACTAGAATCGTTTTTAAATTATCGTCAGGCTATATTCCTAAATCATAGGTCTTGTTTATAAGGTTCGTGATTCTAGAGATAGCACAAGGTGCTAGTTTGTGCTTCAGATGGTATGTTATGGCTTTATATCATTCATACTTTCATTCACATTACGTTATAGAAATTTTCTACATATTTCGCCCATACTTCTTCGTTTTCGTGCTCCTTCGCTGTTATAGTACTATCTTCTTTCATCATCCTAATTTTTCTTATAGGTTTAGGTTTACTCTTAGTTAAATATTTCCGCACTGCACTAAGAACTAAATTCATTGACCCTAATCACTTGTAGAGCGTCTTTTAGTTCAACGAGCGTCTATTTTGTTAATTCTGGTTTAAACAGTTCTGTTTCAAATTATATCTAGACACATTTCGTTCATCATCAAAACAAATATCGATTTAACACTAAAAATCACATCCACATCTTCCAAAATAACTGATTTATTCATAAAACTTAATGAAGGTTTTCTAGTATTTCAAATAATAAACTAATCTTTGATAAAACTATTTACGAAGTCGAAAAAATTTCTGGAAATATTTTTTTTTTTAAATTAGCTTTACGGTATGGGTTAGTAAGTAAAATGAGACACAAAATGTAAATTTTGTGTATTCATTGTTCATGATAATAAGTGTTCATAGTGTTGACCTCCTGCATCTATACAATAAAAAGGCCCCAGATATTAGAAAGCTTTTCATCAATGATCCACTGTCGTATTTCATTTAATGTATTATAAATCTTAGTTTTTAAGTAATCCCATAGAAAAAATCTAAGGGGGTCAAGTCAAGTGATCTTGAAGGACATTCAATTTAATTTATGGTTGAGGCTCACCCCTACGGGTGGCAAAAGTAATAGGGGATAAGGGAGTGACAAGAATAATGACATGCGCAAAATTTATATCGGGCGTGTCTGATTTTGATTGACTAAACTGTATATTTAAGTGCCAAGAACAAATAATAATAAGTATAGCATCTAATTTTATCTGGTTTCAGGCTACGAAGAGTGCCACCAAATGTTTGATAATATCCCTCATACTCTACTTCTTACACCTCATGACGTCTGTATGGTTATGCTTATATTGTTTTTACATTTACAAACGATTTTCCCACGGAGGAATGATCAAAGATCATCATCTTAAAGTAAAATATTTCAACATTGCTGCCTACGACATTCCTACGTTTTTCACTTTGGTAAGTAATGGCCATAAAATTCTCTACATTCCCTTTTTGCCACAAAATTTTTCGTTTTTATATGCTCCCAATGCCTTATTGAGCAAGCGATGCACAGGCTTATGGTATCTTAACAAGCCTATCTATATTTGTAACAAAACTAACTAAGAAAACCGTGCCTGTACGCAGTGGCGGACTAAGGCTTATGCGGGCCCTAGGCAACATTGTAATTCTGGGCCTCTTTTTCAGTCATGACGCATACTTTGCGCTTGGTAGTTACCTAATTTTCGGGCCCCAAAAATTACGGGCCCTAGACATGTGCCTAGGTTAAATTGGCCTTAGTTGGCCCCTGTCTGTAGGTGAAAATTTGGTTTAATCTGAATATATATATATATGTCACGCATGGGTTTTGATTAAATTGTATGAACGGGTAGTTTTATTTAACTGCTAGTTCAAAACAGATGGCATGTCATATTTGCAATTAATTTCTTCTCATTTGCAGGCAACATTCTTTCTGATGCCAAACAGCTACGAGTCCAAACGATTTTGCTTCATTTCTGTCCAAAAAGGAATGATAATGAACTACATGCTTCCAGTATCGGTATTGATTATACTAACCACTTTGTTTTCTTTGAGTGGCATAAGAAAAATTAACATGGAATTGTCCAAGCTTGAGCTGAACAGTTCCGACGAATCTCTGAACGCACTGAGAGGTGGAATGGAATTGTTGAGGAACGAAAAAGAAGACTACGTCGATGAAGAAATTCTTAGCCTAAGAGAATCGAAGATGTGCCTCAAGTTACTCTGTACAATCCAAACCGGCTACGCCATGGTGTGGTTTGTGGTTGTATTGGCCTTGGAAAATATCAACAGCAGCAACGGAATGGCCTTGATATACGCCTTGATTTCTTGTGCTTTGGTGAGTTTGCGATCTTCAACATAACTTGTAAAGTCTACCAATTTTAACTATAATGTATGTGTTGCTATAGCCTATGTATAAAACCGTCTGTCGTCAAGATCTATCGACTGCATATATAAAACATTAGTGTGAAATACTTAAGGCTAATGTATTATATAAAGAGTTAAAGTAAAAAAATAAATTAGTTAATGCAATGTCGGCCTATACTCGCCAAAAAGCCAAATTATAATACAGAAATGATATACTCATGAAAGAAAAATTTGGCATACAAATAAAACAAGGCATTTCAAGGATTTCGTAGTGATTGAAAATGTTAAAAATGATTATGCCATACAAATAATAACTCAAAGGAAATAATCTCATCACTTTTGCAGTTATTTATTTTCTATTTTATCTTTACCTCTATATTTTTGTTTTGCTTTTTTAATAATTCTTGCGAGATTATTTAAGTGAATTATGTATTTTAACATGAGGATTTTATTGTTTATTTTTTATATTGTTAAAATATTTGAGAAAGACTTCTTGCTGTGATAGATAGCGTCTATCAGACCCAGTCAACGTATATTTTACAAGCTAACAGCTTTCAGCCAGTATACGGTTTTTACAGATCTGGGGTTTCCACAGAGTTTGGAGGGGTGAAAATTGAACGCAAATTACCAAAAATTAGGGATAATGAATTTTCTAGATCGATTAACTAACGTATTTTTTCCAGAACTGGTACATTTTTATCAAAAGGAAAAGCTTGATGCCCACTCTTACCGACATTCCGGACAAAGTGATGGAAACGGTTTCCATTCAAAAGGAACAAGAGCAAGTCGTGACCGCCGTGGTGAACATCTCAAGACGTGGTTCATCCGATAGCGTTCCCCTCCTCAATTCCGATTCGTGTACCGAAATGCGAGAACTCAGATTGGAACAGATCAGCACTATTACGACTTAAACTTCATATGATCTCAGAATTTTTTAAAGAATACATATATAGGTAAAAAAATAATAATATTTCTGAAATTCTAAATGTTGTGTATTCATCTTATCAGTTCTTAAGCAACTAATTTTACTTGATAAGCACAACGTCATTTCACGGAATTGAAATGTTGAAATTATATTGTTATTTTGTATATTTTATGATGTTTAATTCGGCTCTACTTACATGTTAAACTAATTAGATCGTTGACAGTAGTTATATAAAGATAATTTAGAATAGATCATACAGATATATTTACACAGGGTGCAACATAAAGATTTCATCGAATCGTTAATTTGATTTGTTACGCGAATTAAAAAAGATTTTTTAAAAACTGAAAAATGTATTTTTAAATAATTTAAAACGTGATATTTTCCCCTTTAATGTAGTCTTAGTGTTGAACCCTTTAGAGAAACTATTACATAATCCTGGTGAAAAATCACTTGATTGTTTCACTAACTTTCGAATTTCGAAGTGTTATTACTTAATATTGCCAAAAAATATCATGAATAAAATTATATAATAAATATATTACTTACAGTTGCAATTTTTATTGAATTTACAAAGCATACCATCCTCTTCATGTAGATTAACAGCATAAATAATATATAAATATGGATGATAAAAAAAACAGTTCTTGGTTTTAAATAAATAAAAGATATATTTTTTTCTCTATATAGAACTAAAAGAACAGATCGTTTAAGGAGAGAGTGGGAAAGATTTATAAAGAATAATAAAAGGTATGAACATTATTTGAGATTGTTCCTAATGTTAGAATTTATTTATAGGTGGGTATGTCTTTTCATAAATAAAGTAAAATATGCTATTTTCTGGATGTATGTAACCGTAAATTTGTAGATTTTAATTTGGATTTTGGAGAATTCGTATTTATGTATGTCTATAATTTTACTATAAATGTAAAAATAAAAGGAGAAAATGAAAGCCAAGGATAGTGCTGCCACAGCAGGTGTAATTAAGAAAACTCATCCACAATCCGAAACCAATTATATGAGGAAGATTCACGAAACGTCAACCGCATGGTGGCGCCACTGCATTCAAGGGTACAATGGTCGGCATGCATGAGAGTTTTGTTAACGTGGCGGCCATTGTACCCTTATATACAGTGGCGCTACCTTGTGGTTGACGTTCCGTGAACCTTCCTCATATGCCATTGTATAAATTTTATGTTCTAAGAACATATCACAGTCCAAAAGTTATTAAAGAAGAAGACGAAGACAGTACAAGTGAGGTTAGTTTTATGTTTATCAAAGAGAGATCACGATGGAATCACAATTTAGTAAAGATTGTAAATATTTTGCAAATATTTCAACAGATGGTAAACTTAAAATATGGAATACGCTGGCGAATTCTTTCGAGCAGGAATTTTCCCCAGATTTTCACCTGTCTTCGCCGTTTACATGTCTCAATTTCATTGAATTTGACTACGCTAAAGACAAGGTAACATGTGCTTGGATTATTATTTTGTAATTTTACGAGGTCTTTGGTTGAAACCGCATAATATTTGTTTTCATAGGGTACGACACCGAGAAAGAAAAAGCGAAGATTGTCTAAATGTAGTGAAGGTCACCATGTACTCCTTGGAACTTCTTCTGGTATCCTAATGGTATATTCAGTGTCAAGTGCTAGCTTAGTGTATTCAATAAATAGTGAAACCCAGCAATCTATAAATTGCTTATCATCAGCAGAAGATGGCACAGTAATATATTCTGGGGCTGACCAATATGTTTGGGTTTGGAATTTGGACGTTCGGAAATTAGTAAAGTATGTATATTCGAAAGGTTTATAAAAAATAAAGAGCATTCTTGTTCTATAGCAAATGGAAGTTAGGTGAAGAAAAAATAACATCAATTGTTGCCATTCAAAACAGTCAAATCTTGGTAGCTTCAAAATCAATAAAGCTGTGGAATGTTGAGACCAAGGAGGTCATTAGAACTTTTACAGGGCATAGTTCTGAGGTCTTGTTTTTATATGTGGTACCACAACTGGAAAAAGAACCAAACTACATTGTTTCAAGTGCAAAAGTAAGGTTTTAATTAGTTAAAAATCATAACATCAAAATGTTCATATTAAACATTTTTCATATATTTATGAGTTCCTGAGGCAACACCTATGTGTTTGCTCATTTGAAATATAACAAAACAGTTCACATACTATCAAAGAGTAAACCTTATTCAAAATAATCCTACTACCATTTTATTGTAAACCAAAAGTTACTGAAATTATAAAATCTTTAATGTTTGCAACAAATATGTCTCATCTAATTACTATTTTTAAAATCTGGAATATTTCTAAAGTAATATTTTTTTATAATACATTTTTGTAAGCTAATACAAAATAATAACACAAGATGATTATTTAAGAATAATTGAACATTTAATTTTTAAGACTTGATACTTGACTGTTCTTTGGTGGCTGTTACTTTCAATTTCTTAGATAAAATATTACATGAAAATTTTGTAATTGGGAGATAGGTAATGTAACAGAATGCAAAGTGAAAACCATTGTTAATAAGTAGTACCATGCAAACTGGTGTTCCCCAAGGAACCACCTGAGGCCCCCAATCATCTTCTCTATCAGTGATTTTCATAAATGCTTATAAATCTTATGTAATTTGCTGACTTGCAACATCTGAGACAGAGATTGGTGTACAGTAAAATCAATGATCTCATTCATTATTACAAATATTATCTAATGTCTAAATAAAAGGCAAAATCAAAAAAAGTAAACTCATATAAGTATAATACTTCAGAGTAACATGAAACAAACAAGATGTGTAGTTATTAAGTAAAACAAAAATATGTTGTTTTTGTCTTTTACCGATTTTCTGAAATCAAGCAATAAATAAATAATTTACAATTATGACAAAGAATATGTAAAATAATAAATAAAAATCAATTTATTATACAATATACATAACTCAATTAATTTCTGTTTGGCTCTAATACAAATTAATAAACACCAAAATAGCTTGTAAAATTATTTTGGGAATGTTATTTGTTGTTTTTGGTATTTTTGAAGTTCTGGAAAAGTAAGGAGAAACCATTAATTTGAATTTTTGGGGGCAAATTATAGAATGAAAAATTAAAAATTTTTCAAACACATCATGTAATACATCAAATGAAAGGACTCATTCTGAGGAACACAAATATGTTTTTATCATATTTTAAATATAATTAGTTTAAAAGATATTAATATAAATATGTATACAAAAATTTACCCCCCCCCTTATCTCTGAAACTATATGATGTAAAATTTAAAAAAAAATGGAAGTATAGGGCTTCACATCAATTTTACTGGGAAAATAATGAGAAACCCCTAATATTAATTACAGAATTAAATGAAAAATATAAAACTAAAATTGTTTTGTAACACATCATGTAATATCAAATTAAAGGGCTCATTACTATGAACACAAATATATTTGTTTTGTATTTTTAAAATAAACTATTTAAAAGATATTAACAAAAATATTTTAAAAAATTACTCATTCCTTCCCTTATCTCCAAAATGGGAAGCCGTAAAATATTGAAAAAAAAAATAGAAATATAGGGCTTCACCTGAATTTTATCAGAAAAATAAGGAAAAACCTTTTGGGGACAAATTACAGAATTAAATGAAAAATGTAAAATTAAAATTGTTTCTAACACATCATGTAATATATCAAATCAAAGGGCTCATTATGACAAATACAAACATATTTTTTTGTATTTTTAAAATAAATTATTTAAAAGATATTAACAAAAATATAAATAATTCCCTCCTTTATTTGCAAAACTATATGAACTAAAATTTTGAAAAATACTATGTGTATACGGCATCATCTGAACTTTACAGGAAAAATTCGAAGAATTCACTAATATTAATGGGGGGGGGGCAAATTCCAGAATTAAACAAATTAAAAAAAAAATTTGAAATGCATCATGCAATACATCACATGAAAGAGCTTATGTGGAATACAAGTGTATTTTTTTTATATTTTTAAAATAAATTGTTTAAAAGATTTTAACAAAATATTTAAAAAATACTATTCCCACTTTTATTATTTTTTTTACGGAATTTTGAAAAAAATTAGGCTTTACTTAAACTTTACCAGAAAAATAAGAACATACACCTAATATTAATTTTGGGGGGCAAATTATAGAATTAAACGAAAAATAATATATTTCCTTTTTTTAAATGCATCATGCAATACATCAAATGAAATGTTCATTGTAAGGAATGCAAATATTTTTTTTTTCATATTTTTTAAATTACTTGTTATAAGACACTAACAAAAATATTCTCCTTTCCCTCTTTATTTCCAAAACCATACCACCTAAAATTTTCTAATAATAATACTTTGAAAAATATAATTTTATTTGTTTTTTTTTTAATAATTTGTCTAAAAGATTTAATAATTTATTATCTAATACTTTACCCATTTTCTCCTTTATCTTACAATCTACTGTGCCTAAAATTCAGGCAATAAATAATATAGGGCTTCACTGAAATCTAAATGTAATTCTTACTATGAGAGTCCAACTCGCACTTGAACAAATTATTTTTAATTTCCTTTACTTGTTTTAAAGGATATAACTTCACACTCATGAAAAAATTTTATTTAAAAAAATTAACACATCAAGGTTCTAGTCTGACCTTTTCAATAAAAATTATTAACTTAATTAATAGAATATAAATTTGAGTGTTTTTTTGAAAAATGCTTTAGGAATGTGTTTTTTTACCACTCAGCTATATTTTTATTTTAATCTAACTACAGTTTCTGTAATGTATTTTAGTGTTACATATTTTAATTTTCCTAGGGTGATAGAATATTAAGTTGTTGGAACCTGAACTCTGAAGACAGAAACTCAATTGCTGGATTCTTAATGGAAGATGTTGCACAAACTTTGTCAATCATTTCAACAAATGAATCAACTAACATTGCTGTTAGTGTCAGAAGTGGAGTTGTACATATTTATCAGCATACATTAAATGGGTATGTAATTTTAGAATATTTAAAATTGTTAAGTTTTAAATTAGGTTATTGGAAAAAATGTATTGATTTTTTTCAAATTTATTTTAAAACTGAAAGCTATATTAATATTTATTAATGGAGGAATTGTATACAATTTAAAATTGATTTTAAAAAATGTGTTTCTATGCACACCATTAACTGTATCACAATCATCAGAAAAATTTAATGCATTAGGTTGGCCAAAGCCCTTTTGCAATTTTGATTTGAATTTTCACATTATATAACTTTGTTGTTATTTGATGAAACATAATTCTAATAAGTGAAAAAATTTCAATGGGACAATTTATACTTATTAAGAATAAATGAATCCCATATATATTATTTGAGACACAAATCTTAAAAATATCAATAGCCCCATAACTCTATTTTAGGTAAAATTTACCTTATATCAAAAACCAGAATAATTACTATTAATCAATAGCAATTTTAAATGGGTAATATTTTTTACATTATGCTGAATCTTAAAACTAGACAAATGTTAAAAATAGTTAAATACAAAATGTTATAGCTTTTACCTATTTATATAAAAAACAGTGATGACAACCTACCAGTAAAAATTAAATAGCTTATCATCATTTATAAGCTATAAATGCTTTTCCTTCATAAATCTATGCAAAACTCTTCTATCTTTTAATGCAAGATGATTTGCCCAAAATAATATAAATAATGTATCTACTATTTATTAAGTACATTTATTCTTATAAGTATGAAATATTTTTCTTTTAAAGAAAAATTTACTGCCACATCATTGAAACTCAATCTAACACTGCTGGAAACCAGTAATTTCAAAATTAATTTAAAAACATTCTCGATAGATGTAGTATTCATGCATAATGCAACAAAACAAGAACAATAACTTTTTTGATAAATTACCACTTATTACTTGAAGTAAACCTCTATGTTTAAACAAAAGTTTAAACATAGAAATATACTTCCAATCTCTCATTATCTCCAGGTCTCTGTTTCTCTTTCTGTATATTATTAATTAATAAAAGATTAGGACAATTAAAATTATGTTCACTATTTTTATTTTATGATTCAAGTATTAATCATAATGGGTAATTTAGTTCATAATTTAAATGTAACTGCAAAGGAACATACAAGTTGTAAGATAACTTTTCATTAAAATATAAATCAAACCTACTTCAACTGTTGATATTCTAGCAATTAATTATAACAGATTAAATTATGGGAACATTATTTAAATATCAAAGTATCTCCAGCCTACTCTTTAAATAGCTGTTGTAATATAGTTTAATTTAATACTAAATAATATTAAAATTTTAATACTAATTAATACTAAATAATATTAAAATAATTATTAATAATATTAAAAAAAGAGAAACACTGATGTAATAAAAGGGTGGATTTTACACACCACGCCGAGAGTTTTTAGAATATCTCATGAATATTTAGGGGTAGAAACTTATATTTTACAACCTTGGTTGAAAAAAAAAACACAATACTGGTGGCTTACATTAATATTATTTTATATTTAGCAATTCACATCTTACCGTCTTTCTACACTAGTGCCATTCCAGTTACTTTTTGAACTTGTTATTTAATGTTTAATCCCCATATAAGTTTGTCATCCTTATCTATACCATCCACAAACTTTGTAACATTGCCCTTTTTTGTGGTGGTTTCACTTCTGACACATGTCAAGTCTCTAATGTAAAATATTGCATATATAAAGTTGAACTGTTTATTAGAAGGATATTAATTGCATGTTATATTTGTTTATTTACTACAATTTTGTGTTTTTCTATAAGCGAAGAGAATCTTAATACATAACCTGGTCCCTGTTTCTTACAAAGATAACTGAGTTGTATGGGTATTTCAAGGTCAAAGAAGTTTCGTGTTGTGTCGATTGTTCGGAACGAAATCTAGAAATAAATGCATTTTTTCATTTCACTGCCATACTAATTCTATTTTCGTATGTGAAAGTATGCCCCTCCGTTAAAAACTTTCGCTTCAAAAATGTCAAAATTAAATTCAAATGCTCTCCAAGAGAGAGGGCCAACGAAAAATATCGAATATTGCCCAGAATTTTGATACATTTAATCTAAATATTAAAAATTAAGTTTCATCCACTATCAACATAATTTAATACAAAGTTTTGAATTAAATTTAAGAAATCAATACTATTTTTTTCCAAATACCCCATTAGCGCACTCCAGGGCAGATATTTATTTACCCTGTTATCACTGTAGTATGTAATGTATTTTTCTTGTTCAAACACACAATTTAAAAAATTATAGAAGAATAAACTTAATTGTTTGCATTAAATGTCTATAGAAAATGCAGCAAGCCCCTGAAACCCAAGACGACCATCCAAGTTGTATCAGAACAATCAGAAAAAGTAATACCCATCAAAGTGTTTGGTGCCACTTTTAAAACTGAAGACACGTTATGTTTGTGCTATGGCACAGAAAACATTCTCACATTTGAAAATATCGTAAGTGCTAATATACAATCATATTTTGTTTTTATTCTTCATTTTGAATTTGATGTTCCAGGATGTATCTTTAAGCAAAAAAGTCCAGTGCCTTGTCCGAAACGATCCCGGCTCAGCCTTGTCCACCAAACAAGAACAAATAACGAAAGTTCAGACGCCCTTAGTCAGCAACGACGTTCATTACCTGTCAGCGCAAACGACGAACGCCACTGTCTCGAAACGGAAAACAGATACTCACAAGGAAATTCCGATGGAGAAAAGGTTGGAAAATTTGTCGATAAACAACGTCGAAGGAAAATCTAAAGTTCCCAAGGGCGATAACGTGGTACAGCTGCTGTTGCAAGGTTTGCAAAGCAAAGACAAAAACATAATAAGGACCGTTTTGTGTAAGAAAGACGAAGAAGTGATAAGGAATACTGTTAGGAGGCTACCCGTCATGGCGCTGATGTCACTGATTAAGGAACTGAATGTATTTCTACAGGGAAAAACGTTATCGTAAGTGTTAGTTTCGTAGTACAGTTTAATTTAGATCGCTGATTCGCCGAACAATTTTCAAACCGTTGAAATTATTTAAAGTGGTCTTTACGCAACAAATCATATGCCATTAAATCGCAAAGAGCGATTCGGAGGCACAAAACATTCAATAATTTTGTGTTCCATCGTAACGTTATTTTTATATCGACTTACAGCATTAAATTATAATGGTGGTTAAAGTGATATTTTCGTCCACAAGGCGAAAATAAGGCTGATCTATTTGATAGGTTAGGACAAAAATGATACTCATATTAGATTTAAAATAATTAATATACTGATAATTAATAAAATAAATATTGATAATACAAAATACAAATTTAATTAATTTATTATTACTATAGTTTTGTCAGTCATTGTCCTTTTTACTACAATTTGTGATCTAAATTATGTGGGCTATTCATCTTTCGACTGACATATATGAAAGTTAATTTATAAGATTTTTACAAAATTTGTACAAAAATTGTAAAGTAATATTACTGAAGGCTGTACAGTTGGTACAAAAAAAATATGAACTTCAGTATACAAAGATTTACTTAAACTCAATTTGTATCCTTGTCTGGTCACAGTACATTATGTACAACTGAATTTGAGAAGTTAGCACTTGTTTTATTTAATGTTATATATATAGCATGCACATATTTTTTTTCAATTATGTAAAGGTCTATTATTACTCTAGGGAAGTTAGTATTTTCAATTGCAAAAAAAATCCACAGATATTTGATTGGCTTTTCTTGAAGAATGTATATAGCATAACACATAAAAATGTTGTTACCAAATTTTTATTCCTTAATTAATTATACGGAGTGTTTAAAGTTGCAAAATACGCAAATTTTAGCAGTTTTGTAACTTGTAAAAGTTCTGGGGTCGAACGTAAGTTTGTTTTATACGTGATTTCAATAGCAACTAAATGATAGGTTCATATAACCGATTGGATAATTAGTTATTAAGTTATTTTGAAAAAACGTAAAAAATAAGCAGTTTTCAATTGTCCATAGTTATTGTATAAGATACGTTGAAATTTTGTAACTCGGCAGAATCTTTCATTTCTACGGAGTAAATAACTGGTAAGGATCTCAAATTTACAGCTCAGAAGCTTTTCTTGCAAAACGGATTTTTTTTCCAGGGCTTTTGATTTTACGTGAAGTTTACAATGCTCCCATTTTGAGCTAAATTAATATTTTAACCATCTGAAAGGAACATATTAATTATTAGATCTTTCAGTACAATCCCTCACAAATTAATTTTCTTTTAGTTTTGTTTTATTGTATATAAAATCAGTTTGAAAGCCTGCGTTGTATTCGGAATTAAATAAAATGTACTGGTGGGAGAAGCACCTTTCCCTCATTTTACTACTGCATTCGAACTGACATCCATTTCAAATCGCATTTATTCTTTCCCTAATACAAATGCCATACCAACTGTCAAAGTTCTGCTGATAGCTCAGGGACGAGAAAAGATGGCATATCTGATTTGTTCATTGAAATGTTACATTTCTATTTGTCGATATAACTTTTTTTCTAATCATTTTACAAAAAAATTACATCAAACCATTTTTATAGATGGTGGTTTAAGGAATAAATTTTCATTATAAACTTTTTAAATTTATTAGTTTATTAGTTAACTATTTTCTGACTCTATTATTTCCTTTCTAAAGATTTTCCTTTTAAAATCGTCGAATAAATTAATTGTGATACTGCGAACGACTCTGTTTCAAAACCTGAGAATTAAAGTCAGTAAAACATTTAGGAGGTTAAATCATATATCAACAGAAATTTTTTCATGCATTTATTGAATAACATTATACAGAAATGATTGATTTAGCATTTTTCAATATACCCTCCTGGCGTGATCTGCACACTTTTCCCACCGATAGTTGGGAGTTTCAGTATTCTCTGTTCATAGAATGTTTGAGGGCGAGTTGCAAGCCAACTGCGCATGTGTTCCTCGACTTCTTCATATATTCCAAATCGTTTACCTCCCGGCGATTGTTTCAGAGGTAACTCAGGGCTATAAGGAGGGTGGTCGAGCGCTTCTCAGCTCATTTCGTGCAGTGTATTCCTGTTTTTTTGTTTCAAATACGCGGCATTTGCCAACTGTAACAACTGGCAGTAGTAATCCACATTCACTATACATTGGGCATGTAGAAAATCAATCAGGAAATTTCCTTGGAGTAAAAAAAAATCATGGCAAGGACTTTTCCAGGTAAGAGGCGAGTTTTGAATTTTATTCTTTTTTCTCCACTTTAGACGATGCGCTTCAAAAAGGCCTTCCTTTCTCGCTGAAATCTATTTAGAAGTCTTTCAACGATCTTTGGTTTAGAGTCAACAACCTCGAAACCCATCGAGCACTAATCTTTCTGAAACCCAGTTGATCAATGATTGAACAGTTCCATAGCTGACACCCAATTCTGTGGAAATTCTTCCAGGATAATCGGCGCTCACGTTCAATAAGCTGTCGAACACTATTGGAACTGTTAGCTGTTAGGCTTGTCCTTGTGCGTCGATCGTGGTTATCATTCGCGCACACCCTTAAATTTTCTCACCTACATATACACGATTCTGAAACAGTGTATCTCCTAACTGTGCCTTCAAGTGCGTTAGAATTTCTGAGGCTTTAACGCTTTTACTGGTTAAAAACTTTATGAGTATAACTCTAGCTTAGTCACGGCTGTATTCTGTACTGACCACACATCATACAATAGGTATTAAGGACAAAGCCAAGCATACGCGCGTACCCGGCTGGTTCCCCAGTGCCCATAAACCAAACATCTACTCCAAACAACATAATTTAGCTCGAAACTGCATTCTAAGCAGAATAGCAAAATTTCCGTTTATATTTGATATAACCTTGTATCTATATATAAATAGGCAAAGACAAAACGATTTTTGTTTTGTTTAGTAGCTACTGACGATCTTCAGTGCAGAATGCTTATATTAATTTATAATATTGGTTCATTCATTAAACAAAAAAATATATAATAAAAATTCATTATTTACGTCCATATTGTCAACGCCAAACAACCGTCAGTGCCGCCGAAGCCAGTCGGTCAAAATTCCAAACATGGAGTAATTATATATGAAGCAATCGTTATTCTTAGAGCATGCACTTTTGGAAGTCCCATACAAGCGTTGTTAGTGTTTAGTGGTAAAATAGTCAATATAGTAGACCAGTATTGATTTGTCGGACGCGTTACGGTAACTTTCATATTATCACAACCTTCTCGAAGGTGTTGTGTAAAAAATTGTCATATAATCGACAATAGAGAATGTATTAAATAATTAAGTTCTCCTAGGGTTGTTGGATCTCTCTTTTTTTGAATATTCCTGAACTTGATTGAAACGGCAAATGACGAAAATTTATAGGTTGCAAAGAACAATCTTCCAATTATTATATCGAATATTTTGCCAGGAGCGGTTCCAGTCAAAAATTTTGGGGGTCATTCGTTTATCAAAAATATTTCGAATACCAATATTTGATTACATTTTTTTTAATGCAATAGATTTGTCAATATGAGTGAACAATTTTGGTCTTTACATCTACTTCTCCGATTTCTTTTTTTTACAATTTCATGAAATAGGGGTCGAATTTCGACCACTGGGCGACCACTGTAAGTATAACGTAATTTGCTTTTCAATTCGATGACATGCTATTTTTATTCTACCGTGAGGGGAAATCAGGATCCCCCTCTACTAATATTTATGCGTTGCCCAATACCAGAATGCAGAACTCAAATTAAATTTACAGACAGTAGAACAAACCCAAAAGAATATTAATATATGATGAGTTGTACCGAAAGATTTGATAATTACCATGTTCCATTCTGATTTATAAAAAAGTAATCTGATGCAGAATGGGAGTGTTGTAAACATCACCAAAAATAAAGAGCTTTCGATAAAAAATTACATTTGTGAGAAAACCTTCAAAGCCATGAAGTTGAAATTTTGAACAGTAATTTTCGATAGACAAATGAAACTTGTTGCCAAGTTTTATTGTTCTAAACTTTTTTAGATAAGAGTTACGAGTGATGTAAAAAGCGTCTTTTTTACATTTTTTGCGAATAACTCATCTATTTATTAACCAATCCTATCAGTCAACATCTCATTTCGTAGGTTCTAAAAATGCGCATACAACACATAGCTTTCCTACTTTTAGTTTTTTACTCTGTTGCTGAGAAGTCACAAAAATTTCCAAAATTAGGGTTTTGCTATTTTAAACACCTAGTATAATTAACTAAGAAGTGAAAATGTGTTAACAAAACATTTTTTGTGTGATGTAGTGTACCTGCTTCAAGAAAAACCATTCAAACACCTGTGGATTTTTTTTGCAAAAATGTTATTAAAATAATGCCATGTTCCCTACACTATTTGTACATCTTTCCCGAACTCTCAGTTACACTTGGTAGGTATATACAGGGTCCTCCCTCGGCCGACGTTATAACTTTCCAACAACAACAATATAAAAGATATTAATCAATAAACATACTTTTTATTCATTTTTAGATGTCAGATTGGTTCTTTGTGGTTGAAAAACATAATCCAAGTACATGCTGGATTACTTATATCAAATCCTGAATTACCACAATTGATGGGATCAGCTTTGGGTAATATAGAACAACGACTGTCTCTATTAACACCATTAACAAAGTTGAAAGGTAGAATAAGCCTTCTGCTCCCTCAAGTTACTGGTTATTCTAATGATGAGACTTTAAATGAAGCACCCCTATTCTCATACAATGATAAAGGTAAAAAGATTTGAGGAAAAATGAATCTGTAGAATACATGAAAATAATTGCTTGTTTCAGATTCCAGTGACTCAGAAGATGGTGATCTAAGTCTAAACTTGACCAGTGAGAGCGAAAACGAGTGGGAGGAAGAAGAAGAGGACGAAGGAAGCGGTGAAGATGAGCCTATGGAAAATAATGTGTCATCAGAGTCTGACTAATAACATTTAAATTTTGCCATCTGTAAAAACCATCTGTTGTGACCGTCGTTGAATTAATCATGTTTTTTCTGTTATGACATTTCAGATAATATTACTGTTTTGTTATACAAAATGATATATTTATAACATAATTTTCTGTCTGGAATTTATTTTAAAATGCATACTTGTTATGTATATTTTTTATGAATGAAAGTAAAATATGTACTGATTTTTAATTATCTCCTCAATTTGAAATACTCCTCTTTCCCCATCTTTTATTTAATTGTGATTTTTCCCACAATTATATAATTATATTTAAAAAGGTTTACTTTCTTAAACTATTGGAAGTTGTAGATGATAAATAAAAAGATTTTAATGTAACATGTTTTTATGTTTTTGCTGATTTGCGTTTGTAATTTGGCCCAGTACGTACGAACATTTCACTCCGTGCGAAGTCATGATAGGGACAATCGGATCAACGCTAGCGCACGCAGTAGATACTTTCAAGCATTATAGCAAGCTTTTTTCTAGCGAACAAATATACGTGAAAATTTGAATTTGACGTTAACATAACCTGCATCACCTTGGACCTGAGATTTGCTGACGTGTCTCCTCCTAGGCCCAATAATTTTCTGATTTGCAACTCTTTCTATGGCAGTTTTTTCCTGATTTGCCCCTCTCTAGGACTATATTTCGTCTGATTTGCGCCTCCCTAAACCACAAACTGGGTACGCCCCTGCTAATGTTAAACTATTTGACAATTGCTAAGACCCTCCTTTAATTGTTACATATTCGAACGCTACATTGGCGCACACAGCCAATATCACGCGTGTCTTTCTTTCAAAATGTATTGCAGTTGTCTCTCTTCTTTATATCTCTTCCTGTTGTTTGAGTCCTTCCTGTTGACACCTCTTACACTTTACTTCGTCTGTACTTTCGTATTTGTTTCTCCCTATTCTCTGTACTTTCTCTTCTATCCTCGTCTCTACCTCTAACTACATTCATGTCGTCCTCTTTCTTATTATTTATTTACATCCCTCCTTTATGCGTATTAGTTTAATTGAGAGATTTTGCAGTGACATTTTCACTACATCTCCGTCAACTTGACTGGTCATCGTCTAGTGTCTCATATTTGTAACTTATTTGCCTCATCCCCCTCACCGCCTAAATAATGTGTGGGTGATGTGTCACACTCTTCTCCTTGGTTGTAGTTCTAATTATTAATGGAATAAGTACTCATTATTAAATGACAGCTTGAAAATTCGGTAAATTTCAACAGCATCAAAGTTAATTTTTATAAATTATAAGTATGTTGAGAGATAAGACTCTAGGATTTAAGATATTGTATTTCTATTGGTTCTTGAATACGAGAGTCAATCATATTGTGCATTGAGCTTTTGAAATAATTCAAACAACCACAAAGAAAACAAGAACTTATTTTCTTTATGCAACTAACAATGAGTTATTGGGTTAAGATTTTTGATTGTTAGCGGTAACTATGGTGTATTGAGGCACAGATCAATCACAGGTATTGAGGTACCCTCCATAGTCATAACCAATATCGTAATGATCTTTTTTTGCTAGTCACTACCTCAGTATTAAATTGTCTGAAATTTTTCATTAGCCTCATTTCTGGAAATAGAATTTATTAGCAATTCTATTTACTACTCTCTGGTTACATGTCACCAGCTCAAATTCTGTGTATTGTTTTGTGTTTAAGATTGTTCTCTGCACAAAGCATTCGTTCCATGTCACATTTGTTGTCAATTCGGGAACTTTATTTGTCAAATTTGCTGGCAAAAGAAACAATTTCAATGTTTTTATTTTGTTCCGTTTTAGTATTTTAATTTTTAAATTGTTTCGTTTAAATATTAAACAGAAATGTCTTGGCTAAGTTTTAACGACGGTTTAAATAATCTAAAAGGACAAATTTCAAATTTTGCGCAAAGTGTATTAACTGAAGATGGTGAAGGTATGTTTTTGTTGTTAAACTTATTAAACTATATGTATAATTTTGTAATTTCTAGAGTCAGTGCCAAGTTCGAGCGAAATCGAAGAACTCAAGAAAATTTGCTACGAACACAAACAAGAAGTGAGTATTTTAATTAAATTGTTTGCATCATAGTACCTATGTTTATTTGTGTAGTAAATATTTATGCCATATTTTTTCATATTTGGTAAATTTCGTTGGTGTAAGTATTCTTATGTATTACATTATGACCATGAATTTGTATTAAATGCTATATAGAATTTTGGAAACCTAGTTCTGGTGGGATTCAAGTCCAAGGATAAAAATGAGTTGCTAATGAATTTACGAAATTCCTACAATTGTGACATAATACTTATCAGAGTTAAACAGATTGCAAACTAAATATATGATATTGAAGATATCATTACTTTTGTTTTGAAAACAATTCAATGTTCACCTAAAAATGGTAGTTTTGATACCATTTTTATTGCATACTTATCTCTTTAAGTCATTCAAAAAATTACAACACAGTTTGTTATTTATTACTGAATAGCAGTTTATATTATTTTTATTGCTCATTTTCATAGAAGATGGCACTTGGCTAACAAAATAACTGCTAGTATTCAACAAATTTTATCCATTCATAACTACTTTTCCTGAATTGTGATTTAAAGAACTTACAAAGATGGTTTGTAAAACAGTGATTGATAAATCAAGATATATTCACAGCTTATAAAATTCAGATCACTTTGTATCTCTTGTATTTCCGTTACAGTGCTATTCAATTGTTTAAAATACTTGTGAACATTCCATTAAACAAGCAACCCTTACTTCTCATCAAATGTCTTGAAAACCACTCTCATTGGTCCACTGGTTGTCTGCCATAAGTTCATGTTTTTAAGGCAATATTCACTACCATTTTAAATTAATTTGACATCATTCTAATGAAAATTTAAGATATTTGTCAATCTTAAATTGAAGTGCATTGTCAGAGCTTTGATATCTCCCAATCTTGTGCATTTTGCAAAATATCTCTCTAAATTATTTAAATTGCAATTTTTCAAACTTACCTGGTGGTATACTAGTTGCACCTATTTTTTTTCTGCATTACTCAGTGAAAAGTGTTCAGATATAAACATAAACATTACGATCCCGACATCTGAATATAAGCAAAAAAAAATGGCATTTTTTGGAATTTCATATTTATTTAAATTATTTACATATATTAATTTATTGTTAAAATCATGACAGTATGCCCTATAGATTATTACTGGAGAGATACAAAAGTGAATTAGCTGTTAAACTTTATGTTTAAAGATGCATTAAATTTTGCTCTATTGATTCCTGTTTCAGCAGTGCTAAATAATGTCTGTTTTGGACATATTCATATTTACTTATGATATGCCCATCTAGTGGAAGAAAGCTTAATTATGGAATGCATCCATGAATGTAAACTTCACTAATTTTGTATGTTCACACTAGATGGCGTGATGAGTACTGCAATGTGGTGAATCTAGGGTTAATGCCACCTTATAAATCCTAGTGCTTATTAAAATAAAAATATACAGTCCATAGGGCTTTTATGTCTATATGTATAATTTAGAGAATGTGTGTGTTTATCGTAATCTTAAAAACAGTTACAAAGTTACGTTTCAAGATTTGAAGATTTAAAAGCTGACAAAATTAAGGCACAACTTAAACGGAAATAAATTACCTTAACGACGTAAATTTCAAGTATATCAATTCAAAATTACATTGTAACTGAGACAGACATAAACAGAACGTATATTTATTTTAAGACATTTTTTGTGTCAAATATTTATATTGAGAATGTTTGAAATCACTAAAATTAAATTAAAAGATGGACCATGAGCTTGAATCTTATGTTCAAAGGCATGAATTCAATGTGTTTGCCCTTTTAACTACTTCATTTTTAAGTAATTTCGAAAAGATTGGTCTTTGATTAGTATGCCTCTTCATTCGGGTTTTATCACCTCCGTTTTTTTCCTGCAACATATAAGTATTTGAAAATTGTAAATGGAGAACAAAGGGTAAGATAGCAATTTCCAAAAATTGCCTGGATTACGGGCTGTTCGTACAGAAATTCTTCCTCATAGTTATTCTGAGAGAAAGAGATGTGCGATGTATATCAACCACTATTCCTGTATATAAATGGTGTTTTAAATATTTTGTGATATGTAGCGTGTGTGGAGACGTTTCAACCCCAACTCTGGAGTCATTTTCAATCGCTGTGTATTGTAGTTTGAGGTTTATTCTAAAATTTTCGCTTTGATGCAAATTTTCTTGTTTGTCAAAAATTTTGACAGTGAGAATTTGTCGTTTGGCGATCTCTTGATACTCTTCTAGCAATAGATTTGTCCATCCTAAATCGAGGTTGACTGAAGGTGCCTCGATTTCCGTGTTGTTTATCATAATACAGCTGGTTTCTTTAAGTTTTCTCTTTTATGAATTTTCTTCTTTCAACAAGATCTCTGTTTTATCCCAGTCTAACCTATGGCTGCCGGTGTTAGTTAATGCATGGTTGCCCAAATTTGATTTGTCGACATGTTATCTGGAAATGTTATATTAGTGTTCCGTTTTCCTTACTTCTACAGCTCTTGAAGTTTCACCGGTATGTGTGGCTATAATCACTCACAACACTCTACACACAATTCTTGGAATTCTAAGCGGCGTTGAAAGGTTCGGTTTGTGTGAGGATAGAGCCCAATGTATTATTTGTTTTAAACAGTTTTAATATCGTTTTCATTACCTAACCGCTTATTTTTTTCCGATTTACCCGGATTTTGTTTTCTAATTGTTTGTTTGATTGGTATTAGTGGTGTGTTGGTATTAGTAGTTTGTTCTGGTTTCTTATTGCGACTTACTTTCTAGTGGATTTATAGTTTTATTTCTGAAACTGGATATTCATTTTGAACTAGATGTTCATTGATAATATTGCCTTCGTTGTTAAATATTTCGGTGGATGAAGATATGTTTTTCGCTCTAAAATATAAACACTTTACAACACCGTTCTTTACATTCAAGGGATGGTTGGAGTTAAAATTCAAATACCTAAGAGTACTCATAGGTTTTCGATATATGCTTGTACTTATTCTATAGTATTCTATCTATAGGTATATCAGCTTAAGCAAGTTTATGTAAATTTTATGCGGCCATTGTTGGAAATTTTATTGTGGGTTCCTGACTATTGATGTAATCCAGAAATGAGTACCGTTCTTCAACTCCATACTACCAAACCACAAAAATGTCAGCCATACCATACTTTTGGTTTATTCTTATAATTGCCTATAAATCTTTCTTCCATTTACAATTTTCAACTATCAGTTGCATGACAAATCTGATAAGAGAAACCTTAATGAACAAGCAAAATATACTTCAATTTTGCCAAATATTTTGTCATAATTTTCAATTTATTTTGTGTTATGTTGTAAATATTATTGTTTCAGATTGCGAGACTTCAAAAGGAGAATGAAGATTTAAAAAATCAGGAAGTGAGTACCAGTTTAAAAGTATATAATTATTTTTTCTATACTATTATTTTTTGATTTCGTTCCCTTTTTCAAAGGAAATCACTCAGGTGCTATTTTGCGGGGATAAATGATATTATCTATTGAAGTGTTTTTCGCATGATTCTTCCTACCAACCAATCGTTAGGGAGACGATATCGAATAGAAAGTACTTTTCTTAAAGCCTAATGCCCATACAACTAGACATCATATCATGACTCAATGTCAGTCAGTAACATCAGTTCAGCTTTATAGTAGTCTCGCAGGATTCGATTCGTTTTTTTTTGCTGATTCTTTTTTTTTAACAAAAAAAACAATTTTTTTTCATTGTAAACCGTTTTTTCATTCATTCTGAACAACAAAGGTCTTTTGTGATTTTTCTCCAAAGTTGATCGTTTTATAATTTTTGAACCCACAAAGAGTCAAATGACAGTTTTAACATTCCTCTACAACCCCGCATAGTTTTTTGGGATTATTTCATTGTAAAGCCTTTGTTTTTAAATGTTGCGCGATGTCGATACTTACCAGTGACATTGCGTCTCTTCTCAAAATTGAAATTAAAAGAATAAAATAATTAACAATACATCTATGGAGTACCACATTATGTATTTATATTATTGTCAAATATCAACGTAATATCATTTAGAATAGAAAGTGTGGCAAGTGAATTAGCCTCTTGCCCTCTCTATCTAGTCTTTTCACTGCATTTATGCATTGCAGGCTATCTCTAGGAAATAGATCCTCTAAGCCGTAAAAATGGGGCATAAAGCCATCGATGTCCTAGAGCACTTTCTTTTAATAGTTTGTTTGATGTTTTTTACTCTCTCGACTTTATTTGTATCTAAATTATTTAAACAAATTCCCACTACGCCTTTCAATAATGTTTATATGGTTCCTTAGATGTGATGGACAGATTCTAAACAACTGTCATGATCAAATTCCACTTCCTATTGCACTTTGTTTTAGTCCTTTGATTGGTGTTTTTCTGCTCTCTCGGCTTTATTTGTTGCTAAATTATTTAAACAAATTTCCGCCCCGCCTTTTAATAATGTTTATATGGTTCCTTAGATGTAATGGAAAGATTCTAAAAAGCTGCCATGATCAAATTCGACGTCCTAGAGTACTTTTTTTTAGTACAAAGTATCGATACTTTTTCCGTGTTCCCACCAATGGTTGCTAATTTCAAAAGCGAGATCTGAAGGAACGGTCGTTAACTGTTAGGAAATTTCAGTCATTGCTAGCATTAGTAATGCAATAGAAAGGTAAAAATCTGAAATCCCCGAAAGTAGGCAAACATACTATTAGTCCAGTCACCGGAGAATTTCAAGTAACGTGTTGACAATCATTAAATGCTGTATTCGAAAATACACTCAATTTGCTGTATTACCTAGTAGATTAAACTCAGTAGTTATCAGCGGTGGTGGTTCGTCTGGAACAAGGACCTTCAGAACTAGCGTAAGAAAATACAATAAATATTTTCTATTCTATTTCAAACAGAGACATATCCGATACACAACAATTTACGGAGTTGTGGGGTGGTAATGCCAGGTAATGATGCAAAAATTCAACTTTTAAATGGAACACCCTTTATAATTTTAAATTTTTGGATTTCGCAGCATGTCCTAATAGGCCTTTTCATATTCGAAATTTTTTTGTTGCCGTGCGTCATTTTTTTCGAGCAGTTGTCAGACCTTTGGCATGTAAATTCAATGGATTTTTGCTCGAAAAAAAAATGACAAAAGTTGACGCTTGCCCACTAGAAATTTTCGAATATGAAAAGGCCTATACAAAAGCACTAATATAAAAATTACGCCTACCTAGTACTTTTATAGATTTTTTTAAACCTATATCAAGGTGACTATGATCTTTCTAGGCAACTAAAACAGTTGTAAACAAATACAAATAAGTAGTTTACACCAATAGATGACGTCCCATTACCCATTATTATTAATTTATTAAAATACATTTTTCTTAAATAAATAAATAAATAAAAAAAATAAAATAAATTATTTTTTTCTAACGACGTCTTTACTTTTGAAATTGGTTCGAAAATGAGTTAAATGAATCAATTTGTTTTTTGAATGATAGTTGTAGCATCTTAAGTTTGTACTTTAGAATTAAATTAGTATTTTAATAGAAAGATTAGCTACAAAGGGTGCTATAGAATGGCCTGTACCGTCACCGAATCTCACAGAGATGGGCTCTTTTGTTTGGGACTTTCTTTTTTGTATTTGAAAGAGATCTACCAACCTTCGATTTATTAGATGAAAGTTATAACACCAATAACCCCAAAATGTTACAAAATATATCAAGAAAAGCCGTACTTAAAGTTGCCCTTTGTATAAACAAGGGATGAATTTCAAATATTTGCCTTCTTAAATATCATAAAGTGCCAACTTGATAATATTATTGGAATTTTTAAAAATAAATACTAATTATGTGACATCTTTCAAGTGATTTATTTATAAAAAAAATAAATTTCCCATACATATTGGCGAAAACTGCTTGTTTTATTTTTTTCTCAATAGTGTTTTTGAATTAAGAATTGCCTCAGAAATCCAAAAATATCCTAATATATAGGGTGTTCCATTTGAAATTTTTGTGTAATTGTGTAAAATCGTGCATGATTGGGTGTAATTTTGTGCTTATTACGTTTACCAACTTTTTTTCACGTAGCTATAAAACCCTAAAAGATACAGCTTGACTAATAAATACGTTGACACTCTTTATAGGATTCCCATTAATGAAGGTTACGAATCAAGATTGATGAAGCCAGAACTGCCAGAGGGGCCCGATTCTCGAACGATTCGACAGCTCTACTATACGACTTTCGAACGTAAGTCGCATGAAGAGTTGAGGTAAATGAAGTTTAACCCATATATTAAACTTCATTTATGTCACATTTCATACGACATACGTCCCAAGTCGAGTGGTAGAGCCGTCGAATGGTTTCAAGAATCGGGGCCCAGAACTACGCTAAAATCAGTAGATCTACTGCTTTTACAGTTTGTCTCCTGATTTGCTACTGATCTAGAGATTACTACTCAAAAATAAAAATTGCCAACTACTATTATGTAATAATATGTCACCGAATACACCACGCTTATTAATGGTCATCTTGCTCTGAATATAATTAATAGCCATAATGGGTTATGTGTGTTTAGTCCTCGGTGGTTGATAGATACCTATTTTGATTTATATAAATATTTTATTTTAAAATCTCCCTGTTTGCCATAAGTCTAGTGGAAAGGTATGCAATTAAATAGAAAATTTTGGGAGTAGATGTAGATCCTTGTACAAACTGGTTCAACTATATTTGCAACAGGAAATTCCTAATAGAAGAAAATCAACTGGTAATTAAGTAGAATAGTTCCTTTTTGAGCCGCGGCTAAAGCGATTATCTAAATGAATTATATCCAGCATAAATATGTTTTATTAAAAAAATCTTTTTCTTAATAAGAGTATCATTTGAATATTTGAATGCGATGATAGGAGTTGGCAAAACCCAAAAGGTGAGCACCTTACTTGGAAAAAAAACATGCATTTGCAAATACATATATAGTAATAATTTACAAAAATCGAGCAAACGAATAATGAAAACGAATAAATAATGTTTGTTTCATGTAAATACAAATTCAAGTAAAAATAAAAAATTGTAATAACCCCCGGCACAATCTAGTATTCATATTTGCGTACCTGCTCCAGTTGAGCAGGTCCATCTGACCCACAGACCCCCTCAAACACACAAAAAATTTCATCAGAATCGGTCCCGTCGTTTAGGAACAGTTTAAAAAATATGTTGTTTTTTAAGATCCGTTGGTCAAGTAGAAAATGCCGATGATCTGCAAACGGCTGGCTAAATTTTCATAAATTATAGCTACGAACCATCTCGATCACGTCAACTTTCAAACACAAAAAACACATCTAAATCGGCCCATTCATTTGGGAGTTATTCCCCACACAGACACACAGATCCACAGACACACACCTTAAACTTATAACACCCCTGTTTTGCGCCCTGGTTAAAAATGTGTAAATAAAGTAGACACATACTAAAACTGTAGCAACAATTCAAAGGAATTGTATGGTTTAGTTTTATTTCAAGACTGTAAATGTCTGCACGATTTATCGTGAACTAGATCGGTGTCAACTGAACATTTGTTTACATGATCAATTAGAAAGTAAATTAAAAAATACCACAAAAGATTTATACACGTTATTAATGTCACCCCTTAAGCTTAAGATATCTGCCCAAATCAAAGATTTGGGCGGTTTAGTCGTATTAAAAATCATGGCCATTGAATAAAAATATATGTTTAATCAATCGTTAAATATGTGACATTTTGTGCTGCAAATACAAAACAAAGTGTCTGCTACTAATTTTTCAAAGTGTCATCTACTGAAGAAGCAAAAATCAATCTGGCAGCACTGGATGGCAGTCCGTTCATACCAGGGACCGTTACAATTTTAATTTTCGTAGCCTACTCTGAAACAGTAACGGCTTCTACTATTAAATTCTTGTTCCTGCATCCTGTACAATACTACGAATTATAAAATTAAAGTATGCTCAAAATCAGTGTGAATTTCAAAACAGATAACGAATATGGTCTGCATAACGTTTGGTCTTGTTAAAAATGCTTCAAAAGCTATCTACTGAGAATATCAGATCGATATATTTTCCAATTTTGATGAAATATTCCATCGAATTAGAAAAACCGTTAAGAACCGATCGATTTTGTATGTTTTGTCGCCTCATATCGATAATACATATTATTAATACCATCATAGCTAACGTTCAACTGAGCTAATATTAAACTACGTTATCGAAAGCAAACAAGCAGATGTTATTGTGTACCCAACGATAAGGCCTTACCGAAATATAAGTTTTTGTCATCTGGCAAAGCGTTGCTTTCCCAGAAAATATATATTGATGGCGAGGGCCAAAAAAAAACGGTCGTGGATTATTTGAAAGCTCTTCAACCGTCGATTTTAATAACGATAGGTTATTTTTTCTTATCAGCACTTGGTTATTAAGAAGATGAATAACACAGTCATCATGAAATATTGAGGGTTTGGAAGTAACATATTCGTCATTAACTCCCGAGACTAAACAGTAAAAACATATGTTTCTATCAAATGCTTGATTGTCCTGTGTAATTGTTGTAAACTGATTTATTCCCATTCTCTGTCATATCTCTTGGATTTTTAGTTTGTTCTGTCATGTAAGTTTGTAACCCTTAAACATCTCCGCATATAGTCCAGTTCTACCGTTCTTTTCTTATCTCAAACTGCTATTGTTATTGGTCACATCTCTGCACCGTAGAGCTCTATATTTTCCACAGTGCTATGGAACAGACGTTTCTTCGTATCCTGGTTTAGGTTCTCAGTCAATAGCAAACCAAGTAGAGTTTTTGTAGCCATTTCCACATAGCTATCCTTGTTGAGATCTGTTTCTCACAGGTGCCAATAGAAATTATTGTTGTTCCCAAGAATTTAAAAACATTGCGTGATGTTATGTCTTGGCCATGTATTTCTACGTTTTCTACATCCCCTCCGTTGCGCATATATTCTGTTTGTGGGAAGTTGAACTTTAAACCTCATTAACATTCATCTCGTACTTTCCTCAACGCAAATCCCATATCTTCCTGATCTTATGCAAATACCACTTGATCATCGACGGATAATAAGAGCAACGGTGATAAAATACACCCTTGTTTTAAGCCTTTATCTATTACGATGGGTTTTGTGTAGTGGTTTCTTTTTTTTTCTGCTTTTGTTTTTAATATTTGCTTTCTTAATAAAGTTAATCAATTTTTCTCTTATGTTCACTCGTCTCATTGCTTGCCAGACCTTACATCGTGGTACATTATCATATGCCTTTTCCAGGTTTATAGAGGTCATGTGAGTTTCAATTTATTTTTCTCTGTTTTTCTCTATTAACTGTCTAATGCAGTGAATTATGCCTAAACATGATCGTTCTATTCAGAAACCACTTTGTTCTTCCCCAAGGATTACACCTTTCTCTTCTATTATCTTCTTCACCATACTTGCAAATAATCGGACTATGGAAGATGTTCCCACTATTTCCCTATAGTTTGAACATCATTTGTCTCTTTTTAGGGTTCCGTATATACTATATAATATCACTCCGGATTTCTGCCTCTGTCACATCACAACAATTTTCTCCTAAACTACTGGACGGGAGAGGTTAAAATTTGGCATCAATATATAGTTTGGTGACCCGATCAGGAGTACATATCGTAAATGAAGAAATTTTGATTTCAGGGGTACTTTTGGGGGGAAAACTAAAAAAATCGACCGTTCCCCCCTGATCTCCGAAACTACTGAGCCTAAAATTTTGAAAAAATAGGAAATATAGATCGTTACCCGAAAACCATTAATATTAATTTTGGGGAGCAAATTATAGAATTAACTGAAATTTTTTTTTCAAACGCATCATGTAATATATCAAATGAAAGGTCCCATTCTGAAAAACACAAATATATTTTTTTTCAAATTAAAAAAACATTAATTAAAAAGATATTAAGAAAATATACCAAAATTTACCCCCCTTATCTCCTGAAGTTTACTGGAAAAATAAGAAGAAAAATTTAATGAAAACAGGCACAATTCTAAAATTGTTCCTTTTTTCATAGTTTCTTTGCCATTGACAGCGAAGTCTGACTTAGATCCCGAAATTTTTGGAAATTTACAGTAATTTTGTGAGTTGTGATGCCATTTCCCAGTGCTTAAACATTGACAAGTATGCCACAACTATCCTTCAGGATACTACATGAATTTATCTTGTTAACCTATCATGGATAAGGAAATTCGTTAGATCGGTATACCTGTGCAAAAAAATTGGATCAGTGAAAGATGATAGTGAGAGGTGTGTTTTTATCAGCTTAAAGTTTTAAGGTGTTCAATCAAACTAAGTGCTAAAAATGCACTTCACAGAAACTAAAATATGTTTAAGTTTCCCCAAAACTCATAAATTGAATTTAATTTTTTCGAATTAATTATCAAGAACTGTTAAGATCGCTACACATCAAAGTTTAATGATCAATATTTTTTAAACGCTTAACTTAATGGACTAAACTTAAGTGGTCATTTTTGTATAGCAGTTAAATTCCTACAACAATTTGGATTGGGCATTTAATAATGTTTATTTGTTCACGAGTTATAAAATTCATAGACAAAAAAAATTTTTTTCATTAAAATAATCAAAATTCCATTTTCAATGACTTTTAAATTGAGTTTGCGAAAAAAATATAAACGACCTTTTTTAGGGAGTTAAATTTTTATGTATCGTTTTTCTGTACGATCAATTAATGGTGAGATATATTGTTTTTCTACTGGACTGCGGAAAAAATCGAAAACTGTAATGCGGAAGACCTTCCTATTGTAATTAAGAGCTTATATTTTTAGAGGTGTCTAGCAACCAATTTTGCAATGTCAATAGTGGAAAAATACTTGATTTTTTTACCCCCCCTAGTGTACAATGCTTTTTTTCATTATAAAGTCGACAAAGAAATAGTTGACAAACAATCACCATTGGAACAACGTTGTATCGTTGTATGTGACAATATTAAGTATGAATATACTACCTACGCAAATAGATTTAAAATACTGGGCTCAAATATTTTATTAATTTTTACATAAAACACTAAAGTATTTAATAAGGCAACATTAAAAAAACACCACTTTTGTTGATTTATACTATGGAATTTTATTGATAATAATTACTAAGAATTTTGTTACAAACATAAAATTTCTCATTTTGTTACAATAATTTCGTTAAACAAAATGTAACAATAGGAAGTGGCATTGCACATATTCAAATTGTTTGTTCTAAATCTTTTTTATCAAGCTATTTATAGCCATGTTCGGTGTTCGGCAAACAGTTATACGAGTTACAACATTTTATTGAATCATAAAAATATAACAAGAACAAGATAAGAAAGCTTAATCGTTCGTGTGTGAGTTTCTGCCGGTGTGAGGTGTGAGAAATGCATTTTTCTACTGTTCAAGCAGAAATTTTACTCTACGATCGTCTTCTGGTAATTCAATCCGGAGAATAGCTTCGCGTCCGCCCTATCAGGTTAACTTTTTTCATATTACATGTTTTGTTTTAGGTACTAAAATGTTGTAGGAATTGATCACATGAAGCTTTATTAAAAGCATTCAGAATGATTATAAAAATGCAGTAAGAATTTAGCAATTTAATACAATTTATACATGTTTTTATCGACTTCAAAAAATGCAAGTTTTATTTTAGTTGTTAATCGATTTTTCGAAAAGGGCTTCATCGAATCCGGTGATTTCAATCGCATGTTGTTAAGCAACTTATCGAGTTGCTCTCATATCTTATTCTATGATTAATTTCGTTTAGTTTATTTATTGGCAAAGTATTACAACTGTAAGTTTTTACACGTCAAAAGACACAACAGTATAAAAGGTATTAATTATGTATACAATTAATCCTAAAAATGGTAAATTGTGGTGACAAAAACTTTACCCATTGAAAATTTATAAATTAAAATTACTTCTTAAGTACTCTTAGAAAGAATAAAAGGCGTGTTTTAAAAGATAATTTTTCAATCTTGCTTTAAAGGTAACGTTAAAGTAAGATATCTGCTGGCAATGCATTAAATTCTGTTATGCTGTAATATTCAGTATCTTTTCTCGTTCGCTGCATTCTGTGGAAGCTGAGAACCAAGTCTTCTCATTTCCTAGTTGAATAGGAGTGAATATCGTTGTGTGTTCTGTAGTTGATTTGGTTCTGTTTCATATAGACTAGACACATAAAGACAAAAGTACAAGGTAGAGTAAGTAGTATTAGCCGCACAGAGCCATTATAGACGTTGTAACTTAAAAATTGGTGCATAATACGGAGAACGATTCCAGTTACTTACTGATATCTTGGAAACTACTAAATCGATTTGAATACTTGGTCTTTGAACTATACTCTGTTAAAGACGACCCCAAGATAATTCCGTATTGTTTTCTATAAACTGTAACATGCTGTTTTTCAGAAAATCACCCCATAAAAAAAATCTGGTGTCATTTTTGACGCTGTTGACTTTTTTGACATCTCTAACATATTTGACACCTTGAACTGAATATAAACTGGAAGGGAGGCCGAGTTTCATGCAGTGAGTAATTTATTCAGTGGTCTCATGTGGTTATTCAAATGAAAACACATGCAACCCACTATTCTGAGGGATTTTTTCATCTCAGTCTACTTATTGCGTTTAATTTAATTTCTTTCATAATATATTGTAATGTTTTTATTTTCACACTCGGGTTCTGTTCAGTTCTTGGATTTATTTAAAAACACAGTCCAACTCACTCTCATTTATTTCCACTACTTTAACACAAATTTATATTCACAGAAACTACTATTTACATTTTATCTTAACTGTACAATACGAAAGACAAAAACAGAATGCCTTCTATCGCCAGTTGTTCCTTTTATATATTAATCTCGGAATTGTCTGGTACGTCCACGAACCATCGGGAAACTCCATCATGTTCTGGAAGCTTTAAAGGAATTCCCAGTAACGGCAGCGATCCGCCGGTTGAGAGACAAACATTTCGGGTTCCCAGAATTTATCGGAATAATGTCCCTTCCATGAACTGGTTGATGGCCGATTGCACCAGCTGTCGGATGAATTCTCGTAACAATATATTACTCTTAATTTGTGTATGAAATTGATTTCTGATCGATGGCGTCTAATTAAACGAATTTATATTATTTAATTTAAATTAAAAGAATATTACGGAATTTATATTTATGTACTATATTATGTTTAAGCATTTTTCGACTTTAACTGATAATTTTAATATTCTTCTAATTACAAGGCATAAACAAAATATGGTAATGTTGAACAATCAAAGAAGTCATGTATACTCACTGACAAGGAAATCGCAACACCCAGAAGGAAATGTTTAAATTTAATATTGTTTTGGTAAAATATAGATGCTAGTAAGGAGTAACTGATTAAAATTTGGTAAAGTGTGGTGTGTGGTGAATGTTTTTTCATGATAGTATAGTCGTTTTTTGCATTTTTTTTAATTTACCGAAAAACAAAGTGTTTAATGTGATCCAAAATCGATGTGTAGTAGTTTTAACATGCCTAGAGTACCTGTGCGCCGAATGTATCACCAGCTAACTGAATTTGAACGATATCGAATTACTGGTTTATATTAACCGGGTTTTTCATTTTGAGAAATCGCTAGCCGCACGACGAGGAATCCAACTACTGTTATGAGATGTTGTCAAGCATGGTTTGATAATATCCAAAATCGGATAAAAGTAGGCACCGGGCGTCAAGGTCAATGGGGTACGTGTGGGTTATTTAAGTGTAATACTGAAGGTGGAATATACGAATAAGGCAGTAATGGCGATGTAATGAAGTGGTACAAAACTGAGTTTTAATTCAAGATTGAAAGTAAGGGTAAACTTATCGCCAGACAATGACGCTGTTGACTAGTTGCCTTTTGATCATAAGGGTATTAATGTTTAGTGCTTCTTGTAAGTGATCATTGTTACCGCACGAAAAGCCACGAGCGCCGATGATACGGGGTAGAACAGATATATCGGTAGAGTTACGCGTAGATTGAACTGTTCTGAGAAAATCAGGGTCCTGATAGTAATCCCTTTTATGGTTATAGCCTGTCGCGAGGGCTCTTGGTCTTTCCCAATGTACTCTGACATCGCTGATGATTGTTTTAAGCCCTTTAGTGAAGACAAGGTCGGGAATTTTCAGGATTCCGCTGCTAGTTCTTATTCTAGGCTCCACCTCCACCGCCCATCCTTGCTTGATTGCTTCGTTTTTAATGATGTTAACCAGGTTATTGTGTCTGGCAATACGAGGTGCATGAGTTATATAGCAGCTTTGAAGGATGTGGCAATTGGATTCCCTCTTGTCACATCCCCCTCTGCAGCGTCTGTGCTCAACATCATTAAAGGGCAGATCTCGGGATGGTAGTAGGTTTCCACGAAGTTGGACGGCCCTGATAAAGGTGTTCGAAGTCCATGTTGTTGGTGGGTTAAGAATCCAATGATTGGAGGCGGAAGAGGCAGCACATTATCGTAGTCCGTTCCCGGACCACGAAGATTCTAGTCCCGATATTAAAAAGTTGTCATCGTGTTTGGATGTTCCAAAGTTGTTAAAAACAGCGATTTTAGGGATGGTACTTTCAGTATATTATTTGGGTATCATTGAGGGTATTGCTGGATGTTACTTTTAAAAGAGAGCCATGTGAAACTGTTGCCACGGTCGCCCAGATCCCCAGATCTTTCGTCCCTAGAACATGTTTGGGATATGATGGGTAGAAGAATCGGAAATTTACCCCAGCCTCCATGGACTTTGGACGTTCTAAGACATGAAATACAAGTAGCTTGCGATAGTATTCCTCAAGAAGAAATAGACACCGTATTGAATCAATGCCAAGTTGTGTTGTGGAGTTTCAGGATAACATTATTAATAACAAATTTAATAATGTTCAAAATTTAATCATTTACTCCTTACTATAGCATCTATGTTTTACCAAAACAATATTAAATTTAAATAAAATAATAACAAAATACAAGGGTTTATTAATTTTTAACATACCAAATACCATGTAAACCCTATTAATAATAATGGTGTGACCAGAGACAGAAATCCCTCAAGCTCATGCGTACTCTTTCTACTGCTCGTGACAAAGTGATTCTAAGGACATGAGACGACAGTCTCCCTTCCAGTTTGTATTTAGTTCAATGGTTTGACATATTTGGTATTTTGTTATATCTCTTTCCCTTATTTTTATCATTTTTAATAAGTCATATGTTTTGAGTTCTTTATATTTTTGTCATTTATAATATTGTAGGTTATGTTATTGGTAGTTTTTCCGTTTTTGACATTTTTAATTTTTTGATATTTCAATAACAAAGCCATGCATTTTTTGTCATTTGATGAGAATTTGTAACAATATTCAGGCCCGCCTCAATTTTTGTTTGATTTTCTCTATAAATAAGTGGAATCAGCATCGCTTCCTCCCCTTCCAATAATATAATTTACATAAGATGACGGATCATGCCCCTATTAATTTAAAGAATTAATGTCATAATTTACATGTTTGGATTATTTTGATTTCTCAAAAAACCATTCATCTTGCCCCCATGAGGTAATTCAATTTTTGCAACATAATTAACTCTTTTTAGGGTTCCTTATATACAATATACGGATACCCTTATAATATCACTCAGAATTTCTCCCTCTTTCACATCACAGGAATTTTCTCCTAAAGTACTGGACGGTTGAAGGTTGAAATTTGGTATCAGTATATAGTTTGGTGACCCCATCAGGAATACCTATCGTAAATGAAGAAATTTTGTTTTTAGGGGTACTTCTGGGGGGAAAACTAAAAAAATCGACTGTCCCCTCCTCCGGCTTATCTCCGAAATTTAAAAGCCGTAAAATTTTGAAAAATAATAGAGATATAGGCCTCACCTGAACTTTATCGGGATAATAAGAAGAAATCCCTAATATTAATTTTGGGGGGGGCAAGTTACAGAGTTAAATGAAAAGTATGATATATTTTTTAAATAAATTATTTTAAAGATATCAACAAAAATATGAAAATTTTTACCCATTCCCCCTATCATATCTCCGAAACTATAACCATTAAAATTTTGAAAAAAATTGGAAATATAGGGCCTCACCTGAACTTTACTGGAAAAAATAAGGAGAAAACCCACGTATTAATTTTAGGGGGCAAATACAGCGTTAAATGGAAAACAAAATTAAAATTATTTCTAAAGCATCATATAATATATCAAAAAATTATGACGAATACAAATAGATTTTTTTCATATTTTTAAAATAAATATTTAAAAATAGATTAACAAAAATATAAAAATAAATTACCCATTCCCGTCTTTATTCTCCAAACTATAAGAACTAAAACTTTTTGTTTACAGGAAAAATACGAAGAATCGCTAATATTAATTTTGGTGGCCAAATTATAGAATTAAACGGAAAATAAAAAAATGCATCATGCAATAAATCAACTGAAAGCGCTCATTATGAGGAATACAAATATGTATTTTTCATATTTTTAAAATTAATTGTTTACAAGATATTAACAAAAATATATAAAAAAACTCATTTCCGGCTTTATTTCCGAAACCATACTGCCTAAAATTTTGAAAATAATTAGGGGTACTGGGGCTCACTTGAAATTTATAAGAAAAATTAGTAGAAAACCCCAATATTAATTATGGGGACAAATTATAGAATTAAATAAAAAAAAATTCAAACGCTTCATGTAATATATCAAATAAAATGCGAGTTATGTGAATTACAAATATATCATATTTTTAAAACATTTGTTTGAAAGATATTAACAAAAATATTAAACATGGACTTAATTCCCACTTTAGAACTACACTATCTCAATTTTTTTATTATATATCTATTTTTAAATAATTTGTCTAAAAGGTTTAATAATTTATTATTTAAAACTTGACCTATTTTCCCCTTTATCTTCTAATCTAAATTCAGTCAGTAGAATTCCTGAAAGTTTATTAGTAAAATAAAACTCTAATGTTAATTTTGGGGGCCAAATTAAAAAAATTAAGCGAATCATGTAGCAGATAAAATAAAAAGTCTATGTGTGGAAAAAAAGTGTATATTTTTTATTAATTTAAACCGCTTCTTTTAAAAGATATAAGGGTAAATATAAGAAAATGTACTCATTCCCTGCTTGTCTGAAACTAGAATATTAGAATCTTGAAGGTGGGACGGAACCCTTAGGATGCGAGTCTAAATCTCACTTGACCAAATTATTTTTTTATTTTTTTCGGTAAAAGTGTTTATACATTGTGTCTGAGAGTATATATACCAATTTTCTTTATTTTTAATTATCTTAAACATAACGCATTTTGTTATTCCTTGATTTTACAATCATTAACTAGAAGTACCTGGGTGCTATTAAATAAAAGTCTTAAAATCTTAAGGACTAAACTCCAAACAGGCTCCAGATGCACAAGTTCACGGTCTATATATACTTACATCATAACAGAATATGGTAATATTGTATGCTATGAAAATTTGTAATACATTTTTATTCAATATTTCAGATAGTGCACCCATTCTCGGGACGATTCGACTTTAAATAAGATGTTTGTTTTTCAAGATTAGGACAAAATTGGAATAAATTTTCTAAACCAAATTTTGATTTTAAACAATTCACATTTTTTTAAAACATCCCATTTTTTTAGAAAATGTGTTAATATTTAAATATTAATGGCATAAGATTTCTACAAAACTATTTCTAAACAACTTCTGTTAAGATTTTTTCCTGTAGTTGATAGCAACGGAGTTATAGAAGAAAACCTGAAAAAATCTCGATTTATACATATTTTTCTACAACTTTTTGGCACGGCGCATATAAATACACTTACTGTTATAGATTTTGTCTAGAACTTGTTCCTACAAAAAACAGATGTATACCCCATTGTGCAATAAATCCCTTAATTTGATCTAATTCTTTTGGAGGATTTGCGCAATATGCCTTTCAACTTTCTTGGGACTTAACACTAAACAAATTAATCATTACAATTTAGTGGTTTTCTCTGGTGAAAACATGAATTAATTATTATCAGTACCGTTTTAGGTTTTTTAGATAAGAAAATCTCGGTGCTAGAAACATTCTTCCGCCCAATGTGCTCATGAGATTAAGCCGTGTATGCTATATACTAAAATTTGTTCAATTTACAACTTTGGCGTCATTTGAGCTTTCAAGTGGACTATAAATAGTATCGTTTGTTGAAGTCTTAATCTAATTTCTTGGCGGGAATTCCTGGTAAATATGTGTTCGTGATGATAAGCTCTAGATATGCAAAATTGTAACGATATTGTCGACTCGGAAATTATAAGAATTCTTTACGGTGTAACGTGTAAAGTCGGATGACCTGGAAAAATGTAACCGAAACAAATTTACCTACAATTAAAAAAAAAATCGTAACTAAGAATTGAAATTGTTTTTTTTAACTTTGGATAATTTGAAAGTCAACAAGAAACAAACTGTATTTTCAATAACTCTTGCAGTATTAATGATTATCTGTGATATGATGAAGTAAATGATTTATGAATTATTTTTGAGAACAAACTTAAATTGTCGACCATATCTAACCTACCTGAATGTATAGATTCTTTCTATGGAGATGTCAAAGTTGTTCAAATGTAGCCACCGTATAAATATTTTATATTGCTTATGTATTTTATTGGGAGCTTTAATATCGCAAAGTGAAAATAAAACTTAAAAATACCCTCTATATGTGATCGAATATAGTAGTATTTTATTATTTGTTAGCCTTGATTGACTTTTATAAAAAGTAACTTACGACGGTTTCTAAGAAATCCAAAGTTTGTATTTTTATTTTGTAGTGTAAGACATTTTAACTTAATGTTTTTAAGATATCTGACATTTTTGACAATTTTGTCATTTTCGATTTTTTTTACATTTTTTGACTTTTTTTTTTCATTTGTAATATATTTGATATTTCAGATATTTCTTTATATTTTCTGACATTTTATTATATTTTCTAACAGTTCTGGCATTTTATGTGATGTCCATATTTATTCGGCTATTTTTGAGATTTTATTTTTATAATTTGCATATTTTAATTTTTTTTATATCTTTGTCATTTGTTATATTTTTGTCATTTCTAATTTTGTTTCCCAGATATTGATTTTCTCTATAAATAATAGAAACCCTCATTGCCTCCCTTATCCAATAATATCATATTCGTAAAATGTTCATAATTCTTGGGTCTATATATTCTTTTGCTGAAAAATAGTAATTTTTTAATACCCCATCTGCCCCTTATTAGATAACTAAATTTTCACATAATGATTAAACTCGTTTCGATTTATTTTAGGAGAAAAGTAATGTAACAATTTTCACACCTGTTTCCTGTTTCCGAAATATTGAATTTCGCTAAAACAATAGTGATTTTCTGAACGATAGTTGTGGCACCTCTAGTTTGCATGTTTATAATTTTTGTGATCAACACCACTATTGAAGAACACAATACAAAGAAAAGCTGAATGACTAGTACTTCTGTAGAATTCAACCGTTCCTGGTTACCAATGATCAATGATCAAACTAATAATGGTGATGTCAATTTGAACAACCCCGTATCCGGATAGTTCATAAGGTTTTCCCTTATGACTTTAATGGGATCCCTGGAACATCCGAATTTCTTTGATCTCATTTTTGGTGAATGAGAATGAAGTTGTACCTAAGAGCGCCACTCGGAATTCTGAAGATAACTAAATGTTTGCAAAATAATGAATCTTTTTTTTTTTGGTCGGAGTAGTATATCTGTTAATTTTCATGAATTTTGATTTTAGATATTATCAAATTGTAGTACGTGGGTCTTTAAATGAAAGTCGATTCGTAACGAGTAAACTCCAGAATATGTTTTTAGTTTTCCATTTTTTAATATTTATTTTTTTTTTTTGGTAGAGATAATTTTCATTTATAGCGTGTGTTTTTACTTAGCTATTGTTTCTGTTGACGGTTTATGTTTTTCAAACATATTTTCTTGGATCCCTACTTGTAACGGGTGTTTTTTAGAGGTATAGAACTTTAAGTTGGCAACACTCTTTTAACCGGCGGTCATCTTGTCAGCTGTCAAGTGATTTATGTTAAGTTTGGTTTGGCATTCCATCATGAATAGACTGACGCCTGAAAAAAGCTTCCAAATTTTGGTTGAATGGATACGTCAATAAACAAAACTGCCGTATTTGGAGTGATGATAATCCTCAAGTTCATGTTGAGACACCCTTACATCCAGATAAACTGACTATTTGGTGTGCTTTATGGGCTGGTGGAATAATTGGTCCGTACTTTAAAAACGATGCTGGGCAGAACGTTACAGCCAATGGTGATCGCTATAGACCCATGATTACTAAGGTTTTCGTTCATCAATTGAACAATCATGGTGCACACGAGCTCTGGTTTCAACAAGACGGGGCAACATGCTCGTGCCACAATTGATTTATTGAAAAAAACGTTTGGTAACCGCATAGTTTCACGTTTCGGACACGTGAAGTGGCCTCCAAGATCGGGCGATTTAACGCCTCTTGACTATTTTCTGTGGGGATACGTGAAGTCGCTAGCCTACGCCGATAAGCCCGAAATGATTGACCACTTAGAGGACAACATTCGCCGGGTTATTGCCACAAATGTTGCAAAAAGTCATCGAAAATTAGTCCGAGCCAGCCGTGGCGGTCATATAACAGAAGTCATATTCAAATTATAATCCAGAAGATTATGTTTCGAATAAAGTAAATTTCATGTCAATTTAAAAAATATATCCTTGTTTTATTCCATTTCAAAGTTCAATACCTCTAAAAAACACCCATTACAACCCTTTATATAAAAACTGCTATTATATCCGGCGGGGTTATACATAAAACGAAAATGCTCTCAGTAATTTACATGAGTTTTACCATGAATAAGATTAAATTCCCTTATATAAGATACGGGCAATATGAAATGTAAGCATAAAGCTAATCTAATTGATCGATAAAAAAGCTAAATTGCATTTGTTATGAATATTGGAGATTATGATTCTTTCTAATTGGTAGCTGTTATCAGCTTACTAGATTCCTATGGCAACCAAATGGCGAGTATAAAATTCATATCACGCCCCCTTGTCACCCCATTTTGATCTCGCTTGTGCACTGGTGTACCTAAAAGTGGTAAGTTATTATTTTTATTAATATAATTATCGAATGAATTGGTAATGGCGAGAATTTATTTTTGAAAATTCCGTGGATAAAGTTTCAAATAACCAATTCTGTCAAGAAATGAGTGAAGAATAGTAAAAGTTAAAATAAGATAAATAAAAAGTGAAAACTGATTTTATTTAGTAAATCAGGTGTTATGAAGTATAAGGATACATAGCCTACATACATAATAAATCATAATAGAAAAATATTCCATATAATTTTTTGATAACCGATGGTTTAGAAAACTTTCCAGCTAAGAACGTACGTAATTACAATTAATATTTGAAAAGTTACCACTCTTCAAAAAGTTGACTCACTTCTTGCAATTATTTCATATATTTTAATAGCATTAGTCATCATGTGGTTAGTTCCATCACATATAATTCCTAAAACTTTTACTTTTAACACATTATATGTAAAAGTAAAAAAAGTTAATATCATTTAAAAGTTATTGAAATAGAAGTGGTCTTAGGTTTGACCCTTGCGGAACTCCTGATGATCGATCGAAATCGAATGATTTATATTTATTATATGAAACAAACATAGTTATGTTTCTAAGATATGATCTAAAATTATTGGTGTGTTGCTGAATTCAAACGACAATTTACTAAAATTGATTGATACAATCTATAAGACGACTTCAAAAAAATCCTTCAATTGGCTGCCAGTAATTGAAATTGAAAATTAGAGAGAATTCATCAGTCATGTTGTTCATTTCAAATATTTTGACTATTTTAAACATTTAAAAACATTTTATTTAACAGGAATATAGGTACTACTCTATTAATATACACTTAAATATATTGTTTCCTGAAATAAAGCTTATTAATAATTGCTTTTTCTTTACTGAATTTGTTGATATCAGAACAGTTGCTCTGTCATAATAATAATACCACTTGTATTTACTATATTTGGAGGATTTGAATTAAAATTAAGGTATTTGTTACTATAAGTTGGTTTTCTGTATACTTTTTGTAACCCATCCTGTATACGAATTTATAAATTATGACACATTCGAATCGAGATCTCACGAAGAGCTTGCTGTAGTCGAAAAGTGCAAAGACAGCATTTTTTGCTTACATAGTGCATATGCGTTTATAGACCTCGTCAGAAGTCTCAGTTTTCAGATTCCGCTGACCGACAAAAATTATTCTATCGAGACTCTTTTATACTTTTAACACATATAACATATACATAATAACATAATACATATACTAACACTAACAGTAGCATGTTAATACTGGGATAATTAATTAGTAATTAGATCACTCTGATCTGTCTTCATTGGGATTGTCTAAACTCACTTTTTTCCCTAAAAAAAATCGGGTTTAAAATTTGTTTAGTAAAAATCGATTAAATGAAATACATGTTACTCCAGTCTGGTTAGTTGGTTATTCTGTCTGTTCAGTGGGATTCCCTTCCCCTCAGGCTTTTAAACCGACTTCCAAAAAGGAGGAGGTTATCAATTCGTCGGCATCTTTTTTATATACACAGCGATTACTCAAAAATGGCAATTTTGATCATTTATACTGCATTGTATTAAGGAATATTAAGGAAAGGTTTCATATAATTTTCTATAACGTGAGATTTGCGATTTTCTCGGAAATCGAAAAAATAACAGCTACTAAAGAACTGCAATTCAATGAATCTTAAACAATTTTCTCTAAAACGGCTCAATCAATTTGAATATTTTAAAACTATTCTGTTAAGAGATATTCCTAATTGATTCCGTCTATGTAAAACATACCGTTTTTTAAAGTTGAATAAATATGTGCACAATACTTCTTCAACAAACGACCCAATTAAGGATCATTATGGTCTTGAACAGTGAGTTCTTATTGACCAGACTCAAGTTTCGATTAACTAAGAAAGAGTTTGTTGAACAATGTATATGTTTAAGCCTCACCATATGTACAATCCTGTTTAAATTTTGAACTAAATTTTGATTCACTTTTAAATTAAGTAAACTTTTCTAAACTATAGACAGAGGCCTTTGACTTCCGTCTTATCACTATAACTATTCACTCTAGGAGCGTCTTTAAGCACTATCAAAAGCGTCTATGTGGATTAGATTGGTTGATGAATCTTTTTCAGAAGTGGACTTTTAGGATTTATATGATAACTTAAATCTATCCTTGGCCTAACACACACACACGACCGGCCACCTCGCCATTTTGAACGGAATTCTTTGTGCACAATACGGTCAAACATCAAAATAAATGTCAAATGAAATTTCTACACAAATCTCTAAAATTTAATATCAAGAAATACATACATATACATTTAAAATCAGTTCTGTTTAAAAAAAAGAGCGGCAGTCAGATGAAATAAAAGCGAAAGCTTCTTAATCTTTCTTTGTGTCATTCTTAGTAATGAATATCCATTTCAGGAGAACTAAAATAATTGTTACTATTTTATAAGGATTCATGTATTAATCGCAATGTGTAATTTACTATTTAATTTAAATATTTTATTTATTTATTTATTGACAAAAAATGAATGTGATACAATGTAAATATAAATTGTAAATATAAAAAACAATTATACATATACACATGTATGTTGCCTGAAACATTTGAATGCCCAATAGTCTCTGCAGACTGTGTGTGCATTTTTCATATTTTAATTTACATCCCTTTCTATCTTAGTACTAGAATATATACAGAACAATGTTAAATGCATATGAGATCAAATAACATTTTTAAAAATTGTTTCCATGATATATTATTTTCCAAAATCCATTTATGTATTTCACTTTTAGATTTGTAGTATGGATTTAATTTCAGCTGGTCTGATAGCATATTCATTATTTTTGGAGCAGAATAGTAAACACTTCTCTGCACAGCTGTATGTGTTGCTTTAGGAATTTCAAATTTGTTATTTAGGGCATTCCTAGTTGTTTTATTATGCTGTATGTTAGTCAAGATTGTTTTATTTTTCAGTGTATATCTAATAACAGGTTTAAAGTAAATCTGATTTATGTTTAATACCTGAGCTTCCTTAAAAGAAGATTACTGGCAAAAGTTCTTTTTTTATTTAAAATTACCTTCAATATGTATTTTTGGGTTATATTGACTGATTTTAAAATGCTGTCATAAGCAAGACCCCATACTATAATGCCATAATTAAGTATTGATTCTACAAGTGCAATATAAATCCTTTTCAAAGTATTTTTATTTAAGAACTGTTTTAGTTGGTAGAACTTATAAACCAGTTTACGTAGTTTTTTTTTGTTTACATAGTCAACATGATAATCCCATTTTAAATGGCAGTCAAAAATTACACCAAGATATTTAATGCTAGTTAGTTGTGAGATTATCACTTTGGATGAACAGTTTGTAAAATTTTTGCACTTATATTCATGGATTGTAATGTTTTAATTTACATAATTTCTTTTGTTCATTGAAAAACAGATGAATTCGGTTTTGCTAATATTTAATGTCAGTAAATTATAATCCATCCAATGCTTAACTTTAAAAATGGTATCTTCCGCTTTATGAATTAATTCATCCTAATTTTCACCATTTATTAAAAGCACTGTGGCATTTGCATAGCAAACCACACCTTCATTTGAAAGTAAACTAATAAGGTCATTTACATATAGATAAAAAAGAATCGGACCCAAGAGTGTCCCCTGTGGGACACCAAACTCCACTTTTCTACCTGAGCTGATTGAGTTTCCAGTGTTCACACAAGTATGATTTAAACATCTCTAGTACATTACCTCGAATGTCTACCCTTTCAAGTTTATTTAGAAGAATTTGATGTGACACACAGTGTCAAAAGTCTTGGTGATATCCAAGAATATAGCAATATGTTTTTTGTTGTTATTAAAACTTTGAATGATATGGTGAGTAACTCTGTTTACTGGATCTTCAGTACCAACCTCTTGTTTAGATCCAAACTGCAAAGGTGAAATGATTTGAAATTGTGCAAATATTCATTTAGTCGTATTTTGATACATTTTTCAATAATTTTATTTATATTGCTTGTTATAGCAATGGGTCTGTAGTTGACAACTCTCTTTTTGCATCCAGTCTTGTATATGGGGGTAATTACAGCTTGTTTAAAAATTTCAGGATATTGACCTGTAGAAAAGATAAGGTTGACTAGTTGTAGTATAGGTTCTTATAATATATAAGTATTATATCAATGCCATCATATCCACTTGCTTATCGGTTTTTTAATGAATTTTTTCGATTAATAAGCTCTGTTTTTGAGATAGGTCCTAGATACATTAAAAAATCAGATTTTTATCGACCTGTGGTGTACTTTCTATTTTATTTACAAGGTTTTTGCCAATTTCACTAAAGTATTTATTAAATACTTCAGCTATTCCCAAATCAGATGTTTGTTCCTTACCAGCTTTATCTAGAACAGAGTGTATCTTATCATGTTTTCTATAATCATTTGTTGCTAGCTTAATAGTATCCCACACTTTTTTTGGATCATAAAGATTTTCAGAATTTTTTTTTATTGTAATAATTATTTTTCGTTATTTTTATTAATTCATTAAGTTTATTTCTGTATTTTCTAACTATATAACTGCAAAGGAACATATGACGTGCAAGTTGCCTTTTAATTCAAGTATAAAATTTCTTAAATTATAATAATTCAAACCTAATTCACCTATTTAATATTCCTGCAATATATAACAATATCACTTTAATTATAGCAGATTGAATTATAGAAACATTATTTAAGTAGATATTTATATCTACAAATTATCCTTCAAAATAGCTGCTGTAATATACTTTAAAATCTAATACATATTTAAAAAAGTATGTTTTAGAATTTGAAAAATGAAAAGTATCTGGGTAACCAAGCGTTACCCTAGAATTTGAAATTTCACTAAGTTAACTATATGTAATATTATTTGTCCCGAGATGACTATTTTTTAAAACCCCCACTCACTTACCTCTTTTTATTTCTATAAAATATTTATTATAATTATTGTAATAAGTGTGTAAATTCACAAGGTACTCAAACATGATTTCATAAATAATAAATTTGACACAAATAGAGACAAACCTGCAACTTTTAGTTTGGATTCAAATTAGAGTATTTTTTGACAAAATAATATTTTTTTATGTATGCTCTTAAAATCATAAAACCTACATGCTCTAAGTTCTGTTGCACGCTTCCTCTAGGTATATATGCTCTAAAGTCCGATATTAAGGAATTTAAAAATAGGGTATTTACTCTATAATCAAGTATTACTCAGAAGTGTTAATGTGAAATGTTTACTTTATAATATGAACTTGGTCAACACACTAATGTAATGGACCCTTAGTAACTGGTAACCACAGTTGGTAACGTTGCCCTTTTTAGGGTTCCGTATATACTATATACGGATACCCTGATAATATCCCTCCGGATTTCTGCCTCTGTCACATCACAGCAATTTGCTCCTAAACTACTGGACGGAAGAGGTTGAAATTTGGTATCAATGTATAGTTTGGTGACCCGATCAGGAGTACATATCGTAAAAGAAGAAATTTTGATTTTAGGGGTACTTCTGGGGGGAAAATTAAAAAATCGACCGTTTCCCCCCTGATCTCCAAAACTACTGAGCCTAAAATTTTGAAAAAATAGGAAATATAGATCGTTGCGGGAACTTTACAGGAAAAATATGGAGAAACCATTAATATTAATTTTGGGGGCATATTATAGAATCAAATGAAAATTTAAAAATAAAAAAAATTCAAACGCATCATGTAATACATCAAATAAAAAAATAGTTAAAAAGATATTAATGAAAATATACCAAAATTTACCCATTCCCCACCTTATCTCCGAAACTATAAAATGTAAAGTTTTGAAAAAATAGAGGTATAGGGTCTGACATGAAGTTTACTGGAAAAATATGGAGAAACTTCTACTTTTAATTTTGGGGGGCAAATTACAGGATTAAATGGAAAATATAAAATTAAAATTGTTTCTAACACTCCATGTTATATATCAAATGAAAGGACTCATTATAACGAAAACAAATATATTTTTTTCATATTTTTAAAATAAATTAATTAAAAGATATTATCAAAAATATAAAAAAAAAATTACCCATTCCCCCCTCCTTATCTCCGAAATCATAAGCCGGAAAATTTTGAAAAAAAAATCGACGTATAGCCCCTCACCTGAACTTTACTGGAAAAATAAGGAGAAACCCCTAATATTCATTTTGGGGGGCAAATTATAGAATTAAATGGAAAATAAAAAATTACAATCTATCAAATCACATCGCTCATTATGACGAATACAAATATATTTTTTTAATTTTTTTTAAATGAATATTTTAAAATATATTAAAAAAATATTTTAAAAAAATTACCCAGTCCCCCCATTATTATAATTTTTTTTAACGCATAATGCAATACATCAAATGAAAGGGCTCATTATGAGGAATACAAGTATATATTTTTCATATTTTTAAAATTAATTGTTTACATGTTATTGACATAAGGATATAAAAAATTTTTATTTCTCGCTTTATTTCCGAAACCATATTGAAATTTATAAGAAAAATTATTAGAAACCCCCATAGTAATTTTAGGGACAAATTGTACAAATAAATGGAAAATAAAAATTCAGTTTTCAAATGCATCATGTAATATATCACATAAAAGGCTCATTATGTGAATTACAAATATATCATATTTTTCAATCATTTGTTTAAAAGATATTAACAAAAATATTAAACATCGACTTAATGCCCACTTTAGAAACTACACTATTTAAATTTCGAAAAATAGATTTTATTTGTATTTTTAAATAATTTGAATAACAGATTTAATAATTTATAATTTAAAACTTGACCTATTTTGCCTTTTATCTTCCAATCTACAGAGCCTCAAAAGTCAGACAGTAGATTATAAAAGGCTTCTCTGAAAGTTTATTAGTAAAATAAAACTCTAATGTTAATTTTTGGGAGCCAAATTAGAAAATTAAATGCATATGTATTCTAATAAAAATCAAGCGAATCCTGAAGCAAATAAAAAGTCTATGTGTTGAAAATCAAATTGTTTATTTTTTATAAATTTAAAACGCTTCCTTTAAAAGATATAAGGGTAAATATAAGAAAATGCACTCATTCCCTGCTTTTCTGAAACTGGAATATTAGAATCTTGAAGGTGGTACAGACCCCTTATTATGCGAGTTCAACTCGCACTTGACAAAATTTTTTGTGATGTTCTGACTTCTCATATACGTCTGATATAAGTCTCAAATTTAAAATATCACAAACAGAGAGAAGGAAAAGCAAATTTTATGCTGGTATTGTATATTAATTGGATGTTATATGTGTTATTTCAAGGTCAAATAATGTGTAAGTTTGGGCCTCCGTTAAGAAGATTTCGCTTCAAAAATATAATTTTATGAAAGAAATTGTTAATTTGTTAAGTTTTAATCTTCAATCTCAAATTTCCGGAGGAGAGGATGAACTCTCGAACCCCCCCCCTTTGATGGCTCCGGCTTTGTGAGATATTGAATTACCTTAAAAACATAACGCTTTTTCTTAACGTTTGTTTTTTTCAGCTCACAAAATTGTCTTTAAATGAAAATCGGTTCTGAATGGGTAAACTCCTACAACCAAAATTTGTAAAAAAAATGAAAGAATTAAGACAACTACATCTAATGAAAATTACGATGATGTAAACAAAACAACTACAGAAAAACTCAATTCGAACTTTACGTTTTGTGTTTCTAATTGAAATTAAAATATTAAAAACGTTGGGTAATATCGAAGGTTATTGCTACTGGTATTTATAAGTGTAGCGATGTTAAGTGTCTATCATAATCGTTCGTTTTGCTTACGGCGAACGCAACAAGGATTTACCTATAATTATTATTTTAACGAGCATAGTTCAACATTGTCATATCTCTCTTGACTCGGTCTCGTTATCGGTCCCCCCTTTTGCACGCTGTGTTGGCCACGATTAAATTCATTTTATTTACCGAAGGAGACGACGTCGACGAAGGCCTTATCAGAGGAAACGACTGTTTGAATAGAAAACATAATTTCCTGGTGGAGTTTTGACGAAAAAAATCCGAAAAAGTATGTAAATCGAGGTGCGGAGTGGTGCAATGTCGATTCTACGAAACGTCGTCGTTGGTTTTTGGCCAATTCGTTTGTTTAACGTTTGACTTTCACGAGTTTTGTTTTTTAGGTAATGCGGTTGAGGTTGTTTCCTGTTCGTTGGATCGGTTTTTGTTTAAATAGTCTTAGTGACACAGAAATCGGTAACATTCAGTTTATGAACATAAATTCGACAAAAATTAATAATGAATTGACTTTCCACAATACGCGATACACTCACTAATACATATTATTCATCAGTAAATGGATCAGGAGTTCTTAATCGTCAATGCAATCAATCAGCTTGTTTATCTCCAAAGTAGTCCAACGTAACTGTGGCTACATGCCGTCATACTTTTTTGTTTTTGGTTTGGTTACAACTTTGATGCAAAGTTAAGCAGTCATTTTGCCTTCTGTAAAGACCAGTTGTGATCTACTACAGCCATAGACAGTAGACCCCCCACGTTATACCTTTCACAGTGTGATGCACACGCCTTTCTACAAAAAATTGATGCTTGCTGGTTTCACACCCTATCCCGACTAAAACGTTACCCAGTAATGATACAGATGATCTGACGTAGGAATTCATAAACGTGGTTTTTACAAGAATCTCTTTCCTCAACAGGGTCGATTGTAAATCCTTGGTTGGGTGATTTCCAACATAGTCTCGATGACATCAGTATATCGTAGAATACACTCGTGGGTTTCCTTCTTATAGACAATTATTATGTCTCCCAGTAACACCTTATCAAGAATCTTACAAAGTCTGATCTAAATAGGATGGCGAATGGAATTCTACTGTGTAGTCTGTTGCGTCCTGATTCTGTCTTTGGTTCTACCATAGGTACGGAAGAGTAAGACGATGACGTGGAGAACGTAGGTTGATTCATTTGCACGTAGGAGGTAACATGTGGTTCCAGCATGATGGGGTTCCGTCACATTTTGCGTCTGATGGTCAACTGATCTTCTTCTTCTCCATTTCTGGTATTAATATCTTCTTATTAGTATACTAATACTTCTGCCTCATTTATAGTTCATTACTTTCTTAGGGGTTCTATCATCTTGCATTCTATCTATCTATCCATTATCTCATATTTTCTGTAATTCTTTCGATTGTGCTAAAAATGTTTAGTTCACTTCTTATACAATCATTTCTTGTTCTGTACATTCATGTGCAACTTTTAACCCTTGGAAAGTCTCATCAAAATAGGATGGTGAATGGAATTCTACTGTGTACTTTGTTACGTCCCGATTCTGTCTTTGGTTCTACCATAGGTACAGAAGAGTAAGACGCTGACGTGGAGAACGTAGGTTGATTCATTTGCACGTAAGAGATAATATGTGGTTCCAGCATGATGGAGTTCTGTCACATTTTGCATCTTAGTGTAGTTCTGCCTCATTTATATTTCATTACTTTCTTAGGGATTCATTTTGCATTCAATCTATCTATCCATTCTCTCATATTTTCTGAAATTCTTTCGTTTATGCTAAAAATGTTTTGTTCACTTCTTATATTATCATTTCTTGTTCTGTTCATTCATGTGCAACCTTTAACCATTAAGAATTTTATTTCCTGACTATGCAACTTGTTTTCATCTTTGTTGGTCATTGCCCAAGTCTCGCTGATGAAAATTCGTATTCTCAATTAGATAAGGCGCTCTTTTTTTAAACATCCTGTAGAATTCCAAAAAAGGGTCTCAAAAATTGTGAAGGAAACTTTAGTTTACTCTTGAGAGTCAAACACGTTAATGTCCGACATTCATAGAAACAAAGAACAAACTCAGAATTCAAGGGAACAAACTCAGGGGCAGCTTAAGTTTGAAGACGTCACCAAAAGTAATTAGAAAAATACTGAGTATTCGAACCGACCTGAAGAGGGCAGATGTGACTCTGCCGAAACGTCGTCATTATACCATCGATCCCGGCAGGGATCAGTTATCAACTACTCGGATGAATTCCCGGAAACCACCTAAAATATATATATATATATATATATATATATATATATATATATATATATACATATTCTTAGGTGGAAAAACGACAAAACCTGTGGCTTAACATGAATATTATTTTATATTTATCAGTTCACATCATCTCCTCTTTCTACACCGCGCCATTTGGGTCAGTTCTGCAACTTGTTATTTAATGTTTTGAGCTGATCACTTTTTCAATTTAGTCTCCATATATCTCTGTCTTTACCATCCATAATCTTGGTAACGTTGCTTTTTTTGTGGTGTTCTGACGTACATATGTCAATTCTCAACTTTAAAATATCGAAAACAGAAAATTGTAATGTTAATTAGAACGAAAAAGGAAATTTTGTGTTGGTATTGTATGTTAATTAGATGTTATTTTTGTTTATTTACTATACTTTATTGATTTTCTATAAATGAAAATTTTCACACAGAGAACTGAGTTGTATGTATATTTCAAGGTCAAAGAAGTGTTGTGTCCTTTGAAAGTGCCATGTCCTTTGAAAGTGCCGTGTCGGTTGGAACGAATTGTAGAAACAAATGCAATTTTTAGATTTCACTACCCTTGTCATCTATTTTCGTGTATGTAAGTGTGGGCCTCCCTTACGAAGCTATCGCTTCAATAACACAGCAGTTTTAATTTCAATACCATCATTGTAATAATTATAAATTTCTAACAAATTATAAACGTTGAGAATGAATGTAGGGATTTAAATTTATTAATGTATTCTGTAATATTTCGTTCAATGTTCGGAAGCGATGAAACTACGATTACGTTCGAATTGTATTTTATTAACCCGCAACCATGATTTTATCGATAAGAAGGAAATTGTTAAACCACATCCTACTTGATATTATTTAATTATAAACATTATAAGAACAGATTTTTAACTATTACCAACCGCGTTAGCCAATAGCCGATAATTTTTTTAAACGTTATGAAAACCAGTAATAAATAACTGCACTATGTTATTACATTTGAATAAACGTTTATAACATTATGTTTATTTATTGTTATATTTGTTTTTGATTTAATTTCCTTTTTAGTGATTATTCATTAACAATCTATTTTCAAATAAAGATAATAATTTGATAGTTTATAAAATCAAGCGTTAGCAAAAAGCGTTATGATTCAATATCTCAGAAACAAATACAGTCGTCAAAATTGGTACATCTACTCTTTTATTTTGCCTGTTCATTGTGTTTTCTCTCATATTTTTTTCCCGCAACAGACAATTTCATAAAATTGCCCTGACCTAACCTAACCTACTGGCTGTCTGTACAGAGATTCTTCCTCACAGTTATTCTAAGAGAAAGAGATGTCTCCAAAATGATCAACCAGTAGGTATTCCTGTATACAGGATGAGTTTTTTTATGATCAGTATGGGGATCTCGGAAACTAGTGGAGATAGAGCAATGGTTAAATTGGGCAAGATTTACAGTTTTACTGGCCCAATTTAATGACACTTTCGGATTTTTGTAAAAAGTCATGGCTTACTAGATATTTTGAAAAAACCAAATTCTGTCGATTTAGTCAAATCCCTCTGGCTCCTTTGTTTTTGATTTAATAAAAAAATGTAAATATCAAAATTGAAGGGAATTGTATCCCGAATATGATTGCCATGTCCTCGTTTGCGTGACAGCTCTCGTTTTCGAGATATGACACAAACTTATCTTTTTTGAATGGAAACTATAGTTAGCTATGACCTCAAAAAATCGGACCTTTTTAGAGCTTTTCAACGATATAATACTCGATATAGTTATTCTTAAAAATAACGGAGTTTTGGATGCTTTTCTCTCTTATTTTCACTTTTAACGTAGGTAGCCATGAAAAAGATTGTTTTCACTTTGACGTTTCCTCATTTGAGAGTAATTCCATTAGTAGTGCTGAACTGACAGTGGATATTGTCAAGTTTTCGTGATAAAATGGAATATTTTAACGAAGAAAAACTGAATATGGTGGAATGTTATATCATATGCCATAAAAATTCAGTTCGTACAGCTGAGGAATACTTTCATAGATATTTTAATCGTCTTCAGCCTGCTCTATGTACATTTAAGAGGCTTTACGATAGTTTACGCAGATATGGATCTTTTACTAAACCACCAAAGGAACGTAATCAAATTAACAAAGCAGCACAAATAAATGTTTTGGCAATGGTAAATCGATTTTGAATTACCATCTACATAACTAGTGAGATTGCGGCAGAAGCTACTTTCATTTCTTGCAATACACTTTTCAAGTGTATCATGTTGCATAATTTGAATTTGAGAACTCGTTTAGAAATTGAGTGGTTCCAACATGATGGAGCACCTGCTCATAACTCGTTATTAGTAAGACAACACTTAGATAATATCTATCCAAACTCTTGGATAGGAAGAAATGGCCCACGCGAATGGCCACCCCGGTCTCCCGATTTGGCAGTTATAGACTTCTATTTATGGGGTGCGTTAAAAAACAAAGTATACAAAAGAAAGTATGAGACAGTTGGTGACCTAAGGGAGGCGGTATTACAAGCAGTTGAAGAAATTGATAGGCGGTCTGTGAAGAAAGCGGTAATGTCAATCTTAAAAAGATGCAATTTTTGTCTAAATAACAATAGTGGACTTTTCGAACATGAATTGTAACCATTATTATGTACTTTAATTTCTTAATTTCCTACTTATTTATTTTTTTCGTTATATTTGATATACTTAATAAAAAAATCGTTCAATGTTTTTTGGAATAGTTATCTATTTCATGACTAACTACTATACCTCTAATTTCTTTACGTTTTATAGTTTCGGTGATAGGGGGGAATGGGTAAATTTTGGTATATTTTCGTTAATATCTTTTTAACCAATTTTTTTAAAAATAGGAAAAAAATAAATTTGTGTTCCTCAGAATGGGACCTTTCATTTGATGTATGGTGAATTATTTTTTTATTTTTAAATTTTCATTTAATTCTATAATTTGCTCCCCAAAATTAATATTAATGGTTTCTGCTTATTTTTCCTGTTAAGTTCGGGCAACGTTCTATATTTCATATTTTTTTCAAAATTTTAATCTCAGTAGTTTCAGGGATCAGGGGGGGAACGGTCGATTTTTCGATTTTTAGTCTCCCCCCCTCAGAAGTACCCCTAAAATCAAAATTTCTTCTTTTACGATATGTACTCCTGATCGGGTCACCAAAATTGATACCAAATTTCAACCTCTTCCGTCCAGTAGTTTAGGAGAAAATTGCTGAGATGTGACAGAGGCAGAAATCCGGAGTGGTATTATAAGAGTATCCGTATATTGTATTTACGGAACCCTAAAAATCAAAGTGTTAAAACTGCGAAAAATAGTAAATTGCCAAAGACATTTGTACCGTTATATAAAAGATGGAAGTCTTCTATTCTGGTACAGAGGCTGGCTCTGATACATTTCCAGCCACACGGCCGTACATAAAGTGCAATTTCCGTGTTCGAATATGTCTTGCATTTTTTGAGTTGCAATAATGTTATATACTTAAATTTTCTAATTAAACACTGCAAAGCTCAATTGACATTTTATCAAAAACTTAAATTGTTAAGCGTTGTGGCAATGTCAGTCTTTTATTTGCCATGGTAAACAGATTTTTTTGTAATTTTTGGCCTGATAACTTAAAGCGCAAACTCAATTTACTCGAAAACCATTGCTGATATGGATTTGGACAAAGATAATATTTTTTACGTAAAATTGTTAAGATATGTAGAGAAAATTGTAAAAAATATATATATAAAAAAAATACGAGCCCCGTATGAATTGCATGTCGAAAAACAAAGTAGCAGATGTTATTTAACGTAAAAAGTTATGTAAGACCTATACATTTATTTCTATTTATTTTCCACCGTTTTATCAATAACAGAAAAAAAATTGTTAGAGCTCTTCTAAGGGCATATAACTAACTTCCTAAGGGTGCGTTTTAGGGTACATGTTAATAGGGACTTTTTGACTTATTTTAATGAGTTCCATACACAGCAGAACCCTATTTCACAAACACCGTTTGTTGAAGGTGATCGTATCAAAAAAGTCAAATGTCTCTTTTCCAAGCCTATGGTGTAATAAATTGAAAATAGATTGGAATTAAATCAAAATAAATGTTAGTTAACCAACTTCAAGACATTCAATTGTTCTCTATAGACAGTGTGTCCTCATAAGTTGGAATCACATGGATAACTTTCCTATGAATAATATTTAGAGAAACAGTTATTCAGTATTACATGTCACTTTTTGTACTGGATACGAGATTTGTCAGCAAATATGAATTTTGCTGAAAAGCGAAGTACCTTTATTTATTAGAATATCTCGAATTCTTATCAAACAAAGTTTATTAACATTGAAAACTGCATCTAATTATGCTATATCACTAAAAGTTGTATAATGAATACGTTTTTGTAATGAATAAACTGCTTAATTATCAAATTTGGCGGAGAAGAGACTATTAAATGAATATATTGGAATTAAATTAAAATATCTGATGATTAATACACCTAAAAGATTCTCAAATCATCTACAATACACTGGGTTCACCTAAGTTGGAATCATATATAAAACTTCCTTAATACATATAAATATTTAGAAAACAAATTACTCCATTCTATTCAACAGTAAACGAAATTGGTCAAACTAATGAACTTTGCTTAAAATGTAAAATATCTTATTTTTGGCAATATCGAAAAAGTTAATTACATTTGAAAACTGCAAATAATTACATTAAAAGCAAAACATTATTTTTTTCTGCAACAATTCAGTACTATTTTTGAAGGCGATGTCAGCTTTAAGTTAAAATAATTTGGGAAGAAAATTTATGAGTTCTACTTTGCAACTTTGATGCTCAACAAGCGTAACAACCAAAAAACTAACTCACTTCCCTATTTATATTAGGATAGAATGTAGTAATTTTTTTTCATTTTATACAAGGGCTGCCTTTTATATTTCGGGATTGGACAACCCTAGTGTTGCAATCTGACAACTGACAGCTCTATCGTAAAGTTTAACATTTTTGAGGTTATACGTACTCAGAACGTTTTGACATACGAGCGCTATGTGTTGTTTACAGTAACTTAAAGGATTCATCTCGGCCAAAAATTGGAATTAAATCGTGAACATTTTCGTGCGATTATTTTAAGTCAGCAAGAGTGCATGATGAACTTTATTTAATTTTTGGCAATGAAACTCCATCAAGGACCACTGTTTATCGATGGTATGGTGAATTCAATCGAGGTCCTAGTTCACTCCAAGACGAATTTCATGAAGGTCGTCCAAAAACAGTTGTTGTTCCGGAAACCATTGATGCTGTGCGCGAACTGATATTGCAAGATCGTCATGTGGACTATCGTGAGATTGAGTCAACCTTACACATTAGTGGGACCAGCATACATTCAATATTGCATAATCATTTGAATGTCAAAAAAATTTGTTCGCGTTGGATCCCACACAATTTCTCAATCGTTCAAAAAAAGGCTCGTGTCGATTGGTCGAAAGAAAAGCTCAAAAAACACGATCGCGGTGCTTCAAAACACGTTTATGACATAGTGACAGGTGATGAATCGTGAATTTACGCGTATGAGCCCGAAAGTAAACAGCAGTCGACTGTATGGGTGTTTCAAGATGAGCCGAATCCAACAAAAGTTGTTCGCGCACGAAAAAACTGCACATGTTGCAACCGTACCACTAGAACAACGCAGAACAGTCAATTCTGAGTGGTACACAACCATTTGTTTGCCAGTTGTCTTCCAAGAAATGAGGAAAACCAACCGCCGAAGACGGATCACCCTTCACCACGATAATACGAGCTCACACATCGGCTCAAACAACTGCATTTTTGACCACTCAAAACATCGATTTGATGAGTCATCCGCCGTATAGTCCTGACTTGTTACCAAATGACTTCTTTTTATTCCCGTAGGTAAAAACAAACTGAGAGGTCAACGTTTTTCGACACCTGAAGAAGCGGTTGCTGCGTTCAGAATGCATGTTTTGGAGGTACCTCAATCAGAGTGGAAAAAGTGCTTCGACAATTGGTTCAAACGCATGCAAAATTGTATAGATCTTCATGAGGAATATTTTGAAAAACACTAAAGCCATTTTCGATGATTAATATTTGTTTTTGTTCTCTAATCCCGAAATATAAAAGGCAGCCCTCGTATTAACGTAGAGACTGTCGTAATATCTTTTTTGTGTTAGTTTCTCACTAGAGTTATACAAGAACGAAAATTGTGTGTATATTTAGTTTTAGTTTCCTGCATGAAGTTGACAACTTTGTTAGTCAAATGGTTATTTAGTGTGAACAATTAAGGTCTGACGTTGGCTTATAAAACCGTGTGTTTGTATATTGGACGTATTTATATTTAAAATAAGTGCTCTATAAAGGCCTGAACGAAAGACGAAAACTATAAGTCGTGTCTGCCACAATGTAACAAACCAAATTACTCTTCTTCTTCCTCCTCTTACGAGCCATCAAATGAAATTTGTTTGTATTTCAAGAACTCGTCCTGTCGTCACTCCGAAATATTTTCATTTTTATTCACGTTTGTCGTTCGTGTCGTTAAAAATTGAAACTTATTACAACAGAGAACGGTACTGTACACGGCGTACTACCTTATCTCACCTTTTCCTCTGCCTCCACCTTTGTTTGATTTGCGGCACATACGCCACACCACGTCCGAGTCGTCTCGGGTGCTCATTTACCGCGGCGATATTGCCTCATTCTGACGACTGCGCGTCGTCCCAACGCTACTAAAGCGACTCGCTCGATTCGGCCGGTGCATTCGTGTTTTTCTACATCTAAATATGCATGTACTTTACACGATTTTTCGATTCATCAGTGTCTCTTCTATTCAGCAACGATGCTACGATTGAATTCGCACAAGACGACCGATTTTCTTAGTGAATTATCGACGTGTTCGAAATTTCGATCCCTGGGACCTGAATCTGGACGGCGTGGAGGTAAGACCTAATTTCAATTTTGTTAATTAGCACCACGATTGTATTAATCATGAATATTTACGTTGTTATTCATTTTTGTTGAGCGACAACAATGACGTTCGTAATTTTTCGAATAGTTTGACTAAGCTGTTTTATTATTCGCTTTTATGAGTTGTTTGGTTTTTATGATACATGGCCTATTAAGCGAAATTGCTTGCACCTTATGGAATACAATACTCTGTACAAGGTGGACAAATATTAACGTTAAGTCTCGAATACTGTAGGAGATAGGGCTATCGCTTTTTGTTTTAAAGTCATTAGCAAATATACCTGGTTTTTATTTTGTTTTATGACTGTAACTCATTTATAAAATTGAAGTAAATCATTATAATGTTTTTCAAACAGTTTTTCAACAGCATTGCAACTTAACAATATGAGTAATTTTAAGGAGATCCTTATTTTTTTCATTTCAATCTTTGTATATAGCAGAAAATTTGTAACTGAGACTAAATGTAGCCGGGTAATTTTGAAACATTGTTCGTTGCAGAAAGTCTTGTTCATATATCAGAATAAAACATTTTTTAAAAATATATAACCGAATTCAACCTATAACTAAAAAGCTAAAAATAATTATAACAAAATACAACTCTAGCAAATAAATAACACATTCAATGTTGTTAAGTACCTACCCAGGAAGTAAAAAATATAAACATTAAAAGGTGCTCATTCTGTACAAATTAATTACCTACCAATCTAGTATATTTTCAAGTTTGATGAAGTCGTAGATAAGTACGCAATGAAGGATTTTAGATTTGCTTGGCACCGGCTTCAAAATATACTAGATTGGTAGGTAATTAATTTGTACAGAATGAGCACTTTTTAATGTTTACATTTTTTACTTCCTGGGTAGGTACCTAACAACATTGAATGTGTTATTTATTTGCTAGAATTGTATTTTGTTATAATTATTTTTAGCTTTTTAGTTATAGGTTAAAGTCGGTTATATTTTTTTAAAAAATGTTTTATTTTCAACTTTTTAGTTTTTTTTTGAACTCAGGTAGTTTTCATTCTTTATTGTTTATTTTGTATGCATAACCTTAATAGACAACACCAGGTTACATCGAAAGTTTCAACATTACACAATGATACATTTTCATTTAAACTGACAGGTAAATGTTTACGAACAAAATGTACTAGTACGCGTTGACTTAATACGCCCAAAATATATTTGCGCCTTATGGACCACGAAATGTAACCTTTTTTCAACTTTTTTGACAACTCTGTATAACTATAGATAATTCCACTTCACCCTATGTACCAACCATCTTGTATATACGACTGCCCACGGACAAGCATACATTTGTTTGCTGCCTTCTGTAAACTATAGGACGGAGTAGAATCCATCCCATATTTACGGAGTCAAATCCGTCCTATATTTCAACCATAGTATATAACTCCTTGTGGGCTACCCCATAAATTATTTCATATTTATTTTATAAAATAAATATTTTTTTAATAACACTGTATAAATATAATTCAACTTCAACTTCTTCAACTTTTTTAATCACCCTATATAATGTTAATTTCACATGTTTTCCAACATTTTTATGCCACCAAACGTCCACTCCACCCTATATTCCAACCATCCTGTATATACGGCTAAAGGCTCCTTCTATCACTTTACTTTGTGATTTTGTTTGCTATAACTAAACATCCTGTGTATAAACGCACCAAAGAGCAGTTTGACATGTGTTGTCACCAAAGAGGTTTATACGTAGAGTGAATTAGGTATGGGCGTTATTGTAAGTGGAAGTGTAATAACAGTAGAAAGAGAAAAACAATATCAGGGAGCGCTTGCTATCTCTCTACCCTACCAATAGTAGTAGTAGGCTTATTCTCTCTCTCTTTCTATTGATATTACATTAATTTCGCTACTTCACGTGCTCTACAGTATTAACCTCTTTGGTTGTCACTGAATTTTCTATTAGGCCGGGAGAATGTGACAACGAAAAGCACTGTCTTCGCAAAATGGAAAAATTGTCATTTAAATAGGTATTTACCTGGTATACAAACAAAACGAACTTGGTACTCATTGATTTAAGGAGACGAAAATACTATGCTTTACTACCTATGTGCTTGAGATGTACATAGAAAATTTTCAAATTCGCAATTAAAACTTCCAGTTACTTTTATGTTTTTTTGGGCAATAACACCACAATAGAAATAAAACGACGTATATTGCAGGAATACCAAACGTTTCAAAGTCTATTCCAGTGCCTAAAATTCCCGCACTATTACGTTGGAATTAAAATATTTATGAGGAAATGTCCGTTATGTCATTTTGATGAAATTTTTGATAAGAATTTTGGAGTTTTCCGCGATTTTCTGCAAAACTGCAAGTTTCACGTCGCAGAAAAGTATATGAGATCACCTGGGGATCTTCCTTAATAGACTAAACGTTAAAAAACTATACACATCCATAAGAAGTTTTCGAAAAATCGACCAATATGTTAGGGATATTGGTCGATTTCCATGCACGCTTGTGTTCATTCACAAATTTCATCACTTTACCAATAGAATTCTTTTCCAAAATTTGAAGTTTCACCAATCCGGATATATACTCCATTAAACAAGATCATATTCATACAAAACGGTTCACCACAGGAGAAGAAATCAGGTTGGAAGTCGGTTAAAAAAATCTACCAATATGTTCAACTATACTTCCTTTATACAAATAAGTGTATTATATATTGTGTAAACTTTGCAGTTCCTGAGACTTTGTCAAACATCACAGATACGCAGCTCAAATTTTCAAAATTTATGTATACAGTGAACCTTGTGTTTGTGGTAATACTCATATCGATGAGACAACAGGATCTCTAGAAGTAAGGATAATGGATCACCAGTACATTTTCTGAACTTGCAGAATATTTTTCTTTGTTTTCGACCTAACATTTACTTCATCTTCATCTATCCATTCTGCTTTCATCACCCAACATGCATAGTAACTCTCGACCTCTTCCGTTTTGGGTGTACATTTTCACAATTACTTTTTTCTGGATAACATTTTTTGTAAGTGTTAAATAACTTTTCTTATCACTCACTTCATACAAATGCCATTTCTTTTTTTCGAAAATGCTAACGTAGACTGAGTAGTATATGTAACAATGAGGATAAAGGTAAGAAATGTAAAGAGTCTGTATTTGTTGACTACTAAATGATGAATGAAATAAATATATAAAACTAAGTGTTTAAAATATAAGCTTGTATAAGATAAAATTGTAGTTGTACCTACAAAGCTTTGCATATCTAGGAATACTCGCTACGTTAACTGATTTATTCGAAATTTTTAGTATTTCCGTTGAAATTCGAGTCAACCAGATTCTATTGTATACGAGAAATTGTGTCTATAATAACACTATGATAAATGCGACTTTATTTTATCATCGGGTGTATAAGGTTTGACTTTTCAATTTCAAATTTCAAGATAAAACATATTACTTTAGGATTTGTTTGTATAGTACAACCACTTTTAGGTTGTACATACATATAAAACTATCGTCTGATTTAATAACCACCGAAATATTACCCAAGAATACCGCAAAGTACTTTTTGAATTTCGCATTCATTCACTCCGATTTTCTATTTTATTTTTAATTTAATATAAAGCCATTTATTATAATCTTTTTTAACGAGATTTTTTTAAATTTAAAACCCACAAGATTAAAAGTGTTAAAAACTCAATGATTTTATTTTATGTGCTTGCAATAGTCCCTATGATTTAGGGTGTAGGCCTTATAATTGTTCTGAAATTTTAAACTTGTAATATTGTTTAAATACAAAATTTATTTATATAAATATTATTCAATTAGCGGTCTAGAGGATTCTCCAATATAAAATTATCGGGATAGTTTATAAGGTTTTTCCTAGGGAAAACGCCTTATGATTTTAATCGGATCACTGAATCAACAAAATTTTTTGGTCGCATTTTTGGCGACAAAGTCGCACCTAGAAACGCCACATAAAATTCTGAAGATCTCCCTTTCAAATTCTTCCAATTTGAAAGGAACTTTATGATTATATGATCTTTAGAAGTTTCTGCGCTACCCTGTATATTACAAATAAAATTCTCTTAGTTACGTCAGAAATCAAATAATACATATTGTCAAATATTTTAATTTGACATCTTAGAATTGTGCCTTTTTTATCCAAGTTTCTTAACCATTGACACCGGGGTCTGACCTAGACCCCGAAACGTTTGGAATATACAGCAATTTTCTAAACTGTGGTGTTATTTCCCAAGAAGTACTAAAACATTGATAAAATTATTACATTTGTAAGGAACTTATAATTGCAGTTTTTTTTTTAATTTGAGGTGTGTTTTTACCCTACTTCAAAAAAGGAGTAATACTTGAAAAGTACATATTTTCCCATAAACTGTATTCTATTAAGGAAGATGTAGACACAATTCCATATTTTGTTCTTCAGATAGACCGTCGTTCAAAGATCTAAAAATGGCTGAGCGTCCGCCAAAATTTATTAGTCTAATTCTAGGTTTGCGTTAAATGAAAATCGAATGAAATTAAATAAAAATAATTGTTACTTAACCGACTTCAGAAAGATGGAAGTTTTGGATTCGTCTGTATGTACATGTGTTTTACTTAACTTAGAAGCAAAATGTTTATCTTATGAATGTTAAGAGATAATATCGCTATATTAAGATTATCGGGGCAAAAAATAAACATACACCCTCAAGATATATAAAATATTTGGAAATTAGAAACAAAGCAGAGTAAAAGCACTACTCGAAAATGTTCCGGATTATTGGTTGTATATGTTTATAAGCATTAACTAATAATTTTAAAAGCAAACTCGTGGAAGTAAATCATTTGATTTGAGCATTCTGAACACCAAACTTTTTTTTTGTTTTTTTGCTTATGTTGTGACATAAACTGCTAATGAGAAAGTTTCAGAGTTTCAGAAAATATTCAAAATGAGTGTTAACATATTTTGATCTCAGATTTTTCAACACAGATAAGCCGAAAAAACCGTTAAGAATGGATTTAAAAAAATTCTTACGCTTGTTATTGAGCCCATATAAACTTAACATCATAAACTACCATTTTGACGAAGTTTAATGTTCCCGTATTAATTACAAGGTAATAAATTTTTGAAAAAATCTCCTTTTTCCCGGTGAAAAATGATCCAATCAATCACTTTAAAACACTAATTAAAAATGATTTCAGATCCTTAACAACTTGTCTATTGGCTGCGTTATGATCCTTTTATTACTTTTTATAACATATGCAAAAAATATTTTTCGTATTTCAATTTTTTTTTTTTTTCGTTTAGTAATTTTCATATCACCTACATTTTTTGTGAAAGCCATTTTATCATCATAATCCATGAACGAAATTCATATGGCATCAAAAAATACATTTTACACATTTTGATATTTTTGGCATATTTAACATTTTTTACGTCTTTTCTTATTTATGACATTTTCAAAAAAATTAAATTTTTTTTCTGGATAGGGACACCCTGATCACCTAGTGTATGAAATATACTTTACGACCTATTCTCATCCCTATCAAATATACATACAAAATTTTATAAACATTGGTCGAGCTGTTTCTGAGGAGTTCTATCACAAACACCCTGACACGAGATTTGTATATATTAGATTAATTTACTTTTAGGATTTTGCTGCTAAAATCTTAGCAATTATAGTCTATTAACTGTTACTAAGGTCATGTTATAAGCGAATTTATTTAAATTTTACGTCCCAAAATGACTGTACATACTCATATATTACATTATTTCTTTGAAAAGTCGCTTAGATGTACGACTTTTTGTGCTTGTCAATTAAATTTTCATAGTGATCTTCTGTCATTGTCAATTTTATTTATTTTTCGAAATTACCGTATTTATACCCTTTGTCGCAAATTTTTGATTATTGTTAATTATTTTGTATATTTTCTGAAAAGTCCATTGTTCTTAAAAGAGAACTGGTACCCGTTTTTACCATAAAGTTTTCCTTAAAAAAAAAGAGTTTCAGGATGCCGTTGTCCATTTTATCATATCTTTCATGTCATTCCATTCAAGAAAACATGAAAAGTTGCCCATCCTGTACACATCTATTCACATACATATCGTAAATATATTATTATATGTATTTATTATATATCCGTCTGTAAACGAACTATGTTTTAGCGGAATCGTTGTCGCACAAAAATTATCTTTCGAAAAATTCTTTCCTACGTATATACGTGAACACGTAGCTAAGCAGTTTTGCGATAGCAAATACCGAAATACCATGAGAAATCGTATATTTATTGTATTGATTGCTGTTATTGACGTCCTTTATACCGTCAGTAAATCATTTTGAATTTTTTTCTTTAGATAAGGTGAATAGACTAAATTTCTTTCATAATTTTATTACAGAAATTGAATTTCTCATCTCGAATTTTTCGTTACTAAATTAGTTGGTGTTTATTAGATTTTTTTTGAATAATACCCTTTTTTAAAAAATGGTTGTTAAAACAAATATTGCGATCAGTGCCAAGCCCGTAGCCAGCAAGGGGGTTTGGGGGTCATAAATCCAATATGGCGGCCATAAGAAATAACCAAATTGCAAAAAATCTAGAAGGCCTAGAAAAAATTCGTTATGGTCAATTGATTGGCCGTATAGTCTGGTTCACAAGTACGCTTTTTTCTAAAATCTTTGAATATTCTCTGAAAATTACGTAATTGGTGCCACTCGATTCGTAATTTTATGTAGAACGTTTAATGAAAAATCCCAAAAGGCTCTGAAAAAAATTGCAAAAGTTATAAACAATTAACTGAATAAAACAGTAAGGGTTCGGCTCAAAAATATTGAGAATTTTCAAAATATGTAAATAGATCCAAAAATATCAGGAAATTTACTAAAAGAAAGTTCGGACAGCGGGAATTGTACCTCCAATGTTTATAATTTTTACAGCGCCCTGAAAATAGAGCTAAATACGGGCTTCGTCGCGCATTCCGTCACTTAGACCTAGCAACAAAAAAAATATTTAAACGTATAAAATATTAATATTAAGAAGTACAAAATTTTATGTACTTTTGGGATACATGAATAAACCATAATTCGCCATTTAAAAATGTTTATCCCAATTTTTACATTAATTATTCAATTATTAATTAACAATTTTTTCTACACTGAATGTTAACATCAAATCTCGGATAATTATTTAACTAAAACCCCAGCATTTTTTTCACTCAGTGAAGCTATTCTTAATAGCCTTACAAATAGACTACCGTTTTTTTTTTTAATTTTTAAATTTTGATTTTTCACTTTGTTATTAACATTTGAAAATTAACAAATGAAAAAAATTAATAAAAAAATTTTTTTTTTAATTTCTGGATTGTTTTGATTTTTTATAGTTAAAAGCTATATAAAAATAATTTTTTCAATTTCTTCACCATTGTTGTTTAAATAATTGTTATAAACAAATGCATTGTTTATTAGTAAATCAAAATATTTTTTTTCAACATGTTCATTGATACAAATTATGATTAAAAAAAGTTTCTTAAAAAAATGTGTTGCTTTAAAATGCGTTTGTTAATCCACAATCCTTTTTAGCGACTAAATATTAAAATTAAGGAACCGTTTAAACTCTAAAAATCATTAATTATATTTTTCTCTCAGATTTAAATATATATATATATATATATATATATATATATATATATTTTAAAACTTTTTATTTGTTTATTTAATAAATAATTTGTTATAAACAAATTATTTATTTCAGTTTATTTTTTTACATACTTTATTTAATAATAAAAATGCCTTGTTTTTTCTCAAAAAAAATTTTGTACTATTTTTTATTTAATTTTTAATATTATTGTTCCATGAAACTTCTCTTTTTCATACGCTCTTTGACTTTTAAAATTACAATAACTTTTAAACTATTGCAGATACGACAATATTGCATCAAGTGTTTTTTGTTTATTATTAATTAATTAACAATTTAAGCCTAACGCCAAAGTGTTAACTCTTTTATTTATTTAATTATTGAATATTGTTTATAAAATTTAAATTTTTCTCTTTGGAAATTCTATTATCTAACTATTGTCGCTCATAATTAACAAAAATAACAAATGGTACTGAATGTTTACTCAAAAATTAATCAGTCCTAAATTGTTAATTAATTATAATAAACAAAAAAGGCTTGAAACCATATTGTCGTATCTGCAATAGTTTAAAAGTTATTGTAATTATAAAATCCAAAAAGCGTATGAAAAAGAGAAGTTTCATGGAATAATAATATTAAAAATTAAATAAAAAATAAGAAAAATTTTTTTTTGAGGAAAAACAGCATTTTATTATAAAATAAAGTATGTAAAAAAATAAACTGACAAAAATAATTTGTTTATAACAAATTATTTATTAAATAAACAAATAAAAAGTTAAAAAAAACATATATTTTTTAAATCTGATAGAAAAATATAATTAATGATTTTTGGAGTTTAAAGGGTTCCTTAATTAGAATATTTAGTCGCTAAAAAGTATTTAATTCAAAAAAAGCCGAACCCCTATTTTTTTATTACCTTAATTGTTTATAACTTTTACCATTTTTTCAGCGCCTTTTCTGATTTTTCCTTAAACTTTCTACATAAAATTACGAATCGAATGGCACCAATTACGTAATTTTCGGAGAATATTAAAAGATTTTAGAAAAAATCATACACGTGAACCAGACTAGTAGTCGCTAACACAAAACTACCAAATTCTACAAAATTGGTTTACAAGATAGCGAATACATTGCAATTTTTCAAAAACCACAATATTTTTTCTCGATATTTTTTGAATAGCGCAACTTTTTCTCATTTAAGTTACCCTGTATATCACACTCTCGATTTTTTTGTACAGTAAGATGGATAGTTATGCGATTTTCTGAATTTGATTCGTGAGTATCTTCAAAGTTTGTGACCATATGTGATCAAAGAATTTTGAAAATGCATTTTCATAAGTGCATTTTTCAGAATTACAATTGGCATATTTTTAACAAACATAATAAAATACTTACCTTGCGGCGGCTACATCTATCATTGTCACTTTCCAGAATATGTCACAACGGCTGCTAAACAAAACGTGTCCAACAAACTCATAAACCAATTGAATAATTGCAAAATTTGAAGCTACGAATAGGCAATACTGAAGTATCTAATGGATTTACTTTGAATTTTTGACCGATAATTTATCATGGCATGAATGTATGGTTCCCAGATGGATGAAAAATGAAAATCGTGCAGTCATATCAAAACTACTAAAAAATGAAGTTTTGAAGTGAGCTGTAAGAAACTAGACTGCAAGATATAGCCAGCGCAAGGACTTACATGCAGTCTCTTTCATCCTTGAAAAACCTCTTTACAATGTAGGCAAAACGTCGAAATTTTTGTTATGTTTGTTAAACATATACAAATAAAATAATTCTGGAAAATGACGCGGTCTAAATCCGGAAAATTCAGAGTCAGCTATGACTGGCAGCGAAAACCGGCATTTCAAATCCAAAACCTTCTCCTCTAGTCATTGTCGTCCACATTTATTCCATCAATTATCGTACAGTCGTTAAAGCCTCATTGTGATTTCACTACATTGTTAATTTTATATATTTCATTCTTGAAAAGTAAAAGTATCTAGAAACCCACTCGATCTTTTTAACATTTCAATTGCCATAAACTGCACATTATTTCAACTTACAATCTATTATTTTCATTGTCTTTGTGACAAATTAATGTGTTTTGTCTTAACGCTGAATTATTTAACGGGACTGCGTTACCAGCGTTTCACCTAACGAATGAGTTAATTATATACGCACTCGATTGTCGTAATGTAGGTTTTTAACAGTTTTATTACTTCTCGAAAATGCAATCCATCTCTTCGTGAAGACCGTTGTCGTTCAGTTTCAAAGATTTGGTGGAAACATAAAGAAAATAAATTATAATTTTAAAACAACTAAAAAACGATTTTGTCACTGTCAAAAAAATGTAATTCACTTAAATGCTGTATTAATTCTGCCAATACTTTATGGAAACTCATTATGTAAATTAACTGATTTCTTGTATTTCTTAAACAATCGTATACCGATATTACAATTCATCGCACCTCTTTACGCCCTTATCACCACAAATATCAGCTAATTTTCGGATAGACCAAGTATAATTAAACAGATAGCATTCTATAATGGATTTCAATTTGAATTAATAGACAATATACTTAAAATGCAAATTAAAAGAAGGCATTAACAAAAGTTGATCCAGAGGTACCAAAAAAATTACTACAATTCTTACAAACGTCTTCCTTATATTTTCGTAAATCAAGTCTTGATATTTAGGAATACTGAATAGTACCGCTGCATTTAAAACAAACAATAGCCTAGGAAAATTAATCAAAAACCGGGAGTATAAAAAAGTGGCTCATGTCCAAAAGTCTATATCGGTCAAAGCCGTAGAGCGTTTAAAAAAGGCATACATGAACACCCATGTACGTTTCTGAATTTTAAATGTGATTGGAATTATACCGAATATCTTGTGACAAAAAAATGTATTTTTAAGGAAAATTATGAAGGCAAGGAATTATTAGAATAACTAGAAGTTCTTCTTCTTCTTTAGGGGGTTCTCAGAGAGAGTGTGGCTATGGATAAAGACCCTTGATACCATATACAACTACTGAAATGTAAAATTTATATATTTCACCATTGACTTTTAAAATCCGAGTAAAAATACTAACGAAAAAAATTTCTCTTGAATTTTAATATATTTTATACATTTTTTATATACCAGGAATACAGACTAAAAATATGCATTTTTTGGTCCCAATCTTTACAGAAAAATCCCCCGAAATAAATTTTTGGCTACGGCTTAGTGTCAGTAAAGCAGTGGCGGTCATTTACAAGAATGTTGTTTCATACATAATTCGTGATTTATTTAAAATATTTTATTACGATATGTGCATTCTTCCCTTCCCAATATTTTGACTTCATTGTCCATTATACGCAAAAATATAAAAATTTTGTTTAATATATGTGCTTAAGTAAATGCGAAATGTTTGTGGTAGAGGTCTCTGATTATTCTGGCTATTCATTAGAATATGATATTACTTCCAAATTCTGTAGATGCAGGCTATTTTGTATAAGACAACCTAAAATAAATTAATTCTTAATACTCTTAATGAAAGTTAAGTGAATGAAATGTATTTCCGGTGAACGACTTTAAGCTTCATTTACGTATCTACTATTCCAATTTTATTCATTTATAACGTACGAGTTTTAGTAGGGTGGTATAAATGTCCTCTTTTAAGTTTGACCTCTAAGTGCTATCTGGTGTTTCGTTTACATACAATGGCTCCTAAAATAACTTAAAATTCACAATTTAATCGATGATTGTGTATCAAAAAAAGAAAATATTTGGGTCAGAGGTGATGTGTAAGACACGTGGATGTATTTCTTTACTGACTTATTATTTTAAGTCAAATTGAACTTTTTAATTCATATAGATGAAGATTTCTTCCACATACATTTATAATTCGTAATATAGAATCATTCAAGACAACAATTTTTGTTAGCATTCTGGTGATTCCCTGTCCGAATTTATTTTCTCCCTCAAAGCATGGAGGAGTAGTCGCCGTAAAAACATGGGAGGGGTCGCTCTTTTTTTTTAATTTTGGATACCTGGGTTTGATTTAATTCATTAAAAATTGGTCAAATTTTTTATTTGTAAAGTTTGTAAATTTGACTTATATGATTTTTGGTGTCATAACCTCTACGACCCCCCACAATCGCACCGCTACTGAAAGCACGAGAATGGTATTATTCGATTCAACTACCAAAAAATTTGCAAAGTGACACTCGAGAATTTAGGTCCATTATCCATGGTTCAAAATTTGTAACACTCTTTCCTCCAAAAACAGTATTCCAACCGTTGAGAGTGTTAGTGACTCTTTAGATCTTCAATCCTAGAACAACTCGAAGTTATAACCAATATTCTGGGGATTAACTGTATAAGTATAATACCTAAGCGACTGAGCGTCTCTCATCAATTGGTGAAATAATTAATGATGCGATAAAAAGAAATAAAGTTTGAAATAATTAACAATCGTTAGAATAATTATGGTCTAAGTCAAGCTCTCAAAATGCTTAAACTGGGCAGTATTCAATTATTGACAAAAAAATTGACGATGTTTAAATTCTTTTGACATTTTGCAAAATCTCTGCGCTGATTTGATTAATTTATTGCCCTATTTAGTGTTTTAAATCATCAATATTAGTTAGTTTACTCTTGTAGATTTTTGTTTTAAGTAGCGCCACAAAAAATAATCAAAACGTCAAATCAAAGTACCATTCCATTTCGCCACTTCTACCTATCCATCGTGGTGAAAAATTCGATTGAGATAAATCCGTACTGTTCCTTCATAATGTGGTGTTGCTCCACCTTGTTGACATATGTCTGCGGGGTTAACAGTATTGGGGAAAAGATGACTTATTGCAGATATTAAAACATTTAGTAATTATAAAAAAAAGTTCTGTTATTTATTATGCCAGCCGAAGCGTTCACTTTAATAGGATATTGAGTGTGACCTTCCCTCATCCCTGGAGGATGTGTACTCCAATACCGACAATTTTGCTTGTTGACTATTCTAAGTAGTATAACTGTTGCCATATCTTTTTTATAATTCTCAATACAGATGTTTTACTTACCTCATTATAACCTGGTACTTCTCTTAAAGGTTTCCATGGATTTTCCTCAATATTTAACAATATATCTAATTTCTTTTTGTCGTTCAATTTTGATCTCCCAGGTTTGGGAAGATCTTCGACAGTTCTCGATTTCCGAAAGATGTTGTCAACATTATCATTGAGTTAATAATGAATGACATAAAACATCTCTGACAGGAATTACAGTGTTAGTGTACAAGGTATGGTATTACTAAGTTTAAGATTTTATGCTACTGGTAGTATGACGCCCCTGACTTCATTGGTTTTGATAAGTTAATAGGATGTAGGATTGTCCATAAAGTATCCCATGCTTTACCAAGTTTGTCCCAAGTTTTATTAACATGCCTAATAGTGAAAATGATTCTATACTATTAGTAGATTTACACAATGCATTGGTGCTGAAAATGCTGAAATATTTCATAATAGGAAAGTTATTTTTTCATACAATGTTCAGGTTACATCTGATGCTGAACTTAATATTCAAGACATATTGTGTCCCTGACCACGATCTACACATGATTCCACAATATTTAATAATTCCAGGTTAAGAGGTCAAATTGAAAATGGGGTAATGAAGATTTAGTTGGGGACAGTGGATAATCCTATCAAAAATATTTAATAACTCCTTTAGCACAACCAAACACTCCAGCTGAACATCTACTTAATGAGCCAGAAATTAGGAAACGGAATCCCATAAAAAGATGTTTTGGTGTTTGCAAAAAACGTTTTCTCATGTACTGAGAATAAAACCTGAGAAAGTTGAGGCAATAGCAGTAGCAGTTCTTCACAATATAGCTCATAATCTTAACGCAACTGAACCTGATGTTCCACCCAATATTTCTTCCTCGTGTTTCTCTTACTAAATAATCAGTACAGATAAAATCATCCGCAAGTAAGAAAGACCGGTATAAAAATACAGGCAGATTATGTTGTTGTTGTCAAAACAACATGAAACATCGAGAGATATATATCATAGACGAGAAATAATTAGTTTCATTAATTAATCCGTGGTTTAACAAATCCAGGATTATTTTCTGATTGTACAACAAGTCAAATCATTATCTTATATTAAGTTTTAAACCTGGATTAACAAATCCGAGAGTTAATCCAGCTTTGAACAACTGGGCCTTAATATTCTGCATATCTGAGAATGCATTCCTGTTTTATCACCCACTCCAGTCAATTTCAATACCTTTCATAAATGTCACAAAAGATCCGATTTTACTTTTTTGGCACCAAGATAACTAATAATTAAGAGGTACTTGTGTGTATAAAATAATATATTTTTTTCGTGAGTATCCAAGCCCAGTTATTGCTGAATAGAAAATTAAAAAGAATCATTTAATTTTTATAGGTATAGTTATTACCCTTAGGGGCTTGAAGGAGCACGTGAATAATTGTATTCAAAAGGTGTAGTTTCATATACGAAAATTGACCGATTTCAGAATTTGGTATAATTACGTAGAAAATGAATTTATCCATTACTTAAGGACCTCATTGCACATACAAATAAACATACATTGCTCGTATTATAATATTAGATAAAAATGTGAATGTAAATTGTAATTAAATTAAATAAAAATAAACATGTAAATTATTGGAACAGCAAAACTACTGAAATGCTGTCGAAGAACTTGCTCCTCATTTATGAACATTATGAATGTTCGTTCGAATTGCTTTTGCAATCCGTGAAAAATGTCGCCTGCGGATTTCCATTTCACGGTTAATTTCTGCAACGCGCTTCGTTCGCTTTTATGGAAAATATTTCTTCGAACGATGCTGATATTTTTTCTTGTACACGAACATACATATTCGCGTTTTTATTAGTATTTGACGCAGGTGTCACGTTACAGCTGTTATAATTGAATATGTGGGTGAACTTCGTCGACTTATGATGGTATTGTTTGTACCGAAAAGCGGTTCGCGTTATGAGAACTGAATAGATAAAGGAAACCGTGTTTGTTGCTCATGGTGAGTTTCCTATCAGGTGTTTCGAATAGCCTAACTGAAACGTATCGACGTTGAAGCGCTGTTTTGCATAAACTGGTAGCTATCAAATGCACAGCGTTTCCGTTCTTAGGTCTTTTAACGCTTTATGGAAACATTTATAAAAGATGTCCGAGAAAAAGTGCTTATTTTGATTCCCCTGTCACTTGTCAAAATTTTAAGCCCCCCTGCAATTTACACCCCCCCCCTACAATTTAAAATTTTGTATATGATTCTAACGATCTGAGTATCATCATTCTTTTCGTCTGTTAATTATACTGACATTCATTTAATAGTCTCTTCTTCGCGGAATCTTATAATAAATCGTTATACAGTTTTATTTGATATAGCATAATAGGATCTAGTTTTCAATTCTAATAAATTTTGTCTCATAACAATTTGAGATATTAATAAAAATAAAGGTACCTAACAACAAACAAAATTTATATCTTTATCAGACCTAGTACACAATTTGGAAAAGTGACATGAAGATTTATTATACAATTTTAAGTGATGTGGCATAATTACATGCATTTTATAATTCTTATTACTCCTGTTTGATAATAATTTTATATATTAAGAAAAATAATGGTATTTTACTTTTTAGCAAAATTCATGTTTGCTGTCAAACCTCGTATACTGTTGAAAAAGTGACATGTAATGATTACAGTATACGTTTCTGACAATGCCAAGAATTTTATAAGGAATAACTTTTTCTCTAAATAATATTCATACGAACGTTTTCCGTTTGAATCCAACTTATAAAGACACATTGTATATAGAAACCAACTGAGAACCTCCATCTTGAAGTTGATTAACTGACATTTATTTCGATTTAATTCCAATCAACTTTCAATTTATTACAATTTTTAATAGTACAGCACAATTAGATGCAGTTTTTAATTCTAATAAACTTTATTTGATTATAATTAGATATTATAAAAAATAAAGGTACTTTTAAACAAAATTGATATATTTTTTGAAAAGTTGGAAGAGTTACATAAATACTTATTATACATTTTTTAGTGCAATTGATGTTCCGAACAGAATTTTTGTCCATACTTTTATACCAGCGACTCCACCAAAGTTTATTGTATAAGAGAAGTCTGAAAAAAGTTTTTCCCGATTTTCTAAGACACGGTACAAGCTATGTTAATCCAAAAATATGGGACCACCTCGGAATATCCCGGAACTAATCCAATTTCTTTTCAATTTATCCCATGTTCCGAATAGAAAAAATTCCATATTATTAATACTAGCGACTCCACCAAAGCTTACTGTATAAGAAAGTCGATACATTCCCCCCCAGTTTCTAACAAACGGTACAAGCTATGTTATTGAAAAAAATATGGGAGCACTTCGCGATCCCCCGGAACAGGATCCAATGTAAACGGTCGAAATTTCTTTAGCCGATTGCAAGTAATCGCTGAACAAACATAAAAAACGTAGATACAGCCGAATTGAGAACCTCCTTCTTTTTTTAAGTCTTTTAAAAAGGTTGAAATTTGAGAATTATTGCAAAAATCGGCCGTTCCACCCTATACCAGTCAAATTGTCATCCAAAATCGAAAAGGGGTTGAAGCGATTTTTTTACACAATTTTCGAGATGACGTGAAGGTTTATCAGACCAATTTTTTGGACACCGCATGAGGAGCATTATTTCGACTATATATTTTTTAATACTGTGTAGGCTTAAGGGTTTCTGAAATACAACTTTTAAGTTTGTTGTTTTTGTCATATTTCCAAATTTTTAGCAAATTTTTACGAACGTTAGTTTTGGACCAGTATATGTACCTATACGTGTGGGTGAGGCGAAAATTAGTCTGAGTAAAGTGTTCTGGCAACCGTTCCATCTCATTGACAAAATTGAACCGTGTAGTGTAACCTTAACTTGTTAAGGTTGCACCAAATGTATTTTATAGACACCGAGATTCAAATCGTTTCGACGACTCTTACAATTTTCTTTTGAAAATGGATGAAATAGTTAAGACCGCAATAGTTATTTTTCTATTGATGTATTTCCAGTAAATAAGAAATTATAGGATAAAAAATATTTTTGTGAAAAAAGTATTTAATTCGTTAAAATTTAATCTTTAATCCCGAACCCCCTCCCCCCTTGCTGGCTACGGCCATGCGTTCAGATACTGTCGGATTCTCTCTGATCACCATGTTCTTTGACATTTTAAAAACTAAATAGCCCAAAGCTATGATAGTTTTGGATCTCCGTGTGTTTTACAGAAAATGTAGCTCAAGTTGTATACCATGGTGTTGAGGTTCTTTATCTAAACTGCGTTCATAACCTCTGATCTCGCGTGTTTAATTCGGTTTGCATTAAGTAAATAAAGTCGAAAAGGTGTAATTAAGGTTTCTTATCGCATTTTTTTACTTGTTCGGTAAACAATGTTCAATTTACCGCCAATTCTCGAACCATGTGTGTGAGTCTAAATCTTGAGAAAGTTAAATAAAGGGGGAGATAAGAAAACTGAACGTATTGGGACTCCAAAAATTCCATTCCGTATGAAAAAGATTGTAAAGAAATACCGTTAAACGTTTTAAGTTATTCTATACCATTTGCAATTTTTTTCAAATTGGAAATACTTTCCTACTCCTTTTTGCAATCAGAAGTTTGGCGTTCATGGTAATTTTTTTATATAAATTGACAGTTTAGAAGTATACTAACAAAATTGGCTTGACATGTATATGCATAGTTTTCTAAAGTCGTAAAAATGATAAAAAATAAGTAATATATAAATGCAAAAATGTATGTATTTCGGGTCGACGGCTTTTGGACTATTAACCTTCAAGGACGTACAAACAGTACTGGAATCTAAAAGCTGCCGAATTGCTTACAAAATATATAGATGCAATATTTGACTTCTTTGTTGTTAGTGGTAAATTGAAAATTTCTTAGTACTAGAAAAATCTTTTTTAGTACTTTATTGTTTTCGATCTTTTTGAATTAGATAAAATAATGGGTCGAAGTTACGATAACTTGCTGAAGTATACTCAGTGAATTTAGAAGTGTTACACCCAAAGAGAATATTTTTTGAACATTTTTTGCCATTGCCAACTTCAAAAATGAAACCTTACAATTGCAAGAAATGTTACTCACATGTAATTATTTATTATTTTTTCCCAATTTACTTATAAAAATCCTATAATAAAATTTCAGTTACGTGGTAAGTTTTTAATACATTCTAATACCGAAAAATGACACCAACATTTTTCCCAGAATTTTAACATCCGCTTTCGAAAATCAATTTTATTGAATTAGACAAGGAACCCAAAAATTTAAAGTTGTTTATAGAAAATTAAACTGTAAGATCAAAAAAAAAGCTTAAAGCAAATAATGTAAAAATATTCAAAAAATTCAATCTGATAGTTTGAAAGCACAAACATTTTTAATCATTATTTGAGGTTTAGGAGTCGCTGTCTTTTTCAAAATTATTAAAAGCAAACAACTTAATACTTTTCTGGTAGTGCACTGATACAGATAAATACTGGGGAAGATCTACTTTAAAGAAAATTACAATCAGAATTAGGAACAAAATTGGAATACATTTCTTTACCAATTTTTAATTTTACAAAATTCCCATTTCTTTGAATGAACAATTATTTTTGAGAAAATGTGATGACATCAACTTTCTATAAAATTTCGTTAATTTTTTTTTCCCTTAGGCGATAGCAACGAAGTTTAGAGGAAAAACTGAAACAATGTTAAACGTCTAATTGTTTATAAAAAATAAATTGGCATGGTGCATATAGATTTACATATTATCTAGAACCTATTCCTACAAAAACAGATTTATTCACCATTTTGCAAAATCCTTTCATGTATGCCTATGTATAGGTGCACTATATACCAAGTTTTTTTCCCTATATGTTGGTGCATGTTCTGAATTATTTATTGTGATAGATTTGAGGATGTCAATTTTGCACACCTATTTTCTAATTTCTAAATTTGTATCATTAGTACAACTCTTGTTTCATTAATCATCTGTCATCACTGTACGTATGATGAAAGTCCAAATATTTGCAGTATAAAAAAATTGCGGATATTACAAATTCTTTTGCTCATCTCATCGTACGTAAATACATACGGCAAGGTTCTGTTAATTTGCTTTTTGGTTTTGCAACGATTCCAACAGAATAGCAATACGCACTAGAATTTCAACCTTTCTATTTGCTAAACTCAGAACTATAAATAGTGATTAATTATTAATTAATTAATGTTGTAATGAGTAGCATAATCAGTGTGCGGGTCTAGATCTGTATAAATCCTGCTTTAAATGTAAACTCGAATATAAAAAATGTTCTACAAAATATGCAACGGAATAAGTACTTATACAGGGTGTTTCTAAAATAGGGTTCCAAACTTCTGCTGTGTATAGAACTCATTTAAATAAGCCAAAAAGTCCCTATTAACATGTTTTTTTTTCTGTTATTGACAAAACGGTCGAAAACAAATAGAAAAAAATTTATGGGTCTTATATAACTTTTTACGTTTTTCGACATGCAATTCGTCGTCCTATTTAGGTTGGTGAAGGGGGTATTCAGCCCGTAATTTTTTTTATTTCAAGTTTTTTACAATTTTATTTATAGATTTATAAAATCTTAACAATTTTACGTAAATATTATCTTTGTCCAAATCGATATTTTCAATGTTTTTCAAGTAAATTGAGTTTGTAAATTACTCTGCTCTTTAAGTTATTATGCCAAAAATTACAAAAATCTGTTTACCATGGCAAATAGAAGACTGACACAACCCTTAACAATGATGAATCAACAAAAAGTTAATAATACAAAAATAATTACTTTACACGCCTGTAACTTTTCAAGTATTGACTATACAAAAAATATAATTACAACTCTTTTGTAGTGCATCAGACAAGTTACAAAATTAGCATTTAACTTATTCGTCTAACTCAATAGTGTATAAACTATAGCTGAATGTAAAAAACGCAAAATTTTGATTTCAAGCTTTCAAAAATCAAATAATGAAAACGGAAATTCCACTCAATGAGTTTTTTTGTTCCAAATTTAGTGTATCATAAGGTAAAGCCATGGAGTTTGTAAAAAAAAATTCTTCCTGGGCTGCAAGAATAAACAAGCTAGAAAAATCATTTTCTGTTTTAATTAAGCGGTAAAACAGATTCGTTGATGGGCCTCTTACAATTAAAATTATGAGCTCCGCTTTTAACAGAATATTTTTTAGACATATTCTACGATATTTTGAGTGGAGAGCAAGAAAAAAATATATCGAGTATTTTTGGCACAGCCTAATACAGTATTCGTAATGTCAGTCATATACCTGTTTTGTTTTAAACATTCCTTAAGACAAAAGAGTCGCCTGTAAGTGATGTAAGTAGATGTCAAAAATATTTTAATTGAAAAGGTTCTATGAAAAAGATCTGAATATCTCAATTGCACAATATTATTCAAAGATTGTAGTTTAAAATAAAAAAAAATGGAGCACATATAACAAGTTATAGCGTTTCAAAAGTTAATCAACGAACAATTAAAAATAACAATCAACAATCGTTAAACTGAAAAATTAGTCATTCAGTTCGGAGGATTTTTTTATTACACATGACTACAATAAATACCTTTATAATGAGACAACGTCTCTTTACTTGTAATTTTAAAGACACTGTATCTCCATAGCGAAATATTTACTGATATGATAACAGAATTTAATAAAATAAAAAATATAGAACATATCCTATAACAAAAAAATAATAACCTTGAAGATGCTTCCCCAGAAAATCATCTATCTCAGTAATAAGCATACGATTTACGACGCATGTTAACCAGTTATTTAAAAAATTATTAAAACTTACTCTATTCAAAGAAGTCAATTTTCAACTTCAAAATGAGGAAAAAATTGTGTGAAACATTTGTTTTGCCAATAATTCAAAAAGTACAAAATACTTGATCAAAAACTAATCCAGATAAACTTAACATTGAAAAAGACTTAACAACAATGTTAACAATGAAAAAGGCAATATCACTTTTGTAAATTTGTCCATTCATCGTATCATTCACACAAGAAAACCGGATTTGGGAAAAATAATTTATGCTAATCAAATTCACAATAGACCTACAAGATTCAGCAACCCCTATATGTCCCTAGACATTCATCAGCCATCTTTCAGCAATCTTTCTCATTTAACGCAGTTAAAATGTTTAACAAAATTATTCTGGAAAATTTAGATGATACGACTTTACTTGGTTTTCAAAAGAAAATTAAAAAGTTCTTGTTTAACGACACTTTTGTTTTTAAATTGTTCTAATGTAGTTTGTTAATGTCAATGCCTCAATTGCCTATTTTTGTAATAAATATTTTATTAAGAAATTTATTTAGTTTAGGGTTGAGTGGAAGAATAACCGTAGACTAAAGGCCGCCTTTTGTTTTGTTATATATTTGTATACTGTATAGATTTATATATGTGCATGTACTTTACAGGTATAAGTATAACATAAATGAGACAATAAAGACGCTTTATTATTATTATATTACGGGAATATATGTGGAACCTTTCTGTTTCTCACCGAAAGTTTTGTATCTTAACAACAAACATATTTTTTGAGAATTGTAAACTTTTGGGGAATAACAACTTTAGTTACATGTTTTAAATCAAATGTAGAAATGAAGGTTTTCCAGTTACACTATATTATTAAAGCGGAAACTTCTTAACGAAGGCCAATACTTACACTTCAGGAAACAGTTCAATACGCTAGTGAAATGTCAATAATAACTACCCGTACAACGTAGTTTTCTGTGTAAGGAACGGAAATTCCGTTATATATTAAAAGTCCTCGATTATAGAAAATCAATAAATTGTAGAAAATAAACAAACATAACATCCAATTAATATACAATATTAATATTACAATATTAAACATTCTAATTCATCAGAACACCACAAAAAAGGGCAACTTAGCAGCTGTGGTTACTACTTACCAAGTTGCCATTACATTTGTGTGCTGACCAAGTTCATATTATAAAGCAACCATTCACATTAACACTTCTGATATTTGATTTTAGAGTAAATACCCTATTTTTAAATTGCTTAATATCCGACTTTAGAGCATTTACTTCTGGAGGTAGCGTGCAATACACATTAATAACTGACCTTAGAGCATATGCTTCCTATGACTAAGAATATAAACAAAATATCGTTTTCTGGTATTAGTAAAAAGTATCTTGAACTTGAAACCAAAAGAAAAGTTAGTTTCTTTGCAGGTAATTATTTACTAAATTATGTTTTAGCATCTTGTGAATTTACTTATAATTATAATAAAATTATAATTATAATAAAACTAAGTTAGAGAAGATAGATATTTATTTTAATATGTATTAGATTAAAATTAAATTACAGCTGTTATTTTCAAGAATAGTGTGGAAATGTTTTGATATTTAAAAAATATGTTCCCATAACTTAATCTGTTATTAATTAGTGTCCTCGTTATATTAAATATTAAATAGGTGAAGTTGGTTCGAATTATTATAGTTCGTTTACATTTGTATATTTAAATTAAGAACTAACTTACACAGGATTAATAATTGAATCGAAACAAATTAGTGACAATTATTTTAATTTTCCTTAAATGTATGTCTATTACTAAGACAGACACGAAGAAAGAGCAACAGAGGCAGAGAGATAACGAGAGAGACGGGAAGTATATTTCATAAGCTTTCGCTTCCTTCTGATTGACTACCGCTCTTTTTTGTCACACATTTTATTGAGCGCAGTAATCCGACAATAGAGCCCCACTCCTGTAAATATGACACGGTCGAAGACTTTTTTTTTTATTCTCTTAAAAATCTTGAAGTGTTTGAAAATTTAACATTCATTTTTGTTTTTTTTTATCATGCTATCCATTCTTAGTGATTTTATGTTACCTTTGTAGTACATTTAACTCTGGATTTTTTTGTGTTCCGAATTCATATGATAATGTTTTTGCAAAAAAGATAAGATGACGACTTTTAGTTTGAGACCTTGTAAGGCTTGAAAGTTAGCAGAGAAAGAAGTAGAGGTATACCTTTTTGACAATAATCATGTACGACATTATAAATTCAAATTAAAAATAATTCAGGATTGAGAAATACCATATACAAAGAACAAATTTAAAAGAAGCAGAAGAACTAAAAAATATTCAAAGAAAACACAACAATACCACGTTGTGACCAATTATTTAGATTGGAGTTACCATTTTGTATGCAGCCTTACAGCTAATTGCAGCAAAAGAACATAAGGGAATTTGAAAATACTGTACCCTGTAGTTAATGTATTTTCTAAGTACTAATAACACGGCAGTTACAGTCTGCAACTTATGTCTTCTTTAACCGACCCTGTATCTTTTTGTGGGTTCAAGATCCTTATCGCGAATACTGAAATAATTGCAACCCTGTATGTTGGGCAGAAAAATATGAAAAATACAAACCGCAGCAAACGACATGAGTTATAAAAACAATGTCAGCGTAAAACAATCAACAAACAAACACAGGTTTTGAAATGCATCTAGTCGAAAATTATCACGTTTTTTATTTATCACATATCCACTTGTGTCGCGTTTGAACCGTTTCCTCTTATCGTATTATCTTAAAATCGAGCAAAGAAACGTTCAACTCACGGACTAGTTGTGGTTCAATTCCAAGAAGTCGAAAGTTCATTCAACAAACCGAAATTATTAAAAGGTGTGAAACGGGAACCAGTTGTAGGTAAAGCCATATAGTAAAGAATGTGCTCCATCTTCCATAAGGCTTTTTGTACTAAAATTTCAAGTAAAGCATGTTGTTGCATTACAATTACAGAATTTTGCTGTCTGTGCATTGTGTACTGACAGGGGGGGGCAAATTCATTTTAATATAAAACTTTGGCTTAATTGTTTATTAATAATAGGAACAAGATAAGGGTTTTCAGCTAAATATGCGATATTCAGAGCTTCTACAAAATGAATTGAAAATGATGTATGTGCTCTTCAGTTTTCCCGGGATCGATAATGAAATGACGATGTTTCGATAAAGTCACATCTGTCCTCCTCAGGTGGGTTCGCATAGTTCTCGTGCCCGTCTTTTGATGGTTCTGGTTACTCGAATATTCGAAGCTGAACAGACATTACGTTTCAATTTGTAAATGCCACCATCTCTAAGCTTGTTGATTTGAGCTAGATATATCATGCAAACCTTCAATCATTTAGTGAGATTTGGTATTATTTCCGGGGCGGGATCCAGCAGATGTGACAATGTATTTGTTTCACACATAGGCAAATGCTAGGGTTAAAATCTCTTGAACGATGTAGAGACAAATTCAAATTCTACAAATATTGACACTTTATGGAACATCTTTGACTGCCTTATATTTTTATTTAGAAATATATCAAAATTTTGTAAATTTACCACACAGCATGAGTACGATATAAGACCATTAAATTATATTATTCCTCTACTTAGCTGCCAACCTATGCATCTATTAAATTCTTCAACAACCTTCCAATACCTTTGAAATAGGAAAATAATCTCAATAAGGAATGAGTTTAATGAAAAATGTTAAGAGACCTTTTTTGTAGAGCATTAAATTTCCTTTACGAATAATGATCCTATAAAAATTTTGATATATAAGCCACTTAATAAGGGCTCAAATTTTCAGGAAATTACCGTTAAAAAAATCTTTTGTTTTTGCCCAGTCTAATATATATACATATATATATATATATATATATATATATATATATATATATATATATATGTAAAACTTTTTTATATATGTGTTCATCGATTACTCGAAGCCGGTTCAACTAATTTGGGTAGCTTAAACTGGTTTCTGTTAACGAAGATCCCGAAGTAGTCCCGTATTGCTGTCAATTACATGACTTATACGGTTTTTTGACAAAATAGGAATAAAATTGTTCTTGTATAGCGATTTTTGGCGAAGGCGATAGTCTTAAATAAAATCAATTGTCGTTGTTCGAAAACTGGGGTGTAATAAATTAAAAATATATTGGAATTAAAATAGACGTTCGTTAACTGAGTTCAAGATAGTGGTTTTCAATTCGCCTATATTTACACATTCTTTTGCAATAATTAAATACTTATTGAAAAGTCGGTGCCAATTTAAATATAAAATAATTTTTAAGTTTTACTTTGCGTCTTTTCTGTTTAACTTGGCACTTGGACTTCATAATAAGTACTTTTTTTTAAATTTAAATATCTAACAAACTGTGTCTTAGTTCTCTGGATTCAAATTTTTAAAGACCTTATTCATGGCATACTTATGTTTATTAATCATCATTTTCTTTATTACAGGCAACGGAACATGAGACTTGGAATTGGGTGAATACCGATGATGGCAAATCCGAAGAAGAAATAAAAAAACTGAAAAAAGAAATCACTAATCTTCAGAATGAAAACAAAGACCTTGTTAGTCAGTTGGAGCAGCTAGATGCAGACAATCAAGAAAACGTTAGCAAACTAGTAGAAGTTAAAACTAAGCTTCAAAATGAACTACAACAAACGAAAGAAAAAATACACGATCTGGAACTTCTCCATGGTGAATGCCTAGACAGGGAAAAATCTCTTCAAAAAGAACTTAGATTAAGTAAGGAAGAGCTTGAAAAGAAACAAGTACTTGAAAGTGAGCTGAATAATAAATATCAACGACTTTTAGAGGAACAGCTCCTTGCAACAGATGTGAAGAAAGACGCAGAAAATGAACTAACCACTCAACTTCAAAAGGAGCTACAAGGACTTAGAAAATCCTATTCTGAACTCGAACAACTCTACAATAATAGTTTGGCAAAAGAAAAAGTACAAGAAGAGGAACTCATCAAAATTAACAAACGCTATGAAGAAGAATTAGAGAAATGTAAAAGTGAGCTTGAAACTAAGTATCAAAGACTTTTAGAAGAACAGTGCCATACAACAAAACAGCTTCAAGAATTTAGAACATCCTATTCTGAACTTGAACAGCTTCACAATAACAGCTTGGATAAAGAAAAATTCCAGGAAGAACAGCTTGCCAAAATTAACAAGCAGCATGAAGAAGAACTAGAGAAACTTAAACACGAGCTTGAAAATAAATATCAAAGCCTTCTGGAGGAACAGCGTCAAGCAACAAATGTGAAGAACGAAGAAAATGAAGTAACCAGTCAGCTTCAAAAACAGCTACAAGATCAGCGGAAATCCTATTCTGAACTTGAACAACTTTACAATAACAACTCCGCTAAGGTAAAATTACAGGAAGAAGAACTTGGAAAAATTAACAAACTGCATGAAGAAGAACTAGAGAAACTTAAAAATGAGCTAGAAAATAAATATCAAAGCCTTCTGGAGGAACAGCGTCAAGCAACAGTTGTGCAGAAGAACGAAGAAAATAAAGGAACTGGCCAGCTTCAAAAAGAACATCAAGAACACGGGAAATCGTTTTTAGAACTTGAAGAATTTTACAAGAACAGTTTAGCAAAAGAGAAATTCCAAGAAGAAGAACTCGACAAAATCAACAAACGTCACGAAGAAGAAATCGAGAAATTGAAAAAAGCCGAAAAAGAAATGCGAAAAAAATATGAAAACTTAAGAGATTTTGAAAAAAGGGTACAAGTGAATAAAACTGATTTTAGTGCAAACGAAACTAATACTTGTGAAGAATTGGTAGACTGCGACTTACAGGGTTGTTCTTTTGAGAAAAATGAGGAATTAACGGATGGCTATGGAATTTTAAAACAGCTTTTCAACACTTACAAACTAACTCTTGCTATTTTGATAGAAACAGTAATTTCCCTTGGTCGACAGTACGATACCACAGACCTTCGGTCCATCAAAAACCAATTGAATGTTTTACAGGATGAAACACAAGCCATGGCCGAACAGAACGAACTCATCCATTCCAAGTATTTATGTAGCGACGATTTCAAAGATCAAACGGATAGCGTAGTTTTGGAAAGCCTAAAACAGCAAAACGATGTTTTGAAAGAAAACATAAATATTCTTTATGAAGATGTTTTCAGTGAAATAGAGGATGTTGAGGCCAAATACGTAGCCATTTTTAAGTCCACTTTTTTTAGATATTCTAAACGTCTCCATGAAATTTGTAAAGGTTTCAAACCTTCAGAAAACGTTTCCAAATCTGGAAAAACATCTAGACATTCAGAACTGACAGAACTGCACAGTTTACTGCGAGAAATATACTTATTCATGAATGACTTGAAGTCAAATGCCGTAGTGCTTACAGACATCGTCAATATCATCAATGCGCACTCTTTGGACAATGTTGAAGAATTGATGCCAGAAGAGAAGAAAAAAAATGAAATTATCCAGGTGTATGAGATCGAAATAGCTGAACTAACTAAAAACAACGATCTACTAATAGCCGAGCTACAAGCTTACAAAAACCCTCACTTGGAAACAATTTCTGAATTTAATGAAGATAATACCATTCTTTTAGAAGAACAATTAGAAACTGCTAATGCACAAATAATGGAATTGAACAATCGGCTTAGAATTCTTGAATCGGATGACATCAATCAAGCCGATTCTGAAGATTCAAAAGCTGATGAAGACAACACGTATTTAGAACTTTTAAATAAATACGACGGGTTGCAGACTGACTACCAAATGCTGAAAAAAGATTTGATGAAGAGAGAAAATGAACTTCAAATGTTACAAACGGAAAATGTTTCGTTGAAGTCCAGCGTTGATTCGTTGAAAGGAAATTCCGAAAATTTGATGTATCTGCAAGATGAGTTGAAAACTTTAAATGACAGCTTACAGTCTGATATTGAAGCCTACAAACAAAAACTTGATGAATTAGTCCAAGCGAATGCTAAACTCAAGACAACTAGTGAAGATTATGAAACTTTAAAGGCTGAAGTAAATGATGTTAGAGAAAAATTTGAGGCCGAACAGAAAACAAACATAGTAATGAAAGACGAACTTTTGGAGTTAACTGAAATGTTGAAATCAACAAAAACGGCACAGAATCTTCTCCAATTAAAATGTGATTCAATGAATAAAGAATATGCAAATGTTGTCGAAATTTCACAGTCTTTAAGAGAAAAATTGAAGGCAATAGAGTCGACTAAGAGTTCGAGTGATGAAATAATTCAAGATCTCAAAATCCAAAATGAAGAGCTAGGTATGGAAATTCGGAACTTGAAAAAACAATTACACATCCAAGAAGATTTGTTTAAAAAATCCCAGGATCTTATTGCAATAGAGAAAAATTCTCAAGAGGGTGACAAAAACCAGGCTGAGCTTGAAAGAGAAATTCAAGAACTGAGGGCCCAAAATGAAAAACTGCGTATGGAAATACAGAACCTTAAAGAAAATTTAAGTACTCAAAAAGACTTGCCTCAAAAATCAGAAGACAATATTGGTGAAATCAAGGCTGAGCATGCGAAAGAAATTCAGCAATTACAAGAAGAAAATTTGACACTGAAATCAAAATTGGAGGGCTATGAGAGAGCCCATACTGGCATGATTGAGATTATCAATAACAAACACCAAGAAAGCGTCGGTTATCACAACGAACTTCAACGTGCACGGCAACTTTTACAGGAGGAAACAAGCAAGTTTTGGAAATTAGAATCTGATTTAGATCGTGTCCGAAAAGAACGCACTGCCGAGAATGAAGAAAAACGAGCCAAACTGGAAAAAATGGAAGAAGAAAATATGAACCTGAAAGAACAATGCAAGTTATTGTCCCAGAGCTTGCTTGATGAACAAGATAAAGTTACAAAATTGTTGGACGAAAAATCAAACCCATCCGAAGCTGAGATTACACTGAAACGGAAACTGGAGCGACTGCAAACTCATCTCATTGAACTGGAAGAACATTATACTAAAGAATTGTACGAAGCTGAACAGAAGAATTTGGTGTTACAAGCTAGTGTAAATGAAATTGAAGAACGCGAAAAAAGCTCCAGTACGATGTATACTTCTGTCAGCATCAGGGCTAACCAGCAAGTGGAGGCTTTGCAGAATCAACTTCAGGTGATGACCAGCGAAAGGGATTCATTGAGGAGACAGATTTCGGATTTGGAAGATACTATTAATAAGCAAACGGCAGCCTTGACCAACTTGCAGCTCGTTCTGGAACAATTTAGAAAAGGTAAAACTCATAATCTTTACATTCAGCATTGTAGTAACAAATTCATTAAAAACAGCTATTGGTAAGAAAACCCGTTAATACAGATCTCTGCTGCTTTTTCTTCACAATGTGTCATTTTCTAACTTTTTTTCCTTTCAATTAGGCCAATAAACTTTCCCTGTTTGAGAACGTACATTTCGGCCATTGTGTTTGATTTCGGGCCTCCATTCAATTCTTCACTATCGTTGTACGTTAGCCGATGCCAGATGCCATGCCTTTATTTACATCCACCTATAAAACTGATTTTGTCAAAGCGTTACCATTATTGCTTTAGAATTATAGTAGATACACAATTTAAAACAAGTTCGGACAGAATATTTTACAAAAACAATATTATAATCTTTGCTTTGTTTTGTTTTGTTTGGAACGAGTATCTAGTCTTGTGGGGCGTCATTTTTAGGGTTCCGCATATACAATATGCGGATACCCTTATAATATCACTCCGGATTTCTCAGTCTTTCACATTACAGCAATTTTCTTCGAAACTACCCTGCGGAAAAGGTTGAAATTTGGTATCAGTATGTAGTTTGGTGACTCCATCAGGAGTACATAACGTAAATGAAAAAAATTGTTTTAGGGTTACGTCTAGGGGGGATTAAAAAATCGACCATTCCCCCTTATCTCCGAAACTACTGAGCCTAAAATTTTGAAAAAAAAAATTACAGGAAAAATAAGAAGAAACCGTTAATTTTAATTTTGGTGGGCAAATGATAGAACTTTATGAAAAGTAAAATTTTTTTCAAACGAATCATGTAATATATCGAATGAAAGGGCTCATTCTGAGGAACACAAATATATTTTTTTCATATTTTAAAAATAATTAGTTAAAAAGATATTAACAAAAATATACATAAAATTACCCATTATCTTCGAAACAATAACGTAAAATTTTGAAATAGATTAGAGATATAGGGCCTTACTTGAAATTTACTGGAAAAATAAGGAGAAACCCCTAATATTAATTTTAAGAGGCAAAATATAGAATTAAATGAAAAATATATAATTAAAATTGTTTCTAACGCATCATGTAATATATCAAATCAAAGGGCTCATTATGGCTTCTACAAACATATATTTTTCATATTTTTTAAATAAATAGTTTAAAAGATATTAACAAAAATATTAAAAAATACCCATAATGCCCCTCTCCGAAACGATATGACGTAAAATATTGAAAAATAAGCAGAAATCCCTAATATTAGTTTTGGGAGGCAAATTGCAAATTTAATATATTAAATGAAAGGGCTCGTTACGAGAAATATATTTTTCGTATTATTAAAATCATTTGTTTAAAATATATTAACAAAAATATAAATTATCGACTACTCCCCTGTTTATCTTAAAAACTGCATGACCTAAAATTTAAAAAAAATTAAATGTACACTTTAGAGGAAAAATGAGGAGACAATTCTGATATTAAGTTTGGGGTCCAAATTATAGAATTAAATGAAGAATTAAATTTTAAGTGAAAGAATGAGGATTACAAGAAAATAGAAGGGTATCATTTCATTCCAAATTAGGGGGAGCAAGTGCCCATAATTACGCCTATGCTGAAACCGTATTTGATAGGAGTTTTATTTTATTACTACCATTCTGTTACTGTATGGCATCCATTCTATATTTCAACAAAAAAAAATAGGGAAATTTTGATCTATAGAAATTAAAAATAGATAGTTTATTTTATTTAGTTATTACAATTTTCTCTTACAATAATATTTACTTACTAAAATGTGAATATTATACTTACTGACACCACCCAGAAGGAGATGTTTGTTTTGATAAATCATATATGCTATAGTAATGAGTAAATGATTAAAATTTGGTAAAGTTTGATGATTGTTTTTCTTTATGTAAACTTTTTTTATCAATCAATATTGTTTTTGCATTTCTGTATAATTTACCAAAATACAAACTGTTCGATGGGATCCAAAATCGATATTTGGCAATGTTAAAATGTCTAGAGTACCTACCTGTATTGCCAGCTAAGTGAATTTGAAAGAGTTCGAATTATAGGTTTACGTGAGGCGGGTTTTTAATTTCGAGAAATCACTAACGGCAGAAATCCAACTACTATTATGAAATGTTGTCAAGCGTTGTCTGATAATACCCAAAATCGGCCTTTAGAGACCGATTTTCGACAACCTTGAAATGTGGAATGAAATCAGGTTGTCTTCTCGGATGAATTTCGATTCTGATTCGGTGGACATGATGGCCTGTGAAGGGTTAGACGACATCGAGGAGAAAGACTTCAACCATAATTTGATATTGAATAGGCGTTAGAGTGTGTGATGCAATTCCACGTGGAAGTAGGTCACTTTTAGTCTTTGTTCGACAACATGATAGCTCAACGTCATCTTAAATAAGTATTGGACCTGTATGTACTCCCTTACGTTAATCGGCTCATATTTTAATAAGATAAGGCTGGACCTCATATTGCTCGAGTTAGTTTAAACTCCTTTAACCCTTATGTGAGTGACAAATATTTTGTCATAGTTATACAGTTTATACGTATTATAAACAATCAAGATCTGCTTTCTTGTGTAACGTGACTGGGTCAAAAATATATCATTTTTAAATATAAATAGTTAGAGAGCTCTCAGGAAATCAGAGCTACCTTCAGGGCGTAAAATATACTTGGGGTATAACGGCTAGAAAGCTGGGAATTTTTTCCCTAGCCCCCACGGACTTTGGAATTTCTAAGACATGAATTACAGGTAGCTTGGAATCGAAGAAATATACCTCTATATTGAATCAATGCCAAGACGGTTGGGGAGTGTATAGATAACCGAAGTGGACAAATACATTATTAACAAACTTGATTTTCACTCATATCACCTAAGTTTATAGGAAAAAAATCAAGATGGTTGTGCAAGAAATGGACTTTAAGGCTCATCAGACAACCAAGAGTTTTAATTTTTTTCAACATGTTAGAAACAATAATTTTATAGTTCAGATATTTCACATTACCCCAAGCATCCTTTTCCTGTTTATTCATCGTTGGTTTCAAGTTGGAATCGAACATCAATTTACGAATATCAGATCCAACGAAAATTCCTTCTTTCAATTTAGCCTTCTGATAAATTAGAAAATTTTCCACAGAAATATTTAAAACAATCACCATCTTTAGGCAAAGCTTTTACAAATTGTTTCATTAGGCCCAATTTTATGTTTAATGGTGGTAGAAGATTCTTCATGGGGTCCACTAAACTTTTATACAAAATTTTTTCTCGATGGGTGTCAGCGTGTTTATGGCTCATCAAGGGCGTACCCAGCTTTTGGTCTAGCGAGGGGCAAATTTGGAAAAAAATTGTCCTAGAGAGTGGCAAATTTGGAAAAAAAATGTCCTAGAAAGAGGGACAATTCAGAAAAATTTTTGGTCTGGGGGGGGCTAGACAGCAAATGTATGTATGGGAAGGTTTAATGGCTGACGACAGGTTTTTCAGGTCCAGGGGGGCAGCTTGCTTGGGTCATGGTTATTATTTTTACTAAATTTGATCCCTTGCTCTCCTACTCGCATATAAAACATAGAAATTTTGTAAATCCTTTTTGTTGATCAAGGAGCATGGAAAAAACTTTTAAATCTCCACACAGCATCCAACCATGTGAAATGTGAGAAATTGGTGGATGATGTTACTGTACTTTTATCGAAATCAGTACACCGAAATACACAGGAATTAGTTAAAAGTTTTTTCATTGTGGGCTTGTGTAATCGATGATACATCAATATCTTATGCTCTGACCATCTTTGAATCCAAATTGTTCATGTCCTGTATCTACCATCAACCCAAAGTTGGCAAATACATTTAGGTAAAATACTTTATTATCAATTTTTAGATAAAGAGAAAGAGATCCACAAAGAAACCGAAAGGCTGCGACGTCAAATAAACGCCGAAAAGAAAACTCAAGACGACCTCAAAAACGAAATCTCGTCTTTAAGATCTCAACTCCAGGAAAGCAAACAGGGGCTGCTCGCGGCTACTCGTCTTTCCGATCAACTTGAGAGCTCCAAGAATGCCATAGGCGCGCTTAAGGAAGAAGGTAACGTACTAAAAATCGAAAAAAAAAAATTAATGACCAAGTCTGTTTTTTAATGTTGAATCATACTAACAACGATTTCAGTTTTTTGAAAACAAAAATGGTTGTTCATGAAATATCAGCTGGTAATTCTGGGTGGATTCGATCCCAGAATATCAGTCGATATTATCATGAGCTACTATATCTGCTTCCTCATTATCATCCATTTTTTAGGAACCATTTATTTTGTCTTGTATTTATTTAAATCAGTCTTATTTTGGTTTAGTTATAGTTGTTTTTTTTTAGTAGTTTTTATACTTATTACAAAAACTGATACTGCATGGTTTGTTATCTTATAATGAATATTTCTAGTTTCTACTGTTTCATAAATAAAATATTTTGAATTTACAACCAATGAGTGGCGTAGCTTTTACTAGGAGTCTTTTTTAAGTAGATACATTTTGCAAACGTGTTCTTAAGTTCTTGATTATTAACAAGTTTAATATCTGAACTTTATCATTACAAACGTTTTAATTAGCCTGTTGTATTTTGTGATTACTTAACAAAAAATTGTATTTTAAATGGCTTTAATAATTCAAAAAGCGTTCTAGATGAAGATGAACGCAATTTTTTTTTTAATAAAACGGTAACAATTTTGGAGACAATTAGTCCTACTCGTATCCATATTTTTTCCATAAGATTGAAGGTCATGGGAAATTGTAAGCAATACACTGTAAGTGCGATAATAATTTCTGAATAAAAATTGTAAAGCATAGAATTTTACATAAAAATGTTTTATTAATTTTTTTTGTCGTTACATAATTAACGAAATTAAACGATTGTTTTATGTTAAAAGATGATACGTACTACCAATTTTATGAATTTTATACATTTTTCGGTATTTGATAAGAACAATATAAGCTTTTTTTAATAGAAATTAAGTTTTTTCAATTTCATTGAAAATGTTAAAAAATATATTTTTTTTATAATTTTATGTATAATTTATTTTTTATACAATATTGTATATCAATTTATATATTAAATAGTTCCTGCTGAATATTTATATCATTCTCTACAAAAAACGGCTGGCATTTTAAAAAATATGTATTTTAAAATTCTGATATAATTTGCAAAAAATAATGAAGTAGAGGTATAATAAAGGTTCTTCATATGCAGTAAGTATGCGTAAGCTTTATATGGTCTAAATATATGCTTTCTGGTATTGAAACTAGAAGATTTTTGACTATCAATCTGATTACGGCATTATATTAGATAAAATTATTAGAAAGTGTAATTAAAAAAATCAAATATGATGAAAAAAATCGCAGTTATACAGACTGCTTGTTTGTCAGTTGCCAAAACTACGTGATTGAACTGCAAGAATATATCATTTCTAAAAAATCAAATAATTTATTTACAAAGTTACAAATTAAAAAAATGCATTATAGTTCCAATAAAAGTTTTAGTAACATATACGATTTGCAGATTGTTAAATAAATGTATACTACTTGCTTGAAAATAAAATTTTAAAATGTTCAAAAGCAAATTGTCATTATATAAAATATTGAATAAAATTCTATAAAAAAATGATTTTACGGTATAATGTTATTTATACTTTTAGTTTAAATTGAAAATGAATCATTGAAAAAATACAGTAATTAATTTTCCTGAAAAGGGGGGTTTATATTTTTAGGGTAAATACTAACAGAATTGAAAATTTATCAACACTTCAGCTGGTTAACTTCAATCATAACTTCCGAATACAGACATAATTTTTCGATTTTCTTTCTTTCGAAGGTAGAACAAATTATGATGGTTAGTGTCGAGAAACGGTGTATTTATCTTACGTCGAAAAATTTGTCATATGTTGAAAATTCAAAAAGCAGCCTCTAAAATTGTAACTGATAGTGTTTAGTTTGACACATACTGGTAACCGACAAAGTTTGTACTAAAAAATTGAGTAGGTAGTCAAGAACATTTAACTAACCAAAATGACTTTATTTGAAATATGAAAACATTGTGGAAGTATAATTGTTACAGAATATATACATTCATTTTCTTTAGTTTTCTATATCATTAAAACATGTTTTAAACCATGCAGAATCATAATTAAACAAAAAACGTATGTATCTTATATCTTTAGTTTAGCATCTCTTATTATTTATTTAAGAAACTATTGATGTGTTCTGTTACACTTTCAATTTGAAGTATACTACTTAACAAAAAAATCCAAACAGCAAACAAAATAATTATATTTAAGTCTATTTTGCCTGTTCATAAGGGTTCTCTCTCCTCAGTTTTTTATTGAAGACCAAATTTGTATTTCTAGTGGAATACAAGGTTTGTTCAGTAAATCATGTTTGTCAATTTTAGTTGTTAAATAAAACAATCAAGAGCTGTGTGATTCATAGCAAAAATAAATTCATAGCAAATAAATATGACTGACAAATTTTTGCAAATTAAATATCTCAATGTTTGGATTTTTTTATGTCTAGTTTTAATCAAAATTTGTTTTTAGGGTATTATATTAGATATGCTATTGTTGATTTTTTGCTTGAGTGATTTTGTATTTTTGCATGATAATTTTTGAAAAGTAAATATGTTATATTTTTTATGTAATAAAGGATGTGTCAACAATAATTGTTCGTATTGGCATGATGATTTTGCTTTATTATTTTTAATAATTTAGACCTAAGATTTTTTAATGATACACGTTTTAGCACGTTTTTCTCGTTTAGTGCACGCTTTGACTATGTTTTTTTAATCTCATCTGGTAACTGTGAGGTTGATTTTGAATCCCCAGTTACCAAGTGGGATAAGAGAAATGTAGCGTTTGACCACCATTTTATAAGTTTTGCTCGAGTGTGTTGTTTATTTTTTGCGTACTATATCACGTTTTTTATTCGCTTGGGTTTGTTAATGTAATGTTTTGACCAAATCGCTGTTGTGCCAATTTCAGTGTACAAGTTGTCCCATATGTATTGTAATAGAAGAAGTAAGAAAGAAAAAGGAAGTCATTTGTTATCAACAAGAGAATGATTACAATGCAATATTGTTTAACAATTCAGCCGCAGTCCTGTAAAAATATGTTTTCAAATGATAAAATGCGACTTTTGCTACATGTTAACAAAAGTTGTGGCGACTGTTTATCATGTTCTCTTTTTGTAAATAGAAACTCGTTTAACACATTGAAGTAAAATCTACACATTTCCTTTAAAAGTGATTGTCCACTTCGTCCATTTCTTGGCTTTTATTATAATTTTTTGTTTTCTACTAAACCTTACATTAAACACATCACTGCTGATTTTCTTGACTGGTTTCACTGACTCTGTTGACATTAGCTGAAACTGTTTACGTTATAAGAACAAGAATTATTGAGCCTCCTTCCATTTGTTTAGTTTTCCATATTATTTTGTTAATTTAATGTTTTGAAATCATCCGTTAAAGTTTGTCTCTTTGCCTTATACCACGTTTCCTACCGATCACTATTGTTTCTTTTTAGTATTTTTTACTGTTGGATCATTTACTTTATTAAAGATCACATTGCAAGCAGCCCCAGAATTAAATGTTTCGTCTTCAATATGACGCCCCGTGTATGTTTATAAAAACTATGTTTTTAGTTGTCCTTGTTTGACAATAACTGTATGCGCCAAAAAATTGTACGCTTCAACTTTATGTATCTTACATGTTGTAAAGAATGTATTTTTAATTTGTGAATTTACAAGGTATCTTCTCAAGTTGTCAAAATTGTACCCTTTAAAGAAATTGCATTTGAAACAGTTCAAAAGTTTTTTTAGGGAATGAATAAATGAAAAATAACTTTTGGGAGTATACTTTATTTGAAGTTTAATATTTTTGGCTGAAATGACGTGTCACCCTTCTGAAAGAACCTGAATGTAAAACTTAATTTGTGTAAGCATAACGGAATGAAAATGAAATTTGATGTTCAATAACTTGTTGATATTTACAATTAACACCCTATTTATCTTTTCTTGAATATGTAAGATCAATAATACTTTTATCTGAAATTAAGAAGAAATTCAATAGTAACAAATCTGGAGATCGTGAAGGCCATTCAATGTTTCTCTTGCATTGATATACGGCTACAGCAAATGGAGCAGATGGTTTTTTTCCTGAAAGATTAGTCAATCTTCAACATATCGATTATCTTATTATTCAGACTCAGACATTTATTTTAGTGTTTTAAATTTGTGGATTAGTCTGTCTATAAATAAGGCTGAAAATCATTCGTTCACAAGATTTCAAATATCAGTTAGAAGTATCAACTCAAACCATCCACAACAAATTTCGATAATTTGGTGGTTCACAGGGATGAATTTAACAATCAGAGAGAGTTGTTGATAGTAGGCTTACCTTAACAGGTAGCAACACAACCAAGTGTTTTTCGGAAGCTGTCTTGTCAGCAAAAAATATTTAATGACCCAAAAATTAGCAACAAATATGTGCTTGTGTCTATTGCAGTACTGTAAAATGGCTTCTTCCAACTTAGTAGACATCTCAAAGTCGTTGTAGCTGTTAGTGCTTTTTTAGTTCACATTTTGAATTTGAGATAAAAAAATATGTATTAAGTATCTAAGTAGGTTCAACAGTCTCATCCATTCAGAACTCAATTTAAATTTACTTAGACTCCCCAGATCTGTAGACCAATATGATCATAGAATGAAGGGAAAAACTTCTTGATAGATATAAAATTCTAGTGATACAAATTGGACTTCATCTTAGATACATACATACAAAGAAGAAGTGTAAAGACAAACTATGAAAACTGAAAGAAAGTGAAACAGCTAATGGCTAGAAACAACAACATGAATATTGGAATAAGTAAAAATACTGTCAGATAATTACAAAAAAAAGTAGACTTAATCATAAAAAACACTTAGGAACAAAAGATAAAGACAAATTACAAAATATAGATAAGGAAATTGAAACGAGCAACTGCCAGAAACAAAAATAGGAGAAGTAAAGGAACACCGGCCAGATTTTGAGTTTAACAGAAGTTTTTAAATGGATTAGTTTCATCTATGCAATAAGGACTGTTTCATGTTACTAACCATTTGAAAAGAAGTGTAGTTGTACTAATTCAATTTCATAATGTTATGTTGATCTTCGATCAAGCTAATTTCATTTTCATATGGTTTCATCGTAAAGTATAATCCAGTTATATAATATTTCAGAAGGGTGGAGCATCACCAAGTTTAAAATATATTAAAATTATTTTTTTATGTTCACAATTTTGTTTTGTACTGCATGTTTTTTGTGATTTTTTTGGAATAATATTTTTCAGAACTTTTTTGAAATTGGCATGAAACATACTATTTGCATGTAAGAGAATCCAGGGGGTGAGTATTACATCAGGTACTGGTGTGTTTTTGTTTACCAGTCCCTGGGTAACACTTGCTTTCCGGTTTTCGGAAGCATCTTGATGAAGAGAAAGATTTTGTGTTCGCCGTGGATGAATTTGCAATTTTGCGAAGCATGAAATCGAATTATTTGTAATATTGCAGCGCTTTTTAACACTTTATTTTTCTTTCAGCACTATGTCAACACTGATTAAAGTTAGTATTTTAAGCAATGATGATGTCAATAGATTACTAATTTTCAACAAATTGTCACCAATCGGTTAAAAAACTGCTACACCAAATCTAACTTAGCATAAGTATGTTAAAGAGGATCAGTTTTATTATTATTTCCTCTATGATCCATTTAAGACTAGATGACCCCTATCGAATGTTGAGTACTTGACTTGGATTACTTTGAGCAATTAATCTTAATGTTGTAATACAAACTCATTAAGCATATACTGTACTTTGCTGCCTACTATCTACAATATGGTTCGTATTTATGGACAACACAAACTTTCTAGTAACGACGAAAACAGTTGAGACCATTGCTGCTCAACACCCCCGGCGCTTTCACTTGTTTGGCCAGCGCTCTATTTTGATTTTCTTATTTTTGCAATGTGTGTATTCATTAACAAAATCTCTATTTCGTTCTTTATATATCACCATTCGGTCTATTTTGATCTCTACAATTCAGTGATCCATCACTAGTTATTATCTCTGTCTCTTCTACTGGAAAGTTTTGGTGACAGTTTTACTCACAGCCGGACTAAAGCGATACGTGGTAGAACTGGAAATTGAAAGTGCCTCCAAACATCTATCCGTATACCGGGATGCTGGATATTCCTACTCATAGTTACACTTTAGTCTCTTCCGATATTAATTCGCCTGTAATGGTCGGGCAATGTCGAATGTGCTTGGTCGGGCCACATGCTGTCCCTGTCTGATGGTATCGGTGTGACTAAACTGCCACAGTATTCGCAGAATCCCCATCTATTTACTGTAATGGCTTGTTATCACAAAATTGGTTTTCTCTAGATGGGAAGCAGTGTGGCAACCTAGCTCCAGGATCTATCTTAAAATAGCGTTTCGGCTTACAACTGAAATAGTTTGCACTGTTGTCATATTGTTGACCTTCCCTAATTGTTGGTCGTTGTGGCAGCCTTACTCTATAGTCTCTCTTGAAGAGAACTAGTTGTCTTTATAGAAAATATTATACGCTTGTAGACGTAATTTCGTTTCCGTAGATCGTCCGCTCATATATTTTCTTATTGTTGGCAAAAACTGGCAGAACATTTCTTTCATCGGGTTGCTTGCATCGTGGTCCACGGACCACTAAAATGGACTTCGCTGGCGCACCAAGCGATTTTTAAAGTCACGTGACTGTAACAGGTGGCAAGAATCAATAGCTTGCTAAGATATAAATTATCGTTTCCCGACTTGACCATATGGCAGCACACTCACTCTAAGGCACGCATAACGTGCCTTTAGGGGGAAATTCACTAACCCCAGATATCCTAGGTATCAAAAGGGTTTAGCTCTGTGGGAGCAGTTGCCAGATTTTCAGGCCCGTGGTTGGAGTCGTGGCAGCTTCCCATGAATTGTCTGACCGTCCGGGCTGTTCCTAACAGAACGGCTTTTTGCATTAGTTGGTGGTAAAGATTTTCGTCCAGACCGAGGTATTTTAAATTATTTAGTAGAAGTTTTGGGACTACTCCTGTTGTTGACATAACAATTGGTACAGTTCGTGTGTCGTTCATGCCCCACTGTGTCTTTATTTCAAATTCCAAATCCCAGTATTTGGCTATTTTTTCAGCCTGCTTAATATTTATGTTATTGTTGTTAGGGATTGCTATGTCAATTAAGGTTGTTTTCCTAGTGATTTTATCTACTAAAACTGTATCTGGTCTATTGTGAGCAACAGTCCGATCGGTCAGTATCGTGCAGTCCCAGTACAGCTTGTAGTTGTTACTTCCTAAAATAGATTCTGGTTTGTACATATAGTAGGGTGTTCTTACCGACTGTGATACCTCAAATTTCAGCGATAGTTCCTGGTGCAGTATTTTTGCCACAGCATCGTGTCGTTCTTTGTATTCAGTTGCAGCGAACGCTTGGCAACCTCCTGTAATATGCTGGATAGATTCAGATGTTTGGCAACCATATCTGCATCTGTCGTTGATAGAAGGGTCTTTGACGATGTACTTTAGATAGTTCTTAGTTGGAATTACTTGATCTTGGATTGCCAATATAAACCCTTCCGTTTCAGGAAACATATGACCAGAGATCAACCAGTAGTTCGACGCTGAACTGTCGACATAATCTTCGTTGACATCATCTTGGTTGGGTTGACGTCATTTATATATCTTCCATAAAGGGGTTTCTCTTTCCATTTGAGCAGCTTCTGATCAGTTGTCTGGTGGTATACTTGAACTTGTTGTTCTGTCAGTCGCAGAGGTGTTGAGTCAGCAACCTGACTCTGTGTAGATCAGAAAATTCTGCGAGTTTCTGGAAATGATTACGCAAATTAGAAATTTGTTGATCATGTAACTTGCCTATATCTGCCAATCCTCTTCCTCCTTCACACCGGGGCAATGTTGTACATTCGACACAGCTCTTTGGATGGTGATTTTGAGCTTTTGTTAGTAGTACTCGAACTTTCCGTTGTCATTGTTCAATGTCGGTCGTAGAACCAGTTAACTATAACGAAAGAGTAACTAAGCACTGAACACGCGTTTTATTATTATTATTTATTATTTTGGCTAGATTTGTTTAATACAAGAATCTATATATTACATCAAGCTCATCATAAATTTTCAGTTTATCCTTAAAAGTTGCTCTAAAATAAACACAGTACGCACCACCCAAATCTTGGGAATTTTTGTTTGTCGAACATTTTATTTTTTTACACTCAAATTTACACTAAAGTCTTGGCGAATGCACACCAGAACTCAATTTTGAGAGTGTTATCACTAATTTTTAAATAACAAAAAAGTCATCTTGGTACAAAATCCGGTGTTTATATATACAAATACTACTTTGTAGAACTTTACACTGTCACTTACATTATTAATTTGTTGAGAACTGTCATAATCTTTAAATGATTCTAGGCTGGTCTTTATGGCCGATTCACTACTGTTTTTCAAGTCCTTTTACAGTAATAGTTTTTGTAGACAAATAACTTGTCAGACCTTGGTACGGTAGTTTGGGATTTATTCGGCCAAATTATTTTATTTCGTTATTGACCTGAACTTTAATACCCTTCTGATTGGTGAAAATTCTTGGATTTTTAATTATACTTATTTCTGTAGGGATATTTAGAAGCCACTGTTGTTTTAATTTATCATTTTAGGCAAACAACTGTATGAATTGATTTACATCCTGAATAAGGCATCTTTTATCAAAATAAATAACTTTTCTTAATTTAGGAGTAAAACTTTAAAACGTTGAAACTGAAAACGAAAGGTACGCTACACTTTTTAGGTTAGTTATACAAAACAAACATCCGCCTACTATCCTCACGTGGTACATCTGGTGCCAGGGCCATTTGTTTATTAGAGGGCCGAGCTCATACTCTAATGAAATGATTTATCCGCTTATTTGGACTAATTCACTACGGTTTTCCAGATTGTCAAGCATAAGAGGGCAAATAGCGACTGTCTTCGCCAGTTTTTGAAAAGTTTTTAAAAGTGATCTTTGTCCTACTAATATGTTGGTCAACATAATGATCTGGATGAGAGTTCACTTGTTGTACAGACCCAGCTTCAAGTAAAGTTTTTTTTTGTATCAGTACCAAACTAAAACTCCTTATCATTCAAGGTTAGTTTTCTGTAGGAAACTTAATATGTTTGTCTCTCGTTGATGGATTGACTTGGAAATACTTTTTGCAAGATTCTAAATTTAAATCTACTTTTCTGCATAATATACGTGGAATATTACTAATATCTAACTCAATGTTTCAGTGACTCAACTACAGAGTAGTCTTGCATCGAAACAAGAAGAATTAAAAGCAGCTTTGAGCCAGACAGACGGCAAAGTCGACAAATCACTTATTAAAAACCTCATTATTGGTTTCGTCACTACTAACAACAACCTGAACAAAGACCAAACTCAAATCCTGAAGATAATCGGAACTGTTTTAGATTTCAACCAGCAAGATCACGATAAACTCAATCTAAACAAAGGATTACAAGGATCCTGGTTGAGTAGTCTTCTGTCACCGCAAGGCAATCTCCAGAATGCAAGCCAGGAATCGTTGTCGAGAGCTTTCATAGAGTTCCTAGAGAAAGAGTCCAAGCCGATAGTAGTTCCTAGTTTACTGAATGCAAACACTGAGGCTTCCACATCACCCAGTAGAAAATTGTCAGTTCCTCGGCAGTCGCCTGCTAATTTGAGCGAAATCGTTTTACCCACATTTGCTGATTTTGCTCAAACCAGAAACTCGAGCTCGATATTGAAAGATGTACTCAAAGATCACAGTTGAGATAAGGCTATATTATTGTGTAGAAAACTTATTTGTAATTGTCAAAGTGTGTTTCATACAGTTTTGTATTGTATGTAAATAAAGTTTATTTATAGTGATTCTGAAGTGTTTATTTTTCAACTGAATGTTTGAATGATATGATTTCACTAAACATTCTATAGTACACGATTTTCATCTGTTTACCAAACGCTCAACATCCCCATAAGAAGTCGTACAGTAATGAGAGAATCAATCTAAACATACCATAATTGTACATTTTTTTAGTAGTTGGCAACACATTGGTGTCAAAAGCAGGGGCCATTTTGTTTTACTGTTTTGGCATTCAGTGACTGCTAAATCATTGATTTTTAGAATTGTCTTATTACAGAAGTAAGCTTAAGGGAAGTTTTATTAGCCCACACAGCATGAAATATTTCTAAAATATTTATGCAAATATTTCAGGAATATTCCTGTCATCGACAAAACCCCATTTGAAATAATTCATGAAATATTCCTATAATATTTTATGAAATCTTTATGTCATATTTCATGATATATTTCAAAAGATCTTTTGTTGTAGATATAAAAATAGTTTAAATATATTTTAGTGAACTATTTAAAAATATTTATATAATATTTCATCTTTGTTTTGACGTATCAAAAAATATTTCAGAAATCTTCGTATTTTCGCTACAAAAACCTTGTGAAATATTTCATGAGAACTATGTGTAATATTTCAAAAGATTTGTTTGTCGTGAGCATACGAATATTTCAGAAATATTAGAGTCAAATATTTTAAAATGGTGCTAAAATATTTGATGTCTAAAGTATCTTTTGAAAATTTTTCCAAAATATTACTAATTCCCGACTAAAATTCTCCAGAAATATTTCATGAAGTATTAGTGCAATATAATGTTTTGTCCATAGGAATTTTGCAGAAATATTTCAGTGAAATATTTCTTCAGATATTTCATGCTATGTGGGAGCTTCCTACTATTGACGTTGGATATTACTCCCCAAAAGTGCACAAAATTGTTACTTTGTTAGGGTGAACAGAAAAGGAAATTTGAAAATAAGAGAAAGATAACAGGGCAGAATGATGTTTTTTATAAATGCAAAGGGAATGAAATCGTAGAAAGCCTAGCCAATACTTAAGATACGGTTTCCTAAGAAAGCGGTGCCGCTCTCTAGCGGCCGTAATATGACGTGAACCGGTCGATGTAAACGTAAACAAAGACGGGCGGCCATCTGCAAATGTACTATTGTCTTGAAAAATCGAGGATCTGTACATGCATTATTACTAAATTTGGAAGATAAGGAGTGGTCAAATGACGAAAATTGTCATTTGGCAGGAAGTGATATATTCAAAATTCGGGCATTTGAAATTTTAGTGCATTGAGATCAACAGTACAATGAGTAAAATTTTTAACAATACATTCGTTTGTCACCAGTGTTACAACATGTGAGTGATTTTTGTGCACAATCCATGATGATATACTACATGATGAATGAATGATTTAACTTCAAAGTAAACCCAAAAATTCAATTTTGCGTTAAATTAAAAAATATCACCGTAAAAACGTTCACCAGCTCTTCACCACTGCTGTGACGGCCATCGTGCAAATTGCGGTACCGGCATAGACTCCAGAATATGAACATCATCTGGCTTGCCCAGGTAACGCTTTTGTGATGTCATTTGCAGCTAGAAAGCTAAAAAACCATCTAGTTTTCAATTTCAAATTGTCATTGGCAATGAAGTCAGAATATGACTTTGAAACGTTTGAATTTTTTGAATATACAGCCTTTTTCTTGCAGTCAGGTGTTATCTCGCAATAAAATCATTAAAAGAAAATAGAAGATGCCAAAATAAGCTTCAGAAAACAATTGCACATCTGTTAAAATGGATGTTTTTGGGCAACTTTTCTTATAAAGCGATCGAAGGCTTGATCACTTGCCGAAATATAGATACATGCTATGCCATAAGTTGAAGCTGAACTAAGAAAAATTGATGTCAATGGCTAAGCAGTCGTTCAAGAGTTGTCACAAGTCTAAAGCGTCCTCTAGACTGTGAATAATATTGCCCAATCATATTGTACAATAATACTGAGTGTTGCTCTAGACTGTAGGGTTTCATTGCATATAACCAGTTAGCTTTCAGTTTTACCAACAAATATGCTAGCTGATATTGAAACAGCTTGTGTTGTCAAGTCAAGTGCAGATGGGTAAATGTCTGGTATAAAAAAATATGTAAATATATGCAAAAACATCTGTTAAATGACCTGAGAATTTGTAAAACACAAAGTTCCGCGAATGAACACTGAATGAACTTCAATAAACTATTAAAAATAGTAACCACGATTACTCAGAAGAAGAACATCCAGTTACGAGGCGCTATACGTACATTTCAGCGTTTGTTGATGACTATCTCACTAATATATTGCACCATATTTAATATTGCCGAATATTATTGATATTTTGTGGGTAATATTGAAACATTAACAATATATTGAACAGATCAAAAGGGTTTGATATTTATTGTGCAATCCGAAAAAAGGATGCAGTAAGGGGTTAGTTAATATTGTGGAAGTCATGTCAACGAAAAATGAATAATAATGGTTGATTTTAGAATCCGTGGATGTTTTAAGTTTATAGATTATGGCAGCAGCGTCGAGTCGCAAGTTGCCATAACAATTATTCCAATGAACAGTGGGATATAGTATTGCTGCTATCCCGTAATAGCAGCAATTACATATGGAAGGGGCCAAATTCGGAACAACTGTGTGCTAGTTTACCCGAAAATTCTAGATGTGGGTCTTTACATCTTGCGTCTACAAACAATAATGAGGCATGGGATTTTTTTAAGTACTAAAATTTGAATTTTTAGGTACACCATAATAGACGGTCCATGATAATTTGTTACCGTCTACTAATATATCTATTTGAACTCTAGATAATACATCCTTTCTTTGAAAAAACACAGTTTTGAACCCTAACACCAAACCTTTATTTCAAACACTCAACGCCGTTTCAACAACTCTAAGTTGTCATCATCAAAGGAGAAATCCAAACTGACTGAACAGTTTAGTGTTTAAAATAAAGGTGTTCTTTAACTTTGGTTCACTGTGCACTACAGAGTTTAAATAATAATTCTCTGAAAACATTCCTATTCCAAGTACAGTTCTTATGGCTTTACTATAAAATGAGCCATTTTTTACAGCAGAATGAAAACCAACTCTGCAACATAATTTTTTTAATTTGGAAACATATCCTATTGCACCAGCTCAAATTCAGACTTTGTGGTCTCTTATGAATTTGATCATAGACTTGATGATTGATTAGAAGTCATCCAGGTAAATTTCATATAATTTGTTTTAGTTGGGTTTGTGTTACATTGCCTGTACAAAATTACAATATTACTTGAAAGCCAGGTAAATCTGTTTTCCTTCTAGTTACAGTCAAGACACGTGAATTTTTCCTCCTTTTCTATAGTTCCATACATATATGACATTTTTCAATTTGATAAATTTTTTAAGTTTTATAGTAGTTGTTGTTTTTAGTAGGGTTAAGATTTAGGATTGTCTTTTTGAGTTTATTGAAATAGAATTATGTCAAAACTGTATTATGAGTTGTGTATATTACATGCATTCTTAAATACCACCTTCCAAACAATGCCCAAACACCAATGTGTTTAATTCTTTTTCCGTTACAATGTGAGAAAACTGGTATTTCGTTTAAATATTATTTCCTAGGCAAAGTTTATGCCGTTTACTAGTGTTTTTGTTGAACTGTACTTATTGCTGTGGCCATTTCTGAATTTACTTCAAAGAAGATAAACTTGTAACAAACCATTGGAAGACACTATTGATGTTTGCAAAAATAGGCAGCTGCAGTGACTGGTCATTTGTTAGAAACCAACTTTACCTTCAGTAGATACCAAAACTTAATCTGAGTGCCCAGACTGTGACAAAGATATGCAGACAGTAATAACCTATTCATTTTGATCACATCAAAATATAATAAATCTCCAAAAATAATTTTTACTTGAAATATTTTAGCCCTCAAATGAGGTAGATTGATTGTTAACACACTTCCCTATTAAAAACATCCAACAGAGTTCCATACAAAACAACAGAAGCTGTAATATTTTGTATGCAGTCTATCAACATGGAAAGAAAATTTACCAGATAAAGACTATTTTTGAACTTATCAAAATCTATCTGCTAGTCCAACTCAGAGAATTTTCTCCATTGGAATTTATGGAGTTTTAATGTACTCTGTAATTAAATGCATTCCATAAGGATCTGACTTGCAGGATTATATCTGTTTCTATTGTAATCTGTTTAGTTATTAGCTTAGTCATATAGTATCTACAGCTAGCTAATACAGAATCTTTTTTTAATAGTTTCTTCAGAATCAGTAACTTTAATTTTTTCTATCTGTAACAGCTATATTGAAAATGAATAATGTTTTGCTTAGAAGCTTGATAATTTTAATTGAAAATTGTCACTTCCAGTAAAAATAACCATTAAATAGTTGCATTTCTTGGACATGATTGGAGTAGACACAGGGAGTATATTTAAGCATAATTTGTCTCACATACCTTGCTTTAAAATATTATAATGATGATGATGGAAAATATTATAATGATGATGAGGGAATTGTAGCGATGCAGCGCTTTGTTAAAGTGGTATGTACTAAAGAGTGTTTGCTTTAGCTGTAGCGCTTTAATAAAGCAGTAAAGCATATAAATTCACCTCTTTACTGCTTTATAACTGAATCAGCTGCCAAATTCTGTGTTGATATTATGCAAAAGTGTCGCCAACAAGTACACATAACTAGTGAAAATAACTTGAAACAAAGTTTTCATTCAGCAGAAGCAAAGCGCTGTGGCACTTCAGTGCTTTAATGCTATAATTCGCTGAATGCACCCAATGATGATAATACATTCCATGATAGGTACCATAAATCTTGTGAGGTAGGCTTAATATTTCAGAAGGAACTAAATAAGAAAAAAATATTCAATTTCAGTTCAAAATTTATCATTATTATGAAGAAATATTGCACATTTTATAAATTTAATACAAATCAATAACAGATAAACATTTTATATTATTAATTACTATTTACATAACATTATAAAAGATCTGCATCAGCCAATATCACTTTATTAACTAAAGATTGATTTTCTGCCTTAACAAAATCCCAACATGACTGAAAATTGTTATAAAATGCAGTAACAACTTCACTACTTGACGTGAACACCAAATCTTCATAATTATTTAAAAAGGCATTATTAGTCATATTTGGAGACCCTGTAAAAACATATCCTTTACCTTCTTTGAAATCCTTCACCATATATTTGTTGTGCATTATACTTGACATGTTGTTTTCAGGTGAAATGTAGATCATAATTTCTATGCCTATAAAGAGATATTTTTATTTATAACTTCCTAACCAAGACATGTATTTTACCCTGTTTGATCAAATCCTTTAAGTCTTCAAGAAAATCCTTCATGTGTTCATAATTAAATAAAACTCTTACTGTGACACCCCTACACTTAGCTGCTTGCAGTGCTAAATAAATTGTTTTCAAATGAACAGCCATCAAAGCTACATCCAAAGAACGCTCAGCAGTGCTAATGAAATATATCAGTGGTTCGTACAAATCTTCAAAATGCTGTTTTACTATGCTACTTTTTATTCTTTTTTGTATTGGGGGCCATCCTATGATTACATTATCTCTGTACATAACTACGCAATTGTGTCTCTTTTTAAACAATTTGGCTTCTTCATAACGTTTGAATAATGACAAATATGTTTCAAGCAAAGATCTACAAGTTACAAAAGATATCGGAATAAACAGCAAAGTAGAAATATAAATTAGTTTTTCTGAAATTATGTTCGAATTAAAAATGTTTACAATCATGTTAAACCGGTTTCTACATTTAGGTTAGGTGCAAGTTTTGACACAGAACTACCTATAAATTAGTTGATAGGCAAATTTGGATGTACGTTCTCTGGTGGCATTTTGGAAAATGTACCCGATTTAATAACAATCCTATATTTGATTTGTTATAATTGTTAATACTGATAACCGTGTATTTATATTGATAAACAGCTTAATAAATGTCATAACTATCTCAACCATAAATATTTTTTGCACTATAAATTACGAAACATTTGTAGTATCTTATCATTAATATTGCACTCAAGAAAGGAGCTTCTATATCATATATTGTATGTCTAAAATAAATTCATCTTAGTGTTTATAAATACTGATTTCTGAACAGTGGGTAATTGGATTCATGACCCCCCAAAATCTCTTCAAATAATAAAATAGGAAAATTAAATGTAAAATAGGCAAGTCTTTAATAATTCTGCCTGTAAAAAAATAATCAAAAGTAGGTATTCAAAACATAAAAAAAAACGGGCGTATATTTCACTGGGGCATTAATAAAGAATTAATTACTGAAATTTCCAATGTCGAAGTTTTTCGAGCGATTTCTTCCTGTTTCAAAGTTGGAAAAATTTTTGCAAATTTTTCCAACGTAGGTAGAAAGGTATCACTGGATAGTTTGGTGACCTAATCAGGAATATTTAGAGCAAATTGAGAAATACATTTTGAGCTTAACATTTTGAAAAATAGGAAATGTAGAGCGTTGCCCAAAAACAAAGCGAAAATCCTAGAGTTAATTTCAAAGATATGTAAGATTACAAATGGATTACAATTTTTCTTAGTATTTTTTAAATAATATTAACAAAAATATACAAAATTCGACCCATCCCCATCTCCCTTGTCACCGCAACTATTGAGCCTAAAAAAGAATTAGGTATATAAGGCCTCATTTGAAATGTTGTTATCTTATGATTAAACTGAACGAAATACCCCCATTAAATTTAAATTCTAAGAAGAAGTGCATTTAAAGTAAATGTTAATGGTTTCTCAAATTTATTGGGTAGTTATGTAATAAATTTCTACATTCCTTTGTGTGGGGGTATAGGTTCCCAACAATTGTGACTCTGTTAATAGTTAATAAACAATTTTGTTTATTGCTGCCACATTGATATTACCAAAGGACAATGTTCGATCCCTGAAAATAGGATTTTTTTAAATAAAAGTTAATTAAGATGCATATATACATTTATATAAGAGAATTATTTACTTTATTTCTATTTAAAATAAAAAAATATATTTTAAATAGTAAGTTCAGAGGCGAAAATCTATGTTTCGAAAAGTTCAGACTTCAAATATTCGTAATTTACATAAATTTTTAACACGCCACTCAGTCTGAGGTACCCTTTATATAACATATCAACAAATCTAATGATTAAATTCAGGACATACCTTATGCGTCCGGTGCATCGAAACAGTAGATGATACAACCAAAACTACGTGATAAGACCAGGTATCAAGTGAATGATAGATAAGACTAACTATTATTTTGCGAAAAAGTAATACGAAGTTCAAACAAAGATCAGTGGTAGATTTTTTAGTGAAATATTAGTGACAACCGAAAACAAAATGCATCAAAATGCCGCCGGCCAGTCTTCTGAGTTAAAAATTATTTTCCGAGACAAAAGTCGAGTCAAAACACCTAGGGCGCATCCTAAGAGAGGTGGCAGATATTTTGATCCACAAGATTCTAATATAAACGAATTACATCGTCAAGTTATGCTCCATGAACTTGATGCTGAACTTAGGAGTCTGTCAAATAATGGATTCATTGATAAAACTGAGTTTACTGCGGATGCACTAGCATATGGGGAGAATTTGATAAGAAAGGTTGGATCAAAACATTCAACTGTTGTGAACAATTCACACAGGAGAGTCAAAATCTACGATAAAAATACATATAGTGACAATGATGTGACAACAGATAACATATTTTTTAACTCTAGTGATTGTGAAAAAACGGTGAATGTTCAGAAGTGTGTAGAAGAACAAAAGTTGTTCAACGACAATATTCCAATGTCTACCGTTAAAAAGAAAATACAACAAAGAACTTTAGAAAAAAGTGACAAACAGTACAATGACAATGATACTGTAATAGAAGTGCGAGCAAATAAAGAAATTATGTATAACGTTAACCAATACCATGAAGGGATCGACTGTGGGGTACAGACTCTTGAAATGCAAAGAGTACCGAAAACAAAAGACATTAAAGCGAGAATTTCTGGGGAAAAATCATATTCTGTATCTTCTCTAGCTTCGAATGAAACTTACCTCTCAGAGAAAGATTCAGGTATAGGTAGTAGCTTCAATGGAAGTGCTAAAGTTGTTTACCAAAATAAAGATAGAAGGCCAATGTCTTATAAAGAAAATAATGAAAGTTTATTACACGTTTTGAACCCGAATATCTCGGAATCTATAACCTACACAAAACGGTAAGTAGGTCTGAGTTCTTTCAATTGCAGAATTTAGCGAAAGGAAATCAAGATGTTATTGTTGTTTTTCTTATTTTTAAAGATCAAGATTTTTGAAAACCTTTTTAGTATTTTTAAACAGAAAGTTGTAGGAAATAACTTACCTAAGAAACATGTATTGATAATATTTTAGGATGTTGCCAGATTTCTTGGATTGCTTCAAAAAAATATTTATTTAATCTGCAACATCGTATTTAACATAATTTGGCAAACCCAAATAGTATAAATAAAAAGTCTAATGTAACATTTCTGTATTGGAGTAGTAATTAAAGGACACTAGTTTATAACAGCATAAAACGACTATTATAAAACTAATCAATGATTTTTTAAACAAATGCCTAAACTGGTGCCCTTTTTCTAATCTACAGTAATGAAATTTTTAACAATCTTACTATTAATTTAACATAATGAGTGTAATGCTATTAATTTCTAGGAGAATTGACGAGAGGTCAGGTACATTTTTTTTAGAAACCCCAAAGGAAACATTCTGGGGACCTAGCGAGTCACTCAACCGAACCCCTTCTTTTGATCCATGATAGCAGTTCATGAAGATAATCGAGCACATTTTGCGTAAAATGGGGCGATTGACCCACAGAAAGCGTTAAAGTTAGTACATTTAATATTAAAACGAGGTAATCTTAACTCCAAGAACCTAGAAGAAGGTTTATCACATAACGACGATTTTTAATGTAATAGTCCAAGAAATATGGGTTTAAAATTACATTTTGGTAAATTTAGTACAGGAATTGAGTATAAAATTGCCCCTGTAAGCACCTGCCTGGATCCGCCCCTGTGAATATTTTGTCTTCATTCTTCAGTTCATTTAAACAAAATTTTGCACGTCGCTAAGAAAACTGCTTCTCGAGATCGCGTTGCTGATGCCTCTTACTAATGAATCTGCCGCTAAACTCCAATCTTCTGTTAGCCCAGGTCATTTACGAAAATACGTGACAAAATTAATAGTAGAACAAAACCGACATCAATTTGTTCTGATGATAAAACATGACTAATTGACATAAAATTCAACAATTTTGCGTTTTGTGTTTTTTACAAAAAAAAACCTCAGTAAATCGGTAACATTTTAGTTTTTTACTTTTTACACAAAATCCGCCAATGAAACCGTGTTTGCTATTATGGGCAATGTTAAAGTGAAATGAAAAACCTACAAAATGAGCTACTTAATTGCTTAGCTTAATTTTGTTTCTTATTATTGATCTTCTCATACCCAATTCATGTTTCTTAGATAATGTCAATCCTATGCATCTTTACCCGAAATTCCAAAAAAATAAATAAAAATATTTGGCGTTTCGATATATTTTTTTATTTTAAGCAGACACATTTTAGCAGAAACATTCTTATTAATTGAAAGGGTAGACCTTCTCATACCCAATTCATGTTCTAAAAATAAATACTGTAGCTCCGGTGGTTTTGCAAAATTTCAGTCAATCCTATGGAAGACATATTTTTTTGAAAGGCCATATTACCTCACCGGAAAGTAGAAGACTTGATCTCGAGACCTTCTACTTTCCGTGAGGTAATATGGCCTTTCATATGTCCAATAATTGACAAGCAAAACCACCGGAGCTTCGATATTCCTGGCGATTCAATTGTTGCCGGCAAAATAGAACGCACATATTCAGATCTGTTTCCGCACACTGGCGATTAAAAAGTTGCTCTTGATTTTACTGTTGCAATTTCCTCGTGCTTTTATCAACATATCTGTAGACATCGAAGCGTTTGTAGAGTTTAAATTATACAACGTCTTAATATGACAAAAATAAAAGAATATTGTGACAAAAATCTTTAAAAAAGTGTGATTAGTGTCGAGAGTTTATTGAAAAACAGCATCAACTCGGGAAAGGTAGAAAACATAAAACAATTAGTAATTTTTGTTTAGCACATTATATATTGATATAGTACTCCTTTATAATAACAAACGTTTTATTTAATTTCCAAAGCCTATTGATATGTTAGCTTTAAATGCTGCCGACTTCAATACTGTATTTGATTGCTCTAATGCCGCAACTAGCAACTTTTGTCAAGCAACTTTTTAATTACAAAAATAGCATTTATTTCATGACAACCCGCATACAGGCGATTAATTCACAAACAAAAATTTAATATATGATCTGTTTCCGCATGGCGATAAATTTCTTGATTTTATTTAATTTCCTCGTACTTTTAAACATTCTGTAAATCGAAGCGTTTATAGAGTTTAAATTATAAAACGCTTCGTGCGAATTGACAAACTGGATGAACCCAATATTTTCTGTTTATAAATACTTTCAATCTTCCTTAGATGACCCAGAAGAACACAAACACATGCAGTCTATACAAAATCCACTTTATAACCGATGTTAACTGTAACTATTCAGTTGCCAGTGTGCGCTGGAAACAACAGCGGGCAACTTCCACTTGACTGAATTTTTTAATCACCGAAACTAAAAAGCTTGTGTGCGGCTAGGCTAAAACTGCTACTTCAAAAAAGAAACGTGACATAACATTTTTTATAAACTGTTATCATTTCTCCTATTACCTAGGTTATTGTTTTCGAAGCTGCTGAAGAAATCTGCCAATACCGGAAACTATTATTTGTACATTTTTCTTATGCAAGTTATTTCTTACATCTTTCTATTTGAAAGTACTAATCTATTATTGTAAATAAAAAAAATGCCAGGATTTAAAAAATTACACTGTATAGTGAATTATCAGTTAGCCTCTTTATAACTCATCAAATAACATGTTTTGAAGTCTAAACAATAATATATACGCAACTAGTTTGAAGTACTTTACAATTATTTTTATCGAATAAAAAGCAAATAACATATGAAATACTATTTATTTCATAGAAAGTAAAATGCATTTTTTTTTTAAATTACTTTAGATAAAATCAGCGATAGCTGTTCTAGTAAATAATTGATACCGAAAATTATCTAAACAAGGACGACATAAATATCAAATTGATAACTTCATAAATTAATAATTGCAAATATTTATATTATAAAATGAAAACCGAGTTCAATAAACACCCAGAAAACTCACAACCGCCGGTGGAAAAACTGTTTCGTCTACGATTAGTAGCTTCTTCAGACAAACTACCATAACAATAATTTACATTCTATTTAGAAGACGGGCAACACAAATGCGGGAGGTTAAAAGCGGAACAGCCTGTTTTTAGATATCACTAGCGGACCCGACAGACGTTGTCCTGTCCCATGTAAACTTTTAAAAATTGGCTGTAACAATATAATCTGAACGCCATCTATCAGACGTAACTGAAACTAAAGCACACTCTTGAATATTTGACACAGCGACTACCGCCGGATCCTATGGAAGTTGTGCTAACATCAACAACAATTTTTAAATAAATAATTTAACTAAAAAAACAATATCTAGTTGACCGTATTGTGAATCTAAACCATCCTCAAACCCCCTGGAATACATACAAAAAATTTCATCAATATCGGTCCAGCCGTTTAGGAGGAGTTCAATGACTAACACAAGTACAGAAGATTTATATGTATATATAAAGATTGGGCGATACAACATAGCGAACAGAATTTGCAAGACTAGAAGTCTTATTGATGATGATTCACATCAGCGACAATTGTTAACGATCAGATAAATTTCAATAAGGAAGTGGTCACCGTGTTCACCAGATATGAATTTCATTGAGCATGTTTAGTTCGAAATGTCCAGGCAATGTCAAATGCGTTGGAAACCAGCTTGGGACTTTTGGGAGCAATACGTGAAGATTTTGTTCATAATTTGATTCAAAATAATTTATTATTAGTAATTTTCGGGAATTTTCCAATTTCACTTAATTTATTCTTTTCTTTCATGGGAGACTGATTTCTTGTGATTGTTCTGTTCTCATGTAACTATTCTTGAAACTAATGTAAAAAATAGCAATTAATATTTTTATTTTTTTTTATTATTCACTTCCATTGATGCGCAGTATATTATAAAATTTTTATAAAAATTAATGCTTCATCATTCGATATAAGCACCTCTTCAACTCTGGGTTAATAGCAGAAGTTTCGCAACACCAGGTGGAATACCCATAGTTAAACGCGACCAATTTAAAAAATTGTGCAGTTGGGGAATTCCCTTCAAGAACGAAGTTCTTTACGTTATTTTTCAACTCTAAACGTGATTTAACATATAGATTTCTATTGATCATATTGGCCCTCTTATATTTTTTTTTCATTTTTTATTTATTTCCCATTTTTTGTTTTTAACTTTTTTATCCTACTATATTTTTTAAGTACCCTCCACCCTGTATTTCAAGCACCATTTATATGCAATTGTTTCTAATATTGTTTGAATCACTCCGTATAACTGCTCTTGGTCTTTAACAAAATTTGTCACATTTTTAAAGATACTGTATAACTATAATTTTACTGTCCACTATTTTTCCACCACCCAGTTTATGGAATTGCTTTTATCATTTTTTAAACACATCTCTATAAATATAATTATACTCCTCTCTATAATTCAAATATCACCATTTTTTGATCCACCCTTTGTAACTCAATTCTACTCCGCTCTAAATTTCAACAGTAAGCATGTGTCCCACATAGAAGTTACTATATGGGGATTTCCGAAACCGCATGCCATACAGGGCTTAGGCCGGACGTCCAGTGGAACCGTTGTTCGGCCGATACCAATTCGGCCGTCTACTGTAGAATACGACGTGCTGATCCCAAATCTTGAATTTGGGTTAGTCAAATAAAGGGTGATTTGTGTATTTTTTACGTGAATATAATGAACATGGAGAATTTAATTATTACAATTGAGTATCTCTGTCCTTTGTGGGACAGGAAAATGAAGGAATATCATCTCATCACTACAGCTTAATTCGCCTAAGCGACGTCTTTCACTTAATTTCGGATGCACCCCTTACTACGCTTTAGGTACGTTCTCGTTCGTCGTTTTTGGGGCATTTTTTAATTCTATACAGTAAGCTACGCAAATTTAAGGCCATTCAATCATGAATTTGGGTTGCTCAGCGTCCATTGCACCTGATTTATTCGTCCGAAATAATCGTGTTCGACCGAAAACGGCTGAATCCCTTCGAAATGAAATTAGCCGGAAGATTTCGACCGAAATAAAGGGTGATTCGTGTATTTTACACGTGAATATAATGAACATGGAGAAATTAATTAATACAATGGAGTATCTCTGTCCTTTGTGGGACATAAAGATGAAGGAATATCATCTCATCACTACAGCTTAATTCGCCTAAGCGACATCTTTCACTTAATATCGGATGCACCCCTTACTACGCTTAAGGTTCATTCTCGTTCGTCGTTTTTTGGGCATTTTTAATTCTATACACTAAGCTACGCAAATTTAAGGCCATTCAATCATGAATTTGGGTTGCTCAGGGTCCATTGCAGCTGATTTATTCGGCCAAAAATAATCGTGTTCGGCCGAAAACGGCTGAATGCCTTCGAAATGGAATTTGCCGGCAGATTTCGACCGAAATAAAGGGTGATTCGTGTATTTTACACGTGAATATAATGAACATGGAGAAATTAATTAGTACAATGGAGTATCTCTGTCCTTTGTGGGACATAAAGATGAAGGAATATCATCTCATCACTACAGCTTAATTCGCCCAAGCTACGTCTTTCACTTAATATCGGATGCACCCGTTACTACGCTTTAGGTTCATTCTCGTTCGTAGTTTTTTGGGCATTTTTTAATTCTATACACTAAGCTACGCAAATTTAAGGCCATTCAATCATGAATTTGGGTTGCTCAGGGTCCACTGCAGCTGATTTATTCGGCCGAAAATAATCGTGTTCGACCGAAAACGGCTGAATTCCTTCGAAATGGAATTTGCCGGCAGATTTCGACCGAAATAAAGGGTGATTCGTGTATTTTACACGTGAATATAATGAACATGGAGAAATTAATTAGTACAATGAAGTATCTCTGTCCTTTGTGGGAAATAAAGATGAGGGAATATCATCTCATCACTACAGCTTAATTCGCCCAAGCGACATCTTTCACTTAATATCGGATGCACCCCTTCCTGCGCTTTAGGTACGTTCTCGTTCGTCGTTTTTTGTGCATTTTTTAATTCTATACACTAAGCTACACACATTTAAGGCCATTCAGGGCTGGAAAACAACAAAAACAAAAGTAAATAACTATAGTGGTGGAAGAACTATCAATTTCGAGGAGAGTTTGGAAGCATTGTGTTCATCAGAAATGATGGTACAACAGCGAGAGGACTATGTGATTCTAACTAGCCCCGTCCTAACCCCGCCCCCTCCGCCGCTTCCCCCTGTTCCCAATTCTTTTTGTAATTAATTTTGTTTAATTACTAATAAAGTGCGTAGTGTTGTGTAGTTTGATACTACGGTCTTCCGCTGTTCGCTGTTCCTCTGCTTTGATGGACGTCCACGGCCGAAAGGCCATTCGGTCGATGACGTGTGCAGCAACGTTTGGCTAAAATGTGCTATTCAATGACGTATAGCTCCAATATGACGACCATAAGAAATAACAAACCTCTGTAGATATTTTAAATTTCGACAAAGCACCGGATTGAACTGGAATAGCGCAACTTATTTCCCATTTAAGCCATCCTGTACCTCTTGCCGTTTGGGAAATTCGCATGTAGTGTCTTTTATCTAGGACATATGTTATAATAGAAAAGATAGCCTGGAAGACAATATTTTTTGTCAATTCATTCTACTGTAAGCCACGTAAAAGACTTTGTTCAAAACAACTTCACAACCAGTTCTGAACCTATAAAAAAATCTCTTTGATTTAATAACATCCTCCTTTTTGAAAATCGGTTAAAACCAAGACGCAAGGAAAAAATTAATATGTCCCGAAAAATTCGAAACGTACCTATATCTTGACATCAGTGGATTTAAATTTGAATGAAAGTTGATAAAAATCGAGTTTTATTTCAATGTTTATCACTGTTCGTCACCTTCATTTCAGTTTTGTGGGTTAATTTGAATAATTTTGATGGCTAATGCGGTTATTTTATGATAGACAATAATGTCAATTAAATATAAACCTAGCTACTTATTTAGTTCTTATCAGTGAGTTGAACAGATTTGCAAAACATGTGTTTTAGTTTCTAGATAGACCGTGGAATTAACAAATTTAAAAAGTTACGAATCAGTGCTAACCCTCTATTGTAAGTAAGATACTTACTGATTGTAATTATTTTAAGATAGATTTTTGTAGTACGATTTTTCCATATAGACTACTAGCAACCCGTCCGTGCTTCGCACAGGTTCTTTACAGAAAATATAAAATACCCTTTGTTACTCCAATGAGATGCAGCTCTCGGTAAAATTAGTTGAGTAAGTTTTGAGTGAAATCATAACAAACATTAAATCAATCATCTTTCCTCGTTATACATTATATTAATTTAGATTACTTTTTGAGTGTCAATTATTAATGATGAAAACAAAACAGAAAACATTTAGGATGTTTCTAAGTGTGTTCTTTGTATACGACCATAATAACCTGATCACGTGTAAAACGAACAAATTTTGTTTCGAAGTAACACGTGACAGGGCAAAATACAATTGCCTGTGCAAAAAGCACTGTGTGCTTAAGTCTCTCCCGCCAAGCGGGGTTCAAACACCCCCTGAAATTTTGCAATTTTGGTTTCAAGATTAAATTTTAACCAGTTCATAATCTTTTTCATAAAAGTAAATATTATGTCTAAGTGTTTATTGGGAAATAACACCACACTTTAAAGGAAATTGCTGTATATTCCAAACAAAGTTCTTTGGTCGCATTTTTGGCGAATGCACTATCTTATAAGAAAGTCGCACCTAGGAGAGCCACATAAAGTTCTGGAGATCTCCCTTTCAAATTCTCCCAATTTGAAAGGAACTTTAGGATTATATGATCTTTAGAAATTTCTGTGCTGTATATTACAAATAAAATTCTCTTAGTTACGTCAAAAATCAAATAATAAACATTGTCAAATATTTAAATTTACATCTTGGAATTGTACCTTTTTAATCCGTAGTTTCTTAGCCATTGACAACGGGGTCTGATCTAGACCCGAAACGTTTGGAATATACAGCAATTTCCTTTAAAGTGCGGTGTTATTTCCCAATAAACACTTAGACATTGAAAAATATGCCACAAGTATCCTTCAGAAAACAACCAGTAAATATTATGTTTATACAATTTTATTTATCCCGGAAATACCTAAATACTTAATCAGCCGATCATCAATCAAAAAAATTATCCAAGCCCCCCGAAAAATTATCCAACTCACCTGACAAAAATTTCCTGGCTACGCCTTGATTCCAGCAACTTTTAATGTTTGTTTAACACTGGGCTTTATTAATTGTCATTCCAAACGCTATTTTTACGGGAAATTGTAGCCGTTTAAATTGGAAAGGCAATTTTGAGTGTATCATAGGAATTCTTGGTATAAAAACAGTTTCACTAGTTGCGTTGCCAGTTAATATGATACTGTCGATCTTTTTTTTTAAATTGACTACTTTGAATGTTGTACCGTTGCACAGTTTCAATGGACTCAAATTTCTGAGTAATATAATAGGAGCCCCTACTTTTAATATTACTTTGAAACCTATTTAGTTTCTTAGTGGATATGTTACTAATATCGGGATAAAATTGTTCAATAACTTTTTCACATTTTGTACCAAAACACAAATATTATTAAAATGTACATAGACATTTCCTGCTTGAAATTCACCATTTCCTATTTGGAGCAAGACGTTAGAAAATTACCAATTATCTTCGCTAAATGATAAAATCCTCATATTTGTTTTCGTTATAACTGGCAAAATTTGACGGAAATCTCTAGAGAATAAAACAATACAACCACCCATTGGGCCGTTACTGTTGCGCAGATCTTGCATTGTCCTGTCTAGTGCCTCAACTGAAGCTTTATGAGAGAAAGAAGCCTCATCCCAAATAATAAAACTGCAATCCCTCATTAATTTTCGGGCACTACTCTGTTTAGAGCTATTGCAAATGCTAGTGACGTCATCACTACATATTTTTAATGTCAGTTTGAATGTGGAATTGGCGGTTCGCCCACTTTCCAAAAGTGTGGCTGCTATGCCGGACGATGCCACAGCTAAGGCAATTTTTCTGTCGGATCGTACTTTTGCTAATAATAAATTTATTAAACATGTTTTACCTATGCCTCCAGGGGCATCTAAAAAAACATTTTACCTTCATTACTGTTATTATTAGAGGACATTTTTGTTCAGCATTCAAGTGACATTCATCTTGAATGACCTGTAAAAGTCTCAAATAGTTACAGTTAGTTTCTCGTAAATACTCTGTATTGAATGCTGCAATGAAATTGAAATGTAATGTCATGGTGAATCAAAAACTTTTGTAGATTTTCCTGACAGAGAATTCCACTTGTTCATTCAATGCAAATAAAGCTTGATAAAATAGTTTAGTCAAAATGATTTAATGATGTCTGTGATGCATATGTTTCATAAGTTATACCTTGAAAAGTACGTAGAATACTGAAATTACCATATCTTTCTTTTCAGAGTTCAAATTTTAAAAAATTTTCTTACTTCTACCCTGTAATACAAAGACTACTGAACGAAGTAGGGCCTTTTATATTGTAAAGTAACATCTTCGGCTCGGTCGAATCAAGACGACACGAAATTAGATTCGTTGCATATTTACATATTTTGATTTTGCTATATCTGGTAAAGTATTTATTTAATTTGCATGCTGTAAAGGGAAAAATATTCTTCCTGAAATGCTCAAGTCAACGAACGTATTTAAAATCATAATACCATATTTATATAAGTAGCGCCCCAATTACCGCTTTATAAGTGCCCATTTTTTAAGTATTAAAATTGGTATAGCATATTTTTCTTATAAGATAGACATATGCCGTTCCGGAGATTTTTGTAGACCTCTGTAAGATACACAATTCCACCATACATTGTTTTGTTATATCTCAAAGGGTTTAGGCGGCGTTTTCGTTGAAATCTCCCACACGGCTTATTTTTTTTTCGACATCTCCAACACAAATCGTTATATTTTAGCCAATTTATATAGAAACTTAACAAATCATGTACTAAAATCTTCCTCGAGGACCACTCTATCCACTGGTGCAAACAGCATGAAAATCGGTGCGGTGGTTTTTGAGTTTATCGCGAACAGACAGACAGACGCGGCGGAGGGCTTTGTTTTATAATATCTAGTGATGATACACCAATTTCTCTAGTTTAAAAACATAGGTAAATATGCAAATCTTAATCATTTATTATTAAAAACATTTCTGCAAAATTTCAACCAAATCAGATGTTGTCGTGAGATGTGTACTATCTATCAACTGCCTATCTGCCAAATTTTAGCTTCATGAATATGATTTCTCTACATTATTTTTACAATCCCATTTTTAGCTGTCTCTTCTAGGTGGTTTTGGAATCGTCTATATCCTTGCCAAAAAGTGATTCCTGCCACATCTAGGGATGTGATTGAAATGTGTTACTTATTAATATGTACTACAAACACCAATAGAGAAATCTGAAGAGTCTTTCTTAAGTTTCCCAGAAAACGAGGTTTAGATACACCATAAGAAAGATTTTGAGCTGACTTTTATTTTTATTAATAGCTTACAGAAAATTTAACGAAATTCTTTTAAAAACACCTATCAAATTTTTAATTGAATTTTCAGATTAAAACGTCTCGTTGAGGAACTGCATGTGACTGAAAAATCGTATGTTGAAAATTTAGAGAAACTTGAAAAGGTAAGTAAATTGTTTAATCGTATAGTAAAATGATGCAGAAAATATATATGCATTACCAAAATTACCGTGAATTTTAAAAGAAATTTCGAACACTAAATGTTAAAAACTGTTCGGTCAGTTTAAATCTTTTGTACATGTTTGTCAAGAATTAATAATAATTTCAAAATTCGTTCTATTTATGTAACATTCGAAAAAATCTGCTTATATAAGGATCAACAGAATGTCTTTTATTTAATCTCATTCAGCACTCTCTTGTTCTTTGCTTCTTGTTTTTAACTGTCTCTTTTAAATAGGTCTTCTGTGAACTGTTGATTGACTGACTTGCAGGGAGGACGCTTCAAAACATCCGACAGTAATAAAAGAGAACTCCTTGGTCCAGAATTAGTGATCCCCTTAGATTCCAGTGTAGCCTGTTTCTGTCTGTCAAAAGTTATGCTGGCATGCATAAACATTACTGTCAGGGTCACCATTTTTATAAGCTAATACCAGATCGTCAACGCCAGACTCAATGGGGTCATAACAGGTACTTTAGAGCTAAACTAAAGTTGGAGTTATCTTTTTGAATGTCTGCCTCAAGGTATAACGTCCTCATGGGAAATCCAAAACGTGTTCTTTGAATCTTGTGTTGGTTTCAATGTAGTGTCAAAAAGTAGTGGTTATAAAATTGTTTCAGGAAAGAAACAAATCATCTCTTTCTAGTCTTTAGACTTCTATAATTATCTAACTATTGTTCAAAATTGGTGTAGGTAAAGGGATTCACAGATTGTCAAATTGCACAATAATGCGATGCAAAACGATTTCAAACATGTTTTAAACTAGTCAAACATTTGCGCTATGCATCAAATACTCCAATACATTATTGTGTGACATCATATAATTTGATTGACGATGTACGGGATCGATTAGTTTAAAAATATTTTAAAATAAATGATATTTTTTTCAGAAATTTATACCTCACATTATACGAAACACACCGCACCAATACCTGTATCTTCATGATGAATTGTTTGGAATTATTTCTCTCATATTCAAAAAACAAAAGAGGTTTTTAGAAGCAATTGTTGATTGCAACAAGGATGTCGAATGTATTGCAAAAACCTTCGCGGAATTTGTAAGTAACAAGATTTAAAATTCTACGTAGATAAATATCACAGGCACTTCACGTATCAGTACGGTATTTCAATAATACAAGTATGTTTTAAATTGGGGAACTGGGGAAACTGTATGGCAAAATTCTTCTATAATAGATTACAGAAATTACACTAAGATTTTTAATGCTAGTTACTTGAGAGATTATCATTTTGCAGGTACAGCTTGTAAAATTTTTGCACTTTGATCCATGGATTGTAATGTTATATTTTACATAATTTCTTTTGTTGGTTGAAAAACAGATAAATTTGGTTTTGCTAATATTTAATGTCAGTATTTTACAATCCAGCCAATGCTTTACTTTAAGAATGGTATCTTCTGCTTTATGAATTACTTCGTCCCAATTTTCACCATTTATTAGAAGCACTGTGTCATCTGCATAGCAAACCACGAAAAAATAATTGGACCCAAGACTGTCCCCTGGGGGACACCAAACACCACTTTTCTACTTGAGCTGATTGAGTTTCCAATTAGCACTTTCTGTATTCGATTACATAAGTATGATTTAAACATTACCTCGTATGCCTACCCTTTGAAGTTTATTTAGAAGAATTTGGTGTGACATAGTGTCAAAAATCTTGGTGATATCCACATGTTTTGGCTGTTATTAAAACTTTGAATGATATGGTCAGCAACTCTGTTTACTGCATCTTCAGTACCAACCTCAGGTTTAAATCCAACCTGCAAAGGTGAAATAATTTGAAATTGTGCAAAATATCCATTTAGTTGTATTTTGATATATTTTGTCCATAATTGTATTTATATTATTTGTTATAACAATGGGTCTGTAGATGTCAACTGTTATTTTTTGCATCCATGGGTAATTACAGCTTGATTAAAAATTTCAGGATATTGATCTGTAGAAAAGATAACCTTGACTAGTTGTAGTATAGGATCTAATAATATGTCACAGTTTTGCTTTATAAGTAGTACATCAATGCCATCATATCCACTTGCTAAATTTTTTTGAAGAATTTGAAGAACTTGTCTCAGGGTACTTTCCCTGACTGAAGATGACAAACTGAAGTCGAAACAAGCCAATCCGAAAACAAACTTGACTGGTTTTCTAGTCATGAACACCTTTCGTGCGTTTTGATCTCTTGTCTTTTGCTCTTTCATAAAGGATCAGTTACCACCATCGAAATTTGATGTTTGTGGATCCGTTACCCATGGTTTTGCTTTACTTCTGCACCACAAAGTTATCTCAAGATGTTTTTGTAAAATTTCAAAAATCTTAAAATTGCCATTACTTGACAGTCATCCCAACCTCCTGCTCATAGGGGTGAATTATAGGTCGCCCTGTATAGCTTTATTTGTTATCAAGAGTTTATCCTTTTTTTATTGCAGGAACACCTATTTGACCTTTACCCAATATATTTCAAAAGCCAGCCAAAATGCCAAGCAAACCTCAACGTGTTAGAATCAACTATAAAGGTATACAAGATTAATTCTTTTTATTTGTGTACTTAACCTATTTTTATACAGTACATACAAGAACATATTATGCAAGGATTCGACTTCTTCGCCTATCTCCTGACACCGCTGCAGAGGCTCGGCAATTATATCCTATTTCTGGAAAGCATGGAAAAAGAACTCAAAAAGACAAATTTGTCATGCGAAAATACTCAGAAAGCTCTTCGGATTCTCAAAAATGTCATGTCGCGTGGAAATGAATTTGTAGCTATCGAGTCGATCCAGAAGAGCCCTATCAACAGGGAGGACTATGGATCTTTTGTAATGAGTAATAAGTTTACCATTGGAAAAGTTAAAAAAATGGAGTGCATGGTTTTTCTGTTTACCAACATTGTCATTTTCACTGTGATGGATCAGGTACGTTTTGGAAATAATTAAGTCTTTTCTAATTGAGTGAGAAGTTAAATTATTTTTTTCTTTAAGTAATTTGCGGTTAACAAATAATAGATGAAGGAAGTTCAAGATTTTTGTCAATTAGTTCTTGATTTTCCTACGAGAGACTTTGGCTCCATCAAATACAGTGCCAATTAAAAGTCCCACCTTCGTATCTTTTGAATACTTTCACTACTGGTGAAGGTGAAAATAAACGTGGCCACTAATTTTAAATAGGACCTTATGGCAAGTGATAGCTCATTTTTTGCTTGGGTTTATGCCAATTTTGATGGGAAAATTAAATAAATACTAAAATTATAATTCACATTTAATTAATGAAGAACATTCAGTCCGCTTCTGGTTAATTGAAACAAAAAAAATTGACGTTGTTTAATTTTATAGTAATTTTTACTTTGCAAAAGTTTTGCAAAACACTTTATATCTTAAATATTTAGTTGTATTATTTTTTTATGAGACTTTTAGTTGTTTATATAGGCATATGGTACGTACTCAAGCTGACAAAGTAGCAGCTGTCTTAACAATTGGTGAATGTAAAACGAATGTCCATGAAACGGAACGTTTATTTAATGAGAGGGATCCAGATCGTACTATATCGAGGACCAACATTTAGTGATCCATACAAATTAAAAATGGTGCACCAATTTTCACATGACGACCCTGAAAGAGGGAAATTCCGTGAAATTATGACAAATAAAATTAATCGAAATCAACCCTACGTAAGAACCATTTGTTTTAGTAATGAAAGTACTTTTTCTCCTCAATGGAAATGTGAGCATACAAAATGTACTTACGGTATTGGAGTGACACAAATCCCCACATTTTTCGAGAGAATCATATTCAATTTCCAGAAAAATCACAAAGTTGGACCTGATTTTCTCAACTTGTGAGGTATATCTGGAGATGTTACAATATGCAATTGAACCGCTAATTTCTTGGAATTCTGCACATAATCCAGATGAATTCGACAATTTAAAAAGACCATTTCGACAAGATAGGCATAATTATGGTCCACTAAGACGTTACTTGGATGAAGAATATCGACGAGGTTCCATAGAATGGTCAGCTCGGTTACCGGACCTGACACCATTAGGTTTTTCTGTGAGGTTCCTTGAAATTCAAAGTTTATACTACGGAACCAGACAATATTAACGTTTTAAAACAACGAATTATTGAAGAATGCAAGGCAGTTTCAGCTGATACATTCGAGCGAGTACGACAAGAATTTACTAATAGGCACACTTTGAAGACTTACTGTAAGAATTCGTTTAATTAATTACAGAGTAAATGTGAAATAATAATTTGTTTATTTAATTTGTCCTCTAAAATTTGCCTAAATCCAAAAAAAATTATTATGGTTGAGTAGGAATTGTCAATACGTCTCAAATGAGCTATCACTTTCCATAAGGTCCTATTTAAGATTAGTGGCCACGGTGATCTTGTTACGTCATCTGTTACCACTAGTAGAGAAGTTTAGACTACTAGGGGAGTGGGAGTGGGGACTTTTGACTGCCACTGTATAAAGGATGATGCATTTTTTCGTTATTTAACAACATACAAACACTTGCCTTATTTATTATTGATTATTTTGTCCGATCACTGTCAAGAAAAAAGTATAATAATTTATACACTAAATACACTATGTATACATATTTAGAAGTTTCGAACTTAAGGTATAGGTATTGTTATTCTACAGTAGACCAATTTAAATACTCTTGTACATTGTATGGTTCTCTTAAAACCAGATATTTGAAGATTTCTCTTTTAAATATTTTTTCATTGTTTATATTTCTAATTCTATTTGGCAAATTGTTAAAGAATTTGATACTAGCATAGTAAGCCTGTTTCATATTGACTTAAGCGATGTAATGGAAAATTATATAAATCTAAATTTCTTGTGCCATAATTGTGTTTTGGTAGTGAGTTCAAAAATTTTGATTTATGTTTAAAGATAAATAACAAACATTCATATATGTATAATCGATATATAGTAAGCATATTGTTTGCTTTAAATTTTTCTCTACATGTTTCCCTAATCGGTATATTAAACATTAAACGAAAAATTTGTTTCTGTACAACAAAAATTTTTTGACACTGTATGGGTTGCTCCACCCCAAAAAATTATACCAAATTTTATTCTAGAAACAAAGCATGAAAAATAAATGGTTTTCATTACATTTAATGATAGATATTTTTTTGTAACTCGGAGACAGTAAGTCACGCTATTTAGTTTTTTCCTTAGTTCATCAATATGATCGCTCCAACTTAAGAATTTATCTATTATGATACCTAAAAATTTTGTTTTATTCTGAATTTTATTATTTACATTATGAATTTTAATAATTTTCTATTTCATTACCACTTTTACTTTGAAAATTTATTAATTTTGTTTTATCTTTATTGAGTATTAGTTGATTTTGTAGCATCCATTCATAAATTTGCTTATATATGCCGGTTGTTTCTAGTTCTAATTCATTTGTCGATTTAGCAGTTATCAAGAGATTTGTATCATCTGCATACTTTACAATACCATGTTTACTATTATTTAATATTTCGCAAAGGTCGTTAATATATATATTAAAAAGCAAAGGACCTAAGATGCTACCTTGAGGAATACCGAGTTTTATTTGAACTACATCGGATTTAAATTGCCTTCCGTTAGACTCTAATATTACTTCTTGAGATCGATTTTCTAAATAAGATTTTATCCATTTGTTTTCCATATCTCTAATCCCGTATTTCTCCATCTTCATTAACAAATAATTATGGTTGATGCAGTCATATGCCTTTGAAATATCGAGAAACATACCTAAAGCAATTTCATGATTTTCAATAGCATAAAAAATTTTGTTCACAATCATTCTCATTGAAAAACTTTAATATTCTATTATAAGCAATCCTCTCAAATGTCTTTGAAAAAGTTGTTAATAAGCTGATAGGTTTAAAATTCTCGTTACATTCCATATCACCTTTTTTATGTAAGGGAATTACGATGGCAAACTTTAATAGGCCCGGAAATATTCCATGTTTAAAAGAGTTGTTAATAATCGTCTTCAATGGGAATATAATGAAATCAATTAATTTTTTAATTACATAATTAGATACCTCATCATATCCTGAACTTTTTATATTCTTAATAGTCTTTACTACTTCAAAAATTTCATTTGCATTTTTTAAATTGAAGTATATCAGTTGATTCTACTTTTCCGGATTTGGACCGCGTTATTTTTCCGAAATAATTTATTTATATATCTGAACCAACATATAAACAAAGTTTTCCGACGTTTCCCTCACACTAGTATGGGGTTTTTAGAAGGATGATAAATACAAATTTTGCTTACCTTGGGTTGTTTTTGTGGTTTTGTTGATATTTTGAATACGTTCCTCGAATTCTATTAGTAGGTAATGTAAGCGATTTATTTGGTTGATGAGATTTGTGTTGAAATGTGGACGCAGGGTTGACAGATGGACGAAAGTTCAAAGCTTTCGTCTCGGTTCAAATTCTTGGGATTTTTGGCGTTTTCAACGACCTCACGGAATTTTCTGATGAAATAATACGGAGATTTGGTGGCCCGGTTAGTTCAGCTACAGCGGAGTTTGAAAGGGCGCCCATTTTCAACCATGTTTGTGCTCACATAGATGGGTGTTTATAAATCGACCTGTTCCACCGATGTATACTGCCCCACACGAACATGGAGAGGGTAAAACTTGAGATTTTGGATAGTGGTTTGTAAACTGTTTTGACCTCATACTTGTGGAGAAGCGTCCCAATCCTATCCGTTACCTTGCTGATATATGGCATATATGTTACTGATTTACTAGGTAACAGTTCTTTCTTAGCAAGTGGATTTTAGTGACAAGAAATGGAATTGCGAATCTCTCGTTTACTGTAGCGGATGTGCTCCTCCGTCTTGGCTAAAGCTTCGTAGTAATTCACCAGAAAATTTCGCAATGCCGTTGAAATCGCCAAAAATCCCAAGAACTTCAACCGAGACAAAGTTTTTGAACTTTCACGCATATTGAATCCTGCATTCACATTAAAAACAAATCTCCTCAACGAAATAAATCACTAACATTACCTAGTAATAAAATTCGAAGAACGTATTCAAAATATCATCACAACCAAAAACTCATCCAAAATAATCCCATTAAGTACCTCGTACCCTTCTTTTACTTGAAATTCCGGGGGGGGGACAATTATTATAACTTAAAAACATCGTGGGCTATAACCAAAGTGTACTCATTTACAATTTGTGGTTCAGTGTAAGAAGTTTAATAAATTGAAGTTTCAAAGTGTGTTGTGAGAGAAAGACCAAACGAATGTAGTCGCCCCAAGGTAAGCAATATTTGTATTTCTCATCCTTGAAAAAGCCCCATACAAGTGCGGGCGAAACGTCGGAAAACTTTGTTTATTTGTTTGTTCAGATATATAAATAAAGTAAATCGAAAAAATGACTCAGCTATGACTCTGGCCGGGAAAGCCTACGTTCTCAAATTATCAGTATTATATCTTCTCCAAACGTTATATTGATATTTTTTTATTCCCAGTTTGAGGTTTCTCCAGTTTTCCGGCTGACATAGGGTACAATGTAATTACAATTGTTGAAATTTTGAGTTTAAGTTTTTATGCCATATTTATTCCTGATTTGTTTTGGGTTCAGTTTGTTTTTGTTGTAGCTTGTATACCCGGTAGCAAATAAAAATGCTCTTGATATATACCGGTTCACAGTGTTCTACGCTTTTTGATTCCTGTTATCTGTTCATTCGGATTTCCCTCGAAAATGACTAGTGCCCATCCTTCATCTCGAACGGCCACTTTCGTCATTTGACGCCCTGTCACCCTTTCCATGTTTCTATATCTATATCTACCAGCATTTTATAAAATTTTATTTTCACATTTTAAGATTTAGAACACATAATATTTCAAAATTCGTTGTTCCTTATTACATCTTTTTGAAATCTTTGAAAACTTCAAACTACGTCAGTGACCAAAAAAGGTGTAACCATCCGAACCAAAAATCGGTTTGTTATTAGATTTAACTTTTATCTCTCATCATATTTTTAAATGTAATTATTAGTTTACGATTTAACGTAGAGGAATTGAATTAAAATAGAAAGTAGAGAAATTGGCAATGCTGTGGAATCAGACATACTTGCCTTTAGTAAATAGTTTTAAGGTTACGATTCTGGGAAAATAAATTTCAAAGTGGAAAATACGACATTGTTTTGGAGAACTTTGAGAAATATATCAGAGATTACAATATTTTTACAACACCTCTAACTTTACAAATAGCTACCGATTAGATATTTATAACAATTTATTTCAAGCTACCTACACTTTTTATAATAAAATATTTTTTCCTATAATTTTATTTTTATTTTAAACTCTTCAAATATTTTATAGGATTTATTGCAGAAAGGGCTCGAGTAGTGATAAATCACTACTACGACATTATTAAATTGAATAATCTGTTCCTTAAAAATAAAATAATTTTTTCCTATAAGTTTATTTTTATTTTTAAACTCTTCTGAATATGAGTTCATATATTCAATATTTTTTTGTATTAGGACTAGTGAGTAGAATATTTCAAATATTTAATAGGATTTATATTTGCAGAGAGGTCTCGAGCTTTATCACTACCACGACAGTATTAAATTGAATGATCTGAGCCTTACAATCTTTGAGGATGGGACATTTCAACTAAAAGATTTTGTTAAAAGCAAACGCAAAAATCTCGATATAGATGAATACACTTTTAATTTAGAAACAAGAGACGAAAAAGTGAGGAGGTCTTGGACGCAAACCGTACAGCGAATGTTGTGGAAACAACTGGAAATTCAAAAAGGTGAGATTTTATAGTGTGAACGTTTTAAATAGAGACACCTTTCAAATGGAAGAAGTCATCTTGAAAAATCTTTTAATAACAAGCTTTGCTCGAACATATTTCGTTAATGATAGTCAAGCTCAGTATCTCTATGTTCAATTTTTCGTCACAATATATGTACTAAGACTTTAATTTCTATATTTAATTGCAAAATTGTTGAAAAAATTATAGAGTTGGCAAACTTTTCAAAACAAAGTCCAAGTTGTTGACATTATTAACTAACTTTTACAAATTTTTAGATTTTCCACGTATCAAATCCTACTAACTGCGCCAATATTTTACAATAATTCAAATAAACATACTTTACTGTTACAGAGTTTTATTTTTCAGCATATGCCAGTTCGTCTCCAAGAGTTGTCTTAAAAGCAAGATAGTACTGAAATCATTGGCCACAGCATCTAATATTCATAAACCTGTTTCATGTTGAATACAATTTTATTATGTAAACCTTAATAAACTATTTTGTTATATTTGTTTAAAATATTGTGCATTAAAACTTCCAATAACGATTACCCTCAGGAAACCAATAGTCGGCCTTAAGATAGTGATTTAAATAAGATCACAAGAAACAAAACAACTGATGTAATTAGTAAACTTAATTTAACTCCGTTGTAAGTTGATTGAAAACTATTAAACATAATTGACATAATATACAAGTAAATATGTAAGTAAAACGTACTAGGTTATACTTATCGGTCAAATCAGTAAATAGTGATTTGACAGTATTAATCACAGATCATACAATAAAGTAGTAATGATAAGTTGGGGACAATACCTACTATACATTCAACTACTACCAACTGTTTCATTGCATTAAAAAATTGTAAACATTCTGATAAGATATGAAACCATGTAGAACTTGAAAAATACAAAATGTGTATCAGACAATGAAACGACTGTAGTCGAAATAAAAAATAAGTAGTACTTCGATTTATTTTCAGGAGAGAACAGTTAAAAAAACAATGCCTGACAGCTGGGTAAAATTACTAACTAGTAAATATGATATATTGGCGAATAAAGTTACAGTAGATCAGTTTAAAAAAACGAAGAAAATGAGTGTGAGAACTGGGGATGGCCAAATTAACAGAGTTAATAACAAACATAAACCCTTTACTATTAAACGGAGATTTACCGATCCAGGGAACATACATGAGCTGTTTACAGACAACTTAAAAAATTGTGGTTCTAATGCAAAGGCAGAAGAAGACGACGAAGACAACTATCGAAGTCCAAATGAAGAAAACCCCACAAACGGTACAGAAAAAAATATTTGTACGGTTCGGGATATCATATCGAAAATGAATGATTTGATTACAGATGTTAAATACGGTAGGAACTATAAAACTGGTTCGCAACTGTTTGACTTACATTTTGATGACAATAAGCATGACACCCCAAGGAATGTTTTTAGAACAGACATCGCTTGTATGGATAATACGAATCCAAAAGGTAAGCAAACATGACAAATACTAGAAAGTAGATGAACGAACATCAAAATTACTCTGAATAACAATTTTCACAGCTTCAACAGACTTCGCAACTTGTTATATAAAATTTCTTGTGAACTTCAATCTTCATTCTATTATTACATTTTATTTTATTTTTATTTATCGAAAAAAATGTGTTGATTTGTTTCATGTTTAATTATGGGGAATTTAGTTGGAATCACACCCCCTTTCTAAATACGAAGCAAGTTTCAACAGGTCAGAATTTGAAAGTGCCAATCAAAAATTCCCTCCCCATTTGTATCTTTTGAACGGTTACAATTAAACTAATGAAATTTGGAGTGCGCAAAATAAACGGTTGTAAACTCCTCTACTAGAAGTACGAGATGCGTAACAGGAATAGATGACCTCATCTGTTACCATCAGTAGAAAAGTTTACAACAATTTATATTCACCCTCTGAATTTCATTAGTGTAAGTATAACCATTCAAAAGATATGAGGGGGAGGGGACTGACTGGCACTGAATAAAATAATCTTCTATACTACTATAAAATTGTAAGTTTGTCTGTTTGTTTGTTTGTTCGTTCGTTCGGGCATCACGCAAGAACTACTGAACTGATTTTGCTGAATCTTTTTTTGTTGAAAATGAGAGAACCGGTACTTCACATACTTGAATCAGCTTAGCTTTTGTTTAAAATTCTGAATATGCCAATGTAACATGTTTCGATTTGAAAAAAATCAACTGATATATCAACCGTAATTTTACAGGATGTTCTATATATATGAAACTTAATGTGGAGTAGAATGACATGGATTTCAAAAATCTAAAAAAATATATTAGGTGTACCATAAGCAGCTGCATATATACCGTGTAGTTCAAATAAGGAGGAGTGGAATTATTTACATGGGGTGGTTCAAAAAACTTATATTAAGTGGGCCATAAATAGTTGCATATATCAAGTGGTTTGTAAACAGGCGGAGTAGAATTATTTTTATATAGGGTGGATAACAAAATGATATATTGTTTGGCTCATAAATAGTTGCATATACAATTTGATGAAATAAGGGTAGAATATTTATTCAGGGTGGATAAAATTTTATTGGAAAAAAAAGTGTTATGTAAGCAGTTAAGATCTTTGAATTATGTTCTTGAGTTATTATAGTTATGAAATGGGTTGAAAAATGTAAAAAGAACTTGTTTTTAAACAGGGTGGTTGAAATATGAAATCGAGTGGAATTATAGTTTATAGAGTGGTTAAAAAAATATTTTATGTCCACAATGTAATGTCTTCGATGGCACATTACATATAATATCCAAAAAAATGTATGAAGTGTTGCGGTTTTGGTTCAATGCTTTCAATGCAAGTATGTAATTGACGAAGGACCTTTAGCGGGAACAATCAATAAAACACGTGCCGTCGCGTAAATGAATCACCAAATAAAAGTTAATCACTGACATTTCACGTCGAAGCTCTGCAGGTGGTGTTTTCTTGGTTCTTCTTTCTTCAGAGGCTAGCCCCGCAACAGCAGGAACTGATTTTAGAGCTTCGTCTGGACAACACGTTACACAAAAAATAGCGACGTAATGTTCATTGATTGAGCAAACAAAAATGCGGGTTTAACAACAAATAATGCGCTTTTGTAAACACAGAAACAACAAAATGAAAGCGGTTTAGCGGTTGTTACGACCGGAACTATAACTCGCGAAATCGTAACACAATAACAAAAAAAGCGGCCGTCTTAAGACGGAATCAAAAAAGCGTCCAAATAGCTTGGAAGTCAATACACGAATGTACTATGCAAAAAACATCTTACACGGAAGGTTTTGGAAAAGGTGCTTTAAAAATCAATGTTCCATTTAAACAATACACTAAACAAATTGCGGGAACGCAACACAGAAGTAGTTGCCGGATTGTATGAAATATAGGATGATCTACAAGCTGTTCCATGTACCGGATGGTTGAAATCTAGGAAGGAGTAGAATTTTAAGGATACAGGGTGATACAAAAATGTTATATTGGGTGGCAATTAAGTAGTTGCAAATACAAGATTGTTGAAATATAAGGTGGAATAGAATTATAATTATACAGGGTGGGTAATAATATGTAGTACCTAAAATATGGGACATAGTAAAGTTATAATTACACAATGTGATTGAAACAAGGTTAGAAAAAGTTGCAAATGAAGGGTGCCTTTAGCTGATGTGTGGAGAGAAATTATACTTTATAATGTAATTAAAAAAATATGAGGAAAAATTGTGAAATAAGGAAATTTATACATACAAGATGATTCAAAAAAATGTTGAACAAAATTGTTATATAGGATGAGTTGCAGTTTTGGTGAAATATATTGGGTATTGATGGATTTATAGCACAGGAAGGTACAAAAATGTTATACAGGGTGGCCGATAGGTAGTTGCATATACAAGGTGGTTGAAATAGAGGGTGGAAAAGAATTATAGTTAAATAATTTTTTTGTAGGATAGAACATGAGCTGTTGCATATATGCAATATCTGAAACGTGGTTCGTAATATTATAGTTATACAGTGTGATTAAAACAATGTTAGAAAAAGTTGAATATACGGGTGGTTGAAATATAAAGGTAGAGACTAGATTAAGGCCTAGTATTTAAACATGAGCTTTAAAAATATTATTTTTTAGTTTGTCATGAAAGTGAAGACACAATTTTAAATAAAAACAGGACTATTTTCAATAAAACCCTGGAAAATAATTTTAAAATGAATGGCTACAGCATCCGACCTCATAAAGATAATATTCAAACATTGTCTAGAAGAACTGTGAACGTGCAAGACGCATCCAATGAGGTGTCTTATCGTGACAAGAGACTGACAAACGGAACCCCACGATTCGCACATATTAACAGTCTTCACCGAAAATACAAAATCAAAGCAAATGGACGACATTTCACGGATCCTGGTAATCCAGAAATTCTACACCAAATCATGAAAGACTCTGAAACGTATAAAACTGATTATAATATATATTCAAATTCAAACACAAGGAAAGACACGAATGATTTCCGTAAAGATATAAAAACAAATGAGGACGTCAAAAACAGAAATGAAAATGTCGACTTCCTAAGTCAACTCTTTGACAGATTTGTTAGTCTGGAAGATGATTTTCCGAAGGAGATAGAAACAATAGATAATATTTCCGAAAAAGGGTGGTACGTATACGAGGCCTACAATGTTGATGGAAGCGAACTAATAAAAACGAGTTTTTTTTTAAGACGAGAGCCTATACTTTTAAACAACTCTCAACGTCTTGTAAATAATTCAAACGGGTCACGACAAAACAAGAAAACTCTGAAACGAACAACATCCACAGTTTCCAGGGCTTCTTATTTTGCTGAATCTGCTGAAGAAGAACCTGATGATGTTTATGCTAACGCTAAGAAAGAAACTATTTATGATAGGGAAGGTAACGTAAGAATTGAAAGGATCAGATCTCCAACTAAATTTAGAAAACATACCGCCAAACTCACTTCAGTTTACTCCTTGTGAGTATACGACAGCCCATAAAAGGTAAGTCTTGATGATGTATGCACACTTTTTATACGCTAAGAGAAATTCTGTCGAAAAAAAAATTAACAATACTTTACAATTCATTGGTAGAATCCATTTTAAGATATTGTGTAGTGGCGTGGGGCGCTTGCTTTTAATACAACTTTCAGAATTTTACACAAAACACACATCTAAAAATAATTTTCAAAAAAGTAAACTCTATCCCACCCGCAAACTTTATGAAGAAAATTAAATATTAAACCTTAGACATACTTTTATTTACCACAAGCATTTTAAGATTATATTCAAACCCAACCCAATGTCAGTACAAAAATAATCGAGTAACCCGCTCGACAGCCAATATGGACTTAAATGTCCAATTCTTCAATAATACCCTAAGTCAAAGGTCCTTGTTTTACTCTGGACCTAAATTATATCACCTAATCCCTACAGAAATAAAAAAATACCCAACTTCAGAAAATTTAAATTAAAAGTAAAAAATTACCTGCTATTACGTCAACACAAATTTTGTGAGCTACTGTCATCTAAAGTTTCATAAATAAGATTAAAAAAAAAACACTAAAACTGTTGTAAGTGACCATTTCCCAACCATCTACACCATAAACTCATTTTTGTATTGTAAATTGATGTCTCCCTTAATTTTAATTTTTTTTCTGTTAACTCGTACTTTGTCACATTATGTTTTCTTACCTGCAATCTATCATTTATACGAGGGCTGCCTTTTATATTTCGGGATTGGACAACCCTAGTGTTGCAATCTGACAACTGACAGCTCTATCGTAAAGTTTGACATTTTTGAGGTTATACGTTTTGACATACGAGCGCTATGTAGTGTTTACAGTAACTTAAAGGATTCATCTCGGCCAAAAAATGGAATTAATTCGTGAACATTTTCGTGCGATTATTTTTTACAACTTTCGACGTGGATTAAGTCAGCAAGAGTGCATGGATGAACTTAATTTAATTTTTGGCGATGAAACTCCGTCAAGGACCATTGTTTATCGATGGTATGGTGAATTCAATCGAGGTCGTAGTTCACTCCAAGACGAATTTCGTGAAGGTCGTCCAAAAACAGTTGTTGTCCCGGAAACCATTGATGCTGTGCGCGAACTGATATTGCAAGATCGTCATGTGACCTATCGTGAGGTTGAGTCAACCTTACACATTAGTGGGACCAGCATACATTCAATATTGCATAAACATTTGAATGCCAAAAAAATTTGTTCGCGTTGGATCCCACACAATTTGTCAATTGTTCAAAAAAGGCTCGTGTCGATTGGTCTAAAGAAAGTGCTTCAAAACACGTTTATGACATAGTGACAGGTGATGAATCGTGGATTTACGGGTATGAGCCCGAAAGTAAACAGCAGTCGACTGTAGGGTATTTCAAGATGAGCCGAATCCAACAAAAGTTGTTTGCGCACGAAGTACTTCCAAGCAAATGATCGCCTGTTTTTTCGGAAAAACTGGAAATGTCGCAACCGTACCACTAGAACAACGCAGAACAGTCAATTCTGAGTGGTACACAACCATTTGTTTGCCAGTTGTCTTCTAAGAAATGAGGGAAAACCAACCGTCGAAGACGGATCACTCTTCACCACGACAACGCGAGCTCTCACACATCGGCTCAAACAACCGCATTTTTGACCACTCAAAACATCGATTTGATGAGTCATCCGCCGTATAGTCCTGACTTGTCACCAAATGACTTCTTTTTATTCTCGTACGTAAAAAACAAACTGAGAGGTCAACATTTTTCGACACCTGAAGAAGCGGTTGCTGCGTTCAGATTGCATGTTTTGGAGATACCTCAATCAGAGTGGAAAAAGTGCTTCGACAATTGGTTCAAACGCATGCAAAAGTATATAGATCTTCATGGGGAATAGTGTGACAATAAAGCGATTTTCGATGATTAATATTTGTTTTTGTTCTCTAATCCCGAAATAGAAAAGGTAGCCCTCGTATGTATATTTTACAACAGAGGCATAATGAACGGACACATAGCAAAACACCATCGTGTCTCTGTTAATTATTTAGAAGAATCAGCCCTATATTTTGACATATGATTGTACATTTACTGTGATGATGAATAATTTTGATTTGATGTAATGTACTTCTAATATACAAGGTTTGGCAAAAGTATAGATTCATGCAAATAGCTTTCTTTATGGCGGTTTTGATTTTTAAGAAACATGTTATTTTTTATTCGGTTACAGTGGTTGGTGTAACAACTTTACTGTTTTATTCACGACACTAAAATTATTGAAAATGATTTTCTTGATGCCCAACTTTTATTTATACCTTCTTTTATTAAGCTAGCATGATTTTTGGAAGCAACTACTTTTCCTTGTTATAAACTTCATTTTCTATTAAACCCTAGAAATAATTATTTAAAAATAAACAAATGACAAATTGCTCATGACCAAAAAATTCATAGGAAATTTTTCAAATACCTTTAAACATTTCTCAAAAAAATAATGGAAGTTTAATTTAAAAAAATAGTGAGGAATAAAAATTGAATTCATTACTCATTAAAATAATAATGAGCATTTTTTGAATTGTTGTGGCTGATACTTGATGTAATGTAAATATGTAACACATAATCGAATAGATTTATACTGTATTTTGACAAAACGACACGTGTTTCGGCATACAATGCCTTTATCAAGTTTCACAAAATATTAAACGACTTATTCTAACTACACCATTATATCGGATGTAACAAAATTACCGGTACCCCCTGTAAGTTGTTCAAGTAAGACTTAAAATTTCAGTGGTGACCTTGTTCTTGACCTCAAGGTCATTTTTTATTCCGGAATCAGTAAGAGCGGATAATTTTACATGCAAGTATGTATTTGACCTTGAGGTCAAGCTCAATCATTATTTGCAACAAAAAGTTTTCATTTTTTATTTCTATATTTTATTACCTTTTTTTTGCTGGGGGTAATAACTGTGAACATATGCTTTAGAGATCGAAAGTAATGTTAAATATCCATGAACTGGCTTCAAACACTTTAAAGAGAAAGGTGATTCATATAAACCTAAAAAATTATAACAAAATAAAAAAAAAACAAAAAATAAATTAAAAAAATCAATAAAAACAAAAAAAACTGTTCAGAGGGGCTACATCAACAAAATAAAACTACACAGTCCTCAGGTTGCGTATAGCGGAAAACCTTTCTGAAGATAAATGGTAACTACGAATATACGAATAAGTAGTTGCTGACAGCCGGTGGGGCCCCACCTTCTTTCAAAGCCAAGTGACAATATTCGCTGCAAATAACGATTGCTCTTGAAATGACCTTTAGAGGTGACTTAGACCCTAAGGTCAAATACATACCTGAATGTAAAGTTTTCAACTCTTTCTAAGTCCCGAAATAAAAAATAGGAGTTTCGATTTAAAAAAGAAAGTTGTCCTTGAAATGACCTTTAAATAATACTTTGGGGGTCAAGGACACGGTTACCACTAAATTTTTTAGTCAAAACTGCACAACTTTTGTCTGGAACGTTTTCTCGGAAAATACGACCATATGAAGATACAGGGGAAGTATCGGTACTTTTGTTACACCCGTATATATACATTGTACTACATAATTACACAGAACTATTAAAAAGATTTAAGAGTGGGGATGGATTAAGATCTAACTGATTATTTAATAGCCTACCTCAACATTTGTATTTGTTCATTTCTAGGGATTCTAATGAATTAATTTTCCTGTAATCAGTTTCTAATTGTTAAATTTTAACATTATCATTAAAGTTATGATTATGATCTGTTTGCATTTTTTGCAATCTGCTTCTCTATATACTGTGCCGTTGCCAATATTAATGACAATCAAAATTTGTTGGATAAATTTAAAAAAATGCATTCTCAATTTTAGGCTAAAGAATCTCATAGAAGAACTAAAATCCACAGAAAAGAAGTACGTAATGAACCTGGAGAAAATTGTAAAAGTACGTATTTTTTCTTATTAAAATATCCATGTGCTAGCTAAGTTTACCTTCATTTTAGAAATTCATACCGTATATAGTAACACATTCTCCCGAGAGTTTGAGAAGATTTCATCACGATATATTCGGAATTATTTATGTCATATTTGAGGAACAAAAACGATTTTCTAGAGCCCTTCTCGAAAGCGAAGATAATGTGGACGACATTTCCATGGCTTTCTTGAAAAGCGTAAGTACAATGTGGCGTTTATTGATCGTATATAAAAATTAGTCACAATTGCTGAGAATAGTGACGTTTCTGTAGTACTTTCGCTTCTATCTGAAGTCGTAGGCCATGATATATACACGTTTTGTAGTTAGTTTAGTTTATTTTATGCTAAAGTCCAATGAAAACCTATTCTAGTTCAGATTTATTTAAATTCAAGCTTCCGGTTTATTGTATGAAAATTCATTCATTCAACATTTAACACTGGATATTATTTTACGTTCTCGCTTAGAATCCAGACCAAACGCGCTTTTGTTTTAGCCTAATATCAATGTTCGAATTAAATTATATGCCGATGGAAATCTTTTTTAATTTCACTCTTGAGCTTCTGATTTAATCTAATAAGATTAGAATTCGCAGCGTTCAACTATAAAGTAGTTCTTTAATTTAACTGCTAGTAGAAATGGCTGATAAGTCGTTGATGAACATCAGAGACAGCAGTGGACCAAAGTTGGATCCTTGTAGTACCCCAGAAGTTATAGAAAAAAACTTTGATTTACAGCTAAAACTGATAATTTTTCATTCAGTGTTAGGAGATGAAATTTAATAAAGCATTTACTAAAATCATTATAGCTCACATCCTCCTGCCTTATAGAGTCAATAGCTACAGTTGTGAATTGTGTCAAAACAGACAAATTTCAATATATTCTAATGTAGTTGGACAATAGAACACATTTGGTCATAAATGTATATTTGAAATACTTTTGCGAATGTAAGAGTAACGGCCATAGGTTTACAATTTGTTAGGATTAGGAAAGTAGGCCTTCAACGAAATGAACAAATGTCTTCATGGCTACAAAGTCCGATGACCGATAGTTTTCAAGTTATGGTTAATTTTATATTTAATGTCAGGGTATACCACGATGAGTTGAGTCGATATGTACATCAGAAACTTCTTGGACTACTTATCTGAAAATTAGTATACAGGGGGTTTTCGAGGAGTTGGTTTTAGTTAAAATAATTTCAGTTATCTACGACTTCCGGTTCTACCGGAAGTGGACACTAACTTTGTTTTTATAAATGGAACACCCGGTGTTTTAAAGCTTTTCTAGAATCTATGATGAATTTCAATATAACTTTATTAAAAATATCATATGTCTGAAGGGTTCCAATTGAAAGTTATTTAAACTTTTTGAAATTTTGGCATCTGTCAAAAGCTTTCTAAAAAAAATATTTTTTTGGAAACAAAGAGGCCCAGGTCAAAAATTAGCAGAATTTGCCTGAATAAAACTTGAAGCTTCCTAAATCTTTGGAAACTGTTCAAAAGAATATACGGAGTGTTCAGAAATTGGCCCCGAATTCGTCTATCTCGAAAATAGTGTTAAGTCATTTTTTTTTCCAATGGATTTTATGTTTGAATCCCTATACGTAAATTAAAGGATTTTTGTGGTTATGAGAGCTATCTGAATTATCACTAGACTTTTTTGAACGAATCGACAAGAAACAAATGCTGAAGTGTCAACAAACAATTTTTGCTAATAAATTGGTATTAAAGCAGATTTATATGGAAAGCATTTATCATGTCCCGTTTAGGATTTAGTAACTAAGTTCCGTTCGCGATACTCCTATAGACCAAGACCCACTCATGGCACACTGACAGGGCTCATTCACAATTGCAAAACAGATGGACAATTTGTGAAAAAGGAAGAAAATGGGAAACCTGTTGTAGATAATAAAGAGAAATTTAAGTTACAGTCTTAGCATGCTTAAGAGCATATCCAGAAAATTCCTCACTAGATGCAGAAAGTGATGTGAGATATCTATGATTAGTTTTCAGAGGATCCTAAAAACAACATAAGAACCATCCGTTTGCATTCTCATTAGTTAAGAATTTAGGAGCAGGTGAGGCTCAAAGACGGAATCATCTTTCGAATTCATACTAATCAAAGGAAGACGAACATTTTGTACACAAAATGATTTAGACGGATGAGGCAAAATTTATGGAATAGTCAACCACATTACTAATCCATACATTATTTTTAGGTGAGAGATATCTTGAGATTTTAGAAAATGGTTTACATCCATTAGAGTTGACTTAGAATCAGCAGTGGTCTCAACACGACCTCATAATATTGTACCTGTGAATAACTTTTTAGACAATCATTTTGAAGATCGTTGGATAGAGACTAATGGACCTCATCGACGCCTTTTTTTATCACTCCTTAACTTATTTTATTTGGGGTCGAATAATAAATATTGTCAATGCTGCACCGTTAACAACAAAGGTAGATTGCCAGGAAATGCTCTACGTCATGGTGTTATGAGTATGCTTTGGTCTATGCGGAGATCGCAGTGGAAAGATTTCACATACTTTTTTATAACCATATCAAATTCTACATAAATGATTAAGAAATTAAAGTGATATATATATATATATATATATATATATATATATATATATATATACGTTTCTTGACGGTTCCTTCAAAAAAGCATACTAATTCATATCTATCTCTAATAGCTACACAGAAAATTTAATTTTTCCAAATGTATATAAAAACTGTTTCATTTAGTCTTGTAAGCATAAACGTCTACTTTTTAGCCTAAATTCCAATGGTTTTGAGGAAAAATGGAGTTGCCATTTAAAAAAAAAAAAGGAACTTTAAAGATGGAAGTTCTGTAATAACCCTAACAAAAATTATTTTAACTAAAACCGGCTCCTCGAAAACCCCCTGTATACTAATTTTCACATTAATACTCCCAGTAGTTCCTCATATACATATCGAATCTCTTCGTGGTATACTCTGACCATAAATATAAAATTAACAATGACTTGAAAACCATCAGACATCGAACTTTGCGGCATTTGTTCGCTTTGTTGAGATCTACAAAATATCAAAATTTCAGCCAAATCCACCGGGGGCCACTTTCCATAAGGAATGTGCGGGGTCCTTTGAAATAATAATTTTAGTATTTAATTTATCCTTTAAAATGAGCTATCACTTGCCATAAGTTTACAATCGTTTTTTTTTTCTTTAGTGTAGGTACAACCCTTCAAAAGATATGTGGCCAAAAAAGTTAATACTGGATAATTAGTCCAAGCAGCACCGATTTTCCTAAAAATTTCGATTTAATTTCTACTTAACCTCTACTTTATAGTTGACTCTGTGCCGGTGGTTGCTTTTTTCCGTAGGGAAGGATGCTTCCCCGTTCTGTAGGGTGAAAATATATGAAAAAAGTCAGGGAATAAATAAATTAACTAATTTTAAGCAACTTTTGTTCCATGAAGTTCTTTCTAAAAGTCAATTCTTTTCGAGTTAATCGATTTTTAAACAAAAAAAAAAAACATTTTTGATTCAAGTAATTTTATTTGTTAAAAAATCAATAATTTCACTTGTGATTAACTCTAAAAGAATTGACTTTCAGAAAAAAACTTTATTTAAGAAAAGTTGCTTAAAACTAGTTAATTTATTCATTCCCGAACTTTTTTTCATATAAGAGGGGGGTAGCATCCCCCTCTAGGAAAAAGCAACCCTCAGCACAGGGTCAACAAGTCAAAATAAAATACTAATTTGACAAATATTTTTGTAATTTCAGGAAGACCTATTTGAACTCTACACAATGTATTTCAAAAACAAAAGAAATCTCTTCAACTTCTCGAAAAATTCAAATTGATTACGCAAGTATGTAAAGTCAAGAACGATTTTCCTAAAATTCAGCTATTTTCTGTTTCCAGAACATGCAGAAAAACTTTGAAGAACAGCTAGCATTTTCAGATTACCTTCTAACACCACTAAGGAGATTAGGAAACTACATAATCTTCATGGAGAATATGGACAAAGTGTTTAGCACGTTGCAAAGCTCACGGGAAAGCTTCCGCTTTATAGACGTAGTAGAAGATTTGAAAATGTTGAAAGGTTCACGCGAAAACGTCCAGAAAGCTAAAAGCCTAGTAAAGCGTGCCATGTCGAAAGCCAATGGATACGCTGCCATCGCTTCCATCCAAGGCAGCCCCGTCGAAGAAGAAGAATACGGCACTTACATAATGGGTGACAAATTTAAAATGATTCACCCTTTAAATGTTGATAGTATGGTGTATTTGTTCACGAACTGCGTGGTGTTCACAGTGTTGGATCTGGTAAATATGCATTTGTTTCTGAAATTTCGAATGAGTATAAAGTAAAAATTAATCGTTTTGATAAAAGGGGAGTTGCTATATAAGTGAGAGAATAAAATAACTTGTTTTTTTTTCATAACGGTTTGGTATCATTCCAACACCTACGAAGATTTCTTATTTGTCTCTCCATTGAAAGCACCAGCAAAAAATGGAAAGAGAGGGGGGGGGGCAAGTTTCCAAAACGTCAAAGTCACTGACTGCTCCACTAAAACTAGAAAATTTTAAACTCAAAAGCCTTTGAGAAAATAGTTTCTGTGGGTTTAATCCACCCCTTTCTACTGTCGGGGATGTAGGACTATTAGAATTTGGTCTGTTGCACCATATTTGTTTTACTTTTCGTCATTTATTGTAAAATTTATTCTTCATGGCTTTTTTCCTTCTTCCGGAGCAATATTAAGTTATTTCTCGGTCATATGACACACATTTCCAATTGGTTTTAAGTCTGGCAACCGAGAGGGCCGATTCAAGACAGTAATATAGTAACCTTAACTTGTTGACGTTCAAAAGAAGCATGATAAATATAAAGCTATATATTTCCTTAACAAAACAATATCATTAACATACCTACAAGTAATTAATAAGGCTTAAACAGACAGGAAGTGAATTTTTTCAAATGAAACATGTATATTTTTGTAGCATATTCGGATTCTACGTTGAAAAGTAGATATCTTTTGTTAGAAACGTTTTTTGAAATAATTTGGTCAAGTGCGAGTTGGACTCGCATAGTAAGGGTTCCGTACCACCTTCAAGATTCTAATATTCCAGTTTCAGACAAGCAGGGAATGAGTGCATTTTCTTATATTTACCTTAATATCTTTTAAAGGAAGCGTTTTAAATTTATAAAAAATATACACTTTTATTTTCCACACGTAGACTTATTTGATCTGTTTTGTCTATTCATGGGTTTTCTCTCCTCCAAATTTTTTCCTGTAACAGATAAGTATTTAAAAAATTGTATATGTAGAACAAAGTGTAGTAAGGCAATTTCGTAAAATTGCCCGGATTACTGGTTGTCTGTACAGAGATTCTTCCTCACAGTTTTTCTGAGAGAAAGAGATGTCTATAAAATGATCAACCAGTATTCCTGTATATAAGTAATGTATTGTATATTGTGTAATACTTATCTGTGTATGGAGACGTTTCAACTCCGAGTCTGGAGTCGTTGTCAATCGTTTAGTGTTGTTTTCGAGGTTTTTTTCTAAAAAATTTTCGCTTTGATTTTGAATTTATTGTTTGTCAAAAAATTTGACACTGACAATTGTCTCCAGACACGGAGTTGAAACGTCTCCATACACAGATAAGTATTACACAATATACAATACATTACTTATATACAGGAATACTGGTTGATCATTTTATAGACATCTCTTTCTCTCAGAAAAACTGTGAGGAAGAATCTCTGTACAGACAACCAGTAATCCGGGCAATTTTACGAAATTGCCTTACTACCCTTTGTTCTACATATACAATTTTTTAAATACTTATCTGTTACAGGAAAAAATTTGGAGGAGAGAAAACCCATGAATAGACAAAATAATTCAAGACCTCCTCAACAATCTTTTCGAAATTACTTATTTGATCTGCTTCATGATTTGCTTGATTTTCATAAAAATATGTATTTATTTTTCTAATTTGGTTTTATTTTACTAATAAAGTTTCAGGACAGCCTTTTATAATCTACTGTCTGATTTTAAGATATGTAGATTGGACGATAAAGGGCAAAATAGGTCAAGTTTTAAATTATTAAATCTGTTATTCAAATTATTTAAAAATGCAACTAAATATATTTTTCAAAATTTAAATAGTGTAGTTTCTAAAGTGGGAATTAAGTCGATGTTTAATATTTTTGTTAATATCTTTTAAACAAGTGATTTAAAAATATGATATATTTGTAATTCACATAATGAACCTTTTATCTGATATATTAAATGATGCGTTTGAAAATTGAATTTTTATTTTCCATTTAATTGTATAATTTGTCCCTAAAATTACTAGGGGGTTTTTCTAATATTTTTTCTTATAAATTTCAAGTGAGCCCCAGTACCACTAATTATTTTAAAAATTTTAGGTAGTATGGTTTCTGAAATAAAGCGAGAAATGAATTTTTTTTATATCTTTATGTTAATATCTTGTAAACAGTTAATTTCTAAAATATGAAAAAAATATATTTGTATTCCTCATAATGAGCCCTTTCATTTGATGTATTGCATGATGCGTTAAAAAATATTTTTTTATTTTCCCTTAAATTCTATAATTTGGCCCCAAATATTAATATTAGGGATTTCTTCATATTTTTCCTGTAAACAAAAAAATTAGGTCTTATAGTTTGGAGAATAACGGAGGAATGGGTAATTTTTTAAAAATATTTCTATAAATATATTTTAAAATATTAATTTTAAAAAAATTAACAAAACATATTTGTATTCGTCATAATGAGCCCTGTGATTTGATATATTACTTGATCCGTTAGAAACAATTATATTTTTTATTTTCTATTTAATTCTATAATTTGCCCCCCAAAATGAATATTAGGGGTTTGTCCTTATTTTTCCAGTAAAGTTCAGGTGAGGGGCTATACCTCCATTTATTTTCAAAATTTTCCAGCTTATGGTTTCGGTGATAAGGGGGGATGGGTAGAATTTTTTATATTTTTGTTAATATCTTTTAATTAATTTATTTTAAAAAATATATTTGTTTTCGTCATATTGATTCATTCATTCATTGATTCATTTGATATATAACATGATGGGTTAGAAACAATTTTAATTTTATATTTTCCATTTAATTCTGTAATTTGCCCCCCAAAATTAAAAGTAGAGGTTTCTCCTTATTTTTCCAGTAAACTTCAGGTCCGGCCTATACCTGTATTTTTTTTCAAAACTTCAGGTTTTATAGTTTCGGACATAAGGGGGAGGAATGGGTAAATTTTGGTATATTTTCGTTAATATCTTTTTAACTAACATTTTTTTAAATATGAAAGAATATGAAAAATATATATATATATTTGTGTTCCTCAGAATGAGACCTTTCATTTGATGTATTACATGATGCGTTTGAATTTTTTTAATTTTTATATTTTCATTTAATTGTATAATTTGCCCCCAAAATTAATATTAATGGTTTCTCCTTATTTTTCCTGTAAAGGGCAACGTTCTATATTTCCTATTTTTTTCAAAATTTTAGGCTCAGTAGTTTCGGAGATCAGGCGGGGGGAACGGTCGATTTTTTTAGTTTTTCCCCCCAGAAGTATCCCTAAAATAATTTGTTTTTCTTTTACGATATGTACTCCTGATCGGGTCACCAAACTATACATAGGTACCAAATTTCAACCTCTTTCGTCCAGTAGTTTAGGAGAAAATTGCTGTGATGTGACAGAGGCAGAAATCCGGAGTGATATTATACAAAATGCATTTTGAGTCCTCTGAAGTACCTTAGAAAAGAATATCCTAATAATACAGCTTTATATGCACAACAAGCAAAACTTTAACCAATAGTATGAACTCTTCGTCCGAGAATATTTGAAATAAAGCAATAATCACTTCCGGTTCTTTCGGGAAGTGGGAAATTCTAACCAGAAGTACGCTTTTTTGAGCGAGATTTGTACATTCCAAATTTGGATTCGGACTTCAAGCGAGTAGCGACGCAAAATACGCACTTTGGCTACTAACCGGAAGTGGAAAATTGGTCTCGGGAGTTCGTTTTTTCAAACTCAACATTCGATATCTTGAGACAAAGTATTTTGCCTTACCACGCTTACTTCTACATAGAGTCCGAATCCAAGTTTGGAATACCAATCTCGATCAAGAAAAACGTTCTTCTGGTTATAATTGCCCAATTCCGGAAGGAACCGGAAGTGATTAATGCCCCTTTTACTTATGGATACGTCATCAGTTTAACAAAAATAGGTTGGTGGCATTTTATTGGGGGTGTACGGGTGGTTTTGAAGACCTAGTAGTAAGATTAGCTTGCTGACAGTTAAAAGAAATACGAAAAATATAAAGACGTAATTCCTTGGCAGAAATCTGCATTAACATAAGCATAAAATCACTCATTTGAATTTTGCGGTGTTGCAGGGCTCCACTGACTCCACCACCTATCTCGCTAGCATCAAGATGGACGATTTGACCATAACAACTCTAGAAGATCGCCAGATTCATTTGGCCGACTACGCGAAAAGTAAAAAAAGAAAAACCAAAAGACAACTATACACTTTTATTTTGGAAACGACAAACTGCCTTGTGAGGGACAATTGGAAGAAAACCATCGAAGAAATCTTGTGGACTCAAACTGTGACATATATATCTCGTCAAAATAAGGCAGAATATTTCGAATAAGATGTAAATGAAATCGTTGCATTTCAGTTAAATAATAAGAAACATTATTTAAAATATTTTATACGCTTTAGTAGTTGCTTTTCCATGACTTTGTTCTATTTGCCGCCAATTTTTTTTATTATACTGTTTTTTTGATGATCAGTATGGAGATCTCGGAAACTAGCGGAGATAGAGCAATAGTTAAATTGGAAAAGATTTGCAGTTTTACTGGCCCAATTTAATGACACATTCGGATTTTTGTAAAAAGTCATGGCTTACTAGATATTTTGGAAAAACGAAATTCTGTCGATTTAGACAAATCCCTCTAGCTCCTTTGTTTTTGATTTTATAAAAAAGTGTAAATATCAAAATTGAAGAGAATTGTATCCCGAATATGATTGTCATGTCCTCGTTTGCGTGACAGCTCTCGTTTTCGAGATATGACACAAACTTATCTTTTTTTTAATGGAAACCATAATTGGCTATGACATCATAAAATCGGAAATTTTTAGAGCTTTTCAACGATATAGTTATTCATAAAAATAACGGAGTTATGGATGCTTTTCTCTCTTATTTTCACTTTTAACGTAGTTAGCCATGAAATAGATTGATTTATTAATAACTATTCCAAAAAATATTCAACGATTTTTTTATTAGGTATATCAGATATAACGAAAAAACTAAATAAGTAGGTACTTACTAAAAACTTAAGAAATTAAAGTACATAATAATGGTTACAATTTATGTTCGAAAAGTCCACCATTGTTATTTAGACAAAAATTGAATCTTTTTAAGATTGACATTACCGCTTTCTTCACAGATCGTCTAATAATTTCTTCAATTGCTTGTAATACCGCCTCCCTTAGGTCACCAACTGTCTCATACTTCCTTTTGTATACTTTGTTTTTTAGCGCAACCCATAAATGGAAGTCTATTACTGCCAAATCGGGAGACTGGGGTGGCCATTCGCGTGGGCCATTTCTTCCTATCCAAGCGTTTGGATAGATATTATCTAAGTGTTGTCTTACTAATAATGAGTTATGAGCAGGTGCTCCATCATGTTGGAACCACTCAATTTCTAAACGAGTTCTCAAATTCAAATTATGCAACATGTCTTGAAAAGTGTATTGCAAGAAATGCAAGTAGCGCTCCCCAGTATGTGATTCGTCATAAATAAAAGGCCCCAGAATAGTAGACCCTATAATACCACACCAAACATTAAAACCAAATTTTATCTGGGGTCGTCTTTGTTCTACATGGAAAGGGTTTTCTTTAGCCCAGATATGCTCATTGTGTCTATTGAACATACCGCAGTTAGTAAATCTAGTTTCATCTGACCATAACACCTTTAATGGAAACTGTGGATTGTCAAGGCACATGTCTCTAAACTATGTACAAAACAAAATACGTCGATGTTCGTCACCAGCATGCAAAGTTTGAGAAACTGAAAGTTTGTACGGGTGGAACTTGTGCGCTTTCAGTACCTTAACTACAGTTCGTTGAAATGTGCCAGCTTTTGCCGCAATCTCACGAGTTGATGTAAATGGATTTTGATTTACCATTGCCAAAACATTTATTTGTGCTGCTTCGTTAATTTGATTACGTTCCTTTGGTGGTTTAGTAAAAGATCCATATCTGCGTAAACTATCGTAAAGCCTCTTAAATGTACATAGAGCAGGTTGACGACGATTAAAATATCTATGAAAGTATTCCTCAGCTGCACAAACTGAATTTTTATGGCATATGATATAACATTCCACCATATTCAGTTTTACTTCGTTGGAATATTCCATTTTATCACGAAAACTTGTCAATATCCACTGTCAGTTCAGCACTACTAATAGAATTACTCTCAAATGAGGAAACGTCAAAGTGAAAACAATCATTTTCATGGCTACCTACGTTAAAAGTGAAATTAAGGGAGAAAAACATCCATAACTCCGTTATTTTTATGAATAACTATATCGAGTATTGTATCGTTGAAAAGCTCTAAAAATGTCCGATTTTTTGAGGTCATAGCCAATTATGGTTTCCATTCAAAAAAAGATAAAATTGTGTCATATCTCGAAAACGAGAGCTGTCAAGCAAACGAGGACATGACAATCATATTCGGGATACAATTCCCTTCAATTTTGATATTTACACTTTTTTTTATAAAATCAAAAACAAAGGAGCTAGAGAGATTTGACTAAATCGACAGAATTTCGTTTTTTCAAAATATTTAATAAGCCATGACTTTTTACAAAAATCTAAAAGTGTCATTAAATTGGGCCAGTAAAACTGCAAATCTTTCCCAGTTTAACCATTGCTCTATCTCTCTCCGCTAGTTTCCGAGATCCCATACTGATCATCAAAAATTTCTTCTTTTTTATATGAATTTAAAAAACAAAACTACAGCTTGTCTCGAATAAAAACCAGAGTAAGCACGGTGTTTATTTTACCCAGTATTCAGCTAATTAATGATTTCGAGTATATATATATATATATATATATATATATATATATATATATATATATATGAAGATTCATAAGCCAGACATTCCTCTTAGGCCCATTGTCAGTTCGGTACAATCCCCGACTCAAGAATTAGCCCGGTACTTAGCCAAAACCCTTCAACCTATAGCCGAACAAGCATCCTCGTACGTAAAGAACTCTTCTTCCTTTCTAGATACATTAGGCGCTTATAGAATTTCAGAAAATGATATCCTGGTTAGCTTCGATGTTGTATCTCTTTTCACCAATGTCCCCATTTCAGAAACGTTAGATATTCTGAAAACTAAACACAATATCTCTTCTGACATCATCAAACTGGTACAGCACTGTTCTTCTAACACATATTTTTCATTTCAAGACACTCTGTTCAAACAGGTACGTGGGGCTCCGATGGGTTCACCTCTTTCTCCAGTGCTTGCTAACATTTTCATGGAACAAATAAAAACCCAGGCCCTAAACTCGTCTAATTTAAAATCTTCCTGCTGGTTTAGATATGTTGTTGATACTTTTGTCATTTGGCCTCATGGCAGAGAGTCGTTAGACTTCTTTCTACAACACCTGAATGGTATACATTCTAACATTTAATTAACAATGGAAATCGAATCCGATTCGTCGCTCCCGTTTCTTGATGTCCTCATAACAAAAACCAGCCATGGCACATTCTCACATACAGTCTATAGAAAACCAACCCACACCAATCGATACTTAAATGCCCAATCACATCATCACCCTGCCCAATTAAGTTCTGTAATGAAATCTTTGGCCCTTAGATCTATTCGCCTAACAGACATTGACAATAGACAACACGAACTTAATAAACTTCAACAAATCCTTCGACAAAACGGTTATCATCCAGACCACATTTCCCGCATATTTCGTCAATCGCAACAACCCTCGAGTACACCAACCCCATCAGAAATAGACCAACAACACCCGAAAGCCTTCCTTCCGTACATTCGAGGAGTCACGAAATAGCACGAATCCTACACCGAGATCAAATAAAGACGGTGTTCAACACTAGTCAAACTATAGCTAACTTAACCGGGAACCCTAAGGATAAAGTAAAGCGTTTACGAAATTATATATGAACATTCTTTGTCAGTTCGCAAAAAAGATCCGACTTCCGCTCTCGCGCATCACAATATCCAAACAGGACACTCTATCAACTTCGAGTGCAGTAGGACTATCGTATCTCTTAACTCCCTTAGGGTATCTACTATTCGCGAAGCAATTGGAATATAGAAAAGACCCCTCTGTCTAAACCGACGCGATGACAGCTCTCGCCTTCCCACAGCCTGGACCTCCGTAATTGCCAGATTAAACAAAGCAGACACGCCCCTGCAGAGCAAACTCAAATTCAGTTCAGTTACCTAGTGACTCTTGGGGAGTAGGCAGATTGAGGCCCCGAGTTCGATCTAGACTCATAAACTTGTTTCATGAACATTCTTGAAGCATCTAATTTAGTCTTATTTCTGTGACATTCTAGAGTAAACATCAGCAGAAAAGCTCCGATTTCTAGAACTAATGGAGCGCTGTCGCATGATAGAAGCAATCGAGATGTGTCAAAGATTTAGCTGGATGTAGCAGACCAAAAATGAACGACGACATCGAATTAAAAGCTTTATTAACGTTATGTTACGAGAAATCCCTTACACAACAACAATGGGAACTACTAGACAAGATAATGTAAGGCAGCCGTTTAGTGCGAAGTAGTTCAAGAAAGTTAAATCTCATCTTTCAACGCTGCATCTCATTCAGGAGCGGACAGAAGTTGTTCCTGAACGTGGATCATATTGTGAGTTTTGATGAGGCTGATTTTTGTTTCAATAATGAATTCAAGCGTTACATTTGTTGTTATTGATATGAGGAAAACCCTTACTGGATAGAAACAGTACACATCTAGATTCCACAAAAAAAAATCAATGTTTGAGCAGGCTTTGTAAACAACAGATTGACACGATCTTACTTTTTTTATATCAATTAGATAGTTGAGCAATATTTACATCTGTGGACATCAATTCTGTCTAACGGAATTCCTAGAACCCAACAATATGATGTACAAGTCAGACGGTTCCTGGGCGCCAGTATTAGAGGAAGATGTATTGATAGAAGTGGATCACTCGAGTGACCACCAAGATCTCCAGATTTGACCCCAAAAGAGAGGTGAATACTGTGATTACCGAAACGATTCAAAATTCGGATAATGCAGAATATAATTTTGCACAACTTTTTTGTAAAATAATACATACGTACACAAAGACATTATTTATTTTTATTCATTGAAATGCATTATTGTGAAAATTATGTATATTGATTAATAGTTTCTATTAAAAAATATTAAGTAAATCCTTGTTTAACAACGTTGTTACGTGTGGAAAAATCTCTTCTATCTAATGGCCCAAGGTAATAATTATTTGAAAAGAAAATTTAGGACGTCATCTCTGATTTATTTTCTTTGGGAATAACACCACATAAACTTGAAAGTATGTAAAAAGTCCAAACGTTTCAAGGTCTAAATCAGACCTCGTTTTCAATGGTATTAACACACATTAAAGAAAAAAATTAAAAATTATTATTTTTTCTTTAATCTGTGTTAATACCATATTCTCAAATTGTCATTTTGAAATTTCCACTAGTATACCAGTCAATAGCGATTTTTAAGTGACAAAATTCAACCGCATAAGGCATCATGTAAATAATAGTTTTTAAGTCATAACTGACATAGTTTTAACTGCATACTCGTAGAAGTAACTCGACTTCCATCGTCTTGAAGTGGTTGATCTCACAACGTTTCAGTAGCTGTGTATCTGCTATCCTCATCAGGTGAATGATAGGAAATTCAGATTATGCCTCGTAATTATACCCTTAACCGGTCATCCGTCGCCAGTCATGGCGGCTGGTTGCCGGTGCTGCGACGCTAGGCTCGCTAAGTATATTTTGGTTCGAGATTATATATGCTGTGAATTGCTCTGGCCTGGTCCCAGTTGATATTATGGTGTTCGGTCCAAGCGTGATTAGGTAGCCCGGACTTCGTTACCGCCGCCCTTTGAGTACCTGTGCGGTGTTCCTTAACCCTGGTGTCCAGCGGTCGCTTTGTCTCCCCAACGTAAAGATTACCACATTCACAAGATATGCTGTATATACAGTTATTTGATATTGCTGGTGCGTCGGGCCTTGTTTTTGTTATTATGCTCCTCAAGGTGTTGTTGCTTTTGAAGATCATTCTGATTCCCCGTTATCACCAACCATCGCCAACATCTTCATGGGATGGTTCGAAGAACATGCACTGAGGAGGTACGAGAAGCAGCCTAAGCTATGGTTGAGGTATATCGATGACACCTTCATTATTTGGCAACAGGGAGAGACACAATAACAGGCATTCCTGGAGCACCTGAACCAATCCCAAACATCCATTAGATTCACCATGAAGAGTGGGTGCCTACCCTTTCTTGGTGTAAAGTGTCAAAGGACTAGGACCGGAATCCAAACAACAGTGTACAGGAAGGCTACGCATACAGGATTATACCTTCACTACAATTCAAACCACCCATCAACAAGGAAAACTGGCATCATCAAAACACTAACCCATAGAGCCAAAAATATCTGCAGCACACCAGAAGCCCTCAAAGAAGAACAAGTGAAACTTAGAGAAGACCTTTTGGCGAATGGATATCCGGAAACGGTTACTACCAAGGCGTTTGAAGAGCTGGACAAACCACCTAGGCAGGAAGAGGACACCACGGTAGCAACTCTACTATTACCGTATACTAAAGGCTTCTTCAACCTTAAAAGCAACAACACCTTGAGGAGCATGATAACAAAAACGAGGCCCGACGCACCAGTAATACCAAATAACTGTATATATAGCATACCTTGTGAATGTGGCAATCTTTACATTGGAGAGACAAAGCGACCGCTGGACACCAAGGTTAAGGAACACCGCACAGCTACTCACGCATGGACCGAACACCATAATGTCAACTGAGACCAGGCCAGAACAATTCTCAAGGAAGAGCACTGGTACAAAAGAAAATTCATAGAGACAGCATATATAATCTCCAATGAAAATATAATTAGCGAGCTCAGCGTCCAAATTAAAAATATTTGGCGAGCTCTTCTTCGGCCTCTGCGGCTACGCATCAACCAACCGCCAGGTACGACAACGCTGATTGGACCAGATAAGACCCAATGACCATGACCGGAGATGCATGACCTTATAAGGGTATAATTACGACGGATAATCTAATTTTCTATCATGCACCTGATGACGATAGCAGATACACAGCTATTGAAACGTTGTGAGATCAACCACGTCAAGACGATGGAAGTCCAAGGAAACTTCGAGGAACGAGTTACATTGTCTACCAACTTCAGACTAACATTGTAGAAGTAAATTATTTGAGCCTAAAAAAAACCAAAAAATAGGGGATATTTTGGTTTTTTGCTTATAGTGTAAAAATTATTGATCTGTTCATAATGCCGTCAACAGAAAAATTGGAGATAATCGGAAAATCTTCAAAATGAATGGTTATAAATTTTGATCGGTGGAAAAACCAATGTAAAGTGAGTGATTTTAAGAAACTCATAACTTGGTTATATCAACAGCTGGAACCTTAATCTGCCTCCTAGTAATAGCTTATAACGCTGAGATTAATACAGCTAAAGATCGATATTGTACGTTAAGTAGAATTTGCAGATTTGCAAGAAATATTTTGCAGGACGTATCGTATTAACAACGATAATACGATAGTGATATGCAAAATATATTTTGAAAGCTTATGAGCCAGTTCACTTATTTTTATTTTTGTCACAGTGCCGTTAAATGTATTAATACTGCTTTTGATATTTGGCTTAAACGATGGATCCTCCGATATTTTGACACTGGAGAATCCAGACAGTGACAAAAAATCATTTAATTAATATCAGTAAATTGTATACAGGTAACCATAACTTAATAAACCAATGAAAAAATAGACCAATAGGGTAATAGCCTTCCTACACATATGACAAGTGTTGAGTTTGTCCACACATTTGGAACACGACTCGTGCCTGCACAATAACACCACGTTCTTCTTCTCCTCCATGCAAATGTTGCAGGCGTGGCTCTCTTCGATTTCGGCGAATTCGCACTCCAAATACGGCATCCGTCCCGGCGCTGGGTTGTTGGGTCTTCGACGGAATTACTCCGCCGTCTTTCATCACCGGAATTCGGCATTTCCGGCATTTTTTTCAAGGTTTATACAGATCAATTGAGAACCTCCATCTTGAACATGGTTAACTGACCTTTACATTGATTTAATTCCAAATTATTTTTAATTTATAACACCCCAGGTTTCGAACAGACACATCTGATTTTTAAAATACTATCGCGTTACCAAAGGTTATGCTATATAAGAAAGTCGCTTAAAAAGTTTAAACGATCTAAATTTTTTGAACCGGTTTCGAGTAATCGCACAAAAAAATGAGACGAATTGAGAACCTCCTTCTTTTTGAAGTCGGTTCAAAATTGCTTTAGTGTGTAGTATACCTGAGATTTTGTATGAATATGTCACATTTTACTCAAAAATGAAATTCCATCAATGTCTGGGATAAAAAAACTGGGGGCAAAATCCTACAATAAATTATTATTTTTCAGAGTGGCCTCAAAAACAAATGGAGCACACTATACATGCTTGGCCCTGATACTATACTGTTAAACAACACCTTTATTCTTAGAAGCAATGGTTTAATTGAGCCATAAAATTAGTCACTCAGTAAAAAAAACAAAAACTTTATTTATTTATTATTATTTAATCACATATCTTAATAATTTATAAATACTTATATTTCTCAAGCATTCACTGCCATATAAAAAAATATATCTACAAAATGGGTGGTAATCTTATCTGGTAAGACAACATATAAATATTTGTTTTAATAAACACCTACATTAATAATTTATTGAGTTTAAGTTATTCAAAGCGCTTGTTGGGTTTACCAAACTGATATTATAAAATAAGTAAAATATTTCAAGATACAATTTGAAATAAACGAACAAAATGTCAGCTGAAGACAATCACAACAGTTATAAAGTTAAAAAGTTAAAGGAACATTTTGAAGCCCTCACAACTAAACAACAGATTTTTGTTCCTCAAAAGGATGATACAGAAGTTCAACTAAGAGCCAAAACTTCAGACGTTAAAACTCAAGAACTTAAAACCAAAAGGGAGAATCGAGTGAGAATCGTAGTACCCTTTAAACGTCAGCCATCTTATAGGAAACCAAAGAAGAAAACATATGGAAAGCAAATTGTTAAACAAGAAGAAACATGTTTTGATATTGAAGACCTCACAGGGAGGGTTAGACTTTTAACTGATCAGTATAACACAGCAAATGAGAGGTCTTTTAAAAACAACAGGTACGCAAAAATATGCAATAACAATCAAGATGACATGAAAACTGATGAAGAAATACAGACGTACTTAAAAATATTACTGGATGACAAAGACGAAGAATTTGTAAAAGAAAAACCGATAGTATTTGATTTAGAAGAGGATATTTCAGATTGGTTGGAATCCACATTGGAACCTTGCATCTCCATTTTTGAAGCTTATAATGATGATCATAGAGAATTGATAAAAATCTATTTTTCAGTACAACGTACCCCTGTCACTTTACCGTATCTTCAAAGTGAAGAATCACATATTAGTAAAGTGAATACTGAAAATCCATTTGGACCCCATGCAAAGTCAAAAAGTCCCAGAGCAAAGACCAATAAAAATAAATCAAAAAGAGAACGCAGGAGGCAAACCATTTATGATGATCTAGGTAATGTCAGGATTGAAAGATTTGAATCGTTTCCTTTTGGTGACCACAGTAAGGATGAAACAGAGAATACATCTGAGAATATTTATTGCTTAAAAAAGTCTAATGAAGGGTAAGTAGATTAGCAAATATTTTATAAAATTTAATTACTGTCGAAATATAGGCGCATATACAAGAATGAATAAAGAACTTTTGTGACACAACAAAAGATGGCATCATATCATACCATTATTAATACGTGAAAAGGGAAACGCACTATCCTTTTTCGGCTTTTATTTTGTAAGGAGGGTAATGAAACGTATACTATTCGAAAGGTAATATGCCCTTGATGTGCAGAATATTTAAAGAATCTTTATTTCTTTTAAAATAAGTAAATTAAAGATAAATTATTTGAGATGGCGCTATCTATGAACAAGTACCTTAAGCCTTAATCTAATGTTCTGAGTTCAGAAGTTACATTGAGTTCTTTGACAGCATTCGAAAGTAAATCGTCACAAATTTTATTTAAATTATCGAGTCTTACTTACTAAGATGTATGCTCTAACTCTTTTGTATTCATTTGTGGTGACATTTGTTCAAAAACGATGACGACAGGAACTAATAAAGTGACCAAATTGAATGTGTTTACCTATATAAGTTGCATTTACAGAGGAATCCACATGAAAAGTTTTACGTAAGTACAATAACTAAAGCTAATTGATACATTTTATTTCCGATTCTCGCAAGTTGAGTATATACATTTCTTTAGTTATGCATTTATCACAAATCTAATAACAACTTACTAATATTTTGGTAAACCTTGTGCGTCAAAAGGTACTTAAAACACTCACAAGATGTTATAATATTAAAATTTTTAATTATTTATATTTATGCCATGTGCAAATGAAAAATGAATAAGTATTATTAATAATCTTTTAAATTAATTTTAAGATGTCATCTAAAACAGCACTGAGTCAAAAATTGTTTAATGTTCTTTAAACGAGATGTGATATATATGCTACCAATATATTTTTACTTATTTATCTAATAATATAATACATATAATGTTTGTTTATATTATGGATTGCTCGGGTAAAATCGTACTAACCGAGAAAGAACGTGACTGTTACAATTATGACAGCTGATTTGTTCAATACAGGGTGATTTGGAGACCTACTTGAGAATAAAACTGACCTTGAAAAATTCTTTCAATGCAGATTGATGGGTAGGATCTTATAAAAAAAAATTATCACTATTTTTCTAGCATTACATTTTTGTAGCTGAACCCTTCAAGATTTTAAAGTAAAAACTGCTGGTTAAGCCATATTTGGATGGGTAAAAAGTTATGTGTTTTCATAATAATTTGAGGCACACAATAAAGTTTTCTTGAGAGTCGTTACATATGCATATATAAATAGACTGAGATATAAGGCACTGTAGACTGCAATTATACACAGTGATTCGAAATATGTTAGAAACCAAATATTTTATTGGCGGCCCAATTGCATGTACAGACTGTTTACAATATTGAGTGGAGTGCAATTATAATTCCACAGGGTGGTTAGAAAAAAAGAATTATATAGGGTAGCCTATTAGCGGTTGCATTAATAGGGTACTTGGAATAGAGGGCGCAGTAGAATTAGTTTAACAGGGTGGTGCAAAAAATATTATATAGGGATGCATATACAGGTATGATGGAAATATGTGCTGAAGAAGAATTATAGTAATACAGTGTTGTTTAAAAAATGTTGAACAAAAATGCAACATTTCGTAGCCATAAGCAGTTGCATATATAGGATATAGGATGCTATATAGGGTGACAGGAATTGCAGAATTACAATTACACAGGGTGTACAAAAAACATACAGGGTGGTGTAAATATAAGCTGGAGTAGAGTTACAGTTATACAGTGTGGTTTAAAAATATTAGAATAAAAATGCAACATTTCGTAGCCCATAAGCAGTTGCATATATAGGATAGATGCAATATACTGTGAGAGGAATTATAGTCATTTAGTGTGATTACAAAAAATGTTAGAAAAGGAAATGGTTTAATGTCTAAGTACTTCTTGGGAAATAACACCACAGTTTAAAGAAATGGTTTATTGGGTAGTCCACCATGAGTTGCATATATATGATGATTGAAATATAGTTATAGAAGATTGTTAAAAAAATTAGAAACAAAAAGAGTAAATATGGTGGCTCATAGGCAGTCGCATATATAGAATCGTTGGAGTGGATTTATAGTTTTATCAGGTGGCTCAGAAATGTTTAATATAATAGAATTATTATAGTTACATAAGGTGGTTACAAAAATGTTAGTAAACATTTTCACATATATTGGGTAGTCCATTAGCAGTTATACATAAAGGGTGAAAGAAATATATTATGAAGTGACTTTCTTATAATGTGTATAATAATGTCCGATTACATAGATGTAAGTACCAACATTTTTAATGAATCCTTGATTTTAAATAATGTACTATATATTAAATGTACAAATGGAAATTGAATAAGTATTAATAATAAATTAAAACAGATTATTTTGCAATATCTATATATACGATTTCTACTTCATAACTATTCAATACTTTCAAATGGAACTGACATTTACCTTTATTCTATTTTCTATATTATTCTATTTGGAAAAAGAACTAGGAGAACTACTTTTTAAGAAACTCAAATTTTATAAGATCGCGATCTATTTAGTGAAGAGAGAAGCAAGACTTCTTGGCAATTGGTATTGGGTTAGTTTGTCCGGTCTTGGCATTGGTCTTGCAAAAAAATCCTAGGGTCTTGGTCTTGTAAAATATTGAGAATTTAAATATTAATACTTATCTAAGTTTTTATATGAGTAACATAGCAGAAGGAGTTAAAACAAAAAACTATTAATAGTGATAGTAACTCATATTATTTCAACTCTCACCTACTTTAAAAAATGCATTAATAGGCGATTTTTAACTATATAAAGTTAATTACTTTCTATTTCAATTTGTTAAAAAAATCAATTAAATTAATATTGTAGTATCCCCAATGAAACACTACATATAATACCAGTATCAGTACAACGTACACCTGTCAACTTACGGGATCTTCAAAGCGAAGAATCACATGTTAGTAAAGTGAATACTGAAAACCCATTTGGACCCAATGCAAAGTCAAAAGTCCCAGATCAAAAACAAATAAAAATAAATTGAAAAGAGAACGCAGGAGGCAAACCATTTGTGACGATCTAGGTAATGTCAGGATTGAAAGATTTGAATCGTTTACTTCTGGTGACCACAGTAAGGATGAAACAGAAAATACCTCTGAAAATTTTTATTGCTTAAAAAAGTCTAATGAAGGGTAAGTAGATTTCCAAATCTTTTATACAATTTAATTACTGTTGAAATATAGGCGCATACAGTGTGGAACAGCCAAATGGAATAAATTCGATAACGAATAAAGGTGGGCTTGTTGGGAAAAACGCTTGGACACGTCGATTTGTATTTTTAAATGCGCATTTTGTCAACAAAAAAAATATATAGGGTGTGTCATGTGACAGTGGCCAATATCAACTTTCTTATTTTAAATGCAAGCCCCTGTATATTATTTATTTTTGGGATTTCACAAATTCGCTACATTAAAATGGATCATTTAACAGAAATGCATAAAATAACCATTCTACAAATGATTGGTTATGGAAATAACACACGGACACATATGGAAGTTTCTCGCTTATTTCAAGAAAATTTACCGCCTGTATCCCAAGGAACAATTAGCAAAATAGAAAAGCAGTTTCGCGAGCTTGGTCATGTAAGACAGATAAAAAAAGTAGCTGCCAATGCTCGAAGTGATAATACAAAATTGGATTTTATATTGCTTGATTTGCAAGAAAACCCACATAATTCTGGTCGAAAAGCAGCCCCACTGTTCAACATTAGCCACACATCAATTTTCCGAGTGTTAAAGGAAAGTAAAATGCGTCCCTATAAAATGATAACAATGTGATCCAATTAGAAGATGTTTTTTTTCTGATAAGAGCACATTTGCACTTCACGGTCATGTTAATCGTCAAAATTGCCGCTATTGGTCTAATGGGAATCCTCACTGGATGATAGAGAAACATACCCAATATCCTGAAAAAGTTTGAGCAGGAATGTCGTGCCAACTTTGACAAACTTATATCCTGATCCAGTAAACCCACAAGTTCCTGCTAATACAATATGAGTTCAGCAAGATGGAGCACTGTCCCATTACTAAATCAATATCCACCAGTACGTGAACCATTTTTTTTCAAATCGGTGGATTGGGAGGTGCGGCTCGATAGAATGGCCAGCACGATCTCCTGATTTGACGCTATCGGACTACTTTTTGTGCGGATATGTCAAAAGTACTGTATGCAAAACTAAACCCCTAAACTTAGATGACCCAAAAAGACGATTGCGATTAGATTTTCACGTCACGCCTGAGATTTTGAGTAACGTTAGAAGACATTTCTATACCAGATTAGCTTGTTGCCAAGACGTTCGCGATGAGTATTTTGAACATTTTATACATTGATATTAATGGTTTTTTATATATTAAGAAATAATCAGTATTACTTTTTAGGTTTTTAGTGTAATGTAGCGAATTTGTGAAATAAAATAAATTTCTTTTTTCGTGTTAATTTTTGTAATAAATCTGAAAACACTTAATATTTCCGAAACAGTTGATGATAGGTGTAGGACAGACACGAATTATGTCTAGAATTTTCTGAAGAATCCAAAAAATAAATAATCTACAGGGGCTTGCATTTAAAATAAGAAAGTTGGGATTGGCCACTATCACATAACACACCCTATATAATTTTTTTGTTGAAAAATGCGCATTTAAAAATACAAATTGACGTGTCCAAGCGTTTTTCCTATCGTTATCGAATTTATTCCATTCGACTGTTCCACACTGTATACAAGAATGAATAGAGAATTTTTGTGACACAACAAAATATAGCATTCTAGATAAATCTAGAAACAATACCAACCCACTCCTTTCTGACACAAACTTAGCAAGATGCACAACTAGTTTGGAAGAGCAACCGGATCTACTTAGTGAAGAGAGAAGCAAGACCAAGAATCTGGCTGTCTTGGCATTGGTCATGGACTAGTTTGTCTGGTCTTGGCATTGGTCTTGCAAAAATTCTTAGGGTCTTGGCCCTGTATAATATTAAGAATTTAAATATTATTACTTATCTACGTTTTTGTATGAGTAACATAGCCGAAGGGGTTAAAACAAAAAACTATTAATAGTGATAGTAACTTAGCTAACTCTAACCTACGTTAAAAATGCATTAAATTGAAGTTTTAAACTATATAAAGTTATATATACAGTTTATGATTTTTTAGAATGAGTCTTAAACTAGAAAACCTCATTGGGGAAATCAAGTACACGGAATGTAAATATGTTCAAAAGTTGGAAAAAGTTGTGGAAGTAAGTAACTCATTGAGGATTTTTAAAAATTGGAGAGTTAATTAATTTTCTTGCTCCAGAAATTTATGCCTTTCCTTAGAATGAACACGCCTCCGGAATTGACTTACCTACTACAGGAGTTATTTGGGAATATCGCTCAAATATTCGTAGAACAAAAAAAATTTCTTGAAGATATTCAATCATGTGAGGATGACGCTAATTCTATTATGGAGGTCTTTGTAGAATACGTAAGATTTCTTTTAGATAAAAAAATGTATTATTTACTTAAACGTATGTACATGTTAAACACATAAATGTGAAAGGTGTACCAATCATCATTATCGTCACTAGTCTATTCTGTTCACTGTTGGAAAAAGTCTCACATATTCTGAATGTTTTTAAATATTCCATCTTGGAGGGGGCCGGTCTGTTATAATTCTGCTCTTGATCGTGTCTTATAACTCTTTTTATCAATCGGTCATCTTTTTTTCCGGTCACGTGACCTACTAATAATGTATGTGCGCCATATGTTGTATATGTACAAGAACAATGTCTGGGTTAAATACCTTTCATTTCAGGTATTTTAGAAGAATAGATGGTAGCACTAATTTTAATTTTCGAAGCACTGCCCAGATAAATATATTTTACTTTAGATTTCGTGTTTGTTTGTCCCGTCAAATGCACATCTCATGTCCTTAATATTTGTGCAGTTCGATATATTCGTTGATTGTTTTGATTCAATGGCTTAACAGCTGCATCAGCTGCCGACGGAGATTTTATCTCGTTAGGTTTAATATATCTGGCAAAGTATGAATCTTTGCTTTGGAGTATTCCTGTATGGATTTTTTAAAAGGTATCACCTGTTAGGCGTCTTTTGGGTATCTTTGTATTTGGAGGGCCCCTTCAGGTTAAATACCCATTATTCTTTAAATGAAATAACAATCTTTTAAAATCTTGCAACAAGGTTTTCTTATTATTATCCAAGGTTCAAGTTTTTTCTACTGATTTGACCTGTTTTAACATGTAATATTGCTGAATTTCAGATTTCCCCCAAGAGTTCTTAAAAAACTTCATCAGCCAGTTTTTCGGCCGTCATTTTCCAAACATTATAAAGCTGATAATCTGATTGGGCACCTCCATGAATCGTACATAATTGGGTTAAACAATTATTTGATGTTAATACAAGCTACACTTTCGCGAATGTACTCTTCCTCTTTTTGCTTAAGGAGGAGTTCAATAACCAATTGCTGAAACTTGTCATTACAATAATTGATAAAAAATTATTCGAAGCTACCGTTAATAAAACATGGGCGGATCCAAGAGGGGGCGTTGGGAGCGATCGCCCCCACCGAGAGCCTCAATGTTAGTAAATTTTATATTAAAACGAGGTAATCTAGCTCCAAGAGCCTTGAAGAAGGTCACTTCTGTGGGTTTAAATCTTGGAACGACTATTTTTAATGTTATATAGTTCAAGAAATCTGGATTTTAAATTATATTTAGGTAAATTTAGTACAGTATCGCCCCCCCCCCCTGAAGCATGAAATCACCCCCCAGGAAGCACGTGCCTGGATGGGCCCCTGTAATAAAATCTCAAAACCATAAATGTCCATGTATGTCATATACTGGGTTTTCGTAAAATTTATTTTAAGACTAGCTTTAGCAGATGTCTCATACAGATTCTGCCGCATATTCTGCGCTTGTCATATTGTCTGTTATTAGAACAAAGCAAATTTACTCTATCAATATTTCTAGATTCTCACAATTTATTTTGTTAAGGTTTCCTTGTAGTATTATATTGAACAGTTTAGGAGAGAACATGTCTCATTATTATATCGAAAAGTTGGTATAGAGCATTTATTCCAACTCTTTTATGTGAAATATTGTTGAGTGTTATTTTATACTGCTTTTTCGTAGCTGAGTTGATTTAGTAATTGACAAGTACTTTTGGGTTGAATCAGAAAGGCCTTTTTGATGATTTTGCTGGGTAAATTTAATGCCCTAGAAAAGCAAATATGGTAAAAGCAAGGGGGAAATGTTAAAGGACAAAAATTGACAAAATTGTCAAATTTTCGCATTTTATTCGAATTCAAAATATCTTTTCTGTTTTTGTAAATTCTCAAAACCCCAAAGCAGTGTTCCACACCTTGAATTATTTTGATTCTTCGGAAGTTGTGCCCAAAGTTTAATGAGTTAAAGATTTTTACATCGTCTGTTAGGCCTTCATTAACACTATTGATCCAAAAATCTATTTAGTAAAAGAATATTTTGGATCCCAAAGACTCAATAATATACTGGTCATTATGTCCGAGAGTAAACCGTATTTTTTAATTTCAATGCTTATCTTATGGAACGAGTTGAATTTTGACTCGAAGTAGGCTTCAATGGCGTTTATAACTTCATCAGTGGAGCGATAACAAACGGGGTTAGATCTGGTGAGTATGAGGTTTTTGAAAACAAACTGTTAATCGTTCGTTTTTTTGTCACGAGAGGCATTTGTTCCTTGAGTGCTCATCCAATCGATCCAATGACGCAAAATAGTAGTTCGTCTCGCTCTTCAGAAGAAGGTCGGTGTGCAAAGTTCCGTGGGTGTCCCAAAATAATACTTTCAAGCTAATGCTGAGCTGAAGGGTATTTTTCACATTAACAATCAATGTTTGGTTAACCATTAAACTAGTATGACCGAAACTTCCCCTGATACACTTTCTATGAAAGAAAGCAACATCTTATATTAAGACGTTCAAGTCGAGTCAAACATACCGCTTAACTTTGAGCGAGGTAAACCCCTTTAATGCAACCCGCTACCTTCGCATGACACGTACATGAGTAAAAAGAGTGATAAGATGTTTATTACATTCTTAGATAGTTAAGTATCCCTAGACAACATTTAAAAAATGACTACAAACATTTAACACATTAATTTCAGGCTTACCTGTTTGAAATGTACCCAACTTATTTTAAAATCAAACTGAGACACCATACAATACTGGAAAAGTTGCGTTTAGTAATAAAGGTAAAAACAGTATTAACTCAATACCCCCGAATATTCTCCTTTTTGCAATTTTAGGAAATGCAAGACTTTTATGGTGAAACTTTCGAATTTGAAGACTACCTCTTAATGCCACTAAGGAGATTGGGGAACTACGTGACGTTCATGAAAAATATCGAGAAGGAGCTTCAAAAATTGGGAGTGCCATGTGATAGAAATCAAGAAGCTGCGAGTTGTTTAAAAAATGCCATGTCACAAGGGAACGGTGATGTGGCAATGGAATCGATACAAAACAGTCCGATTAGCAAAGTTGATCATGGATCTTTCATAATGAGCGACCAATTCACAATGACGAAACCCAAAAAACTTGAATGCACAGTATTTTTGTTTTCTAACATAATCATTTTTACTATGGAAGATCAGGTAAGATTTCTGCGCTCGATTGTCAATAGTCTTATTGATTTCAACTAACGTTTTCTGTTATATCATAGTATATCTATATATAAATAGGCTAAGACAAAACGATTAGGTACCATTTTCTCCTCTGTTTCTCAACCGATTTTCTTCATTTTTATTTTGTTTAGTAGCTACTGACGACCTTCAGTGCAGAATGCTAATCTCAATTTATAATATTGGTTCATTCATTAAATAAAATATAATAAAAATCCCTTATTTACGTCAATAATGTCAATGCCAAACAAATGAATGTGCCCCTTGCCGCTGCCGGCAGCCTGCCGCCAGACTCAAACCATTGAGTAATTATATATAGACAGACCAATGCTATTATATACTTAGAGCATGTACTTCTGGAGGTGGCATGCAAGCGTTGTTATTGTTTAGTGGGTAAAGTAATCGTTGAATATCATAATTATACAGGGCGATTGCAGATATGTTAGAAATAATTTTTTTAATAGGTGGCCCATAAGCAATTGCATATTTAGGGTGTTTAAAATATAGAGTAGAGTGCAATTATAACTAATAAAATAATTATATAGGGAAGCCTATTAGCGGTTGAATTTACAGGGTTCTTGGAATAGAAGGTGCAGTAAAATTACAGTTATACAGGATGGTGCAAAAAATGTTATACATAGATGCATATACAGGGTGGCGGAAATGGAAATGCAACATTTCGTAACCCATAAGCAGTTGTATATATAGTTAAGATGAAATATAGGGTAAGAGGAATTATAGATATACAGGATGGTGATAAAAAATGTTAGAATAGGAAATGATTTATAGAGTAGACCACGAAGAGTTCCATATATATAATGATTGAAATATAGGTCGGAGTAGAATTATAGTTACAGAAGATAATTAAAAATTTCATAAACAAAAAGAGTAAATCTGGTGGGTGATAAGCAGTGGCATATACAGAATAGTTTACCCGGTGGTTGAAAAATGTTAAAAAATATTATGCGTGGTCCATAAGCAGTTGCATATACAGGGTGGTGGAAATATATAATGAGATGGAATTATTATAATGAGGATTTTAATAAATGTTAGAGAATTGAGTGCAATTATAGCTATACAGGGGTGTTAGAAAAAATAAATATGTAGGGTAGCCCATTAGCAGTTGAATTGTTGTCATATTAAATTAAGAATTACGAATTTGAAAACAAATAAAGTTCTATGAATTATATCTGAAAAAAACTTGAATTTCGTTACTTATTTGTAGAAGCGAGATGTAAGACCGACATCTAGGATTTTCGAGGAAACTATCACACAGAGGTTCCGAATCTGGATCCGTTCTGTGTAATTGCTGTTCTCCCTAAAGTCCTAGGATAGAATGTCACTATAAAATTTTCATGTTACTTAACCTGCCAGAGATATTGACACAATTGGTCGAATTTCGACCACTGGGCGACAGCTAGTATATATATATTTCTCTATTTAGAGTGTCATACAGGTTACTGCGTAGGCGTCCATCGGCTTCTTATCACAATTTTCTATTTACAGTTGCGTTGTGTAGTTCTGCAAGGCCTCTTATTCCTGTCCACTAGCGAATCAACCCAGGATTGACCAGACGTAGCAATCTGTATCCGAGGCTGAGGCTTAAGTTCCTGCCTGTAAGGATTTTTTTAGTTTTAACATTTTACTTCTTTATATGAGTCCCATGTTTCTTTAACCATGTATCCTGCATTCTCTGTTATTATAACGGTGTCATCTGGATGTTGTTGAGAATTCCGTTTAATTTAATGACAATTGGGTTGATCGAAACTGCTTCCATAAATACTCTTTATACACATAGGTTAAACATCATTGGAGATATGAATACATCCTTCTCTATCGCCTTTTTGATTTTCAGTCTCTCGTGTTGTTCCCGAGTTGTTTAATCGAATCTGTGTCTTTTGGTTCCAGTACAGGTTACATATAAGTGCTATAAACTCTTTATAACTATAAATTATAGTTTAAATAACTAAAAAACGCTTAGTAAATGGAAGTAAAAATTAAATATAATACAGTGTGCCCCGAAAATAATGAGGTACAGCTCAACAATAGCTGTCTGGCGTCAAATTAGTACCTTAGTACATATATGCTTCCTCAAAAAGTTATGGCGCCTAAGGAAGAAAATGAAAGATGAAACATTCTGAATATTTTAAATTGTTGTCTTCTAAACGTTGTTTGTGGCATATTCTTGATTACTTTTATGTTTTTTTTGGGCAATAACACCACAATAGAAATAAAACGACGTATATTGAAGGAAAACCAAATGTTTCAAAGTCTATTCTGACTTCGTTGTGAATGGCTTTATATTTATTGATGTAAATTGCAAAATGAATAAAATTTTCAGATGGTCTTAATCTCCTAACCACTCATGAGCCAAATTTCCAGTTATCGAAAATTGGCCTCTAAAGGCCATAAAACTTAGACGTCGATCTTGAATTTCATTTTTGTCCATAGGGGTATTCTCAAACCTTGACAACATCTCATAACAGTAGTTGGATTGTTATCCAAACTCTATAAACATAAAAAATTTAATTTCTATAAATTCGAAGTAGGTTAGAATTGACTCAGTGGGGCTCCTCTCCATCCGCACAAAAGATTTTGGGATCTTACGAACACCACAGTTCGTTTAAGATGGTCCATCCCGATGGGTGACACGTTCGAATTCCTACAAGTCTACCTCTCTTAATTTTCTGGAGGAGACTGAACATCCGCTTTCATGGTGTAGGTGCCTCTACTCGCTTTGGCCTAGTTTTAGGAATAACAGGCGAGACGTCAGCAAAGAGCTCTCGTCTCGAATACTAGGTCGCGCCCCATACAGAGCGATAACCCGAAATCTCAAGCGAAGGTCCCACAGTTACCCACCAGATCGTTTCATAGTCCACAATTCTGAAGGAAAGCAGGTCTCATAACTACTTGTATTAAGGTTTAACAAGTGGACCTTGTGTAAAGTTTTGACAAGTCACACTCGAGGGTCGGGACGCTCTCCTTCCCTGGTTACTAACGGGCACCGTCTTATGGCCAGAAACAAAGTTTGGAATCTACTACCATGACTCCGAAAGTTTTATGGGTAGCCACCGAGAAGCGGATTTGTTATTTACAAGTGAAGCTAACAAAAGCGAATTAAAACATATCAAGCCCTGTTTTTATATACTGGATAAGATATCTTACCAACAGTTCATTTAATTTGATTAGAATAGCTATTATAATGTTCACAGTTATAGATACTGTTCTTTAACATACGTTACAAAAGAATCACTAAGGACGGCAATAGCATTTGAACATGCCTTCTGCTGATTGAATTCATATTTGATCAAGCTATGTAAAACATTTTAGTTTTTTAGGAAATATATACTCAAATATGTCATTCTATGAATTTTCTATTCTACTATAATATCTATGAAATAATATTCTAGGAAGTTGTAGATTTCTTCACCTACCTTGATAGCATTAAAATGGAGGACTTGTCAGTATCGACGTTTGATGATTCAATTCATCTCATAAATTTCACAAAAACTAAAAGAAACATATTCAATCGTAACCAAAACAAGTTTATTTTAGAGACCAAAGACGACAATATACGAGAAAATTGGAAAACAACTCTCGAAGGCCATACTGTGGGAACAACTAAATAAGCAAAAAGGTAGATTCTATATAAATATGTATTTAGAAGTACTTAAAAAAATAACCAATACTTTAATTTTTGAAAAAGATGTATTTATTCGTCAATATGAATAATAATCTCCGTTAGAGAATATCTCTTGTGCCTTGTACCTCTTGTATAGGTACCGTTACCGATCTTTGGGATAGAACTGTATTTAGTTCTTGTTAGGAATTCAACATTTCGAAATTTCCTGCCCCAAATCTGAACGCATGAAACAATTGCCATGTTGTAGACGAAGATTCATAACCATTTCTTCAGCTTTAAATACAATAATTTCTCTTCACAATTTCCTTATATAACAATCATTCATATTTACCTTGTACATAAAAATCTGCTCTTTCCAATTTTGCAACAAAATTCGGGATTGGCATAAGGCATGTTTCGCTCACTTCATATCTCCTTCTAGACATATCCTGTTTAATATATTTATAATCGTTGGATAGACGAGGGACTAATGAGTGGCCTGCCAGGTGGCCCGATTTAAATCCTCTCGAAAAATTATATATACAAAGTGATGGAGATAGCTCCATTTCTACTTTTTTATATATGCACATTTTTTATATATGCATTCATGTGTGATCACGGGATCCTGTCAGATGAACTCAGGTTTTTAAGCGTTTTTATTGGTCTTCGATCTTTGCTTAATTCTTGAGAGGTTAGAACCCAAACTTCTGACTGGCAAAGTGAAGTTAATGTTATGAAAAATGTTTAATATGAACGTATTTTTTTAGAAATGGCTAATCAGATGAAAATATATACCGAGAAAGACAAATGAATCAAAAGTTAAGCTAATGTTGCAGGTAATGTTTAAAATGCCTTTATTAATAATTTATAGTTTACAAACTGAAAAAAAGCAAATCGAAGTAAAAAGTAGCTCTAATCGATATTTATAAATAGGGATTTTAATTAAATTAAATTAACCCGAAACGTTTGTTTAGAGAAAGCGATAAGTTCAGCAACTATGTAATGGTGTCTGTCAGGAAATTATAAGGTTAATTTGATTGTTATATTGCATGGAGTCAAGCTGAACTCGCAAAATTTTTGCGGTACTGTATTTACATCGGGTGACAGGAAAGTGTACCAGGACTGACTGTGTCATTTTTAATAAAAAAAAATATCATGAACTGTCAATCTATATATAAATAGGCAAAGACAAAACAATTAGGTACCATTTTCTCCTCTGTCTCTCAACCGATTTTCTTCATTTTTGTTTTGTTAAGTAGCTACTGACGTCCTTTAGTGCAGAATGCTAATATTAATTTATAATATTGGTTTATTCATTAAATAAAATATAAAAAAATCACTATTTACGTCCATATTGTTAACGCCAACAACTGACAGTGCCGCCGAAGCCAGTCGGTCAAAATTCCAAACATTGAGTAATTATATATGGAGCGATCGTTATTCTTAGAGCATGTACTTCTGGAAATGCCATACAAGCGTTGTTAGTGTTTAGTGGTAAAATAGTCAACGTAGTAGATCAGTATTGATTTTTCGGACGCGTTACAGTAACTTTAATATTATATATTCTGTTTTTATGTGGATTTAATTATTCAATTAATATATTATTATCACAACCTTCCCCAAGGTGTGTGTAAAAATTCGTCAGACAGCGGACAATAGAGAATGTATTAAATAATTAAGTTCTCCTAGGGCTGTTGGTGCTCTCTTTAAAAAAAAATCCTGAACTCAATTGAAATGGCAAATGACGAAAACTTTTAGGTTGCAAAGAACAATCTTCCAATTATTATATCTAATATTTTGCCAGGAGCGGTTCCAGTCAAAAATTTGGAGGGTCATTCATTTATCAAAAATATTTCGAATACCGATATTTGATTACATTTTTTTATTGCAATAGATTTGTCAATATGAGTGAACAATTTTGGTCATTACATCTACTTCTCCGATTTCTCCACAACTCTGTTTCTTATAAAAATATACTTTTTACAATTTCATCAAATAGGGTCGAATTTCGACCACTGGGCGACCACTAGTAATTCTACATAGCAGCGGTACCCAACAAAGCGAAATTTGTCATTAAAAGTTTGTTTCGCAAAATAATAGAAATTAGCCGTGAGGATGTTAAAATCTACCTTTAATTTGTCATACGTCAGTTATTGTTTGACGGATTCTAATGCGCGAGCTCTAGTTTTACTCAGAAATATTTAGAATTTTACTTTTAAAGCTATTCACAGTACCCAAGAAAGTACCACCATGTTTTAAAGTTTGTCAAAGTTTAAATACGTCCGTCAGTTTGTTTTAAACTCATTTAAAAAATATGAAGTCAGTAGTCGGACTCCATCAATTGTCTCTTGGTCAATCCAAATTTATTTGAAATAGGTCTATAAATAAAAAAGATATAACATGAAAATGGAAATTCTGATTTTTTTTTGAAAACCCTATATACTTTTATCCAAACCTCATAAACTTATCAAGTTTTATTACGTTACAACAATTAGAAGTTTGAAGTGTTTAAACACTTTTTTCCTCCTAATTTGAAAGGAACTTCATCACATGACCTTTAGAAGTTTCTATGCTACCCTGTATATTCTCAAATGAAATTCTCTTAGTTACGTCTGAAATCAAATAATAGATATTGTCAAACATTTTAATTTTACATTTTAGAATTATGCCTTTTTCCGAAACATTTGGAAATACACCTACAGCATTTTCGTGACTTGTGGTGTTATTTCCCAAAAAGTGCTTAAATAAATATGTCACAAATATCATTTAGAAAATAACTACAATTAGAAACTTAAAATTAAACTTCAAAATTTGGTTACAGTTTCAAGTGAAGCTAATAAAAGCTTGTTAAAATTTTGCTTATCTACAAGCAATTAATAAAAAAACAGCATTTTTATTCCCTAGTAGCCACTTGCTTGAGTATATCTAATGCAACAATTGAGCTGAAATTCTGCCATCACATTACTAACTAACATAATTCTAAATCTAATATGGCGGACTTTGCACTGGGTATTCATGGTAGTATACAAAAGCTTGTTGTTAATAAGATTTTTGAATTAATAATTTATTCCCCAGTAGCCTCCGAAGATTAATGACAATTAATCGATCAATTACCGCGTTTGCACTGATTCATAATACTTATATGTACTAATTATGTAAAAAACATTTCTGATTCTGTGTATTTATTTATTTCAGCTACTGATGAAGAATTCCCACCTACATAAATGCGACTACAACTAGTTAGTACCTTCATTTTGTTACTGCCAGTAATTTGTTGTGACAGTCAGTCTAAAATACACTACTACTTAAAAAATCTGCCAACTCGTAATTCATTTTTCACCATATTTTGACATTCTAGAATTCAAGAGACTAGTAAAAAAATATCTAACCGTTGTAATATTTGCATATTTGTACGATTTCTACATATTGGGAACAATTTGTATTATTAATTTTTCATCAAAGATTATTTCTCTTAAAGGTTCTGCATGGCTAAAACTCACAATGTCGAAATATCAAATTTTTTGAGAAAATGGAAAATTGTTCCAGTTAGGCATCAATGTCAGTAATCCACCATTACGGTGTCCCAAAAACTATGCATATCAGAGTTGAGAGAAATGATTCATTTTGCTAAAAGTCAGAGTGTACTATGACTAGTTTTGTTATTTTTTTGTAACGTTGTCCACTTTAGTTTAGGTATTTTTCCCAGTGCTTTAAAAGTTGGCGTAGTTTCACCAATTTTAAAAAAACTAGATTTTTCACAAAAGCGAATCAGTATTCTCAAAAATTTTTGAATACGCTTTTTTGGATTTCTGCTGTTTACAGAAAAAAAAAATTCTGGCTATCAATATGGGTTCCTGGGCAAAGAGTCAACTTCGCCAGGAGCTCACTCTTATTATCGCATAATCATGGTTTTTTTGCGACCTCAGCAGGGCGTTCAATTGCGTTAACCATGAAATTCTATTAGATATATTATAGAGGGTAAGCCAAAAGTAGAGAAACCTTTGAATAACTCTTCAGGGGTATTTTTTTAAATGATAAATACAAAAGTTTTAGCATTTTTCCCTGGCTATCTAACGCTCACCATGACCTTGACCGTCATATCGAGTTCATATGCGCGTATTTTTCAAATGGGAAACCACTTTTTTTTATTCCGGTTTCGAAAAGAGCGGAAAATTTTATTTTTTTTCAAATAGAAACCCTTTATCTTCCAAATCAGAGTAGGAAATAGAGGATAATTTTACTTACGAAAATTAACTTGACCACGACCGACAAGGTCATCTGATTTTGGTGAAAATCTAGAAATTTTGCAAATTTGCGTCCGCCATCTTGGATCCGCCATTTTGAATAAATCTGACCTCAGATTCGTAATCAGCGACCTCAAAAACCGATTTTGGTGAGAAATGAAAAATAGGAGTTCTCGTTTGATAAAAAGGCATTTCACCTTGGTAGAGGTCAAGATCATGAACGAGGCCCGCTCTTTCCGAAACCGGAATTAAAAATAGGGGTTCTCATTTGAAAAAAAATATTTGATCTCGATGACCATCAATGTTATGGTCACCGTTAAGATAGCTAGGGGAAAATGCTAAAACTTTTGTATTTATCATTTTTTAAAAAAAAATCCTGAAGACTTATTCAAAGGTTACATACTTTTGCCTCACCCTGTATAAGTATGGCGTAAAATATCTCAAAACTGAACATGTAGTTTTCTGTCGTAACGAAAAAAATATGTAGAGGTAGACAAAGCTCAATCTCAGTGTGAAACGATTCAAGTAGGCGTGCCTCAAGGATCGATACTGGGCCCAGTAGTGTTTGTCTTATTTCTCAACAACCTTGACAAACTTCCGGTTCCAGCAATATTCATTCCATAACAGACAGTCAGCTTGTAACAAAGCGAAATAAATTTTCTGATGATTCAGATTCAAAACTATCGACGTGTTGTGAGAACAGATAAGCTGAAAACCATGTAAGCCCAGGGTGCTTTGTAAGGAATTATGAATTCACTTGGTAGATGGTGTTAGTATCATAGATCAGATCAACGGATCAATTAGCATGTATAATAAGAATACAATTTGCACCTAAATAACGATAGAAGTTAAAAAAGTGACACTTTTCTGAACTATATATATTCAAATTTACATGATATATCACAAACATTATAAATAATATGTTTTCGAAAAACTGTACTCGTCGGAACTAATAAATAGGTATTTTTTTGGTAATAGCCTTCCTACACATATGACAAGTCTTGAGAGTGTCCGCGCACTTGGAACATGTCCCGTGCCCGCACAAGAACACCACGTTCCTCTTCTTCTCCATGCAAATGCTGCAGGCGTGGCTCTCTTCGATTTCGGCGATTTTGCACTCCAAATACCGCATCCGTTCAGCGCTGGGTTGTCGACTCTTCGGCGGAATCACTCGGCCGTCTTTGGTGACTCGTTTCGTCACCGGAACTCCGCAGTGCAAGCATTTTTTCATTCTAGAAGAGCAGTCCTCGCAGGCGGGTTTGTGGTGGCATGGTTCTAGTTCTACGTTTTCTTCGGATAGTTCCGAGCAGACTGAACATTCTGCAGGTTTTTTGGGAGCTACGTTTTGATCCGGTTGGTTATTTTGATTTTCTGCAGTCTCGTTTAACGTACCGTCGAGGTCTTTTTTTGGAAGACTTTTCCTTTCGGTTATTGGAGGTTTTGGAGAAGGTGCCTGAAGCGAAAAAAGTTTTCATTTGTTACAATAATTAAGAATTCTAGAATTATAATGAACTATTGAAGAATCCCACTTCTGATATGATTTTCAACGAGCATTTCGGATTATTCAGTCTTAAGTATTTGACCGAATATTTTGTTTATAGAAAGATAAATAAAAGCAGAATTGTAGCCCAGAAATTACCCATTTTTAGTTTATTTATTAAAAGATTCTAATACAAAATAATAATTTCTCCACTAAATACAATCTAAATACAATAAAATATTTAAATTTATGTATACCACTACAGAGTTCTTCAAATGAGGTGAGTTTCGTATAAAATTTAAAAAATATACCATTCCATTTAAAACAACGAGTAAACTTCCGATATAACCGAAAATTTGAGGAAATTTGGACGAAAACAAAAGCTGCTTTCAAAACTCCACCAGATGGTGGAAAAAGTATTTAATATTTATTTTATTTTATTTATTAAATGTGGTAGGTGTAAATGCTTTGATAATGCATGTAGAAATTAGAAGAGAAAAAGGTACCATGTCTTTCAATTCTGGTGAAGATTAACAGTGCAATATACTTTGTGAAATAATTGTGTAATATAATGTAATTTCTGAAATGTTTTTTATCAAGTTTCCAAAAACTGTTTCTTTTTACTTTTTTATTCTTCTAGGATGGATGGTACCAATAAGTACCAGTCAAAATCAGGAGTAGTATTCATATATAGCACCACCCCCTGATTAACTAGTTAATGTAAAACAACCCCGTTAGTGAAATTTGATTAATTAATAAAAATCCATCTTTCTCGCACTTTTGACTACATAAAGCAGAACAGAAAATATTGGGTGAAATAGCCTTAAGGGCCGATGTTAATTGTGAACACTAAACCGTCACGTTTGGTTTGACATTTCCAACAATGGATAGGTACACCATTAACCAGCGCGTTAAAGTGACTGAAAAAGGGCGTTAAATCAAAATGTATATTGGGCAGCTCGTGATTCTTTGGTCAGCATAATCGACCAAATGTGGATACAATCGGGAAAATTGGGCGTAAATTTTAGCAAACCGGGTCTGAAGAAGATGTGAAAACCCCTAAATTTGTAGAGTTCGTATTAGGGAAAAATTCCGCTGTTCACGAAAGTAAGGCAGAAGAGCCGTCAACCTCGACTCGCCGTCGTGCTCAACATTTACACATTGCACAGGCGAATTTTGAAAAAAAAAAGACTTAAATTTACCCGCTTATAAGATTCAAATATCACAAGGAGTGAAGCCTGTGGACCAATTTGAAGCCTCGTCAATAGGCCGAATGGTTGTTCGAACACACTGAAATGGATGTATTTATGAGGAAAATCATCTTTAGCCATGAGCCACACTTTCATCTCAGTGGATCAACAAGCAGAATTGCCGCATTTGGGCAAATGAGAATCCAAGAATGCTTGTGGAAAAACCGAAGAATCCGCATAGTGACTGTTTAGTGCACGGCATCATCGGGCCTTACTTCTTCGAAAATGAGGTCGGCCAAGCAGTTATGGTGAATGTGTGCGCTGACGCGAAATGATAAACTGTTTCTAGTCGAAGTTGGAAGATGTGGATCTGGACGATACGTGGTTCCAAGATGGTGCCAGCTGTCACACAGACAACGAAACAGTGGCTGTTTTCGGAAAAATTCCATGGCTGTGATATCTCACGGAGTGGTGATATCAATTGGCCGCCAAGATCATGCGATCTGACACCGTTAGACTTCTTTCTTTTGGATAATTCGCAAGAAAAAGTGTACGCCAATAAGCCTACAACAATTCAAGAGCTAAAAGATAACCTAGCTCGTCACATTAACGATATTGAACTACAATTGTCTCAGCGTCATCGAAAATATAGACCATCGCCGATATTTTGTTTGACCCATAATTACTATGAACTATAATATCATGAAAAAAAAAATGAAAACAATTCCCTAAATACTCTGCGTTTAATTTCCAATTCACATCTGCCCTCATTAATGGGCCACCCTTTTATATCGTTTAGTGTGTTGTCACAGTTTTTGGATTATACTACGTGAAAACAAATTAAATTTTGCGTACTAGGATTCATCATTATTTTACTTGTCAGCAAACTTATCTGATTTTTAATCTATAAAAATACTCAAATACGTTTAGTACTGTTTTAAGTCAAAATCTAAAAATAAACTTATCAGCTTCAGACGTACCTTAGCGACATCAGGTAAGTTGTAGCCCTCTCTTGGTCCGTCTAAAGTAACGTTAGCCAAACCATCTTGAACCTGCTGTAAAACCTGATTGTTCTCCAGACACGGTTTGAAACTCTTGAGCAATTCCTGCAACGGGGAATCCTGCAGAGTCGTTATCGCCGCTTGGCCCCTGCTGTTCAGACTGTCGATATCGATGCCCATCTGGATCAGATAACAAGCGATGGCGATTGCGAGTTTGTTCTCCGATACTTGTTTGATGGACTCGTAGATTTTGTGAATCCCTGGGCTCGTTTCGCGGGTGACCTCGCCGTTGAGGTTGCTGCGTTTGGAGAGTACGATGTGAAGTGCGGTGTCACCGTCTTCGTCTTTCGCGTTGAGATTTGCTCTCAACTTTACTAGAGATTCGATGACGTCGCAGTGACCTGAAGACAAACAGTGTTTTGTTTTTGAATAAGTTATTTGTTTAGATAGAAAAAGTATTCTATGTTAGGAACCCTGAATTGCAATGAATTTGACGGTGATCTTACGTTAATATTTTATTTCTTTAGAAGCAAAAGCTTCTTGGGGGGGTCCATACTTATACATACGAAAATAGATGAGTATGGTAGTGAAATGAAAAAAATGCATTTGTTTCTAGACTTCTTTCCTCCCGGCATGACAGTTCTGACGGAGACAATTCTTTGACCTTGAAATACCTATACAACTTAATTCTCTTTGTAAGAACAAGGGACCAGGTTATATATTAAAAATCTCTTAATATATAACCTCTTACAGAAAATCAATAAATTATACTAAATAAACAAATATAACATCCAATTAATATACAATACCAGAACAAAATTCTTTTTTTCTCGCTCTAATAAACATTCCACTTTTTGTTTGCGAGATTTTAAATTAGAGACTTGACATATGTCGGAATAGCACCAAAAAGGGTAACGACAAGGATGACAACTAGAACTCCACAAAAAAGGTCAACGTTACCAAATTTACCGATGGTAAAGACAAGGATGACAAACTCAGATGGGGATTAATCTGAAAAAGTGTTTAGCTTAAAGCATTAAATATTAAGAACAAGTAATGACCAGAATGGCGGTGGTGTAGAAAGAAAGTTTGATGTGATTTGCTAAATATAAAATAATATTAATTTTAAGCCACCGGGTTTGCCATTTTTTCAACCACGAATATGTTAAATATATATTTTTTCCCTTAAATATCTATAAGACATTCTAAAAACTTTCGAGGTGCTGTTCAAAATTCACCGTCTTGCTGTATCAGCGCCACCCTAATTTAATGCTTTTGCCGTACACTTTTTTAAGGATGTTCGAAAGCGTTCTCGAGAAGAAGACGACGAATCAGGTCACGCTATACTTTAACATGGCAATTTAAAATCAGCACCAACCTGGAAAACTCAAAAAATACCAACCCCCAATTCATAAACGTGAAATACTTCTTATACTAATGCATGTACTAAAACATGAGAGTGCAACCTGGTGGATTTTCTTTCTCTTTCTAATTGCCGCGATACACCTGGTATTAATTATTAAAGAGCCCCGGAGGAGTGTAAAGGCAAGGTAAAGTATTACAATGGCTTTGAAAACAAATATAATATGCGGGATGACTTCAAGCCTCTCGGCGTATTGTTGAAGTGTTAGTGCACGAATATAAAAAAATAATGTATGCTGACAGAATTTTTAAAGAAATTTAGTAAAAGACACATGTGATTAAAAGTGTCATGTTCGGCCTGATTTTTTAAAAATTTGATAGTTATATGTTTATAATTAGGGTTGATTAAAATCGTTAAATGTGTTCTTAAAAAAAATTGGAACAATAATTTAATACTAGTTATTGCAATATTAAATATCGTCTAGTGAAGTTATTAAAAATGCGTAACGCATTTATATTAAATTTATAAACGTGACTAGTTTGTATTTTAGTACTTTCATAGCAATAATGAAATAATTCATTTCAATATACGCACACAATTTTATTACCGTTTCCAATACAAATTTGTATTCATTATTCATTCTTACTTAAGTTATATTCAAATTCCGCGTGGTTGGCCAGATTATATTGCAAGCAGTAATAAGCCCTCAAAGTATGCATTGTTATCATATTTCAGTCTCCCATTTGAATACGCATTGAAATTTGATTTGATTTGGAAAAAAATCGCCGAATTATGTAAAAGACAAGGATATAAAGCTATTTACATATTGTTTAGAAATAATTTGATGCAATGTAACTTAGAAGGATCTGAGTTAACCGCCAAATTATTCAAAAACACATTAGTCATTGAATTCAAATCTTTCGATTACACATATGTAAGTACTTACACAATAAATAAACTCTAAACTTATTATTTTCAACAAAACCCGCACCAAACTGCACGATTTAATCCTCTTTTTTTGCAAAAATCTAGGATTATCCACTATAAATAAATGTTTGACGAAAACTGCATAATTATAAGCTAGGGATTACAGGTATTGCGATGTTGCAATAGCTTTTCTGTGAGTTTGCAGTGTAGTTCCGATTTGTTTTTAATTATCAAAAAAAGTGAATAGTCATTGTTACAGTGGTTAGTAAAGTCATATGATCTGTTTAATAGCTACATGTGAAGTTTCACAAGCGTTTTAAAGGCAAAAATGTCTATTTGTGACTGGAAAAATTGGTGCAAATTCGTATTGTTTTAACAGTACTATGGCTCATTTGAAAATATGTTAGAGAGATTAGTATAGTACTGTTATAAAAACTTTTCAAAATAGAGTAATTAGACATGGAAAATGTGCCTTTATTAAACAACAATTAGAGAAATCAAACTGTAACTTAATAAGTTAATAGTCATTGGCTTATTTCGAAGGGAATTAAAATACACTTTTCCTATTTTCTCATCATCAAAATCAAAAGATTTATCATTTTACGGTTTTTTTTTAAATAATCACCTACCTTGACTAACAGCAAGCAGAAACGCCGACTGTTTCCTGTTATTCCTGAGATCGATGTCAGCCTTTCCTTCTAACACGAGAGTTTCAACAACGTCTTGATGACCGTTCAAAGCTGCCAAATGGAGAGCGGAGAAACCGTCGTCTTTTTTTACGTCGACCAATTGCCTGGCAACGCTGAGTAACTTTTTTGTTGCAAAATTTTTGCCTTTTAGTGCGGCGTGATGCAGAACATTGAAACCTCTTTTATTACGAAGAGTGAAATCGGTACCTGAAATAAAATCATAACATGAAAAACCCAGTATGTATTCCGAAGTTTGTTTTAATTAGTTTTTTATAATTTTTGGGTTATTGTTAAACTTTTGTCAAAATTATAAGTTTCTTGTTGTATTGTATTTCACTCCAATATTACAATAGTTTTTCATACCTTGGGCCATACTGAGCAGTTCGATGGCTTCAAAATTGTCCTTTCCAATTGCATCATGCAACGCTGTATCACCGTATAGATCGCTGCAGTTCGGATCTGCACCGGCAGTGATCAAAATTTGAATACATCGAGCGGGTTGTTTGTGTGCAGCTATGTGAAGTGCCGTACAACCGCTTCTGTTGGCAGCATTTAAATCCACTCCAGATTTTACAATTAAGTCTAATACCTAGAAGATACAAAAAATAACTTTGCAAATGTAATGACCAAAAAGTGAAAACAGAATAAAAATAAAGACGATTTTGCACAATTATATTACATAATGCAAATACGCCATTAATTTGGGCTGTTAAACCGCTATTTGATTTTCATAATTCGTCTATAATAAAATTTTATAACAAAAATAATCGGAACAAAAAACTTTAATGGCGCAGTCAGTAGGATACTGAATGATATTATACAGTTCAGAGAATTCAAAGCCAATATTCAAGAAACTGACAACACGAATTTACGTACCTCTGGTTGATTGCCGAACGCAGCGTAATGCAAACAGGTATCGCCGTCTTTGTCGCTTGCATTAACTTGAGCACCGTGTTGCAGTAACAGCTTCACAACCGCGAAATGTCCCTGATGAGCCGCCACTTGAAGAGCAGTTTTACCGCTGCTTCGAGCGTTTATCATATTTCGTGGAAGACTTTCTAGCAAACCTTTGACGACTTCTACGTGACCTTGAGCTGCAGCTCTTACCAATTGATCTGTGATACCGTTGCTTCGTACGTCTTGGTTAGCGGGGGACCACTGAACTGAAAAGAAACACAAAATGAAATTTGCTTAAACTCTGACAGTAAATGAAAACTATCATTCAGAAAACATCTCTACAGTAACGAGGCAGCTTGGCCTTTCGCCTCCAAAATGTCATCAAAAGCAAAGTCCTTAAAAATTTTGTATTGCTTCAAATAATTTTGACTATTTCGCTCTAAGGTAGTAGATAACCTCTCCATCCTTATTCATGGTTTTCAAGACGTTCTTCATTAATCCAAATTTAATGAGAATGGGAAGAAGCAGAATGCTATTTGGATCTAATAGAGGCTCATTTTAGAAGTTTCTTTCCGCAAGAGACAAAACAACGAATGTGGATACAAGTAGATTGTGCGTAGATTCATTTCCATTTAACGGTATGTAATACTTTGGAACAAATTTTTCCTGAAAAGTGGACTGGAAGTATCTAAAATTGACCGCAATTCCCAATGATTTCATTACTTATATGTGAATACTTTAAAAGCATCCTATATAATACTTTGTTTTAGATATACACACAATCAAGCTTATATGGAATCTCCCTCGAATTATTACAGGAAATTTTTATAAGGGGAAAATATAAGGGTAATAAAAAGCTAACATATTTGTTGTAAAAAAAAGGTTGGAGTATATGCGTAAAAAGAATTAATTGTTCCTTCAGTGGCAGTATTATCTTTGTTGCACTTCAATGATAGTTAAATATTATTTACGACAATCTTATTAAAACTGCCTTATGTGGAGTTATCAGAAGTCTAAAGGGGAAGAATTGTTGCTCTGTCGGACCAGGGTATGACGCAAAGGAAAATTGCACGAACAGTCGGAGTTGCACTAGGAGTTGTTTTAAGAAATTATAATTGGTTTCTGGATCTAGATTTCTAAAAATTAGTCCTAGAAGCAATAGTAGAAGAGTTACTACAGAACGCCAAGACCGCTACTTAGACCAAACAGCACCAAGAAATCCCACAACATCCCCTCCAGATCTACAAAGGCAACTTTAGCAAACTACCAGTGTTGGAGTTTCAGTGGAAACTATAAGGAAGAACATCGCTGTCGAGATTGTTCACTAGAAGACATTTAAGTGTATCTACGTAAAATAAAATTGCCCGGCGTAATTGGTGTTTGGAGCATCAAAACTCGACAATTGAAGATTGGCAAAATGTGCTATTTTCCGATGAGATCAGAATCAGTCTACAATTAGATGATCGACAAATTCCTGGGAGGCAAGATAAAAAACTACGTGCTGCTCGATCGATCCCCAAACACAAATGTGAGACAGTAATTATTTGGATGATACTATAAGTGATGAAAAAACTATCTTGATTGCCATTAGGCAAACTCGGACAGGTCCGAGATATGTGGCATTAGTGCTACAATCTGTAGTCCGAGAATTTGTTTAGACGAGTAAGGTGTGACTGCTTTGGAATGGCCTGCTTGTTCCCCGGTATTAATCCAATTGAGCACTTGTGTGATATACTCAAAAGAAGGTTAAGAGCTCGTCAGACCAATCCTGGAAACGTAAAGCAGCTCGTGGAACCAACATTACAGGAATGAAGACATGTTTCCCAAGAAGAAATTATTAAGATCATAGAATTCGGTCTTGCATTGATGCTAGAAGTGGTAATACTGACTATTGGACTATCAAAATCGTATTATTATTCATCAGATTTTATTTTTTAGTTAAATTAAGTTATTGGTAATACTCACATTTTTGTTATTTGTGTAATATTGTATTTATTTTCAATATTTGGATAACCTGCTTTTTATTTTAAAATCATTTATTATTATTAAAATACGTTTTTTACGTAATTCCTAGGTGGTTTTGTGTAGTATACAATATTCCACCTACAACACTAAATAAAATAAAAGATAGAATTCGTGGTTTATAAAAGACGAATTCAGTTGCGTACAATTTGGCGCAAGAATAAACACAACAATTTTCATACTAGGTAATCAGATAGTGTTTGCACAAGTTTTCAAAGCAGTTTTGAATTTAATTACAGATTTACTGGTAATTCACTGAGTGTAAATGGGTCAAACCGGTAGGTCGTGTAAAAACCGTATACATGAACACCATGCTTCCTTTCTAACTCAAAAATCATCTTGTGACAAAATTTCACACATTTAAGGCAATTTTCAAATTAGAGTTAAGAGGCAATACCACTTACTTGAAGGCTCTTGTCTTTGATTTTGCACAGCGTGCATGGTATTTGCCAATTCCGTCGCACTGCCAGGTATCAGTCTTACACATTGCGGATGCAACGTCCAGGCATGTCCATCAAGTTGAACCCTCAAATCGCCGTCGGTGTATATTTTGACAACTTTACCCATTTTTCCGAGCGACTGCAAATAATTCGTAACGACATTATAGTAGAAATAACGAAATCAAGCAAAAATTCTTACATTTCTCATTATTTCAATCCATTCTCCGTGACCCTTTTGCAGCTCCTTCACTTTTTCAACGTCCGTGATAAGAGTTACTACGTCACCTACGGCGAAACTGTTCACTTTGTGTAAAGCTAAGGGGTTGAAGGTCCAGCGATTGTTGCAGCCTTCGTATTGCACTCGGATGTCACCTTTGTCAGTCACTCGATGGACCGTTCCGATTTTTCCAATGAACTGAAATTAAATTTAAGATAGTTAGCTACAATGATGAACTTAATTAGTTATAATTATAACCTAAATCTGACCAAACAGGTAACTTAATTATATTACGATTGCAGTTTCATAAATCAACGAATTTTATTTAATAAAATACAATTTTTTGACAAATTAACGTTTTTTTTTCTCAACATAGTCTCCTTTATGCTCGATACATTAAGCCCAGCATTTTTTTTCCATATAATAGGTCTCCTTAAGGCCCTTAAAATAAGAGTTTGTTTCAGTGACAACTTCTTCATTAGACCCAAATCTCTTAAATCTCAGACATTTTTTAGGTTTGAAAATAGGAAATAATCACAGGGAACTAATTCTGGACAAAATTCTGGTAGTGGCAACAGTTTGTAGCTCAATTTATGGATTTTGCCATGGGACCAGTGGCGGATCCAGTATTGTCGTTGGGGGGCTTGACCACGTTGGGAGGGGGCGTTGACCCCGCTGAGGGTAGGTTTTAGCAGAATAAATACCTAAAAACCATACAACTCTAATGCCTTTGGGGGGCTTGAGCCCCCTATCCCTACTTGGATCCGCCAAAGCATGAAATTACTCAGGCGTAGACAGCGGATTGATTGGATGGTACAGCACTTTTTTCTTCGTCAAATGCGGTCCAAATATATTCGTGTGAAATGTGATCTTCCCGCTTAATATAGGCAGCCTTAAGCAATTTTATTCTCCGATCGCTCAATATCATACTGTAACAGCAGTTTATTCATAGATGCCCGTTAACGACAGCAATTTGAAACTACTGCCCAGAAAATTCAGAAAGTCACTGACCTATCAATCTGCCGTCGTATTAAAAACTGTGACCATAAAACATGCTAATCTTCAAGAAGAGAGATGAACAATTTATTGATTTTAGTAAAAATAAACCTGCTTCTTTGATCCAATCGTTACTTAAGTAAGTCTTACCTCTGACATTCTAGGATTCCAACCTCCATGCCCTTGTTGCATTACTTTCAGTTGATCTTCAGATGTCTTCACTTTAACTTTATCACCGACCACAAACGGTGGCGGCCCATGTTTTCGCGCTCCAACTGAAGGAGGAGGTTCTATATTTTGACCTACAACACCAACAATCAATGAACTGCAACAAACAACTAATGTAACAATTTTTACCCAAAACAGGAAGGTGGTCTGGGTAATAGTTTCCTCCCGAAGACGATTCAATGAATCTTATATCACAATTTCCTTTATAACCTAATCGATATAAGTTAGTAGATCCGGAAAACCACTGGACATTTACGACCGACCTGCTACTTTCGCTGTCCCACCCTCTGATATCCAATACACAGCCGACTTTACCTAAAAATTGTTAAGATTATTTTTATCAACCAGACTGTTAAGTAAAAAAAAATGTCTACCTTCTCCCCCATCCTGGTTCCCCCATTCCCAATTGAACCCCCTGATAACTTTGGCACCAGGGAATATTCCCCTTAATTCGCATTTTCTGACATTTGCTCTGACAGGTAAGTCAATCCTGTAATCAAGTTTGATAATGTCAAGCAAAACAATAGAATTTAGTATATAATTACTATATAATAATATAATTTCGTACCCTTGTGAAGACGCTGAGTCAAATCTTTTGAAACTATGGGCCAAGTTGTGTTTGTCTCCATGATAACACACATAACATAAGTCATAGTCATAACATGTAGTGCATTTATATCGAATGCCATTGATACCTTGGCTGCTACATCCATCACACACTATGTTTGGATGTTTAACACCTACATAAAACAACAGAAATCATTCTATGATTTAGTTTAAGGGTATCATTCAAGTATATTTAACACATCTACGTAATGTGTAACACAAGACTAGATTAGAATTTTTCTACCTCCCTCAAGGCAAAAATTTAGCTACTACAATAATCAAAATAAGGGGTGTTACCATAGGAGTGCAATATTTCAATAGGTGTGGCAAGTTGATAGGAGATAGATATAAGTTGGTACACATGGAGCGGTAGGCGATTCATCAAATATCATAATAGTAAAAAGTTGGTGTTTAGTAAAGTAGGTTACTTATCCTTAGAACAGAACCTTGATTTGGTGTCAATAGCAACACTTCATTCACTATATTCCCACTAAATTTTTTTATATCTCCAGGCTTATAAGATTCTAAACAACTTGATTGAGCATAGTGAAGGTGGTTCCACCAATAAGATCATTGAACAAGAAAGCAATTCATCATCAAAAACGACGTTTACAGTACTTTATTGATATTCAAAATTGGCACATCTGGAGCACAGAAAAAATTAAAAACAAATCAGAGGAAACAAACAGGAATATATCACTGTTTGGTGTACATTGTAGCCTAGAGTTGTCACTGGCCTATTTTTCTATCAAAATGGGTTAAATGACAATCCAGTTCTTTTTCATATAGAGAAATTGTTGTACAAGGTTTCAGCAAGATGATTTAACTACAGATTTTTTTTGAAGTGTCAGATTTGTGTTAATGAGACCATGAACACCCAAGCATCAGTGGTGGATTTACCCAGCGGGCGCGAGGGGTAGGAAAACAGAAGAAGAAGTTTAATTATAAGTAGTTTTATTATAACAATTTACATCTCTCCCCCCCCCCTCTCCCTCAAAACCATCCTAAATCCGTCACTGCCAAGCACTGAATGTGGAAAGTGAATAATTATAAAGATAACTTCATAATATTTATGCCAAATTATTATTGAAAAATTCCGAGTGCCACCACATCCGTCGAGGCCATTTAGAAAACATATTTCCCAAAAGTCCACAATGGTCAATAATTTTTACAATTTTACTACAGACCACCCCAATTTATTTAATATTCAATTTTTATGCTTATATTGTAACAGCCATTAATTAAAAAACTGTGATTAACAATAGCATACTATTACTTACCTATTTGAGCATTATCAATGACTCGAAGATCAAACTTTCCCAGATATCCTACTCTGTAATTCGTTCGAGTCCCATTATCCCAATGAACTACAACAGTTTTGTCAGGTGACGAAACACTTCCAGGTTTCCCAATCTCACAAACTGTCCCAACATGACCCTCTCCACCATCTGTAAAAATAAGGACACACATATTCAATCTGTAATGACCACCAATATGAATAGCAAGATTTTGTTTACAGCCTATGGAAAGTGTTTCAACTGAAATAAGATTAAAAATATTTCATTTATTTAGAGCTACTTTCAATTATAATTGGGGCAGGGTCTGCCAATAATGTATGTGCAATTTTAGATTCCAATTATACAAAATTTCAAAACTCAGTGTTAAAACTTGAATCCTTCTATAAACCAATTAGCTGCAAATGTTGTAGATCACTTTTGAAAACTAAAAAACCATTTGTTGTCATAAGGATAGCAAAACTTGCATATTCAAAGGTTAAACATGCATAGCCCTAATGTCTTCAGTAAGAATATACTAGTAAATCCATAGCTATATGATGTACACGAGTAAAACATCAAAAACAACCTCTAATTATTTGATATTAGTTTTTCTCTTCAATAAAATATAGAAATTATAACTTTGTACTTTTCGGCATAAAATAAATTAGTTAGTTAATAATAATAAAAATCATTTACACAACAAATTATTCAAAATAGTTTAAAATTTGTGTTTTGTAAGATTGCAGCTTTAGCTGAATATGATTACATATAATTATATCTATAAGACAAGACTTGATCAAACTTACTGCTTCAACAAAGAAATTAAATCCTAATAATTTGTTACCTTTCTGTAAAATTTATAACTGAAAACTTTTTATCACAACTCATTTGTTGGTACCAACAGCCTGTGAAATACTTAGACTTGGTAATTTTGACCAAACTTTTTAATAAATCCATATTTATATTGAGAAAACTGATAGGTGTACCAAGCAAAAATGTGATTATACAAGATAGTCTCAAATAAACAAATATAGCAGGTTTGTAAAAGATTCCAATGTAATTTTGTGCTTTAGAGTCTTGATAACATTACAAGGTTCTACCTTGTAATGTTATGTTTATATGCCTGACAGTATCAGAGTTTGTGTGAAGTTGAATATATTGTTGAGTCTGTATGAATCTGAGATATATAATAGAAAGAGGATTTAAGATCTCCATAATTTTTGTCAATAAAATTACCCAGTCATATCTCTTAGCATGTAGACCATCTAATTATTCCAGAAGATAAGAAAATACTTCAAACTCATCAGGACTTATCATATCAGACAAATAAAATGATTAAAAATAAACAGTTTTTGTTGAATTTACATTTTACAACTAATAAATCAATTATAGGATATTCTTGATCTATTGTTTAATGTATTGTTAATGTAAAATACTTATGATATATTAATCTTGGCCCGAGAATACCTATACAAGTTATATTTTTCTATATACTAAACCATTATTAGGAAATAATTCAGTACTGCATCCACAAAACTTGAACTCAACCATTGTATGTAGTTTTGCTACAGCTGTTTAAAAGATTTTACTATTTATGGAATTTGATTGAAATATATTTTGATGTATACATAAAATAATAACTTCCTTTTTTTACAAAAAATTCTCAACATATATGCTGTTTACATAAATCAGAGCACTAGTAAAATTATTGGCAATAAGACCCATCAAGCAGAATTTCATTTATTTAATATGAAACTTTAAACTTCCTACCAGTTTTAAAGTATTTCCTAACATAGAGATTACTTTCTAGTAGTTTTTTTGATAGTAATTCTTCTTAAATGTAAAATTTTGAAAATTGACCCAAATAATAAGAGAAAGTGTAAAAAAATTCGACGTGTAATTTGGTGCATAAATTCTATGAAACCTTTTTAATATGTAACATTATTCAAATGGTATCTAGTAATAGATTTGGAATAAGCCTAAATGGTTAAATACTGACACATATTACAAAATTGAAACAAATACATTCTTTTAACTGACAAAATCAACTGCATTAATTTTTTACCTTGGTTATCCCAAACCCAGTCGGGTCCTCGGACAATTCTAACTCCTGGAACTAACATTTTTTTTAAACTCTGTCCTTATGTGCTATTACAAGATAATAATCTTCACACTTTCACATGTCTATAGACGTTAGACTTAAACATAATAAATTAAAAAGAGCAAATGGAACAGTCTTTAAGTTAACAAACGTAATTGATATCGAATCGAGTGATAAAGAAGTTTTTTTTATTAAATGTTTATATTTACTTCTATAACTTCTGTCAATATCCAATGAATCATATGATTTGACATTTGCGCAATGCTGTCATATGGCACTGTCAAAGTTGCCATTTACGTGTGCACTTCCAAAGAATAGCTTACAAAGGATTGCTTGATATCAAGTTAACAAATTTCGAATAAAACCAGCCACCTTGTGACGTGTCAGGGTATCTTTGGCCCGCTCTCGAGTTGTGGCGCTTTGTCTGTTGACAGTTTAAGAGTTTTCTGGTTTTGTTTCATCTGTTTAATGTGATATTGGTAACAACTTAATTAGAAAAGATTACGGCGCAAATATTAGCAGCCAATTTGTAACAAATGCTTTCGGAAAAATTTACTTCTCTCGAGCAATCCTTTATGTACTATCATTGTGCACTTCCTAGAATAAAGCTAAACTAGAATGGCCAATGTTTAGTAAACATCAAGTGAATCAGATTGGTTAATTTACGTTTCCTGAATAAATTCCTCAATTATAAATTAGTGTTTAAAAACAATTTAGACTTTCAATAATATTATGGCACTATGTTTTAGAAATAATAAATGATAGATTTAAATTCGTAAGAAATATCAAATATTATTTAATGAACCGCCCGCACTACCTCAGTGCCAGTTGGAAAGAATTTTCAGAAGTTTTAAAGAAAATACTGAAATACTAACTTACATATAATTTTCGAGACACATTCGGAAAAGAGCGACAACCGGTTTCTTCGAAAAAGTTGTAAACGTGAGCAATAATTTGATTATTTTCAAACTCATTGATAAATAACCAGTATTTTTTTTTGGTAGCTGTAGCTAGGTGAAATTAGAATTATTTATATACTCTCTTCGAGGTGTCATTCCTTTGTACGCAAGACAATATACATTATATATTATATATAACATATATTGTTTCTGGTCAGGGAACCTTCATCAGTTGCACTTCCCACAATTGAATGTCCTCTCGAACACTTCTTTATGTATTTGATACATTTCGTTAAATTTGAATACACGAGATGTAAGACCGAGGTGTCATTCCTTTGTACGTACCTCGAAGAGAGTATTCAATATCTCTGACAGGTGAAGTAACCTGAAAAATTTTATCGTGACATTCTGTCCTAGGAGTTTAGGGAGAACAGCAATTACACGGAACGGCTCCAGATTCGGAACCTCTGTGTGTTAATACACTCGAAAATCATAGATGTCGGTCTTACATCTCGCGTCTTCAAATTTAACGAAATATATCAAATACATAAAGAAGTGTTCGAGAGGACATTCAATTGTGGGAAGCGCAATTGATGAAGGTTCCATGATCAGAAACAATATGTTATATATAATATATAATGTATATTGTCTTGCGTACAAAGTAATGACACCTGGAAGAGAGTATTCAATATCTCTTGACAGGCGAAGTAACCTGAAAATTTTATCCTGACATTCTGTCCTAGGAGTTAAGGGAGAACACTGCGAACAGCAATTACACGGAACGGCTCCAGATTCGGAACCTCTGTGTGCGAATTCACTCGAAAATCCTAGGTGTCGGTCTTACATGTCGCTCTTAGAATTATTTATATTTAAGCAATAAACGTCCCAAATTCTGGGTACCAAAACATGTGTGGATAATGTTTTTAAAGAAGCGAAAACTCCAACGGGAAAAGTTTCCTTAGATTCATTTTATTTGCATTTTTCAAAATAAACCCGACATCAGATAAAAAATTTAAGAATACCCTTCATTATTAAGTGCAGTATGTATGAAATATTATAATTCAACAAATTTTGTATTTTAGTTCAAAATTAACGTAAACACCATATGTTCCTCAGAAGTTATATTTAAATTTAGAATTATATTACACATTATGATTAATACCCCCTTAAGTCGTAACAAAGTAGTGACATCTTTTTTTTATTTATTCTTACGATAGAGAAAGAGAGGGGAAAAGAGAGAGAGAGAGGGGAATCTTATACCAACTTTATCAATGAGTTTTAGTTTTCTGTCAGAAAAAAACATATTATTCATACTTTGTCCCCAGAAAACATTGCGTTGGTTCGTACTCTCACCTTACGTCATTTCGGAAACGTCTTGGTGTAATATTTCACACAGTATGTCATCTCGCTGTTCAGTTATTAAACGATATCCGTTCCGCGTGGGCCAAAATCAATGCCTTGCTACAACTGGCGCTTTTGAGTATACATCCCAGATACATCGGTTTCTTGATTAATTCCTAAACTGCACGCGACTACTTACAGCACGACATAAGTGTATCTATAGCAACCCCAGATCGCTTGGGAAGTTTACCGACGCTATTGCGATGCGACGCTCGAGGAGTAGTGCGCTTGGCATCGCGACTCCAAGCGTCGTCTGCTGGAAAACGAAACTCGTGGAGAGAACCGATCGGTTTAGTTTGGTTTCTTCGTTTAGACGATTTCAATATTTCGGCGGTGATAAGAACTCCGTATCTTTCGAAAGCGCGTTTAATTGATTTATGACAAATGATGTTTTACGCTGAATTTAACTCTTTACCGAGCACGGTGGTTACATGACAGATTTAGGTTACCGGTTTTCAAATAGATCGGGTATGAAAATGGTTAATTTCGATTTAATGAACGAAAAAACTGAAAAAAATGCCGTAGTGAATAACATAAATTCTACAGGATGTAGCAAACAAGGTTGGTACGAAATCGAAGAAGTTCTTATTGCATTGTTTGGAAATTGGATTTTCACACGTTAAAGGTCAACGGTTGTAACCTTTAAGTGAAACAATAGATCTTGTTACCATCATTTGTTTTTAATTAATTACAAATGTATGATTTATACGTTTTTGGAGTTTTTCACTAATTTGTTATTGTTTGTTGTGATTTCAATACATTTTCAAGGTAACAGATGGTTGGTGCTGGATTTTTAGAATTATTCTGTAACACAGGACAGATAAAAGTGTATTTTCTTGTACCCCCGGGTGTTAGCATTAGTAATAAGTAGTTCAGTTAACAAAATCATTTATATACAGGGTGATCCATTTCGACTGATGCCACCCCTTATGATGCAACTTATTTAAAATTAAAACACACTAGTTCCTGCTCAAGGTAATACAGTAGACATAATGTATTTTAAAAAACTGATACTGTACAACTTCTGATAATTTTGAAAAAGAAATCAACTTTCCATGAAAAACAAGTTGATTTAATATACTTAGAATGTCGAATGAATTTAGCGTTCAAAATAAACCCTAAGAAACTAAATAGACTAGTCTATGTATTGTGTTATTTGAATAGGTAAAGGTCATGGGACCAGTAAAAACACGTTTTCTGCATTGAACTATATTCACCTACAGCCATTTTTCATTGCGATACAATCATTCCAATCTTCCTAAACTTTCAATGCTTATCTTATAGAACCTCAAAATAGGCTTCAGTTCTGGGTGTAACCTCCCAATTGGTGCCAAATCTCTTTCCCTGGAGCACCATTTTGAGTTCTGTAGAACTCAGGTAGGACCAGATCTGGTTAATACGGGGGCTGTGGGAGTAATTCGAATCGGAAAATTTTCAATTTCACTATCAGTGACTCCATCATCCAATCGATCCAAATAACGCTAATCACCTGGTTGTTAAACAAAAAGTCGATGAACAAAATTTCGTTTGGTCCTAAAACACAGAGGCCTGCTGACTGTTGTGTCTTCGAATGTTTATGGACGGCTTTCGTGCTCTCGTCTTCATTCGCATGAAGACTGCTATTGTTATTTACCGATCGGAAAAATCATTTTTTCACGCGTAAACAGCTTCAAACAGCACTGCAAATCATTCATTCGCTGTAGTTTTTATTCTACTGTGAACACTTTGAAAAAAGTTTTTTCGTGAACAAACTTTCATGGACAATTTTGAAATCTTTAGGATAACATTCATTAGAGTCCCATACAGAACTACAGAAACTGTAATAGTGTATCCGGGAATCGTATGGATTCCATATGGATATAATCTGTTGGAATGTATCTGTTTCTTTTGTAATCCGTTTAGAAATATGGATCTTACACGTATTTCCTAATATAGAATAAAACATGTTTTTAATGTTTTTTCCATAATCAATAAATTTACTATTTTCTATTTGTAACAGCTGTATAGAAATTATAGAGCTTAAAGATTCTCTTAGAAACTAGTATGGATTAACAGCAACAAAAACACATTAGGTCGAAGATCTATTGGCAGATTTCGCTCTCTCAAACCAAAACTGCAGAAAAGCGCTGTTCCTGGCTTGGTCAGTTTTAAACGCCAATATTCTTAAATCAGTTTTTGTCTAACTAAAAACCATTTCAACTAATGCATCCTGTAAATCCTCGGTGAATGTGTTTTTGTGTCTCTCCACGTAACTATTGCTAGGGGCATAAACCTCTGATTGATTTTAACCGCTTCGTAAGTCAATCATTCGGAAAATCATTTTTGCTTTGAAAAAAAAAACAAAATAAATTGGCAATTTTTCCCCATATAACCTGAATTCGTCAACTATCTGTGCTCCAAATTAAAAATTAAGTTAAAAATGGTTAATTTTAAAGGGTTTACCAGATTTTATAGGGAGAAATTGCCAATCAGGCTTTTGAAAAAATTATTATACAGGTTATTCAATTCTCTTTAAACATCCTTTTGGAATTATAAATTCAATAGTTTTCACTTTATAATAGAAAAACCAGAAATATACCAATATTTTTTATTGGATTGAGTTTACTGATACTTGGTGGCAGTTGAAAAACATGATGAATTGAGCAATACAACTGATTACAAACTTACACTTTAATTAGAAATTGTGACAATTGTTTTGCGTCATACATTGTATGAATAAGCTCCATCGAACGCGAAACAATTGTCACAATTTCTAAATAACATGTAAGTTTGCAATTACTTGCATTACTCCATTCATCATGTATTTTTTTATCGGTAAAAAAGCAAAACGACCATAGAAAATAAGATAAAGAATTCCTAATTTTTGGATTTATAACAGTATATCTTTCAAGTTAAGGCATCTCTACATCTATATTTGACGAAATCCTACCTTTATATGACTTTGGATTTTCCCACCGTAAAACAGAAATAAAACAAATAATATTTACAAAGTTAACAAATCACATACTCTCACGTTTGGGCTATTCGTTTTACTATCAGTGCAATACACACCTCGGGAATTATCACGAATTAAAATATTCCTAGTAATAGTCTATTTATTTACATCACAAGAATCGTAGTAAATGCAATAAATATAATTTTCCGAAAAAAAGTAGATTTAATGACGTTACTATTTTGAAAACCAGTAGCGTTAGAACGTCGACAAAAACTATAAAGTCGTACATTTTAATTTGTTTTAATAGCTATTAAATGTTTGAAATAATGGCACAAAAATGACCTGCTAAGTATCGTTTTAACCTTCAAGGAAATCTGATAGACTACAGAGGAAATTTAGTCGACTAAGATTTTTCGACCAAGGTGTATTTGTTAACCGCATTTTTTATATTTCAATTTTATATCTTTTTTATTGTTATTCATCTATTAAGTTAAACTATTCCTTTTGTAATTGATTGATCTAAAGTTCTTTGATGTCGAAGTTGGAGAAAAAGCAACGATTTGTTTAAGGATAAGTTTTGTTCCATCACCTTAAACAAGTGATGTCTCATGTTCCATATTCACCCGATCTGGAACCTAGTGATGTTTTTAGTATTTTACAAAAGGGAAACTTACTGTGCTGATTGTTATTTGATACTTAATTTAGTATAAATGGAATTGTTTTTAAGATAAAGATTTTCAAAAAAATTGCAATTAAATAAGGATCCTCGAGTATTATGTTTTAACTGACTCGTGAGGTTCAATAACACTTTTATAGCCAAGTATATCAATTGGTGTCAGAAGTGGGATCGAAGAATAATTATTCATTCAAGTTAATACGAAGAATGCAGAGGGCAACATGGATAAGTAGAGCAAAGAAATCTCGAAATATGTTATGGAAAGTTGGACGATATATTGTCAAGAGTATTGCAGAAAAACAAAGTTGGATAGGTATATAGGACTAATTGGCAAACGAGAGAAAAAAAGAAAAAAGGAGAACCTAGTTCCCACAGAGAAGAGGTATCTTTCAATCAGTCATCCTTACGAGCCCAGTGGCAGTCTCTTAAAGTAGAAACCAGATGTAGGCGAATGCAAGTCTCAATGAAGCTGAGTCCGCTGTAGCAACAGTGTGGATGGAGAAAATGTCCAATAGATTTTGGGTGTTATTAGAGCTTTATACCGATAAAGACCAAAACCAGAACTACTCGCTTGCACAAACAGGACCCTTGAGCAACAGCTATCAAAAGAAAGAGTCTAATATTTTATCGCTAAATGAATTGCAACATCTATAGCTCAGGTCATTTACGAAATTACGTGACAAAATTAATAGTAGAACAAAACCGACATCAACGTGTTGTAATGATAAAACTTGACTTTTTGTTTCTTATAAAAAAAACAGCAAAAAATCGGTTTAGTTTTCTATCGTTTATATAAAATCCACCGATAAAACCGTGTTTGCTACTATGGCCAATGTTGAAGAGAATTGAAAATCCTACTATACGCTCAATTTCGTTAAATGGTTTCTTACATATTTTTTTATTTTATAGCTGAAACATTCTTATTAACTGAAGCGATATATCTTCGCATATCTACCAAATTCATGTTCTAAAAATAAATACTGTAGCCCCAGTAGTTTTTGCAAAATTTCAGTCAATCCTATGGAAGACATTTTTTTTTTGAACGGCCATATTACCTCACCGGATGACCCTATCATTATGAATAAACCACCGTTGGAAAGTAGAAGAGTTGATCTAGAGACCCCTCATCTCACTTTTCAAAAATTAAAAAAGTATAATAATAAAAGTATTGAAAATATTTGGCCATTCCTTATGGCGGCACTTCACTTGGTGTAGCGTATTCGTATATTTGCTATATTTGTCCAAAAACGGCGATGTGTGGAGAGGTTATTCGCTATTTTTGCTTTATTTGAACAAATAAGTCGAATACCGCTAAGAGCAAATACGCCTTACCGTCCAGTTGTCGGTTTTCAATACACTTTAAAGGAGTGAAATAAGCCAAATATTTGCTTTAGCCGTCCACACTTGGTTCATACAGTTGCACGCGGCGCTTCGATCGTGATCAACTAGTGTTGTTTTTAATGGCAAAGTAGTGTTTGTGGCAAAATGGAGTGGTCGAACAATAACATCATGAAGTCTCTCGAGTTGTACCAAATGCATCCTTGCATTTGGGACCCTAAATATACCAGCCACAAAATAAAAGGGGTGGTACTATATTCTTATAATAAATAATCTTAAAGCAAATTTTAATTTTAAGCAGACACATATTTATATTTCTTGTATAATATGAATTTATGTAATAAATTTAGCAAAATGGAATACCTAAAATTAGCCCATAGCAATTTTTCGAATGGACTCGTCCAAATAATTTTTTAATGGCGGCACTTCACTTGGTGTTAGCGTATTTTTGTTTTTATATCGCTACATTCGTCCAAATATTTGATGTATTCGCAAATATTCCAAACGTGCCATCCACACATATAGCAAAACACTCAAACATGTGTTTGAATACCAGCAACTTTCAGCATCGATTTGCTTTAACATAAATTGTAAATGTGACACATCCCTCACCATAAAAATAAATACACAACATTAATGAAAAATGTTTTTTATTTATTTTTTACCTACCTCAGTATTCGTAGATGGGTTGCATTTATAGATGGCTCCCAGAAAACTATTCATATATTTGTTAGCAAACCATGTGGGTTTGTATACGCTAGACGTGTCTGCTCCTGATGTTTCTGATTTCTTGATTTTTGTGTTATAACCCCTGAACGCAGACATCAAAGATTCCCTATTTTTCTTTAAATCAGCAATTATGCATGATTGTCCCATATTATTTTGGATATCTATCCATGCATCATTTATTTTATTTTGTGGCTGGTATTTTTATGGTCCCAAATGCAAGGATGCATTTGGTACAACTCCAGAGACTTCATGATGTTATTGTTCGACCGCTCCATTTTGCCACAAACACTACTTTGCCATTAAAAACAACACTAGTTGGTCACGATCGAAGCGCCGCGTGCAACTGTATGAACCAAGTGTGGACGGCTAAAGCAAATATTTGGCTAATTTGACTTCTTTGAATTGTATTGAAAACAGACACCTGGACGGTAAGGCGTATTTGCTCTTAGCGGTATTCGACTTATTTGTTCAAATAAAGCAAAAATAGCGAATAACCTCTCCACCCATCGCCGTTTTTGGACAAATATAGCAAATATACGAATACGCTACACCAAGTGAAGTGCTGCCATAAGGAATGGCCAAATATTTTCAATACTTTTATTATTATACTTTTTTAATTTTGGAAAAGTAAGATGAGGGGTCTCTAGATCAACTCTTCTACTTTCCAACGGTGGTTTATTCATAATGATAGCGTCATCCGGTGAGGTAATATGGCCATTCAAAAAAATATGTCTTCCATAGGATTGATTGAAATTTTGCAAAAACTACAGGGGTTACAGTATTTATTTTTAGAACATGAATTGGGTATGCGAAGATCTATCGCTTCAGTTAATAAGAATGTTTCAACTATAAAGTAAAAAAAAATATGTAAGCGATTATTTTTTTTGGAATTTCGGGTAAGGGTTCCATTATCTAAGAAACCATTTAACAAAATTGAGCATATAGTAGCTCATTTTGTAGGTTTTTCATTTCTCTTCAACATTGCCCATAGTAACAAACACGGTTTTATCGGTGAGTTTTATGTAAACGATAAAAAACTAAATTGTTACCGACAAAAACGCATCGATAAAAAATGTTGAATTTTATGTCGATTGGTCAAGTTTTATCACTAGAACACGTTGATGTCGGTTTTGTTCTACTATTATTTTTGTCACCAAAAGGTCTTTTTCTCGGTAAATGACCTGAGCTACTAGGAGTTTTAGGAAAACTATCCCAAGGAGAGCCCACATCGGGAGACGTACTATGTGTAACGTCGTGATTCCTAGGATAGAAAAATTAGTAGGTTAACTAAAACCTGAGAACGTAGTTTTTCGCAGCCAGAGTCATAGCTAATTCTGCTTTTTCCTGATTTGAACCGCGTCAGTTTTTCGAATTAATTTAATTGAATATCTGAACCAACATATAAACAAAGTTTTTCGACGTCTCGCCCACACTTGTAAGAGACTTTCTGAAGGATGAGAAATACAAATGTTGCTTACCTTGCGGCGACTACATTCGTTTAGTCTTTTTCTCACAACACACTTGGAAACTTCACTTTATTAAACTTCTCACACTGAAGCACAAATTGTAAATGACTAACGCTTTGGATAGGGCAGGAGGTAAATATATAAATAATTATTCGAGATTTCAGTCAGTTGGGGGGAGCGCAGCTGATAAAGGTTCTCGACTACAAACAATCTATTGTCTTGCATACAATAGATTGAAAAATCTCGAAAAGCTAGTATCGTGATAGAATCTATCGAGAATATTAGAGAAATTATATAAAAATAAAATCAATTTCATTTCTGTTCCTTTATTTAAGCTTTTTACAAGTTTTGGCGAAACGATGCATATTTTGTTTGCATGTTTGACTTGAAAAATGTATTGTTCTTGTTTTAGAATACTATAAAATAATTTAATTCCATTCTTTTGAAAAAATAAACAAACTTTTTATTTAAAACCACTATATATCGTCTAGCATCATTGTAACCTTTAAATTATTTAGAAGAACGCTCCTTTTTCATAAGTTTTTTTTATCATGTTCTTTTTTCGGATTCCTAACAAAAGTATTTTAGTCTTTATTTAAAAAATGCATGACTCCTTCAAAGAAATATCATAGAAACAGACTTCAACTGCTTTAAATATGCTATTCTTACCTTAGAATGTTGATAGCAATCAAAAATATCCTGTTATTGTTTATGAACACTATAAATATTAAGAGACTTGATGTCATTTTTAAGGTAAATGAAGAATTTATTTACTTCAAAACATGTCAAAATAAAATTTACAAACTTTACAATATGTTTTTGTACTAATAACATTTACGCATATTTTAAGGTAAACAAGCTCTTGAAAAATGACAACAACAACAACAAGAACAAAATGAGAAATTTCAACAGAACGATCTCATCGACCCAAATGCGACCTATAATAAATAATAATATTTATAAACTACTGTTTTGGAATACATAGTAAGTTTTCTTGTAAAGTTATTGCGAGATTTGTATTAAGTTAAAAATATCACCAAATGTTTTAAAGTACTAAAGTGCATTTATTTTTAGATATTATCATTTTAACTCACCATCAAGATTGCTTCTTATAGCACAACTATTAGCTACATAAGATATTTCTATCTACAAATGTTTATTCTTACCTAAACTTAAACTATAATTTACATTTTAAAGTTAAATATAGTCAATACTGGACTATTTTTAACGTTCTGTCTTATATAACCGCAATTAATTCGTCTGCCAGAATTTGTTTATAATCTTTACACTACAACAACTTCAGAAACCTTTACTCAAAAAAATCAAACAAATCAGCGGATTTTTGACGTGCCGACGTTTCGAACAGCGCTGCAGACAACATTTAATTAAAGATATCTTTTAAAGTTTCGACACGCGCCATACATCATAAATTTAAAAAGAAAATTCTCGTGGTTAGCTTGATTATAAATTCCAGACGCCCGAACAAAAGATTTATGCTGCAAAATGCTTTAAATACCCTTCGGGCTAAAATCGGGCGTACTATTGCGTAGGTATGACGTGAACAGGAAGGTTATTGGAAAACAGTACTTCGGTAATTGTTTTCGGAAATGTAAACAAGGAGAAAAAAAGTAAACTCAGCATGAAACATGGCATCAACTTGCGTTGCGGATGTCATCACTTCGGTTACTGTAAATTCGAAGCCCCTTCGAAATCCGCGAGCAGTATATTTATGTTAGATTTTGAAAAAATACACTAGCCAGTCAAGTTTCGTTAATCATTTTTGTGTGGATGATTTGGAAAATCATAACAGATCGTCGCTAAGTGATAAATTTTTGACTGGTTTAAAAACGAAAGTAAGGTCTACTGACTTGATTGTTTATTAAGCACGTGGCATTAAATGTATACGCTGGTATAGTATCTTTGACAATAGGCATTTGCGCCATCTCATGTTTTATTTGTGGAACGCTGGTTCTGCCAAGGCCGTAATTTGTGTTTGCTGTGTTATAGATTAAAATTTAGTTATCCCATAAAATGGAAAGAAAAACATCAAACCGAAAGTGCGGTGCAGTTGATTTTGAAAATACATCAAGGAATAATCAAAAATTACAATTCTACCGGTTTCCTGGATTTCTATAGCAATTGGAGAGGAGGGAAAAAATGGATTACAGCAGATCGTCGTCAAGGGCAGTTAAATTAAATTTCCACGTTTTTAGTCATTCCTAAATACATAAAATTAATCACAATTGTTGTTCTGTTAACAAAAATAAGATTCAATAACTCTTGTCATCAGAAAAGTTAATCATGTTATTCCAAAATAAATTGAAATTTAAGGTTAACATAATTTTTAATTTTTTAATTAATAATATTATCTTTTAGGAATAAAGAAAAACAGTAACGTTTTAGTTAAAGGAGGGATGAAAAGCCATGGCAACCAGGAACATATTCAAGGATTTGCTGTGCTCATTTCGATGGAGCAGAAAAATCAAACAATGTAGATACATAACAAAGTTTACAATTCAACTATCTTTCCTGTAATATAATATATCACTATTTAAATACTCTTTAAAAAAAATAACCTTTTTATTCTCATTATTTTTATTTTTTTATGAGCGCTTCTTTATTATTAGTTATTACAAAAGCTATAAATAACATATAATCAATATTCATTTCTTTGTGAATTAACATGTGTATTTGCATCTGTTGCTGCTTTATTATCCTTGTTCCAACTTCAAAATTTTTATCTTGATCCATTCAAACTGCATCGTCAGTGATATATACCAATAAATTATATATAATGAATACAGTTAATTTGTTTTTAACCGACTTCCAAAAAGGAGGAGGTTATCAATTCGTCGCGTATTTTTTCCCTTTTTTTTGTATGTATGTTACCTGATTTCTTCTCCTGTGGTGGACCGTTTTGAATGAATATGGTCTAATAGAGTATATACCCGGATTGGTGAAACTTCAAATTTTGGAAAAGAATTCTATTGGTAAAGTGATAAAATTTGTGAATTGACACATGCGAGCATGGAAATCGACCAATATCCCTAATATTTTAGTCGATTTTTCGATAACTCCTTATGGATGTGTATCGTTTTTTAACGTTTAATCCATTAAGGAAGATCCTTAGGTGATCTCATATACTTTTCTGCGACGTGCAGAAAATCGCCGAAAATTTCAAAATTCTTTTCAAAAATTTCATCGAAATGACATAACGGACATTTCCTCATAAATATTTTAATTCCAACGTAATAGTGCGGTAATTTTAGGCACAGGAAGTTTTAATTGCAAATTTGAACATTTTCTATGTACATCTCAAGCATATAGGTAGTAAAACATTGTATTTTCGGCTCCTTAAATCAATGACTACCAAGCTCGTTTTGTTTGTATACCAGGCATACCTATTTAAATGAATTTTTTTCCATTTTGCGAAGACGATGCTTTTGTTGTCACATTCTCCTGGCCTAATAGAAAATTCCGTCACAACACATGTCAAATTGCTATTTGTTGCGTTTATAGACAGGGTGTTTAGTTATAGCAAACAAAATCACAAAGTAAAGTGATAGAAGTAGTTGCATGTATATGAAGGTTGAAATATAGGACGGACTAGAATGATAGTGGTCCATAGGCAGCCGTATATACAGGATGGTTGGAATCTAGGGTGCACTGGACGTTTGGTGGTATAAAAATGTTGGAAAAAATGTGAAATTAAAATTATGTAGGGTGATTAAAAAACTGTTATATGATGTAGACATAAGCAAATTATATACAGGATGGTTGAAATATATGCTGGAATTGAATTATATTTATACAGTGTGATTAAAAAAATATTTCTTTTATAGCCCATAAGAAGTTGCATAAAGTGTGGAGAGGAATTAATGTTACACAGGGCGTTAACATAAAATGTTAAAAAGGAAATAATTTATGGGGTAGCCCACAAGGAGTTATATACTATGGTTGAAATATAGGACGGATTTGACTCCGTAATATAGGATGGATTCTACTCCGTCCTATAGTTTACAGAAGGCAGCTAACAAATTTATGCTTGTCCGTGGGCAGTCGTATGTACAGGATGGTTGGTACATAAGTTGGACTGGAATTATCTAGTTATACAGGGTTGTCAAAAAAAGTTGAAAAAAAGGTTACATGGCGTAGTCCATAAGGCATAAATATATTTTGGACTTATTAAGCCAACGCGACTAGTACATTTTGTTCATAAAGATTTACCTGTCACTTTAAATGAGAAAGTATCATTGTGTAATGTTGAGGCTTTCGATGTTACCTGGTTCTGTCTATTAAGGTTATACATACAAAATAAAAAATGAAAACTACCTGAGTTCAAAAAAACTAAAAAGTTGAAAATAAAACATTTTTTATAAAATATAACCGACTTCTACCTATAAATAAACAGATAAAAATAATTATAACAAAATACAACTCTAGCAAATAAATAACACATTCAATGTTGTTAGGTACCTACCCAGGAAGTAAAAAATGTAAACATTAAAAGGTGCTCATTCTGTACAAATTAATTACCTACCAATCTAGTATATTTTTGAAGTGGGTGCCAAGCAACAATCAAGTTTGATGAAGTAGTAGATAAGTATGCAATGAAGGATTTTAGATTTGCTTGGCACCGGCTTCAAAATATACTAGATTGGTAGGTAATTAATTTGTACAGAATGAGCACCTTTTAATGTTTACATTTTTTTACTTCCTGGTTAGGTACCTAACAAGATTGAATGTGTTATTTATTTGCTGGAGTTGTATTTTGTTATAATTATTTTTACCTTTTTAGTTATAGGTAGAAGTCGGTTATATATATATATATATATATATATATATATATATATATTGTTTTATTTCTTATATATTTACTTACTATTGTTAATCTCAATTGGGGCTTCATTGACTCCTGAAGATGCAATTTTTTCTTGTCGTAGGTACTCGTAATCTTTCAGCCCACAAACCAGCATGAAGATTTTGCTTTTTTACATAAATATTGCAGGAAATATAGTTGGATTGTAACTTTTGGTATGTGAATTGTTTACTTTTTCCCAAACAATTTGACCACTGCAAATCATTGAATTTGTTTCTGGTTGAGATGGATTGCCCCACTGCTGTAATTGAAAAATTTCAATTATGTTAATATAACAACAATTATGATTAACTTTATACATACAATAATAATTAACAACGTGGAAATCAAATTTATTTACCCATGATGTTGAACTGCTGCAATTCATTTTTTCTTCATCTCTAATTGATATGGATATCCATGAAAGTGGTATAACTGTAATTTTTGATTGATTTTTCCTTGATGTATTTTCAAAATTAACTACACCGCACTTTCGGTTTTATGTATTTCTTTCCATTTTCTGGGATAACTAAATTTTACTCTATAACACAGTAAACATAAATTACGGCCTTGACAGAACCAGTGTTCCACAAATAAAACACGAGGTGGCGCAAATGTCTATTGTCAAAGATATTTTACTAGCGTATACATAATTTTTTTTCTATCGGAGGGATAGAGATATGTTGGTCTTTGTTTAATACAGGGTGGATTTAGGGTTCCCATATGTCTGAAATTTTCCAGACAAGTCCGGTATTTTAGGTCTTGGCCCGGAATGCAGAGGGGATCAAAAACCGTCCGGAATTTCTACAATGATGAGAAATAAAAAATGAGATAATTCAATTTTTTTTATTAATAATTAAAGTACATTCTGATATTTAATGCACCTAGAAATATTACTCAATACTTCCGAATCTTTAGTAATAGTTTTATCGATCATTTCACAAGTCATATTTTTCAAATTATACTGAATTAAGAGAATCGACTTAACAGACTCTACAGAAAGCCTGTTTCTTTCCTTTGATCATTGAGGTCCCATTAAAGAACCCTTTCAACATTGGCATTTTGTGCCTGCATCGCAAATATAGAGCATATCTTGGTTAATTTCTTAACTTTTCCTGGTCCAGCTGCCTTCAGGATAAAGGTCCATTGGTTATTGGCATTCATCTCAAAAAAATCCTGACTTTGATGCTTAACCATACTATTCAAAAATGTGATTTCGTCAATGTGCAAGCACGTCTGATTCATAACGAAATTAATAATAAATTAAAAAGAAAGTCCGGAATTTTCATCAAAGGTCAGGAATTTTTTTAGGAATTTTGGGTTTTGGATCTGGGAATCCTAGGTGGAGGTTTCGTAGTAATAGTTGAAATTCAGGTAATATACATAAAACAAACTTAAGCTTTATGTAAACAGATATGTGACAATTGTTTCGCTGACACTACAGCTCCTTCAGACAATGGGAGAAAGTTATAACTCGAAAAGATTAAATAGACTGGAATTTAGACGTTTTTATCACTGACAAAATAATTTTGCTAGTGACACATGTAACCAATCAAAAGTCTCCTCCGCCTCGTGTGTTTTGAAGGGTTATAACTACACTAATAAAATTTGGAGAATGAAAAGGCGAGAAATTAAATGGTTGTAAACTTCTCTACAAATGATTTTTTTCGAAAGCGAAATGTTCAATGACCTTTTTATTAAAGTCTGGCATTGATTGAATATATTTTTCTCGTATTCTAAGCACAGAAAGAGATATAAGTTTCACCGTGCTCTAGCCGAAGTGCACGGGAAAATATTCTTTCAAGCAAATATAAGTCTTAATACAAGTTTAGGGCTTAAATTGTTTTTTGATAAATTCATTGGTATTGAAATGATATTTATTAAACATTTTGTGTTGATTTTTAACCTTATTAAAAGCTTATTAAATTAAATGCTTCAGCCCACGAGTGCACTTAAGGGACAGCCGCCCCTGACTGTGACCACTAATTGTAAATAGGACCTTATGGCAAGTGACATCTCTTGAAAGGTATTTAAAAAAAACTCAGCCATATTTATTTTGTTTGAGTTTAGGTTAAATTTGAGGGATAAATTAAAGAAATACTAACATTATTATTTCACATTTACACTGTAATTAATTACACGAATTCTTACAGAACTTGTACAAATGCATAAATGCATACTTTTAGTAAATTCTTGTCGTACTCGTTCGAATGTGTCAGCTGAAACTGCCCTCCGCTCTTCAATAGTTCGTTTTTTTTTTCAAACATTAATATTGTAGGATTCCGTAGCGTAAACCTTGAATTTCAAGTATCTGCACAGAAAATATCTAATTGTGTCAGGTCCGGTGACCGAGCTGTCCAATCTATGCGACCTCACCGTCCAATCCAACTATTACGATAACGCTTCCTGAACCATAATTTTCTGAACCATCTTGTTGAAATGTCATTTACAAATTGCCGAATCAATCTAGATTATCTTCCAGAATTTCAAGAATTAGCGTCTCCATTACATTCTGTAAGACCTTCAGATATATCTCACCGGTTAAGTTAGTATTGAGGAAAACAGGTGCAACAATGTGTTTTCCCAAAATATGGGCCCAAACATTAATTTTTCTGCAAATTGAGTATGTTATCACGAAAGATGGGCGGATTTGTGTCACTCCAATACCGTATATTTTATGTTTTCACATTTCCATTGAGAGAAAAAGTATCTTCCTCATTAAAAAAATAGTTTTTGTGTAGTGTTTAATTTTATTTGTCATAATTTGACAGATTTCCAGTTTTTTGACGGGTGGTCTTCTGAATGCTGGTGCACCATTTGTATGGATGACATTTGTTTTTTACCAACAAACTATGTACTGTACTTTGACTAATTTCATGGAGAAACGCAACTGAATAGAAAGTAGGGTTTACTACCATTTGTACAATTATGTCAATGTTCTGTCATCACTATCTGTTGGTTGAGCACATCGTTTGGCATCTTTAACACTACCTGTTGCTTCAAACTTCTGAAGAACCTGTCTCACGTAAGTCATAGATTTAGTACGATCTGCGTACCTCTTATTAAATAAACGCTTCATGGAAATTCTTTCTGCATTCACCAATTGTTAAGACAGTTGCTACTTTGTCGACTTAAGTACGTACCATTTTGCCTATGTAAACTCCTAAACGTCTCGTTAAACAATAATAAAACTAAATATTAAAGGTATAAAGTATTTCACAAAAACTTTGCAAAGTATCACTTAATTAAAAAACTTAACTTTTTTGACAACTAACCAGAGAAGGAGGGCATAATTTTCAATAATTAAATGTGAAAAAATAATTTTAGTAACTTAATATGACTGAGTAGGTATTGTCAATACCTACATAAGCTCCTATTTAAAATTAGTGGACGCAGTGACTCTATGACTTCATCTATAAAAGATACGAGGGAGAGGGGACTTTTGACCGGCACTGTATATAATTAAAGTTTTTTTTCATAAAAATGGACATGGTGTTTGGGTTACCTTAGAGACTTCTCATTTCTCCACTGAGGAAAGTAAAGGAATGGCATTCTTAATTCTGAGACTCAACCCGATAAAAAGTTCCATGTCCCAAAAAGAAGTAGAGTTTTTGGGCCACGTCGTTTCTGAGTCAGGAATCGTCACAAATGAAGACAAGATAGAATCCGTTCATGATTGTCCAGTCCCGAGAGACAAGCATGAACTACCAAGCTTTTTATGTCTCTGTTTTATACTATAAGCGATTTGTTGAGGGATTTGACAGCATTTCCGCACCTCTACATCGGCAAACCACTGAAAATGAGACCTTCCGTTGGAATCAGGATTGTGAAACATCGTTGAGGCGACTGAAGGCGACACTATGTTCAAGCCCAATTTTAGCGTTTCCAACACATTCCGACAAGGCCTACATAATAATGCAAGAAGACTTTGTAGAACGGAATGCGAACATTGTCTGAAAACAAAACAGCGAGAGGGTATCTCCATCCGACAGATTCGCGTACAGATGCCTGAAGACCGGACAACGGAACAATGTATTCAGACATTGAACCAATCCTGCCTCTCAAGAAGACTGGTGCACCCAGGCCACGATGGGACGAAGTAGCTAGATACCCGAGCATCCTGAAATGGTTATGAGCCCAATGGGACTGTTTACGAGTAGAGAACGGAATGTTAAAGAGAAAAGAAACCAAGTCCTAACTGGTAGTCCCAAAGAAAAAAGTACCCGCAGTCATGACCGAAGTACATAATGGGATTACCTGAGGTCGTCTGGGCATGAATAAAACCTTGGATAACATTCGCCAACGGTACTACAGAGTAAATTACTTCGACTACGTCAGAGCATGGTGCCATTGACACCTGTGCAGCCCGAGGTCCCGGACCAAAGGCAGAATGCACTGGCTATTTAAAGGACAGTTGTACAAGTTGAGAAGTTTGCGGTGTGATGAATCGACAGCTGTAGCATATTTGTAAATTTTTGAACACACAGAATCTATAGCAACATATACTGACGAATTGAGAATCCCCTCCTTTTTGAAAGTCGGTTAATAAGAACAAAATACTATTAGATATAACAATTAACCAAATAAAATAAAAAACCGATAATTTGCACGGAATTCAATTTAAATTTTAACTGAAAGATGTGCAATGACGTCAATATTTGAGTAAGTGACAAGATTTAGCGATTTTTGATAAATAGTTGGTATATTTATTGATGATAAACATCATAGACATTTTGATTACATCGCCAATAAAACCAAGAGCTGATGTGTTTAACTTCACTCAAATAAAATAATCATTTCTATTATTTTTTATTCGAAATACCACCGACGATATTTCAAACCGTTAAAATTGCAATGACAACTGATCCGTATTGATTATCGATTCCTTTATCATTCCCGATCATATCTCCGTCAAGTAACTAAGTACAGAACGTTTTTATTTTAACTGGATAATTGAACATTTCAACTGTCAAACAATTTCACTCTCGAATACAACTCGTTGATACAGAAAGGCATCATTCGTTTATTTCTCCTTTCGAATTCGTCGATGATATTGTAAGCAAGTTTCTAATTTCGTTCGAAAAGTACATTTTTATTTATTTACGTTGCTTCTGTGTGTATCCAAGTAAAGTGTGTCAAATATTTAACAACTATTTCGTAAGAATAAATATACGGGGGACTGCACCAACTCTAATTACGTAAAAACTGTTTTGACATGTTGAACTGAATGTTTGCAGGATTCAAATGCTAACAGAAGGGTATCTTGTGTCATTAGTTGCATTGATTTATTGTAATAGATTTATTTGACAATTTGACAGATGACATCTGAAATTTATTGGTATAACATTAACAAGAAAAGATCAATCAATCGTATTCGTATTTCTCATTCATTTGATTGTGTAAACATGTTTGATTTCAATTTGGGCACTTCCTAAGAGAAGCTTTTTTATGGAGTAGAGACTAGTGGTAAAGAGGGGAGGTAAGGTCATTACTAGCCCGATTGGCAAACAATTCATCTAGTAAGCTTTAAGTACATGTTATCATAAAAAGTTCCAGTATTCTAAAGTAGTTGTTTTAAATGATTTATGTGATTGGGGAATCTTGTATTAAATTTACATAAGTAGGAAGACTTCTGTATAGTTTTAAGTGCATTGGATTTCTAGTACCGTATTCAAAATAGTCGATCTACCCTTCTCTTTTAAGTTCTGGAATCTACGATTTACCTACACATTTTAGTTTTTTGAGGCTCTCTACAGGGAACTGGAGATGAATATGGAAAATACTCAATACACGTGTATAGGACTATAATCGTTTGATATTGAGCTGGGTGACAATGCCTAAATAAAAATATCCGATCAATATAAATATTTAGGCATTATATTCACTAAGAAAGGAACATATGACGTAGACATTCAGGAAAAGAACAACAAAACAAGAAAAATAATAAAATGTTTCACTGTAGAGTATAAAAATAAATATAACACTGAAAATTAAAAGTACACTAATTCACGGCGCGGAAACATGGAGGCTGAAGGAAAATATTAGACAAAAGTTAGAAGCCACTGAAATGAGGATCCGCCAGAATATCTAAATTAGAGGATATTCAAAATAACGTCATTAAAAAACAAATGTAATACCAGATATAATTTTAACATAAATAGAAAAAAATTACTTGGTTTGAACAGGTTCAGAGACAAAATATTAAATTGAACATTACAAGAAAGAAAGAAAGAAAATAAGTCGAAGTATCAGTGAAAGAGGACTTACAAGCCAGGACTATGAAAACAGACAGACATCGTCGCTGGATATATATGGGTGATTCTTAGATAACTGCGATTTTTACAAATTATATCTACAATAGATTTTAGTTATAACAGCTAAACTTTAGACTATAAGACGACTCTATATAAATTTTTACATTTAGTTTGAAAAACAAAATTCAGACATGCCACGTTACTGGCATTTTGGGTATATTTCTGTAAGTTATTTATCGACATATGTCGACAGTAAAATACTGTCAAATTTATCATATTTATAATTTTCTGATCAAAAAAATCATACTCTCTTCGAGGTGTCATTCCTCTCATCTCGCGTCTTCAAAAAAATCATGTTGAATAATAAATAAAGTACTAGACATAAAAAATCATAGTTATCTAAGAATCACCCATATGGAACATTTCACGTCAAGGGGATCACCTGCAAGGCCAAAATTTGTTTTGACCAATTAAGATGCATGTGGTCTCAAAATGTTCGTCTCGGAACAGAGTTTTGAACAGCATGTGGTACTTTTCAGAAATTCAAAATTGCCGACCTTATATCATGGTTAAAAGTTGGAAAAATATTAAGTAAATGACAATAAAGAACAATATTTACAACCAACCGTGCCATTTTTGAACTCGAATTATAGCTGAGGGGCGCATCTGAAAAGCTGGTGTGGTTGAATAAATAAATCCAAAATGGCGGATCCAAAACCGATTTGGTGATTAAATTTTTTAAAATCAACCGATTTACACTAAACTTGATACCAGGCTTTTTTGAGCCGTTTAAGGCTCATGGTTTTTTTTAAAAAGTTTGCTGATTACGAATTCTGAATCATATTTGCAAAATTCAAGATGGCGGATCCAAGATTGTGAAAAATAAAAATGGCGGATCGAAGATGGCGGACAAAATTTTCAATCATCAGCCGATCTCCACTGGAGTTGGAGTTTTTGTGATCGCTGATTACGTATCTAACACGGATTCGTAATCAGCGATCCCAAAAATCCCAATGTACAGATTTCGGTTGAGATCCGCCATTTTGAATTTTATCAATTTGATGTCAGATTTGTAATCAGCGACCCTAAAAACCCTCGGGTACCGATTTTAATGGCCATCGGTTAAGTTTGAAATTCCGTCAGCCATCTTGGCATTTTCCGCCATTTTGAATTAAAATAAAATGATGAGGTGAAATTTCCCGATCTTTACAAATTCCATTTGAAAAAATGAAGTTGAGTTTAAAGTTCAAGGTGAAATTAAAGGTCACGATCGGATAGTTCGGAAAAAAAGGTTGAACTTGTTGTACACCAAGTTTTTTTAAGAAATGCCTTCTAGTCCAGTTATCAGGGGGGTCCGGGACTTTTTAAACACCCTGTATAAAATTTAATGTTAATTCTCTGCAATCTTTCAATTCATTAGGGAGGCTACATCATGAAAAATTGTTTGCCTTTGATGATATACTTTTAGTATTTTCGATGGTTTCACGATTAAAATATATTTTCCTAGCTGAACAATTCGGATGATTTCAATTCATACTAACATATTAAAGTATAATTAATTTGGTCAAGTGCGAGTTGGACTCGCATACTTAGGGTTCCGTACCACCTTCAAGATTCAAATATTCCAGTTTCAGACAAGCAGGGAATGAGTTCATTTTCTTATATTTACCCTTATATCTTTTAAAGGAAGCGTTTTAAATTTATAAAAAGTATATACTTTGATTTTCCACACATAGACTTTTTATTTTATCTGCTTCAGGATTTGCTTGATTTTTATCAGAATACATATGTATTTAATTTTCTAATTTGGCCCCCAAAAATTAACATTAGAGTTTTATTTTATTAATAAACTTTCAGAGATGTCTTTTATAATCTATCTACTGTCTGAGTTTTGAGGTTCTGTAGATTGGAAGATAAAGGGCAAAATAGTTTTAAAATTTAAATAGTGTAGTTTCTAAAGTGGGAATTAAGTCGATGTTTAATATTTTTGTTAATATCTTTTAAACAAATGATTTAAAAATATGATATATTTGTAATTCATCTGATATATTACATGATGCGTTTGAAAATTGAATCTTTATTTTCCATTTAATTGTATAATTTGTCACTAAAATTACTATGGGGGTTTCCTAATAATTTATTTTCCGAATAACGGGGAGAATGGGTAATTTTTTTAAAATATTTTTTTAATATATTTTAAAATATTCATTTAAAAAAAATAAAAAAATATATTTGTATTCGTCATAATGATCTGATATATTACATGACCCGTTAGAAACAATTAAAATTTTTTATTTTCCATTTAATTCTATAATTTGCCCCCCAAAATGAATATTAGGGGATTCTCCTTATTTTTCCTTTTTCCAGTAAAGTTCAGGTGAGGGGCTATACTTCCATTTTTTTCAAAATTTTTCAGCTTATGGTTTCGGTGATAAGGGGAGGATGGGTAAATTTTTTAAATATTTTTGTTAATATCTTTTAATTAATTTATTTTAAAAATATGAAAAAAATATATTTGTTTTCGTTGTAATGAGCCCTTTCATTTGATATATAACATGATGGGTTAGAAACAATTTTAATTTTATATTTTCTATTTAATTCTATAATTTGCCCCCCCAAATGAATATTAGGTGTTTTTCCTTATTTTTCCAGTAAAGTTCAGGTGAGGGGCTATACCCCATTGTTTTTTCGAAATTTTCCAGTATATGGTTTCGGAGATAGGGGGGGGATGGGTAAATTTTTTTATATTTTTGTTAATATCTTTTAATTAATTTATTTTAAAAATATGAAAAAAATATATTTGTTTTCGTCATATTGAACCCTTTCATTTGATATATAACATGATGAGTTAGAAACAATTTTAATTTTATATTTTCCATTTAATTCTATAATTTGCCCCCCAAAATAAATATTAGGGGTTTCTCCTTATTTTTCCAGTAAAGTTCAGGTGAGGGGCTATACCTCCATTTTTTTTTTCAAAATTTTCCAGCATATGGTTTCGGAGATAGAGGGGGGGAATGGGTGATTTTTTTATATTTTTGTTAATATCTTTTAATTTATTTATTTTAAAAATATGAAAAAAATATATTTGTTTTCGTCGTAATGAGCCCTTTCATTTGATATATAACATGATGGGTTAGAAACAATTTTAATTTTATATTTTCCATTTAATTCTGTAATTTGCCCCCCAAAATTAAAAGTAGAGGTTTCTCCTTATTTTTCCAGTAAACTTCAGGTCAGAACCTATAAATCTATTTTTTTTTCAAAACTTTACGTTTTATAGTTTCGGTGATAAGGGGGGGGGATGGGTAAATTTTTTTATATTTTCGTTAATATCTTTTTAAATATATATATTTTTTTAAATATGAAAAAAATATATTTGTGTTCCTCAAAATGGGACCTTTTATTTGATATATTACATGATGCGTTTGAAATTTTTTTTATTTTTAAATTTTTATTTAATTCTATAATTTGCCCCCCAAAATTAATATTAGTGGTTTCTCCTTATTTTTCCTGTAAAGTTCGGGCAACGTTCTATATTTCCTATTTTTTCAAAATTTTAGGCTCAGTAGTTTCGCAGATCAGGGGGGGGACGGTCGATTTTTTTAGTTTTCCCCCCAGAAGTACCCCTAAAATCAAAATTTCTTCATTTACGATATGTACTCCTGATTGGGTCACCAAACTATACATTGATACCAAATTTCAACCTCTTCCGTCCAGTAGTAGTAGAAAATTGCTGTGATGTGACAGAGGCAGAAATCCTGAGTGATATTATAAGGGTATCCGTAGATTATATATACGGAACCCTAAAAATGAATACTGACAGTAAAACATTAATATGTACATCTTAATATTTTTTTAAATTATGTTATTTCGTTTGTTCTATTACGTAGATGTAAGTTTCACTTTTTCATTTTCAGATTCGTTTGCTCCCATTGCCGTATTTGAAGACAACGGTATCAATGAGACTGAATTGTTATACCTGAAAATCCTCTTAGACAGTCCTGTCAATTCAAAACCAATTAAGGTAAGTGAAATTCTTTGTTTATAACAGACGTTTTATTAATATTTAGTCACCACATTCGAACAATTTGGATTTTAGCAACTTAACGGTCTTGACGACCTGAGAAAAGATACAAGTATCTGTAATACCGACTAATTTGATTCCCTGAATGTATTACACTATCCGGGGAGAGATCAGTTATCCGTCATACGGACGAATCTCCGGAAACCACCTGATAATATTGTTATAATGTTAATTTTACGCGGCTCATGGAAAAATTAACAAACCGAAATTAATCATGTCGACAAAAACGAAAGGTAAAGATACTACTGGCTCAGATAACAAAAACAGGACTATCCTAAAATTCCGATAGGTATAAAAAGTGGCGGCCTCGAGAAATTTCTTGACGAACGCTCCGCCAACAAAGACATAATTATGACATCGTGGTATATTCTTAAAAAAATAAGGGATTGACTTTCTGTTGTTTGTTTTAAGTTCTGATATTTGATAGATCTGAATGTGTGGGTTAAAAGTCTCCTTGGGCACAGAAATTGGTTTCGATTTAGAGGTCCTCAAAGACCTGTTGTACTCCATTGAAAGGTAATGGCTTTCCGGCTTTCGGTTAATTTTGTTGAAAGTCTGTGACCTGAAAATTCTTTTTTCCACTGTCTAGGCCCTAGACCAGGGGTCATCAACCCTATGCCCGCGGGCACCATGGCGCCCGCAACCCGTTTTAGATTTGCCCGGACGTTATCAGAAATACATTGTGGACATGTGGTTGTGGTTGGATGATGAAATAAGAAGGGAGCAGAAGGAGAGGGATAGACTGTTTAATACTTTCAAATTTACAAATAGTATCAACGATTTTGAGGACTATAAAATACAAAGAAACAAAGTTGTAGCATTGATTCGTAAAAAGGAGAAAGATTATTACGAAAGGAAAATCTCTGAAAATCGTCACGATAGTGAGAAAATGTGGAGGACCCTCAAACAAATTGTAAATAAGAACACACAAACTATTAATTATACGTGTATAAATATTGAAAATGGTAATGTAGAGAACTCATTAAATAACTTTTTTATAAATAGTGTGGAGGATATTGTAACAAGCATTCCTTTACCAGATATTGAATTTAAGGAAGAAAAAATTGAAGTGAGTACCAAGTTTACAGGTTTTAAAAAAATTTCGTTAAATAAGTTAAAGAAAACAATAAATAATTTAAAAAATAAGTCTTCGGGGGACACTGTGATGTCGGTAAATACGCTAAAAAAGTTATTTGAGGTTATTGGGTATCCCTTATTAAATATAATAAATACATCACTGGAAACTGGTATAGTGCCTACAGCTTTAAAATGTAGTGTTATCATACCGGTTCCAAAAGTTACTCATCCTAAGCAACCAGAGGAACTACGTCCAATAAATCTACTTCCCGTTGTTTTAAAAGTTCTAGAAGTGTTGGTGCATGAGCAATTGATTCTATACTTAGAACAGAATCAAATATTCTATGTGGGTCAATCTGGATTCCGAAGAAAACATTCCTGTGAAAGTGCGTGTCAGTTTGTGATGTCACAGTGGAAAAAGCAAATAGATGTAGGTAACATTGTTGTAAGTGTTTTCATTGATTTAAAAAGGGCTTTTGAGACAATAGACAGCAAAAAATTGATAAACGTTTGTAGAGTATATGGAATAGAGGGGACGGTTCTTAAATGGTTAGAAAATTACTTGAGTAATAGATATCAAACTACTAAAGTAGATAATAAAATATCACACAAAATTGAGGTTAAATATGGTGTACCACAGGGAAGTGTCCTGGGCCCTCTACTTTTTATACTCTACATAAACGATATAAATAAATATATTTGTAATAGTTTTGTTAATTTGTATGCGGATGATACCGTGGTATCTTTAGCAGGAAGAAACTTTTTACAAGTAGTGCAAACAATAAATAAAGACCTAGACATTTTAAAAAATTGGCTAAGGTTTAAAAAATTAAAACTTAATCCTAATAAAACAAAATGTATGATTTTCGGAACAAGACATAACTGTAAAACATTTGATGAGGGAAACTTTGAAATAAAGATGGATAGTGAAGTAATAGATCAAGTTAAAGAAATAAAATATCTTGGAATTGTGCTAGATCCACAATTAAACCTAAATGTTCAAGTAGATTATATGTGTAAAAAACTAGGTAAGAAAATTGGATACTTTGGGAGAATAGGATACAAATTGTCCGAATGGTCGAGGCGTATAATTTATAATACAATAATATATCCCCAGTTTACTTATTGTATCTCCTTACTGATGTACTGCAATAATCAGGAAATAAATAAAATGCAAATATTGCAAAATAGAGCTATGCGTGTACTGTTAAAATGCAATCGGTATACGAGTATAAGGGATATGTTATCTAGACTAAAATTTCTTAATATTAAACAAATGGTTGAAGAAGCAAATTTGATATTTATATATAAAATCAAAAACGGTTTAATTCCTCAGTTTCTGACAGGTTTTTTGATAAAAAGATCGGACATGATAAGTTATAATTTAAGAACAGGGGACCAGTATTTTATAGGGAGGTTTCACACTAATGTGTTAGAAAAAACATTGTTTGTGGAAGGGTTACGGGTATACAATTCTCTTCCAGAAATTATTAAAACATCTCATAATGTAAATATTTTTAGGAATAAATTGAGAAATATGTATTTTAATTTAATTTAAATGTTTTGTATACACTTGTTAAAAATGTAATATGTAAAAAAGATGTTATATCCTAGCTTAAAGCTAAATAAAGCATTTATTTATAAATGTCGAATGACAGTTCCATTCAATATTTCTGATAATGTTGCCCGCTGCCCTAGACCATCGGTTTATTGTTTCTAAATTCTGTCTTTGGATAGTTATTAACAAGTTGTTCAAAGATCCACAGTTCCCCAAAGTTGAATTTCGTAGCCATTTCACTGCATAGTTAGAATGCAGAAGCATTAAAATCCAACACTTTCAGAGTTTGTGCCCATAAAGACTTTTAACAGAGGGCATGTATACTGAAAATCAAGGATTTTCAGAGTTTAAACGGGAACTATCAAATGTCAAAGATAAAAAAAATTTCCCAGACTTTTCAAGTAGCTTCTGTTTCATAGAAGATAAAAAATTCCAACGTATCAGCACTATCCAAAACAATCGTTTATTTATAAATTTTCATAGCTACGTTTTATTGCTTCTAGGCTTTACCCTAAAAAACGAAACGAAAGTTACGTCGTCGAAGACAATTAAATCCCTCGTTAATTTGCCATTCTGTCACTCAATTGTAACACAATTAACCCGTGACGAATTCTGAAATTAAATCTTTGAACTCTTGAACTTGAAGAGAGCTTAAGCTTCGTCAATTTTGCGACGTCTCTACCACAACGTCCACAACCACCTCGCCCGGTAGGACAAGCACAGAACGTCCCCCCACTCGATTTTCAGTGAAACTTACTGTGACTTACTCATTGCAATCGTTGGTTAGTTTTCACCGTGTCTCTTGCGTCCGTCTTTGTCGTATTTAATCCGTTAGTTACCTGCATAGCTCTTTCGATAGACGCTACGCAAACTTCAACAGTTTTCAAGTCAAAAAAGTTCTTTCAGAAAACACGTACGAAGCTACAATAACCGAGCTTACTGTGCTAAATTATCGATTTCAAGTTGCACCAACAAGACTGCAACACTTTGTGAAGAAGACTCCCTGAGTGTTTGTTAATCACCTGTTAAATGTTTAACATTCATTAGTTGTGTACGTCATCGCCTTGTGTGTTTGTGTCCGAGTTGTGTACGTTAACATCACTCAAAGGTATTTAAGTTATTTTTTCTCGTTTATGCTTCAGTGTTTATTTCAAATTATGTAGTTGATTTTATAACCTATATCTGTCGCTTTGCTTCGCGTATGTACAAAGAGATGCAATCAGTGCACACCAAAGATAGGTTTACTGATCCAATGAAAGCCAACAGGTCATTTAAAAAAGGGCGGGGCAAATGTTGTTTGTGGTTCATGTACTTAGAGATTTGTAAAACTAATTGGGTCATGTATACATGAGGGTACTGTGTAATTGTTATTATTGATTTACGTTGCCAAGATTTGTATCCGGCCTTAAAGGACCACCATCTGCTTGGGTATGGAGATTTAAATAGTTCTGTTTGTTGATGTTATGTGTTGTGGGTGTTAAATGTTATTACTTGGACTCATTTAACAAATTACGAACTAATGTTTTTCATCAATGATCAGATTAATAGAGCTTTTCAAGCGGCAGACTTAGTGGAGCTAGCCTTTTTTTTCTATCTCTTGCTATAATTTTTGTCTTCTCTGTAGTTGTCTTCCAATTATTTTGTGATCTAATCATTTTTCTTCATGTTTTATCTTTTGCTTCTTTATTGGTTTTCGTAGGTCTATCGATGTTTGCGACATTCTGGTTAGATTCATTCTAGTAAGATGTTCATACCATTTTAATTATATATTTTCAATATTGTAAATCAATAATTTTTGTTGTAACATTATTTTATATCGTTGTTTTCCACTCTATCCTAATTGCTAACGACTAACGATATCTTTCTTAAGTGGTTAATTTGTTATTATTTACTTGAAAAAATTAATAATTAGTATTTTTCTGTTTCATTAGGCTTCATTCTGTTCTATATCCTTTCTGACTTATTTCGTAATTCCTGTCATCTGTTAAAATTGTTTCTATATATTATCATACTGTCGATACTGAATTTTTTTCAATAGTTTGCCCTTAATATTTAATTTCGTTATTGTTGTAATGTTCTTTAACCTCTCATTAATGATAACCTTAGCTTAGTCCTATGTACTGTCACTGTGTGTTTTTCTCTTTTTTTTTGAGATATTAACACTGTATCATCCTCATGTAGCAAATTGTCAATTTTGATTAGTACCTATTACGTTTGTATATCCAAGAATTGTATTTGGTTATCTATCTTTCTTGTCTCCTTCTTTCATGCCTTTATTCATACTGAAACCCTTCAAAACACTTGAGATATTTATAGATGACGATAGAAGAAATCTCAGAAATACTCGTGGTAGATGTAATATCAAGGTTAAACATGTGAAAAATGATTGGATAGTAAGTATTACAGGAATAGGACCAGCCTACTACTACGACTACAGCCCCTACATTGATAGAGGAATAGTTGAAGGTAGGAAACCTACTCAGAATTCATTCAGAAAAATAGACCGACAAGTATACGGCAAGTTGTGTGCAAAGTAGATCATTCAAAACAATAGATTCAGCACATTTGATCACATACATCCGACGATAAAATCCTTCACAAACTTTGAGATAACATTCGACAGTATATATCCGAAGGTCATAAGTAATCAACACCCTAAGTGAGCAAGATATAGATAAGCGACATAAAAAGCTGGCCAATGCCAAGATCATATGTGAGGGCAATCTTTTTCAGTTAACCGAGGAGTCAGACAAGTGACGGCATATCACTGAAGCTATCCACAGAGGTATTAAAAAGTAGCTACTACCAGAAATTGACAAAAGGATTAAATTTTCATCATATTCAGAAGAAACTCAACATATTTCAAGTATTTCTAATCTAAAAAAGTATCTGCTCAATGATTAATGTGTTTGAGAAATCACATGTCTATGGAGAAATAAATGATTGGATTTATAAGGACAGACTGAGATCAAGGAATAGATTTGATCTACTAAATGACAACGGGCTACACATTTGACAAAAGGAAATGGCCTCATATAAAATGGGACCATTCTATCAGAAAAATAGCTGGTATAAGTTGGTCCCAAAAAGATAAGAAATAAATAAAAATAAATGGAAATAAATGAGAAACCACTGCACGATGAGATAGTTGTAGAATACATCTGAAGATGATGATGATGCAATTTTAATGATTTTTACAAAACAAACAAAATAAATATGGTTGAGTAGGTATTATAATACCTTTCAAATGAACTGTCACTTGCCATAAGGTCTTTATATATAACTGTTACGTCATCTCTCACCACTAGTAGAGAACTTTAAAACCGGTCATGTGCATTTTCATTAGTGTAAGTATGACCGTTGAAAAGATACGAGAGGGCACTATGTAATTGAAGTACATAGAAATCCTATTCATAGACGAATTTAAAAATAAATGACACAGTATTTGAAGTTGTATTAAACCTACACACAACAACGGCTAGAACATAGGTACTCAAAAGGAATACTATTTATTGAGGTATTTTTCGATCTATCCGCCCTTGTTCACTAAAGGTCGGTAACTTCAAAAGTACGACTTGATGCAAGAGATTTATTTTTCGTTCGCTGGTAAGACATTTCAGAAACTACCAGGTTAAAAGTGTGAGTAGTGCTATAAAAATTAATAAAATAAAAATCTGCAAACTCCAAAAGAAAGAAAGCATACCACATAGTTCATTCATCGGAACTTTTAGGTGATATAACATTTAACAACAGTTAAATGCTGTATTTGCGAATGCCCTTAAATTTTCTCTAATGACTGGTAGATTAAAACCTAACAAATATCAGGGTCGGTGGTCGTCCGCAGGGACGAGAGTAATAAGAGGGGAGGCTGTAGTATTCCTATTGTTAACCGACTTCCAAAAAGGAGGAGGTTATCAATTCGTCGCGTATTTTTTCGCTTTTTTTTTGTATGTATGTTACCTGATTTCTTCTCCTGTGGTGCACCGTTTTGAATGAATATGGTCTTTTTTAAACGTCAAATTTTGGAAAAGAATTCTATTGGTAAAGTGATAAAATTTGTGAATGAACACATGCGTGCATGGAAATCGACCAATATCCCTAATATTTTAGTCGATTTTTCGATAACTCCTTATGGATGGGTATAGTTTTTTAACGTTTAATCTATTAAGGAAGATCCTTAGGTGATCTCATATACTTTTTTGCGATGTGCAACTTGCAGTTTTGCAGATAATCGCCGAAAATTGCAAAATTCTTATCAAAAATTTCATCGAAATGACATAACAGACATTTCCTCATAAATATTTTAATTCCAACGTAATAGTGCGGTAATTATAGGCACTGGAAGTTTTAATTGCGAATTTGAAAATTTTCTATGTACATCTCAAGCATATAGGTAGTAAAGCATAGTATTTTCGGCTCCTTAAATCAATGAGTACCAAGCTCGTTTTGTTTGTATACCAGGTAAATACCTATTTAAATGCAAAGACGGTACTTTTGGTTGTCAAATTCTCCCGGCCTAATAGAAAATTCAGTGACAACACATGTCAAACTTTAAACTGGTACTTGGTGGCCTATAGACAGGGTGTTTAGTTATAGCGAACAAAATCACAAAGTAAAGTGGCAGAAGGAGTTGCATTTATATGAAAATTGAAATATAGGACGGACTAGAATGATAGTGGTCCGTAGGCAGCCGTATATACAGGATGGTTGGAATATAGGGTGGACTGGACGTTTGGTGGTATAAAAATGTTGAAAAAAATGTGAAATTAAAATTATATAGGGTGATTAAAAAACTGTTATATGATGTGGACATAAGCAAATCATATACAGGATGGTGGAAATATATGCTGGAGTTGAATTATATTTATACAGTGTGATTAAAAAATTATTTCTTTTATAGCCCATAAGAAGTTGCATAAAGTGTGGAGAAGAATTAATGTTACACAGGGCGTTAACATAAAATGTTAAAAAGGAAATAATTTATGGGGTAGCCCACAAGGAGTTATATACTATGGTTGAAATGTAGGACGGATTTGACTCCGTAAATATAGGATGGATTCTACTCCGTCCTATAGTTTACAGAAGGCAGCTAACAAATTTATGCTTGTCCGTGGACAGTCGTATGTACAGGATGGTTGGTACATAAGTTGGGCTGGAATTATCTGGTTATTTAGGGTTGTCAAAAAAAGTTAAAAAAAGGTTACATGGCGTAGTCTATAAGGCATAAATATATTTTGGGCTTATTAAGTCAACGCGTACTAGTACATTTTGTTCGTAAAGATTTACCTTTCAATTTAAATGATAAAGTATCATTGTGTAATGTTGAGGTTTTCGATGTTACCTGGTTCTGTCTATTAAGATTATACATACAAAATAAAAAATAAAGAATGAAAACTACCTGAGTTCAAAAAAACTAAAAACTTGAAAATAAAACATTTAAAAAAAATATATAACCGACTTCTACCTATAACTAAAAAGCTAAAAATAATTATATCAAAATACAACTCTAGCAAATAAATAACACATTCAGTGTTGTTAGGTACTTACCCAGGAAGTAAAAAATGTAAACATTAAAAGGTGCTCATTCTGTACAAATTAATTACCTACCAATCTAGTATATTTTTGAAGTCGGTGCCAAGCAACAATCAAGTTTGATGAATTAGTAGATAAGTACGCAATGAAGCATTTTAGATTTGCTTGGCACCGACTTCAAAAATGTACTAGATTGGTAGGTAATTAATTTGTACAGAATGAGCACCTTTTACTTCCTGGGTAGGTACCTTTCAACATTGAATGTGTTATTTATTTGCTAGAGTTGTATTTTGATATAATTATTTTTAGCTTTTTAGTTATAGGTAGAAGTCGGTTATATATATTTTTTAAATGTTTTATTTTAATAAATATTGGTGTCATCTATCTAAATTGTTATCTTATTATAATTGCATAGGTAGAAAAACAGTAAAAATCTTAAATTATGGTCTGGTATACGAGCAATTTATAAAATTTATGAAAAATTATGACTTCTGGACAAAGCAAATACACAAGTATACAAATATAGCTCTAGGAATGTTCAGAATTATCAATAAATTTGTTAAAATGGAAAAAGTTAATGCGCACTTCTTTTTACAAATATTAGCTTTTTGATATCATTGTCATAAGTGATCAATAAGAGATAATTTTGAAAAATAGTCAATTATGGTTGGAAAATTGCCACTTATGCAAAACGCAATTTCCAGGCAAAATTTTGTGACATCATTATTCACAAAGAGAACTTTTTTAGATCATTTCAAGTTTTACAAATCTTCAAAGCTTCCGTTTTGCCAACTTGAAACGTTGACAAATATTTTCTAATCTTTGTACAGCATACCTACCTGCCTCTTAATCAATATATTTAATTATTTTATCAGTGAAAAAAAAACTGCAATCAATTTACTTAAAGTGACGCCGAGAATTGAAACCCGAATGGAAGAGCTTCATTATTTCTTCTTACATACCCAGCTGAATTTCCACATATCTGAGTTATCTTTTTTGGTAATAAATAGGCACTTTTACGTATTAATCTTTAGTAAATGAATATCCCCAATGAAATGAACTCGGATTTGTTTAAACGAGCTTTACAAAAGACTCAATCAAGCAAAAGTCGATATAATACTACCAGCTTCTATGATTCGAGGAATTGAGGACAGCTGATACCTGACAAAACACAGGGATGAAAGGGATATCACCTCAAACACATAAATATCGATCAAACTACAATTAGTGAAAGCCGGAAAATTCTAAAATGAGGCCAAGAAAAAACATTTAACACGGACAGAATAAACTATAGTTCATATAAATCTAACCTCAATTTAGTTAGAAAAACAGATGTAAAATTATTGGAACAATTTTATCTGATGTCCCATTGCGCTGTATACACTTTTTAAATCTATAAAGAAGATTACTAACATTACATTTCTTTCGAGAACAACTTTTTGCCTCACAATATTAATTGTACCAGTCGGCTGATTTTGGCAGACGTTACTTTCTTGATAACCATTAAGCATAATCAAAGGGCAATAAGTCGGGCCTATTAAGGGGCTAGCTTATTAGCTACTGCATCATATTGAAAACACCGATTTGATGTGTAACATCATCTGTCATATTGCGAAAATCATGTTTCTAACTTACTCATTCAAAATGTTCAATATCACGAGGTCTTAATGGTGTAATTGGTCTTTAATTTTGGCCCTCGAAAAAGGTACGACCCTGGCATACTTCTAGCAAACATAGCACAAATGGAGAAAGTTCCATGCCCATTCCACTACCTTTGAAGAAGCATACAGTGATTAGATTGTCCTACTGGCCGGCGTCAAGCCCAGATTTCACGCAATGTGATTCTTACTTTTCTACCATAGAGCAAACCATTTTTTTTATAATAAGTCTAACAATTTAAAAAAATATATTTAATTCGTCACACATAACCTCTAGTGTTACAAATGGTTTTATTTAATATAAACTAACTTTTAGCACAGTAGTGTTAACCCAATTTAGTTAGATGTATTATTTTAGAAGTTATTTTAGCCTAAACTATGTTATTTTCTCTATATTCTAATTAATTATCACGCAATAATTATCCCACTTTCATAATTCAAAGAATGGACATTGAAACAGCAAACAAGTTTAAATTAGCACACAATTAGCACGTACGCATTTTTTGCTCATTTGAAAATATGGCGTTCATCTTGATAACATTTAATATAATAAGGCATCTTCCGGTTTTTATAAACAATGTATAATAACCTTCGTGCTGGGAACGCAAAATTAAACATCATAATAATAACAACGTGATAATGTCATGAATCTTGATATATCTGTCTGACCAATCGTCCGGATTTTGCCCCTGTAGAAGTCATTGTCCGTTGGTTGTTGGTTTAGAATGATTTCATCTTATAAACCAGGGAACAGAGAGAAATCCTTTTCCGAAAAAGTAGAACGAACTTATAACTTTGACTACAAATAAATTGACACAATTGCTGAAATAATTTTGTTTGTATCTTTTTGTAGCAACATTTATAGAAAAAGTTAATAAATCTGTTATGTGAATATGAAAACATTCTGTATGTTTATGTTATGGATATTAACTTCATTATAACTCAATTTCACACGACTGTATGTCGAGATTATCATGAAGGTCTTCGTTTTTATTGAGCTCGCAATGTATGAGTATGTGTTGTAATAAAACAAAACAATGTTCTCAAGGTGGACACACCCCGTGCATGTCACTGCCAATTATTCTTGCTAGAATCTGATGGCATGCTAGTAATTCAATTGTTGTAGCAGATTATCGGCAATTCAAATGTAATCACCTTTTCTAAAACATACGAGGAATGACCATACAGAAAGTCACTATGTTTACATTGATATGAATAATACTAAATAATTATTAGCATTAGAGTAAATATTATAAAGCAGTCGTATTTGGAAATTGTTTGCATCACATTTTCTCTAAAACATTTTTTAGTTTAATATTACCGAATTTTGGAGGAAATCATATTAATTTATTAGATGTCCATACCGCACATGTGTTTTTTCTGATGAGTCCAGATTTTATTTGCCTAACTGTGATAATTCTAAGTGTATAATACGTTTGAAGGAAAGATACAGCTCAAATTTGTGTAAATCCAAGATAATGCACATCCGTCCACTGCTCGACAATGACCATGAAGATGTTGAAATCAGTACTATGTAGTGGCTAGTACGAAGCCCAGATCTCAACCCTCTTGAGCATACGCTAGGTAGGAACATCAGAAATCTCCCTTAAGTACCTCATAACTTTGAGGATCTGAGACATTATCTTGTTGAAGACTGTAAGGAGCTGGAACAAACTGAGATCGTCACTTTTAGTGAGTATGGGTTGACGATATCAGGTTATCATTTAAAGTGGAGGAGAAAATTTGGTAAAAAAATGAAATGTAAATTTTTTATTTCGCCATTGTTCAATGACTTTTAAAATCCAAGCAAAAATATTAATGTAAAAACTATCTCTTAAATTGAAATAAACCAATGTTTTTAGCGTATTATGAAATAGTTGGTGATTAATTAGATTAAACACATATTATAACTATTACTCGAAATAAAATAAAACGTAGTTCTTCAGCTTTCCTTGAAATTAATGATGAATTGTTAGGTTATGTACATGTATATATATATGTATATACAAGACAAGGCAAGGCAGCCTTAGATCTCAGGCTTTTTCAATAAAACTAACACAAACCAATCACTTCCTGAGTGTCTTTATCACTTCATCAGCGTCTTTGGGAAATATAGACACGAAAAACCGTATAGCATATATTAATATTTTAAATTTTTAACACTAACACACTCACACATGCTTGCCTTGCCATCTTAGCCGGAAGTCAGAGAAAATAGGTTCTATTTTTGACATTGAGTGTTGACAACTACCATGTTCGCAATATCTCTTTATCTTTCTCGATCCTGTCCTAAATGGAATCACTCATCTAAGTTTAAGCTTGTCAATTGTTGCAGGATTCTGAGTCACGAAAGTTTCTTGCCCCTTATCTATTTTTTCCTTCGATTTTCGATTAAGATCAGTCGGAAAACTCATATCAGGATTCTCTAATTAAGTGTCCAAGGTATACAAAAGAATTGCACACACGTACATTTTGTAAACGTCTCACGGGTGTTTTGAAGTTTATGGTGTTAATTGAAAGTAACGACTTAAATCTCTGAAATGCATTTCTTGCTTGTTGTATGTGGCATTTTATGTCGTGTGAAGGATTTATATGCTGGTTTATCCAATAGTCTAGGTATTTAAACTTTACCACCCTCCCCAATGGTTCTTCGTTTAACAGTAATACGGGATTTTCTGTGATAATTACTGTATCGTCGGCATATCTGATATCATTAACTGTATCTCCTCCTATTACGATTCCTTTTTGAACCCTTAAGGATTCTCAGAGTATGGAAAAACAATTTATTTGTTAAGAAATTGTTCCGATATATGCTATTTGAGTGTTTGGCAAGCAGTATGATAAGTATTGGGAATGTTTCGATCTATCTTCTCTATTGCCTTCTTAACTGGTACGAAATCTATACTAGCAGTGAAGCCGGTTTTGTTGCTTTTAGTTTGTATCGTTTTGATGAAATTGAGTTTCTTAGTTAAGAGTGGAACTGGCTGCATGCTGCATAAGTTTAACTATAACTATATCTTTAACTTTTAGATGAGGGACTACACTAAGGGTTTGTAACTGCTGTTAATTTAAATCCATATTCATCTCTATTCATAGCCACACTGGGCTTTATCAGGTGGTACAAGAGTAGAGTGTCGAAAATTTTCCTTTTTTTTCAGGATATACGGATAAGTCTGACCACCATAGGAATATTTAATAAAATAATTAAACAGAATGTGTTCTATTTAAGATATTGAGAAACTGTGTAGATATCCTAAACCAATTCCTATAATACAAGTGTTATTTGGTTAGATTGAATACATAGTTAACTGAACTGGACTAAATTGATCTCTTCAAATTAAAAAAATATCTTAGCCATAAACTAACTTCCGCACCCGGTATTATACTGATATTAAAAAAAAACAAACTCATAAATCAACTGAAAATAGTTGTAATTTTAGACCATTTAATAACATTAGCAATATGGGCCAAAGTATGAATCACAAATCATAACAAGAAACAACTTATGAACTTGACTCCAGGCATGTCAGCACTTGGCTTGCATAGTGAATTACCACAGATGAATCATTTGCGTAAACAAAAAATAATAGTTTATTAATGAATCACGTTCTTAAAATGTCAATGAAAAGAAATTATTATGTCCAAGATATACAGTGTCTGAAAGAAATTTGGAATGTCGTTGTGTATTGATTTTCAAAACAACCAAAGACTTTTGACTTTTGAACGTATCACTCGGATTCAAATCTGAAGTGGAAACATAATTACTATTTTTTTGCGTCAAATAAATCACTATTTAAGTTTAAATTCATGGGTAGATATCACTCAGCTTTCACATTTCTACGATTTTCTCGTGAAACAATAATCACTTGTCAGGGTTAGGATATAAAAAAGCAAGCATTTTGAGTGATTCAAATATAATAACAATCATTTATCTTATTATTTTGGTATACAAGGGTAGTTCGATAAGTTAGAAAATTTTGAATTCCCAGCGCAGTATCTTTAAATGCAATACTGCTCAAGTCAAATACCATTTATTGTCAAAAGTTTATGTAAGTTGCTTTTGCGTACTGATGAAACATTACTTTTGCGTAAAAAAATGGTTTTCTAAGTTGCGTTTAGTTTGTACTAGCACACGTGACGCATGAATGTTTAGATCATCCAAAACTGCCAAATCCGCCCGAAGGATTGCGATGTTTAAACGTAATCTGAATGAGTTTTTATTTCGTTAGCTTTAACTAAACATGGATCCATCATAACATACAAAACACCAAGGAAAACTCAAGACAGTGTGCTTCTATGGGAAAACGTGCATCAAAGACGACCAAATTTACCTAGATGACCTTGGAAAGGTAAAACGATCACCCACGAATATTATTCACAGCATTTGGACAGATTGTCAATTGAAGCAGCAACAACCCCGTTTGGTGAAATAAAAACATAAATTGTTCTACGAACTGCTATAACATCCAGAATATTCTCCGGACTTAGCCCCCTGCGACTATTTCTTATTTACAAACCAGAGGTTATCACTAAAACAAATGCTTAGCTTAACACGCTTGAGGAAACCTATTCTCTGGAAGGAATAAAAATATCGAGTTAAAAGGAGAGTACGTTGAGAAATAAAATGATTTGTTGTCGAAAAAAAAAGAGTTTTATTCACAAAGTCACTGACTTAGCAAACTGAGGAGTTAAAAACGGAAATAGGTACCTACTCAACCGATAAAGTGATGTCTATGTATTCGTAACAACACTTTATATAATCTTAATGAAAATGGAAAAATGTAATTTTAATTCATTATAATATATCGGGATATTTTTCTTATCCAAGTCATGTATTCACGAATTTTCAACTTTTGCTATATCTTTCTGTACTGTAATAAAAACTTACTTCGGGGCCTGGATGAAATGTAAATCTTTATAATTTTTTTTATAGCTGACCATCAAGACTATGCGCTCAGGTAAATACTAAGCTGAATAAACTTTCGACATCGGGTGGAAAATTTTAGAAATGTTAAAAATTACCACTCTAGTTGTTGCTCAGTGTATATGCATTAGATTACAAAAGTACTTCTTAAATACACCCGTAATAAGTGAGGAAAGCGTTGGTTTTCTTGATAAAAATACGAATATCCAAAATTTTGTTACAGGTTCAAGATACTTCAGACGGCCCGCCCCCGCTCCCCGATCCTGTAACGCATAAAGCCAAAGACATCGTCAACGAATTGCACATCCGTTGCAATTGTTCTTGGAGCAGAGAGGCTCGTGAACTGGCAGTGATATTGAGCAAACCCGCATTCAAAGGACTGATAGACACCCACGACGAAATAGCAGCTTTAATAGGAAATCCGAAACCGTCGAAGCAGGAGTCGTCGCCCCCAAAATTATTTCCCAACGGAATGACGGCGGACGCGATACGGATGGTGGGAGTGAGGAAAAAGCACGGAGAGCCTCTGGGGTTAACGGTAAGATAAGTTTCACTTATAGCTTTTGTCTGATAGGTTTTGTTGTATACGATGGTAGAATAAAAAGTCAGACAAATGATAATGATTACCGACCTTGTTTTTTCCACGCTACTTGAATAGATAAATGTTCCTAGAATTAGGTATTTGACCGTTTTTTGCAAACCGTCATGAATTGTTAATAATGTTCTAATAAGTTCTCAGTAAGTTTTTTTATAATTTGTGACGTAACTAGCGGGTCCTTCAATTTGAATTTATTTCATTGTATCATTCTGTGACGAGTGCTTAGAGCATATACACTTCTTAAAGTAGCCTGAAATGTATACATGCTCTAAGGTGCGTTGCTGGTTACCTCCAGAAGTATATGCTCTAAGGCAACAATCGATAGATAGGCAGCCCTTGATGAAAATGGGTGTTCAAATCAAAACGCACTTCCCAATTTTTTTTGGCCAGCATGTGCTTACATTTAAGAACGGTTAAGCAAACCGGGTCCGTAGGGGAGATGCGTGTTTGTAGAGTTCGTACTGCGAAAAATATGGCTTCTGTTCGCGAAACTGTGCCAGAAGAGCCGTCAACCCTGCATTGTAGTCGTTGCACATCTCACAGACCCCGCTGATGCAAATTTTGAGAAAATACTTGAATTTACACCCTCACAAGGTTCAATTATCTCAAGAAGTAAGGCCTACGGACCATTTGAAGCGCCGTCAATATGCCGAATGGTTGTTGAAACTCAGTGAAGTTAATGTTGAAGAAAATCATCTTTAGTGAGATGACAACAAGCTTTTTGAGACCGGAATTGAATTATATCGATCTGAAGGATATGTAATTCCTAGAAGATGGTGCCACTTGCCTCACAGCTAACAATGACTGTTTTGCGTGAAAAATTCAATGGCCGTGTTATTCCACGGAGTGGTGATATCAATTGACCACCAAGAATTTGCCATTTATGCGATTTGACACCGTGGGACTTCTGTCTTTGGGGTTATTTGAAATAAAGGTGTACACCGACAACATTCCAACAATTCAAGAGGTAAAGGATGAGATAAGTCGGCACATTAACGATATTGGGCGAATATTTTGTTGCACAAATAATTGCCATAAACTATACTATCATAAGAAAATAAAATTAGAAGAATTTCCTAAGTACTCTGCGTTTTATTTACAGTTCACAATGGTCCTCATTACCATTTACATTGATTATGAGATTAAAATGCACATCATCAAGAATGTTAGAGGTCTCACGGGAAATTACAAAATGTGGTCTGGCTCAATTATATCAAAAAAATAGCCGTGTGAACAAAGGTTGTTCGAAGGAGCTGGTACAGTGTAGGTGGATCAAGAAATTGAGTCTAAAGTGTGACCGATGCGAATACAAATCACAACATATGGGTTTAAAACAAAACAATCTCTAACCTATATTGTAGTTTCAAAGTAACGTTGTTCTTCAGACGACGGGGACTTTAAATGAGCCGAACGGATTCTGATCTGATCGTTACTATACTTAAACCTGACTGTATTCGTCACTAAAAAGGGAACGGCTGGCAATATTCACTCTCGATTGTTTTGATCTGTAAACCCGGGAGATTATACAATTATAGTACATATGCACTGGCATATATAGAGGGAAAATCAAAAAGGGCCAAGTGAATCTATTTTTAGCTGTCTATATGAAGTTATTTTTCATAACTGAGACATGTTATATAGCGTCAAATCTAAAGAATTAGTTGCTAGCTGAAGTAATTTCGCTGTACAAAAGCTACAAAACAAATGATGCTGTAACTAACTCCCTGGAAGTCCCAACTTATCGCTCCTTGATTATATTTTGTGATTTACTTTAAAAGTAAGATCTACTGTCTACAGGAATAATATTTCTTCTTTTTCTTCTTTCTCTTCTTTCTCTGATTATACTTAAGAAGTAGATTTGGAATGTCCTTGGTGTTGTTTTACCTCCTATGTTAAAAAAACCTGTCAAAACGATTATGAAACCAAGTTTTCAAGATTTTACAATCCATTGAATGTAAGTCAGTATATTGTTTCATCAGTTACGCTTCCCTCATAGGTGTCATGGTCATATCAAAATTGTAAATGTCAAGTTGAAAATATCAAAAATACGAAATACCAAAATTAAATCAAAAATTGGTGTTAAAAATAATTTTGAAAAATGCACGACCTTGTACTAGTCAGTGTCACAAAAGGCAATTTCAAGAAAGATGAACCCTACATAATTAAATTTGGGAACCAGGGATACCGAAACTGTCTTCTATAAAGAATGTAAAAGTGTATAGTTGACCAAACATGAACTTGATATACTCTGATTTTTCAAAATAATTTTGAAAAATGCACGACCTTGTACTAGTCAGTGTCACAAAAGGCAATTTCAATAAAGATGAACCCTACATAATTAAATTTGGGAACCTGGGATACCGAAACTGTCTTCTATAAAGAATGTAAAAGTGTATAGTTGACCAAACATGAACTCGATATACTCTGATTTTGTTTTGCTGTCCTTCTAGTACATTCCACCAGTTATTTTGTTTTATATATTTCCTTAGTCTATAGAAATAATTCAAAACAACAAACCAATAAAAGCTCTATCTCTATCTAATAAGTCATTTTATTTATACCCAAAGCATACAGCTGATACCCTCTTTGGACACCTCGTATATATTTACGTATTTAAATGAGATTAACCTCGTTGAAGTATTTAAGTGAATTTCATATTGTCCAATGGATACGTTTTCTGCCACAGATAATTATTGGAGCAGAAGCAACTCAAATGAAATAACAAAACGAATTCAGTTAAACCGAATGACATTCAATAATGTCTTCGGCGCATATAGAAACTAAGGGAGTAGTCGGTAAACACCGATTAAAATTCAATAAGCAACTTTCTCAAATAAGATAGCATATAATTTATAGAATACAATTAGGTACGATGCTTCCTGACTAGAAGAACAGTTACTTGAAATTATGTGGAAATTTTGAGGTATATTTTTTCTAAGCTAAAAGTGGAGATCTTCAGAAATGTTTGATATTAGGAAGCAATTTTGTTAATTTTGTACAAAGTGGAAACGCATAAATTTTTTGGAATATTTGCTTTTTGAAGCTGTACTGAACATCTATAACTTTTAAGTCTAGTTTACCTAATCTGTAAGTCCGTTGGTTTCTTAGACATGTTTAATACACAAAAGTTACTTTAGAATTCCTATGTCCTATAACAGGAGGTCAATCCAAACTATTCTCAACTACTAGATATTTTATCTAATCAACCTTTCTTCTTTGGTACATTTTGATCATAGACTCCTTGATCTTATGTCCAAATAGGACATTCATTACAGCATTTTGCGGCACTTTACTATGAGGATAGATTACTAGTAAAGAAAGGGGTGAAAACGTTTAACTGGGTAAAGACTTTAAGGTTATTGTCATTTAGCAAATCTTTTTGGCACCAGTGACATTTTTGCATTTATTTCATACTTCTCGCTATAATTAATATTAATTTACATATTTATAACATTTTCTCATAATAGTGATTTAATCAATCCAATATTACATTTTATCCAGTAATTTGTGAATATTTAACTTATGGGCCAGGTATATTAAAAGAAAAATAGCTTTTGGCGACCAAATTAATTATAGAACTAACTCAACATCAAAATGTTCTAAGGATAAAATATGATTAATTGTTTTCCAACCCTGTGACCTCCAAATCACAGAAACAATTTAAATTTTGTACCTTTTATGCCCGGGAAATGTATATATTTATATTTTTATTTAATAAAACGATTTGAACATACACATGATGTTTAAAAAAAACATGTGCGAACGCTTGGTTGGAAATTAGTCATTCTGGATATGCAATAATTTACATTTAAAAAAGAACCGACTTCAACTGGTTTAAATAAAAATCGTTTAGATACCGTGTGCAATCAATAACTATTTTTTGACATATATTCTTTTTTATTTGAGTTAAAGTACAATTCTATTGATTATTTTAGCGTATTCTTATGTCTCCCTCATTCCCTAATTTGTATTTTGTTATATATTATCTACATATTTTTTTTGTTTTTATTATTTGGATCACTTATTATAAGGCTAGACGCACACTGTCAACTTTTTATTTTGATGATTGAAAAATTTGGTCGGTTGGGAGTTGCCCGTTGTTGTTCCAAGCGCACTCTGGCAAGTGAATTGTTGCTCAGTATCATTTTTTAAATGAATTTCGTCGACATTATCCGTTTGTACTATCGTTTAAGGAAGATAAAAAATATACTGAAAATCTATATATGCCTTGTGCTAATAAATGCGCAAGGGTTATAGATGCACAATTTTATACATTTCTTGACAGTTTAAAAATGAAGAGCACTGTTTAATCGCCAGGGTGCGGTGACAAATATGAACATGTACTTTCTATTTCTTACTCTTCTATTTGTCGGCAACAATTGACTCGCCAGGAAAATCGAACGTGTTGGAAATTTTTAGTTGCCGCAATTAAATAATCGCTTATGTGCGGGGTCCTCATAAGAAATCATTTGTTCTATTTTTGTGATTAAAAAGTTGCTTGACCAAAGTTGCTAGTGTGTGGCTAGCCTAAGTGTAACTCTAATTCACCCTATATTGCATCCACCCTGTATACGTTTCTGTGTATTGCTCACCCAATATAAATTATTTGTCTATCATTTTCTGAATCACCCTTAACAACTATAATTCAACTTTACACGATGTTGCAACCGCTCTGTATAAGTATTCATCCTCCCCGTCCTATTGACTGTTTCTATTTTTTTATTGTTTAAATCACCCTGTATACCTATAATTTTATTTGGCCTTATAATTCTATTCCACCTTATATTTCAACCATCCCATATATGGAAATGCTTATGTACCACCCAATATCACATTCACTTGTAAGATTTTTTGAACCCACCTATCTAACTGTAATTTTACTTCGCCCTAGATTTCAACTGCGCACATTGCTTGCTGCATGAATTTCGATTTACGCATACCCACGTGGACACACACACCTACCATCGTATACCGTACAGAAAAGGTTGCTCACCTAACAATTTTTCTTTTCGATATACTCATGAAATATTTTGTACCATTTCATTCGACTGTAAGCCCTATAAAATGAAAACCATTACAAACACCCCTTTATGGCATATCTTGACATTTAAGCTAGATATTTATGATAAAACTTTGACATTTACATTGATATTTACCGTATTTTGCACATATTTTTACAATTTTCAGAAAAACGCTATGTTTTACGTTATAGAAAATTATATAAAATCAAGCTGGAACATCTCTTTGTGTAACACAAGATAAAATTTTCAAATTGTTTGAGCCGTTTCAGAGAAAACAGTGTAGATTCATTGAAATTCACTGAAGTGTAGTCCCCTAACTACTGTTTTTTTCTGATTTTCTGGAAAACCGTAAATCACGTTATAGACAATTATTTGGTATCTTTTTGTAATATTTCTTAATAAAATGCCGTTTAAATCATTAAATCGTTTTTGAATAATCACTGAGCATACATAAAAAAACATGCCGACGAATTGATAACCTCCTCCTTTTTGGAAGTCGGTTAAAATGTATATGAACATTTAGGTAGGTTCGAATGAGGTTAGTTTTTAAGATGTGAGACTTAAAATTGAATCCTTAACCACTTTAAGACTTCAAGAAGGTGTTGCCTAGGGAATATCTTGATAACGAAATAACTGAGCCAATTATGTTACATAATAGCCTTAACCACTAATCCTATTTAAATTTTATCGTTAATTATTTGTCAGAATTGATTCTTTTGCAAGTAAAAGGAGGCTTGTAGTTCTAGCTTATCATATGGGACTTCTTGGTTGGCCACCTTGCTCACTTGATATAAATTCTTTGGATTTTTATTTCTGAGGCCATCTGTATAACCGGGACTGTAAGTTATAAATTCAGTATTTTGAGGATTAAAACTGTTTCTAGGTTTACTATTAACTGCGAATCAGCTGTGTAGAAAACTCTTGGACAGGTTGAATTTTCATATTGAACATTTTTAAAGAACTATTAATTGATTAATTTTCCAACATTTTTCTAGGTGCAAGTTGACGATAATGGCAACCTAATAATAGCCAGGATATTGGAGGGCGGAATGATCGACAAACAGAAATTATTGCATGTCGGCGATGTGATATTGGAAGTTAATGGGATTCCGGTCTCCACGCCGGAAGATCTCCAAACCGAAGTTGCCAAAGCGAAAGAGCACGTAACGCTGAAAATAGGAAATGCACCGGCCGCTGTCGAGCAACCCACGCACAGCAACATCGTCATGGCTAACGGGACGAATAATGGGGTGACGAAGAAACTGGCTGTAAGTAATCGCCATGTACATCAATCAAACACTACGGACGTTGGTTTCTATCACGAAATTGAATACACGCGTATAAAACGAGGCTGTTGTTTCGACAGAATTCTAATCCTTACACAGACCAAGAAAACTATAGTTTATAAAAACTTTTTAATTCTTATTAATATTTTATGTCATTTGTTTACTAAATCCGAACTTCAAATCTTTTAATTTATAGTACCTGGACGTCCGAGTTTCTCTCCAGAATTCACATTTTCACAGTATTACATGTCTAAGTTGTGTACTTATGATATAATCACCCTATATACGAACTGATTTACAAGTACTGTTTCAGTTACCAGTAAATCACCCTATTAGTAGAGTCGATGAACCTAATCAATATGCGTTTTTGACTCAATTCAAAATTTTTTGTATCTTTTTTAATATCCGTTAAAAAATGTGTCCTAGCGGAATCTCTTAGAAATGACCCTAAGGGGTGGAAATTACCCTTTTTCACCCTAATTTTAAATCTTGTAAAGGTAAAAGGATAATTAGCTGAAAATTATTCTTAGACTTTTTTTGAGGTCGCTGTGAATGAAGACGGGATTAAAATTAATGCCAGAACCCGAACCCCAATTTATAACCCTTATTATTCAAATTATGAATCAGAGTTAATAAAATGAATAAGTTGAGTATTTTTTAGCTTCCTAGTGAAAAATTGAGAATCAAACTTGTTTTAATCACACCATACAGCAGTCAATAGAGATTTTTAAGTGACATAAAATTCAATAAGAAACCGCATATGCCATCACGTAAATAATAGTTGATAACTTATAATTTTAACAGCCAACTAGGAAGTAAATTATTTGAGCCTTAAAAACCCCCAAAAATATTGGGTGGGCGTTTTTTGCTTATAGTGTAGAAAGTAATGATCTGTTCAGAAATCTTCAGAACGAGTTAATTTTGATGGAAGTATTTTTCATTGAGAAATGCTGGAAAAACCGATGTAAAGTGAGTGATTTAAAAAAAAATTATAATAATTTCAACTGAAGTTGCAGTGAGTTGTTTATGAAACATCTTATCTAATGATAGCTTATAACATTGAGATTAATAATACTGAAGATCGATATTGTACGTTAAGTAGATCTTGCAAAAGTGCAACTTAAATAATTTGTTGAAATATTTTGCAAAACGTATCCTATTAACCACAATCGTTGGATAAGGATCTGCAAGATATATTTTGAAAGCTCATAAAATGCACTTCACTTCGTATATCGCCATAAAATATATTAATACTGCTTTTGAAATTTGGCTTAAACGATGTCTTGACAGTGGTGGATCCAGACAATGAAAAATAGTAATTTAATTAAAACTAAACGTTATACTGGTAACCATTAGCTTAATAAACCAATGGAAAATTAAACTAAAATGGGCAGGTAATAGTTAAGTTAATAAAAACGTAATAAACTGCTGAGAAAAAAAATATTTACTATTATTTTAAACCAATTTCTGGGCATTACAGCGAAAATTCAAGATAGACAAATTGAAGTTGAATTTATGAACTATCGAAACATCTTTAGTATATCCCGGTCGGATTAGTCTCGTTAAGTTAGGGGGTTATAGTGGTGGCGTGAAATGCCAGAAAATATTTCGTTAGTTTATCGAAACGAAAATTTGTTATGTCGGCGAATTCTTCTATATGGTATCCGGTTGTGGGTGAGTGCGTGCATGTAATATTAGGTGGTACATAAGCAGTTGTATACATAGGCTGGTTGAAATATAAGTTGGAAGTTAATTAGTCATACAGGGTGGTTCTAAAAATATTGTATTGGGTGTCACATAAGTAGTTGCGTATACAAGGTGGTTGAAATAAGAGTGGAGCAAAACTATAGTTATACAGAGTGGATGGATATTTGCGTTCTAAGACGGAGAATAATTACAGTTATACAAAGTGGCTTTAAAAATTGTCAGAAGCAGTTGAATATACAGGATGGTTGAAATATAAGGTGGAGTATATTTACAGATATACAGGGCCGCTTAAAAAAGTTATATAGCTTGGAATATAAGTAGTTGCTTAGACAATGTGTTTGAAGTAACGGTGGGGTAACATAACTGTTATTCAGTATGTATCAAAATTTCTTGTATAAGCATAAACAGTTAGGATATATCACTTATAGGTCGTAGGACGGGGTATAATTATAACATGGGTTAAACAATTTTTAGAAGTTTCATATACCGGGTGGTCGAAATAAATGGTAGAGTAAAATTATAGTCATAAAATGTGGTTCAAAAAGGTGAACTTTGTTATATAGGGTAGAGCATGAGCAATTGCAAAGATGGAATACTAGACATATGGGGCGAAGTAAAATCATTGGTATACAGGAATAATTTAAACAATAGAAAAATAGAAAGAGTCAATAGTGTGGAGAGGATTTATACTTATACAGGGTGGTTTTAAAGATTTCAGGACCGTTCTAATATTGTGTTGAGTTGAATTATAGTTGTACAGGATGATACAGAAAATGATAGACCAATAAGTTATATAGGGGTGACCAATACACAGAAGCATATACAGTGTGGATGCAATATAGAATGAATTAGTTACAAATATAGAAAGTGGTCTAAATAATAAAACAAATAAAAAAGTTAAAATATACTTGGAAAATATAGACAAAGAATAAAAATTAGACAGGGAGGAAGATAGAGGAAGAAATAGGGAGAGAGAGATAAGAATACGCTAAAACTAGCAATTGAATTGTAGCTTAAATCAGATGAAAGAGAAGATATGTCTGAAAATGGAGAGTGATTTACACGGTTTCTAAACGGTTTTTATTTTAAGTCGGCTGAAGTCGGTTCTTTTTAAATATAAATTATTCTGAGTTTACTCCATAAAATTGATCCAATCTGGATGTAAGCAAAAAACAAGACAAATTCGTATTTTTGCAATTTTCGTGCAATTCGTTTTTATTATTCACTCCCCCCTCCCCCAAAAAGTAGCCTACGGACAAATAAGAGATGTGTGGATAGTTTGCCCACTCGGGAAAAGATCCTTCTAAATAGAAATTCTGGAGACCTACTGAACTTATGCATAAAAAATGTTCTAGCCATGTGTGTATAGTAGTCTTCAGTGATATTTGTCTCCTTTATTGTTTTGAAAAAATGGGATCCGAAAATGCTAGATGATGAAATTGCAAAATTTCCGTAATGATTTCAATTCAGTGCGAATTGCCAATATGTGTTTCTTTGAGGAACATTGTGGGTTGCACGTCAATGCTACTAGAACTCCAATATTTTTGCTGCCTTACTAAAGACTTTATTACTCCATCATAATTTTAAGTTTATTGCTGAACTAGCTTTTTCAAAAACAGTTAAACATTATAAGTAAGCAGTTACTATATTTGTGAAATCGTTTTACACAGAAAGCACTGTTTCTTGACTTCTCCATTTTTAACAAATGGTATTAAATATCAAAACCTCCCCGCCTCCTCAGGAGCAAAAAAATGAACTAGTGAAGTTTAAAAACAAGAAAAAACAACCCGAATTTGAAATCGGTCTCTCACCAGATTCTGGGCTGAAGTTAGCGACATTTTTTTGGTAGCGTTTAAATTGTTTTCCAAAGCAACAAAGGAAAATCTTGTTCTCTTGCTTCTTGAGAGGCATGCGTCACAGCAGGTTATCAAGCGGAAAATGCAATTTAAGAAATGTGAATCAGTGCCATAAACTTATCGATTCCCAAAAAAAATGTGTTAAAGCAGTTACAGCTACAACTTAGGGGTATCAAGATTCTGAATTCTAGATATTTTGTAATGTTTTGATACTCATGTTTTACGCTAAAATCAATTTTGTATATCTTGGGGATTCCGAGAAACTATTAAATCGGTAAAGCGTTTCTATTCCAGATGTCATAGATGTAACTTTTTAACCAATAAAGATATCAAGATTCTGAAAGTGGCAACATTTTAATGCTAAAAAATTGTTACGCTAAAAAGTTTTCTGTAGCTATTACCAATTGGGAGAACATTAGCTGCATTAGCTTAACTGTAAGTTTCACATGCCACTGTTTCTGGGAATAAGTAAGAGCTGCAAAATGAATTGCGTCTATAACTTTTACAGACGTTTTTTTTTTCGGAATCGGTGAGCTAGAAAATTTCTTTCAACGTAAAAAGTTAAAAATAGCAACACATAATCTCTGTCGGTTATAAAGTTACAGCTGTGACCTCTTGCCTTAAGAGTTTTCAGTATGCCAGGAATTTTATTATTCATTTTTTAAAAGGTATAAAATAGATGATGCGCAATGAGGTTGAAAAATGTCAGAAATATTGATCGCCTTACAAAATGCAGTCGTTGAACCAACTAACCCTGTGAAAAATCAATGTCATGCAATGTTCTTTCTGCTAAAACGTACCATTCCGATAATGTACAAAAAGTTTCCCGACATTATTAAAATTTAAGCGGGTAATCTCATTGAAATTATATTTTATCCAGATTGCAAACTTTCCGTGCACATAAAAGTGCTAAAGAATAATTTCTTAGGCTTTTGTGTTATAACTTCGGCAGCTTCAACTTCAGAGACCGTTTAAAAACATTTCTCCAAAGCGTAGACAGGTTAACTTTGGCATTTTAGGTATACTTATGAAAATACGGAAAAGTTTTAGAGGTAAAAACTTCTTCGGTATCCCCTTATTTACTTCAAAAAGAAAACTTCACAGCTGCGGTCGCGATTTAAGTAAACTTCCATCGCAAATGTGAGGATCGAACCCATTATCTGTTGGTTACATTTCTAAAATATATTTCTAATCTGGCTTTAAAGCAGGGATGCTTTCTTGATAAGTTTAAAGAAGCTCTTATAACTCCAATCTTTAAAAAGAAATGGAGGAAAAATAATCTATCTATATGACTATCGACTTCAGCCTGGCTAAAATATTTGAAAAAATTATATATCTACCATCTATCATTTTCTTCCTAATAAGTCAACGGTTACAAACCTTTGTATCTTTTTTGAACATGTTTCGGAGGCAATTCTAAACACATAACAGCTTGATGTAATATATATTGATTATGAAAATCCATACGACAACGTGGATTGCGGTGTCTTGATAAAAAAACTGTGGGACATCGGGTATTCAAGTGAAGTATTGTTGTTTTTAATTTCATACTCGCCCAAACCCAACGGGTAAACATAGGTTCTTTCTTCTTCCACCAATATATTTCGACCTCAGGAGTACCTCAGGATCTTGGGTCCTCTCTTGTTTCTAATTTTTATTAATGACTTACTGATAAACAAAGCATATTAATGGGATAAATGAGGTTATTGCGAAATACTTGAATGTGAAATACTTAATAGTAAAGAAAGGAGGTGTCTAAAACTTTTAATTCAACCATAAAACAAAGCATACGAAGTTTGATCTTAATAGTAAAGAATGAAAACTATAGTGAGGCCGCATCTTGAATATGCCTCCAACATCTGGTTACCAAATTGTTACACCCATAGTAATGAAATGAAAAAGTTCAGAAACGTTTCCTACGTCACCTTTATGTTAAAAGTAATGACATATGTCCATTGATTATCCCTTATAGATCAGTTTGGTAACCTTCCATCTGTATTCTTTAGGTACTAGGAGAAAGATCCAGGCTGTCATTTTTATACATAACATTCTAAATAATGTGGCCTGATCAATAACAATAAGTTTAGGGTCCCCAAAATTAGTTTAAGATTGCTCTCATCCAAGCTCTTCTGCATTAACAACGGAAGTCCTTCGCCTTTCACATATATATTAAGTGTCTGCAATAATATGCTGTCCAAGAACATAGTTCCTGACCTATTCATTACCAAATGTGGTAAACTCCCATATTGTTGCTGCATCTTGTTTTCACACCTTTATTGATATCGGCATAATAGTGATATTGTAACATACTTTTGTATTGTTTAATGTAATTACCTATTTGGTGTTTGTATGCATAAATAAATACATTTTATATTCATTTTCTATAGAGCATATGGAAAGTCTTCCAATTTCATCGTACAAAATTGTCAAACAGATTTCGGTCCTTAACCCAATTTTGGATTTATTGAGATAGATTTCTATAGATTTTTTGAAAACCTGCCTGTTAAAATAGTTTTTTTTCTCTCGAAACTACGCCACAGACAATTAATGCTGTAGTATGATGACCTAAGTTGACGCAAGTTTCAAAGGTTGTTGGTCCCTTATTCTTCCTGATATTTATTAATGATGTTGTTTTTGAACTTGAATGTAAAGCACATTTTTATGGCGGTAGTTTTAAAGAAAATTGTGTTTACTCCTGTTATGCTAAAACTTTTATAAGGAGGTAAACGAAAATATATATCAAACCTCTTCTGAATTGTACTACCTAGTTCTTCTGGTAAACGAAAATATCTTAATAACTTATTCCCCACCATGAGACATGAACTATTTTCAGGACTTTTTAAGAAATGGTGTAGACAAGAAAATGGTAGTAAGAGGTGATATGCATATTAAGTAGATACCTACATGGGACATTAAGTCCCGGGACTGCCACACAGAGGCGCTGCCAATACCATGTCGCTTTTCTTTTTTTCGCCAGTACCAATATTCAAATGATACGCGTAATATTTCATTCATTTTCATTCGATTCAGTCGTTATCGAGATATTGAAGGTTAATTTCTCAAGGATCATTAGAAAATAAAAGTGCTTGAAAATGAATCCGAAATCTTGAAAGCAGTAATTACAAATGTCTAGAAGGTTACTGCAAAATTTCAAATATTTCATGGTAATTTCGTCTTGAAACTTAACTGTGGACATATCGTTTGGGTTATCTAAGAGAGAAGTTTTAAAGTAACTTTTAGCGTTTGTTTATTTAATTATTGTCAGTGTATTGAACCTAATAGATGTCGGTGACATCTACCGTCTATTGAGTAATTTAAGTATATGAAGGCATACTATGCTATAACATATACCATACTCTTGACAGATGGTTCGAGTGTTTTATATAAAAACACATAAGTAAATATATATACAGATATATATCCACATATTTAGAACTATATCATTCAACGTATGACAGCCGTTTCGAACCAGGAGTTCTCGTCAGATACGCTTCCTTGAATGACAAGTTCTAAAGTGAAATACTTGGATGTTATACATGTATAACATCGAAGTATTTCACGTTGTATGGTTTGTAGTGGTGTGTTTGTGATTTTCTTTACCTGGTCTATCCATCTAATGGGTGACCTGCCTATTGCTTCTTACCTTCCACCTTCCCCTATACTATTAATTTTTCTAGGTTGTCTCCCTCTCGTCTCGTAGTAGTCTAAAGTATTTTAGGATTCGACATCTGGTGGACAATCGCTCTTTGACCTTCAACTCCTTTTATATACATGCATTCATTGGTTTCTCGGTCAATGAAATCCGTGACATATCACATTTCAAACTCATCTATTATTCGTATGTCTGATGTTTTCATTGTCAAAGATTCCACTCCGTATAGGAAGATTAAAAATACGAGAGATTTGTCTAACATGATAGTTTTTTCGTATTTTTATATTTTTTGGACATTTGTCAAAATAAAATATAACTCTGGGTACGCAAAATGTCCAAAAAATATAAAAAATGTGGAAAAAGTGGAACAAAACTTGCAAGACAAAATCTATAACATCCTAAAAAAAATAACATAATAGTGTTTCTTGAAATGTGACGATCTTGTTGTATTTGAACTACACTGATATAAACCTTTCTGTTCCTTTTTTCAGTGTTACATGCGGGCTCTCTTCGAATACCATCCTGAAGAAGACTCGCTCTTGCCTTGCAAAGAAATAGGTTTGGCATTCGACAGGGGCGACATCTTACAGATCGTCGATCAGAGAGATCCGAACTGGTGGCAAGCGAAAAAAGTCGGAACCGATGGAAAAACAGGTTTGATCCCCTCCATCGAACTAGAAGAGAGACGGAAGGCTTTCGTTGCACCCGAAGCCGATTTTGTACACAAAATCGGAATATGCGGTACTAGGATTTCCAAAAAGAAGAAAAAGATCACCTACCAGTCGAAAAGCAATTGCGACTTCGATAAGGCTGAGCTTTTGCTTTACGAGGAAGTTGCCAAGATGCCTCCATTCAAAAGGAAAACTTTGGTTCTTATTGGTACTCAAGGTGTCGGGAGACGGACTCTGAAAACAAGGCTGATCAACAGTGATCCTGACAAATTTGGTGGTGTTGTTCCCTGTAAGTACAATAATGTTTCAAATTCATGGTCATATTGTCTAGACGCGCCTTTCTTTGGTTACTATATTGAATGCTTAAAGGTGGAAACACATTATCGTTACGTCACGTGAGCTCATATGTTGTTACATCGGCGACATCGCACATGCTGTCATGCCTTAGAGCCACACTATACTCACGTCACATTTATTACTTTACGTCATGTGTCATGATGGAACGTGAAGATTGTAGCTCGACGAGTTCCTCAGAATTCGAAGACAGAACATAAAATACATATAAAATTAAATTTTTCTTCTTCTTTATTATTATTATTATTATTCTTATTTTACACCTGATATTGATTAATCCTGCTATCCCAAAAGTAGGTATAATAATCATTTCACTAATGTATTAATTTCTCTAAAAATTACATATTTATGTTGTCACTTAAGTTCAAAATTCAAAAAAACTTCTCAAGAGAAATAGATAAAAGATTAGTTTCTTCATTTTCTATAAATTGAACTACATAGTATTATTCCCTATATAAAATATAAAGTTATTATTAAATCACAGAATACAAATTGTTGTATACACTCGAATTATTTGTAGGCTTCCGGGATACCGGAAAGATATTATTTTACTTTTACTATGAGATTTGTGGCAGTACAACACAATGACCTACGTTACTAAATCTGTTTTTAACTTTGTTTACAGCCATTATCACTTAAATGTGTTATTAATAGCTGTTATAGTACCCTAACCGCACAAAATATTTTAAAAGATTAAAATATTAGAAAATATTGAAAAAACATTTCACACATTCTTTAAAAATATTTTATATTATATTAATAATATATTTTTTTCAAATATTAACAAAACATTTCTAAAACATTTTGCAACATATCTAGTTAGTAAAATATTTTATAAACTTTTAAAAATTTGAAAATATATATTTCATAAAAAAAAATTAACAATATTGTATGAAAATATTTCACAATGTTGTAAAAATGATTTCGAAATGTAAAAAAATATATTTTCAAAAGATTACATAAAAATATTTTAGAACTGTTGTCAAAACATTTCACAATTAGTCTGTCAAATATTTTATAAAAATATTTGGAAATGTTTTTCCGCGTTTCAAACAAATATTTGAGTTGAATTTCAAAAAAATATATTAATAATATGCCTGTGTAATAACAAAAAATATTTCCAGGCTATATCGTTTTTCAAACATTTATAAAATATTTTAAAATGTTGGAGACTATTGACAAATATTTTACAAATATTTAATAAATCTTTCATTAATATGTTTCAAAATGTTTCTACATAATGTTTTTCAGAAATATTTTTACCATACGACATTTTGTCATTTAAAAAATATTTTGATAATATTGTAGAAATGAAAATATTTACCATGAAAATAAATCTTTTCAAACACATGTTTAAAATATTTGAAAGCTATATTAAAAAATATATATCAATATGGACAAATATTTTAAAAATATTTAAAAAATCTTCAAAATGTTTCTATAAAATGTTTTTCAGAAATATGTTTACCCTTCGACATTTTGAAAATATTTTGATGATTTTTTAGAAATCATTACTAAAATATTTTTCATGTAAATAAATTGTTTTAAAAGTATTTCTGAAATATTTCTGTACTGTTAGGGTAATGTATACATTAATATTTATGTATTAAATTGTAAATATTATAAAGAAAATCAAATAACTTGTTTAGAAATATCTTGGTCTCACACATACCTAAATACAAAAAATCCCGAAAGAGAACACTAGCTTCTCTGTGTCACGCGTGCCAAAAATCTAAATTTGCAGAAACAAACTCACGTTGTTATGTATAACTTGCCGTGAGTTACATGAGGTGACGTGACGTGACGATAGTGTACTTCTAGCTGATTTAAAAGCATGGGTTAATTGTATTGTAGATATTTCGAGCGTGCCGTGATAATATAATAGTATGTGTTCTCATGTGACGACGATAATGTGTTTCCACCTTTACAGTACTTTGCCATAGCACAATATACTTCAATTTTCATTTTGGTATACTCATTAAAATAACTTTTACTAACAGACCCCAATATGCATGGACAACATTTTTTTAGTTTAGTCTTTTATACAGCATTTTTTGATTTTTTTTTCTTATTCTTTGGATGTTAGTCATCAAGTTGTTTCTTCCATAGTCACAAACTTCATCTAGCTTTACAGTACGATTAAATAGTTATATAGTATTTGTATGTTTGATAACTATTAAGTTTTTCTCTAGACACAACGAGACCACCTCGCGTGTTAGAAGAAAATGGTCAAAGCTACTGGTTTACAGACAGAGAGACCATGGAAGAAGATATTAAAAACAATAAATTTTTAGAATATGGTGAATACAATGGGCACTTATATGGCACCCACTTAGATTCTATCAGAGATGTAATAAAACAGGTATGTACTCGTAGAAACCTTAAATACTTCTCTATTAGCAACATGTACTGTTTAAATTGTTGAATATTTTTTTCGCTGATCTAACAATTAATATAGTTCGTGTATTGTTAATCTTCCATGTACCTGGCTGGTTTTTCCAGCTGTTTGTTATTTATGTTTTTGTTGTTGGGAGTTTCTATATCAATATCGTCCGTTTTACTGGGGGCATTATCTACTAAAATTATGTCTGTTCACATGTCAGCGACATTTTGATATTTATTTATTTATATATTTTGTACTTCAGCCAGTACAAATGGATATAAACGTCATAACAAAAGAACAAAATAAAATCTTCTAAATACTCAGAAACAGAATAGTAACATTTTTATAACAACATTTTTTAAAGGAAATTTTAAAGTTCCTGCCAGTGAGTATTTTTAATTTATCGGGAAAAGGATTGAACAATTTTGTGGCTAAAAAAGTAGGGTGAATTATCATACAATGAATGTTATGTTTGTCTACTCTGTATTCATCATTATACCTAGTAGGGTGATGATGGACACTGGAGTTTCTAACAAAATTGTTACTATTGCTGGTTACAAATAAAATACATTTAAATATAAATATAGATGGTACTGACAAAATGGAGTATTTTATATATGTAGGCCTACATGAGTCAGTGTAGTTTAAGTTAAAATTAGACATATTAGTCTTTTGTGCAGAAATACAAGGATGGCGTAAGGGGAAGTGCCCCAAAGCATGATATTATATGAAAGATGGCAATAAGCTAGGCTATAATAAACTTTCATTAGTAACTACTGATTTCTAAAATAGTTCTAATAGGTATGGCACCCCTTGATTCATCGCCATTTTCCACATTTCTCGTCTTAAGTGAAATACTTTGATTAAAAACGGTTTCACTGCAATATAATTTAATACGGACATTTGTTATGTTGGAGGCTCATTAAGAATGAAGTTCGATTAATTAAATACACTGTAAATAATTCTTCCTTCCATGTCATTTATTTGCTAAACTTTCGGCAAAAAAGCAATTACTAATTCGATGCAGTTTTTTGAAGTAGCCTCGCTATACTTTAATTCAATTACTTATTTGTGACAGAAAGACAGAGAAATTCTCGACGAAGAAATAGACTCACAAGAATTTATTCCTTTTAGGGAAGGATGTGCGTACTAGATTGTAGTCCAATGTCCTTGAAAATTTTACACAACAGTTCCGAATTCCTCCCGTACGTCATATTTATAGCAGCTCCAGGTATGGAACAGCTAAAAACCTTGTACGATGTTGGGAATATTGGAAGAAGCAATTCAAACATGAGGTATTCCAGTAGAACTCTAACGGTAAGATTTTCATTTATTTGTTTCTACAATTATTTAAGTACTATTTTTGAATATGAGAACTAAGAATGTGCTTGGATTCAAACCTGATAAAATTAGCATGTTAGAACAAATTGGTGTGATTTGATTATTGATAATAATATTAGCAAATTTAGTGTTCCCGGCATGTTGGTTTTCTTGAAATCTTTGTTTACATTTAGCATATACGTTATGATTATTATCATCATTCTGTCCTCACCATCATTGAAAAAAAAATTCTTTTATAAATGTTACCGTAAACTAGAATGCCTTCTACCTGTCCGAAATTTGTTTAACTTTGATATTAGTGACAGTGTTTAATCACTTCTTTTACTTCTAGGTAACAAAACAGCTTGTTTTTGACAAACTCAAGAGTTGTAAACGTAACTTAATTCGCTTATTTTTCCACAGAAAGATTTCGTCATTTTCACCTAGTTTAATATTGCAAAACCATCTGTATCAGAATTCAACAAGGTCCTTCTCGAGGCATATTTAGTTTCTTCAATCATCATAAACAGCTTTTACTCTATACTAAAGAAGACAGTAAAAATGTACTGTCAAACATTAGGAAAGAATGAAAAAATGTAGCTTTAGTAACCGATTTGCATTCACTGAAATGTTATTTTTTTCTTTTTATATTTGTGGATGTGAATGTGTGTTTTATTTTTGCATGACAGTTTGACCGCCAGAGTTCCATCCGCTACAGTTCAAGACGAGCTAGAACATTAGAATCGTTGGCATCGTTATACGAGGTAAGTTAAATTAATTATAAATTAAAACATGGTAAATACATATAATTAATGTAGAAACTAAATACAATGGCTCCGACTGGAAAGGTAACTTGTTTATATTCATTTGGAACGATTTTTTACCAACATGTACAAGTAATTGAGGATCTGCTTATTAATCCAAAAAGCGGGTTCATAGCAAACGGAAATTTTGGTGCTCGCTGTTTGTGTCACAAGCTGCCAAGTGTTCTAAACAACGCCAGAGTCTATTAGGGTCTGTACATTAAACAAACATGTCAGCTTATTCCAACTTTTATGGTAAACTTAGCTAACTCTATTAGAACAGAAGGAGAAAGAACAGATGAAATCTTGAGACAGCAGAGAAAAAGGGTTATTAATAGCCTACTAATGGCTGAGAACGAAACCAGCTTCTGAAAATAAAAATACATTGCACACAATTTTAATAAACTCTAGAATATCTGACACTATAATCAGATGACTAGTTTATGCAAGAAATGTATATAGCAAACAGTTTGAAAGCATTTTTCTAATTTCTAATATTGACACGAACTTGGGTATGATCCTTGACTAGTTCTTCCTCAATATTTGCAATGAACCCAAAGCAAGGAATCTCTTGTCTGAGACTGACACTTTCAATTAGTATAATACGTTTGTTTATTCAAAAAATAACAATTTGAGCAAACCATATAGGAAATGCTGTACAACTATTTTCAGAGGACCTGCAAAGTTAGTGTGGTGAACTTAATAAAGAGACCTTATCTTTCTTCTTTGCTATCCACACGAAGTTTTGTATTCTGAACTTTACCTTTGGCACTCAACATCGTTTCAAGAGCCAATCTCTAAATCAAAACTGGTTCTGTTTACTGATGTAGATGACAACTTGTCTATTGGTGTTTAGATACAAACTTTTGTGCTTAAATAAACCAAAAGTATGATCAGTAGCGCCTCCTTCAATAGAATTGTAAAAATTAGATCCTCTCAGGTCACGATAGATGAAGCCAAGACGAAAGGCCGCTTTTAATTTTGACATTTATTATTTTAGCAGAGTATGCTCCAATATTGTGACAATCATTTCTTCATTAATTTTAAAAAAGCTGCATATAGAATATTTAGGTTTCTGTGCAACAGCTTTTCCTTTGAATCCAGAAGAATGAATTCTTAGGATATAGTACTTTTAAATTTGTGAATGAGCTTGTGATGAGATCATTGATCATAAAGTTACTTATTCCACAATAATAATGTGTATTTTCACTAGGAGTTTCTTTGCTGCTATTCAAATTAAAACCAGAAAATTCCTACTCTGTATCTAAATTTCTCAAACCATCAATATCGTCGTTAATTACTTCAATTTTCGTAAAATAATACCTGTACCCAGCTCCGGCAAATAGGGCATTTTCTACTCTCAAGCTGCAAAATAAACTACCACTTACCACAAGTGAATAATTTGGCGACGAACGTACCAATCTAGCACTTTCCCTACAATTTCTTACACTATTCGAGATCAAAATTGTCCCCACTGTATGCAGTTGATGATCAAATAAATAAACGGAACCCAGTTAGTTTGAAAATCGTTTAAGATCAAATCATATATTTGACGAATAATACAAAACTACACTGTTAAGGCTCTTGTTATCATTATAAATTAATAAACACAGTCCCGTACTTTAATTAAATGACAAATAGACGTAAACCTATATTAAATCTAATGATTGTTTCCGTCTTTTCTTGGTAAAAATTCATTTTAATTGTTATTAAAATAAACACACTTTCACTTCTATTTTTTAAGGCCCTTATTATAGATCATTTGTACTAACGAACGTACCAATATAACTGATGATTCACAGTTCTGTATGCAGACGATATGACATTAATATATAGTGAAGAAAACTTGGATAGACTTCTGACAAGTGTGCAAAGACCGTGCCACACTCTAAACATGTACTTCTCGTACTTTTTGTTAAATAAGCCAAAGACACAATGTATTTTATTTGGTAACCGAAACATCACTGTTATGTAATGTCTTCGATAAACATTACATATAGAGAATAATATTCAAAAAAATGTATGAAATAGATGTTGCGGTTTTAGTTCAATGCTGGTTCAATGCAAGTATATATTGACGAAGGACCTTTTAGCGGAACTACCAATAAACACGTGCCGTCACATAAACGAATCACCAAATAAAAGTTATCACTAACCTTTAAGTCGAAGCTCTGGTCTTTTCTTGGTTCTTCTTTCTTCTGAGGCTAGCCCCGTGAACAGGAACAGTTTCTTAGAGCTTCGTCTGGACAACACGTTACACAAAAAATAGTGACGTAATGTTCATTGATTGAACATACAAAAAATGCGGGTTTAACAACAAATGATGCGCTTTTGTAAACACAAAAGAAACAAAATGAAAGCGGTTTAGCGGTCGCCACGAATGGAGCTAAAAACTCGCGGATCGTAACGCAAAAGACAACAAAAAGCGGCGTCTCTTCAGACGGAATCAAAGCCACCGAACAGTTCGGAGTACATTGCACGAAACTCCCAAGCGTCCAAACAGCTCGGGATCCAAAACACGAATCACTATACTGTCTATATTTTACACGCAAAAACACACTTACAATTAGCATTAGCGCGACGGAATGTTTTAGAAAAGGTGCAGAAGTTTAAAAATCAATGAAGTAATTCAATCAAATTGAACACAATATACTAAACAAATGCGGGAACGCAGCAATCACACATTCACTTTTTATATAGAAATACTGATAATCACCATTCAGAACAAGTTTCTTTTTTGGGGCTATATTTTGATAAAAGACTGGACTAGAGGGCGCATGTCGGGAGTGCGGCTCTGAGTATATCGAAATAGTAAATATTGTTATGCCCTAAGAGCTATAGCTCAGAATATTAGCCGTGAAACACTATCGGCATATCATGCATATATACAATTAAAAATAACGTATGGACTAATTTTTTGGGGTAACTCTACAGAAGTTGAAAGTATTTTTGCTTCAGAAAAGATGTATCAGAAGTATGTTTCTAATGAATAAAAGAGATAGTTGCAAGCCAGTGTTCATAAGTAATAAAATCCTGACAAGAATCTACCTTATTGATTGCTTTGTTTGTCTATAAACATAAGGATCTTTTTGAAAGAGATGTCTATTTTGATATCACAAAGATATAATTTCAGTTTTATTCTGAAAAATGTTACATATATGGCTACAAAAATATTTAATAGTGTTCCTGAATGTATTCGAAACCTACCCCAAACTAAAATTAAAAAAAAACTTTAACAAATTATTTAGTGAATGAGGACTTTTATTCTATAAATGAATTCTTTAGTGATCCAGACAGGGTAAGACTGAGTTAAAAAATATGTATTTATTTGAAATATGTACTTTAGATACTGTGTAATTCTGTTGTGTATTCTTTGACCTTGTACCATGCCAATCTTGGCTTTTTTAGTATAAATAAAAGAATATCTATCTATCTATCTATCTATTTACTATTGACAAGATTGTTTCACCAGCTTACTGGCTTCTTCAGAGTTCTACTTTGTATTCTAAAGAAGCCAGTAACCTGGTGAAACAATATTGTCAATAGTAAATAATTATAAGTGAAAATTACCTAAGTGTGTTTATTTTAATAAAAAATATATTAAATCTGTTTGGTCGAACAATGGTTGTTGGGCTATTATTTGAAACAACCTTTAAGGTAATATAAACTGCAAAATCTTTAACTTTTTGTGATTTTTTCATTTTGAATAACTCAGCTATTTTTTTTTACCCCTACAGGAAGAAGACTTAAAGAGGGCACTAGAAGACAGCGCAAGCCTGCAAAGAACCTACGATAAGTACCTAGATTTAGTAATAACCAACAACGATTTTGATATGACATTCAGACAGATAATTGACGCCTTAGATGCTCTAACTACAGAACATCAATGGGTGCCGGTCAACTGGATCTACTAGAGTATATATAATTAATATTTGTATAACGATACACTGCTTAGATAAGGAAAACTATATTCTAAAAATTTCTCAAAAGCCTTTGCAGCAGTAGTTGCATCAGATGTAAGTTTATTATTGAGCTGTACATATAGGTGAATTGAAAAACAGCAGGACTGCCACATGTAATTATGATAATTAGAAGGGATAAGGAAATTGTACAAGATTTTTCAAAAACAAAATGAAAATTCGTAATGTAATGTATACATAGACAAAGGTAACGTAGGAGTAACTATTTCTGACAGATGATATTGATAAAAGCGATGAGTTCCCCCTGGTGAGAACTCAAGAAACCATTAGGTCAAGAAACTTAGAGTTTATACCTCTGGAGATAGCCGGCAATGCACAAATATCGTGACAAGACTAAAAAAGAGGTCAATAGAGACAGCAAGACACTATATCACTCGGGTGGGAGCTGATTCCAATGAAATACGTCCAGTATGTCGTTCATTGGCAGCTTTCACCAACCAAGTGAGACACCAAAATGCACTCTTTATTGCCCTCTCTAGTCTTGTCACGATATTTGTGCAATGCAACCTACCTCCAGAAGTATAAGCTCTAAGTCAAGAAATGACTAAGGAAAAGTATTAAACGTGTAAATGTAAAGTTATATCACGTTTAATATGAGCAAATAATATATATTCTGCAAAATTAAATATGTTCTAAACGTCTTTATTCGCTGTTTGGCTCATTTTCAGTTTTCATTTATATCGTTTTGACAATGCTGAAGGCATACCATATGAATTTATTTTTACAAATTTTACATTTGTTTTGCTTTACATATTCAGGGTATCATTTTAAAATATTTTTGGCCCATGAGAGTTTAGAATTAAATATGTTGAGACTAAATCAATCAAAGAAGTGTACATCTTCTATAATCTGTATACTTCTTTAAATTCGATATAAAATCGAAGCTTTAAATACTGAAGCTTCTTGTAGAAAATTTAGCCACCATCATTTATTATAAAGAAAATTATGTGGATAGTTCGCAATATCTCCGTCAAGCCCGTACCATCAGTATTGAGTACTAACCTGATGAATTGAATATGGATTATCTACTATGAAGTAGTTTTCCAATAGAAAAATTGCAACTAACAGAACATGTAGCTACGACCATCATAGGAACAAACATGTGTGATTTCTGGCATGATTTTTCCGTTGCAATACAGTTTTTTTTTGAATTTGTGCTTAAATATTTTGCACTTGTAACTGATTTTTTGATTGTATCTGTCTTCAACAGGCAGTTTTCTAATGCATTTTGCTTGATAATGCCAATACATGCTTCACTACTTGTAAGTGTCAGTGTTGTGAAAAAATTGTTGAATCAGTGTTGTTGCTTCCAGGCTGTCACTGACGCTTAGTATGGTTAATTTTCGTTAATAGTAGTCAGTATATCTGAGATATATACTGGATACTAAAATTTGTACACATTTCTTATGGGCTTTTCTTGAATTCATTGTCTGTGGGTACGCTGATCATTCATTCGTCCACGAGTAATCATAAACAGGTATTCAGATGATCTATGAGTGGTTTCACTTTCTCAAATTTATTATTTGGTAGGATTTCAGCAGGTACCTAATTCAGGTATTTATGAAATATTAATGTCGGTGATTACCCTGAACCTATTTATAGGCTCGGCCAGAGTTCAATACTAAAACCTGATGTATCGTAAACTAATCTCCATTAGGAACTACTTTATCAAGAGATTCCAGGCTATTTGTAATCGAAAAATTATCTGGGAATCCCCCTTTCCCGTTTATTTCGACTGTTTTTTTTTGACAGAATTGTCGGAGCAATTAGTCTGTTTCATTATCCAATAATTCAGAGTTATTGCTAGAATGTGCTGCGTGAGTATAAAGAGAGACTAGTCATGAAGCTTGTAGCTCCATCTAGTAGGGGGTAACTAATATTGACTTTGTTCCAAAAATTTAATATGGCTGCGAATGGACAATCTAATCCACAGCATTCAAAACATGTTAAAATTGTTATATTAATACTATTTAACTAGTTATGGATCTGTTTATTTCTTTCTTGTCAGTCCATTGTTCTGAAAAAGAGACCTAATATTTTTGTAGTTCATTTTTGAAGACCTTCTAACTAGGATTACGCGTCGTTCTTTTAAATCCTGTAATTTACATGGTACATACTACCTACATTCTATTTCAGTTAAAACACATTTTAATAGCCACAAAAAATCACACATCAAAATTTGGTTCATTAATTCTTTAGGAATATTTATCCTAATTACCACTTTTGATGAGATTTATCAAAATTAAAAAACTTAGGAGTTCACACCATTCAGTAAATATATTTACTCACCGGTTCACACCAAGCCAAACAATTTGTCACTCTTATTTTGCCCATCGGCCGCCATTTTCAATGCACAACTACGGTGATGTGTATTGCCTAACCTAGAGAGGTATATTAAGCTGAATTTTAAAATCCTCTAGGATTATAGCTGAAACTATGTATTTAATATTTTAAATCTTGAATAAATTTATATTAATTCGCGGAGGGGAATAAAAAATAATATGTTTAATTCGACCATGTGGCTTATTATGAATTCTACTAGAATAATAAATAGTAGCTTAAAATGTTTTTTCTTCAATGAGAAATCTTAGCATCTCTATATAAGATATATATAATAAATATATTTTTATAATACACACGTTTTGAAAAATCTTGTACTATAAATATAAGTACTAAGTCTAAGATTGGAATCCATGTATGGGATCTAGACTTAAGCTTTTGTATATTTAAAGTAGGTGCATATTCATTCTTATTTTGAAGTACAACTGATTTTTGAGAGGTCTTAGCTGATTAATGGTAAGTTGAATTTGAAATGTATAGATAACAATAGAATATGCTTTAACGCTTTAAAATAATGAACATATAGTATCAGATATTTTAATTAAGGTTTAAAATAGTGATCAAAACACTAAGCACATACTCAAAGAATTAAAATTAGGAAAATTTTGCTTGTAGATCCAATCGGAACTCATTGAGAATTTTATGTTTCAATTTTAATCAAATGTGTTTGGTGGAGAATTGTTCACTTTGTGTCTGTTTAGTATTGTTTCGCACAAAATTACATTTGCCTATTGCAATCCTTGATGTAATTCCGGATTGGGCAGAATTCCAGGATATGTTTTCTTTAATTAGTCATTCTGATTCTTCTATTTGTGATGTTAATGCATTTCATGCTTATATTCTACACGTTAGTTGCTTTTAATGTTTCATTTTATTGAAATTCAAAACTTTATGCCACAATATCTCAGATTCTTATATACTGTTCAAGAAGGCCCGTTACTCCAACTGGGTTATGGTGATTTTTCATCTGTTATAGATGAAAAAATTATCGCCTGAGCATTTGTAAAGAACCTTCCCTAGTCATCGTCATATCAGCAATGGCGGGATGAATGAGTAATGTTCATTACTACTCCAAGGTGTTGTTTTTCTATTTGTTCCAACTTGTGACAGATCACAGTTTCTTCTCTTTGCTTGTTTTTGGAAGAAACCTAGCCTTGGGTAAATTCTAATATTCAACACTTACCAGTTATTTTATTTCGCTGAAAATGCGCGAGGCAAGCCCGTAGCCAGCGGGTGGGGTCTGGGGGTTGGAACCCCCCCCCAAATTTTTGAATGTTTGGTTTCGAGATTCAATTTTAACAAATTAATCATATTGTTCATAGAATAAATTTTATATTTATACAATTTTATATATCCTGGTAATACATGAACAAAAATATACACTTTTGAAATGTATATCAGCCCTTCACAAATCAATAAAATTATCATCAAATTATTCAATGCCTTGCGCGAGGCATCTGGAACAATATGACTCCAAATTCTACCTTTAAATTTTACGGCCAGTTCAATTTTCGCGCTCTCCGGTCATTAGATCGTTAACTACTTCTATAATACCTCTATATCCAGATATTTCAACTACTGCAGATGCTTTACCCTGTTACTCTATAGATACTTCTCTCGGTATACACTATAGACGTGCAATGGAAGTTCCAGGTCATTTTTGGGTTCTACCGATACCCGACTCTGGTGCTATATAGAGGAATGCATTTATAATAGTATACAGGGTGAAACATCTGTAGTATTCTTCAGCATGTCAGTATACATGATAAAGTATCTGTCAATATACTGGATGAAGTTTCTTGGTGATTTGTTATTATAGAATCATATTAGGATTACAAAATCGTGAGAATTCATATTTTTTTGTAAATCTATGGATGGGTGCCTACTATTACAATCTGACTCCTATTGACTGGGAAATTGTCGCGGTATTGATCAAGTTAACAAACTGTGTCCTCAATTATCGTTTTCTCCTGAAATTTCAGGTAATTCATTATACAAAGATGAAATGGAAAAACATCTGCTCTATCAAATTTTCATCAATCAGTTCTTCAGTAATGATTGAATGTCATCACTTCGTTACACCTGGTACACATTTCTGAAATACCTAACCTAGATTTTTTGAGATTTCCTTGATCCATAACTTTTTCTTCAAATATTTTGTCACGACCCACTAATAATCAAATGGCCCTGGCACTGCATGTACCACGTGACGATAGAAGGCGGGGTCTGTTATGTATCGAACCTAAAAAGTCTATCTAGCGTACTTTTTGTTTTTAGTTTTCACCTTTTAAAGTGTTACTTTTAAATTCCAAAATGTTGAATATTTTAATACAGATATTCCCTATAAAAATAGGTGTAAAACAAGTAACTACTCTTTGTTGCCCAAAAATGATAAAAACAGTGGTTTGGAATAATCGCTTACTAGAGAATTGGGTTAATTAATAAAATGCAATAATTTGCATAAAATATTTTGATGAAAAGTGCTTCATAGGGTAGGCAAAGTTCAAATATATAATGAAACAAAACAATTTGACCGAATAATCCTAAATTACAAGAAGATGCCGTACCACCAATTTTTGAAGACAAATAACTGGGTATATTTGTCTAACAAAACTACTACTGTAAAAAAACTTGCTACTGTTAAAGAAAATAAGTTGGAATCAGCCATAAAGGCCACCCTAGAATGATTTAAGGATTATCAAAATTCTGAACTTTATAATGTAAGTGGCATATTAAATTTCTACAAAATAGTAATTGTGTAAAGACTAGATATTGTATCAAGACGACTACATTTTTATGTTATTTAAAAACCAGTGATAACATTCCCAGCATTGAAGCCTTTGTGTGTATTCGGCAAGACTTAAGTGAAAGTTTGATTGTGAAAAAAGAAAATTTACACACACAAATATTTTCAAGAAGTTGTGGATGGTGCGTAATGTTTCTATTTTAGAGGAACTTTTAAAGTTTTTAGAGGATAAACTGAAAAATTATGGTGAGCTTGATGTAACAGATTCTTGTATTAACCAAAATTAGCCAAAATGCATGTACAGAGATAATTTACTCCTTAGCAAGCTATTGATTGTTGCTGCCTTCGATGGTCATGTGACTTTGAATATCGATGGTGGGCGAGGGCAATTTGATTATTAGTGAACCGAGACATTTCATATATCTGACGCTGAATTTTTCTGCGAATTTATGTGCTGACAGTCAACGCGGATTCGCCCAAAAGCAACATCACATTTTTATAGGTTACGATATAATTTTGTATGTTTATTGTCCACTGCCATTTTGGAATGCTTGAACGTAGTTCACGTCTGCTATGAATACACCGATATAAGAATTGAACTCAGTGTAATTCATTATTTAAAGGCTATGTAGTTGAATTTTATATCGAGAGGATAGTCTTATCATCATCAAATGTACAAAAATCGTTATATTGACATCGAAATACTGTTATAGTTATATAAAATTTCCAGAATGGATAATGTTAATTATATAAGGCTTCTACTTTTCTAACATCACTGTAATATGCATTAGATTTAAGGTAAATTTTAGATATGTTCCGTACTTTTTTTTATTTGAAAATTTTTTAATTATATTTTATATTCTAGAGTATTTCTTTATATTAATTTTAAAAATGTAATAGTAATAGATTACAGCTGTGTTACGATACCGTCCATACGTGTTAGTCAAAGAACCGGCTGGTTCTTTAATTTGTTTAAATTTACGATTTTATTTTTCTCTCTTTATTTTCAGAGTTTTTATATTTTTAATTCCATTTTATTAATACTTATTTGTTAATATTGAAAACACCAATAAAATACGAAATGAAAAACCTGGTTTATTTTATTACACACACATTAGAAAAGTCTGGATTAGTTTAAAATATAGGATTTAGGGGAAAACGATGTACTGTAAGTATTTATTTTATATAAAATGAAATGGTTTGAGTAACCAGAAGCGAGAACACTGTAAACCGACCTGACGAGGGTAGATATGACTCAACTGAAACGTCGTCATTTCACCATCGATACAAACATACAGAGTGACCCAACGAAAACGAACCGTTTGGAATATTTCCCAAAATAATCATTATTTTGAAAATCCCAAACGCACGTCAAATGATTTACGAAGGGGGACATATTTGGTCAAACTAACTGTTAATTTAATTGCACCCTCATCGCTTCAGCTACTCAATTTTTTTCAAATGGAATATTTGCGAATTAAAATGTGATTTTTGGATATTTTCTGATTCTGATGTTATTGACGAATAATAATTAAATGAGTTAATTCGCTTATAATTTTAAAGACTTTTTGCTATTACCAAGGGCGTACCCAGCTTTTGGTCTAGGGAGGGGCAAATTTGGAAAAAAATATCTTAGAGGGTGGCAAATCAGAAAAAATTGTCCTAGAAAGAGGGACAATTCAGAAAATTTTTTGGTATAAGGGGGCAAGACAGCAAATTTATGGGAAGGTTTAATGGTTCACGGCAGGTTTTCCAGGTCCATGGGGGGTAGCTGACCCCTCCGCCCCCCCTCTCGATACGCCCATGGGTATTACGACAAGGAAAATGAAACAATAGATTTTAAATAGCTTTTATTAATTTTAATTCTAAAATTATTATGTTCGATTTTTTCTCCATTGTATAGCCGTTTTGACGAAGACTAACTACTATTTCGACGGTAATTTTTGAGGTGCGCCTTATAACAAAATTTAATAACTTCTTTATAGTCGCTTCAGTGTACCTGGTTAAGTCTTACTTCGTTATTTTTCTTACTCAACAAAATGGTTTACATATTAGCGGAATAAATTGAAATTATTGTTCTTTATTCAGAGTAATAATTGTGATAGACAAATTGCGTGTAATTTCAATGAGATGCATCTAATAAGACTTTTAAGACATAAATGCATTACAAAACTGTGGAGCAAATTCAACGAAATGCGAGCCAAGAAGAATCGATACGTTAAAGTAACAGTATTAGGACTTGTTGAAATGGAACCGAAAAAATGTTTATGACAGATTGCGTTAACATCAGGTGTTCCACGAAGTAGTAGTCACAGAGTTCTGAAAAGTAATAAGTTCCATCCCTACAAAATTATAACGGTCCAAGACTTTGACAGAAGAATTGAATTCTGTGAAACACTGTCTGGTCATAAACAATAATCCCAATTTTCTTTACAATACTTGCTCCTCTGAAAAAGGTTCCTTTTATTTAAATGGTGTATTAAATTGTCATAACTGCCAAAACTAGAGTAACATTAATCCACGACTGTGACAATCATGACATACTTGTGGAAAAATTGTATACCTATGGAATACGAGGCTATCCACTATAGTGGATACAATCTTTTTTGTTTAAGAGAACACAATTTGTTGACATTAATAATCATTACTCTCATACCGCTGAAATAGATATAGGAGTTCCTCAAGGGTCAATATTAGGACCAATTTTATTTTCAATCTATTTCAACGACCTAGATCTACTTCCGATATCGGCAAGCTTCACGATGTATGCTGATGATACATCATTAGTCGTATCTGATACATCAGACACGTTATAACAAGATAAATGTAATGAATCGTCATTTTCTTTAAATGAATGATTTTCAGCTAATCATTTATATCTTAACCCTTCAAAAACACAAGCTTTGAGATTTCATCATAATCAACGAGAATGTAATGTGTTGTCATTTCAAGTTAATAATCTATCTCCTATAATTTCAACTAATTTAGATGAAACTATCTTTCTTGGATGGCATATAGATCACAATCTAAATTGGAAATCACACTGTAAATATTTGATTTCAAAGTTAAATTCGATTTCCTATTAGCTAAGAAATCTAAGATATGTACTAGAGACTGATCAATTGCTGAAGCTCTATTATGCACAGGTTGAAAGCAGACTCCGATACGGTGTTATTTTCTGGGGATTATCGTCGTCGGCTAATGATGTTTTTATAGCCCAAAAACGAGTTTTAAGATCAATGAAAGGTCTTTCAAAATTTGATTCTTGTAGAGACGTTTTCAAGAAACTAAGAGTATTAACATTTCCGTCATTACTCATATTAGAATTATGTTTACAAGTATTTACAAACAACGATTGCCTGTATGTAAAAAACAAACAGCAATATAGTTTTAATACAAGACGACAAAATGAGTTTTTTATTCCATTTGGAAAACTTCAAATTACAAAGCGTTTTCCCAGTCACGTGGAAATAAAAATGATTCATACTAGACATTTATTTAAACGCAAGTTGAAATTATTTTTAACTCAAAAGTGCTTTTATAAAATAATTGACTTTATTAACATATGAGTCTGCATTAAAATCACTTTTATATTTTTATTTTATTTATATATTTACAATTTTACACAAATGTATGTACTTTTATTTTCATGTATCCATGTAAAAAACTGACTTTTTCCATATGGTTTATAACTGTCAAAAGGAAATAAATATATTATTTATTTTATTTATTATTTATTTTGAGAGACTTATACTCAGCGACCTTTAAAGCTAAATGTATGGGCAGGAATCCTAGGTGATCATATCTATTGATCCATAGATGACACTTTAAACGGAGATAGGTATTTAAACTTACTTGTAAACGCTGTAGATCCAAGAATAACTGAAATTTACTTTTACTAGTAACTGAACCATGGTTGATCTGACATTTGTTGAATATACCCTTCAGCGATTGATTAAAAATTGTCATAGTTAATATCACAGATTGTAGATATACTGTTATAAGTTCTACACATGATAAATAATGGTGACTTTATGAGTACAATTGTATTTGCAAACAGATAAAAATGTGTTATTTCTTGAACCAATCCTTGGCGAATGTATCGGGAGCATTGACAGAAGAACAGGAGAGTCAATTCTGTTGTGAACCAATTTGTATAAAAATTAAAGGCTATGTAAATTCCAATGCATAACTAAAGACCTTATCCCAAATCTGTCAAGAAGTAAATTGTGCTGGTACCCTCTGACAGGATATGAGCCGTCGACTCGAAAAGCGAGAAATTTTAGGAATTTTCTTTGCACTGCCTCCAAACGCTTATGATGAATCTTGTAGACAGGATGCCACATAAGATTGCAATAATCTAACTTTTAGCGCACTAAGCATGTATATAAAGATTTCAGCGCGGATATGTTATGAAAGGTGTTGCAATTTCGCAAAATAAAACCCAGCGAACGCAGTGCCGATTTGCAAGTTATGGAAATATTTTCAGCGAATGAGAATTTATGATCGAAATATACACCTAGGTCCTTTATGATAGTGCGTCGCTCAATAGTTTGATTATTCAACGAATAATCGAATAGTATAGGATTCCTCTTTAAAGTATATGAACATACTTTGCATTTCAAAAAACAGTTTGTTCTTGGTACACCATAACATGAGCTGATTGAGGTCATGTTGTAGCCGTAAGCTATCATTAATGCTCTCGACTTTGAGAAATAATTTCAGATCGTTTGCAAAAAAGAGTTTCAGATAACAGTATACAAAAACAATAACGGACCGAGATTGGAACCTTGGGGTACTTCTGAACTGATAGTAAATATGTTTGATTTGAAGCCGTTATAGCTAACAAATTGATGGCGGTTACTTAAGTAGGATTTAAACAGAGTAACCAGCGAGTAACTGAAACCAAAAACCGATAATTTTTCGATTAATGTAGGGTGATGAAGTTTATCGAAAGCCTTGGTAAAATCCGTATAGACCACGTCTACTTGACTTTTGGAGTTAAGGGCTGCAGCTGTGAACTGGGTGAAAATCGATAAATTAGTGACTGTGGATCTATTTTTCATGAAACCGTGTTGGTCCGACGATATATGTGATCTAATAGCAGAAAGTATTTAAAATTATAAGCGAATTATCTATTTTAATTATTATTCGTCAGTAACATCAGAGAACAGAAAAATATGCAGGAATAACGTTTTAAGTGGCAAATTTCTTAAATGTTGATGGAATATCAAAAACGACACACCGTTGATTTCGTTTGTAAACAGGCTTTAAACTGAATTGCAACGTATGGTAGGGAGGGTCCATTAAAAAAAATGAGCAGCTAGCGCAGAGTTGATGAGGGTGCAATTTAGCATGGTTAGTATGGCCAAATGTGTCCCCGTTCGTAAATCTTTTGGCGTGATTTTGAGATTTTAAAAATAATTAGTATTTTGGGAAATATTTCCGGTGGCTCGCAGTCGTTGGGACACCCTGTATGTATCCATATGCACCTTTAGCTCAATATAATAACTTTATAGTGCAATGGGTATTCAGTGGAGTCAGTCACAATAAATAATAATAATTTACAACTTGCAGTTAAGAAATGAGACTTCCGGCCAAGATGAGGAGGCAGCCGCATGTTTGTGTGGTAGTTTTAGATAAATTTCAATAGTTTAATATACCCTGTACTTGTTGCCTTTTTGCACTCCTTAGTTTTCCCAAAGACGCTTATTAAGTGAGAAAGAATAAAGATGCTCATGAATTGATTTATTTGAGTAGTTTAGTGAAATGTCGGAGGTTGACAATCTAAAGTATCATAAACTTCATCAATGAATAGTGGAATATCGTTTTATTTCCATTTCAAGGATCAGTTTAATTTCAATGTTTTTACAACACATAGTTAAAGAAAGCACACAATAACCTGAATAAATTGATTTATATAATGTTAAATGATTGTTAAATTCTAAATATATTTACAAGAAATTTCACAAGTAATCCAAAGAAATTAATTTACCCATCGACATTTAAAAGAGATACTACACATGATATCCAATTATACTATTTAGAATACTTGTGTATGGTCAATAAGATCGAAAGATCAAGACCACAACCAGCAGAAAGGGTAACCTTGAAAGAAGAAGAAGCAGTTAAGAAGTAAGTTCTGTATAAGATTTTATACAAATTTTACAAAAGTAAAAATAAAATTAACAAGCTAGTTTAATACTTATCGACCTGACTCAACAGTGCTAGGGAGATATATTGTGGACAAACTGCTAAACTTCATTCATCTGCAGATAGGCGTCTTCTCTAAATAAACTATCAAATCAACAGAAACGAACCATTTGCCTTTCCATTATGCCATATTCCAAACTTGGACGTATCCTACGGTAGGATTCTTTAAAACGTAACTCTAACATAAGGTCTTTAGCTTGTACCTCTTACGTAGAATCATAACGAAAAACCAAACTAAAGAATTGTATCAAAAAACCCGAAATATTTTGGCTATTTGAAACAATTTATCTCAAATGGGAACGTCACTTTATTATTCAAAAGTCATCTACTAAAAACCCAAAATGAACAATGATATTATTATTCCCAAACACATAGTAACCACTGAATTGATTCGGCCGATACTTGTTGGAAATTCTTTATAATAATTAACTGATACTACAATTGCAATTTCCACAATTTAAAATTGTGGAAATTGCAATTGTAGTATCAGTTAATTACATAATAACCAACCATTAAGTCATATATCACACGCGCTTGTGCTGGTCATCGCAAAACTTCAATTAGCTCGTTTTTACGGGTTACGAAACGTGGGGAATGAATACTATCAATTTACAGCTGCGCTGTTAGGAAGCGATTTGCAAAAAGAACCTCGATTTTTCCAAATATAATAACTCCGCTCCATACTACTATTATAGCACCTTTGTTTATACTTCTTGATCACGTCATGCACCTTCCAAGTTGTCGCCACAATCTTACTTGTCAAAAATCTCGATAGAATCCATATATTGGTTTCGTCAGTGAATGAAACTGTTGAGAGCAGTCCAGTGTTGCCAAGAACGGATCCATGATATAATCACAGTTGTTGACTTTAGAACTTTAACGAGAGAAACTGACCTCGATGAAATTTTTATGTGCTTAAACTTCCGATCAACGATTATTAATGTTATGTGTTCAAAACATGGAGAAGCGTCTCCTCTATTTGTGCACATTTAGTATAACATCCCCCCGCCCTGAAGCATAAAATTGCCCCCCCCCCCCGAAGCTCTTGTCTGGATCCGCCTGAGACTTGCAGGACAACAGCCTGATGAAAGGGGTTAAGACCGAGTGATCATCTGCTTCTTTAAGATGATATTTCACAGTAACTCGGCCAATAGTTACCTTAGCAGCTCTTTGTAAAACCACCAATAATTCTGGTGATGTAGCTGTCGTTAAACCTAAAACTCTATATCGAGCTGCAGTTGTAGAGCGTCCACGTCCTGGATGTTGCTTCGCCGAACCACAAGTTTCCGTAAATAGCTACATAAGTCAACATGCGACACTTTGGAAAACACTTTTCTGCTAGCCACTTTAATTTGCTCTCTGTCATCTTTAAGAAAGTTTTACAATAGTTTAACGGATTCCCACTTTATATGATATTTTATAAGCTATTAGCGATTTTGTTACTCCACATAGGTTTCTGCTGATATAATACTTTGGAGTTGACAATATTACGTCTCATGATAGATTAGAAGCTTAATTTTTTTTCTTGTACAAGTTCTAACTAACCAAGTACCAGCTCTTGATTATATATACTGATTATAAACATAGAAGATAAACCAAAGAAAACTGAGATAGCAGAATTGTAAAGCGACAACTTGCAGGCAACAGAATCTCCAATGGAAATACCCGAAATACTCATCGTTCACGTAGAAAAGCATTATTAAAAGTCGTAAAGTCAAACAAGGAGCGTAAAGAAAGTGTTTTCTGTCGGTTTACACTGAAGATCTACTACTTCTAATGGAATACAGCAAGAATACAATTATTCAACTCCATAGAGAAGCTCCCCCATTCTACTTAGGTAAAGTTGACGCACACGATCACACCCCCCCCCTTGAAGCTCGTCACTAGATCCGCCCCTGAGTCAAACGATGGCAAAAAAATATATTTACGGCATTCGGTTAAAGGAATTCCAAATCAGATTTTTACATATTTTACATATTTTAGATTTTCATAAAAAAAGTTTCTTTAGTGTCATTGTCAACGGAGACTAACCAGGATCCCGAAACGTTTGGAAGTATTGAAATATACAGAATGTTCTAGAAGTGTGGTGTTATTCCCAGGAAATCTAGAAGCATAAAGTGACTTCATTGTTGTTTTTATGCATTTCCCCTTTTCGAGTAAATATAAAGATGAAAATTTTAAAGAAAAAAGAAACAGAAACAAGCAAATTAAAGGCTAATAAAGAACAAACGTTTGAAGAAGCTATATGATTGGCAGCAATAAAAACGTAGTACAACAATTAAAAACATAATAGCAAGACCTTGGTAAAATAAAGTGATAAAAAGGGCAATTAAAAAACAAACCGTGAAGTGGAAAACATATTTACTAAATCGGAACAATAACAATTACAAAAAATATTGTTACGAAATTTACCCAAAAGCCGACCCTGTGTCATTTCAGCACGACAACAAACGCTTCAACATAAAAAATAGGATTCTCGAAAAGACTCGACAGCGGAAGGAGCGATGATGATTTCTACTGGAGAATTCTACGCTGGTGATATAAAAGAAGCCCGCCACGATCGCCGGGCAGTGATACCGCGACGACTAGCTTATATGGGATTATTATTGTATTTTTGAATCAGCTGTTTGAATGTAAATAAAGTTCTAGAAAAGTGAGAGTGAATATTAGTTTTATAATTTTTAAATTGAACCCACGGACTATACAATATAATAAACTTGGGAAAAGTTTAAAAGAATTATTTACAATTGCGAAGACCAATAGTTCAACTCAAATTACTTATAAATTCGCATAAGGCAGTGATGTAATTAAAAATTGTTTTATAAAATTTAAAATGTATCTACAAAAGTCAAGAAGAAGTTAAGCCATGCATAAAAATAAGTGAGAAGACACGCTCACTTTCTAATAACTAAAGTAGACGAGAAATCGGCAAATTAAGAAGTCAAGAACAACTACCCACTAGACATAAAGCTTGAAGAATTTTAGAATGCTTAAATCGGGAAATATGGACTGATCTTACCAATTTACAAGAAAGGACACAGTAAATGCAGTGAAAAGTGGTAGAGCCATGGGCGTACTGAGGGGGGGGGCAAGGGGGCAGCTGCCCCACCTTGACCTGAAAAACCTGCCAAGAGCCAATAAAGCTTCTCAAAAAATTATAGACTTGCTCCTCCCTGGACCAAAAAATTTCTGATTTGTCCCTGTCTCTAAGACAATTTTTTTTCCAATTTGCCCCCCTCTAGGATATTTTTTCCCAATTTTGGCTTGGATAGAGCACTACTGAACTACTTGCCGTTAAACGTCATATTTCTTACAGGGCACTAAAAGGTGATGCGGGACCATTTGACAAAATGTCTGTCTTGTCATGGACCACCAACTGTTTGGAATCCAAATGGTGGAAGTACCATGGAGTACCATGTCAATAAATCAAGGGTTGTTCTATTTATCTATAAATAAAACACTATATTAATTGTTTTAAATATTTTTAAGTTCCCGGACTTCTTTGGGTGTCTCCAAGAACCAACAGTGGTCCGCAAAACCACTGTTTTAGAGTTAAGGATAGAAACACGTAATCGGTAGAAATACCAAAGAGGAACAACAACGATGGAAAAAAGATAATATCTATTAGAAAATAAATACCCAATTTGTACAACGATAATGTCTTGCTTTTCAAGTCCCACTTGTTAATTATTAACAGATAGGCTTTAAAGTTACAAGAGGTTCGTATGACACCAGTTATTCATTTTTCAATGTAGGTACTTCATCTTCTTGATCCGAGGTTTTCTTTGCACAATCAACAGTTGACTGGAATTCAATCCGCCATGCGTATCATTGTCTTCTTACTAACCAAAGCCATGCGTATCATTGTCTTCTTACTATATGACCAAGGTATGTTTAACAGTTTTTGTTCTTTTTTTTGCTTCTGCGGTATATTCAGTATTCGCGACTTGACCATACAGTGTATGGCAGCACACTCCCTCTAAGGCACGCATAACGTAACTTTAGGGGAAAATTCACTAACCCCAGTTATCATAGATGTCAAAAGAGTTTAGCTCTGTGGGAGCCCTTGCCAGGTTATCAGGCCCGTGGTTGGAGTCGTGGCAGCTTTCCATGAATTTTTTGACCGTCCGGGCTGTTCCCAACAGAACGGCTTTTTGCATTAGTTGGTAAGATATTCCTCCAAAAACGAGGTATTTTAAATTATTTAGTAGATGTTTTGGGACTACTCCTGTTGTTGACATAACAATTGGTACAGTTAGTGTGTTGTTCATGTCCCACTGTGTCTTTATTTGAAATTCCAAATCCCTGTATTTGGCTATTTTTTCAGCCAGCTTAATATTTATGTTATTGTTGTTAGGGATTGCTATGCCAATTAAGGTTGTTTTCCTAGAGATTTTATCTACTAAAACTATATCTGGTCTATTGTGTATCGTGCGGTCCCAGTACAGCTTGTAGTTGTTATTTTCTAAAATAGATTCTGGTTTGTAATATATAGTAGGGTGTTCTTACCGACTTTGATAGCTCAAGTTTCAGCGCTAGTTCCTGGTGCAGTATTTTTCCCACAGCATCGTGTCGTTCTTTGTATTCAGTTTCAGCGAACGCTTGGCAACCGCCTGTAATATCATATCTGCATCTGTCGTTGTTGATAGAAGAGTCTTTGACGATGTACTTTAGATAGTTCTTAGTTGGAATTACTTGATCTTGGATTGCCAATATAAAGCTTTCCGTTTCAGGAAACATATGACCAGACATAATCTTGGTTGACGTCATTTATATGTCTTCCATGAAGGGGCTTCTCTTTCCATTTGAGCAGCTTCTGATTAGTTGTCTGGTGGTATACTTGAACTTGTTGCTCTGTCAGTCGCAGAGGTGTTGAGTCATCAACCTGACATATGACTCTGTGTAGATAAGAAAATTCTGCGAGTTTCTGGAAATGATTACGGAAATTAGAAATTTGTTGATCACGTAACTTGCCTATATCTGCCAATCCTCTTCCTCCTTCATACCGGGGCAATGTTGTACATTCGACACAGCTCTTTGGATGGTGATTTTGAGCTTTTGTTAGTAGTACTCGAACTTCCCGTTGTAATTGTTCCAATGTCGGTCTTGCACCAGTTAACTATACCGAAAGGGTAACTAAGCAGTGAACACGCGTAGGTGTTAATAGCCTGAAACAAATTTTTACTGTTAAGTTTGGTCTTCAGAAGTCGTCTTACCCTTCTATAAAACTCTGTTCTTAGGTCCTTTCATGGTGGTGTGATCAATTCGTTTAGCCTGCTTTATTCCAAGGTATTTGTAAGTATGGCCTTCCTCCATGGATTCAATTGAGGTGCCATCTCCCATTTCGTAGGGCTCCTGCTGTATTTTGCCTTTAACTATATTAATAATTCGGCATTTGTCTAGGCCAAATTGCATATGGATGTCACTAGAGAACCCTTCTACTATTTTAAGCATATCGTGCAGCTGTTGTTTCGTAGCTGCCATCAACTTTAAGTCGTCCATGTATAACAAATAGTTTCAACTTCAATGCTTGTACGTTGTTGTGCTTCAGACTGAACCCAAAGTTAGTCGAGTTCAGTTTGTGTGAGAGTGGGTTGATGGCAAGGCAGAACCACAGCGGGCTAAGAGAGTCTCCCAGGAATATATTCCTTCTGATTGGAATAGAGTCGGTTTGTATCGAACAGTCGGCTTCATTCAGAAAGATTTTGGTTTGCCAAGTAGTCATGACATGTTCTAAAAAGTTAACAATACGATTATTTACTTTATAGAGTTTCAGTACCTGAATGAGTAGTCCACATATGCCATGTAGAGATTTCGTCGTTTTGCGTGGGCTTGATTGCAGACAACGGAATTAATTATTAGTTGTTCTTTACACCCCATCGAGTTTTTCGCCCATCCCTTTTGTTGTTCGGTAATTACCTTGTTCAGCTCACAATGTCTGAAAAGGAGATGATTAATGCAAGACGTTATAAGTTTGTATAAGGTTAGGAGGCACGTGATTGATCGGTACTTTGCTGGGTCCTGTGTACATAGGTTATCCTTTGGAATGAGGTATGTAGCACCATGCGTAAGGAAACTAGGCATCTTGTGTGGATGGATAATTATGTAATTTATGGCGTAAAGTTTCTTTATCCAGTAATTCTGCACACCATCTGGTCCTGGTGCTTTCCAGTTATGGAGGTGTTTCGTTATGTTGGACGTGTCTTCCTTTGTAAATGGTTGGTGTTGCATGTTATCACAATTCTGAAATGCAGTCTCCTCCTCATTAATCCAGCTTGCTCTGGAGTTATGGGAAACTGTTGTGGAAAGTTGTGTTTTCCAGAACTGCTCGATGGCCATTTTACTGGGATAACTAGGAGTTTCGTTATTATTGATGTTGTTGAGTTTTCTATAAAACCCTTTTTCTGATTTTCGGAATAGTGCGTTGTCTAGTTTTCGTTGGTTACTGGTTTTGTACCTTCTCAATCGACTTGTGTAGACGGAGAGTTTTTGTCGTAGACTGTCCAGACACTGCTGAGATGTGATGTTTTCTCCATCCCACTGGGAGTGTATTCGGTTATTGCCATGAGATAGTCATCTTGACAAGTCTTTCTATTCTGTTGTTCCTGACCCCTAGTTGGTACTCGGTCAGTCTACCAATGTCTTTCCGAAGAGAATTAATTTTCCCTTCTAGCCTTCTTTGCCAAGGTGGTATTCGAGGTGTTGTCTAAATTAGGGGAGGGTCTTGCTTTGGTCTTATTGCGACCCCAATTGTTCTGCAGGTGGAAATTGCAGCACAGTAGATGATTGTGTGTAGCGACTCTAACGTATTAGCACCTAAAACGTAGTTTGGAAAGATAAATTTGTTCATGGCCTGCAAGACAATACCCAGTTCAGGGGCGGATCCAGACACGTGCTTCCGGGGGGGGCGATTTCTGTCTCAGGTAGGGTGATTTCATGCTTCAGAGGGGGCGATCCTGTACTAAAGTTACCTAAATATAATTTTATACCCAGATTTCTTGGGCTACTATAGTAAAAGTGAGATTTAAACCCATAAAAATTACCTTTTTCTAGCACCTCGTTTTAATATTAAATTTACTAACTTTGTGTGCTATCGCCGTCCTCCCTTGGATCCGTCCATGACCCAGTTTCTTAGAAGATCTTAGTTTCGGAAGAGTTGGTTTATTCAATGAATCTGTTCCACTAGTGGAACAGATCCATTGAATAGACTCTCTAAGAGCTCTTTCCATTTCTGCTTGGATTTTCTCAAACAGATCATCGTTGGCTGGCTGTTCTTGTTGAAGTTCTTGAGTCTCGTCCGCTCTTTACGCCAAAGGTGTTTCAGGCTCTGGATCTGTCGTATTTCGACCAAATAATTCGCGCTCACATTCGCCCTTGATCAGGCGAAATAAGGCCATTTCTCAAGATGACACGATATTGATCTGCGACTCTCTGTTCGGTAACTTGAAGCTTTGGGTACTCAAGACAGAATTCTTGATGGAGTATTTGGCGATATTCAGTCTTATCCTGGCCAAGGATCGTAATTCTGTAAAACGTGCGCATTATAAATTCATTCATGGCGCTAGTCCATTTCATGAGCTGTCTGTCTTTTCAGTCCCGCTTGTGAGAGCGCTGGTGCTGGCTTATTACTTATTCTTGTTATTTTTTCCATTGATGACAGTTACATTGATTTATGTAACTTAAAAGTTGTTCCAATGCTGTTCATTTCCATAACTTCAACCAGTTAAAGAGGTAATTTGAAAGACTTTTTGATGACCTTAATGACTTAATTTAAAGAAATTCTTATAATTAGAATCAATTCAAAAATAATTACAATTTACTATAAATTAATCACATCATTAATATTCATTTGTGACAAATAAAAAGGACGGTGAGGAAATAAATACCTAAACACCTCGAAGATTAAATGGTCATAAAAGAAGTTTGTATAGCTGTTGATTATTTCAATTCTTAACGTTCATTATTCCAAAATTACGCTTGTTAATGAGGGGCAAACGAAAGGGTGGTCGTTGCTCACAGTTTTCAATTTTTTTATGGTTCTTTTGGTAAAGAAACCAACCAAATTAGTGGAGAGGCACAAGTGCATGATTACAAATAAAGGCTAGTAGTTAGTCTGGTATGTAAATATTTGTCCAAAGAGGTAGAATCGCATGATGAAGCGTGTAAGGTTTAAGTTAGTCCAGGGCCCAAGCCAGTTTGGAAGTTGACTGACGCTGTTGCCAAATCACTTCGACTGTCTGCCAGTTAAATTCTGTCGGGTTCTTAATTAAAGACTGAAATGATTAGGCACGTACTTGATAGAAAAATTAGTACATCCAAATTGATTTCAAAAGAAACTTTCACAATGAAAGCAGTGTTTTTTAGACCTCTTGAGATATTTTATATATATTTTATAGGTTAATGTAAAAGCTGTACTGTATACTAGCTAAACAGACAAGTTTTGAAATATATCTATTAAGTTCATAATTATACCATTTTTAAAAAAATCCTCTGTCTCTCAACCGATTTTCTTCATTTTTGTTTTGTTTAGTAGCTACTGACGACCTTTATGCAGAATGCTAATATTAATTTATAATATTGGTTCATTCATTAAATATATATAGAAATTCATATTTACGTCAATAATGTCAAAATACAACTGCTAGACTCAAAACATTGAGTAATTATATATAGAGGGACCAATGCTGTTATATACTTAGAGATGTACTTCTGGAAGTGACAAGCAAGCGGTGTTAATGTTTGTGGTAAAGTAATCGTTGAATTTATAATTATACAGGGCGATTCCAGATATGTTAGAAATAATTTTTTTCGTGGGTTGCACATAAGCAGATGAATATATAGGGTGTTTAAAATATAGAGTAGTTATAACTAATAAAATAATTATATAGGGTAGCCCATTAGCGGTTGAATTTACAGGGTTCTTGTGATGGAAGGTGCAGTAGAATAACAGATATACAGGTAGGTGCAAAAAATATTATACAGAGATGCATATACACGGTGGCGAAAATAGGACCTAATGCAACATTGTATTTATTTGCCCATAGCAGTTGTATATATAGGGAAGATGAAATATAGGGTGAGAAGGAATTATATACAGGATGATTTTTTTAATGTTAGAAAATTATTTTCAATTTTATTTTTTTTGAGGTAGCCCACGAAGAGTTCATATATATTATGATTGAAATATAGGTCGGAGTAGGATTATAGTTCATAAACAAAAAGAGTAAATACGGTGGCTCATAGGCAGTGGCATATACAGAATGGTTTACCGGTTGGTTCAAAAATGTTAAAAAATATTATGGGTAGTCCATGAGCAGTTGCATTTATACAGGGTGGTGGAAATATATAATGAGATGGAATTATTATAATGAGGATTTTAATAAATGTTAGAGAATTTAGTGGAATTATAGCTATACAGAGAGGTTAGAAAAAATAAATATGTAGGGTAGCCCATTAGCGGTTGAATTGTTGTCCTATTAAATTAAGAATTACGAATTTGAACACAAATATAGTCCTATGAATTATATCTGAAAAAACTTGAATTTCGTTACTTATTTGTAAAAGCGATATGTAAGACCGACATCTAGGATTTTCGAGGAAACTATCACACAGAGGTTCCGAATCTGGATCGGTTCCGTGTAATTGCTGTTCTCCCTAAAGTCCTAGGATAGAATGTCAAAATAAAATTTTCAAGTTATTTAACCTGCCAGAGATATTGACACAATTGGTCGAATTTCGACCACTGGGCGACAGCTAGTATATATAAATAGGCTCCTTTTCTCCTCTGTCTCTCAATCGATTTTCTCATTTTTGTTTTATAGTAGCTACTGACGACCTTCAGTGCAGAACGCTAATATTAATTCCTATAATATTGGTTCATTCATTAAAAAAATATAATAAAAATTCATTCAATAGACAGTGCCGCCGCCGCCAGACGGTCAAAACTGAAAACATTGAGTAATTATTATGGAGCGAAGATATATTTTAGAGCATGTACTTCTGGAAGTGGCATGTAAGCGTTGTTATTCTTTAGTGCAAAATATCATAGTAGACAGTATTGATTTTTCGGACGCCTTGCAGTAAAAAATTGTCAGACAGCGGACAATAGAGAATGTATTAAATATTTAAGTTCTCCTAGGGTTGTTGGTCCTCTCTTTTCTTTAATATTTATACACCTGAAACCGCAAATGAGGAAAACTTTTAGAACAATCTTCCAATCATTATATCGAATATTTTGCCAGGAGGGGTTCCAGCCAAAAATATTGGGGACGGCATTCATTTGTCAAAAATAGATCGAATACCGATATTTGATTATATTTTTATTTTCAATTTCAATCAATAAATGAACAATCCTCTCTTCTCCGATCACTTTTTACTTTTTACTTTCATGTGATAGGGACGAATTTCGACCAGTTTGCTATATACTATTAACATCCTGTGTATTAAAGGGACGCTAGATAATAACGAGCAAGCTAAGTTTTGTTGCTATATTATTATCAATGTCATTTACGAATTGTAATTTTGTCCCTGGAAGAATCTGTCGTCGCCAAAAATAGGATATCTAATTTTATAATATGTAAATAGAATTGTCTTCTAAACGTTATTTGTGGCATATTCTTGATTACTTTTATGTTTTTTGGGGCAATAACACCACAATAGAAATAAAACGACGTATATTGCAGAAATACCAAACCTTTCAAAGTCTATTCTGACTTCGTTGTCAATGGCTTTATATTTATTGATGTAGATTGCAAAATGAAAATTTGATTTATAACATTTAAAATTGACATGTAGAAAATTTGTTGCTTTTAGATTACAGGTAGCACAAAAATTCTAAGATGCATGTTTTTAATTATATTAAAGCTTTCATTTCTGATATTCGACAAGAAAGGATCTTTATAACAATGTTCTGTTTAAAACATACTTCCAATATAAAACACGTACTAAACTTTATTATCAACGAACTCGATGAACAATTTATAACCCAAAACTATACTCTTCAATAAACGATGACTTTTACCAACAGCGAAATGGGTTCTTGTCTCTCACAATAAGTTATTTATGGAAAACTCTTGAACAACAAGTTTTTATCAAAAGAAAATAAACCTTTAATTTGGTGGCGTTACGTTGACGAATTTTCGTAATTTGGAAACACAATCTTGAGAACTAGATAAATTATTAAATGACATAAATAACAAAGAGCCATCTATCAACTTTACCCTAGACAATTCAAGAAAATGTCAAACTATCTTTCCAGAAATTCTTAATATAAACAGAATCTTCATCTCGAAACAGAAGTTTATAGAAAACCAACTCATACAAACAGATATCTAATTTCAATTCTCAAATACAGTAAAGAAAGGTGTCATTAAGTGGAGCATGTTCTGATGATTATTTTTATGTTCTCTGGAAACAATTACCACAAAGAAATAAAAAGAACAATTGCCGAATAACCCAAACTTCTCAACAGTCTACTTACTCAAGACTTCAGTTGTCAACTTTATATTTATTGATGTAGATTGAAAAGAGATGAAGAGATTTAATGTTAAAACAACATTCCAAACAATAGAAATATTTGCACTGAAATAATACGAAAACAAAACCAACAAACAAAACCCAGAACTCAAAAAACTGCATATATAGAGATTCCTTGCGAATGAAATAATTTTATATTGCAGAAACATCGAGACCATTAAACGCGAATAAATGAACACAAGAATTACCGACAATTTGAAAAATTAAAAATTTATGTGAACATGCTTGGGACCTAGGCCATAAAATACAATTTGTTCAACTTACTCACAAAGATAACACAAAACGAAAAATTTTCTGTTAATTCTTTTGAATTTTGAAGACGATTTATCGCTTCTACTTCTGTAGAATTTAACGTGCATCTAGTTACCGACAATTAAGGAAAAAATTATAATGAGTAACCTCCTTTTGAACAACCCAATATCGGGATAGTTGTAAACGTGTAAAAACACAGTTTTGTACCCTAACACCAACCTTTATTTTCAAACTCAAACGCACGTTTCAACAACTAAGTTGTTCTTCAGGGAGTAACCCAACAAAACAAAACAGTTGTGGGTTTACTCCTGAAGATGACACTTAGCATGTTGTTGAAACGTGCGTTGATGTTGAAAATAAAGGTTTAAGGTTTTTCCTAGGTTTTTCCTTTGACGTTAATGGGATAACTGAAAGAATAGAATTCTTTGATCGCATTTTTGGCGAAGCGCCATCTTATACCAAAGTCGTACCTAGGAACGCCACTTATAAATTCTAAAGACAACACTTTCAAATTCTTCTAATTTGAAACTGGTTAACATAGATTCATGATCTTTAGAATTTTTTGTACTACCTGTATACTAAAAACAACAAATTTTCTAATGTCATTTTAACCTGCCTAAATCAAATTTTCATTTTGCAATCGGTACATCAATAAATATAAAGCCATTGAAACGAGTCAGAGCTATAGACTTTGAAACGTTGGTATTTCTCAATATACGTTTACGTTTAATTTCTATTGTGATATTACTTGCCCAAAAAAAATCTACATGAATCTGTAAATAGAACTTAGGTACGCGTTCTAGCGCTGCTAGTGAGGAAGTTTTCGTACTTGATTCATTGGACTATGTATCTACCCAGCTCGTGCTATCTGGACGCTCAGTATAGTTCACCAGGCAGACATGGAAATTTTCGAGAAGACAAATACATTTTGATAATTTGGATATTTTCCGATTATTTATATTTTTGTCATGTTATTTTAGGTTTTCTTTATGTTTCTGTCATTTTTAACATTTTGTTTTTCATTTTACACGTTCTCATTTTGCAATTTGAAGAGAAGTAGTCACTTTTCTAAAAAATACACCATCTGCCCCCTATTAGATAAAAGAATTTTGACAAATTGATTAATGTTTTTTTACTTATTTTATCACTTTCTGTTTACAAAGCACTGAATTGTCCTAAAAACAGTATTGAACCCCCATCCAATACCTCAATTTTCAATTTTCAAGAAATGACGAATTACATATTTATTCATATGCCTGGGAATTTTCATACTTGTATTGCCTTTGGTTCCAGATAAATGTAAATTTTTTCAAAAAACAATTTTCCTCTCCTACCCTCCATCACAGAACTAATTTTTGGAAAATAATTGATTGCTTGCTAAATTAATTGTCACTCAAAAATGTAGAACATTTACTATATTTCACTTGTTACTGCCAAAAATATTTACTTCCATATCAAGAAATAATACTGAATTTAAAAAAAATAATATGTACAAAATCTATTTACTCACAAATAGGTCAACAAATCACCCTGTATAGGAACTTGTGTAGTTTTCAGATCTATCGGCACTTCGAGCAACAATTATATGCTTAGTAATAAATCAAAACATGTGATGGGCTGCGTAAGCCTAGTACAACAGTAAAATACAGCTTTTTATTGACACAATAATTAATGTAGATTTATATTTTTTATATTAAAATTTGAAAAAAAACTACATAGATGTAGAGCATATAGATATACCTACACCCTGTGTAATTATAATTCGAGACCTAAATATATTTTACCTACTCTTAGTACCTGATAATGAGTCACCACTATGTAACATTGTACGCCCTATTTTTTAACTGTTCCGATATATGCAACTACTCATGGGTTACCCCTTATTTAATTTATTTACAATTTGGGTTTCCAACAGGTAGCCTGCGCTACCCAATTATACGAAACCACTTGTTACACAATCAGTCAGTCACACAAATATTTAATACAATAAAGATATGAAAAACTACTCCTAATAAGCTACTTACATACATGTGTGCCTAATATTTTTTAATTACATATAAGAAAACGCTGAAAATGTCAATGTGCAAAATATGTAAGTTGTAAGTTCTCAGCATCCTGTACAAAAAGTGGTGAACGAAGAATTTCTATCACACCTTAGGCTATAAATTAAATATTTAGTTCTTAAGATATGGTTTCCACGAAATAAAAATATATATATTTCTTCTCCAGCTTATAGTTTAACCATCCATCACATACATCAAATTCTTCTGACATTCTTTCACCCTGTATATTTTATTTCTACTCTACCTCATATTCCAACCACCCTTATATAACAATTTTTTACTAATATATTTTTAATCGTAATGTATAACTATAGGTAATTGTACTCCAGCTTATATTTAAACCTCCTATATATGCAACTACTTATGGGTTACCTTTTACAAAAAAAAATCATCCACCCTGTATAACTATAACGACAAGAATTGGCACGAACATGAGATTTGACCCATCAAAAAATCACTTAACCTGCTAAAGATAAAATAGCACAATCATATGTTCGTCCACATCTGTTTGTTCTGAAAGAATTTATGCAACAACTAAACAGTTGGTCAAGAAATCATCCCGTATTCAAACGTCCTCAAGATTCATCATCCGTCATAATTTTCACAATCCGACATCTTTCAGTAAGGTTTTTAATATTTTAATTTCTCATATCTACAAATTTTCCAAAAGATGACAACTTCACCAATCTATTTCTGGATATCGAACCACCAAATCCGTGAATTTCTTCAAAATCGTTGGAGCCCTTTTCCATAAATCAATTACATACACACATACGTATTACAACTAAATATAAATTGCTTGTCATGTAACATTAGATAGTAAATATCTAGAAAATTCGGAAAAAACAAATATATAGTGCATGGGAGGGTTTTGTTGTCAAAGAAAGTCAGGGTAAAAATTACGACAAAAATTCAGTTGAAGCGGTACGAAAATACCAAATTTCCAAATATTTCTAATAGCATTCGAAACACAAAACAAATAATCCGCTATTAGGTGATACATCATGAATGACATTATCAAAACGTTTTTAGATGGGATCACGTACTCGTATCAGTATAAATATTGATTTTGAGTATCTAAAAACAGTATTTTAAATAGCTGATAATGGTATTTGGTTTGTGTATCTAAAACCTAATGAGAACTGATTTACGATAAGTCAAAAATATCATTTCTAATAACGTTTGTTTTCGATTTTAGTAGTAAAGGTAAAACACATTGTACAGTACAACATATATGTATAATCTAGACAAGTTGTCACACATAAGAGGATTTCGGTTTATATTAAAATGACCTTCAATTGTTTTATATCGGTTACCCTATTTATGATTGAAATGAGCATGACTTCACTTAAAACTATAACAAAATTAACCAAAAATATCTAAAATTACTAATAATTGATTTTTTATCTAAAATGTATACTCACAAAAGTTCAATATTTGTCGCAATATGTTAAAAATTGTTAAAAATCTTTTTCATGCAAGACTGCCTTATTTCGACCACTGCTCACTCCTCAAGTGTCTGATGTTCTCTCATTGTGGTGCTCTTCTTATTCAGCTTATCCAGTCCAATATCGTCATACCATCTAGTAGGTATTCGGTCTTCCTCTAGATTTTCCTAACATCCAAGGTATCGATTACATGATTTTTGTATATCATTGATTATCTTTTGCTCTTACTACATGTCCTACGAAATCCCATTTCAACTGCGCCACTTACTTCATGTCTTCGCCCATTGTTCTCTGTCTAACATACTCAGTTGTTCTTCTGTCTTTCAAGGAAATGTCCATATCACTTTTTCCCTTGCACTTTACGTCGTGATTAAGTCAACGCAGACAGTATAAAAGACAAAGCAAGACAAGATATTAGGTGGACTAATAATCGGCATAACCTGGTTTCAAAACATAGAAACCATAAAATATTGGTAGAATATAGCTGAATATGTTGATATATTTGTTCTGATATGTTTCAGTGTTTGTAATTATGAATTACACTAGATTCCACATGAAATGGATACTCGACGTTTCGACTCCTCCTTTCATGGCATTCTCAAGTAAGAAGAATTTAAAATAACACTAAAATGGTTATAGAATCTACATTAAACTGGAGGTCACAATCTACCAACTTCCCAAGTCCTACTAGACGACTGATTTCTAGATCCTACTCTGGGTCTGAATATGCCCATACTCCAAGTCTCACTAGCATACTAACTAACCGTTCAGAAAAGAATGACACTATAGATTTTGTAAGACTAAAATTAAATCATTAAAAAAAAACAAAATGTAAAACAATCAGTTAAAAAAAAATATGATCCCAGTAGCGTTTTCATATCAATGTATTTACTGTAGAATTATTCTTTAATGGGAAAAACAATTAATCATATTCCCCTGCTTTACGCGTAAAAATTTTGAATATTCGGGAATATCGTAAAAAATCCGTTTTTTGTTATGTTGTAGTGAAAGAAGAAATCTATTTTTGCCGTACGGTAAAAGAAACATATCAAAAATCAACTGGCGAGATGTAGTGAAAGATTTTCAGTGATTGGCTAAACCTGCGAAATATATTTTTGGTTGAGGAAAAAAGACTAGAAAACGATTGTTTCCATCTCCACACCTTCCCAGTGAAACACCAATAAAGCAAGATTGAGATGATAGTTAGCCTTTAATCTATTCCTACAATAGTAACATAAACATTGACACGATTGCGTTAATGGAAAATGTGGCATTTATCAGGGAGAAGTAAAACCATTGATAGAATTTCAAGAAAATCAAATGAGAGTCAATACAGATGGCCAAAAACTGAACCATTTGCGTGTTGCAGACGATGTTATCCCCATAGTAAATAGGATTGACAACGCACCCGAAATGGTCAACAGAGTAATAAGGACATCGCAAGAAGTGGGCTTCAGAAACAATTTATTGAAATCATAATACATGACGAATCTTGAGATTTAGAGGAAGTATATTCATCTCTCTAGGACGCCACAACTAGACTCAAAAAATAGAGTGTCTTCCATGTTGATATAGCTATGTTCTTGACGACAAAGATATATAACCAGTGGGTCTTACCTGTTCTCACCCTTGGTGCAGAGACCTTAACATTTACTGGAAACCCCATAAAATCTAACTAGTGCAATGGAGTGCTCTATGTTGGAAATAACCCGTAGAAACAAAATCCCTAAAAGCGTTATTAGAAAGAGAACTGCCGTCCAAAAACTCAATCATCCAAAGTGAAATGGGCGGCACATGTAGCTGGAATGCAAGATAACAGATGAACTAAATGTATTGTAGAATTTCGTCCTAGATCTGAAGCTTTCAAAAATAGCGAAACACCTCGTCACTAGATGGTCAGATGACATCAAAAGAATCATAAGCAACTGGCCCAAGCCAGACAGGAATGGACACGATTGTGCTGATTGTATTCTTAAAATCTCAGATATTTTGATTCTTCAAACGGGGTCATTATGCTTGCAGGTCAGTTTTCAAGTCTGTAGGTTTAATTCTGAAGTTATATTGAAGTGGATTGGAAATATCGACACCTCATTAGAGACCTTTACAAAGGACAAAAAATAGATGCAAATAAGACAATGTTGTTGTATGTCAATATTCAATTTAATGCTGAAAAACTTATAAATGAAGCACTAAAAGACACTGTTGGGATTACATAGACATGGAAATATGAAATATGTTCTGGCAAATAAGCGAAACAGGAAAAAAGTACGATATCAAGATAAATCTAGGAAAAACGAAGGTCATACGAGTATGAAAAGGATTTGAAGATGCAAGGATCATACTGGAAGGGCAACAAGTGGAACAAATAAGTAAATTTAATTATTGGGGAGCAATAATAAATTCAATTGAAAGTTGCACTATAGAAATCGGGGCCAGAATACTCATGGACAGAACATCATTTTTCAAAGCTGAGAAAAATATTGGTCAAATTCTACATTTGAGCATCGTTTTGTATGTAGACATGGACATTAAGAAAAAAAAATACCCTGAGAGTTTTGAAATGTGAATCGATAAGGATGAAAAACATCAAATGGTCAGAATAAGAAAAGCTAACTGGATCGGACACATTTTAATGTAAAATAATGGAAGGAGATATTCAAGGAGATTGTGTTGATTGTCTTTCTTAGGCTAGGTTTACTAATATATATATTTCCTACATCTCCACCTATACCACGCAACGTGACAACCGCGCTGGTACCATTCGCCTCTGAATGGTTAGGTAGACTAAATGTGAGATAATGAGGTAGAGCGCGTCTTATGGCCCGAAGAACCGGCCAGAAAGAGATGGAAACTTTTTGGAATTCCACCCGCTGCATCTTGTTAAATCATCTCGACACACGATCTGAAAGCCTGCTTCAGGCATATTGAATTGTGACGTACGGTTTACACTGGGAAAATATATAAGAATGCACCGGCCGTACCATCCAGTAGCCGTAGGATGTGCCGATGGTATTCTGTTCTTTCTGGTGTTCTGTTTTTTTTTTTCGATTTCGTTTTCTTCTTTTAAATCGCGTCTTTTTTTGTCGTCTTTTGTTTTCGTATTGTTATTTTCTGTGGTGGTTTGGTATACACTCGAGTACACGTTCGAGCAAAAGCATTTGGTCTGTTTTAAATATATGTGGGCACGAAGGTATTCGATTCTATAAAATGTTTACGTTTCATTTACATATTTTGCTGCTATTGTCACTCTAAAATTCGTAAGAGCCTTGTTTGGTTTTCTTGTAGTCGATAATTTAGGGCTGGAATGACATCTCATATTCTTTTTGGAGTGTTTTATAAGTTATACAAATATTCGACATAATATTCAAACAAGCGATTGTTTTACTTAACGCTTAAGTACTATAGATAGTATTTGTAACAATTGTAACTCCGTAAGTCCGTAGTCTCATAGACTACTGTTTACCTACAAATACTCGTAAAAAAATCCAAACCTCTAAAGTTTGGTCATCACTGTATACTAAATTTCCAGTTTAAAGCGTTAAAGCTCGGACCACAACGCGCTTGCTTAGGTGGAATAAACATGTTGGAAAAAATGTGAAATTAAAGTTATATAGGGAGATTAAAAAACTGTTATATGATATGGACGTAAACAAATCATATGCAGGATGGTTGAAATATATGCTGAAGTTAAATTATATTTATAGAGTTGCATAAAGTGTGGAGAGGAATTAATGTTACACAGGGCGATAATATAGAATGTGAAAAATGAAATAATTTATGGGGTAGACCACAAGGAGTTACTATGGTTGAAATATAGGACGGATTTGACTCCGTAAATATGTGATGGATTCTACTCCGTCCTATAGTTTACAGAAGGCAGCTAACAAATTTTGTGCTTGTCCATGGGCAGTCGTATGTACAGGATGGTTGGTACATAGGGAGGAGTGGAATTATATATAGTTATACAGAGTTGTCAAAAAAGTTGAAAAAAGGTTACATGGCGCGGTCCATAAGGCATAAATATATTTTGGGCTTATTAAGTCAACGCGTACTAGTACATTTTATTCGTAAACATTTACCTGTCAATTTAAATGAGAATGTATCATTGTGTAATGTTGGAGGCTTTCGATAAATAAATAAATAAATACTTTATTTTAGCTTTAAGCTAGGATATAACATCTTTTTTACATATTACATTTTTAACAAGTGTATACAAAACAATTAAATTAAATTAAAATAAATATTTCTCAATTTATTCCTAAAAATATTTACATTATGGGATGTTTTAATAATTTCTGGAAGAGAATTGTATACCCGTAACCCTTCCACAAACAATGTTTTTTCTAACACATTAGTGTGAAACCTCCCTATAAAATACTGGTCCCCTGTTCTTAAATTATAAGTTATCATGTCCGATCTTTTTATCAAAAAACTTGTCAGAAACTGAGGAATTAAACCGTTTTTGATTTTATATATAAATATCAAATTTGCTTCTTCAACCATTTGTTTAATATTAAGAAATTTTAGTCTAGATAACATATCCCTTATACTCGTATACCGATTGCATTTTAACAGTACACGCATAGCTCTATTTTGCAATATTTGCATTTTATTTATTTCCTGATTATTGCAGTACATCAGTAAGGAGATACAATAAGTAAACTGGGGATATATTATTGCATTATAAATTATACGCCTCGACCATTCGGACAATTTGTATCCTATTCTCCCAAAGTATCCAATTTTCTTACCTAGTTTTTTACACATATAATCTACATGAACATTTAGGTTTAATTGTGGATCTAGCACAATTCCAAGATATTTTATTTCTTTAACTTGATCTATTACTTCACTATCCATCTTTATTTCAAAGTTTCCCTCATCAAATGTTTTACAGTTATGTCTTGTTCCGAAAATCATACATTTTGTTTTATTAGGATTAAGTTTTAATTTTTTAAACCTTAGCCAATTTTTTAAAATGTCTAGGTCTTTATTTATTGTTTGCACTACTTGTAAAAAGTTTCTTCCTGCTAAAGATACCACGGTATCATCCGCATACAAATTTACAAAACTATTACAAATATATTTATTTATATCGTTTATGTAGAGTATAAAAAGTAGAGGGCCCAGGACACTTCCCTGTGGTACACCATATTTAACCTCAATTTTGTGTGATATTTTATTATCTACTTTAGTAGTTTGATATCTATTACTCAAGTACAAACGTTTATCAATTTTTTGCTGTCTATTGTCTCAAAAGCCCTTTTTAAATCAATGAAAACACTTACAACAATGTTACCTACATCTATTTGCTTTTTCCACTGTGACATCACAAACTGACACGCACTTTCACATGAATGTTTTCTTCGGAATCCAGATTGACCCACATAGAATATTTGATTCTGTTCTAAGTATAGAATCAATTGCTCATGCACCAACACTTCTAGAACTTTTAAAACAACGGGAAGTAGATTTATTGGACGTAGTTCCTCTGGTTGCTTAGGATGAGTAACTTTTGGCACCGGTATGATAACACTACATTTTAAAGCTGTAGGCACTATACCAGTTTCCAGTGATGTATTTATTATATTTAATAAGGGATACCCAATAACCTCAAATAACTTTTTTAGCGTATTTACCGACATCACAGTGTCCCCCGAAGACTTATTTTTTAAATTATTTATTGTTTTCTTTAACTTATTTAACGAAATTTTTTTAAAACCTGTAAACTTGGTATTCACTTTCTTTTTTCTTCCTTAAATTCAATATCTGGTAAAGGAATGCTTGTTACAATATCCTCCACACTATTTATAAAAAAGTTATTTAATGAGTTCTCTACATTACCATTTTCAATATTTATACACGTATAATTAATAGTTTGTGTGTTCTTATTTACAATTTGTTTGAGGGTCCTCCACATTTTCTCACTATCGTGACGATTTTCACAGATTTTCCTTTCGTAATAATCTTTCTCCTTTTTACGAATCAATGCTACAACTTTGTTTCTTTGTATTTTATAGTCCTCAAAATCGTTGATACTATTTGTAAATTTGAAAGTATTAAACAGTCTATCCCTCTCCTTCTGCTCCCTTCTTATTTCATCATCCAACCATTGATACTTTTTTTTGAACAATACTTCTTTTAGTGGTGATATATCTTCGATGGCTTTGGTTACATTGTCACTAAAATTTTGGTACAAAGTATTTACATTAATAGTTGTATAATTCCACTCTTGTCCTATTAGTTCCAGTTTTATTTCCTGAAGTTTAGAATCGTGTAAGTCTCGAAAATAGTGTTTTTTCTCTATTGATATTTCATCATAGTTTAATTGTAGTCCAATAGTTTCATGGTCACCTATAATAGGATATATTCTGTCAGTTTCTTGTATTTCAGTAAAATTTGTATAAACATGGTCCACTAGCGTTTTAATGTCTTTAGCACATCGTGTAGGTTTTGTTATAATTTGCTTGAACCCTAATGTAGTTGTAATATTCAATATTCGTTTCTTATATTGGGAGTTTTCCAGCATATTTATGTTAAAGTCGCCTGCTATTATTGTCTTATTCCTAATTACATCCTCTTCGTTTAAACTTGATTCAAACTTATTAAAAAAGTCTGTTATGTCCATACCATTTGGTGATCTGTAGACTCCACCTACTATCACCTTATCCTTAAGCAGATTTAACTTCACCAAAATTCCCCAATATTCTCTGCTTCTATGGAAAGTTGTAATCGTTTCACATTTTAGACAGTTTTTAACGTATATGGTGACTCCCCCTGTATGACGGCTATCAGAGTATATTATGAAAGGATTGTACCCTTTTACAGCAATTTCAGAATCTTCTATATCCCGAGTAATATGGGTTTCAGTAACAACAATTGCCATAGGTTTATATTGATCTATGGTTTGTTCCAACTGAACATGATTTTTTGTCTGACCCTGTATGTTTATAAGTAATATAAGACTATTTTTCTTTGACTGTAGTGGCTATATATACTTAATTTATTCTCTTGTTATGTTTACTTGCCGTTGATAACTAGGGCAGTTTATATCAAATACATGATGATTATAATTTATATTTGGAATTTTTAAAATTTGGGAAGCATATTTACAATTTGTACATCCTAATGTGTCGTTATCACAGTTTGATTGTTTATGATTTCCACTACACTTAGGGCAAATGTCCGCAGTATTTGTACATTTTTCAGCGTGATGGCCGAAACGCCAGCAGCGAAAACATCGTAGCACACTAATGAATTCGAAATAACGATAACTGTCCCATCCTATGTATAAATGATCTTTTTTATTTTTTAAATAATTGTAGTGTTCACTGCTTAATTCCAAAATTACATTTACCGTACTTTTTCTATTTTTTGCCGTTTTGTATTTATGTACCAATTTTATCCCCTTTTTCATAGTATCAGGAAAATTTTGATTTTCTATCTTTTCAATGAAACTCACTTCTTGTAACTGTTCCTCCCTTATATTCAGTACCTTTATTTTTGGATTTAACATTTTTCCTGTCAATACTTCATAATCTTTCCCCATTTCCTTTTGCATGTTTGTTTTTAAGTTTTCCAATGATTGTTTGTCATCACAATGTACAACAACACATCCGTGTGAAACCGGCTTCACCTTTGAAACAGACACAGCGATCTCCTCTGGCCGAATTTTTTGTTCTAATACATTTTTTGTTACTGAACTGTTTTGATTTGGAACTTTTGGTTTTATAATTAACCTGGTTCTGTCTATTAAGGTTATACATACAAAATAAAAAGTAAAGAATGAAAACTACCTGA